>OX371223.1:309038022-310455344 GCA_947310385.1 Nephrotoma appendiculata | reverse complement strand
AGCAGCCTAAAAAAAGTGTTTTTATTTTTATTCGTTTTGATTTTTTTTATATTTTAGAATATGTATTCTTTTGTTCTCACTGCCGTCAAATTTTATAAAAATACGGCCAAATATGGCCGACCTTCAACCAATCAGAGCGATTATTATTTATTTCTGTTAGACAAAATTTATACATGAATCATCGCCTTTTGACACCTGGCTTTAGTTTTAATATGTACTTATGTAAAAAATGAGTATACGGTGAATAGTCCTGGACACAGTCTCTGGTCATTCGACATCTTGGGGATATAAAAGGGACATTCTCTTAAAAAAAGGTCTAGTTCGGCGCATAAACTTCCGCAAAGAACCGAATGTACAAGTTAAATTAATAAGTTATTTTTAATGCGAAGATGATAGCTAAGTAGGGTGTTAAAAATTTTACCACTTTCCATATTGTTTTCTTAAAGGGGTTTTCAGTAACAATTATACGATATTACTTTGTCATACGAGAAGTAATTTTAAAAATTTATATTTATAATAGTAAACTTAATACTGTCGACTCCGCGTAATCGAGACACATCGCGACCAGTACAATTTATCCCAATTAAGCGGCCGTCCCGATTAAACGGAATTAACTGTATTTTGAAAAATACATATAGCATTTATGAGAAAAACGATTATGGACTAAAAGATACTTAATTATATTTGCAACAATTCCAAATCATTTTTCAAAAAATTACGCAGAAATGACGTTTCTTGACAAAAAAAAAACTGTGTTTCTACATAAAATGCGACCCTGTAAAGCCCAGGCGAATTGATCGATTGGGATGAAACCTCATACTTAAGCTTTTTCCATTAATTGGGAGAACCTCGTGAATTTAGACCGAAATCGGTCCACCGGAAATGACTGCTTCCATACGTTTTGCAAAATATTTTAAATGGTACGTACAAAAATTTGGCTGCTATGTATCCCAGATGGATTGATTGATCGGAATGAAACTTCATAATTAAGCCTTTCCATAAATTTGGAGATCCCAGTGATATTTGGACAAAGTCGATCCACAGAAAGTGCCACCCTTCCATAGGAGCTTTTGCTTTGCTTGTTTGCAAATATTTTGAAAAGCATTTCAATTATGAGAAAATCGAATATGCATTAGATTTTAAATTATATTTGCAACAATATCGGTTCAAATGATTTTCCCAAAAATTAAGCGGAATGAACATCCGACGCGAGACGAATTTTACGACGTCGGAAAAATTTCATAATAGGAACCCTGTCTTTTTGTATAGAAATCATGAAAATTGTTCACCGAGTTTTTTGACTAAATGTCTTTGTCCTCTCTACAGTTTAGACGGATTGACTGATCGAGGTATAATTTAATACTTAAGCTTTTTCCATAAATCGGAAGATGTCAGTGATTTTGACCGAGCAGCGTCCGGCAGCTCCCATAGTGTTTTTTTCGTTTTTTGCAAAAATTTTCCAAAGTATACAGCATTTACGAAAAAAACCATTAAAATAAAAAGATGGTCAATTAAATTTCAAACAAAATTAGTTCAGGCCATATTTTTAATTTTATCGCAAATCACGAGTTTTGATAAAAAAAAAACGTTATTTCACCCAAAATTCGGCATCTATGCAGACCAGGCGGATTGACTATTCGAAAAAAAACTTCATACTAAAACACTTTCCATAAATTGGGAGAGCTTTGCTCTCCCAATTTATGGAAAGTGTTGTGGACATATGCTTACCAGTGGGTCGATTCTGGTGTCTTTAGGAAATAGGAATTTTTTTCCTATTTAGGAAAAAATTTTGATAGCAGTTTTTTCCTAAAAAATCTTTCCTATGGTTTATTTTGGTACACATAGGAATAAATTTTTCCCTAATTCTAGATTAATTTGAATATTGAAAACCATGACACTGTAAGCGGTTAAGAATAACATTTATTGTATGTAATTATATTTTTTTGTCTAATTAAAAATTAAAAGAATTAAATTAAAAGAATATATTGTATGTGTTGTAAAAGAATATCTTTCCGTATCCAAAGTAGGTGCGGAAAGATAAACGTCAAAACTGCGATAAATAGGAAAGAATAAATTCCCATAAGCCACACCAGAATAAGCTTATAGGGGAAAAAATACAAAACTGCTACACAAAATTAAAATTCTTTCCTATTTCCTTTTCCTATAGGAAAACCAGAATCGACCCACAGAAGTAGTAGTTGGTTTTCCTGAAATTTAAGCAGGAATGATGTTTTTTGATTATACAAGACAATTTTTTACACAAATCCGATAGGTTGAATTTTCCGCTTTAGAAGTCGGGTGGATGTTGGCCACAACAATTACATGCCTCCATTTTCTATTTATGAGCTTTCTGGGTCACATAATTTGTTTAAAACTAAATCATAAAAGAAGAGAGTAACGGTCATATATTGATTTTAACTTTAGTATAGACTTGTTTAACGCTAGTTTTACGCTGCATAAATTTTCTAGACATTTAGTTCAGTGTGAGTTGATATATTTTTTTCCACTGAAAAATTATTAGCGGAAAACAATTTTTTTCGGAGGGAACATCTGTTTACCCCTCATGAACTGCAAATGTTGGGTGCCCGAAAAACGTATCGCACAGTTTAATTCCGTTATTGGCAAAAGAACAAACATTTGCAGGTTTATGATAGAACATTGGTTCTTAAGACCAGTGGTTTCTTTGAAAATCATGCATCTATGGTCATTTAAAATTTTTTTGTAGATTACAATTACTGATAAGTAAAAATTAATATTGATTTGTTTGGACATAATAAGCTTCAGGGTTTCGTTTCCCAGGATTAGCTTAGTACTTACTTTGTTAATTCTTTATTATATTATGTTTGATAAAAAGTGTAAATTTAATATTAGAAACGCAAAAACCAGTTCAATTTAAACGTTTCTCTAATTTGAATTGGTTTTAAATTAAAGACGCTAGCTAAATAGCTCTTAATAAAATTTGGATACTAACTAACAGATATTCAGTTTGTAGTAGTAATACATGATCTCATTTACCATTGGGTTTCAATTTATTAATTTTTTCAGCGTAAATTGAGGTTGTCGTGATACCCAAATACCAAATCAAAGCAGGTAATTTTGTAAACACAATTCTTCTCCGAAATAACTTTTTAAATCAATAGTTACATGCTGTACAATTTAATGCAACAAATATTTATTTTTTTTAAAAGCATGTTCGAATCGAATAATTACGCAAAATATTACCCATGAATATTTCACTGCGATTTCAGGATGATTCAAGTCATCAACACTTGAGATTGTTATCTTATCGAGACTAATTAATCCAGACTGTAAGTATGGGAAAATCCAAAATCATAATCATTTTTAGGAAATAGATAAATTTATTTGCTAATACCACAATGTACAGAAATATTTGCTGGTATACTAAACCAATTGAAAGAATAGTACGCATTCGTACAGGTATACGACATATTAAAATCGAACTACAGAAAAGGATACAAATCGATTGCTTAAATTAAAGACCCTTTTTGAGGGCAGAAATAGAACAGAAGAATATCCTTTGTGATTGTAACCTGATAAATATTAACAGAATCTTAAATAAATCTGAAGTTAGCAATGCAGTGCGTGGTTACACCGCGGTTGAGGTGCTAAATGGGAAATGAAAACATACAACTATTAATCACGATACGAATACCGAAAATCGAGATTATCGTATTCAAGATTTTATAAATCATCGGTATAAGCGTCACACGAAGATCCAGCTACCGCATCATGAACACATATTTCAAATTATATTATCAAGATACCACGAACTTCCGTTTTGCGATCGATTAATGCAGACACCCACTTAAAACAATTCTTATTGTTATTAGTCTTACTACACATTCCAAATATAGCTTCCAATATTTACAACAATATCACCGCACTAACAGTTTAATTATTTTTAACGGTACTTCACAATATCGCTATCAGACACATTCGATCTAGCTAGAAATCTATTAATTTATATCCACTTAAGTTAATGTATCGAAAGTGATAGTAGAGGTATGGTAGTCTGTGATTAGAAATTTGATTAAATTTTCGGAAGACAAGTACCGCACCGCATTTTAATAATGGTTTACTCACGTAGTATGCAAATCTTTATAGATATCCTCATCGGAATGGCTTCGTTCGCTTGCCAGCATTTGAGCATGGAATCCACTGTAAAATAAAACAAAACTCGATTAGACTAGATTCAAGGTTGGAAATATTAAAGTAACTTACGGTAAATTGGGATGTACCGTTTGAACTTTACGACATGTTGATAATCGCGACAAGGTTAACAGAACCCTGTGAAAATTTGTTAAATCATACAACATTGTTGGTTCAAATAGATCCGATTCTCGTAAACCAAAATAATTTTTGCAGGTATCTAGAAATAATTTGATGTTTTGGCAGCACAGAAACTATAAACATAATAGAGGAACCAAGATTAGTCATTAATATATATTGCGGTTTTAATGCAGATAAATCTTAAATTTCCGTGTATTCGTATCGAACGACGTACTTGTGCCAAATGTGGTTTCCGATGAAAATCTTTCATGTCCAACGAATGTGGATCAAGGAAATTGACCAAATTACATAAGAGTACACCATCGCGTAGAGTGAGCGCAAGCACCCGAATCTCAGAATCTGGCCAATTTGCTTTGTGATCGGGTGGTATAAGTTTACACCTTGTTAACCAAGCAGCACATTCACGCCACAAATCATCAACCATTGCAGCCATTTTTCACTATCAATATCAAACACTTTGGGGCCACAAAATAATTTTTTCACACACGCACACAACTGATCTAATTAAATTAAATCAAAATACACAGAAATCACTGTTTTATCACACTCGTTGGATTTAGAATTAAAATAAATATATTTATTCCTTGTGTGTGCGATAAAAATCTTATCTATCACGCAATTTTTTTGCTGCTGCTCTTCTCTCACTTCGAATATTATATTATGGAATTTATAACCAATTCACACGAAACTTGTAATAATTTCACCACTTTAATTCACAGTATAAATTATATATTCACATTCGAAAATAACTATATAATCTACACAAAACTACATTTAGTTTTATTTTATTTAAATAGAGTTTTTAATTAAGAATAAAATAACATAACTTTGGAGTAATAATAAAAGATTCGGCCATCTTTGGAAACACAATAATTTTTTGTATGTGTTGTGTGTGGTGTACGAAAAATGCAATGGAACTGTCAAAAAAATCAACGAAATGATGTTTAGTTTCAATTTCGAAAGAGAGATGGCACTGCATAATTTTAACGAAAATCTTATTAGAAATTTTGATTTGCAAAAATTCAAATTGCAACATGCACTTCAATCGTTAAAGTTCATTAATTAAATTGGAAGTTATTACAATTAAAAGTTATTTAAATATAGAGCGATTTATAAGCATGATAGCTTATTTATCGATATCATGGAGTGTAATAAATTTGGAATTTTGGTGATGTGAGAAATAAATTTAAATAAAAAAAAAGTTTGAGCATTTAAAAGTAGTTGAACTGTTCTGAATCTGTTCTGAATTTTTTTTAACCGACCAAATGGCACAGTGGTTAAAGCTTTGGCATTTGGATCGGGAGGTACCGGGTTCGAATCCCGATAGGGGCAGGATGCAAAAAGTGAAATTTCATAACAGATTACGATCTGGGATGAAATGTAATACATCTCCCTGTCGGAGTGCAAAACTCATGGGCCGACCCATATTCCATGTCAGTATAGGCTGGCATGGAGCTTGCAATGTGCAGATGGTCTTAAAAATCGGTCCTATAGCCGTACGTCCTCGAATTGGCTGACTGGCGTAAAGTAAGGACGGAAATAAGCAAACCGCGAAAGAGCAGGGAGAGCTGAACAGGCCCCAGAACAGATTGCAGGGATAAAAACAAAAAAAAAACTGTTCTGAATCGTTTATTGGGGTAGTAGTAGTAGTAGTAGCAGTTCTTACTACAGAAGGTAAAGGTGAGGGCTGTGTAGTACAGCGACAGTGCAATGAACTTCACTGGAGCCTACAGCCAGCTTGCTTCAGACGGGATAATATGGCATTTTCTACCAACACCATCGTCTCATTTTGGTGGGTTAAGGGAAGCTGGCGTAAGGTTAGTTAAAACCTAAAGCAGATAGTAAATCACGCTGGCCTCTACGAAGAATTAACAACAATTCTTACCAAGAATTCTATATAAAACCTATAAAACTATAAACCATTGAATCGACCGTTAATAGAAATCATTTTAACAGTAATCCCAATTTACCGTCCATGGGCCAGATTCAACGTAAATCTTTTATTTCCTTTATCTTCTATCTGTTATTTTTTCTATAAAAACATGAAAAAATGGTTGCCTTACCACACTTCAACAATTGAACCTGGACAATAAATAGAAGATTAACGTTGAATCGGGCATAATATATTTACACGATAAGAGTTGGAATAAATTAGGGATAACAATTCGAGGTCGAAAACACGAAAATTGCACATTTAAATATTTTATATATTTTTATTTATTTTTTTTACGGTTTATACTTATATAATATATTCATTAATATTATTATTAATTTATAATTATAATTATACTGTGTTTTTGTAATTAATAATAATATTTTTTCACCCAAATATATGTAAATATAAATAAATATTTTTATGTCATTATAATTTATAATTCATATTTCTAGGTAACATTTTTCCGTTTAAACATTTTAATTTAATTTCATTTTGTTGTAATTTTAATTAAAATTTCAATTTTTACAAAAGAAAAACATAAAATAAAAATTATTATTTAAATTCATTTTAATTAGATACATGTATAGAGATGTTATATATAATTATATATATTAAGAATAATTAAATTTTGTAAGTGTGTATGTGTTTCTAACTAAAAAATAATTAAAATATATTAGCTAATTTATTTTATTTTATTTAGATTTACTTATAATTTTTTTATTTAGAAAAAATATAATTAATTAAAAAAAATATTTTTTTTTCAATAGACTTTATTTTTATATAATATTTATTTATAATTTTTTTTTTAAGTGAAAAAATAATTAAACTAATTTATTTATTTTTTATATATGTATATATATATATATTTTATAATTAATTTTTATATTTTATGTGACAATTAATTTATATTAATTTAAAAACGTAAATTAAATCATTATACAAAAACTAAAAATATGTTTGTTAAAAATATAATTTTTTAAATATATTTTTTGTTAAATATTATTCGAATATATCTCATAATTAATTTATAAGAAAATTAAAAACATATTAATTAATTAATCATATATATCACGCTAATTACTAAGAGCACCATTGCTTGTTTCATGTTTCATTTTTTTTAAATTTAATTTCATTTAATAATTTGTAACTTAATTTTTATATTTGATTTAAATTATAAATTTAAATTATAAATGAAAAATTAAATTATTTTTCCTTAATTTTGTGTCACTATATAATATTATTTTGTAAAATTTATTTATTTTGCACGAAATTTATTTAAAACATTAATTTAATAATAAGCCAATTGGATGCATTGTGATTTTTCATTGCATTGTGAAAATTATTAATAACTAGCTAATTAGTTTTTCATTTAATTAAGCGATGCGTTGTGAAAAATTAAAATTTATTTTCGGTGCAACGTCTTACGTTAATAATGGGCCCGATATTCGATTTTTCGTTTCTTCTAGAATCAAATTTTGTGGAAATCGCGATAAGTTTCAAAAGCAGAGAGAAGATGTGCATTGAATAAAGAAGGCCCAATATATCACTATTCTTAATCAACTATCAGAGGCAGCAGATTAGTGATTGATGAAATTAAGATCAAGCCTTTGAAATTGGTCCTGCATACCCGAGTAGCAAGTTGAGAAATTGATCTAGTTTAATCTAATTTATTCTAGTTTAATCTAAATCACTCAAGCAGGGCGAAAATGAGAATGAAAAGACCCATTAATGTGAACAAGCATTTGGAAAGCATTTGAAAGTAGGGAACGCTGCCCTTTTATGACATGTTTGGAAGAATCTGAGTAAAAATCAACTCTTTATATACTTACAAGCACGCGCTTTCTATAAGACCATCAAAGTTTTAGAAACCACGTCAAATTAAAATTTCGTGTTAACCTTTATTTCAGTTGCAGTTTAAGAAGGAAAAACAACAACTTGTCAAAACAACAACTGAAAAAGGACATATCCGGAGAGCAAATATCTTGAAACTACAAAGTGCTGTCGAATAAAGGGTTTTTAAATTTGGGCGGGTCGATGTGCAGAATGTTCATCGTTGCATCTGCTGTGTGGCACGTAGCCCCATCCTGCTGGAAACACATGTCGGCTACCTCCATATCGTCATATTCTATTGCATGAGTTTACTGTTTGGTGGACAGCTCTATTCAAAGTAATCTAAATTCTTTGAGGAATGTGCCGTAGCTAAAATATCTATGCTAAAAGGCTCCATTCTACTTCATAAATGGTATAATAAGGATATACAATTTTGGTTTTAAATAAAACACGTTCATATGACCACCGCGAGCACGTTTGCAGCGATCGATTATTTGGAGCCAATTTTCAATCTCTCTTTCAAACAAATCGGCCGGACTGTTGACAATTTCGCATTCGTTATTGTCGCTGAGCTCCTCTAGCGTTGTTTGCTTCATGACATAAACCAACGACTTAACGTTACCCCATAAAAAAAATCCAACAGCGTCAAATCGTGTGAGCGAAATGGCTATTCGTCCGGACCATTTCACGAGCTTACACGGTTACTAAACATCCCCTTCAATAGATCAATTGTCGCCAAAAATAGTCACTCCAAACAGTCATCAATTCCTGTGAAGGGGTGGAATCGACTGATTTGGCTCATTAACTGAAGCACTTAAGCATGTGATGTTTTTGGTACTTCGATACGTGGTCTCACTGGGACAGAAATATCCAATTGTAAATATTTTGACCCGAATTGCGGTAGTAATTTTTAATAATTTCCAAATGTTGATCGGTCGTGAACTTCACCATGATAGAAATGTTAACCTTGACTGACGTTGACAGATCATGAAAAACGTTCACGGGTACGTTCGTATTAGAATACAAAATTGTTATGTCTTTTTTGGAAAACCTAATATAAACCTGTTAATGTTATTATTTGGATTTGGTTAAGGACTGATATTCCCACCAGAGAGGACCGATGTGGTGGAATCATATCGTTTTTAAATTCCAAAACATGTTTTCGTGATTTTAGTGTTCTAATAATGCTAGTGCTAATGTTCTAGTATTTGAAAGGTAAATACAGGTGACGTAAAACGGCGTTTAAAAACGTTTAAAATATTAAAAATGAAAATATAAAAAAATTCATAATAAATCTCCGAGAGTCTCCGGTGTCCATTTCTACCAATCGTTCACTGGTTCTCATTCTGATAGTAATCAAAGTAGTAACAATAACAATTTTATTGAAAAAAAATTAAAGGAGATGCTACTGATCAAAATTCGATTAATAGAGAAAATGGAAATTGCGATAACGAACCATGGTTTGTTATCTAAAAATCTAGCTGAGACGATTCCACAATTAAAGCAGATTGGAAGTGAGTTCTGATAAAAATAATTATAAAGTTTATTCGGCGAATGGGATATCAGTGCTCTCACTCAACACTAACCTTATATTTAATTTTTTAGTAAAGGTGAAAACTCCAATCTATCTTCTGCTTCATCTACGTCATTCAATTATCCAGTTGTACTATGTAATCTCCTCACTTGATTACTGTAGCACAGCTACGAATTAGAAAAGAAGGAAGAAAACGGTACTACTCCATTACAAATGATGTGATAAACTTCAGAAGGTCGGAAGTCAAGTCAATTTTAAGCTTTATTGAAAGCTTAAGATTATTTTAATGGATAGGAGGACAAATACCAGTCATTTGGAGTAGGTATACTATGAGAGTTCCAGCGCAAAATCCCATGTATTTTTATATGGAGGTTGAAATTTGCAAATTTTGGCTCACGTAGTATGAAAAGTTCTTTATAGATAGCAGCACTAAAAAAACTTTTTCGAGAAAGCTCGAAATTTTAAGTTGCAATGATTTTTTCGTTAGATGGCAGCACTATTTTATGTAAGTTTCCGTACTTTTCGCTAGATGGCAGCACTTTAAAAGATATTTGGTTTGTGTTTAGGATAAACTTTGGACTTTGGAAAACTTTTGGTTTTAAATTTCTATTTGATTTATTACTTTTAAAATTATTTCACACAAAAGTGTTCAAAAGCGGCGCGGGGTGCGACGTCCGACGTCCGACGTGCGATTTACAATATTTAATTTAGTAACTGTAACAAATATTAAATTTAAATGATTGTAAATGATTGTTGTTGTTATTGTGTTCGCAAAATATATAAAGATTAAGAAAATTGCATTTTATTTTTTATGTAGGTTAAAGATAAGAAAAGATCAGTTTTCATTTCTTTTACCAAAAATCATGAGAAGTACAGAATTGTTATTATTATTATATTTTATTTGTATGTACATATGTCGAAATGCATAATATTAGTAGATGCGCGCGCACATTTAGGAATTATTTTTAAGTAATCGGAAATAAGAAAGATAAAACTAAACTTGATCTTGAAAATGTATTGCTATACATATCATAACAACAGCAAATCTGATGGATGCAAATGAGAATTGAAAGTTTTAATACAATCAAAATATAGGTTAAATAATATTTTTTATCATATTTTTTTTATAATTGTTATTGTTATAATCGGATTTCGCATATTTTCGTAACAATTATAAAAAAGTAAACCAATCAGGAAGTAATTCTTAAAAATATATTTCATGTTTAAACTGATCAGAGTATCATCAAAGATATTAACTATTCTACAACAATATAAATGGCAACGACCTGCGCAACTATATTATCGCTATACAGTACAAAACTGATAAATAAAACGCAGTGCAAAGCTGACAACTTTAAATAAAGTTAATGTTAATTACACGTAATTTATAAACTTTTTGATATGATATTCAAAAGTTGAATGCCATAAAGTTACATCATTTATTTTTTACACAACCGAAATGAAATTTAATATACATTTAAAATTATTTAAAAATGTGACGTAGTCAGTATTGGGTCTAACCACATTATCGAAGAAATTGAAGAACACTTTGATGACAGTGATAACAAATCACAGGCTTTAATATTAAAAATCAAGATATTTAAAAAAGAAAAGAGCTGATAGAAATATTATTTTATTTTATTAGGCTAATGTCAATCATTGTTCAGTTAATTCGTAAATTGTGCTATAAGTATTATATGTAGTAGTATACAGCTTTATCTAGATCAATGTAACAAAAAAATGATATCAAGTTTATAAAGTATGTTTAAAAAATTATAAAAGTAATTAAATGTTGTAAAAATAGCATTTTTTTTTTTTTAATTATGTAAATTTAATGAAAAGTGGCAAAAATATATAAAACTTATAGTACCTTAGTTAAAACAATATAACAATTATATTATAAAATAAAGAGACATTTAAAGATATAAAAAGTTATGAAATTTATTAAAATTTATAAAAATTAGTTATATATTGTTATTGTTATGAAAAGTTATAAACTTTGAACAAAAAATATGTTAAAAGTTATAATAACATTAAAAGTTATAAAAGAAATACCTGAAAAGTTATACATAATAAGTTATAAAAATTATTAAAAAGTTATAAAAAATAATAATAAATTTTAAAAATTATAAAAAACGTTATTAAGTTTATAAAATATTTGTACGTTGAGTTTGGATTTGTTTATTTTTAAGTATTACATGAAACTATACTTGTACCGACTCGGCCGATCATTTATTCTGTTGTCTGCTATTTAAAAAGTAGAATAACAAATTTAAAATTTATAAAATTAAAATAAAAACCTACCTGAAAATAAAAAAATAAAAACAAAAAATTTAAACATACAAAAAATAATTACAAACGAATTATGAAAATTAAAAAATTGAAATCTAAAAATTTATTAAAAAAATAAAAAAAAATATTCGATCTAATATTCATTTCCTTGTGTAGTGTTCTTATTATTTGATTATCATAATTTATTTTGTCGGCGGACAATCAAAAATAAACAAAAACCTTAAGAAATCTTAAACGAACATTCAAATAAAAGCAGGATAGTAAATTATTTAAATAGTTTAAATGCAGTAAAGTTATGACATTTTTTTTTTATATAAAACGAGAAATGAATAATAAAAATGCGTTGTTACTTGTCTATAAAAGATGATAAAGAAGAAGTTTCACATACATAACTAGATGGTATGATGAGCTCGAACTTATATTTTATGAAATATATTTCGAGTCTTATTGGCCTGACCACATTATCGAATAAATTGAAGAACACTTTGATGACAGCGATAACAAAGCACATGCTTTAATATTAAAAATGATTATATTTAAAAAAGAAAACTAGGCTAATGTACTACTATATTTATCATTGTTCAGTTATTTCGTAAATTTTGCTAAGTATTATAGTAGTATACAGCTTTACTCTAGATCAATGTAACACAAAATGTTTACAAGTTTATAAAGTATGTTTAAAAAATCATAAAATATAAAAGTAATTAAATGGTGTAAAAATTGCAATTTTTTATAAATTATACAAATTTAACGAAAAGTGGCAAAAATGTATAAAATTTATAGTACATAAGTTAAAACAATATAACAATTATATTATAAAATATAAAGACATTTAAAGATATAAAAAGTTATAAAATTTATTAAAAATTATAAAGATTAGTTGTAAGAGTTATGAAAAGTTATAAACGTTAAAAGTTATAAAAGAAATACATGAAAAAACAGAATTAGTTATAAAAATTATTAAAAAGTTATAAAAAATAATAATAAATTTTAAAAATTATAAAAAATCTTATTAAAAGTTATTTTAGTAACAAAAAATGTTATTAAGTTTATAAAGTATTTGTACATTGAGTTTGAAGATTTGTTGTAATACTTAAATTACATAAAATTATACTTGCTCCGACTCGGAAGATCTTTTATTCTGTTGTCCTCTATTTAAAAAGTAAAATAACAAATTTAAATTTTATAAAATTAAAATAAAAACCTGAAAATAAAAAAATATAAAATTTAAACATAAAAAATATTAATTACAAACGAATTTTGAAAATTAAAAAAATTAAAATCTAAAAATTTATTAAAAAATAAAAAAAAAAATATTAATTGAAAAATGCGTGCAACAATTACTGGTGAAAGTACTGCGTTCTAGTGGTGAGAAGTGGTATTGCATTAATTAAGCGTAATAAAGTTTGTGACATATAGTTGTGAGATCTGGCCACGAGAAGCTTAACTAGTTAGTAGTACTAATAATCATTTTACTGATAGAAAGCAGCGCTCTTAGTAGTGAGAATTGGTGTGTATTTTATGCACTAATTTACTATACTAAAGTAAGTTACTACTACTAGTGGTGTCTAATTAAATGTAATTAAAGTATATAAAACTTTTAATGTTTTTTAAAAACTATACAAATTTAATGAAAAGTGGCATAAATGTATAAAACTTGTAGTATCTAAATTAATACAGTTATTAAAAGTTATATAAAGACATTTAAAGCTATAGAAACTTATGAAATGTATTAAAAGTTATAAAAAATTAGTTGTAAGAGTTATGAAAAATTGTAAACTTTGAACAAAAAATATGATGTTGAAAGTTATAATGACTTTAAGAATTATAAAAATAAAAATACGCAAAAAGTTATAATAAGATATAAAAATTATAAAAAGTTATAAAAAATGATAAATTTTAAAAATTATAAAAAATGTTATTTAAAGATATAATAAGTAACAAAAAACGTTATTAAGTTTATAAAGTATTTCTAAAAAATTATAAAAAATAAGCTACCTTTAAAATGGTATCAAAAATTATAAATTTTTTAAAAACTACGGATCAAAAATTATAAAGTTTAAGAGTTATAAAGAGTTGTAAAATTTGTATAAAAAATATGCATAAGTTATAAAAGTTATTAAAACGTAATAAAAACAGTAATAATAAATTTTAGAAAATAAAAAAATGTTATTAAAATTATAATAAGTAACAAAAAATTAATAAATTTATAAAAAGGTAACAAAACAGTTATCAAATTTATAAAATTTGTTTAAAAAATCATAAAAAGTAGTAAAATGGTATAAAAATTATAAATTTTTTAAAAACATAATAGTGACAATATTGAATAGTAAATTATAGTAGATAATTAAAATAGAGTTATTAAATATAATAAAAAGTTAAAAAAACTATTGTTGATAAAGATTGGTTGTTGCTATTTATAATTGCACGATCTATGTACTTATGTAGCGAGAAAAAAGTTACAGCATTTATTTTTTATATAACCGAGAGCTATTAATCAAATTTGATATAAATTAAAAATTATTTAAGATTTAATTTAGCATCTCAAATATGTTATAAAAAATATAAGGTGAACCATCTAAAATTCATATCAACATAAATACGATACTTTAATATTTCAATAATAAATATTTAATATTTTAATAATAAAACGAAAGAATATTTCGTTTTTATACTTCTTAATTGCCACTAAGCATTTTAGTTAGTACAAATATTATGAATATTTGTTATTTTATTATAATGGAAAACGTTGGATTAATAAAAATAACAAATAAAATATTGGTTGAAGAATTTTCAATTGAAAATATTCAATGTTTTCGTGTTGCAGTCAAAATAAGTATGCAAACTCAATTCGAACGGGTTTTCTTACTTATTTAAGATGGCGGCAAATAAGTAAATAAGTTTGAAATAAGTATCCGTTTCGAAAAGGGCCTTATTATTTTATAGTTGAATATAACCATAGAGTAAGTAATGTTATGAAGAGTAACGAAACAGAGGAAAAAATTTCATCAAAAATGCGTGGGTTATGAAATTTAAATGGATTATACAATACACTTACACAATCGTGGCGGTTGTATTAAATAAATTGGAAATGTATTTCAACAAACCAATATTTGTTGAATATGTACAATATGTTGGGATGTGCATATTAGATCTAGTTAAAACTACATTATATTATTTTCATTATGACTAATGGTGCCGAAGTTGGATAAAAATTTGTAATACTGAAACAGATAGTTTAGTTTACGAAGTGTTTTGTCCAGATGTATATGAACCCATCATAAAAGATTGTTATAAGTATCTCGATACAAGTGGTCTAATGAAGAATGAAAATTATGGAAAAATAATGGGTGAATTTATTGGATTAAGATCGAAAATGTATACTTTCAAAGTTGTTGATGCTAATGATATAAAAAAAATAAAGGAGTAAAGAGACAAGTTGTGAAATCTAGAATAACGTTTAAAGAATTCAAAGAATGTTTAATTAATGACTCATCATAAATTCGTTCAAGAAATCAAGCAGTAAGCTCTGTTAGACAATTGAAAACCGCACCTAATCCACACGATGATAAAATATATTTGATTTAAGATAGCTATGAAACACTACCTTTATAAAATAATGGAATATGATTATTGATTTCTGTGTAAATAGTTTTATATAAGAATGCTATTATAATAGCAAACAACTTTCTTACTTTTAACGCTTTCATTTTTTAAGTTAAGTAAAGTAACAAATTAAAAACTTAAAAAATTAAAACTAAATTTAAAACTTACAAAATTAATTACAAAATGGTTAATGAAAATCAAAAAAATTAAATAAAAATATAAATAAAAACTTTAAAATATTTTAACCTTTCTAAAATTTTACATAATTGAAAAAATTGAAATTTAAAATTAGCAATAAAAAGAAGTTATGAAATGTATTAAAAACGATCCAAATTGGCTATAAGAGCTATGAAAAGTTATAAAATTTGAATAAAAATATGATATTTAAATATTTAAAAAATGCGCATTTGAACACGCCATTACCTCGCAAGTTTTAAAAAGTTTTAGAGTTTTAAAAAAGAGTTTTAAAAAGTTTAAAAAGTTTTAGAGTTTTAAAAAAGAGTTTTAAAAAGTTAAAAAAGTTTTAAAAAGTTTTAGAATAAATTAAAAAAGTTTTAAAAACTTTTCAAAAGTTTTTAAAAGTTTTAAATAGTTTTAGAGTTTTAAAAAAAAGCTTTAAAAAGTTTAAAAAGTTTTAAAAAGTTATAAAAAATTTAAAAAAGTTTTAAAAACTTTTTAAAAGTTTTAAAAAGTTTTAGAAGTTTTAAAAAAAATTTAAAAAAGTTTTAAAAAAATTTAAAAAGTTTTAAAGGTGTAAAAAAGTTTCAAAAACATTTAAAAGTTTCAAAAAGTTTTAAAAAGTTTTAGATTTTTAAAAAAAAGTTTTAAAAAGTTTTAAAAAAATTTTAAAAAGTTTTAAAAAGTTTTAAATTTTTTTAAATTTAAAAAAGTTTTAAAAAGTGTTAAATGTTTAAAAAAGTTTTAAAAACTTTTTAAAAGTTTTAAAAAGGTTTAAAAAGTTTTAAAGTTTTGAAGTTTTAAAGTTTTTAAATGTTTAAAAATTTATTTATTTTTATAGCTCCATAAGTAAAATTTATGTAATCGTCTATGATTTATATAGAAAATGCGGTAAAACGTACCCGCGCGTTTTCGAGTTTGATTTTTTTAGTTTGGGCGAAAAATACGTAGACACAACCGGCTATAACTTAAAAAATTAATCATTTTACATATGCTAATTACCTTATTTTTAATTGCATCATGAGAAAAAATGACGTAAACGTTTATGACTGATAAAGAAAACTGCTATGTTTAATTGCATCATAAGAAAAATTGGCGTAATCGTCTATGATTTATATAGAAAATGCGCTAAAGCGTAACCGCGCTTCGCGCGGTTACGCTTTAGAGTGTATACCGAATCCGCGCTCCGCGCGGATTCGATATTCACCGCATTTTCTATATAAATCATAGACGATTACGCCAATTTTTCTTATGATGCAATTAAACATAGCAGTTTTCTTTATCAGTCATAAACGTTTACGTCATTTTTTCTCATGATGCAATTAAAAATAAGGTAATTAGCATATGTAAAATGATTAATTTTTTAAGTTATAGCCGGTTGTGTCTACGTATTTTTCGCCCAAACTAAAAAAATCAAACTCGAAAACGCGCGGGTACGTTTTACCGCATTTTCTATATAAATCATAGACGATTACATAAATTTTACTTATGGAGCTATAAAAATAAATAAATTTTTAAACATTTAAAAACTTTAAAACTTCAAAACTTTAAAACTTTTTAAACCTTTTTAAAACTTTTAAAAAGTTTTTAAAACTTTTTTAAACATTTAACACTTTTTAAAACTTTTTTAAATTTAAAAAAATTTAAAACTTTTTAAAACTTTTTAAAATTTTTTTAAAACTTTTTAAAACTTTTTTTTAAAAATCTAAAACTTTTTAAAACTTTTTGAAACTTTTAAATGTTTTTGAAACTTTTTTACACCTTTAAAACTTTTTAAATTTTTTTAAAACTTTTTTAAATTTTTTTTAAAACTTCTAAAACTTTTTAAAACTTTTAAAAAGTTTTTAAAACTTTTTTAAATTTTTTATAACTTTTTAAAACTTTTTAAACTTTTTAAAGCTTTTTTTTAAAACTCTAAAACTATTTAAAACTTTTAAAAACTTTTGAAAAGTTTTTAAAACTTTTTTAATTTATTCTAAAACTTTTTAAAACTTTTTTAACTTTTTAAAACTCTTTTTTAAAACTCTAAAACTTTTTAAACTTTTTAAAACTCTTTTTTAAAACTCTAAAACTTTTTAAAACTTGCGAGGTAATGGCGTGTTCAAATGCGCATTTTTTAAATATTTAAATATCATATTTTTATTCAAATTTTATAACTTTTCATAGCTCTTATAGCCAATTTGGATCGTTTTTAATACATTTCATAACTTCTTTTTATTGCTAATTTTAAATTTCAATTTTTTCAATTATGTAAAATTTTAGAAAGGTTAAAATATTTTAAAGTTTTTATTTATATTTTTATTTAATTTTTTTGATTTTCATTAACCATTTTGTAATTAATTTTGTAAGTTTTAAATTTAGTTTTAATTTTTTAAGTTTTTAATTTGTTACTTTACTTAACTTAAAAAATGAAAGCGTTAAAAGTAAGAAAGTTGTTTGCTATTATAATAGCATTCTTATATAAAACTATTTACACAGAAATCAATAATCATATTCCATTATTTTATAAAGGTAGTGTTTCATAGCTATCTTAAATCAAATATATTTTATCATCGTGTGGATTAGGTGCGGTTTTCAATTGTCTAACAGAGCTTACTGCTTGATTTCTTGAACGAATTTATGATGAGTCATTAATTAAACATTCTTTGAATTCTTTAAACGTTATTCTAGATTTCACAACTTGTCTCTTTACTCCTTTATTTTTTTTATATCATTAGCATCAACAACTTTGAAAGTATACATTTTCGATCTTAATCCAATAAATTCACCCATTATTTTTCCATAATTTTCATTCTTCATTAGACCACTTGTATCGAGATACTTATAACAATCTTTTATGATGGGTTCATATACATCTGGACAAAACACTTCGTAAACTAAACTATCTGTTTCAGTATTACAAATTTTTATCCAACTTCGGCACCATTAGTCATAATGAAAATAATATAATGTAGTTTTAACTAGATCTAATATGCACATCCCAACATATTGTACATATTCAACAAATATTGGTTTGTTGAAATACATTTCCAATTTATTTAATACAACCGCCACGATTGTGTAAGTGTATTGTATAATCCATTTAAATTTCATAACCCACGCATTTTTGATGAAATTTTTTCCTCTGTTTCGTTACTCTTCATAACATTACTTACTCTATGGTTATATTCAACTATAAAATAATAAGGCCCTTTTCGAAACGGATACTTATTTCAAACTTATTTACTTATTTGCCGCCATCTTAAATAAGTAAGAAAACCCGTTCGAATTGAGTTTGCATACTTATTTTGACTGCAACACGAAAACATTGAATATTTTCAATTGAAAATTCTTCAACCAATATTTTATTTGTTATTTTTATTAATCCAACGTTTTCCATTATAATAAAATAACAAATATTCATAATATTTGTACTAACTAAAATGCTTAGTGGCAATTAAGAAGTATAAAAACGAAATATTCTTTCGTTTTATTATTAAAATATTAAATATTTATTATTGAAATATTAAAGTATCGTATTTATGTTGATATGAATTTTAGATGGTTCACCTTATATTTTTTATAACATATTTGAGATGCTAAATTAAATCTTAAATAATTTTTAATTTATATCAAATTTGATTAATAGCTCTCGGTTATATAAAAAATAAATGCTGTAACTTTTTTCTCGCTACATAAGTACATAGATCGTGCAATTATAAATAGCAACAACCAATCTTTATCAACAATAGTTTTTTTAACTTTTTATTATATTTAATAACTCTATTTTAATTATCTACTATAATTTACTATTCAATATTGTCACTATTATGTTTTTAAAAAATTTATAATTTTTATACCATTTTACTACTTTTTATGATTTTTTAAACAAATTTTATAAATTTGATAACTGTTTTGTTACCTTTTTATAAATTTATTAATTTTTTGTTACTTATTATAATTTTAATAACATTTTTTTATTTTCTAAAATTTATTATTACTGTTTTTATTACGTTTTAATAACTTTTATAACTTATGCATATTTTTTATACAAATTTTACAACTCTTTATAACTCTTAAACTTTATAATTTTTGATCCGTAGTTTTTAAAAAATTTATAATTTTTGATACCATTTTAAAGGTAGCTTATTTTTTATAATTTTTTAGAAATACTTTATAAACTTAATAACGTTTTTTGTTACTTATTATATCTTTAAATAACATTTTTTATAATTTTTAAAATTTATCATTTTTTATAACTTTTTATAATTTTTATATCTTATTATAACTTTTTGCGTATTTTTATTTTTATAATTCTTAAAGTCATTATAACTTTCAACATCATATTTTTTGTTCAAAGTTTACAATTTTTCATAACTCTTACAACTAATTTTTTATAACTTTTAATACATTTCATAAGTTTCTATAGCTTTAAATGTCTTTATATAACTTTTAATAACTGTATTAATTTAGATACTACAAGTTTTATACATTTATGCCACTTTTCATTAAATTTGTATAGTTTTTAAAAAACATTAAAAGTTTTATATACTTTAATTACATTTAATTAGACACCACTAGTAGTAGTAACTTACTTTAGTATAGTAAATTAGTGCATAAAATACACACCAATTCTCACTACTAAGAGCGCTGCTTTCTATCAGTAAAATGATTATTAGTACTACTAACTAGTTAAGCTTCTCGTGGCCAGATCTCACAACTATATGTCACAAACTTTATTACGCTTAATTAATGCAATACCACTTCTCACCACTAGAACGCAGTACTTTCACCAGTAATTGTTGCACGCATTTTTCAATTAATATTTTTTTTTTTATTTTTTAATAAATTTTTAGATTTTAATTTTTTTAATTTTCAAAATTCGTTTGTAATTAATATTTTTTATGTTTAAATTTTATATTTTTTTATTTTCAGGTTTTTATTTTAATTTTATAAAATTTAAATTTGTTATTTTACTTTTTAAATAGAGGACAACAGAATAAAAGATCTTCCGAGTCGGAGCAAGTATAATTTTATGTAATTTAAGTATTACAACAAATCTTCAAACTCAATGTACAAATACTTTATAAACTTAATAACATTTTTTGTTACTAAAATAACTTTTAATAAGATTTTTTATAATTTTTAAAATTTATTATTATTTTTTATAACTTTTTAATAATTTTTATAACTAATTCTGTTTTTTCATGTATTTCTTTTATAACTTTTAACGTTTATAACTTTTCATAACTCTTACAACTAATCTTTATAATTTTTAATAAATTTTATAACTTTTTATATCTTTAAATGTCTTTATATTTTATAATATAATTGTTATATTGTTTTAACTTATGTACTATAAATTTTATACATTTTTGCCACTTTTCGTTAAATATGTATAATTTATAAAAAATTGCAATTTTTACACCATTTAATTACTTTTATATTTTATGATTTTTTAAACATACTTTATAAACTTGTAAACATTTTGTGTTACATTGATCTAGAGTAAAGCTGTATACTACTATAATACTTAGCAAAATTTACGAAATAACTGAACAATGATAAATATAGTAGTACATTAGCCTAGTTTTCTTTTTTAAATATAATCATTTTTAATATTAAAGCATGTGCTTTGTTATCGCTGTCATCAAAGTGTTCTTCAATTTATTCGATAATGTGGTCAGGCCAATAAGACTCGAAATATATTTCATAAAATATAAGTTCGAGCTCATCATACCATCTAGTTATGTATGTGAAACTTCTTCTTTATCATCTTTTATAGACAAGTAACAACGCATTTTTATTATTCATTTCTCGTTTTATATAAAAAAAAAATGTCATAACTTTACTGCATTTAAACTATTTAAATAATTTACTATCCTGCTTTTATTTGAATGTTCGTTTAAGATTTCTTAAGGTTTTTGTTTATTTTTGATTGTCCGCCGACAAAATAAATTATGATAATCAAATAATAAGAACACTACACAAGGAAATGAATATTAGATCGAATATTTTTTTTTATTTTTTTAATAAATTTTTAGATTTCAATTTTTTAATTTTCATAATTCGTTTGTAATTATTTTTTGTATGTTTAAATTTTTTGTTTTTATTTTTTTATTTTCAGGTAGGTTTTTATTTTAATTTTATAAATTTTAAATTTGTTATTCTACTTTTTAAATAGCAGACAACAGAATAAATGATCGGCCGAGTCGGTACAAGTATAGTTTCATGTAATACTTAAAAATAAACAAATCCAAACTCAACGTACAAATATTTTATAAACTTAATAACGTTTTTTATAATTTTTAAAATTTATTATTATTTTTTATAACTTTTTAATAATTTTTATAACTTATTATGTATAACTTTTCAGGTATTTCTTTTATAACTTTTAATGTTATTATAACTTTTAACATATTTTTTGTTCAAAGTTTATAACTTTTCATAACAATAACAATATATAACTAATTTTTATAAATTTTAATAAATTTCATAACTTTTTATATCTTTAAATGTCTCTTTATTTTATAATATAATTGTTATATTGTTTTAACTAAGGTACTATAAGTTTTATATATTTTTGCCACTTTTCATTAAATTTACATAATTAAAAAAAAAAAAATGCTATTTTTACAACATTTAATTACTTTTATAATTTTTTAAACATACTTTATAAACTTGATATCATTTTTTTGTTACATTGATCTAGATAAAGCTGTATACTACTACATATAATACTTATAGCACAATTTACGAATTAACTGAACAATGATTGACATTAGCCTAATAAAATAAAATAATATTTCTATCAGCTCTTTTCTTTTTTAAATATCTTGATTTTTAATATTAAAGCCTGTGATTTGTTATCACTGTCATCAAAGTGTTCTTCAATTTCTTCGATAATGTGGTTAGACCCAATACTGACTACGTCACATTTTTAAATAATTTTAAATGTATATTAAATTTCATTTCGGTTGTGTAAAAAATAAATGATGTAACTTTATGGCATTCAACTTTTGAATATCATATCAAAAAGTTTATAAATTACGTGTAATTAACATTAACTTTATTTAAAGTTGTCAGCTTTGCACTGCGTTTTATTTATCAGTTTTGTACTGTATAGCGATAATATAGTTGCGCAGGTCGTTGCCATTTATATTGTTGTAGAATAGTTAATATCTTTGATGATACTCTGATCAGTTTAAACATGAAATATATTTTTAAGAATTACTTCCTGATTGGTTTACTTTTTTATAATTGTTACGAAAATATGCGAAATCCGATTATAACAATAACAATTATAAAAAAAATATGATAAAAAATATTATTTAACCTATATTTTGATTGTATTAAAACTTTCAATTCTCATTTGCATCCATCAGATTTGCTGTTGTTATGATATGTATAGCAATACATTTTCAAGATCAAGTTTAGTTTTATCTTTCTTATTTCCGATTACTTAAAAATAATTCCTAAATGTGCGCGCGCATCTACTAATATTATGCATTTCGACATATGTACATACAAATAAAATATAATAATAATAACAATTCTGTACTTCTCATGATTTTTGGTAAAAGAAATGAAAACTGATCTTTTCTTATCTTTAACCTACATAAAAAATAAAATGCAATTTTCTTAATCTTTATATATTTTGCGAACACAATAACAACAACAATCATTTACAATCATTTAAATTTAATATTTGTTACAGTTACTAAATTAAATATTGTAAATCGCACGTCGGACGTCGGACGTCGCACCCCGCGCCGCTTTTGAACACTTTTGTGTGAAATAATTTTAAAAGTAATAAATCAAATAGAAATTTAAAACCAAAAGTTTTCCAAAGTCCAAAGTTTATCCTAAACACAAACCAAATATCTTTTAAAGTGCTGCCATCTAGCGAAAAGTACGGAAACTTACATAAAATAGTGCTGCCATCTAACGAAAAAATCATTGCAACTTAAAATTTCGAGCTTTCTCGAAAAAGTTTTTTTAGTGCTGCTATCTATAAAGAACTTTTCATACTACGTGAGCCAAAATTTGCAAATTTCAACCTCCATATAAAAATACATGGGATTTTGCGCTGGAACTCTCATAGTATACCTACTATTTGGACCTTAACATAATTTACCATTTCTAATAATATAAGTTTAGTAATATCCCAGATAAATCGGTGAAACTGAAGATATCAAAAATAAATTCCTTTTGCCGTTTTATTTTGCAAATAAAAAGTTTATGTTATGAATAGTGATAGTTTGCACTGCGAAAGGTATTTTGATCGAAATGATCTTGATTGGTCGAGGTTCTCATAGAGCAATCATTTAAAGGGAACCCCTTAGAGCAGAGTATCTGGAGAACTTCGGCTGTCTATGCGTACACCTAGGTAACACCTAAGTAGCCGCGTTCATCGTCGCGGGGAGGGGTACGGAAAAAAAGTTTTCGGAAGGAAGTGGAGACGACAAAAGGAGCTTGCAAGTTTAGCTGAAAATTCCAGCTTCATCAGCCCAGTTGGAGCGTCTATATACAATTGAATTAGCATGTCAAGGTATAACGTAAAAAGCTACGAAATCAACGGATGCATCTCTAAAATAGTAATGTGCAATAAATAGACAGATTTTGATACTCTGAGGGTATTATTACAGTACCCTGCCTCGGAGTTAAACAAGCGAGTAGGCTATGTTGGAGTCTTCTCACTTGATTACTGTCGGAGCTGCGAATATGAAGAAACGGAAGAAAACATATAATAAATTTGGTTTGATTGTCCTCGTTAGCGCTAAGCAGAATGAAATTTTTGAGGCTCCCTTTCTAAATGACGCGATAAACCTCAGAAGGTCGGAAGTCAAGTCTATTTAAGCTTTATTGATTCCATTCCAAATTCTTTTAATGAATAGACGGACTAATACTAATCATTTGGACCCTAACCCCCAAAATGCACTGCCCCCAAAATGCACTGCCCCCAAAATGCACTGCCATATGCACATTTGTTCCACCCACAAAAAAAAACAAATCCAAACTAGTCCGTAAAATGTCAAACAAATATAATAATTTGCCCGTATGGTAAATTACTACCACCGATTTATTCCAAAACTCGCAGAGATACTTGCCCCGATTCAGACAGAATTTGGAAGTCTTGGAGAATATCATAATGCATTTCTTCACCACTGCTGCATCTAACACGGCTATAGGCATAGTCTTATGGCAACTAAATAAAGGGACTTGAGAACCTGTCCAACAGTTCTCCTATAGAAATTATCAGATGCCGAAAGAAAATAGTTCCTTGTTTAATAAAGAATTGTATGTATTCTTCAAAGCAATTAAACACGAGCTCAGAGATCCCAATCGTATTATTGGGAAGACGAGCAACAGCCAGAGATGACCGAAAATGTTGTCCAGCGGACCGAAAATGTTGTTTGGGTCGGGAGGTACAGGGTTCGAATCCCGTTACGGGCAGATCGGCGATGAAAATGATTACAACTACGACCCTCTGTCGGAATGCAGAACTCGAGAGTCGACCCATCTTGTATGTCAGTACATAGGCTGACATGGAGCTATGCACTGTGCAGATGATTTTACGTAAATCGGACTTATAGCTGATACATCCTCGATTTGGCTAGCAACTGGCAAAAAGCAAGAAAGGGCTGACAAAGAAGTCGACCTCCAGAAAATAAAACAACTCTATTTTTTTGTTTAGCAAACTAAAGTAGCTAATTAAAGAAATTAAGAACGAGTCAATTAATAAATACCTAAAGGGCCCTACTGGGGAAAGGATACCGAGTATTCCATTTAAAAAACGATAAAAAGATTAAGACGACCTAAACTTCAAATTCCACTAGTTAAAAATGAAGGTGCAACATAGCCGATAAGTGCAAAGCAAACAACTTTTTTGTTTGTAATCCACCTAGAGAACACGTAGAGCACACACCATTAGAGAAAACCATTCTCCAGCCAAGAAAGTGTATCTTCTTGGATGTAGCACAGGCCTTTGACAGAGTATGGCATAAAGGTTTGGAATATAAATTACAAAGACATTTACCAAAGCAGTTCTATGAATTCCACAAAGTAGCGTTCAATGACCAACTTTATGTGTTCTATATACAGGCGTCCCTCGTATAACACGGTACTTGTAAAATTCGGTTTCTTTGAATGTTTGAATTTTTGTTTGAAATTTAGTTTTTACTTTTATTGCAATTACTTTCATCCAACAAATATTATTAAACAAAAAGCACTCAGAATTAACAAACATTTAAAGAAGGATAAACTTTCTTCTAAGGAACAACCAAACCTATCATTTTTGGCAAGTAAAGTGTGATTTGAAAATTAAAAAAAAATATTTTCTTTGCGCAATGTAAAAAATTTCAAGGAGTCAGCAGATGTAGAGGCTGCTCAAAAAATTAATAATGGAAATACCACGAATTATGGAAGAGGAAGAATATTCAGCAGATCAAATGTTCAACGGCGAGGAAACAGCTTTATATTGTAACAGACTGCCGTCTCAAACTTTTATTTAAAAAAATGCGAAGCAAGTTCTACGACTAGCATTCCAAAAAATTTTCGAAAAACTGCAAAACGATAAAAATGTAACGTTCCTCAAGCTTGTAAAAAGCTTTCTAGTTTAGATTGTGTAGAAATTATAGCTTTAGGAATTAAAACAGTATACACTTCACGTGTGTTGGAAACCTTTGTTACTCCAAATGGTCTAGACAGGAAACTTTATTCCATTTGAGGAAGCAGAATTTAACAGAATAATATTGGTGGGTTCTAATTTAGAACAGGACAAATTTTCAGATATAATTATTGATGATGTTCGGGAACTATTTGACAGGAACAAACTTTGAGGAAGAACTAAGTTGGCTTTGACTTTTGCGCCCAACGGTGTTGTTTCTGTTTTTTAATTATTTTTTTTTTCATATTTGTAATATTAAACCTTTTACATTTTGCATTTTACTATGGATATTAACCCATTTATGCTTTGAAGCTTTACATCCCAGCCCTTTGGCATCTAAGTCAAAAAATACCTAAGTATTGGATTTTTCATAGATTGCACGTCGCATAATTAATGAGCTTTGTAGCTCAATATGTGTGTAATTTATAGCTAAATTTTATTGGTTAAATAAATAAATAAATAAATAGCGAACTAATGGAACTACTAAATTCCTCCACTTTTAATTACCCCAATGATTCCGAAAACATTTCCTCATTTAAATTCAATTGATCTGCAAAAAGGAATAGCTTTAGTTAGTACGAAGCGGAAGTAGTCAGCAGTACGTAGCGGAAAATTTAAAATAGTATCTAGCAGTTCTTTAGCACCTTATAAAGAAATTCTGAAAGAATTGTTAGATCGAAATAGGCAGGTAATGAAATTCATTTTTATTTTTAATAAAAACTTGAAGTTAACTTACTTTTTCATTTATGTAGTATTTGGAACGAAATTTCGACTATCATACAATTTTACACCTTAAGACTTGGTTTCGACATAACACGGTACGAATTAACCGTGTTGTGCGAGGGACACCTGTATACCTCACACCTGCCAACTATAGAGGAGATAGCAGACATATCAACGTTCACGGATGGTACAGCCATCTTAGCAGTCACTTATACGGAGAGATGGCATTCCCGTAAACTTCACTAAAACAAAACTGGATACCAGTAGAACTGAAGTCTCAGCAAATTCCCTATACAAACACGTCAAAATATCTGTGCGCGACTCTAGACGCGAAACTAAAATGGAAAAAGCATGTCAAAAATAAAGAATAATAATTAAACATTAAATACAGAAAGAACTACAGATTGGCTCTTAGAGAGAAATTCTCATCTAACTAGAGGGGATGTAAAAACAGAACGAATGTCAATATATAATCGAGTTATTCCAAAGCGAAATCTTATGTGGAATGGTTTTTTTTTTTTTTTCGTCGGCTACGAAGGAAGAAACTAGTAGATAGGTATACTAGATTGAATCTGAAGTAGCTAAAAATATAATAAAACTGTAAAGGGGACTAGTCAAAGGGCTACAATAATCCAAACTAGAATATAAATTATGAAAGATAAATTTTTTACTATGGCGACTACCGTTTTATAGGCTTCCTCACAGCCACTTGCAGATGATTTCCCGGTTCTGTACTCTAGTTCAAACAAACACGCTAACATATCTTGTGTGAATACGCTATGGAAGTTTGCCTTTATGCTCACGAGAATCGCCATTAATTATCTGAAGGAATTTTCTACTACACCCTTGGCCGTAATACGGCATAGACTTCTTCCTCGAGAGGTTGCTTAAGATAAGTGTATTTTGATTAAAGTTCTGATTGATTCTGAAGTTTAAATTTAAGGCTTAAATTCTAAATATTCAGAAGGCTCGTTAGGCTTTGAATTTTTTTTGTATTATTAACTAAAATAAAAAATAAAATAAACATCTTCCACAACAATATATTTTGAATACAGTTCTGGGGTATCAAGAGAACAGCTGTATCTTAGTAGCTAAAATCACTCCAGCTTCTCCAGCCCGAAAGATCAATGTTTTCTAAATTGTAAAAATTGAAGAATAAGTCACATAATTTCAATTACAGTTCGGGATCATTTCAATTGACGGACTCTTACTGCCTCCTGATAATTGATTTTGATAGTGATTAGAGCAGCAATACACCCGTCGCCATAAACTTATGCAGTGCTAAACAATAATAAATTACGGGCTACATTTAGATCCTTAATTATTAATTTGCATATATAACTATATTAGAGGGATATGAATTCTTATCTAATTATCATCCAGGATTTAAAGGGTCACATAATATAATACGAGATTTATACATATTTTATTAAATATGAGGGAGATTAGTTTACGATTCCGGTAAAAAAGTGTCAGTCATAATTTATCTTAATAATTTCCTTAACTTTCTTAATTTAATCTTACAATATAGATAAGAAACCCTCATATCGTTTAATGATGGCCATGTGCCGGCAGATCCAGCCCGAATAGTGTATTGCGTGAACTTCGTCCGCAATAAGGCCTTTCATCTACTTTTCTTATTTAAGTTTATCAGATTTTGAAAATATATATTTTAGTTATATGTTAATAGTATATAGAGGGCAGCAGGTCTGCGATCGTGCGCAGACAAAAATAATAAATAAATTCAGTCTTTATTTTATATTTGAATGTTTATCTTTATGTGAAACCCTTTTTAAATTCTGTTTATTTCTTTAAATGTAAATATAATTGTTTTATACACCAATAAATATTAATTTATAATAATTAGAGACGTTTAAGCACATCATTTGTTTTTGTTGTTTTTGAACAATATTCCTTAATTAAATATTAATTATTATTATTTTTATCCGGATTTTTAAGTGCGAACGGTTTCGTGTTATTTTATCTAAACTGGCAGCAATTTGTTAAAATTCGTTATGAATTAAGTGATTTTAGATTTAATTGTCGAATAAATATAAAATAATTTAACAAATTAATAAGTGTAATAAAAATTTGATAAACTGTCTTCATGATTTAATATTTCTAATATCACATTAAGATTTTGTTATCTCACGCAAACAACCACATCACCAAAGTCCGCAACCGTTGCCTCACAACTAGAATACGATCTTTAACTATTGGATATCCATGCTCGGGGAGCAATGTGGGAAGTGTAGCTACACAAATTAACGAAAAGTGTAACTACTAAGTGTAGCGACGAAAAATAGCAAACCTTAAGAAGGATCGGCCATCGCCGGTAAAATAAATATCAGAGACGTTGCCAAATTTGTGCATATGTCATCTAGTAGTGGATGACTTGAGCTGTTCAAAATGTTTAACTACAGTCAACGACAAAAGTCTACATACACCACTAAAATTGGTAAAATCAAGATAATTGAAACGAACTAAATATTGTAATATTAATTCTATAATATTTTTAAACAAAGAAAATTATTATTGGACAAAAAAAAATAATTTTGAAAAAATTCAAAAAATTTATAAAATTTATATCACAAAAGTCTATATACAGTTGCACGTTTCTATTTATTCTCGAATTATTGCAAATTACCGTTATATTTTTTCAAACATATAAATAAAACTAACTTTGCATTCGTCTTGAGTGAGAAATATTTTTCGTCTTTGGTATTAAAAAATGTTGCGTCGAACGGAAGTGTCAATCGAAATACGAAATTTAATGATAAAGTTACGGGACAGAATAAGAGTTATATTGAAATATCTAAAATTATTGGTAAAATTCGAGCAACCATACAAACAATAGTGCAAAATTTTGATAACAGAGGAAGTATTCAAAATAAACAACGATCTGGGTGTCCTATAAAAAACTTATGGGAAAACTATTGGGATGTTCCAAGCATAATTAAAAAAGTGGCATCCAGTCCGAGGATTAATACTCTAAAAATAGCGGTTGAGATTCGGAATAGTAGTAGTAAGGATGTTCATCCCGAAACAGTTCGTGAAATTTTACGAAACGAAGGGTTTAATGGAAGAGTACCAACTGAATTTTGGAGCAAAGTGCTTTTCGCTGATGAAAGTAAATTTAATATATTCGGATCCGATGGAGGGGGAAAAATTGCGTGGCGACAATGTAATGGTTTGGGGATTTATGGCTGCAGTTGGTGTCGAAACAATTGGTATTTATAGAAGGTAATATGGATCACCTAGCAATTTACAACCGTCCGTCGAATGCTTAGGACGAGGCAACCAGTGGGAGTAAGACAATGGCTTCTATATAATATGCCGACACAACTTCATCCGTCTCCCCAGTCACCGGATCTGAATGCAATTGAGCTTATCTGGCATGAACTGGAACAAAGAGTCCGAAAATATAGGATTACCAATGAATCCCTACATTAAAAAGTGCCCTTTAGAGTGCATGGGCTAAAATTTCGTCAGTGGTTACTGAGAACCTGGTATTATCAATGCCCGCAGGCGACTAAGCGCTGTTATTCAGTTTAATGGTGGCCCAACTAAATATTAATTTTAGTTCTTAAGTGTGTCTGAACTTGACCGTTTTGGTTTTATTTACTGTATGAAAACTTTTGTGATATAAATTTTATGAATTTTTCGAAAATAATTTTTTTTGTTTAAATATACGTATTATTTAATTAATATTACAATATTTAGTCCATTTCATTTATCTCGATTTTGCAAATTTTAGTGGTGTGTGTAGACTTTTGTGCCTGACTGTATATGAAAACAAAAAGCTTTAGGATGGCTCGAAACAAGTTTTAAGACACCAAATTTCATAAAAACTCAAATATTCAACAAAATACTTGCTACACTATATGGTCGATTTCAGAAATCTCAGAGATGTTATCAAGGCCAGACATAATGTATAACGCTTAATAGTGAACAAATTGAGCTGTTCAAAACAGTTCACCATATTAATATAAAAAAAAAATTAGGGCAGCTCCGCACAAATTTTAATTCGTTGAATTTTGGGAAAAGTGAAATATTTGAAATACTTACTTTACTACACTATGGTCAATTCTATGAATCTCAGAGATGTCAACAAATGTTGGCATGTGTCGCATAATACTGAAGACAAATTAAGCAGTTCAAAACAGTTAACCATATTAAAATAAAAAAAATTCGATGGCACCACAAAACGTCAAATACTCATATTAGAAATTTGAGTATAATAGTGGACAATAACTGTCTTTAGTCTCAAGAGTGATACATAGCAATGCAATGTGCTCATGTCCCTACTTAAATCTGGCATATAGCCGTATGCCCTTGATTTGCCTACTGCGTAACGTGAAAAGCGAACCCTGAAAGTGTTGGAAGTGCTTCAGCTCCAGAACAAATTGCAAAGATTAAAAACAAACAAACAATACAAACTCAATTGAAGTGAAAGATGGAAGCGTATACACGGAAGATTAAAGGAAGACTTTAGGTATTTGAAAATAACTGCGTTAGCTAAAACGAAAATCGAAACTGTATATTATCTTTGATATACAGGTGTATAGCAGGTTGATTTGCCTGTTATATAGTCAAATATTGCAAAGATTTAAGGACGAGCAAGGGCGGAAACAAAATTGCTAATTCAGTTATCCAAAGGCTCGTTAAAGTATTAGGATACCATCTGCAACAAAAGCGCAAGTATGAATGAAACACAGAAAACCTGATTTTCATAAAAAGTCGAAAAAGGCATCTCTGAATAAGGACAACTCGACCTCTCTCTTTGATACACTACGTTTTGTTTAAAAATGATGAACAACTTTTTTAATCCTCCAGAGTTTTTCGAAAATCATTTTTGCTATTACGGCCACATCCATCACGAATCAAAAAAGTTTCGAACAAAACTTAAGTTGGCTCCCGCCCACCGCCAGGCTGTGGCGAGTCGAGTCTGCCGAGTATTCCACCAACTTTCTAGGATTTCCGTACATTTTCTTCACCCTGTATAATAAGTTTTATACAAAATTTTTATTTATCGTCATTAATTAAAAACTATCGATGTGCGAGTTCCTTATTTTTTCTTCATTCGTTTAATTGGCGAAGACGCTTTTGTTCGATAAGCGGGAGCTCGAACTTAATTTGCTGAATGTGTCTACACGCGATAGAAGTAGACACTTTGAATGTTTGAATAATAATGACGGTATAAATCAGAAAGAGTAATTATTATTTTTCAAATATTTTTGGTTTTGATTTTCATCATCTGAGATTCGATCGTGATGGTTGGTTTACTCCTGACTAAATGATTTTATTTAAATTTATCGAAATATTAGTTTCGCTTCCTACACCACGTGGTGAGCCAATACCATGGGAGGCTTCATTGCAACATTTTACAAGCTTTCGATGGATTTTTGGGGATTGTAGTGTTGTTTTTCAAATCTTTCTTAGCACTACATTTTTCAGTAGGCGCTGGAAGGTACTCCTGGGAAAGGAGTCCTGGGGTAGATTCCCGGGGGTGAACAGAAATGCGATATAAATGTTTGGATCTATAATATCTCTTAATCCATAGTTGTCGGCTTTTCTCTATAAATATTTTAAAAGGGTTAAAAGCCGAACATAAATGGTCGATTAGTTCTTATATGATAAAAAATAAAAAGGTTTTGTAAATATTCTGGTCGGTCTGTGCCTCAAAACTGGAATTAAGGTGGATAGACGGAAGAATGAACAACATGTTATGACAAATTTCTTGGCCCACCCAGAACCATTCCGTATACGGTTAGTAGGGGCACTTTCATGCGGGTGTTGAGACCCGAGTGTGGATCGTTTAGGATTTTGAATCGTTTGGTCACCTGACACTGACGTCAGCATTTGATTTGTTATTTGATGTTGGATGTGAAAATCATAATGAATGAATGTATGTTCTTAGTTGAAACTGATTAATTAACAGTGGATTCTTGTTAAGAGGTCTAGAATGATATGGCCCAAGCTGGAAAGGAGATGGAAGGAGTATTTTGAAGAGAACTTCACCAACAAAACATGACAGTGGTGTCATTGCTAAAATGAAGAATAACAAGGCTTCTGGAGCGGAAAATATTCCAGCCGAAATATTCAGAGGAAACATATCCACAATTGCAACAGCTGTAACACCAGTAAACAACAGAATTATGGAATTCCGGTAGAATACGGCAAAAATGGGAAAGACTTGACTATAACGAATCCAAAGAAAGGTTACGTAAGGGAATACTAAAATTGGCGGGTTGCATGCCCTCTCAGGAAAGGAACCTACAAGGGAAAAGAAAGTTGAACGAAAGTTGCTGTAAATGAAACAATTCGGAAAATCATGGAAAAATAATAATTGCCGCTGAAACTTGGGTATTATACGGAAACGACGGAGTAGTCTAAACAGTGTTAAAACCATGTGGAATCCTTGTGATCATCACATATCACTTTTCCTGAAATCCTGCAAAAAGGGAAACCATTTAACGGAGAATACTACGCAGATCTATTGCAGCGGCCAAATGACTAACTGAAAAAGAACTGACCCCATTTAGTGGAGGTAATCCATAAATATACAAAAATAAATAAAAAATTGTAACTGTAAACCGGTCCGTCACGCCACCCGGAACAATATTAGTTGGAACCAAACCAACTATGGCACAAGTAGCACTATGCATCAATGTTATATAATTTTTCAGCTAGAACTTTATAAATCCAGCAGTATATGACTTTTTGGTAGAAGCGCGCGATACATTGTGTAGTAGCGTGATACATTGTGCAGCACCGTGCACAATGTAAATTTTCAACCGAAACCTTATAATTCCTGCCTAAACCTAAAAGCCAGTCGGAGCCATATTACAACCAAACCAACTATGGCATAAGAAGCACGATGTGTTGTGCATCATTATGCACTTATTGTTTTTTAGTCGGAACCTTATAATTCCAGTCGGAACCTAATAAAGCCAGCCGAAACCATACCCTCTTCAGCCAAACTAACTATGGCACAAGAAGCACAATGGATAAGCAACAACAAGAACGATGTATTGTGCATCATTGTGCACTGTATAATTTTTCAGCCGGAAAATAAATAAATCACTACTATAAATCACTACATGATTTTTTGGTAGAAACCGTACAATTCCATCCGGAATCGATGGTATGGTTATATACAGCGAAACTAACTATGCCAAAGACAATGGATTGTGCATCATTGTGCACTAGTTCTTTTTCAGCCAGAATCATATAATGCCATCAACAAAAATTATTTTCTCGCTTGCACAATGTCACAGTGCAATTTGGACGATAGTTCAACATATGAAGTTTGTGGAACGATGTAAACGTTATGCCCTACAAGGCCAAACCAACCAGAACCGAAAATCACCTAATGCTGAATTTATAAAGTTCCGGCTGAATAAATATATAACGAAAAATGATGCACAATGCATCGTGCTACTTGTGCCATAGCTGGTTTGGCTGAAAAAGCATATCGAGCGATCCAATGTGCCTTGTATCTTAGTTAGTTTGAATGTACAGGGTATGATGCCGGCTGGCTTTATTAGAATCCTACTGAAATTATAAGATTCCGGCTGAAAAACAACAAGTCCATAGTTATAGCCATAGTTGGCTTGGCTGTTGTATGGCTCCGGTTGGCTTTATTAGGTTTTGGTTTGGAATTATAAGGTTCCGGCTAAAAAATCATATAGTGCGCAATGGCACACAATCCTTTGGGTTTCTTATGTCATAGTTGATTTGGCTGAATATAACCATACTATCAGTTCCGGCTGAAATTATAAGGCTGCTACCGAAAAACCATATAGTGATGAATTTATAAGGTTCTGACTGAAAAATTATATAGTGCATAGTGATATGCAATGGTACGTGCTACTTGTGCCATAGTATGGTTGTGGCTGACTTTATCAGGTTTTGGCTGGAATTATAAGGGTATGGTTTCGGCTGTAATTAGAAGGTTTCTACATACACAATACATCGTGCTACTTTTGCCCGTTCGTTTGGCTGTCATATGGTCTGGCTTTCTTTATCTTTTATAAAATAATATAGTGCACAATATAGTGCACAATATAGTGCACAATGATGCTTGCATCGTGCTGCTTGTGCCATAGTTGGTTTGGTTCCGGCTGATATGGTTCCTAACACTGCATGATGGACACTGTAAACCGGTATGTTGAAGTGCTCGACGTTTCTTTAGAAATTGGGAACTACAATTTTAAAAGTCCGATGGAGCCAATGCGTGTTAAGAGATTTGTTTTCATGACTAGACTGCAATTTTACTAATAACCCTCTTTCTATATGAGCCTTAGCCAAATTTCCAAAATATTTATATTTATTATTCACGATTGGAGCATCACAGAATCCACGTAGCGGATTTTTTTTTTAAACTGTAATAACGTCAAAAAGCTTGGAGTTTGAATGTTTGCTATTAAATCATTTTTGATTTTATAGTACAATAAAAATTATTTACTGACAAAAAATTATAATAATTTTGAAATGTTATCGAACAATTTCAACTTTTACACCATTTGCTTGTATCACATTTTCTGAGATTCTAACCTTTTTGTAAAAGATACTCGGGAACATTTTACAAGATAGAAGAAATCACAAAGTGATTATAGATCATACAAAAATATTTGTCATAATTTATAAAACTTAATGATCATAAGTAGTTCAATAGTGGAAAATGATCGCACTATTACACATAGAGTCATCTACCGTCAAGTAGCGGTATTTCTAAAAATCTATTTTTAATAGAGAGATGGCTAAAAATCTTTTCTATTAAATGTTCTGACAGTTTATCATAAATAATAAATTAATCAAACCAATATATTTATGTATAAACAAATAATAAAAATGTAAAAAATAAAAATAAATTTTTTGTTATAATAAATTTGTTTTTATTATTTCATATGTATATATAGTATTTTGTTTATAGTTGTTTCAGTTTTTTTTTGTTTAAAATTAAATGTATAATTAAAATTAATAAAATTATAATTTTAAAAATAATATTATAATATTTAGAAAAAGAAGAAGAACAAAACAAATAATATAATTAATTAATGTTTAATGTTCATTAATATGATAATATATAATTAATAATAAAAATAGTGGCAGTTTTTTTTATTAAATTTTTTTATTATTTTTTTTTTGTATTTTTAAATATATTTAATTTTATATTATTGTAGATATTTTTTGCGATTTTTATTTATTTTATGTATTTTTTGTATATTTACAACGAAAAATAATAATAATTATAATCATAAAATTAGAGTAAAATAAAAAAAAATAATATATTTATAAAAAAAAAAAATTAAAATATTATATGTATTTATATATATATTTATATGATTTTATGATAGATGTCATAATAATTAATTAATTTATATAATTAATAAAAATGGCAGTTTATTTATTTAGTTTTTTTATATATATGGTATATAGAGATTTGTTATTGTGAAAGAATATATATAGATTTAGATTTATTTGTTTTATTTTGTTTTTGTATTTGATTTGATTTGATTTTTTTTGTTTCTTGTTATTTTTGTGTTTTGGGTAACTTATTTTTATTTATATAGTTATTTAATATAATTATATACGTTTTTAATAATAATAATAATTATAATATTTAATAATAATACAAAGATTGGTATACTTTACTATTGGTAACAACGTTGTTATGACGATTATTTTGTTTTTAATTATTATTATTTATCATAATTTATTTGTTTGATTTATTTTTTGTTTAGTTAGTTTTTTTAAATATGTATATAGTTTAACAACAATATAACAGGACCAAAAATAATAATAATAATTGTAAATTATAGTAATTAATAATTTTTTTAACTAATTTTGTTTATTTAATTTTTATGAAAATATTTTAAAGATTTCCAATTTTTAGTTAGCTTTTTACATTTTTTTTCTTTACTGAATGATCACAGTTTTGGGTTTATAATTTTTTTATTTAATTAAATCGAATTTTTTCTTTGGTATTTATACAGTTATTTGTTTTTTAGCTCAGTAAATTGAAGGAGCACAGCGGCATCGCGTGATGATGATTTTATTTTTGAAATTTTTTGATGGAATCCGTAAATTGAACTCAATAGAACTTGAGAATATCAGTGATGCATTCTAGAATAACTCCGTGTAGTAGTTTCGCAGCTTCATTAAATTTTAAGGTGTTTTATTTTAAATATTTAATTACTTACCTCTTATAAACAAATCGTTAGAGGATGTTGAAACCCACTACAAGACCAAATAGTTTCTTTTAAAACTTTATCTGAAATTTGTGACGTCCTTTAAGTTTGATCATTAGATAAAACTGATAAAATGTGGCTGGTGAAAAACCATTGAAACCAAAAATGTGATTTACCAACACTAACAAACCAAAATTGACAGGTTTTCTTGATAATCATCCTTTCCGACATATTTTAAAATTTATCCAAAAATTCGGGCTTGAATTCCAATTTTATAATAAAACCCGTGCCTAGAAGAAATGGTTTTAGAATTTCGATTCTATAGCCAATTTGTTCAAACTATTGATTGTAAATGACCAAGTTTAGAGAAGAAATACCGAATAGTATACCGAATAAACCATTAACTAAAACAACCATCACCTAACTATAATTTAACGTTGTTTTTCACGTCCGGAATACAAAAGCCTTGTGATTTTAATGTGTAGTACTGTGACAACGAATGAAAATGTCAACCCAATATTTAAATTATGATTTTTGTTCTCTTTAAATCATCTTTATAATAATTTTTGGTTGATCATTACAATGCGATATAATTTTATAATTTCAATTCCACCACCAATCTAATATTTCAGAACCTTAGTACAACGGAATTTATTTAAAATTATAGTTATGAGTGCCCGAGTCACTTATAAGATTGATCACATTTCAGAACTTCACTTCACGCCGCAATTTTCGCTAACATACTGTGTACTGTGTAGAAAGTGGTACTCCCCGTCTTAAACATAGTAAAATTTTGCGAATACTAAATGAACTAGTTGGTACAAAATTGTAATTAAAGAATAATTCCGAATTCAGAAATCGGTGTGATTAAAATTTCGCAATCCTACAATACTATTACCCAATAAATGCAAATGCCGACCCAATAATAAACTATAATTTTTGTTCCCTATGAAACGTCTATATATTAATTAATTTTTGATCAAATCAAATGGCCTCGTTAATGCACACGGATCAATCATGGAGCTTAGGCGTCATGAAAAATAAAATTTGATTAAAGCAGAAATGACATTTCACAGACATCGGAGAACAGCTGTGTAATACGTCATTACAAAGGCAGCATTTTGAGTCTAACTAGCTAACTTTTCTACGGTTTGGATGTTTTCATAGGTAGAATGTGTATTTAAAATATTCACTTGAGGTACTAGAAAAATTTCGGGCAATTTCGATCCCAGTCCCAAAAGTATCTCTATGAAAAGAACGGAAACGAAAATGGAAGCAAAGCAATTATATTCCAAGTTCTAGTTAGAATGAGAATCGCCCAAACAAAGTCCATTCCAAAAAAATTGTGCTCTTTCAGATATTCTGCTGCAAAGCCTTTTCGAATGATTTAGTGGATTCACAAAGGCTAAATACACTGCGTTTGAGTCCCAGGGGGTATTGAAACACAGTTGAAGAATCCCAAACAGCGCAACTGCGCTTTCTCTAAATGAGTACGAAAAGACAATTTATTGAGACAAACGTATTGTAAAATGGACTATTTACATTAAAAGGAGCTGTGTGATGTACTTGCTTTAGTAAATCTGAGCGCGTGATTTCAACAGTCGGTAACGCACCGTCACTTGTCGACAATGTTCGAAATGTGCTGGATTTCGCAAACGGTTAAATGCGAGATAAAGAAATCTTTGTTTTTTAAAATTGTGTGATGCAGCCTCCATGGCAGTCAAAACAGTTTTTCAAAAGTTTTTAAAATGCCGATAGAATGGACACTAAAAGCGATAGAATGGACACTAAATATGGAAATCACAACACAACAAAACTGTAAATTTTATTAAATCAGTTAAAATCTTTTTTTTTTTTGCTTTAGTCTATGCCATCTGTTTTGGGGCCGAAGTGCTCCCTGCTCTTTCGCGGTTTATTTTTCCGTCTTACTTTACGCATCATTGGCCAAATCGAAGACGTACGGCTATAGATCCAATTTTTATCACCATCTGCACATTGAAATTAATGGAGTCTAAATGAATGATGACAAACCAGGAAACAGAATGAGATCAATGAAGAGAAGCTTAATGCGTCCAACCACGGTAATGCAGCTTCAGTTTTTTACAATGACGTAACGCAAAGTGCAGTTATAGAGCGAATGAATTATCACTGATGGAAATGGGGATTCAATTTGTCGGAAAAATTCGAATGCCAAGGATCTTCGAGCTTAACTTTACATTTTTAATAAATACGAATATTATTTTATTTTGAAATTACTTTTATATGAGCTTGAGATGTGATTTCGAATTCTGGTAGTCCTGTAGATGTTGCCACGAAAAGTTTATAGCAAACTGCCAATCACCTGTGAATTTCAGGAAAGCCCAGTTTGTATTTAATACTCACACACCCAAGCTAGCGGACGAATACTTTTTGCACTAATTTTTCATACTTAAATGGCAAAAAAAAACAATAATTAAGCAGTCCATCATAGAATCAGTAATTTTAGAAACAGTTTAACGGACTGGTAGATGACACACAAACAAAAGGGTGGTCGTACTCTTGTATTTTAAAAGTTTATTACTACAACGATTTTGTTCAAATTTTTAGCTAACTTTCGAGAACTTGAAAAAAAAAAATTACGTTCTAAGATTTGGTAGGGAAACCATCAGTTCATTTGGTAGATGTAGTTAAACTAATAGTTCTCTAGTTTAGTGAAAGCTCAAAAATTAAACTTTTTAAAATATTGTAGGACACTGCTAACACTTTTAATGCTGATTTCAATTCCGCTGAGCGTTAAAATTGTATATACAGGGCCGACCTTCTCCATATCCTGATGATCATTTCCAAGGTTTTGTTCAGATTCGCTCAATAACCTAAACGGCTTATGATAGATAATTTTTAAATTTCACACTGCACAAATTATGGCCTACCTACAGATCTAGATAAATCGGGCCTATATCACTAATTCCTAGATTTGGTTTCGGCATAAGGAATCACCATGAAAAGCGACGTGCAAGAGAATTGATAATTAGGAACAAAGAGTTATTCCCCATGTAAGGGAAAAATGGCACGAGGTTGATTTTAGACTAGCAAAGGAGTTTCGCTCCAAAACCGTCGTAAGAATTTGAAACTGCTGTCCACTTAGATGCTAAGATGGAGGTAAAATCCAAGATCCGAGTGCAAGACCAAAAAAATGTACAATTTATCTGACTTTCAAATTAATCCCAAACACATATTCTCGTCCTTTTTACAAAACGCCTAGTGGCCCAAAGCAACTCTAGTTGAATCAAATTTTAAAAAATCTAGTTTTCATTCGACTTAAATTTTCAACTAAAGAGGGGCGATATGTTGCAGTTTGATTACAAAAAAATTAGTTTGATCCAGAGGTTAAGGAAGCCGCCGTTAAAACAATGAAATGTTGTCCAGAACATGGGTTTTGGACTCCTTGTCAAATATTGGTCTATATCGCGGCCTTTCGTTTAGCAATGAGATAACGCAGCTTCCAAGCAGGTGAGAAAACAGAATAAAATGCTGGCTGAGTTTTCATTGGTGCGATACGGAAACGATAAAAAAAACTACAAAACCAGTGTATGTTGCTCTGGATGCAAAAAATGTAATAATGCCGCACAACGTATCCACGGCTCATTAATCAAGACAAATCGGTTTTCAGTCATCGAGATTAGTGGAGGGCAAATGGTCTACGAGCAGTAAAACTGATTTATAGTCGCCCATCCGTAATAATCATGTAATTGGCTACTTAAGCTAAATGTGTGAGGGCTGTAGTCCTAGGGTTGGCAGCGAATTCGAATGTCTAATCAGCGACTGATACAGTTGGTTCATCATTGATATGAAACCGTCAAAAATTGACTTTGCGTTTGTGAATGGTTCCGCCCCTCCTGAGAATAAGCTAAAGCAAAACACGAAAGATTTTTCGAAAGTTTCAACCAGACGATGCGACATGTCATACGGCCCATGCAGCAATCCAATTACTGCGTGAGACATTTCCTGCTCGTGTTATCTTTCATTTCGGTGATCAAAAGTGGCCATGTGGTTTAACACCATTGGATTTCTTTCTATGAGGTTATTTGAAGTCAAAGGACTATGTCCACAAGCCCACATCCACCCGTGCATTGAAGGGAGGAGATTCAACGTTGCATCAACGAAACTCAGCCATATTTATGTTAAATGACCATGGAGAATTTCGATAAAAGAGCCCGTATGTGTAGGTCATTTGCCCGATGTGCTATTCCATACATAACCCTATCCTACGTAATTTATGTTTCAATAAAAAATAATAAAATCAAAAAAAAAACTGTATTTGTTATTTGATTCAAATCTTGCATAAATTTTGGGACACCCTTTATATGCTTGAACTATGCGACATTTGTGGTAGAATATTTTTGCTGATGGAACTTTCGTTATACAACATTTTTTTCTCATTGGAAAACTTGGCCGACTTGGGGCTGTGGATTTCCAAAACTCATCTGTTTTACAAAACGTTTTCACGCAAAGGGATTATGCCCAGATTTCTAATCTACGAAAAAAACATTATATGGCAAATAATACGAGCAACTCACGGGGTGCGCAAGGTCCTTAAGAATTTTTTTTAAATAAAAGTATAAGGCTAGACAACTTATTGCTGCTTCTCCATATAAAAAATCAATACCGTCTGGAAACTCCGTACTATGTTCATGATTCAGCCCTAATTATGGATTACTTAAATATTCTAATCGGACGCGCGTGTACAACATACCAAGATACGGTCAACCCATACTCCGTACAAACAGCATAAAAAATGAAGATTGGCCAAATTTCAAAAACAGTTGAGTCTTAGACGCCGATTATGAAATAAATCCGATATTGGATTTTTCGATCACGGACGATTTATTAAAAGTAATTTGTTTACCGTTCCATCTTATACGCCGATTTTTTTTGTTATCGAAAAATCTAAAATCGAAAAAGTTTCATAATAGGCCCCCTGCAGAATACTATGATTATACCGGATTTTAATGATAAAGCAAATTATCAAAATAGAGCGAGTTTATTAAACTTTCTCTCTTTATCTCCTTTTTAGATTGCTTTCTGTGAGTCTGCTTTGAGTAAAACAAGGGTTTACGAGAGGAAAGCAGTGAAGATGTTGAAGATGACAAGCAAGGACAATGGACGTCCTTGCACATCAACAACCGATGAAAACGTGGAAAAAGTGAAAGAAATGATTATGAACGATCGCCAAATCACAATCAGGGAAGTCGCAGGTGATATTGGCATATGGCTCGTGAATCGCTAATGAAGTCAACAGCGATGCAGAACTACTGTCATGGCCCCGTATGAGTGGTTACTGTTACCGAAAATAAAGAGAAACGAAATTTTCTCGTTATTTTTAAAATTTTCCCGTATGGTATGGTTACAGTGCAAAATCGTAAAATGTGTAAATTTAATTTTTTAAAATAGTTTACACAATTAATGATACCGACATGTCCGTAAAAGCTATGGCGGTCGGTAACCAATATAATTCCCGTTGAGTACCTATGTAGCAGAACCTTACTAAATAGTAAATTGTGTGAATGGTGAACTAGTGAAACAGTTTTTCCCAATATTTATTCCCACGTACCGATTTTGCACATCAACTGTGAAATAATTCCTTAATATGTGTTATTATGTTCGGAAAATCGAGTGGATTCGGAAAAATGGATGTTTGTTGTATGTAGCTTTTAGTACAATTCCAAAAAAAGACTCTTGTCTTAAAAACTAGAATTTTATGGTTGTCATTGTGAAATTCTGTTGTTACATGAAAATTGCCACTATCAATTTCAAGAATAAACTTTTTGACAGTTTAGTTTAGTTTAGTTAGAATAATTTTTCACAATAATCCTATTTTTGAAAAGATATAACGAAATTGTGACTTCTCAGGCAAAAACAGAGCACACAAACCCTCAGTTACGTCTCATTCATGCTCAGGCCAACGTGAATTTTTTAAAGAACTAGGGTTTATTTTCTTGGGCACACGGAATTTCGATGGTGTAATATTCATAAATCAGAAAAACTGATTTAAAATCAGAAACCGAAAAGACAGGTTTTCAAAGGCAACCGATAGTTATGTTTTAATTGGAAAATATTAACAAAACAGAAAAAAAAAATCTGTTAACAAATTTCTTAGGACCAGTAATTTGTAAGCTTTTATCTTCAAGGGTACATACACTTTTGGATATAATGCTCTGAATTGACGGAACGTTTTTGAGACCTACAATATTCAGTTGTTATGTTTTGAAATAAAAATTCACTATTACGAAACTTTCGATTGTATCAAAAATAAAAAAATCTCAATAAAATTGAAGTAGACAATTTTGAAAAATTTATGTAGAAAATATCTAAAAAAAAACGCTATCGAAAATTTGCATAATACGCCACCCAGAAGCGAAAGTTTTCGATAGCTTACCAGAAATTATCGCATATGTTTATCTTGGAAGTCACTACCAACGTACTAGGATAGTTGGAGGTTTCTTGAGTTTAACCATCACAGAACAACACGTTTCTGTTCGGTTATAATCATTCAATTTCACCGACTTGTTTGAAAATTTCGATTCGACCGTTAACTGATTTCAGTGAACGAAATTAAATTTTTTGGAACCCACCAGCACATTTAGAATTACAAAGTATTTTACTCGGATGTGTAAATTTCGTACAACAACCTGCAATCTGAAATTCAAAATTTTTAAATTTTGAACTAGGTAGAATTAAAACTCGCTAATTTGAAGTCAACATTTAAAATATTCCGAAAATTGGGATAACAACCCTAAATTTTAAAATCTCCTCAGAACTAAATAAGTTCCCAATACGGTACCATCAAATTTTTTGTCCATCGCCGCCATTTTATACATAAAATATAATATACGTTATTATTATTTTTTCTTAATAATAATATTTTCATAAAAACTTTTTATTTTGTATCTCGCAAAACTAAAAAATCTAATTAATTAATTTTTTTATAATTAATAAGTAGCAAGAAATATTTAATTTTTTTTTTAAAAAAGGTTCAGTAATTTTTTGCGTTTTTTCTTACTTTTTTGTTTTGTAAATATATAAAATAATTATTGTATAATTGAACTAATAAAAAAAATTTGTTTACGAACTAATTAATTACAAAATGTTTAGTCTAGTAAAAAAATTATTTAATTAAAAAAAAAAAAAAAATTTAAAATAAAATCTTATTTACTTACACAGTATTTTAGGTGTGTTATGTATAGATATATATGTATAATTTTTTATTTAATTGTTTTTTTAATTAAATAATAAAAAAAGCTTCAATCCGGCCATTTATTTGATTTATTTATATATTATTGTATATATTTAATTAGATTTAATTTACTGCTAAAGTTCTCATTTTTTTTAGTTTTTTTTATACTTTTTGAAAATAAAAATATTTATTTAATTAAAATTAAATAAATAATGTTTTTGTTAATATCTGTGTGTGTGTGTTTTTTAATTTTATTTAAGTTTTGTCTAAATTATTAATTTTCTAAAATGACGTTGTTTTAAATTTAATTTAATTTAATAAAAATATTATTATTTTTTTTCATTTTAATTAATTTTTGTTTATAATTTTTTTGAAGGCAATTTATTTCAGACTTCAGAGTACACTGGACTTTTTTTTAAATGTTTATAATTTAATTTAAAATATTAAATATATGTATATATTTTTTTTAAACTAACCAATATTATTTAATAAACGCAAATTAAAATTAAAATAAAAAATGTCCAGGATTTTTGTATTAAATTAATTTAATTATTAAATATATATATATTTATTTATAATATTATTAACACAAAATAAAAATTATATATAAAATTTTTTCTGTTTTTTTTTTAAACTAAAAAATACACATAAAAATTTGTTTTAATTTTAATTTTAAGTTTTTTTTTTAATAGATTTTTCAATTTTTTTTAGTTTCAGGTAACACTGTTTTAATAACAACAACTGTAACAATATTTTTATTATTATCATTATTACTACTATTATTATTATTATTATTATTATGTCCGGTTAATAATGACGTTGATGATGATGATGAACATGACGGCGAATTGTTAGTAAGTGATGATAATAATATTGATGATGATGATGATGGTTTGTTATCATCATTTTTTAATGATGACGATGATGATGTTGATGATATAATAGTACGTTGAGAGTTTTCAGCTGAATCACGATATTTCTTAAGTATATTTTCGTAAAACATTTGCTACCTAATGCTAGCTGAATTTAACACAAATGGTACATAAAACATTTTACTTTCTAGTAATAAACTAGCAGCTGCTTGTATCTAAATGAAAAAAAAAATTAAATTAATGGGGTAAATTCTAGCATTTTGTTTAATTTAATTGGACTTACTTCAGGAACATGGGCAAGAATTTCGTTTAATCTATTTGGATTATGTGGAGCTGAATGTTGTAGGTAACATCGTAGTACCTGCATATACCGCTCTAATATACTTTCTAATTCGGTTTCTGTAAAAAGAAGAACAATAACATTAATCAATTAATTTATTTCTATTCAAATATATTTGAATTTCAATATTATGGCATTAGTGTTTGTAAAATCTAATATTGTTTCGAGTGATCACCACTAGAAAGACAAAGCGTGGTAGAGTATAAATAAAGATGGCGAAACACGAGGAAGTCGCTTATGGTGTAAAATAACGGTCTTTTAATTATACGAAAATCTAAAAGCATGAAGCAACCGTAGGTCGAAAAAATCAAAATTTTGTCAAACCAGCTCAAATTTATAAAAACCGTTGCGGAATGAATTATTTGCTTAACAAGGAACGAGCTTTGCTTGATGTGTCTGTTATGAACCAGATTTGGCATCGATATTTAGAAACAGGCAGTTTGAATCGGTGTGAAGGATCTGGTCGACCAAGAGAAGATCGAGCTATCGCACGTTATGCTACAAAAAACAGGACAAGCAGGGCTCAAGAAATTAAAAGTAACGTACCAGTACAAAACCCGATATCAAAACAGATGAAAATAAATCGGTTTAAGGCTTTTCGACTAAGATCACGTCGACCTGTTGGAGTTCCGTATCTGACTGATAATGATCGTCGGCAACGAAGCATCCGGCAGCAATTTGTATGCATCAGGCGGCCTATGCAGAGTTTGGCGTTCATCCGGACAAGGACTAAGCCTTAATGGGGTGATGGCAGTCGTAGCATTTCATGGAGATTCGGCGATGGTTTAGGTCAAATTTTAAGGCTTTATAAGCTTTCCATGAAAAGGCAAATTGATGAACTAATGTGTACGAAATGAAACGGACACGATAATATGATACTACGCATTGCTTTAATTGTGGCGAGGAGGACCATATTGTCAATATTATTCAAAGAGACGAATTCAAAATTGATGTGAACAATTTTTGAACAACATCCTACATCCGCTAAGGCAAATTTTAATACCTAGTTTTTTTTCGAGTACGTCTAAAAGTATTTTCCAATCCGTTTAAATTTTTCAGTCGTATTTCTTGATCTCACCCCTGGTCTGAAGCCAGCCTGTTCCTTTCTTAATTTCGAGTTGGTTGTCGGTGAAATTCTAGGATGATATATTGCTAGTATTTTTATGGTTGTGTTGAGGAGGAATATACCCCGCAAATTTTTGTATTCTCTCCGGCCACCTTTTTTGGAAATCGTTATAGTCAAGAATTCCTTCCATTTTCGCGGTAGACTACCTGAATTTCATTTTTCTGTTATTATTGGTATTAGGCCTCTTATAGTTGTGGATATGTCTCCTTTGAATATTTCAGCTGAAAGCATCTTCTTGTTGTGTGTCATTTCGTGTGTCAGGCAAGTTCCTTCGCTTGTGTTTACTTTATCACTGTTTTTCATCTATCTTCACTAAGGCTGAGAATTTCGATTTTGTAATGTTTCATTTCTTTTTCTAATGGCCTTGATGCTTCTGTTCGAGTTTAGGTTTTTTTTTTTTTTTAGGTTTCAGTGGTTGACACTTAGGCCATTTTTGGCCCATTGTGATACCACGCATTCACGCCACATCATTAACCCATTCACCTATTCACCTACTCACCTACTCACACAACTACAGTATACCACCTGCACATTGCAAGCTCCATGTCAACCTGTATATTGACATGGACGGTGGGTCGGCGCTGAATTCTGCACTCCATCAGAGGGTCTTAGTTGTGTTTATTAACATCACCGATTGTAGTCGATGATGAAAATTCGATTTGCATCTAGCCTCTGATGGGATTCGAACCCAGTACCTCCCGGTCCAAGTGCCGAAGCTTTAACCACTGCACCACTTGTCCGGTTTCTGTTCGAGTTCTGATGTTTTAATTTTCAATTCTTATCCATTTGCAGTAACCTAGTGTTGATATTTATGTTTACAGGTTTGTATTATTTCCTCTTGTACATATTCGTTTCTTTAATCATTTTTGATTTCGGGTTAACGAATGATTAATCTATTGGTCCAGCTACGAGGGATGCTGCGTAAAGCATACTGGCATGCCGAGGGAATAGATTTCGTTAAATTACATTATTCCCATTCGTCTAAGAAGTTCCCAATCGGTCATCCAAATTTTTTTATTAACCTAAGCGATTCTTTGAGATTGGCCCGAATTCTATAGAATGACCGTCTTTGATAATTTCCCCACATATTTAATGAATTTGTTTTTAATGAAAATTAGCGCAGAGGGGGAAAAGTTGCGCCATGGTGCACATCATGTCTTATATGTTCGGCGGTAACCTATAATTATAAGTTTCAGTGCCGTTCCGGTTTTCAGTTCAATTCAGTCTGTTAATATTGGGTTTGATTTCTGCTCCGGGGTGATTGTCTCGAACTAACCCTAAGTTCCTGATAGTAGCAGAATATGGTAATATTACAAAATATATATTTCTAGTTTTGTTATTTGTAATTTCAAGATGCCACCAAGTAAAATTTTCTTTATAAATTAAATTAGGTCGTTAGTCTGATCTGATTGAAAAATTTGCGTTTTTCTATAAAAATTTTGTTTTTTAACAATTTTTACTAAAGGTTGGTGCACCACTGTGATATTTTACTCGCACTCGACTTAAAAGCCTAATTTGAGACAAATTGAAGAATTTTGAGTCCGCTCGTTTTAGAAATAGCATAGACTTTTCAACTTCAAAGCAAACAGAACTCAAATCGAAAATCGGACCAAAAATGAAATTAGAACGCAAAATAGATCTGGTGACATACAAATAATTTCAGTCTCATTATGAGCTAATCAAATGCCACATTAAAATTTTTTGGGCTCTACTCGTTCTCGACCAACATGTGGGTCATTTAATTTAAAGGAAGCCCCAAAACAATTTAAAGGTAAACCCAAATCGAAAATCGGACTAAGACCGTAATAAGAACGCAAAACAAGATATACATTTTAGGCTGATCCTAATCAAATGCCCCTTTAAATGTTGTAGGCTCCACTCGTTCTTAACCAAGTTGTATTAGGCCATAATGAGCACTTAATTATTTATACGTCAACTATGATCTTATTTTACATTCTAATTTCAGTTTTGGTAAGATTTTCGATTTGAGTTCTGCTAGTTTTACAGTGGAAAAGCTTAATGCTTTTTCTAGAACGAACGGAACAAAAAAAAATTGTATGGGACATTTGATTAACTTCAATTTTCCAATTGTTTTTAGATCATTTCTTGATATAAAATTTGATAATGATTTTTTAAGAAGTGGCCTCGTTCTCGCAGTTTAGCATGACTTATTTTCAAAACTTTATATAAAAATCCCCAATTCGGATCTTAAAACTAAATATTACAATAAACACCCTGTATACGAATTTGGTTCGAAAACCGCGATTTGAGAGTTGGGGGTTTATCTGTTGTTTCATCAGCACACTAGATGTAAATATAAAATTTATTTATTATTATTTACATCAACCAACACATCAATCAACATTACAATTAATTTTGTGTATTTATTTGGTTTGTGAAACAGCAGCAAAACTCCCAACACTCAAGTCTCAGTTTTCGAACAAAATCTGTACTCTGGTGACGTTCCAGAAATTCGCCTAAAATTCATGTTACAATCCTAATTCGGTTCTAATACCAACAAGAACCAAAAATGCGTCCAAAATTCATTTGAGAATCTCTATCCAGACCCATATGACAAATATGATCAGAATTGCTGAAGTAATGGCCGCGTTCCATTCAACAAAGCTAAAATTCAAAATGTTACAATAACAATCCAGCCCTGCAAACCCAATTTAAGCATAATTCGTCATTACAGTTCATTACAGTTCAATTCTGCATACCAAATTGGACAATAATAGTTCCATTGAGAAAGGTCAAATTCCAAAATAACGTAGAAATGCTATCATCACAAAAACAGGGTTTTGAAAAAAGAATTTAACAACATTAAGGCTTACCGTAAGGCTACAATTTCAATATAGTGACATTGTACAATAAAATACTGACTAATACTACTGAACTGACTAATTTGTATCAGCTACTTAAAGACACAATTTTCCTAACGGTATATTTACTTATACTAATTAGTTCTTGCAGTTTTTAGTCGAGAAATTTTCAGTCTTTCGCTTGAGCGAATTACGTTATTTCTCACTACTGTAGCATTGGTTTCTAGTAGGTATAGAGCTGGACCTTCAACATAATTCATAACCTTTCGTTTTTGGACTGAGGAGACCGCAGAACCTGGAGCTTTTGGAGCGTTCTAAATTTAGTATCTACATCAGACCGAAAAATATGTGGCCGGTCATTTTGCTTTTCGAATATGATGCAGGAATCGGTAAAATAAAAAAACGGCACAGCAACATAACAACCACTAATTTTTTTCTGCCACTACCACTTTTACCTTTGTGTCAACACGAGTAATTTTCTTCTTCCGCAAAGCCGAGTGTGTTCGTGTTGATTATAATATGTAACTGACTAAATGGAATTCTAAAAGTTCCAATATTTATAAATTTATATTGCATAATATGCTTTACTATGATTTCCCGTTTCTGGAGAACTATTGAAAATTATTTATATTAGGACTATAAATTTCTTTATCAATTTTCGACTTTCTATCAGATCAATTTTCACGTTTGAAAATTGAAATGCACACCCGGGTGTGTCGTGTTGACATACAGGTTTAGGAATCAGCAGAAAATTTATGAAATTTTTCAGCAAATTTATAATTTTCAGCTGAAAGTTTTCTGCAAAGTCAAAGGATTTATGAAACACAAGAGAAATACATTCCGGAGTCCGGGTCACTTGAATATGGGCCAACATAATTTTTTTTCATTTTTTCAATTTATTATTTTCTTTTTCTCTTCCGTTATTTTTATTTATGCGTTGTTGGGAAGAGAAATCAATAACAAAAACAATTAATGAGATTCGTTCATCTCTGAGAGTAAAACCTTTATTTTTTTCGTTCACTTATTTCTGCTCAGCCAGCTCAAAAAGACAAAATTATGGACAAAACAAAACGATAATTTAATCAGGAAAACTTCAAATTCAACTCTTTTATTTCTTTTAAAACAAAACAAACAACTGAAATTCAATTTTTAGTAGATCGTACTTCCACCGTTTTTTAAAATCACTTCGTAAACTCGATAAGGAATCGAGTCGTCAGATTTCAAGTAATTTAAGGAAATTTCACTTCAAGCTGATTTTAACGCTTCTTTAAGTTCCTCAGTGTTTTCGAACTATTTTGCTCCCTTGTGATTTTTTCGTGTCAGCCATCCCCAAACGTTTTCTATGGTGTTTAAATCTGGCGAATATGGGCACCACGTTAAAACTGCAATACTTTGGTTCTCAACTAAGTTTTTACGACACGCGCATTATGAATCGGGGCACATTCGTGCTGAAATGTAATGGTCCAACGATTTCAGAAAATCTTGGAAAACCATTTTCCAGAATTGCTTTATAGGATATTCCAGTCAGGGTCCAGGCAGGGTGCCTATTGGAACGACAGTCATGGCATTTCAGTCAAACAACAAACCATCAAAAGGTCTTAACGTTAAAAATGTACGACTGAAGTACATTGTGAATATTCGAATGCAGAAAACTATTTCAGTTAAATCATTTCCTGACCGAAATACCTTGTTTAGGGCGGTACTGAAAGCAGATCTTTTCGTTTCTAGATAAAGTTGTACATATATGTTCAATCGATTCTCTTAGCTCCCGATCGCGGATTACGAGTCAATATTTTGTCAATATCGAACCATTTGGTTCGAAAGTTGGTATGAATGAATAAACAGATGAAATTTTTTGGAGAGGAGTTATGAAACGTGAATATGAGTCGCTTATGGCAAATGAAACATGAATACGTTATCTGATGGTATTGGCTGATAAATTTAATCTTGACATTGATCCCATGGATGCAGTCACAGCATTTTTACAACACGAAATATATTTAAATGTATTGTAAATATTTAAATAAAGAAATTTATTTGAAGCAACCCGTTGGCTATAGCAATGGGCCGAGATCAACACAAAATATGGATAGATCAAGAAAAATATATCAATGAAGTGTTAGCCAGATTCAATATGTCCGATTGTAATTCTGTGCCGACTGCGTGCGTGTGATATAAACTTAAATCTAACAAAAGAAACGTGTTCAAAAAACCAGAGAATTCTGCAAACAATCTAAAGGGAGCATTAAGTTCAAAACTCGAATTCACAAAACATGGGAATTCCGATCGGCTACAACAGACCGGATGTAGGGTTTGTGTGAAGACAAACACTCGTCATGCTATGATGGACTTGGCTTATTGACATAAATTTATGTCCTAGTGGAAGTGTGGGAATGAAAGAAAGAGAGAGAGAGAGAGAGAGAGAAAGAGAGATACAGAAAGAAAGAGAGACAGAAAGAGAGAGAAAGAAAGAGAGAGAGAGAGAGAGAGAGAGAAAGAGAGAGAGAAAGAGAGAGAGAAAGAGAGAGAAAGAGAGAGAGAAAGAGAGAGAAAGAGAGAGAGAAAGAGAAAGAGAAAGAGAAAGAGAGAGGAGAGAGAAAAAGAGAAAGAGAGAGGAGAAAGAGAGAAATTGATGTGTATAAAAAAATGTGAAATATTTTCTGTTCAGTGTTGCGAAAGTGCAACGAGTTTTATTTTATCATAATATTTAATTTAATTTATCTCTGAACAAATTATATCGCAACTAACAACACTTACACTTGTCGTAGAACGTAGATGATCTTTGCGCAAGTCATTCGCACAACTGATGTGACTTGTCATAGATTATTCGTTAGCAAAACGATTAGAAACAGAATTGTACGTCTTTCGCAAAAAAATATTCATATGCATGTTGACTAAATTCAAACTTGGGGATAGTCGTTCTCCAATCCCACATTTTCAGTACTTGCAAGCGCTTCTGCCTACTTCTAGCTATACCTTTGGGTTTTATAAAATTTGTTTGAAATACTTAGTACCCGATTTTTCGTGTCCCAATCAAAATTTTCTCGTAAGTGTAAGAATTTAAAATATTCGATTGGAAAATCTGAAATTCTACAAAATTTTCTTTAGGGGTCTACTATGTCAATTTATCGTATTTTGTAATTTTAATTTTCCACTTTTCAAGGGCGGCATGAAGGAATGGAAAATAGCTGAGGAGGGAGAGATTGGAGAGTCGGAAGAAAGAGAGGAGGATATCAAGAAAGAAGGGAAAGTAGTTTGAAGCGGATAATTTTCGGGAAAGAAAAAGGCACAGAAATGGAATAGTACAGGTTTGCAAATGGGATATAATTTTGAGTGGCATGCCAGTTTCCATTCAATTTGACAACACTACCCGTTGAAATGTAAAATAAATAAAGTTATCATATAAAATCGTCTCTAGGTCTCTAGTCTCTCAATGGGTAGTTAGCAGTATGGTTTTATCCACGAACGAAGCCCCTTTTTTATGTTTTAAATTACACCCCTGAAAGTTTCAAATCAGGGCAAATCACAATTTCCTCTTACAAATCAAATATGGTTCGGTAATAACGATAAATCTAACATGGCCACGATGCACAAAATTAATCAATAAATTGTTTAGCCATAAGCTTTATTAAGTTATTTATTGTGGGCCCCGTAAACATGGTAAAATAGCAAGAAATATTTGTAATAAATCAAGGTACCTACCTTTATTAAGTAATAAATACACCTTCAGACACACATACTCCTCCATCTTTAATTTAATACGACGAAAAATTATCGTAATCTGTGTCATTTTCTCCACCATATCACCAACATCCACCTTCAGCTGTTCCATTGTAATCGGTTGGCCCATGAGCGTAGTCAAGCACGTCTGTAGCGTACACAAATGTGCTGTAACCTCTTGTATAAATTCAGGATCATTTTTATCCGGCACCGTTGGCAACGCTCCACTCAAATTCGTTTGAGTTTGGCCACCAACGCTACCACCAGTTGATTGTTGTGGGCCCACACTTTGCGTATTTTGCCCCGTTTGATTACCACTCGCCGTTTTCTTACCGTGCAGCGCTTGATATGCAGCCGTTGTTAAAATTAATAGTTCATGCCATTTATCGGTTAATAGTTTCGTATGAATTTCAACCGGTAAATCTAAATAGAATGGTAATTTTTTGGTCCACGAAACCAGCTTGTGCACAATTGAGTCACCAATGTTACATAGTTTATCGCCAATTGCTGATTTATCCTCCAGAAATTCAGAGAAGTGCGGTAACGTTGCAATATCTTCCATTGCATCGCATTCAATTAGCGTTTGGATCATTTGTAAACTATGCGAATACGATAGGGAACCATCTTTGGACGAGCTCACCGCATTGTCGAGGCGATGACGTAAATGTACAATTTCACTAGGATTGGTAAGGGCAGTTTTAAGTATCGTTCCATTGAAATGGGATGGTAAACTAACTGCTTCCGTTTTTATTTGGATCTGCTGCGTCGGGGTTAGGAACATTTTGGTATCGGGTGTCGCTGCACCGGGACTCGACTGTAACATCATTTTTTGTTGTTGTTGCGATTGTAATTGCTGCTGTGCTTGAGGAATCTGCTGTTGCTGATTCTGCTGCTTTTGGCTAGCCTTTTTATGTTTCTTATACTTCACTTTGTATAAATTGTAGACAGCACCACTATTTCGGCCACCCGGCATCCGATCCTCCCGTACCGCTGCACATAATAAAATGATATTTAAATGAAAATATATATTGTAAAACGTATTTGATCATCTTACCTTGTAGTACCATCCCTTGTTCGATACACTTCTTAAAACGACAATACTGACATCGATTACGTTGGGCTTTAGTTATTTCGCATGTGCCATCCGCGACACACGTATACACCCTTTTATTTTGTACCGTACGCTTAAAGAAACCTTTACACCCTTCGCATGTAATGATGCCGTAATGCAATCCGGTTGCCTTGTCCTCACAAATCATGCATACGAGAGGCTGTTCATCGTCCTCGGGATTCGTTTCGGCTTGTGTTAAATCAGACTGGGAACGGGGAAAGCAAAAACAGAAAAATTTATTGAATGTTGAATTAGCTCTAATAGTGTTTAGTACGTTACCTTAATACCGGGGTGCCCTAGGCCTAAACCCCATTGCTGGTGTGAACTTAAATTTAATGCATGCATTTGTTGTCCACCCGGCAATTGGACATAGTCACCAGCCCATAATCGTTCCATATTTAAGGGTAACTGTGGACGATTCGGAGTTTGCCGATTACGCATTTCGGTGGATGCAATCCGAGCACTTTGACCTAAACTAAGTAATAATTGAGCAGCTTCTTCGTTATTTTGGGATGGGCCCGGTGTCTGAGGACTAGGAGTTTGCGATGGTGGGATCGGTTCAAAACCCCATACCATGGTGCGTACGCCACACGATTCACCCATAATTACGGTAGGTGTTTGGCGTGGCGATTGCTGCGATTGTTGCGTTGTCGTCGATTGGGGTGATGTAGACTGAACAACCGGGCCTAGCGCTGGTGTACTCGTTGTGCGAATAGCACCTAAATGTCCGCCAATGATTTCCGGTTTAACACCATTGATCCGTGTGTTCGATGTCCAAACCATACGGTGGGGTGGTGTTTGCACACTTAAACTGGTCGGGAGTTGTGGCTCGTTTTTTACACGAAATAAAATGGCCCCATCTCGCGTTATGGGGTGCCGCAGTTGAATGGTCTGGTGCGAAGGAAGGCCTGACAGTCCGGTATTCGAGCCTAGAGATTGGCCGGTGGGACTAATTAGCTGCTGGATACCTGCTTGCATCGCTTGCTGTTGCTGCCGAATTGAAACCGGAGTGCCGGGTGTATTATGGGTTGGTGATAAGGTGATATTTTGCCCGATTGACGTATGACTTGGTGAACGTTCCCGTTTCACCCGAATTTGAGCCTGTTGCTGCAGCAGTTGGACGGGTATTTGTAGTTGACCGTGTTGCATATGTATTTGGTGGTGGGTCGGCATGTGATGATGATGCGGCGAATTTGGTGAAATTTGACCAGACGACGATGATGTAGATGAAGCGGATGATGTACGTTGTATCACAAGATGCGAGGTTGGGCTTTGATGATGTTGCTGGTAATGTTGCTGTTGTTGTTGCTGTTGTTGCTGCTGCTGCTGCTGCTGCTGCTGCTGTTGCATTTGCTGATGATGGTGCTGCTGTTGCAGTTGTTGCTGTTGCTGCTGCTGCTGGTGATGATGTGTATGGTGGATAGAATGTTGTGGATGCAACATTTGTAAAGAATGTGGGCCAGTCTGTATCATCACTGGAGTATAACTACCTGTCGATGTGGTAATAATATCACGTTGATTATTATTACTACTACTACTACTACTAGTTGCATTGTTATTATTAATATTACTACTATTATTATTATTATTACTAAGTTGGGTCGGTGTGGTATTCGCCGGAGGCGATGAAATTTGCTTTCGTCCGCCACCTCCACCACTCTGTTGGTTTTCACACTTTATTCTAGAAGGCGTCACCAGAACAGTAACATGCTGCTGTCCCTGCGTCACCATTTGATTTTGACTTTGATGCATTTGATGATGGTGCACCGTTGGCGATTCTTGGGGCGGTGGTCGTTCATCGGCTATCAATCTAATTACGCTAGCATTAGCGCTGGTGCCACTAATGGTGTTATTACTAGTACTGCTATTGTTTGAAGTCGTTGAAGGAATTTCTTCTAAAATGGCCGGAGAGTCGGGGGACGCCCGATTATTTTCATTATTATTATTGTTATTTTCGCCGTCACCACCGCCACTACCACCACCACCACCACTAGATAATGGAATTGTTTGGCCATTATTATTCGTCCCACCGCCGTTATTACTTCCGCCACTACCATTATTGCCCCCGCCACTACCGACCACAACAATATTACCACGCTCGTTCACATTTCCACCGCCAGTCGCCGCCCCATTGCTTTGATTACTAGCGCTAGTAGTGCCACTACTATTATTATTATTAGTAGTTTGTGTTAAATTATTGTTATTATTATTACTATTATTATTAATATTAGTTTGCTGTTGTTGTAAATCGCACATCTTTGGTGATAATGGTGTCAATAAATCTGGTGATGATGTACTTGTATCGGCAACCGATTCACCATCACTACTACATCGTGAATCAACTTTTCTACGCTTTAGCTTTAAATCTTGAAATAGGCTCATTTTATCGAGCTCGCTGTATGGGCCACGGCTCAGTGTCATAATTCCTGCAAATAAATAACAAAAAATAAAACGTTAAAAGGACCCGCATTCAAATTTAATAATAATATTATTATTACATAAAAAATAATCAACATTTAGGCAAAATAAAATATAAATCACGATCAAATAACAGCAACAACAAGGTTTTGATTATGAACAGCTCGCGGTTAATTTAAAATTTTAAACTTTCACTTTCGATTTCAGTCGTGTATTTTTAACCTTTTCTTTATAAGACCCAAACACATTTTCTTGTCTTATTCCTCTCATATTGCATTTCTATTTCGCTTTTATCATTTTTTGTTTGTAAAATATATTATTATATATATTTTCAGTTGGCGTAAGAAGAAAACCAAGCCACGATCATTTCAACTGAAATGTGTAAGTGGTAATTTAAGATTGTAATTCATGCCCTCTAAAAAAAAAAAAAAAAAAATTTAACGACGAAAACGAAAGTTTTTATTTCACTTACATTAAAAATAATTTTAATAACAACAATATAATAATTTTTAAAATATTTATTTAAAAAATAAAAAACTTTCACTTTGCCAAAAACTATAATATACAAAAATAAAAAGTTCAAGTGCGATCTTACTTTTGATTATTCATGTGAATGTTATTCGCGCGATCGAAAAGAAAATTGCACGCGTTTGTTTTGGGTATAGGTAACAGTATTTACAGTAAGTACGTGTACACAGCTATAAGTAATTAATTTGTCGTTTTTGGCGAATTTCGGGGTTGCGCGCTGATATACGCGAAAAAAATTAATAAAAGCAGCTTTCTTTTGTTGTTTACAATTTTTTGGTTTTGTTTGGGGGTCGTGATCTTGACCATGGCTTGAAAGTGGTTTATCACTTTAGGTAGGAAATTGATATAATTTTAGATTTATGATTCATAACACATTATTTGTTCATGATCTTTATCGATTATGTTATATAATAAGATGGGTGATCTTGGGCCTTGATCAATGCTAAATTTTGTTTTTAAATATGTATCAAATGTTGATTCGATTAATCTAAATTTGAAAATTTGTTTCAATTGTGATAAATTAATTACGTGATCTTTATGTGATTTAAGAAGTTTGATATGATCGTATATGATCTAGAGTTAAACATCATTTTGACAATCGGGCTCTCTGGCCAAAGCTATGTTGAACATAATCACTAGGTTAGGTCGAATTAAACAAATTTTGAGAAGATTTAATTTTTACTAAAAATTAGTGATCTTTCGATCGAATCAGGATACTTCTCGGGTATATAACTTGGAACGAACTTCGAAGATTAAGGATGTAATGAAATAGACCTTCAATTGATCGAATTCAATTTTATTAGCCTCAATTAGTCGATCTCAATTGAATTGAGATTAATTCAGCAGCAATCCCGAAAACCTGAGAATCTATATTCAAATAATTCCGGGATTTTTCTTCTGAACTAATGGTGAGCTAGTGCAGATATTGCAAATTGGAATTAATTTTTCCTTCTCGTTATTGTACCTTGCACAGAAGTTTTCAGATTTCAGACCCAGCAATTCCGCACATTTCCTAAAAAGGCAGTGCCTAATTAATATTCCTACGGCATTTATCAGGTAAAATGATGTATGTGACCAACTTTTTAGCGCTACCCCCAAGAAACCGGTGGTATCTAAAACAAAATAAGACTACACTAAAATTTGTATAGAAGATGTTTTGACACAAAAGTCCAAACATCACCTACACAAATTTTAGTTTAGTCTGTTATTTTGTGAAATCCACAACCGGTTTATTAAGAGTAGCGTTTTGTGTGAGGGCAAGTTTCAGGGCAAATTGAATTAAGTCTGGTGAGATACACATAAAAAATAGCATTTTAACTCTTTGAGTGCCAACATGATTTCGGCGAATGTATTGAGGAGCACGATTGTACTTTTTGGCACTCAAAGGGTTAAAGGAGATTAGTCTAATTTTAATCAATGCATTATTGTTCAGCAGAGATTAGGCAACAGCAAGTTAAACCGATATTCATAATCTCGAGCATGTCCGTGTCATTCTTGAAAATTTATCGTAATTTTGATTCTACGGGTTTATTTCAATATAAACCAAGAACAACCTCATTTTAAAAGTATAATATTTAATGAGAGAGCTGTTATTGAAAAAATGTCAAAATCATTAAAACTGCCAAAATCGTAACGCTCGATTTTACTTAAGGAATTTACCTGCGTTTTTCGATTCCTTGTTCTTCAACCTAACACTGTAGTAATTTAATTACATGTATTTGCTGTTGCAGACCTACATTGCTCGTTTGATTTTGATTTTTATGCAATTAAGGGTATAATTGAATTCTGTTATTTCAATCATTTACTGTTTAATGAATAGGTTAAGAAATAGTTTAAAAGCTCGCTGTCATAATCAATATTTTGAAAATGTTGATGACTATAAAATGAATCCTATAACTGCTATTTTGTGACTAATGCTCGACAATTGAAAACATTACAAATAAATATTCGTGACATGAATGATTTTGTTAAATTTGATAATATGTTAGAGTTCGTAGATAGTCTACAATCGGATGTTGATAATTTAGTTATTTCTGAAACATTTATTCAGAGTCATAATTCGATAGCCTATCCTATCAACAATTTTAATAGTTGCTTTTCTTGTAGAGATGATCGAACTGGAGGTTATCTTGCATTATACATTAAAAATCTGTGGTATCTATCGACCGCCAGGGTCTGATGTTGATTATTTTTTCAATTGGTTGGATAATCTTCTAGCTGGAAACCGCGGTACTGACAAGATATTACTTGTGGATATAAATATTGCCGTTAATAAAACAGATAGTAATGTGATTGATTGTAATAATCTGTTGATGACCCATGGTTTAATCTCTACAAATACGTATGCCACTCGTTCTGCAAGTGACAATATTTTAGATCATTCCGTATTTAGCTCAGGGTTGTCGTTTTCCATAAATCAACAGTAGCAGAAATCGTGTAACAATAGGAGTATTTCGAGAAGGAGAGGAGTAAATGAAAAAAGAAAATAAATTTCGTGATTTTATAGTTTATTTTAAAAAGAAAGTGCTATTAATAAAATATAACTGGTAACTAGATTTTAAAATCACAATTTACTAAATAATTTTGTCCAAAACTTTCAATTATAATTTTTGAAATCTTAGTTGCCTGCATTAGTTTGAAAATTTCAAGTGATAGAAATTGTTGTTTGAAGTGATAGCAGTCCCAAGGAAATATTTATAAAGCAGCATACTACGATTTAAAAAACAGTCAGAACGACTTTATAGAACATTTATTTTGTAAATTTCGATCTAATTATCTAGTAACCAAGAAGATTAGAAATCTCGTGAATTGAAGTGATGCCACTGGGTGAATAAGGGTGCAAATTATGTTTTTTTCAAAAATATTTCCGATTTAAGATCTGTTATAATCTGGAAGACATGTCATTTTTTTCTCACACATTAGTGTGGGTTGACTTAAATTCAAGCAAAATAAAATTCTCTGGAGGAAAAAGGGATATACATTTGTAGATATACATACTTCCTATTAACTTGGATGGCAATATTAAAACAATAGAATGCAAAAGCGAGTAATAGAAAAAGACAAACAGGTAAAAAAATTGAAACAATTAAAAAAGGAAATCCGAAAGTTTTTATAATGAATTTCATTTTTTCTTTTATTATATAATATCGCATAACGGAAGAGTATTTTAAATAGAAAAGAGAAAAACATATGTAGTTTTTCTCAGTTACGCAAATAAAAAAGAAAGAAAAACCTAATTTTTTCAGGGGAGTGTAGATTTGATTTGCGGAGCATAGTAGTACATCGGTGATGAAAGTAGTACATTTACTCCTATAGTAGTACTTTCGACAACACTGCTAGCTTCATAAATATAACGAAAATCATCAATTCTACGATATACTCCACTATTAGCAATCACAATTCCTTTTTGTCAAATTTTTTCTTTACTAGTTCTAAGTATATTAAGAAAACTCTTGAAAAGAAAATAGTAGACATGGCAAAAGTTAATGAAGTATTCAGTAATTTTCTACTTACAATGCCATTTGATGTGAAAGATCCAAATAATACTATAGAAATTATTGTTGAAAAATACAATAAATTAATAGATAGATACACAAAGACAGTAAGTGTCGATGTTAAGCTGAAAAATACGTTATGTCCGTGGATCACATGTCCGTGGACATTTGGCGTGACATTCGTAAAAAAACTAAAGTTCTAAAAAAAATTAGACATAATCCTAGTAACGTTGCTCTTAAATCCGAATTAGAACGTGTATCTAAAGCTTCTAAAAAATATTATGCAAAAAAGCGTTACTTTAGTAATATGTTTACAGATTTAAATCAGAGAGATTTATGGTAGAACGTGAACTTATTTTTTAATAAAAATATCGATTCTCTTAAATTTGATAAAATTTTCTTTAATGACCGGTACGTGATTCTTTTGAGATAGCCAATCTTTTCAATTGCTTCTTTGTTAACGCAGGTTATACTTAATCAGTGAATCTATTACCTCTGACAGAGACATACACAGGTTTGGAACTATTAAATGGATTTCAGAAGGCATGTATTTCACCAATTACACCTACTGAAGTTTGTAATGTTATCTGTTTGCTTAGTAATGGCAAAGGTGGAAGTCCGCAAAAAATTAATAGATGCGCGCTGAAATGTAGAATTGAGTTTTTTTCGAACATGTTGTCTGATATTTTTAATGAAAGTAATTCCTATTCTGAAGGATGGAGATTTTTCTTTACTTAATACTCTTTCTACTTTCGATAAAATTTTTGAAAAATTAATATTTTCGCGTTTAATAACGTTTTATAAATTATAATACTTTTTTTATTCCTACCAATATGGTTTTAGAAAAGGTTTAGGAACTGAATTGGCATTGGCAGAAATTGGGAGTATGATATATACTGCTTTTGATTGAAAAAGATATGTTGGGCCGCTTTTCTTAGATTTACAAAAAGCATTTGATTGTAGTGATCATCAGTTACTTCTAAATAAATTATACTGTTACGGCGTACGTGGAATTCCTTACAACTTACTTAAAAGTTATTTATCAAATCGAAAACAACAACGTGGTGTCCCTCAGGGTAGTGTTTTAGGACCACTTTTGTTTCTCATTTATATTAATGATATTTCATATTTGCCGCTCAAGGGTCATATTAGAATATTTGCAGATGATACTGCTTTATTTTATGAAACCCTTGATCCTGACAGTATACTGATTGATATGAAACATGACCTTAGCATACTTTTAGAATATTTTAATTCCAATTTAATAGCTCTCAATATATCTAAAACCAAATATATGATGTTTCATTCCATATATAAATCGATTACTATAGTTTACCTCTATTTGAAGTTAGTAACGTTAATATTGAGAGAGTTAGTTCATTCAAATATTTGGGAGTTACATTTGATGAACATATGTTTTGGGATGATCACATTAATATCACAAGTAAGAAAATTGCTCCAACAATTACTCAGAAAATTATCTTTCTTTGTTCCTACTGGGGTATTGTTTATGATTTATTTTTCGTTTATTCATTCGCGACTCAGTTATGGCCTTATCGTATACGGAACAGCTACCTTAACCAGGCTGAAGAAATTGTAAGTTATGCAAAACAAAAGTGTAAAAGCAGTATACAGATTGGCAATTCTATTTTCCACTAGTAGGTTATTATATAGCAAAGATGATATTATGATATTGCCCATAAATGTCTTATATAAGTTTCAATTAACCCTTTATATGTACAAAAGTCTAAATGTATCTTCATTTATGTCTAATATAAACTTTAATTACGCTCATCATTTGTAATCAACTCGAAATTGTAACAGAATTGATTCGCATCATATTAGAACTGAATTTGGTAGAAAATCGATCACGTTTATGGGTCCATTTATTTATAATCAAGTACCTGAATTTATAAAAGAATCTGAAACCTACTTACAATGTTAAAAAAAATGTTAAAAATTATTTTGGAATTAAATCTCAGTTATCTTTGGTTTTTTAATATTTATATATCTTTGTAAATTTTGTGAAATTATGTATAACAACTTGGATTATCCTTAACCCTAAAGCTCTTAACAAGAGCCTCTGAGTCGCTAATTTTTTTTTTAAAACTGTTATTTTTTTAGTTTAAGTTATATTTTTTAATAAATGAATTAATGTTTTAAAATAATTAAACGTTTATTTTCAATAAAATTAAAAATATACAAACAGTTCCATGTCAGAGACTGAGAGGCTCTTGCTAAGAAGATATGTTATAAAATTATGTTAAGAGCTTTAGGGTTAACGGAACATTAAATTCACTGGATAATCCACCGTTGTTGTTGTAGAGAATGAATAATAAAAATAAAAATAAAAAAACCTCCTTATTGCTTGGCCTTAAAGATCTTACCGTAATCTCAGCAAATATTATGACTAATTCTGGAACTTAGGACTTGAAAATTCAGTTCAACTGTAAATACGATCATTTTTACGTATATGGTAGTCTTAATATCAACGGAACGATTATTTGAATGACAAATCATAAATCAGCTGTCGCACTGGAATATCACCACTTCCGAGACATTAACCCATAAAATAAATTTAATACGTGGCCTAGGGCCGGTCATTCTCTGTGTCTAGAAATTATTACGTGACTAATGGAAATAAGGATTGGGATCGCACAATTTCGTCTCGAACATTTTTGTGTATTTTTAAGATTTCCAACTTTTTAAAAGAAGTTTGCTTAACGATGCAAACATGTTAGAAATTTATGTGCTAGGAGCCAAAATAATTAACTGATTAAACATAAAACTTTGGCTAAAATGAATCATGCAGAATGCAAACCTCCATGTCGCGACAGTGTGACCATCAGACAAAGCTACTGGCACAGAAAAAAATAAATATAAACAGAAGCAAAGCTGCATACAAAATTTTTACGCTTATTTTCATCGAAAAATTTTGGGGCCATGATCCGGTTTTATGTTGACCAAATTTACAGCAAATCCTTTCGAAACAAAATTTTGATCTTAAATCAAAAAAATGACTGGCAATGCAATGCATTTCAATGACATTTCGATCAAATTTGATTGTATAGTCAGTTATTTTTTTGATCTACGCTCAAAATTTTGATTCGAACGAATTTGCTGTTAAATTACCGTTATAATCTTTACCTATCTCGAGAAGCAAATTTGCCGAGAATTATTGAACAAAGTCAAAGAAACACTAATGCTGTGTGCCTCACGTCGATTTTTTGTCTAAATTTCCAACTAACTAAATTGATGGTTAGTTCATACCAATCGTTCAAAAATGGCATAAAACAAACCGCATCTGATGTTTTATTAAAATCTGCAATATAAACTTAAATTTAACATTCTACGAAAGATTTCTAATCGGTAATTGATAAATCGGAACTAAGTTTACAGTTTAGAACTAAAAATATCGGGTAGATTTTGGTTTATAAATATTAGAGACATCTAACAATACCTGGGTGAACTAACGATCAATTTGGTTTACAATAAAAAAAAAAAGTTGTGTCAAAATTTTGCATGCAGCTTTACCTCTGTTTATATTACTTTTCTCTATGCTACTGGGCTTCGCGCCCAATTTAAGAGACCCAAATTTGAATATAAATATCTCCTCAAAACGGATCCTTAATATTGAGAATTTTCGACATTTTTTATTGACACTTTTTGTGCCCTATTTCCAAAGTTAAACATTTAATTTTTTTTAAGTAGACATTTTAATTCTGTTATTTTGGCAAATTTTGCCCCGATCTGTTTACGAATTGAGATTATACTAGTCGAGACCACTAAACGACTTCTTTACCTATCTCGAGAAGCAAATTTGCCGAGAATTATTATTTTAAATTTATTATCTGGGTTTTAGAGTTCCACAGAGTTCCATTAAAAAGAGTTGCGTTTCTCATGAATTCTTTACAAAACTTTACACTTGGCTCAAAAATATTAAGCTACACTTGTAGCTTTAATGAAATATTGAGCTATTGAACATCCAGCTTTATTGTTATTATTTTCTTCTACAAAAGTTGTCTCATGATCGAACTACTCGTGATATTTCTTGAATTTTCTCAAAAGTACTAAAAATTACAAGAAAGTACCGAAGTATTTATCATTCAGCCGAAGTATCGAAAAAAGTACTATAGGTGTAGACAATATCATCTCTGTAACCTAGCATAATATTAACACTTTGGAGTTACCCAAGGCCAGCTTTGGCCATGCTTTTCTTGCTATACTAAATGTGAAGATACATTCGCACCCCTCTTTCAAGTTTCCCGATGCGTCCATCTCTTCCTGACTGCTAGCTTAAACGAACAGAATCTTTCCCTTTCAGGAAATTTTTACAAATCACTAGAATCGATCAATTTGGAAAAACCTTAATAACATCAGTGCCACGTATTGGAGGGAGTATAACTAGGATGTATATTTTTTGCTTTTTAAGTGCTATCTCAGGACACCCGAATTGACTAATTTTGCATTTTGAGTACAGATCTTATTTTTTTAGGAATAAGTGAGAGTATATGATATGAGTATATGTAGTTTCAAGTAACGGGTGCGCCGGGCTCATACTCGAATGGAGGGTTTTCTACTAATTCACAATTGTACTTTGCTGCAAGTGATTGCATTTTGCAAGTGATTGACCTTCATTCTAACATTTACCGAGAGTGCCTCTTCATGCAGTCCTGTTTCTTCAAGAAAGTATGTAACGTGCGTTTCATTGACGCGTCAAGTATCTCGCTCAACTTTAGTGGCACATTGTATAGAATTGCTATTACGCCTAAATGACTGATGCACACATCCAAATTATACCATTTAGATTATTGTTACGCCTTCGAGGTTTGCAGGTATTGCTGTAGTATATCTTCGTACGATAATTGTTTTGTTACAGCATTAGCGGATTTTGCTTTTCTAGAAAAGAATACAAAAAAATAATTTTGTCGATCGCTCATTATAAAATAATCTTTCGGTGTGTAGGCTTGAGTGTATTCAAAAGCAAAATTTAATTTAATTAAAGAGTGGAACTTTGAAAAGTGTCCACTTTAAATTGTATCAAGTAATTTGTGTGCAAAATATTGGTTAAATGATATAGTCTTGAATAATTTGTGAAAGCATTTGAAGTGATCTTAAACTAAAGACATCAATAGTTATACGCGCGGAGGGTGGTGAATTTTTATCTTTTCCCAAAAGTGTTTTTGGCGTTTATCCGTTACATATCCAAATTTTTTCGGTACTTTGGCTTTATGATAAGTAAAACCTCAAATTACGAGCTAAGTGAATAAAAGTACGTGCATTAGCAGAGCCACCTAGATAGAAGGGCCGTAAAATTCCGCTATTTTTTATCGTAAGCTTTAAATAGAGAGGAGAGGCTTTTGTTCGTTATCATAAGAATCAGCTTACATTAATATTTTTTAAATAAATTTTTTTAAATAAAAACCGAAATGATTAATTTGAATTTGCAATTTTAATATACAGGAAACCCTCCAAGAACACTCGAGACTACAAAAAACGGAAGTGTGAAAATAAAAACAAACGTCACGTTTTAATTTTTTTCTTTTTTGTTATGGTATACAAGAAAAGAGAATCAACGAAAATCGTGTAGTTATGGCTTAATGTGATTTGGGTTGGCTCTATGATAAAATTACGACTTGACAGTGACATCAACGATTATGAAAGTTTCGGTTTTGCTGAAACATTTGTTTGATGTCTCAGAACAAACCTCATCCTTGTGCTTTTTATTTTCTCTTTAGATCGACGAAAAACAACCGAATCAGTCGGATATTGTCGAAATCGTCACTAAGTGGGTTTATGTTTCCATAGTTCGGGGAACTTATAGCTCCAATCATAAATTGAACTTCTTTATAAAATTGGCATAACATGAAAAACGAAAATTTCCACTAGAAAATTCTTTACAAAATGACTCAAGAATAATTTCCTGATTCTTCATTGATTTTGCAAAAATTTGTCATGTATATTATATATTCTATACCAAAGTATTAGATTGTCACCAGGGCGAAAGCGATGGATTTGTGAACTAAAGTGCTGGTAATAAATTTGTTGCTTTTCCAAAACCTTTGAACCATAATTGTTTTATGCTTCACATGAATTTATTAGAACGAAGTAAATGTAACTGCTTCCAGCGCCACAACGGTAATTTTCAGTACAAGCGTGCTTCAATTTAATTTCGGATATTCTTCAAGACCTTTCAATGATATGAGATACGTAAAGAAACAATTTACTACCAGCCCCAAAACACTGACTTTGAGAAATAAATTGCTGATAAAAAATCGGTCTTCGTCCAAAATCTAAAAACGATATATCACATGATCATATCGGAAGGAGAAAAAAATTATTTGTAATCAGCGCCACAATGGTATTTTGGGGTATTAATATTCTTCAGATGATTTGTGACATTATTCATTATTTGTGACCTTCCAATTTACATTTCACACACTTATATATTCTATAATAAATCAATTATTCGCTCAAAGCATCAAAACGGTGGATTTATCAACTAAATGGCTAATACAAAAAATGAATTTTTTCCCAAAACCTTTCAAATGATATGTAGATGATTATATGGGAATGAGAAAAATTGTAACTGCTTCCAGCACTAGAAATTTTTACGGCATTGTTCAAGACCGTTTCAATGATGTAGACGTATATATATTATATGATAATTTGATAATTAGCTACTCGCTCTAAAACTTGATTGGGAATAATAAAAGTGATAACTGTTTCCAGCGCCACAACGGGAGTTTTTAATACTAAGATTTTCTGAAAAATTCAAGACATTCTTCAAGGATTTTTCAACGATATACGACAAGTATATATTTTATAATAAACAAAAAAATTAGCTACCAGCGCCAAAACGGTGGGTTTATGAACCAAAGTTTTGAAACAAAATCGTTGTTTGATCGAAGATTTTTCAAACGATATACTACACGAGTATATAGGAAAAATGTAAAGCAACGTCATGGTATTGGGTGACCCTTGAGATAGAGATCCCAAAACTTTTCAATGCACCGAATTAAAAATAAAAAATGATTGGCAAAAACAAATTCGAATCGCATAAGCCGTTCTTGAGATATCATCGGTACAGACATCTCTCTCCATGCAGCTATCCAGAGGAAGGACGGACTGTTTTGGAATTTTTTGATCAGGCAGGGACCTTCGAACATCGAGAAAAGTTGTTTTGGACCAGAGTAATTTTTTATCAGGATTTCAATAACTTGACCTTGAAGTCAGGCCTAAGTTAAAATAACAGAAAAAGTAATAATCTACATTGTCGACATATATTCTACATGCTTCACGCATTGTCGACATTTTCTACGCCAAAATGAATTCCCTACGCTATTTTTGACAACAACAGGTCGACAACTCCTCGCAATATACATTTTGTTAATACTCTTAAGTATTATTAATCTCTATTGCTGGATTTGATAAATTCCTTATAAAGTTGAAGGTTGTGTTAAGGTTGTTTTTATTTTTATAAGTAGCAAACTTTACAAAAACCTTCAGCATTTAGCCCTTTTGCTGCCCGGTAACACAATTGTGTGGGTAAGGCAAAAGTACCATGTCAAAAATTTATTTTTGTATGTTTTTTGAACCAACTTACACATTTGTGCATTCCTTTCAAACTTATTTTCGACCGAAAAAAACATTATAACTATTCACACAATTGTGTTGATTGTACTTCAAATCAAGCGACATTTTTTATCAAAAACGCCATTACATACTATAGTTTTTCACTCACACATTTGTGTGGTTTGGACTTAAATTGAGCCAGTTTCTTTTTTTTTGGTTGAAAAGGGTTAGACAACGAATTGCTTTCTTAAAGCGTTAAAGGTATTATACGATTTATGACAACCCCGTTAAAACCTTCGGCCCACGTTTTAGCGTACAATCATCAGCTCGATTACCATATTCGACACCATCGTTGAATACAGCAAATGAGAGTGCAGTATTCGGAATTGCATCTTACTTTACTTGAGCGCCATAATTTTCTAACAAAGCCATCACATGAACAAATGTTTCAAAAAATTTGGACTACAATCTGTCACCATGATATTCGATCGGACTTCGAATTTTTTAGTTATTCGCGTATAGGAATTCGCCATTGGGGAAATCTTACTGTTTTTCTGCAATGTAAACACGAAATAAACCAATAGTTGTTCGAAAGAAAAACACATCAGCAAATTTTTGAAGTGGCAATGGAATTAGTAAATGACGTAAATCAAATTAAAGCACAGCGGCAATGCCATGATATGGCCCAGGAGAAGCTTAAGGCGATTGAGAAGAATATTTTTATGATTCAACTTCCCCGGATAACTAGAAAATAAAGCACAATGTTCGACATAATTTAATCAAAATAGCGATGCCAATGGGAATTAATCATTCAGGCCTCAGCTCATCTCTCCAGTCAGCGGTTTCATATAATTCGAGGAAAGGTATACGTATTCTTCGAATACCGTGATCTTGAAGGTTTAGCTAGTCGTGTAGTTTGTCGTTTTCAGTGACACGTTTACTATATAATAACCAGTGCTTGGCCAAAATATGCATTATGATAATTACCACATTTACTTTAAACCCCAATCGGCGGTTTATGTTTTCCCTAGACACCTTCAAATACAACACGTCTCAAAACTAAAATTTTAATTCTTTTTTTCGCCTCAAGTCCGTTATTGGTATACAAATTGGATGACTTCTCATACAACTAACAAATTTTTATTATCATTTGGAACGACAACGACTTAAATAAAGGAATCGAGGTATTATTAAGGTAACAATTTTTGAGATTCATAAAAACTGCTGTGTCAGTTTGTGTTTTTTGTCTAATTTTTTTAGACGGGTTGTGATTTATTGATTGCAATTAAAACTCGTCGTTTAATTCCCCAATTGATATCGATGAGACCAACACTCATTTATAAAGCGGAACTGTTTAATTGGATTTTTGAACAATTTGCGGAAAATATTTTACTAACCCACACAACTAAATATATAAAGTTCAACTCTATAGAGCAGGCGGCTCGTTTGTGATCGTATTGAAATTTTCATTTTCTTTTATTTCATGTGTCTATGATTATAATAAATATGAATATGTCTATGATTGTAAATATAAAATTAAATATGCGCCTAATTTTCAAAAACCGGCGAACGAGTGAGTGGAGATAGACTGGAGTGAGCTGAGGGAGTTGGGTAAGTGGATAGAATGAGTGTCGGCGCATTTCTCGAATCAGATAAATCTAATCTATCTGATCCGGAACAGCTCATGCAGCGCACAACCCCATGGCCATTATTACCTCCACCACTGAGCTAGCGGCGGAAATCATGGCATGTTCTAAAAAATACTTTATTAATCATTATTAAAAATGATAATATTATTATTTTTTTGCTAATGGCAGACAACCTCGAAGGCTGTCGTTACAAGCCACAGAAAATATCGATCTAGCTCTATTCCTTGTAAACTCATAGCTGGTCTTTTTTCGAAAATGAAGCATTTTTAGTTAGTTCAAATCCAAGTAGCTTCATTTTCAAGTAGCTTGGTAATGAACAGTTATTATTAGCTTTTCTTCCCGTTATTAAAGGTCGCTTCATGTTCTGGTCCGATGAATTTCAGACGTCAATCCGCTTTGGCTTAAATATCTTTTATATTTCGAACAAGTCGATTCCAAATTCACAGACGCCCGGTTATTGAAATCTTGACACATAAGCCTCTCGCAGGCTAAACCACTAGGAAAAATTATTGGAGTGAAATTCTGGTTGCAATTTGGAAAGTTTTTACTTCTTCTTCCCGAACATAACAGAAACAAACACATAACTCATTTATAAACGCCCATCCCATCACAACATTGCTTAACAGAATGTTATAATATTTTGCCTCTAATTAAGCGTTACTCGATCGGTCTTACACTCAAATTAAAACCAAAGCATTGGGAACGCATTGGTAGTCAGGTTGGAGTGCAGATAGAGGAATTACGGCACGGACCAAACTCTGTGCCTTCTGTGTATGAAACTTAGGAAGTGCTCACACCGCCTCCTTGCGGCGGCCACCGGTATTTAATTTGTTACTCGGGTAAGCTGATTGTATGAGGACCGTGTCCTTTTAAAGATGGTTTGCGTTGCGCTAATAACTTAACCTGAAAAAAACAGTTGTACTCGGTACAATCAGATTGTATCTAATTGCACTACAAAACTGTCAAAACAACAATTTGGATAAGCAGTGGTTCGGAGCTGGTTTTCTGATCAAAAATCGTTTACGCCAATTCGAAACAGATTTTAGGTCCATAAACAACCGGATTTGCATACTCAGACTGCAAACGCGTCACCTCAACATCTCATTTGTAAACGTACAGGCCCCAACGGAGGTAAAATCAGAACTTGATAAAGACACTTCCTACGATCATTTCGAAAGTGTTTTAAATAAAATTCCCTTCTTTCCACGTAAGCGAATCCACAAAGGCACGTGGAAATGTATCTCAAAGCAATCAGTGGCACAACTCTAAATCGCCACCCGGCCGTTTTACCACCTGTAACTGGTAAACAACATAAAACGTGATTTATTTTCAAATCGCCATTTAGATAAAAATATATCCAAACCTAGAAACTTGAATTCAAGTACAGGATGACGCAATAAAACGGAACCTCCCTCAATCAAATAGGCAATTACACAACAATGCGAGAAGTTACTCCAACCGACTATGTGGAAAGACGAAACGTAAATGGCACATACAACAAGTGTTTAAATTCGAAACTGGCAGTTTAAGAATCAGATACCGCTCTATAAAAGAAATCGCCACTGGTTTCCATCCACGTAGTAGCGCTATCGTAACGAATCTGGAGATTTACAAATGGATAGAAACACTGTCAGGACAACATCATTGCATCAATCTGATATCAATGTAGAAATGACACCTAAACTCGCTCAATCTTATGTTGAATTGCGAAAAGTCATCTTCAAAATTAACGAATGCGCCTGGTGAGGATGGCATCTGTATCGAAATGCTCAAGAATGGAGACGTTTACTGTTTCGTGTGAATGGCATTCCAGAGTTTATTATAAAAAATCACGCTATAATCAATTAATCCTGCCACTTAATCTGCCCCTTCATTTTGTGGAAGACATCGAAAATTATGCCGATTTTCAAATCAGTGAAAAAGAAGCGGCATTTCATGCTATAGAGCAATAGCTACTACATCAATGATACAAAAGTTATGTGAAATTCTTTTGTGTAAAAGTTTCAAAAATATAATTCAACGCCATCTGTCAAAATTGCCAACAAGGGTTGGCTGGCAAATCTATAACGACGAATTTAGTATACAAGTTATAGGGAGTTGGATAGGATGTTAACGATGACAGTGATAGAGGAATCAAAGTGCATGGTCCTCACCTATTGCTGTTGTTCGCAAGGCCAGCGGCAGAGTGAACGAAGTAACAATCATTGACGCGTATCCACTGCGGCTGATAGAGGGATTGCTATCGACGATATCAACGATCGACTTAAAGTATGTCTTCTGGCAAATCTCTCTGGGACGCCCTCTCTATCACTTCAGGTCATGTCGTTCCGGTTATGCAACGTTCCTCAATCATTGTGCAGACTGATGCACAAGGTGATTCCGTACCAGTTGCATGACCGGGTCTTTGTTTACCTGGCTGACTTGCTCATTGTTTCTGCTCACCTGGAAGAACACTTACTTTTATTGGCCGAAATATCCAGATTATTACGGCCAGCAAATCTTACGATGAACGTAGAAAAAAAACATAAAATTCTTGGGTCATGTAATTGGTAACGGAATCATACGCATGGACCCGGACAATATTCAGGCGATTGTAGACTATTCTTGGGTATGGGGGGTTGGTACCAGCGTTTCATTTTTTGCTATATGGCGAGTGCAGCACCTCTAACAGACTTGCTAAAAAAGAGTCAGAAACTTAGCGTGTGCGAACTCTGGTGCAGTAGGAAGTGTTTTATTCCAAAAAATCGAAAAAGGAGAAGAACATTACATGATGTATTACAGCCAAAAGCTTAATTTTGCCCAACGGTAAGTATAGCGTTACCGAAGTCGAATGCTTAGCTGTCATCCTCATTGTGAAAAAATTCAGACCGTTGATGTTGAGGGGTACACCTTCACCATTATTATAGACCAGTCTAGTTTAAAATGGTTGATGGGGCAGAAAGACATCTGGAAGACTTGTGCGATGGAGCCTTCATCTTAGGGCTTTAATTTTTTATTGAGTATCGGAAAAGATTTCACAATAAGTCCCGAAACTTTTGATAACCGGAATGTCTGTGATGATGTTGGAAGTTTGCCACCTCTGCAAGTGGTTCTGGATCCCGCTGGAGACTTGAAATAGGTGATTTCCTAATTTCTCTATTAATAAATCAAGCTTATAATTCCTGCAATGGCGCTCATTTAGGACAGGAAAAAACTTTGGAGGCCCTTCAACGGCAATTTTATTAGGCGACCATGGCTCGTGACGCCATACCACCACAACCTCATATGGAAAAACTTCCAGAAACTTTATATGAACTTTTTGGGCCCATACCTCTGAACCCGCCTATAGGGAACACATACATCTTAATAGGTTGGATCAATATATCCGCTACTGATAACTATGTTGTAAATTTATTGAAAAAGAGACTTTTTAGTGTCTTTGGAGTCCCAAAAGCGATTACCACAGATAATGACTACCAAGGAGCAGATGAATAGAAACATTCCATCCGCTATTCGATCATATGTTCGATCACAATAATTGGGACTTACATTTAGAAGAAATCAGTTCTGATTTAAGAAACGCAGTACATGGCTCGACAGGGGTTTCCCCATACTTTTTACCTTTTGGTCAGCACACATGGTGAATTATGGATCATCGTATAAGTTAATGCAAAGTCTTACTTTGCTAAATGACGCGACAAGCCTCAGCGACGGACGTTAATAACCGACGACTTTCAACTGGCCAAGAATTAGTCCTGTCTCATTTGCGAAACGCTTATAAAAGAAATGTTACAACTTATATTCTACGTAGCAAAGAAGAAATTTGGCCCCAGGCCAAGACGGTTTTGTAAAAAAGCAACGCAGGTGCAAATTTCTATCACAATTTCCTTCAGTCCACAAAACTCACCCCCCCAGCCTACTGAAAAACCTGCGTTGATTTGACTCTATCAGTCACATCAGTAATAGCAAAGCGTTTGCCAGTCTGAACTCCTTTGTATTTTCCGCGGATTTTTTCATCTTCAAATGTCTTCAATTGACGACAAGACGACATATAGATGGAATGTGCGAGTGGTGTGAAGTCAACCAATTACATCTTAGTGAGACACAAGATTTGGACATGACGTTTGTTGGAAAATTGTTCTTTAACACATGGTTCTAATTATTTGCCAAGACGAATTCTATGTTTGGTCTTATCAGAAGATGGACCAAAGTCTTAACTGACCAGCACACCTGTTTATCTTACATCACATGCCATCATGCAATTGTTCTATGTTAAAGACAATTGGTATACAAATACTACCAAAGTTCTCTGTATAATGGCCTCACACAGTGCAACTAGAATACTAAAGGTCTCACTGCTTTAAATATTTTGCTATATGACGCCATATTATGTCCTTGGTTCCATTTTTTGATTATAGGCGCAGTACTAAAATTAAAAAGATTGTTTTGATGTTCTTTTGCGTTTAAGCTGTCATATTGATAAAAAAAAAATTGTAAACAAAATGGTGGCCATTTTAGAATGAAATCGTTTGTGCTAACGGATAAATTTAAAGCATTACCAATTGGCGTTGCTCTGAACGAAGATGGACCTACTCTAGGAATAAATAAATCAATGTATGGAGGAGGTGGGCGAAGGCATTGAATTAATTTTTGATCAAAAAAATTCACTGGTTTGCGTTTCAGGCATCATGATCTGTTATAAAATTTAAAAATTTTCATTGAGAAAATTCAGTTAAAAATTTCTCAAGGCTTCACTGAGAGTCGGTACATGCGCCAAGTTGTAATACCACTAATTGGATTTTTACCAATAAATAATATCCCGATGCTTGCTCATTCGCATAATTTTTGTGCGCTGAAACATACAGAAAGGAATCAAGATTTGGATAAAAATTACCGTAAACGTTGCCAATGTTTAAAAATGGCGGTAAAACCGCATATATAAAATTTATATAATAAACTATGTTGACAGTTAAAAATGCCTGATCAGTGGTAAAACAACGAAAAAGAATTCAAATATTACGAAATCATTTAAAGATGCCGCACAACCGAATCTAAGCTACGGTAAATCAAAATTGGTGTTATAGATGAATGTATAAACAAAGAGTATGAAAATTTACACAGAGTAACGAAACAGAGCAAAAAAAAATCATAAAAAAAATGCATGGGTTAAGCAATTTAAATGCGTTAAAACACATTTACGCATTTTTATTTAAAGTAATTTTGGTCGTTTTCAATAAATAGCCACGAGTATGACGATATTCAATACTCAAAAAATAAAAAAATGTTGCGTAAGTGTATTGTATGATCGATTTAAATTGCGTAACCCATGCATTTTTTGATGAAATTTTTTCCTCTGCTTCGTTACTCTGTGTAAATTTTCATAGTCTGTGGTATAAACGTTTTACTGAATGAGGCAATGAGTTTGGATCTTCTAGTCAAAATACATTATTCGGGTGGGCCCAGTAAACCAATTTTTATCATGAAAGGGATTGGAGCCGAACCTGATTTACCAACAGATCTCCTCCATTCCCATATCGATGTTCTACCAGTTTTCTCGGAATTTTGAACGTATTCATTATTTGCTGCCGATATTGAAGGCGAAGGTCGCAAGCCATGAAATCTGTTTAATCTGTTCAATATTTAGGAGCTATTCAGGCACTGCAACAGGCCTAAAATTGGTGGCACATTGGGTATGATGAAATTTGAAGAATAACCAAAGAATTTGAAATATTAAATATTGGTTTTGCATTGGATGAGGAGATGGCATCACCGACCGCGGACCATCCTATGTTTTATGCTGAACGTTCTGTATGGTGTTTAGATTTTGTAATATCTGGAACATCTGACCATGGTTCATCATTGCTTAAAAATATGGGCGGCGAAAAAGTTTACCAACTCCTTAATAAATTTTCCGAATTTCGACAACCTGAAGTTTGCAAACTTGGCGAGAATCTTGGTAAATTTAACAATACTGCTTGGTGGAGTACAAAACAATGTTATACCACCGGAAATGACACTACGTTATTATGTTAGGCTCTCGATTAATGAAAATCATCAGAATTTTGAAGAAATGATGTGATACGACAGTGAAATAGAAGCTGAAACAACACAATTAATAAATAATTGATTTTGGGATGCGTTTAGCTCTGCTATTACGAATTTGTATGTTGTACGCTTGAAAAAAAAATACGCCCTCACTATTTATTTTTCGAATCATACTATTTTTGTTTTTAACATTTTATTTCTGTCATTTCGTTTGTTGAATTATTTTAATGAACATGACTGCCGTGTACAGTTCAAAAAATAAACTGTAGACATAAATTTGATGACCTAGCAAACTGTACTGCCTGACATTCTAGATGTACTGCCTCACACTACTCTCATTTTTTGCCTATGACGTTAATTTATGTGCACACCTAGATGGCAGCATAATAACGTTAAGATTTTTGCACTTTAAAGCGGTGGTCTTTATGCAGGAGGTAGGTTTTAAAATTAAGCAACTAAAAGAAAAAGAAAAATTTAATTCGTGATAATTAGAAAACGGGTTACCCAAAAGTTTCAAATAAAATGAAAAATTAAAGTAAAATCATTTATTTTATCAAACTAAAAGGTTTATTTTACAACTTGAATACATTTTTTTATTATCTTAAAAAAAAATTCATAGTCTTATAAAGTTTAATTTAGAGTTTTATGCCATCTCGAACAGAATAGTCCTGAAATGTTTGGTCCAAATCGTATTACGCAAAACGAGAACAACATGTATCCATTTTGGTTATTATTAAATATGTCATCGTCATAAATAAAAAAACAAAATATGTATGTAGTGTTACACAGTTCATAGGAGCCAAAGGACGTACTTTTTCTATATTTATTTAACCTCGAGATTTTTGCAGATTTACTGTTTGTGGGTGTTTTGTTGTGAGGACTAATAGCTTGTGTCCGTACAAGGCAACAGGTTAGGGCATCGCAATAACAGTAAATTCGAATTGGTTTATTATTAGACGATTTGGAACGATTTTATTACGTCCTGAAAGGATTCTAAACGATTAAATTACTATTTGGTTGGGAACGATTTTATAAGGACTTAGACGATTAAGAATGGTTTGATTACGATTAGAGCCAATTCGAAACATTTATTGTTTGATTTTACACGACTTGGAACAATTTGATTGCAATTTGAGACGGTTTGGTACGATTGGGAATGTTTTCCGAACGATTTGGAACGTTTTATGTATGATTTGTTTACAACTAAGAGACATTTTCAAAAGATAAAGAACGATTTGAAATAATTTCGAGCAAATGGAAAACAATTTGGCACATTTTATTAATATTTAAGACGGTTTGATACAATTTGAAACGATTTGAAATGGTTTTATTACGAGTTGGGACGATTTGAGATGATTTAGTAACTATTTGGAATAATTTGATTACGATTTAAGACGGTTTGAATAAAATTTATTTGAAACGTTTTGAAACGATTTGGAATGATTCGATTACGTTTTGAAATGATTTAATTGCGAATTGAAAAGGTTTAATTAGAATTAAGACGTTTTGGAATGATTTGTATGCGTTTTGACACAATTTCGAATGTTTGCGATAGTTTGAAACGATTTGAGACGATTTGGAACGTTTTATGTACGATAAGATACGACTTGGCACGTATTAATTACAGTTAGAGAAGATTTAATAACGATTTGGGATGATTTTGAATGATGTAGTTAGGTTTTAAGACCATTTGGAATGATTTGAGCCAATTTGATACGATTAGGAACGTTAATGTACAATTTGGAACATTTTAAGTACGATTTGATTACAATTTGAGATAATTTCATATAATACGAACGATTTGAACAATTTGGAATGGATTTGAAAACATTTTGAAACAATTTATTAATGTTCAGACGATTTGATACAATTTGGGGTGATTTTAAACGATTTGCAATGGTTTTAAGATGATTTGATTAACATAAGATCTAACACGATTTAGAACGATGGAATGGTTTGTATGCGTTTTGACACGATTTCGAGTGATAGAGACAATTTAAAACGATTTGAGACAATTTGGACCGTTTTATGTATGATTTGATACGACTTGGAACGATTTGATTACAGTTCGAGAAGATTTAATAACAATTTGGAAAGATTTGAGATGATCTTGAACCATTTGATTATGATTTCGGGCCACTTTGATACGATTAGGAGTGTTTTATACAATTTGGAACGCTTTGAAACAATTTGGAACAACTTTGGAAATAATTTGAAACAACTTATTAATATTTGATACAATTTGCAATGATTTGTATCAATTTTCAACGATTTTATTACGAATTAAAACGTTTTTCTATTTGGAACAATATGATTACGATTAAAGACGATTTGATTAAGATTTGAGACATTGTGAAACGATTTGGAACGATTCTATGTATGTTTTGAGACAAGTTAAATGATTTGATTACAATTTGAGATGATTTGATTCAAGAAGATTTGGAATGGTTTGACTATGATTTGAGATGATGGGTCGATTTGGAACGATTTGGTTATGGTTTGAGAGGATGTGGAATGATGAACATTTGGAATGATGAACATTTTATGTATGATTTGAGACGGTTTGCAACGTTTCATGTAGATTTAGAGCGATTTTTTACCCGTCCATTTTTTATTTTAAAAAATTTAAGGAATTATTTCACAACATGTCCGTCGAAGACGCCTAAATGACTTTTTTTTTGATATAACATTTATCGGAGCGGAGTAAATGAAATCTCGTAAATAAGAAATTAGTTTATCGAAGTTCATCTACTTGGGCCAAAAACAAGTCACTTCAAGAGGTTTCGATATGGCAATAATATAAAAGTCAAATTTGTTTATTTTTGGGCGATTTGAAATGATTTTATTACAAGTTGCAGCGATTTGAAACGATTTAGAATAACTTGATCATGATTAGCCCAAATTTGGAAAGTTTTATGGACGATTTGACACGACTTGGAACGATTTGATTACAGTTTGAGAAGATGTAATAATGATTATTAATGAGATAATTTAATTAGGATCTGAGACGATTTGGAATGATTTGAATACGATTTCGGACTAATTTAATTACGTTTTGGAGCGATTTGGAACGATTTGAACCAATTTGAACGTTTTTTGTACGATTATAATTTGAGACCAAATTTAAGGACGGTTTGAAACAATTTGGAACAAATTTAGAAACAAATTGAAACAATTTATTAACATTTGAGACGATTTGAGACAATTTAGAAAGATTTGAGACGATTTAATTACTATGGGGAACAATTTGATTACAATTTAGAAGAATTGATTACGATTTGGCATAATTGAGACCATTTGGAACGATTTTTGTATGATTTGAGAATAATCGTTTGGAATGGTTTGATAACGATTTGCGATGATACATGGATTTGAAACGATTTGGTTATGGTTTGGAACGATTTTATTAAGATCTGAAACGATTTGTAATGATTTAATTTCTATTTGAAACGATTTGATTACAATTCGAGGCGGCATTAAGCAATTTTTGCAGAATTTGGAACAATTTATTAATATTTGAGATCATCCAATTTGCATGATTTAATTACTATTGAAACGATTTGGTTCAGTTTAATGAATATTTGGAACGACTTGATCACAATTCGAGACGATTTGGTACGGGTTGATTGTGTTTTGACATGATTTGGAGTGAGTGAGATGATTTGAAACATTTTATTACGGCTTTGAAATGATTGGACTCGATTTGAACCGGTTTGGTTGTGATTTGGGACGATTTGGAAGGATTTTAATAAGATTTAATTATTATTTTTAACAATTTGATTACTGATTAGATCTGAAACTAACGTTTTGGATCTATTTAATTACAATTTGTGACGGTTTTATGACGATTTAAGCCGATTTAGAACGTTTTATGTGTGATTTGAGACGATCTGGAGCATTTTTTTTTATAGATTTTACAACTTAATACGACTTGAAAAGATCTCAAACGATTTGGATCGATTTGATGATTTGATTGAGATGATTTGATTACGATTACCACAGCAGATTTGTTTATAGTATGTTTTGAGACAATTTGGAACAATTTAATTACGATTTGAGCTAATTTGGAAGGATTTGGTTACGATTTGAAATACTGTAATATTATTTTTATTACTATTTGATACGATTCGATTTCAATTTGCGACGAGTTTATTACGATTTGACACGATTTATAATGCTTTATGTTTAGATCGCTTTATTTGGGACGAGTTGGTTATGGTTTGGAACGATTTTACTTCCGTTTAAAACGATTTGTATATATTTAATTTCTAGTTGGCACGATTTGATTACAATTCCAGACGATTTTAAGGAATTTAATACGATTTATTGATATTTGAGACGATTTGACACAATTTAGACGATTTGCAATTACTATTTGAAACGTGGATTCAACTCAACACGATTTGAAACGTTTTGATTAAGATTTAAGATATTTTGGAACTGTTTGTAATGATTTGATTGCATTTTAGCAAGATTTGGAATGATTGAGACGGTATGAAACAATTTGGAACTTTGATTAGATTTGATATAATTTAAAGCGATTTGATTACGATTTAAGATGAGTTGGAGAGAGTTTATTTGAATGCGGGAAGATTTAGAACGATTTGAAATGATTTGACTCAATTTGGAACGATTTGGTCATAATTTCGGTAATTTGGAACGATTTTATTAAGTTCAGAGACGATTTGAAATGATTTTATGTATGATTTGAGGCGATTTGGGACGTTTTTATGTAGATTTGGAACGATTTGATTACAACTTAGTATACGACTTGGAACGATCGATACGATTACAGTTTGAGCTGGTTTTAAACCAAGTATTTACGATTTGAAACAGCTTGAGATGTTCTGAACTGATTTATTACGATTTATACCGATTTGATTATGTTTTGAGGCAATTTGGAACGATTTATTCACGATTTGAGTCGAATGAAATGATCGCAATTTTTTTCTCAGATTTTGATCAAAACTTCTTGCGGTCGAAGTTTATTTTGAGAATCGTGCGCTTGACAATCGCTTGTACACTTGATGAAATATTCTGACGAATCGACGGCCGTGATACTAATTTGCAAACACGATCTGCGATCGTAAATGATCGAGCAAAAAAAAACAGTTCGATCAAAAATTACAAGATTCGGGTTAGGTACGATCGTCACGTAATCTTATGAAAAATTAAATTATTTTTCCCGCCATCAAATCAGCATCACAACCCAATATCAATCATTTTATGATCTATCATAGTTTAATTTAAAAAAATATAAATACAATGAAAACTTTAAATAATTTAAAAGTGTGTACTATGTACATTTTGAAACAATAATAAACAAATCAAAAACCAAGATTTGTCCGTGAACTCGCGCTGTTTTATTGTCTCAATGTCCTAATTATTATTATTTTGTTGATACTTTATAAGATGTAGAGATCTGGATGTAGAATTTTTTTTTGTACACAAACATAAATTGTTTACAGTTATGAGGATTTTAATCTTCGAATAAATTTATATTGTTGTTGTTTTCCATATAGTATAAGCGTCTCGACTACTTTTAAAATTTAATATTTTTTATATTAAGACAATTCCTGACAATGGTTTACATTTTGTAGCCGGAATAAAATAATATAAGATGATGTCGGAGGTGTAGGTGTCAAAAAAAATTTCGTTTCAACTATGTGTGTGTGTGTGCGTGCGCGGTTTCTTACATTATTTATTAACTGTAATTTTTGAACATTTATAACTTTCTTTTGGATTTATTGTTCTTATGTGTGTACCGCGCGTACAGCCACCTCTTAATCATCTCGCGGATCTTGTTTACATATGAAATTATGAAGGTCGCGTACTATTTTTACAGATGCTTTATAATAGGGAAGTACAATTTAAAGGGCGTCTTTCAACACATATAAAACAGACTCATATATACACATATAAAGTTATCAGCTGGTCTTTTAAAAGATATGATGTGTGATCTATTTTAAAGTTTTTGTTTAAATCGTAACATGAATGAAATACGACAACTTTCTTATATACGATTTATATTAAATACGACGTACGCCAATTAACGTCTTATAATTTCTTCCTTATGTCTTTTCTATATTTAATCTGCATATGCGCGAGATTAAACACGATTACAAGACATTTCCACGCAGTCATGATTTTTACAAAACAATATACACACCCGGGTGTATTATAATTTGCATGACGTCACGACGTGATTCAACAACTTTCTCCGTTTAAAATTTATGTATATTGGATATGTAATGTACATGTACTTGTAAGACATTAAAACGAAATAATTATTTTATAGGCATTTCCATTTTTAGTTTACGTACTGTACACGTCAAACCTGAAATTTTACGCGAATATGGTATAGATTGTTTGGAATGCGGTGCGTATTTGATCAAACGAGTTGGTTTGATTATACATCGGGTAATAAAATGGTCGTTGGTTGATTAAAGTGGTGTGATTATATAAGATTTAATTAGACTAATAATTTATTGATTATCATCGCGGAAGAAATTATTTTTAGCAACAAGATTTTACGATTGGATGAACAAGTTTCTATAAGATTACTTTCACTTCCGATGGCGCCGAACCGAATAATGGAACGGTATGAATATACGTGACTTAGACCTTAGATAAAACGGTTGACGAGGAAATGATTAAGGTCTTCAAAATATTTCGGTAATTTTATGAAACTGGACCAATTCGACAAAAAGCACTACTATTGAGCTTATACAGTGCGTTTCATAACCATAAATCCAATCGTTTTTTTATGATTAAAAAATGTAAAAAATTATAATGCAAAAAATTAGATAAGTACAAAATTCAGCAAAATATAAAAAACCAAGGTTACAAGGTTAAATTATTTTTTGGGAAAAAACAAATTTTAAAAAACTACGAAAATCAAAAAGAACGAGAAAATATAATGGAGAAGTTGCTGAAAGAACAGAGTGATCTGGGTGGACAGATACAGAAGCTAATCAAGTAAACACAAACATAAAAATGGAACCAGCTGCACAACTGGAAGAACAAAGGCCAACTTGGAAAAAAGGGGAGAAGAAAACGTGATTGTGATAGCATAACAGCTGATATGAACTCTAAGCTGGAAACTGCTACAACAACTCCAACGATAAAAGCAGCAGATGGCTTCGCAACTGAAAAACGCCGATAGAAGCAGCAACAAAACTATCAGAGCTGAATGATTTGGATATCGAAAAAACTCAACCAGCCAGTACGATGTAAGCAGTTAATAAAAATAGACCGCTTGGAGAATATTATAACGCAAGCATACGGCCAAACAAAAATTAACAAAAATCCAACGTAACAATTGGATCTAATATCAATTCTAATGTGATGGAGCAAACATACATTCGTTATCAAAGCTGCGAAGATGTTTCACCAGATGAAGGATAAAACTTAAAACAGTCAGCTTAAACCACGACAGCAACATATTTAGCCATTAAAGATTTATGCCCGTTAGCACACGATGAGATAAAAAACTACCCAATAGCGCCAATAATTAGTAACTAGCCCAATCACAACTCATAAAACTGCCAAAGGCAGGTTTTAATCTAAGAAAATGGGCAAATAACAAAAAGAATTAACAACAAATCTACCTACAAGTGTTCAGCTGTTCTTGTAGAACAAATACAGTAAACCCTCGATTTAACGGACCCCGATTTAACGGACGCTCGATTTAACGGACGCTCGATTTAACGGACCTCTATATAACGGACAATCTTTTTATTTTTCATTTTTCGGTTATCGATTATGATGGGATTGGGTAAGTTGGATGGAAATGGGATCCTTAGGGTGCGGGCCAATAGTCGGTTAAAAGTCAATTTTAAGTAAATTTTTCGGTAAATTCATTTATTTTTCAAAAACTCTATGACAAACTGATCGAAAAATCTTTACTAAATCCGATTTTTACCTTAGTAAACGATTTACCCGACTATTGGCCCGCGGCCTTAAACGATTTTTGAAAGAAGTTCTGAAATGTGGCAACCAAGGACGGAACTCGTTCAATTCTTAACTGATAATGATGGGATTGGGTATGTTGGATAGAAATGGGATTATTAAATCATTTTTGGAAGAAGTTCTGGAATATGGCCACTTAGGACTGGACTCGATCATTTGTTAACCGATTGTTTAATTGTTTTTGTTTAATTTTCAGAGTTTTATTTTAGAAAGTCCCATAATTGTCAACAAAATAATAGTACAGCATAAAAAACAAAACGAGATAGTGAGCTCCTGATTTAACAATGTCACGGAGTCACGATTATTATGTAAAAATAATAAAAAAAAATATATACAAATTAGAGAAAAAAGTAAAATAAAAATTAAACATAAACCAAAAATTAAAAGTAAATAAATATAATTTAACAAATTTAAAAATAAATAAAAGAAAATAAGAAAATTTTAAACAATATTTGACATTTTAAGAATTCGAAGCAGCAGATATTACGCAAATGGAAAAATGATGTTAAAGAACGACAGAGTTTTTGTTTTAAAATAATCACGTGATTCTTAAAGTTAAGCTGTGAGTCAAGATTTAAACCTAGGTATTTGAACGAACTAACTGCTTCAATGGGTACACCGAGATTGTTACAATTAGAGTCATTGCACTCAAATTGAAGTTCATAATTTCAGACTTGCAGCTAAGAACCATGAAATGAACATAGAACCATTTTTTTAGTAATTTCAGGTCACACTTAATGTCATAATTTAACGAATCCATATTAGAATTGGAATATTGCAACGCGACATCATCGGCAAAGGCGACAATATTACCACGCAAATCAAGATGAAAAATAGAATTACAATAAATCAAAAAAAGTAGAGGTCCTAGCACAGATCCTTCAGGAACCCCAACATTAAAATTTTTTCGTAGCTACGGACATGATTTATACATACACTCTGAACTCGATTACATAAATAACATTCAAATAGAGAAAGTGCCACACCTCTAATACCTATATGCGATAATTTTTCCAGTAACACTTCATGATTAACGGTATCGAAAGCTTTTGTAACATCTATAAAAAGAGCACAAACCTTAAGGTTAATATTCAAATTGTCGTGAACGGGCCTTAAAAATGAAACAAGAGCCAGTTCCGTTGATATTGTTTTTATCTAGAAAACTCAATAATCTGGATTTAATAATTTTTTCAAAATTTTTTGAGAATGTGTTCAATAAGGTGATTGGAAGGTATAATTGCTGGGGTCCGAACGTGAACTTTTCTTAAAAAGTGGTTTCACGATACCTACTTTTAATTTATCGGGAAACACACCTTTATTAGGGCACAAATTAAAAACAAACGCTAAGACAGGTGCTAAGCTAAAAATTGAATTTTTAAACCACTACTTTAGAAATTCCAATACCGCACGAGTTAGTATTTTTGAGTTCACAGACGGCTGAAACAATTTCCAACTCATTAATTGGACAAAAAAATAAATTGGAGCTATTAAACCTTTGACACGGTCAAACTGACCATATTATTTCGAACAGTATTTTCGACAGTCGTATTTTCTTGTGTTTCGTTTAGAATGACGCTTGGTATATTAATAAAATGATCATTTAGCACATTAGCAATTTCATTAGAATCCGTAGTGAAATTATTCTCACCAAATTCTAAAGTAGTAATAGTATCAGAAACGGGAACATCGTTCAATACACTATTTACAAATTTCCATTTTGATTTCATATCTGAAGCTGAAGACATCTTATTTTTAAAGTACATTTAGTTTTCGGTATCAAGGTTTTAATTCTGGAGTTTAGCGTATCCACTTTTTTCTTTAAAGAGCTGTTATTACGATCATCAATTAGCTTCTTAGATAACCTGTTCCGGAGATTAATCAAATTTAATAAGGTGTCAGATATCCAAGGCTTAAGTTTCCAGTTTCTACGTTTAATTTTAAACACCGATTGATGTTTATTTAAAATTGAAATGAATATTTCAACAAAGTTTGAATATGCTATATTCGGATCATCAGAGTTTCAAACTGAACACTAATCATATGTACTTAAGGATATCGCTAACTCAGTAAAATTTATTTTCGTTTTAAATAGCTTTTTATATTTACGAATATTCTTAACTTTGTTGATCATTTTCAAATTCAAAATAATTGTGTTATGGTCAATTATGAATAATTGAAGATTTCCAGGTTCGATAGTAAACTTTTGGTGATCGGTTACTGCAAAAACGTGATCAATGCAAGTATTAGAACATGGTCGTGTTACATCATTGATAAGTAATTGCATACCAAAAGAGGCACATAATAATAAATAATTATCTTTTAACTGAGAATCTTTCATTCAATCAAAATTTATATCATCAAGCAGTATTTTTTGTTTTGAATAATCGGAGTTTAAGAAGTCGTTCAACTCTCTCAAAAATTCTTCAAATACGTAGGAATGCAAACTATAAACCAATACTAAGCAGTATTTAACTTTATACCAAAACTAATGACAATTTTCAAAACATCGACAGATGAAAATTCTAACGAAAATACTTGACAATCCAGCGTAGACTTTACAAGTGCCGCCACACCACCAGACCTATATTGATCATTACAATTCGCATAGAAAATATTGCCATCCAACTTATAATTTGAAATTTCTGAACTGGAGATCTATGTTTCAGTCAAAAATATGACATTAAAATTCAAATTAAGAGCATGTATATTACTCAAGAATATCCGTAAGCTCCGAATATTCTGTAAGATAAAATTAAAGCTACTATTGTTATTATTTATCAAATTCATCAGAAAAAATATTGAAATAAAATGAATTAATGCAGCAAATATTCAAACCATTCTGCTAGATTATTGGGTATGTCGAATGGAAAAGGAACTCTTAAATGATTTGTTCAAGAAATTCCGGTATATCGTCACGAAACTCGGTAATTTAAAGTAGGGCGGAACTCGATAATAAGCAGGCGTTTTTCTTGAAACAAAGCGCACTTGATGCTAACATATTTCTGGGTAAAGCGGTATGCCTCAACATCTATCACCTGTACGTAGCCCACTCATAGGATTAAGGGGTTGAGCGGCAGGTCAAATACATACTCTCACAAAAAATCACGTTATGAATACTACACAAAGGGCACGGATAAATTTATATTATTCTTATCAACAACGACCTCTATAACTGTTCACGGGAACGTGGAATATGATGTCTTCTAAGATCATGAGATATTCAGAACTTTTAGAACCAAGTGAAAATTTACACTTTTGAGGTACTTGCAATACAAGAGCGCATAATCCATATGGCCATATTCCAGAACTTTTTCCAAAAACTATTTGATAATCTCATTTCACCCACAATGCTCAATTTCCTAAGAGTTCATATTCCAGAACTTCTTCCAAAAATCATTTAAGAATCCCATTTCAATTCAGCATACCCAATCCCATCATAATCTGTTAAAAATTGAACGAGTTCCACCCCAGATGGCCATATTCCAGAACTTCTTCCAAAAATCATTTAAGAATCCCATGATCGAATTCGGTCCCAGGTGGCCATATTCCAGAAATTCATTCAATAATAATTTAAAAATTACATTTCCATCCAACACACCCAATCCCATCATAATCAGTTAAGAATTGAACGAGTTCCGTCCCAGGTGGCCATATTCCAGAACTTCTTCTAAAAACTGTTTATGAATCTCATTGCCATCCAACAAAATCCCTTCATAATCGGTTAAGAGATAAACGAGTTCTGTCCTAGGTGGCCATATTCCAGAACAAGTGCAAAATCTATAGTCGATTAAATTTAAAAACTTTCCATTCGGATTTAACGGACATTCGGATTTAACGGATTCCCCCAATTAGTCCGTTAAATCGAGCGTTTACTGTATTTATCATTAAAATTTGTATTAATTTAAAGGTGCCATTTATTGTTGATTATCGTAGTCAGTTATTATTGGAACTTTTTATCTAAATGCGATTGTTGCAGTTGTACTTTTTTTGACTATTAGATACTTGCTGTGTTTTTTTATTAGCGCCCGATAGCTGTATCCGGAGCAGCCAATTTTCTATGTTAAAACTTATATTTAGCGCGCTATTATTGCATATAATTAATTTATTTAACTCTACACTAAGATTTTTCATTCGACTTTTTAGGTAAAAATCGATAAAAAAATATCTTGCTCTACTTATTTATCGGGAGCCGCTATCGGGAGCGTTACCCATTTCAATGGGAAATTTGAAAAGGCTTTGTTTTGTAAACCCCTGAAACCATTAGAAACTAAATCTTACAATAAAAATTTAAAACAGCAAAATTAATTCTTGTTTATAACGTCATGTAATGACATAAATGTTTGTTTTATTGATGAATTTAGTTTTAATTTTTATAGTACAGCGACACCAGTGAATAATAGCTGCAGTTTCAATAGAAAATTGCCATTTGGCTCCGGATAGTGCTCCAATATTAAAACACAGCAACTATTGCAGTTAGTACTTTTTATTGTTAGTACTTTATTGGATTTTTATGGTTATCAATTTTGTAATAAAATTCTTTCACTTGCTTTTATCAGCTGGCTGGAGCTGGACGCATCATTTTGTGTAATAAAAGTTAAAATTTCAAAAAACAAATCAGTGTTGTTTCCATTATTGTTATTTAGTATCAACTCCAAACAAATAGTTGTGCATTTGATCCTTCGAGCCGGATCTACCGATTAGTTCCGGCATTTTTATTTATTTATTTGTGTTTGAAGAAAACACTGATTAACTAAAATAAAAGGCTTTCATTGTTATAATTATTTAATTTAACATTAACTGAATATTCATATTTGGGTCTGTTTAAATATAATGGTGAACATTTTATAATTTATATCTTCCAATAGTCGTATTGTGATCAAAAATGAATATTCAATAAATCAGTGATAAATGCTATTGGTAGACTCTTTTGCGTGCGAGTTCAAGTGTTTCATTATTTTTGTTTCGCGTATCGAAGAATCGAAAATTTCGTTCGCGGTTTTAAAGATGATATATGTGTGGATGATTTAGCCATGAGGTTGGAGAGAATCCATCAATTAAATAAAGATTTCGTGGAAGTTGAGTACCAGATACTGGAAATATATAAAAAATGCTGGAGGAGCGTTTTCGAAATTCCTTTAGAAAATCCTTCGGTAGGGCTGGTGTACTAATATCGTCCTTTTGAAAGTGTTGGTTGCTGTGAGTAAGAATAATGATTTGTAGCATTCGCTCGTTTCGTGTTTTTTTATAGAAACAAACTGGGGTGAATAAGTGTTTTTAGAGTACTAGAAACCAATTGCGATGGGTCTTGATTTTGGGGAAAATTTATTTAGGTGGTCATCCAGTGCAGGATAGATTATCACTATGTATTTTTTCGGTTTGATTTTCTTGTCACTACTCACTACTTTATTCTGATAAAAACTGATGCGAGGGGGTTTCAATTGCCAGGAAACTATTACGATAAGTCTAACTTTCTGACTTATTTTTCTTCGGCTTGCGCGGATATAAAAATTGCAGGGAGAGCGATTTCGGAAACCAGAACCCCGACTGTGTTGGGTCCTGATTTCGGAAAAATTCATATAAGAGGTCATCCAGTGGGGGCCGGTTCCCAATAATTACTTGTCCTTTTTTGATAAAAATTAAGCGTGGAGGATAAATTGCGTTTACCACAAAGATTCCTGACGTGGCTTCGGCAAAATACTCCGATGTTAGCAGACTTATCAATCGACAGAACAAAAAATCCATTTCAATATGTAGTAGAATCGAAAAAAGAAGAAGAAGTGCAGTGCAATGCATTGATCAATTTATAGTTAGACATTAAGCAGGCTAAATGAACAACTCCGACACAAAGTACATATGAAGATCAAAAAAGGGGGCAAAATAATTGGTTATCAAGTACTGATAAAAAGTTGGTCTACTTATCAGGTTGCAACGTCCAAACCGCAAAAGTTCAACTCTTCCTTTGTACCGATAGTACAAAACAAGAACTTATCGATTTGGCGAACTATATCCCAAAATCAGACGATGATAGTAAGCCTAGTTTACCGTCCGCTTCAACCGGAATAAATCGAATAACTGTTCGGTGACATTACGGTGGGGTACGGTTGTTGGTTTTAATATGTTTTTCTTGTGGCGGTTAAAAGTGAAATCGTTAATGTCACCCTATCGATTTAACTTAATTACTAAGACATCTACATACTACCTTAATCGATTCTTTATCGTTTTCTTAATTAAGCCCCTCGAGGGATAAATATTAGTGTCCCCTACTACTTATAAAACGAATCATATTATTATTATAAGTGAACATTTTAAATTATAAATAAAATTCTTACAAAATATCGAGGAGTAATTGTCAATTTTAGAAAAATAAAGGGCTGCCCAACTACAATACAAGAATTGTTCTGTATCCTCAACTATGTACCTCTACGAGGTTGCGAGGAGAGGCAACGATGTATAGTAGTTCCTACCTATAAGGTGAAATAAAAATCTATTATACAGCTAAAGACAGTGCAATGGCCTCCGGGTAAAAACGAGTACGTACAGAAAGCGTCTGACTAGATAAAGCGACCGACTTGACAAAGAAACAAGATTTTTGATTACGTCAGCTCAAGTCGTAACGCTAGCCACACAATGGGTCTAGAACTAGCCGATCTTAAAGTTCTTTGCCGACCGAAAAGAGATAGTTGAGTCACTATCAAATTGCATACAACAAAAAAATAGAGCTACATACGCGCAGACGGCGATCGCTAAGCGTTGTCACTGTAAAACCAGGAGCTAGTAAGAAGTCTAGCTTTGCTAGCACTAGGGTAGTGAGAAATAAGTTGCGGGGAATAATAAACCCAACAATATCGGAAGAGGCCCGGCGACATCGGACATCCTCATAAATGACTGTTGAAACATAGCTTCAACACAGAGCCAAAAGATGCTACGGTGGTCAATTGAGTCACTGAGTTGACACCGACCGCACGAAAAATTTTAATAAAAAAGTGGGTCTATAGGGAGTAGGAAACTGGTGAAGGAATTTATATGTAATTTCTGTTCAAATATTTTTTTATTGGCATACTGAGGTAAAAAGCTACCTAGTGTTAAATTTTTTGAAAACAAAATGAAATTGGGAATAATTTTCCATGCAAGAAATTAATGTTTACATCAAACTTTTCTCCTCAGTAGGCCGGAAAAAAATACTTGAACAGAAATTACATATAAATTCTTTCTTTCTCTCTCTCTCTCTCTCTGGCACTATATCCCATCAAGGGATTTGGCCACCTCAGATGAGGTTTCATAATCATATTTTCATTTCGGATAATGAATGATTAATTCATTGATCCTAAACCAGCCGTGCAATTTTTTCCTTGTCACCATCGGGAATCGAACCCGAGACCTCCGGTCGCTGGAGCAAGCATACTGACCACTTTGCCACCGAGGCAATTACCAGAATAGTGCCACTGATCATTTTGCTGAGTACAACCATTGCTCAGTGTACAATACCCGGGGTAAGCTTGCTTGCTCGGGTTAAATTAAAAAGTCAACCCAGACAATTTTGGATAGTATCGTACACTCCATCTTCGGCATGCAAGCTCACTCATAATGGAGTGCATAATTTTAAAAAAATTTCCAAACGTAATGCAGGATGCTAGATTTTATTAGGGCCACAATGTGCTTTCAATTTCATACATTTGAACACATTGCAGAATTTTGCAACGAAAAAGAACAGAATTGTGGACACTGCTGTGATTCTAGACATAACCAGAAGGTCTCCCGAAGAAGATAGAGGCCAAAGTGTTTGCTGCTAAAAAAGCATTAAAAACCACGGTGTAAAGTTTGTACCACATAAAAAATGGCATTTGACCTAATGATGAGAAAGGCAGTTAAGTCAACTCATATAGCATCTGTAAATTGAGGATTACAGCTAAATAGGCAAAATGCAAAAGTGGTCGGACATGAGTTCGGGCAATGTTTGGAACACCATAACATTTACCTCCTTTGTATGCAAGAACGCGGTAAAAGGTAAGATAGGTGGCATGGGTAATACTCAAGCAGCAATTGGCATCCTCGATGGTGATCTGGGGGTGCTCAAACTATTACAATACTGCGACTCGCGTTGCGTATGCGTTGAAGTTAGATCAAGAATAGGTAATTTTTACCTAGTAAGCATCTAATGGGTGATTTGTTACGCGTTTGGTTTATAATTTTCTCAAAAACACAGTAAAATTGCAAAAATGTACGAAATTTTTATTTGTATCGATAAATCAATGTTTGCCATTTACTTTTTAAATCACTTACTTTTGAATCACTTGAGAATTACTAAATTACTTGATTCATTAACAGCAGATTGCTGAATACATGGACGGGTAGCTGAGTAGCGGAAAGGAAGAAACAGTGATAAGCAGTTCGAGTTCAAAGAAAACAGGTCCACAAACGACATAAGTAAAGGGGTCAGAGGAAAAGTATGCCTTTGGAGTATTCCCGGATGTAACTGGAGCTTTTGATAATCTGTAGTCGCCTACTATAATGCAAGATTTGAGAAGAATGGATTCAGACTTTCTGACAGATCATCTACCGTTCGGTAAAGTGATTAGGAGTTGATTTTGATGAAAGGAGTAGTAAAAAAGTTTTCTTCGCGTTAAAAAAATTAGCTAAAGATTGGATTTGAAACAAAATACCTTGGCTAAGATATATAACGGCTTAGTGATTGCAACTATGACTTATGGGTGCGCTGAATGGGCAACTAGAATAAACTGCCACCACCAAAGAACACTAATAAGAGCACAAAGGGCGATTCTCTTTGGTATAACTAAAGCCTATATGGGACAGACTCAACCAAAGCGGTTGCTACCTTAGCAGGAGAAATTCCAAACGATATAAAGTTGAATGAACGATTCGTTAGTTAAAAAATAAAAAAACGGCAAGACGTTAGCTACGAAAACTTTCAAATTTAGGCAATCATGTAAGGCGTACTGTACGTAAAAATACTGAGTAAGCTCAAAAAAGATATTCAAGAAGCGTCCATAGCAACTAAATGGAACCAAGCAATATTACCGTCACATGCCTAACAATGGGTTAGGTAAAAAGAAATCCATTATTATTCAGTAGGCAATACTTATATACTCGTTATTTTCAAATTGAGGTGATTGATCGGTATATTTTACAATTTGGCTTCGATAAAGGCGAAAATGCACGTATTGGAAGGCCTATCGTCGAAAATGTCGATAAAATCCTGGAAATTATCGAAGTAGACCGGCGTGGAAGCTGTCGTAGCATCGCCCAGACGCTGAAGATCGACCACAAAAGAGTTTTAAACTATTTACATAAGGCTGACTTCAAAAAGAACCTCGATGTTTGGGTGTCGTACGAGTTGACGCAAAAAAACTTGGTGGACCGTGTTTGCCTAAATTATTGGCGGCCAGGAAGGTTTTGCTGTGTGTTTGGTGGGATTGGAAGGGAATCATGCAATATGAGCTGCTGCCCACTGACCAAACGCTCAATTCGAACGTCTACCGCAAGCAACTGGACCTGGACTGGATTGAAGGCAACAATCGACCAGAAGCGGCCAGAATTAGCTAATCGGAGAGGCGTCGTGTTCCAGCTTGGTTGAGAGATTACTATGCATCCACCTTATAGTCCGGACCTGGCACCAAGCGATTATCATCTCTTTATGTCCATGGCAAACGATCTTGGTAGTGTAAAAAATCAAGAAAGGCTTGTGAAAACTGGCTATCTCAGTTTTTTCTTAATAAAGGAGAAATCGTTTTGGGAAAGCGACATAATGCAAATTGCCTTCTAAATGGAAACGAGTTATCGAAAAAAACGGCACATATTTGGGCCAAAACGCATAATTGTCCTCGTAAGCATCGAAATATACGTTAACATAATGATTTCTTTTTTCCCAACCTATATAACCGAAAGATGCGAATTTTTAATTGCTCAGTTTACGCAAATGCTATTGGGTCACGGAATATTCGCAGTCTAAATGCTTACATTTGTGTAACTGATACAAGTTGCTGCGAATGTGGTAATAGCTCGGAAACGGCTGACCATATATACTATTCTATTGTGATTTCACCGACAGTGCTAGAGATCAGTAACAGAAACAAATTTAGCCTCGTAGCAAGCTGGTACTTATGTTGCTCATTCACGTCAGTGATAGATACGATACCGATTTTAGGGTAAACTCAGGTTTTAATTTCGAATAATTTCGGAATTTTTAAAAGTTTCTAACGCCAGGTTTATATTCTACAGAGGTTCTAATAAAATTAAAATATTTTAACATTTTTTAATGTAAGGAGTTTATCCTGCAGCTTTAAAGAGGCTAGGATAGTGAAATTCCAAACCTGGACCTAAAGCTTTGGCACTTGGACCGGGAGGTACTGGGTTCGAATCCCACCAGAGGCTGGATGCTTGGTGATTGATTGAGCAGACATGTTGTGACCCTTCTTCAGTGACGGCTTCTTCGCAAGGCTTAGTTCAAATTTCTTTTTTAGAGTACATTGTATTACTAAAACCTTTGTTTTAAAATGTTTTGACAGATTTTTTACAAATATGAAATTTGGCGTTTTGACAAGGAAGTAATCGTAATCGTCCAGTAATTTTAATTGGTTTATTACATCCCATTACCAGAATTTTATTTTATTTTTATAGTTGGTTAGGGCGTACCTTTTGAAATGTTGAACCCCACTATTTTACACTCTTTCATAATTACTGAAAAACTAACGTTTTTCTCTAAACAATTTGAAACGAAGAGCTGCTGTTCGTTTGTCAACACGGAATATTCTATTGTTTTAATGCTTGTTTTTCTAATATACTCTATCCCTCTCTAAAATAACGGGATTATGAGTTATTTGAAATAAAACTCATTTAAATTCATTTTTCATTAGCGTTTGCTAATCTACCTAGCAAATTCAAGCCTTTCACATAAATTTTAGCAGTATAGAACCGACTATAGTGTTCAAGGGTTAGAATTAAAGTTCAAAGCATTATTAGGATTAGGACGAAAGACTGCCAATTTTTAAATCATCGTTTAACAGACATTCTCTAAGTAAATTATTCTGTTAAAATTATAAAAAGACCATAATTCTACTTTCGGTGGATCAAAAATATGAAATTAAATTCTGCGGTGTTCGGTGTTCATAAAGATGGCGGTGGTTTTACTATGGACACGTTGAAATTATCCTGCTGATCATAATGTCTTTTACGCTTGTTATGTGTCTGAAGAGAAAATTCCCTTTCAACTTTTAGTTCATGGTCGATAAACCAAAACCGTTTATGCACTTGGCCACATTGTGGCCGAAGTTTTGCCTTTGAGAACGTATATTAAACTTACATGCGAACATATAGGATGATGTAAAATTTACGGAGCTGAGTACAAAAAGTACGAAAACAGCAAAAACATGAATGGATGGATGAATGGATTTGATGGAGGGTTTCAATTTAAATATGAATGACTACTACCTAAACGTAAATCCCGCGAACTTCATCGTCTATTATAAGGTGAATAAATGTGTGTGAATACAAAGGGATCCGTTCAGAATGGCATAATTTTTCCAAACGGCATATTTCAAAACGGCATAAATATAAAATGACATTTTACAAAACAGCATTTTCCAAAATGGCATTTTTCAAAACGAAATTTTTTAAAACTGCACAAGGTCGAATGGAATCTAATAATCGATTATGAATCTAGAATTATCTTCTCATTAATTTCCGGAATATGACGAACAGGTACGGTTATTTATTAACAGAACATGATGAAATTTGATATGAATGAAATTTTTGGACGATTCTTGGATTAAATTCTAGGATAAAATCAAACGAAATTAAACTTGTCAATTTCTTGGTCGATCAAATTTCACATGCTCCTTTAGTAGGTTTGAATTAACAAATGATTTGGAATACAATTGATGAAATGAAATTGATTATGACAAATTTCAACTTCATGTTTCACATAAAAACTTTAGTAGGTATGTTATAAGAAAGGTATTTACCTTCATTGGCATTGCAAACTATTTGAAAACTTAGTATGCATATAACATTGTCCTTCACCTAATTTTTTAGTTACTACAGTTGCATGGTCATAGCGGATTACTCCATATGGAATACCTACATCTCTTGCATGTATTTTCTTAATTTATCGGGTTTATGGAAAATTCAGATATTAGTTTTAAGATATGTAGCGTTATTTAAGTGTATCGCTACTACAATTTTTGTTTAAGGGGTTTTCCTTCTTTCTAGCTAAATAGTACTAACTTGGTCGGCAAATCCGGTACGGCAGTGATATAGAGTTCGCGATGAAAGTGCGATAAATTGCTGGATTATGTTTCCTGGAACCTGAGGAAATCCTAGAATGGTTTCAAGAAACGAAGTTGGTTCGGAATTAGATCCTCTAACAGACTGGCTAGCTCTTCTACCTATGTTTTAGGAAAGAATAGTAGAGTCCATCGTTTCGCCAAATCTATGGAGCGTGTCTGATCAAAATTTAATGGGAATACCACGGACGCCAAATAATGCCGAATCATTTCACCGACATTTACATATAATAATTGGTCGCACGCATATCGGTGTGCCGCATTTTGCAGCAGAATTACAAAAAAAAAAAACACTAAAACTACCAACGCAGAAATTGAGAAACTGGAAAGGGTAAATCCGCTACCTGCAAAAGAACCTAAATATATTTTTAAGGGAAAAAATATAAACTCTAAATTACGATAAAATGCTGTTTTAAAAAAATGCCGTTTTGAAAAATGTCGTTTTGTACCTGGTATGCCGTTTTGAAATATGCAATTTTAAAAAATGCCGTTTGAAAAAATGCCGTTTTAAAAAAGCCGTTTAAGTAATAGTCGTTTTATGTAATGCCGTTATGTACCTATGTATACCACTTTGACGCAATTTTGAAAAATGCCGTTTTAAAATATGCCATTTTGACCGGGACCCGAATACAAATTATGTTTTGTATATATTCTAGGCTGTGAGGACAAAGCCGAGTTTTTAAAGCATTGATGATTACATAAAGGTTACGAAACCTGTATTTATAAATGCGACTGGAAAAATTGTTCAAAACCATTTAACTCTACATGGGGGCTACATAAACATACAAAATTTGAATGAAGCATATAAATTTACATATTATTTCGTAAATTACTGGAAGACATTCAGGCTCGTGAATCGCTCGGACAACTTTTTCTAAAGTATCACGCCAGCGAGACATTAGTTGCCTTCAATCTAGCAACCATTCTGAGACCAACACGAAAATCTATTTGACGTTGTTTTCTGGTGCGATAAAAATTCAATAATTAATCGCTTATTATAATTATACTAGTTGACCCGGCAGACGTTGTCCTGCCACAAACCGTCTTCTTTGTAGACGGCATTTCATGTAGATATTTTATGCATTTGACATACATAGAACATATTTGCAAGTCATATGCAAATAAAGTGTTATTTACATATCTTAAAGTTGCGGAACAGTGTAGCAGATTGCCACACGAACACTATCCATTATAAAACTAACATTCGATACATATTTTTTATTTTATTTATTAATCATCTAACATTCAATTGTAATTATAGTAATGAATTTAAATTTATCGTAGTGCAATTTTGTGAACAATATTTTTTGTCAATCTGTCTTTTGCCAATATGAAGAGATTCCATGGTTTACCACACGTGAGTATGCATCGTATATAACTGGCCATGAGAGAAACATGGATTTTCTAAGTCGAGTCCACAAACGGACATTGTTTGCCCTTGAGATTTTTTGATAGTTATAACGAATAACGAATACTTAAATTTTCCGTTCAAAATGGTTTCTTCAATAACATTTCCGGTGGTCCGCTTGATGACGTGTGCCGTTGCATAATCTGGGTGGGTTTAAATTACGAAGCAGAATTATCAGCGAAACAAATTTTAATCTAAGATTGTGTGGTGGCATTTCTGGCATATCTATTGAATTTAAACATTCAGTTGGATAATTTACTGCGTTATTTTCATCAACGACAGTGTTGATTGATTTGAGAGAGATCAGTTTGCCTTGCAACGACTCTTGTATCTGAAAATCATTTTCGTCAGCATTAATATTTTTCGCTACCAAAATAGCAGTTCCATATCACCGTTGCCAATATCCAGCATTTGTTCAGAAAATATTTGTGCCGACGGGTCACTTTGCAATATTACTCGCATGTTGATGGTCAATTGAACGGTCTCTACGCTTCACCGTAGAAATGATTGTTTTAAACATGCGTTAATATCATCGACATAAGTAGAGCGTGGAATGACTGGAAATGTCTGTCGGAAATCACCGGATAGTAATAAGCTAACACCACCGAATAGTTTAATGTTGCCGTTTAAATCTTGCATAGTTCTATGCAATGCTTCGAGTGAATGTTTATGAGCCATAGAACATTCATCCCAGATAAAAATCGAACTTTTTTGCAGCACTGCAGCCATTCTGCTGTTTTTTTAATGCTACACATTGTGAGAACGTCTAATGGCAGTTTGAGCGCTGAATGTGCCGTTAGTCCACTATCTAACAAAGCGGCAGCAATGCCTGACGATACAATTGCAAATGCTGCGAACGTATCTTTGCAAGAATAAATGATATTAAAAACGTCTTGTCGGTTCCGCTTGGTGCATCTATAAAGAAAAAGCCGTCTTGTTTAGCACCAACAGTCAGCATAATTCGACTATAAATACTTTCATGTTCAGCATTCATTAATGGCTCATTTTTCGCAATAAATGTAGCTAATTCAACATTGTTATGCTGTTTTCTCGCTGCATATCATTGTTATGTAAGTCGGTCGCCGGTCGATCAGGCTATGGCATACCATAATGATTTATTGGCCAATTTGAAATTAAAATACACAAATTCTCGATACACACTAAAGCTTCACTGCACATTTCTGGCGTGTAATCAATGTTTGGATCTTGATTTGTGTATCTAACTCGGTGTAGTATGTCTTCAGCCATTTAATTCTTGAATTTTTCCCACAAAGCCGATAATCGTGTTGTTAATAAAATTGCGAACAGTTGACGAATGTTATTCAACGAATGTCAGATCCTAATAAGTGTCGTCTTCCACCAATTGCATCTCGCGACATACATCTTGATATGTATAGGACACTTGTCCATTGACTGTTCGCAAAAATTGGAAAGACGTTGGTCCTGGAAAATTCACCAACAACAAACGCAGAAAGAATCATTCACATTGTTTTGGATGTACTGTGTAAAGTCGTCCCAATGTATTGGCTTTGAATACGTGGATCCCATTTTTTACATGACTTGTTCCATGTTAAATAGCTTGGGACGTCGGTATATAATAATGTTTTTGTGAATTGTCCGAAAACATCAGATTTTTGGCACAGCTTGAAAATTTCGCTAAGAGTCGTTACTGGTGGCTCGAGTGCTCGTTGGAGAGCATTTTCTTCAGCGAAATATACACGTTAGCCGTTTTCAGATTGAATTGCAAGGTGATTGACACTTGGGTTTCGTTCGTGTATGGGGAAACTAAGAATACGCCAGACAGCTTCGTTGCTGCTGATGTATCTGCCATTTGGTATCGTGATATTTCATATTTTTCATGTATATTTTGTACTTCAAATACTGCCAAATCATGGCCTTTATTAACATATTTGCAAATCTTCTTGGTAGACTATACAGAACTGCAAAACTCGACTTTAATATGAGCCATACTGGAGAGTATGGTACCACCCACTGTTATCAATTTCAATTTGATTTGTAGTATTCCACATTCGCATTGTGAATGTGTGGCCACCATTCTCTGCATTTCTGCACCGATACAATGGATAACCGACGATATCAGTAATGGTATCATTAATAGATTGCTTTGGGAAACGCTTTCTACATTTTCCAGCGTCCATGCATCGAACAATTCGGTGTTTATTAGTGTCTACGAACATTATGTCACGTGATTTTTATATATTAAGAATTTTTATATATCAACAACGCCACCTATCGGATCCAAAACTATCCTATCTTTTAAGTTTGAATTAAAATTTCATTGAAATCGGTTGGGCATTTTCGGAGATTAGCGTGTACGAACATCGTGACACGTGATTTTTATATATATAGAGATTTTAGGCCGTAGACGGCGATACAAAGTCGAGTGATCGAAACATTGCTGAATGTATAAAAGTTAAGAAGCCGAGAGTAACAAATAAAATAACGGTGGGATAATGCGACTGCGTTTAAATATAACTGGCCAAATTGTTGGTTGTCATTTGAGGGATCCTTATCACTCGAACTACGTCGTCCGAGATACTAGCCGTGGGCGGCATAATTTCGTAAAAATGATAAGTGTTCTTTCTCAATAACATTCTTCTAGTTTACCATTTTATATTGATTATATTGATATGTCCACGGTAGCAATTAGTAAATCTGGATATACTTTAGACACATTTTTAAGCGTTTAAAATTTTGTATGCACATTCCAATTCAGAAATATTGAACGAGACCAATTTTGTTTCTGCTAAAATTTTCAGCGCTGGTTGATACTTTTTATTGTGATACTTCTCAAAGATACCGACCAGTGTTTGATCGTAAACAACTTCCATTTGGTTGTATTTTATCGAATAAACCATAGTTATGGCATTCGATGGCCAAATCTGAGATGTATACTAAAAATAGATTTTTTTTTCGGATCTTTTAGCTTACTGTCTTTTAAATAAGTACTACTGAAGTGCTTCGGCTAAATCGGTGTGAGAGATGGCGTGATGTCTCCTCAATATCGGCTAACACTAAAATATAACAAAACGAAATTGATTGAGAATTGGTTAAAACATAACGGACCCATTAAATTACTTAATGATTCTTGAACATTAAGTGCTTCTCCTAGCATATAAAGTTCGTTAAAAGCCAATGTAATATGAACTGAATTGGCATGATAATTTTCGAAACAAAATAAAAATTCCGTCTCAAATTGCCCAGTCAATATTGAAATTTCGAAATACGACATTGGTTTCGCGGCTGCATTAAAATATTTCCAACGGTACCTCTCCAACGTCATTTTCTGCAGACCAGCACACGTTATACTTTCAATATTATCAGAAGATTGACGGATAATTGTATATAGGAAATTATCACATGTTTGTGCTATATTGAGGTGCTGTTCCTTAACATTACAACATAACATTATACAGTACACCGCCTTTCAGTACGAATCGGTTGAGTTTCGAATTTGTCGTTTATATTGAACTTTAGTTTATTTCATATTTCCAACTATTACACTCCCGATCATATGAATAGGTTCACCGAAATTTTTCATCTCTTTCAAAAACGGTAAAACTTTTAACGGTTTTTTCAATTGCAAAATCAAAGAGGGCCATGGTTACGTAGTTTAAGAACAAAATTTGGTATTTTGAGAGACCCGGTAGCTTTTGTTTTAGATTTTAAAAAAAAATTATCAATAAAAAATGCGTCATTGGAACAGGTTCTGTTTTATTTTGACTTCGTTCGAGGTAAGCCATTAATATTGTTCCATTTCCAAAAAATTATTAAAATACTTCAAATTAATTACAGAAAGTTTATTGTGGCAATAAAATGGGCAGAAAAAAAGCCTTGAGCGTGGTGTAAAAATCAAAAATTGATGTTTTGCAAGAAGAAAGATATTCCGGTCGAAGTTGCAACATCGTCAATCCTTGTATAAAAGACAAATACAATTATGGAGGATGCATGAAAGGGAAGAATTTTAGAGCGACAACGGAACGGGAAAATCGGTTGATCCTTAAAGAAGCCTCCAATGCAGCTCTATCAGCTGTAAACATTGCAAGTAATTTAGGTTGTTCCGCTAGCATTTTGACGGTTCGAAGTGTCATCAAACAATGCTCTTAAATTGCAAGCATCGAGAACGTCGTTTAATATTTACAAAAGAAATGATGAGTTGGTCTGAAAAGTAGCGAAAAGTAATTTTCACGAATGAAAAGAAGTTTAATTTTGATGGCCCAGGCGGATTCAATTATTACTTTCATGATTTGAGAGAGGAGGAACGAGTTTTGTTGAAGCGACACAGCAAAATCGGGGGTGTTATGATATGAGGTGCAATCACTTATTATGAGATCATCGAATTACAATTTATAAAGGGTACAATGAAAGCAGAGCCATACAAAACTATATCGGAAAATGCTCGTTCGAAGATCGATACCATTTATTGCGTATTGAAATTTTGACATGGCCACCATATTCACCTTATCTCTATTATCGAAAATGTGTGGGGATGAATGACAAGAAAGGTTTATGAAAGTGGAAGGCAATTTGAGAACCAGGACTCGCTCATTGCAGTTATAAAGGATGCGTGGAAGGACCTGTCCTTAAATTACTTACAATCTTTATACGATTCAATCCCAAATAGAATTTTTGAAATGATTTAAAAATAATGGAGATACACTGAAAAAAAAATTATTTTCGATAAAGATATAAACAGTCTTAATGCATATCTCGTAAATTTTATTACAATGAAACATTCAAATTTTTACAATAGCAATATTTTTATCTGTTTTGTATATGCATATTTAGCTATTTCAGTTCTACAGTTTTTGTGTAAAAGAGATACATATTTTAACCGGACTGACTAAATTCGTAGTGGATCTTTTCTCGAGAACGGTGAAACTCGGACTCTTTAAAATTATTGAATTCTACTTTGGAAAATTTCGGTATCAAATTTGGCGTATTTCTTCTTCCATTACAAGTTTATTGTGGTGTGTCTTACCTCTTGACTATTTAAGCACGATTTACTATTGAAGTTGCAATCGTTTAATATAGTCTGTTCTGGGACCTCACGTCAATCGGATATGTATTATGTGTTCCCAGTTTTGGTTTTGAACAGTGGAATGCCATTTTTTCTTCACTTCTTCGATTGTTAAGAAATTATGATGATTTTCGATTTTTTTTCGAACTTGTATTAAAGCAGCTAGCTTCAGCTTCAGCCCTACAGAAATTTTTTTTGGAACACGATTTTTTGAGGCATTGTTATGAGAATTTATCTTTTACAATTTACATTTGCAGCGTTAATCGGTAAAATATGACGGTAATATTTTTTTTTCTTTATTTAATTCACATTTTAACAATATAAATACATAAATAGTGGTCAGCATTTATTTAATGCTGAACATATTATAAAAACTGCTTTGATTCATATAGAATCGTATTGCAGAATTATCTATTAAGATTAGGCCAAAGCGTTTTTGAGAAAATAGTTTATAAACTCAATTAATAAATAAATATGCGGATCATCATATATTTTTTACTTTACATCTTAAAAAAAAAAAAAAAAAAAAAAAAAAGGTATTTTAATTGGAAGACTGTAGCCAAAAATTTTTTTAATCAAACTGAACAGCTGTGCTGAATTGATGGAAAAATAATTTTTTTTATGTACATACTAAAATACACATGTTTTACATCACGGTTGCACTACATGGCTCACCGCAAGAGGCTCGAATAATTGAAAACTGGTTGTATGTCTTATAGTTGGTCGCAATTGGTTATATAGTAAGAGACCACGATAAAATACGTTATTGTTGGAGGCAGAAGTTGTAAACTGTAGACCCCGAAAATAAGAACAACGCCTAACATCATAATCGTGAACATCGCAGGTTCTAACTACTAGAAAATTATGTTTGATTAGGTTGTTTATAATTTTGTAGCTTACATGAACTCTCCACCTGCTATTGCTATCTAGTTATGCCAGGAAATATCGATCAAATAGCAAGTGGAGACTCATAATAATATTTATATGCTATCTGTATGCTATGAATACATGCTATGTCGGCAGAACTAGAAAGCATGTTTATAGCATGATATTTTGGTGATTCTTCTATTTTAATATGGCGTCTACTGAAATTTAAAGTATTTATTCAAACTAGTAGTCTAGACTATCGACAAAAGAATGACTTCTAAACGTCAAATTATAGCAAGTTTGCCACACCAGACTCCATCTTGGCAAATTTTGATAGAAAGAGAAAGTAGATTGCAATAGTAATCAGATAGCAGGTGGAGAGGTTGTGTTAAGACAATCAACTCATTCTTAATTATATTATATAGTGATACAAAATCGGTGAATATTATTATGGAGCGGGTCCTTATTGGAACATTTAATACAAACGTTATGGCCCTTTTCTGCAGAATGAAAAGCTCTTATAATACTGTGTTTGTTGTACCACTTCATATCGGATTTAAATATATTATATGACTATATATAAGCAAAGTATATTAATTAATAATTTACGTGGTAATAAATGTTTAGATTTTTTTAAAATAAAGATATATGGCATAATTTTCTTTTTTATGGTATCAACATGTAAGACCCAGTTTAATTTTGTGTCTATAACTAAACCTAAATATGTATATAGTACATCCTTACTCGCTCGATTACCTCTCCATTGTACGTTATCATCTTATTACCTTTTAAGTTTTCGTCTAAGGTTCTATTTTGAAATATTATATATTTTGTTTTTTTGACATTCAGCAGCATCATATTTATTTTCAGCCACTCATCCAACAAATCTAGATCTGCCTGTATATCGACCAATAAACTCTGTAAATCCTGATTTTTATAAAGTATAGCAATGTCATCTGCATACATTTGTACATTTCCACGAAAATCGATCACCATTAAATCATTTATAAAAATTTTATGGACCTAATACCGACCCTTTGGGGACACCTAAACTGACTGTTTCTATATTGCTCTGAATTCCATTAACTTCTACTAATTGTTTCCTGTTAGATAGGCAAATTTCAAAAAACTTTATGTCATTATCAGTCGAGTTCAATTTTCTCATTTTTAATAATAAAATTTTATGATTTATGGAATCAAAGGCTTTACTTAAGTCTAAGAATAAGAAAGACACAAAATTTTTTTTCAATTCCCAAGCTTACGCTATTTGTAAGATGTAGGCACGCTGCGGCTGTATTTGTATTTTTGGTAAAGCCAAATTGGCATGATGATATTACATTGTTAGTATCTAAAAAACGTGTATTCGCGAATTGATCACATTTTCAAAAATTTTTGTCGTCGAATTTGGGATAGACACTGGCCTGTAATTAGGCAATTCCACTTTTTTTAAATCGGAACTACCTTGGCACATTTTAGACATTCCGGAAAACTTTGCGTACTCACATTCTTGTTAATTAGTTGAGCTAATATGCTTATTAACCTATCGGCATATCGAATAATAAACCGGTTCGAAACACAATCGAATCCATTCGATGCTTTAATTTTCAAATTTTTTATTACATCCTTGACTTCCTCAGGAGTTATATTTTCTAGGGAAAAAGGTTGACTAATATTGTAATAAATATAATTAAATTATGTGACATCTGGAAATTGTAGATTCCTAAATAGATCGGACACATTATTAATAAAAAAATTATGGAATAATGTAGCAATTTCGATATCCTTTCTAACAATTTTGCCATTCAGCTCAATAATCTTATTACGCGGTTGCCTTTGACATGCGGTTTTTCAAGATTATTTTCAAATAAGTTTAGAAAGTATTGTTTTTTGCCGAATTGATTTTGATTTTGCATAATCTGCAATAAAATTCATATTTTCTAGCACAATAATCAGAATTCAAATGTTTCTTTCTTAGTTTGTGAAATTTTTTCCTAAACCGAATGCATCTATATATTTCGGCAGTCATCTAAGGTTTCTTGTAATTCTTTCTAATTGTCGATTTTATTTCAACGCTACACTTACTCGTATGTATTACTTTTTTAAGTTCATTGGTAAGAGATTCAAAATTATAAAAATTCTCTATTCTATACCATATTGAATTTGTATCGACTAAATCATACTGTATAACACGTTTAATACAAGGCTTGGAACTTGAATCAAACAGTTTTGCTGTTTTAAATCTAAAGTAAATAAATTTAAAATCATATAAAGAAGTATCATCTCGTACTTTACGTTACTTAAATCAGTAGCTATATGATCTATAACTGTCTTCCCCATATCACTAACGCTTGTTGCGTATTTTTGTTCCGCTTTGTTCAGTAAAATATATCCGTGACAAGTAACAATTTCATTGTATTTTAGACTATCATTATCAGAATTCACAATACATTTATTAAATCTCGATATCACCGATTCAAAATTTTCCAAAAACAACTCAACATTACATTTTGGTGGACGATATATCGCAAAAATATTTATGTTAAGATTTCGAATATTTACCACAACAAAATTACAATTAAAATATAATTCTTCATAAATCAAAATTGAGCTATATTTTTCTTTAACAAAAACACTGCAACTTCCATATCCATCTGATCTAATCGAATGAAATGATTTAAATCCACTCAAATTGTAAAATTGATTATCAAAATCCAAGTCTCAGTAAGTACTACAACATCTGCGCCAAATGGTAGATTATTTAATAAAATTTCAACATCAGAAAGTTTATTACGTAAACTTCGAACATTAATATAAAATAAATTGCAAAAATCTACACAATTATTCAAACGAACATTGTAAACCCCTGTATAATATCTATTACTATTTTTCCATAACTTCATTTCATCTGTCAAATTTATATCCATCATAAAATTTATATCCATCACAAAAGATTTAAATGATTTAAAAATGTATATCGTCGGTTTGGAGCAATAATGACACAACTCAAAATTCACTTATTTATAAGATATTCTAATCAAACGATACCCAATAATTCATATTTTTATTATTTTGTGTCAAAACATACTCTCTTATGTAGTTATTTCTAGCAAATAAGGTAAAATCCCATGTAAAAAATCACTCAATTCGCGAAAAAATTAACATTTTAAGATATTGGAAACTATCTTAAGAAAATTTGCAAAATATTAAAGAATTATAAAAATTAAGATCCGATAGAGGATGTAGGAACAGAAAAAAAATATTTTACTAATCAAAATGTATTTATATTTAGTTTTTAAAAACGCCATTTTTACACCCAATTTTGAGTGATATTTTCAAATCGCTCTACCGAAAAATTAAAAATTTTGAGTTGTGTCACTATTGCACCAAACCGACGATATGGAAAATTTTAAAATAAATCAAAATTAATAATTTGTAACTTAATTAAGTAAATAGGTGATTGCTTTGTCGTACTGTAAACAAAAGTGTTACATCTGTGTTGACAATTTCTCGACATCCGCAGTAGTGTTGATGGTGATGACATCTGAGTGTTCGTCTTTTTTAAGAAAATTTTTGTTATTTTTGGTCCACAAAAACTTATAATTGTTTACTTTTTTATAAGTAAGAACATCACGAAAAAATTGTGCTTTGTACGATGTCAATTGCTCCCTGACATAAAGTTGACGATCATCCTCGACCTTAACGCCAATTTCATTGGCAAATAAATGTTTTTGTTTTTATTTTTGCTGGACGTGTTAATCAATGTAGTTTCCTTTACTCGGCCTGTGTAATTGTTCATTCCCAAAACAGTGAGAACATTATCAACTAATTGTTTCGGTGCTACAGTGTTATTAGGTATTCCGGATATAATCAAATTATTTTTACATTCATTACACATAATAGCATCCAATTCAATTTCCAGCTTAGATAATTTATTTATTGTTTTCGTTTGGTCACTTATTTTTAAGTTTTCTTTCAGTGTATTGCTCTCGTCTTGCAGCTCTCTCACATTACATTCAGTTTTAGTGACTCTACCTTCCAGCTTAACCTGAGCCCTCCTGCATCTCATCAAACATTTTACCGAGATTGTTGACTGTATTTAACACTTCCTGAAGTTGAGTTGCAAGTGATGTGATTATGCCTTTTATCGCATTGCTATTAGTCGTAGCCACTGCTGTAACCATAGTTTCAGCCGACACACTAGAAGTACTTGCTACTGAAACAGAGATTTCTGTTTGTAAGGGAGAGTTAAAATTTGCATTTTCCTTGCTGCTTGCAACCACCCGATTATGACACAAATCACTGCAATACCATTTCGGAGAACTTCCAAGCCGAGTTATGTGGTACCCTATATATTTTTACATTGGGGATGGAATTTTTTTTATGCAGCTATCACATTCAAAAAATCCCTGTTGCATTGTGATATTTTCTTCACACTCATCACACAGAAAGCTATCCGACATTTTTTGACGTACTTGCATACTGATATGCGGCATTATAAATTTTTGGTTTTTTTACATGTAGCTCTATCAAAATTAATATCCCTTTATATCAAAAACAAGAACCAAATCCACTGAATAAACTTGCAGTATCAGAAACGACACAAATAAAGAACTTTATTCATTTTTAATTTTTTTCTTTTTTTTTGTTAGACTGCTTTTTGTATGACTTTTGAAACGATTTTAATATTGGGTATACAAATAAGCCTCCAACAAAAACTGGGCATTTATTGCGAAAGAACGGTGGGTTATGTAATACTTTGATCGGTACTTTGAATAAAAAGTATGGTCCATCGCTAGCCACTACTTTTTCCTTTTTTCTGGATCGCAAAAAACACTTCTCCTTTTGAGACTATCCGAATCATCAATCGAAACAAGTGGTAATCAGACGGAGCAATGACTGGTGAATACGATGGGCGGGTTAAACCTTCCCAATTGAGTGTTTCCAAGTATAGGTTTTAACCGGCGCCACAACATGTGAGCGAGCATTATATACTCAGATCGTTAAAACTATGAGACAAAGATATTTTGTCAAAAAAGTCACGATCATGCACAACAATTACAATATACTACAAATTTGGTGATCTTTAAGCCTGATACTATACATAAGTTACGGAAAAGTTATTACGATCACTAAAATATAATTCCAATCCAATCTAATGAGAGAAAAATATTTCGGCGGTTTTTGAAAAATATGCGATCGCACAAAACATTCAGCGAGATCATATACAGACGAAATTGTCAAAATAATTAGGTCCAGATTTCTAAGTTAATGAGGATTTCTCGTACCATGATCGATCGATATAACACAAAAATTTACAAACTTAAAAAAACAATGGGATCGTATCTTATATACATCTATATACGATCCTGATGAACAAACGATCATCTATTACCAATTAAATTTGTAGGAACTAAAAAAAAAAATTTTACTTCACATGTTGTTTACGACTTGTTTATTTTTTACTACAAAACTCGTTGTGTCGAAGATCTAATTTATTTCGAATTAATGAGTGATCAGTCCCTGAATTCTAGCCAGCCCCCAGACCTGGCAAACAGACAAGTGACATAACAACATTTATGTTTTAGAAAATTTTGATACTTGCTTATTATTAGCGTATACATTGCCCAAAGATCTTCAAAAAAACAGAGTTCCATTCAAAATCACGAACTTACCTGAAAATATATAAAAAAAAGACTATTAGAATAACTATTATACCAATTAAAGTAAGTAAACAATTTATAAAATATTACAAAATAAAAATTTCAATTATCATATGAACCATGACCCACAAATGGGGTTCCAATTACAATCTTAATTAAATTTTATTAACATATACAAAATTTCGTATATACACACATTCTGTTTTGTAAATTTTCATCATCTTAAAATCTTGACACTGGCATTGTGGGCATTGAAAAATGTACATAAAGTACATATGTTGTTGTCATAAATTAAAAAAAAAAAAAATTCTTAATTTTCACACATTTGTAAAGTACAATAAGCGTGTGTGCGCGCGATCAGTGCGCCATTCTTATATAAAGTTGTCTTCTATACGTCTACACGTCGGAAAGACACAAAAAAATATTTTTATTTTATTTGCTTTGTGCTTAAAAAATAATACAAAAAAAAAAGATGTAAACGATGTCCTACTTTCAGTATTTATCAGAATAATTTAGAGTAAAAAAAATTAGTTTTTATTATTTACAAAAACAAACGAACTGTTTGTCTTATTTAATAAAATAAAAATTAAATTATTAAAACATTTATTTTTGTCTTGTTAAGGGGGGAGAGTAAGGTGTAAAATTTTTTGGACACCCTGTGATTATATATTGTTTATAAAAAAAAACTACGATCAGCGATCGTGAGAGTGAGACCTAAATTGTACATCAATTTAGGCGCTCGCAGATTATTTTTGGCAGGTGTGAATTTGATGAAAATTCGTATGAATCGATTATTACATGCCGTGATCATTTGAAATGTAGGTCACATAAATTAACGATCGCAGAACAATACTTACTATTTACAAACCTTTCAGTTGATCGTTATAAAAATATATGATATTATGGCATCTGTTTAAAACGAATTAATATTTATTATTAAAATTGGAGATCACCCTAGAGTCCTAGACTATATATGATTACACAATGCATAGATTTTAAAATAATTTTTTTTTCAGATTTGTGTTAAATAATTTAGCGATCTAAATTTATTAAAATTTGAAAAACAAATCATGCATTATTAGACACCAAAAATTTTAAGATATTGATGTATCGATCGCAATTGACCAAAAATGAATTTCGCGATAAATTTCAGGATATTGAACTTAAATTTGCAGATCATGATTACGAAAGAAAGATTATTAATCAGTTTCCACGCTGATAAATTTTAAATATTATAAAAATTAACATTGATGATCGTTTTGGTATTAAGGCACGATCAAGCACGATCTATATGTTGGTACAGGGTAACCGAAAAAAAATTAAATTTTCTTAAAAATTCAGCTAATTCAAGGCATTACGGAAGGCAACCCATTCTAAAATATAGTGTAGCAACGAAGTGACACTGAAAATAAACTGATGATCAAAAGTCACGCTGAAGGACAAACTATTGATCGTTAGAATTCAAAAACATAGAAGTACATACTCAATCATTAAAATCAAATTTTTCCTAATTACACGATCATAAAAACTACAAAGTGTTACGATCACAAAAAAAAAATAAATTATGTTCGATTATAGTTGGGTTGATCGCCTTCCAAGTAATTAATCCTTGAAACCGAGATAGATTTATAATGCGGATTGATCATATGGTAAGGAAATGTCGATATAACAGTTAATTATTTATATGAACTATATATTTATCATTGAGAGGACAATTCCCTCTAAGTATTCACTTCACCTCTAACGTCTCGAACATACATATACTTTATACACTTATTTATAAAACAACAAATCTAATATAAACAATATCTGTTGATAAAAAATATATATATAAAAAAAATTATTTTGAAATAAAATAATTGCCTTGAAATAGTTTTGAGGTTAAGTTTCTTTAATCAAATGAAACTTATTTTTATTAATATGTATTTTATTTTTCAGTTTCGTATTATTTACATTTTGAAATAAATTTATTATTTATATTTAGGACATTTGTGAATTTCAATCGTCGCGCACATTTTTTTTTTATGTAAGTCAAAAAACTTATATTGTGTGTGAATCAGACGGTGGTGATATGATACGAGGCAATTGAACCGAATTGCCATTGAAAATGATTATGAAATTAAAAGTTATATAGAACGATGTTGATCAATTTGACTCATCTCGCCGTACCGATCATCTTGATACTAAATCAGTTTTATGGTATCCCGCAAGCCATTATAGTATTTCAATTTAATTTTGTTGTTCAATATAAATAATTTGTGTTCAAGGAAAAACCATTAATTCACCAACACAATTTTATCTATTATATAGTATACATATACGAATATATAATATAACGTATAGTCGAATGTTGAAAGTGAAGTTGAGTTCAAGAAAATTTTAATAAGATAAAATGAGGTGAAGTATATTATGCATACATATATACGTAAGTGTACTTACTATATAGATGGAGATATGCGTCGTTTATTTTAATTATATAAATATTAATTTGCATTTTTCACAAGTATTATATCTTTTGAAAAACGAAAATGTGTATTTCATTCAAATTGCAATTTGATGAGAATTTATTTTACTTTGTGTGCACACAATTTCTAGGAATACTGCACAATATATACAAAATCAAACAATAGGTAACAAATAGCTCGTGCGCGGTTATTACGAGATATCATAATATCGTGAACTAATCGCATAAGTAATTTGTTCTTTCTTCAATATTTTTTTTTTTTTATTAAAATGTCAATGTTAAATATTAATGTACTCGTACAATGCCTAAAAATATGATTTGATTGATGTAAACAAAAAGTGGCGCCCAACGTGGGGTTTTGTACAATTTGCACTGCGATCATCATGGCGTAGCAACGAAGTAAGTACAATTTTGGCTTTCTACATCTTATAGTTTTATCATTGGAATACGTTATAAAGGCTATCCTTAATATAAAGTATAGACGTAAAAAAGTGGAGCCCAACACGGGGCTGATAGTTGAAGTAATGAGTGTATTCAATGTGATGACTGCGATCTAACCTAATGCCTAGAAATATGATTTGATAGATGTAAACAAAAAGTGGCGCCCAACATGGGGCGTTGCACGGTTTTTAGTGCGATTATCATGGCGTAGAATCGAAGTAAGTAAAATTTTGGTTTTATTATAGTTTAAAGAACAGACCTAAATAAGTGGCGCCCAACATGGGGCTGATAGTTGAAGTAATGAATGTATTCAATATAATAACCAACGATATAACCTAATGCCTAGAAATATGATTTGATAGATGTAAACAAAAAGTGGCGCCCATCGTGGGGCTTTCCACAATTTGCACTGCGATCGTCATGACATAGAAACGAAGTAAGCACAATTTTAGCTTTCTACATCTTATCATTTGCATAAGTTATAAGGGCTATGCTTAATACAAAGTATAGACGTAAACAAATGGCGCCCAACATGGGGCTGATAGTTGAAGTAATGAGTGTATTCAATATAATAACCACCGATATAACCTAATGCCTAGAAATATGATTTGATAGATGTAAACAAAAGGTGGCACCCAACATAGGGCGTTGTACAGTTTTTACGGAGATCATCATGCGGCAGAATCGAGGAAAGTACAATTTTGGTTTTATTCATCTTAAAGTATTGTCATTGTAATATTATATAAGGGCTATCCTTAGTGTAAAGTACAGACCTAAAAAAGTGGCGCCCAACATGGGGCTGATAGTTGAAGTAATAATTGTATTCAATATAATGACCACCAATATAACCTAATCCCTAGAAATATGATTTGATAAATGTAAACAAACAGTGGCGCCCAACATGGGGCTTTGTGCAATTTGCACTGCGATCTTCATGGCATAGAAACGAAGTAAGCACAATTTTGGCTTTCTACATCATATCATTTGAAAACGTTATAAGGGCTATGCTTAATACGTGGGGCTGATAGTTGAAGTAATGAGTGTATTCAATGTAATGACTGCGATGTAACCTAATGCCTAAAAATATGATATGCTAGATGTAAACAAAATATGGCGCCCAACATGGGGCGTTGTACGGATTTCATTGCGATTACCATGGCGTAGAAACGAAGTAAGTACAATTTTGGTTTTATACATCTAAGTATTGTCACTTGAATATTATATAAGGGCTATTTTTAGTATAATGTACAGACATAAAAAAATGGCGCCCAACATGGGGCTGATAATTGAAGTAATGAGTGTATTCAATGTAATGACCACGATATACCAGAAAGTATAACTACATATTTAAATAAAATAACATTATGCACAAAGAATTTTTTGTTTATACAATTGCATTTAAATATAAGAAAATAAAGGATCGCTATCCTAGAGGATAACTATCACTATCCTACTAGGATGGGGTTTTATTATAAATCCGGCGCCCAAAGTGGGGTTGGTTTTTACTTACATACTTTATTCAGACGAGAAACTTATCTAGTTGACTTATTTAGTTGACTATCTTTGTTACTACGGAAACTGACTTTTTATGTGCATTCTTAGGTCTGATTAAGAGTTACGACAAGTTAATCCAAACTGTGGATATTTACAGATCGGACCACTTAGTAAACTTGTTTGAATGTTGCGTTGGTTTAATAACAAAAGTTGAAAGCGGGCGGACTCTGAGCAAATTTTATATCTTTGTTGAAACGGCAATAGGGTTAGGGACTATATCAAATTAGCTTAAATGCGGCTACTTTACGGTTAAATTTGTGGTTATTCAAAATTTCACTATAGTTCCTCAATGCTTTTGGACCACAAAATGTTCATCGCTACTCAATCAAGAACGTATAAACTCACACAATTCCATAAATTCTATAGAATTTTGCTTGAGAACCAGAAAAAGTGCTTCACAGCTTTATGATGAGATAATCGGGTATTTCATAGAATACCAGTCTCTCTCAAGAGTTCGAAACCAAAACTAAAACTGATTACAACAAAATATTTAAAAAAATAATATCTGACCGTTTAGTTATAACCCAGAATAAAGCAATAGGAGTTGTGTCTTGACTGTTTTTTCCGCATATTTTTATTTGTGTATGAAAATATTCAAATTTGAAAACAACCTTAATAATAATTATCAGGTTTGGTGTCTACAGATTCAAAGATTTTGGTATTCCCGATGTAGAGGAATTGTTATTAGATAAGAAAATGTCGAATGCCGAGCTCTTAGTAGAGGTGTCTGATGATGTATAGTAGAAATTAACTCCAACAGCGAAGAAAAACAAACCGTAGACCAATTTACACCAAAACTAATTAGTTGAGCACTAAAATTCCAAAGAACATTAAAAATGCGCTCATGCAATATGATGAATTTATAAAAAAAAGCGCTAAGGCACTCAAATGTTCATTACAGATTTTTCAACGGCTTCTAATAAAAAAAAATCAATGCTCAATTCTGAAACCGATAATTCCACTACAGCAGATAAAGTAATGCGGAGAACACAAATCACCACCAGTCCTGGATTTTGAAAGCTCGGATGAGGATTTAAATAAATTTAATATTGAAAGATTATTAAATCATTTTACACGATTATCCGTGGAACGCATCTACCGTGTAAACCGAGGGATGAGTGTAAATAAGCTTAGGTGTGACAATATTTATATGCGAAAGCGGGAAACATATAGAATTTATATTTTTTCTCGTTTTCATCGATTTTTTTTGTTTTTGATGATGAGCAAAACACGAAGTGTAAGAAAAAATGGTTTTTGCTAGAGAGTCCCATTTTTATATTCAACAGTGCACTGTGTAGTTTCGTATTAAAGAAAAGGGTAGTTCTGTTTTTAAGCATTGTGAATTTTTATGAAAGCAAGAGAGAGAGAGAGAGAGAGAGAGAGAGAGAGAGAGAGAGAGAGAGAGAGAGAGAGAAAGAGAGAAAGAGACAGAGAGAAAAAGAGAGAAAGAGAAAAAGACAGAAAGAGAGAGGAGAGAGAGATAGAGGATTTTTATAAATATCATTTGTTATTCCGAAATACATATTTTGTAAAAAATTAAAATTAATTTTACACTTGAAGCGAAGTGTACAATTTGGCTGCTTTTCGGGGGTGACACAGTTATTTTATATAAGAAGATATCTAAAAAGCACGTAATCGATGTGGTACCCGAAATAAAAAATAAGAAACACTGGACACAGCGGCAGATATGAGTGGACGCATCGACCAAAATTTTAAAGGTTGCTAGTACGTCGTGAGAGAGAGAGAGAGAGAAAAAGAGAGTGAGAGAATCCATCTAAAACGAATTCAGTAGCAGTAGCAACTGTGTTGGATGGCAGTGTGTTTATCGACGGATGAACGCTGCAACGCAGTCATGTTGTCTAATGAGGAAATTTATTTTTTTTGGTATCGGCAAGCACGCCGCAACTCACATGCGGGTTGCTTGGCCGGGCAATTTCTTTGTGTATGCTGAAAATTGCGTCGACAATGTAGACAATGTCAAACATTTTATTTTCTGTCGCAATCAGCAAAGTTTTATTATTTCTTTATTAACAAAACCATTTCGAAATGGAGAGCTTAATTCTCTCCGCCCATTAAAAACATTTGGACCTAAGTTTTTGAATGGCAAATATTTATATGTACATATATATGTTGTGGTTAAAGTTTGAAATCATTAAGTTTGAAGAAAAGGCACTACCGGCGAGCCCGTTTCAGTCATGGCAAAAAATGATCATACAAGTGGTACTGGATATTGCAAGCAATATACCTCCAGCTAAAAAAGTCCAAGAAAAAACAAGCGCCGATTGATAATGAATTGACGAACCTCGGATAATATGTAAATTTCACCTGATCTGAACAAAATCGAAATCGCTTCCAATAAAAAATCCTCACTAATTCAATCTGATAACATCATACATTTACGCCGCACTTTTTTGAATTATTGGATAATTTGGACCGAAACTCAACCAATCCTACTAAAATCAATCAAAAAAATGATTTATATAAAGGTTTTCTAGTAACCTTAACTATGTTATGTTGCACAAAGAACGGACGTTAAAATTAACAATAGTTTTCGTTCCGATTTAGCCTGGCACAGCGTTACGAATTTCAATGAACATCTTGAAATTACGAGTTGTAAAGGATGTAGCACAATTTTGTCTCTGGTTTCAGAGCTCAAAATACTCCTAAGTTACGGCAGCTACCAGTGCACGATAATTTGCCGAGTGATGCGGGGCTTCACCAAGTATGTGAAAGTTTACATTAACCCATATATTCCTAAAGCAATCGTGGATTTATAAAATAGAGAACCTGACAAACGTTTTAGGTCGTATACTACTGTACCGGCTAATAAATGTGAACTGTAGGATGATGCAAGTCCAGAAATAAAAATTCCAAGCGATTTTCCTAATGTCGAAATCGAAAGTTAGAATTAATAGGAGCGATGCCACACATTATAGCCACCTAACCTAATCGGAACGAATAAGAACTAAAAGTTTAGACAGATCTAAGCTGACATAATAATTTATGGGCTCAAATTGTTATATTTAACTAAATTTTATATAACAAAAAATTTGTAAATTGTTGCATTTTTATAATCAATTATCAGCGAGGTGGAGCTGATAGTTTTTTAGAAATACTAATACTGTATTACGTGACGTTAGGGTTTAAGGATAAAACCAGATGGCAATGCGAATTAAAAATTTAAATTTGATTTAAAATATCTTGAACTATTTTGCACGTACTAATCTCAACTATTTGTTTTGTAAAAATTGATTTTTACCTATAAAATAGAGATAAACTCAAATTTAAACTGAAAAACTATAAGATGACGACTTCGTACCGAAAAAACATGAAAAAAGCAATAATCTACAAATTCTCGACATTACCGACTGAGGCATATGCCGAATAAAAAAAAATTATAATAAAATTACAAGTCTATACGGGCATGGAAGATGGGTCAGCCCATGAATTTTACACTCCGACAAGGTGGGGTCATAGAATGTGTTCCATTTCATCACAAATCGTAATCTGTTCATAAAAATTCCCTATGCATCCAGCTCCTATCGGGATTCGAAGCCGATACCTCCAGATCCAAACGAACGCACAACACTGTTTTGAACGCCAAAACCCATTTTGTTAAAGTCTGCTTTACGTGCGGCCTGCCTAAAAATATAACGGGAAGTGAAGGACGCCGCAACCCATATCGGTTGTCTAATGGGGTAAATATATATCGGCGGGTCCCCATTAGGTCGCGCTTGGTGCCACCAGGTATAACATTTTTGTATTTTAAAATCGTTTTTTTTTTTATTAAATTCAAAACACTTTTTATAATATTGAATGACCAAATCATAAGATTTGCCTATATATTGTCACCACGGGTTGGTTCGTTGTATCAGTATCGTTACGGCATATTTTGTCTCGTTTTTATCTTTAGGTGGATGTATAATAATAAATTTACGGCGATAAATTTGGATTTATTTTTTCATTTCTCTTTTTCAAATTTTATTTCGTTTTCAACTACAAATCAAAAATAGAAAAGTACATAAATGATTTAGGCCTAGAGTCTAACCAAAGTTCATTGAATAGTCCATTAGAAACTCATCGATTACTTTCTGCTAGGGTTCCTTTCTCAAGCGGCCTTTTTTTAATGTTGTTTTTTAATCAAGAAGTTAATAAAAAATACTAGGTAACACTATTAACCATAGAACATTGTCTAAATTTTGTATTGTAGGTTTGTGATACCTGCATCGGATATTAAAAACGTTTATCTTGAGAATTATGTATTTCAAATTAAGAATAATTAAATAATTTTAAAAGTTATCAAGTTCTTTGATTTCCCAACTTGAAACTTATTTCACAAGCTGATACCATATGTCATTTGTCATTTACAGATAACATTAAGCTAAGCTAATAGCAAAGGTTTAGTTCAATCGGGTGATTTAGCAACATCTGCGAAAATCTCTAAGTCAAACATTTTAATGATTACTGCGGATTTGATTCGAGTTTTGATACCTCTTGCGATATTGCAGGACTCATTCCGTAATAAACTGAATTTTAAATGACAATCCAATAAAAAAACTGTAAGGCACGCGGACGTGCGTCTCAACCCAATAATTGGTAAATTATTGGTAGGTGGTACTGCAATCGGGTTCTAGGAAATTTTTTTTTATTATTTTTTTTTTAGATTTTTCAAATATCCGAACATATAACGCCAAAGTTTTACCACCCTCCAATCTTTATATATAATATATATAATTCTTCTACACGTGTGTTCAAATTTAAAATTTATTATGTCGTTTATTTATATTTTTTCGACTCTCTTCCAAAGTTGTTTATACACTTGAACCTCGATTATTCACGATGCATAAGACTTCCCGGATAATCAAAAATCCCGGTTAATCGAATGATTTTTGTTAGAACTAAAAAAAATCCCGGTTAATCAGATGAAATTCAGATTAACAAAGAGACAAAAAATTCCCGGATAATCCCGGATAATCGAGGTTCACGGATAATCGGATTTTTTTTGGAAATGTATGCTCGTACAAGTACGCTGTACGTCATTTTCAGTTTAGAAAAAAAAATTACCAATGACGTACATTGTACGTCAAAATAGCACAAGAGGGTAACGACAATGGCTAGAATTGCGTTTAAAATTCAAAAAATTAGTAGTGGCTTTTCTATTAAGTTTTAAATCTTTAAGATTTATTAAAAATTGCATAATTGTAAAAAACGTCGTATTACCTCAATCCGTTTGAGAAGGTTCTTGTGACTTGAAGTGATATTTGAGGTCGCATCATATATTTAAGTGACCCAACTAAAATGCACCATCAAGCATTCGTGTGTCTCGTTCGATTACTGGAGAAGAATGTAAATATAGCCTAAGGTTTTTTATTAGTTCCGGCAGTTCCAAACAGGTATTTAATGAGCTATAGTTTTGATGAGGGATAGCTTTGCCGATAAGTTAAATTACCTATGCCCTCCAGTAAGGAATGACAAAACGTACTACACATACATATAATATTTTTTTTATTAAATAAATTATGTTACATTTTAGGTGTGGAACGAAAAATGGAGCAACATAAAAAGGAAATCGCAAAATCTAGGAGCGAAGCGTAATTAGCCTCCTTTACATCGACAAAATTTTAAATACCAAATGTTTCGGTCTAATGCTGTGATGTTAGTTAAAACACACTTGGTAAGAGTTAAGTTAGAACTAACTATATTTATTAGTATGTATATACACAAGACATGCTAACCCCATCAACAATGGTAGGCAATGCTCATATGATTACAATGTTACATTTATATGTTACATCCCCCTTTTTTATATTTTATTATTTTTATTTTTTATTTTTTTTTTATTTTTATAAATTCAACTTGACAACTGGTTTGACCAGCTTGCCCTATCTGGTAATCATGACAGGCTTTCCCGTCGCATCCATTGGCTTCTTTTGTGTTATTATGAACAGTAACAGTTGGAACTTCCCCATTTTCGTGACTCACGTGACACCTTGGCGTTGACTCGCTAATTTCTTTTTCCACCTTAGTATAGTTAGTAGCGTTAATCACTTCTGGAATACGTTCAGTCTCTGTAGTACGTAATTGTTTCTTCCACAATGACTCCTGGAACCCAATCACGATCGCCTCGTTTAATTCTAACCTTGTCACCTACATTCAACGGTTCCGCGACTCGCCTCCCTTGGTCAGCATACCATTTTTGATTTTTTCTGATCGTTGTTTTTTTTCCCGTTATGTCCAGAACAACCTTTGGTTTTAACAATTCCGGCGACCCCACTATTGTCGTTCTTGTAGTTCTGCTCATTAACCTCTGATTTGGCGATGCTAAGCTTGATGACGTCGGTATATTTCGATAATTTAATAATGCTAGATATATACAAGAATTGTCTTTTTTGCATTTTTTGATCATTCCTTTCGCTGTTTGCACATAGCGTTCTACTAGGCCGTTGCCTTGTGGATGATTTGGACTGCTCGTCATATGGTTGATCGACCAATCGCTCGCAAACTTCTTAAACTCTGCCACTGAAAATTGTGGACCATTATCTGTCTCTATAGTTTTGCTGGTATTCCATACGTAGAGAAACAGACTTTCAAAATTTCGATAACTTCCTTTGCCGTACTCATTTTTAATTCCTTAAACTCGAAATAAACTGAGTAACTGTCCACTACGAGTAAATAATCATTATCGATGCAATGAAATAAATCAGCCCCCACTACTTCGAATGGAAGGCTAGGGATTTCCTTGTTAATAACTGGCTCCTTCACCTTTGATCTTTGCATCGACTGGCAAATAAGATATATCATCTCTGAAAGTCCAATACGGTTTTACCCATTCATTAATTTTAACTTGATTATTCGGCCAACCTGACATTATTATTTTAATCAGCTCTTGGATTTCCTTATCGTGCTTTGTGGCTTCTACCATTTCACGTTTCGCATCCTTTGTAAAATCAATCGCAACATATACTTGCAGCTCTTCTTCCTCTTCCGACTCGTTATTCATACAGTCTCTACTTAGGACATATGCTATGTGTTGACTAGTCCCTTTTAAATACACTATCGTTGGCGAATATTGTTTTATATCGAACATAATACGTTGTAGTCTAAATGGTGCTGGCTGTATTCGTTTCTTATATATAATCTCAAGTGGCTTGTGATCACTTTCGATTCTTAACTTCTTTCCAGAGACATATTCATGAAACTTCCCACAGGCCCATCTTCTTGCCGCGGCCTCCAACTCTATTGGTGGATAGTTCCGTTGGGCTCGGCTTAACGCTTTAGATGCGTATGCTACAGGCTGTTCATTTTATAGTAATGCAGCTCCAAACCCTTTCATACTTGCGTCTACTTGAATAGTTACGTCTTCATTCGTATTATATAATTTTAATATAGGAGAAATTGAAAACGCTGCCTTTAGCTCAACAAATGCTTCTTCCTGCACCTTTGTCCAATTCCATCTCTTTAGATTTTTAATCGCTGTTATTTTATCAGGATCTGCTGATAGTCCACTCGCACTTAATACATGTCCCAAGAATTTGATTTCCGTTGCTCCAAATATACATTTGTCTTTGTTCAATTTTAATCCAGTTTCTTCTATTTTTGCCAGTACTTTATTTGTGATTGTTTCCAGTTGGTCTCTGTTCTCAGCATGAATCAGAATATCGTCCATGTAGCATTCTACATTCTCTAAATCGCCTACAATCTGACTCATCAGATCCTGAAATACCTCTGGAGCTGCCAGAACCCTTTTTTACAGTCTAATTTTGTAAACAACTTGGCTGTTCTCATTCTGGTTACTATTTCCTCGATTGTCTTTAACACTTTAACGGATGATATCTTCTCACGATATTGTTATTCACATCAGTAGGGTCCAGACATACTCGTAGTCTACCTTCTTTCCTCACTACTACCATGGGTGATACGACTAGTGTCACTTCATGAACTTTGGCTAAAACTCCCATTTTCACCATGCTAACGGATTTTTCCGAACTGGGGATTTTCCACTAAATCATATTCATAATTCTTCACGCAGCCTAACCCGTCGAAAATATTATTATTTATTCTCAGTTCCTCTACTCGTACGATTAGCTTTTCCCGTTCACGTGCCTCTTTCAGTAATATTGGTGTGACATCCGCATTGACTACTTTGAATATTAGTCTTGTCATTCTGTTTCTCACTTGACAATCGACCTCAATTTCGCCTATTACATCTATGTTATTGTTTCCAAACCCTATTATTCGTCAAGTGTTCGATTTGACAATTCTGATTCTTAACTTGTCGACTATATGTTTCGGTAGTACATTGCACTGTGCACCTGTATCCAACTTTGGTTTGACCTTCGATTGTTTTATTAAGATTTCTTCGAACCAATTCCTATGACCATCCATTGTATTGATACTGTCTATAAGTAGATCACTGTCATTTCTTTCTATTTCCATTTCCGCTTCTATTTCATCTACTCTATTTACAGTACACATTTTTGCAAAGTGGCCCCTATATTTACACTTGTTGCATTTGCGTCCATATGCCGGACAATTACGTTTGCTATGCTTGGTTCCGCACCTTCTACAATCAAATGTTTCATCACTTTTCACTGGACATTCTGGTTTTCTATTTTTTACTGTCTTTCTCAGCGAAACTGCATCTACACTTTGCGATCTGTTTCTGTCAATAACTTTTCACGTACTGCTTCTCTACGTATTCCTATTATAATTTTGTCTCGCAATAAGCTATCGGACAATGCTCCGAACTCACATTTCTTGCACTGATTTTTTATCATTGTATAATATTGATCAAAAGTTTCATTTTCACTATGATACATTTTATTAAACACGTACCTTTCTAGTGTTGTTGATGTTTTCGGTGCAAAATGTTCCTAAAATTTCGATTTGATTATCTCCAACTTTTCCATATCCTCGGTCTTCAAGTTGAATGAATTATACACGCCCAGTGCATCCGCTCCTAACGACGCCATAAATGTCGCTATTTGGATTTGTTCGAATTTTTTTCCATGACAAGACTCGTTACCAGCAGAAGATATTCAAGCGGTATATGTTGAAGATCGTGCGAGAGATGTTGCAACGCTAATTTCAGTAACGCCGAAATGGACAACATCCAAAAAAAAAAAATATACGGCAAATATGAAACGCCTGAATCTCCAGAAAATACAAACAAAAAGAATGGGGGAAATAGAAAAACATTACAATAAATGTAGACTTTTTCGCGCCATCTATTGATTAATTTTTCATAACTTTTTTACACACAGAGCTGCGTACCACTTTGGCGAAATCACATCTTTCATTTCAGATTTCACGATGCCAAATTTATACTAAAATTGTATTTCACTCAACCTGTGTACTAAAAGCTTGAGAGCAAGTTTTTGCATGAAAAATCCGGCAGGGGACCTTATTAATTTTACATACTAAAAATAATTATATTATGAACTTTTTCAACATGTTTTGCACTGAGGGTTTATAGTAAAAATAAAGAAATGTTTCGTATACAATTTGATGAGGCCTCAATAAAAACTATGGGAATTTCAGTGGGCTGGATATGACAAATGATGATGGATTACTAAATAGGTTTAATGAAATTGGAAAACCGTTGGGATAAGTGTATCGAGCAAAATGGAGACTATGTTGAAAAATAAACTGGATTTTACTTACATTGCTATATTTGCGATTTTTACCCCTGACAGGGGGTGACCAGTAGTGTAATTTATTAACTAAAGCTTATTATTTTTCAACCAGTACCTTAGAACGTTAGAACGGATAATTTGAATACGGATAAGCACCACATTTTATCAAATACATGTCAAATGATGTAAGGTTAAATTCCCCCCACCGTTACAGCTTGCAGCTGATGCAGAATGATTTGATTTTAATTTGCTGGCCTCCATGCCATACTAGAAGTGGGGTGCTTTTATTAACTTCGGTAAGAATTAGGATTATTCTACGTTGGTCTTGACATCAATCTTATTTCAGATGTTCGAGCAAGGGTTGTTTGAATTATGAATGTCACCCAAGTTTAAGAGAGGCTTCTAAATAAATCGAAAATGATGCAAGTAAACGACTTCGTTTTCAAATCTTTCGTTGGATGACCGAATTGCTACAAACGAAAATTGCGTAGTTTTGAAATTCATATTTTTGAGACAATAAACTGCCTGTCATCACAATTATTGGTTCCGTTAGAATGTTGAATGGTGTTGTTTGTAACCAATTTTAAACAAAACACTATCAAGTGGAAAAGGTTTTCCCTCATAATGGAAGAAAAGATTTAAAAATTTGGATCTCCAAAGATTCAAGATTTTAATGAAACCCTATAGTAGTGAACTACGTGTTTTACCAACTTTTTGCAAAGGTATTCAGGTATCCAGAAAGATGATAGACGCAGTAAATATTTTCCTTACTTGCTTTAGTTAATCAGGTGTTTTTTAAAAAAAAACGCCCAACACGACATAAACACTGTTTGTTGTAGTAAATAACAAAATTAGAAACTCAAAATCGGATTTTTGAGATAATTTAAAATAACCTGTTCAAGTTGATCGATATTTTGATTAAATAAAGGTAATTTGGGCTCGATAGTCGCATGTCAGATTTGGAGTCTGAAGAGTGTTAAAAAAAAATTATATTTGAATCCCAGTCAGGAAAGATCATCACCCAATTACAATTCTCCCGAAGACTAACTCAAAAGTGGAAATGGAACTAGATACAAATTTAAAACAAACCCGAACAGGTTTTGCTGGCTCATATTAAAATTAATAGGAGCATCAGGAAATATTGGAAAGTCTAGATTCTAGATAGATTTAAAATTTAAAGGTAATCAAGCTTGTTTCTTACGATCAACCATAACTACAAAACACCATTTCAAAATAAAACTAAAACGGATTCAGTTTGTCTTATAACACTGTATGTCGATTTAGTGTGAACCTAGCATTATAATCCATAATCTGTAATCCATAACACAAAATCCTACAATTTATTTTTAGATGTTTACATTTTGATTTGCTTTAGAAGACTAAAGTGCTTTATTGTTGAGCAAATTAAGGATTAATCAATAAAGCTTAATTAAAAAGACTCAGGTCCATATTTTTTAGAAAATCACGCAAACAACACTTTACTATTGTAAATAAATTGGACATATTAGTTTCTATTTTCCGTTTTCACAACGAAATTTTACTATCTTTCGTCTTACACTGTCTGCAAACACTTCTGTTTTTTCCCAGTCAAAAAAATCAACCACCCTCTAATTCAGACAAATTTGGCATAAAACTAACTAGATATCAGATAAAATAAAACGTAAAAGGCAAACCAAAATTCTCAAGGAATTTTGTTGCAAAACTGTCCTAATAAATTTACTAGGACATCGAACCGATATCCTTGTGCCTTGGCTACCATTAAACTATTAGATATTTTTTAATTTTATTCGAAATGGCCATTAGACCAGAACTTCACTAAACATTCTTAAGAATCTATATGCTTTGCCGAACAAACAAAATTTGTATCCATTAAAAATTAACTGAAACGGTCTTATAACGAGTGTTTCTGGAAATAAATCCGTGCTCTAATCAGAGCAACATTATCACTAACTTTCTAAGGTTCCGAATTTAAATTTTGCTTTTAAATATATACAACAAATTTCAGAAATTCTACTGAAAACATAACCCCGAAACTGCAGATTCTATTACAATAATGAGTTATAAAAGAGAGGTGAACAATCCAAAATGGTCGATCATAGTTCTTTAGAAAATGCCCAGCTCAATTCAAAAAGACATTATTCCAAAAAATCGCCGGAAATTCTTTAAGAATTCTAACCCGGATCTCACAGGCCGATATTACTTAAAACCATAAATAAATACGGTAATTGGAGCCCGTGATGTGTGTAACAAAAAACATCACGTATGCGTATATGAATCCAATTGGAAAATATGGCGGATAATGGAAACCTATTGGATTCCTACTGTCGCCATATTAACTATTTTCGTATTAGAGGTCTACACTGTTAATTGGTCTAAAATCAAAATTAGTGATATTATTGAAAGTTTCTGTTTATAATAGTATTTTTAAATTGATAATTAAAATGGTTTAAACAATTAAATAATTAGGCGTATTACAATATTACAAAAACAAAATATTTTTTTAGATCAAAAATGAACTGAAAACTGACATTGTTAGAAAGGGCTATGTCCGAACAGTGGATGTGAATAATGTCTTGTCTTTACTCTAGATTGAAAAAATACACGTGAAGCGGAAAATTGGTAATAATAAACTTTCAAATTAACAGTTCGGAAAAATTGTTTCTGCAAAATGGTTATACATTAAAATATTATCAAAGATTGTTAAAATATTTATTCCTATCTCATCAGTGAAATTATCGAATTCATTTTTTAATTTTTTTTAATCGCTTTCACTCATAAAAAAATAACAGTCTATTTTATGACGAGTTTAATTCCAATAAGAATTTATTTTCTAACACTTACTTAATTTTAGTTTTTTGATGTTTTGTTAGAAACTTCAACTAGGTGGAAAATGTATTAAATATAGTTAAATTGCAACATTTTTTTAAAATATCTTAGTGGAAACCATAACTGGATCACTGCGGTTGCGACATTTTTCAAGTTGCAAATAAATAACAATGGACCTGATTCTCGCGGCATAAAATTGATGTTATGTTATTTTATTTCCCCGCTTCCTATTGGAATTTGTATTGAAAAAACAAAAATAATATAACAAAACATACAATTTTAGATCCCAGAATCGACCCCAATATTGGAGAAAACGATTAAAGCCCAAGGAGTTTTAAGGGATATTATGGATTTTCCATTGGGACCTCAATTGCAAACCTGATGATTGAACATGTCTAACACAACTTTTTACCTTAACTAAGGAATTATTGAAGGAAATCAATATCGCAAGTTGCCTGCAATGCCCACCATCGCCCTCCATAGAAGATGAAATAAATCTTTCTATAATTAATACAAGCAGTAATATTAACAAAGGTACAATTCACGATAACACCAAATCGGTCGCTTCAGCTCTCTCAATTTCCGAAAACTACGATTTGCATCGCCAACTTCTAATCCCCAACCAATAATACAACACCCTCTTATAGTCTCTCAAACGGAAATGACTTACGTGTAAAAGTGACATAACGGAATGAGAACATAGGGCTCCTCTCGTTTCACTTCCAAAGTTCGTAATCACAGATTGGCTTCTAGCTTCTGGTGTCTCAAGCTGGTGCCTACCGCTAAGAACGGTACCAAAACTCATGTCACTCATTGTTTCAGAGCTTCTTCCTGAGACTACCTCGAACAATGTTCTTACTCACGTACAGAACCTTCTTAAATTAAATATAACATCTAGTGAGGATTGATATTGACACTTTTATTAAAGAATTTGTACCAAGGCAAAGTACACGACCAAACTGTACTGACTATTCGTCAAAAAAGCCGAGGACGCTTTCTATCTTCTATAAAAACGCGAGAGATCTTCGAACAAAACTATAGAACAAAACTTCGAACTTTGCGCGCCATCTCTTATCAAATAGATTTATTTATCGCGATAGAAGATTCCTGTGGACCATCACAGTGCACAACTTTAATAATTTCGTTTTGTTTTTGTACGAGTATCGTGTGAAAAATATGCAAACTGGGATTGGTTGTTTGTTTATTAGTTTTTTTTTTGTGGTCAGATCTTCTGCAGGTATGGATTGTATTTTGGTGGTTTTCCTATCTGATATGTACTAACCACTAAGTACAGTCAGCATGAATACTATATTTGTTGTATTGTCTTGTAATTATAATTCGTTTTTTGTGGGTTAAATATGTCGATGTACTCTTATTGAAACAAAAAACAAATGAACACACAAGACAGAAACCTCACAGAGAATTTAATCAAATTCGAACCACTCACTCGTTGAATCTTCGAATATGTTGAAACATATAGATACATATTTTGCAATTTCGTCACGACTTTGAGAACAAACCTATTCCTGCTAAGTGCAATTTCCACATCGCATCATGCGGACCAATCTGGCACCATTTACAGTTTGATTTGCCGCCTTTTCAAAATATCCTTCTTCTAATGTAACATTTTCCTTTCCCAAAAATAAACCGACTCCACTGCAAATAAGAATATGGCATTGTGACGGAATAGAATAATTGGCTGGTCCTAATTCCATAGAATACAGTAGTCCACAGCAAATCGGTATTGATTTCCATCGGTGTTAACTATTGAGAACTCGCACCTTGTTATCTCCTTTTCTGCGAATTACGATGCAGAAATTGACAGAGTTGAACCGGCCAGATTAGCAAGTTGTGTTTAGCTACATGTGTTATTAAAAACTCTTTTGTATGGTCAACTTAGACAGGTTTTACTGTATATTTTATGGTAATATTAATTTGCATTAAGAGAGATAGAAGTCAAAATTGTGAATTACAAAAGTTGTCGAATTGCCTACGATTAGTCTCTACGAGTAGTCGACTTTGATAACGAGTAGTTATAACCATCCAACTTTAAGTTACTTTCGACATAAATTTGATGACGTATCAAGCAATACTGTCTGGTACTCTAGGTGTATTGATAAGACCAACCGCGACCATAACTCGGGTCTTGCAATTTCTTTTGGGTTCGATTCTGTAACTGCTAACGACGAATTTATCCTCCTCTTCGTTGTCTTTGTTGATAATATTAACTTGTGTGACTTGCAACAGATTAGTCAGGTGTTGAATAAGACGGTTGTCAATAAGACTTGATTTTGACATCAAATGCGAGTCATTTACTGGTTGAAAAAACAGGTCTACGTTTATGTGAGGCCCACGAGTATCAGCCACCGTTATTTTTGACCTTTGTTTACGAGGCTGCTGATAATGACGTCACTGTGAAAAACTCTGCGAAATTTATCATTAGAAGAGCTAATTTCTATCTTCTTAATCAGCTATTGGCAGAAATAAACTTCTCATTACGTTCAGAAAGCACTGACCGAAGATGTGCTTGGCAGATCAAACTTATATTAAAACTATACAGACCCGGCTCATTATTATAAATTTACTCAGCTTCTTGAAGAATTTGAATAGAAATACCAACTACACTTGAGAGCAGAAAAATTGCACAGTTGCATATTTTACTTTTTTTTTTAATTTGGTCGTGAATCGAAATGTTTTTTTGAATCAAAGTACAAATGTCAAGTTATAGATCATTTCATCACCTGTCCAATGATACCACGTGCGTATATTGTCTGTTCAAAACCAAGAGAATAACAAAAATAGAACATAACAAGCCGAAAACGCTCGTTCCAGATAGCACCGGTTGCGGAACTTGTGATAGGTATAAAAGGGTACGTTTTAAGAGAACTTTCATCATTCTCAATGCTTGCCTGAACGGTCTTCTATCGGTTACGTCATCATCCGGAACAAGATAACCAGAGATACCCAATCAAGTGGTTGCACTAAATGATGCGGGCCAGAACCACAGTGCAGTGGCTCGACAACAAAATTGGAGCCGATTCTCAGTTCGTCGAGTGTGGCAGAGATGTCAAGAAACTATGGCGGCTGTAATGACTTGGTTGCAAGTCGTCGTCTGAATGCGGTTCAACCAACGAACCCTCCTTTCCGCTCAAGAGCATTTGGATTGGGCAGAAGAACAATGGAGAACAGTGCTATCATCTGGCAGGAGTGCAGGATGTGTTTACATGGCAATGGTGGGCGAGAAAGAGTGCACAGAAGATCAGAAGAGTAATTTGTGCGATGTTGCATTGAAGAGCATGTCGTATGGGGTGGATCGTGCATGTTCTGGGGAGGCATGTCACTAAAGGCGAAGACAGATCTTTTGTTCATCTCCGGAGCGAATACTGGCCTTCGATCAAGAGGATTTACTTCTCCACGGTACATTGAGGAAGTATTGAAGGACTACGTCGTACCTTTTGCCGGGTTCATGCGAGACCGCATACGGCTGCGATAGTATACAAGTACTTTCAAGAGGTGCCTGTTGTGAAGTATCCAGCTTGAAGCCCGGACCTCAATTCCATCGATACCTCAAGATTTGGTGAAATCAATGAAACATCGAATGGAAGCAGTCAATCGGGCTAGGGGTGGGAATACTTCTTATTAATATATTTTAATTCGATTTGTATCACTAGTTTTCAGATGTTTTCAAAAGTCACTTTGTTGGCACGGTAAAATACATTGAAATCAAGTGTACTTTATAGAGCGCATATTTTGAAAATTCAAACGGAAACCTTTCAAGATCCCTGTCAGTTCTACAAATTCATTAACTCTAAGCAAAAGCTGATGACTACCCCTCAACTCTTACCTTTCCCAACAATTCTTCCAACAAACCTAGTACAGTAACAAATCTGTTCAGTCAAGCAAGGATTTATCGTCAAGTCCTGATGGTATTCCACCTGTAGTCATAATGAAATGCAGCGAGACTCTCTCGATTCCCATCACAACTTTTTTAATTTATAATTAGAATTTGGTACTTTTCCACATTTATAGAAAAAGTCCTTCGAAATTCCTATTGAAAAAACGTTCTAACATTTTAAACTAGCAGCATACCGTAAAAATGTGTGCGCCTTTTCGAATGATGACCCGTCCCGACAACCACCAGCCTAGTGAGTTTTGCATGTAAGTTATATGTGAGGAACAACATGGTTTTCAACGTTCAACGAGGATGGTCGACCATTACCAACTTAATATCTTTCAAGTTTAGAAACATAAATGCTATTGATGATCCTCATCAAGTCGATGCTGAATTAACCGAAATAAGCCTCACGCAGTGTTATTCTCAAATAGCAAAATTTTTATTTGCGCGGCCGTACCTAACAAAGTATTTTCAGGTCCGCGTTGTCTACAAGGTACATAGCAACATCCGGACTGCCGCAGGCCGCAGGGCTCTCATATGGGTCCACGTCGGATTCCGTATTAGAACAAAATGACCTTGATCAATTTGCGTTGTGGTGTAATAATAACGGCCTCGACCTAAACGCAGTCATTTGCTAGACTCACACTTATATGCAATTCAGGTTTCGTCTCCTTGCCACGATATACATATAAGGAGGGTTGAGGTAGTTCAGAATAGATTTATACGCTTCACGTTGAGCCACTTACCATGGTCGGACTTCCCAATTGTAAATATCGACTTAGGTGCTTTAGCATCACATTTCTGATTAAAAAGTGCGAACCAAGACAACTGACGTAAACACGTAAATAGCGCAGATCTTAAAATTTACCAAAGAATTTATATGTTTTCCGGTAGGGGGACACGTATTGGTTTGGGTTTTCTCGTAATAACCGGAAAACATTAGGAGTGCAACAAATATTTTTGGGCACAATTATTAAAAATCATAATAGACCTTTATGTAGCTGCCGAATTTATCCTGATTAGTGTTTTAAATATTTATGGACATAATTGACCTAAACAACTATAAGCCGTTGGATACCTGCCGGTTAAACCTGAGGTTAAAAGACAAATCAGTAGCACAAATTTTTGTTAATTATCTGCTTAAATCTTATTAATAAAAATCGCATTCCTAACCAAATTTTTAGGATTTTTACAAACAACAGGATTTTGTAAACGTGTTATCGGTTTTAAAAGAAATACACTGATCCGCCAGTCGCCGATGTATTGAGAGAATTGCTAGGTATTCTTCTAATACGTCGTCAATCACAACAATTACATAATCAAATCAAGAAATAAAATTTACGAGGTCTACCTGTATGATTTACAATTAGTGAACCTAGGTAATTGCAGTGGAAAAACCATCATATAACAATTATGTACGCGCGCTGTCAACAGAAAATTCCTAAATTTTCCAAAACACATAATAAAATTTTATAATCAAACGCAAAGCGCGATTTTACAAAACATACAAATAACCTCAAAACTAAAACTCGTTTAGTTAATAGAAAATAAAAACTTATTTCACCTTCAACCCAAAAATCTTATTTTATACTACTTCAGCCTTCCCCATATATAATCAGTCCTCAACTGTATTATGTACTTAGTAAATAATAGTCGTTGTATATAAAGCTAACCATTGATAGAATTAATATTTGAATAACGATAAAACGAGACGGAAAAACTATTTGTGCATGTATAGTGGAAAATGCATATATTCCAACTATCTGTATATGCAATCTATATACTTGCATATGTGTTCGGTTTGTATAGCGAACGAACGAATGGCATAAAATTAGGTCAGTTGTTAGATCGGTTCCAGCTATTCTGTTGGTGGTGTGCTGTGCTGTATGTAAAACTATCTAAATAGAGAGGAAATAAAAAGTTTATAATATGTCGAAGAGCTTTTGAGTATTTCTATGTATAAGTAAGAGCTTTTAATAAACAAAGCGCAGTACAGTAAAATAAAAGTTCACAAAAGGGCGATGACCAAACTATTTTCTCGAAGGTTATGCACTTATTTAATTTTATTGTTGGTGTGTAGTTTATACTAGTATGTGTGTGTGTATATTATAATGATATAATGCAATATTTTATGGATGTTATGTAATCGGTTTATTAATTATGTATGTATACGGTGACAGAAGTAGCGAGAGAGAAAAAATATTGAATATATATTTAGATTTCGCATATCGAGATACACATCGTTCAATTGACAGTAATTTGAAATGTTAAAAACGAATGAATGCGTCAACTTCTGGTGAAAGTTTCGTGTTTGTACAAAATCAAAATGATTTTTTTATTTTAAAGCATACATCTTATACAGGCTTATAACATACAACGGCGAAATAAATATGAGCAGATCGATTTCCGTAGAAATTTAATATATTGCGCAACCACTTGTGCGTTTTTTTGTGTTTAACTGCGCGCGGTTATCGAATCATTTTCACTCAAAGTTCAATGTATGATTATGTGACTAACAAATTCGATCTTGAATTTGATAGTTTTTTAAGCAAATTACTCATACTATTGATATAAATTTGATAAACAGCTTCAGGCAAATAAAAATCACTCAAATTATGATTTTTCAAAATATTTATTAATTTAACCTGATTTGATTTAAATTAATAATTACTGAATTGGGAACAGAATCACACTCAAATTCACGGAATTTTCCTTTTTCACTCGTTTTATCTTCAAAACAACTAAAAACATTCACAGTTCAACTTTGTCCTTTGTATGATCCGATTTTATGATTTTCACTCAAAAAAAAAAAATTATTGACTCATTTGATCTTGAGTGTTTTAACTATTACTAATTTTTAAGCCATGACTTTAAGAACAAAATTTTATGCAACTACATTTACTTTTTCAAGGAACCTTCATACATATATTATATTAACAAGAATATTTAAAAGCGCATTTCACTCAAATTATAAAACTGTGGTTCTAAATCGACTGTAATTTTAGTTTACAGTTTAATTTCTCAAATAGAGTTAAAATTTATGAAACACTACTATTTTTATACAAACCTCAGTTTCTGAGCAAAATTGAATATTCTACATAACCTACAATTAAGCCGTTATATCAAGTTGGTTAAGTTGGCAGATATTTTGACAGAAGTAATTGCGAAATTAAATTTGACTCAAATTTTCATAACACAACTTCAAATTCACTGTGTATATTTGCTTAAAATTCAATTCAATCACACTCAACCTTTCTCCTGGCAATTGAGTGTTTGATCAAGTTGACTTATGCCCGGTTGCACAGAAAAATGACTAACGGCTGGTTAGTCGTGCGCCAGTTAAATGTTTTATATGAAATCTGTTTTCGCAATCAGGAAAAAATCAACGCAAACTTGATTAAATATATTTTACCCCATGCAAATATTTAACGATTAGTTAAAAAGTTATTCAATCAAAAATGGTCGTTCAAATATTTATACGCAAGCTAAATATTTCCACGGAACAAAATATGTATATTTAATCAAGTTTGCGTTGGCTTTTTTCTGATTGCGAAAACAGATTTCATATAAAACAGTTAACTGGCGCACGACTAACCAGCCGTTAGTCATTTTTCTGTGCAACCGGCCATTAGACACTTTTTCTAACCGGGCGTTTTTCAAATAAAAATGTCACTGAAATTCAAATTTTAAGTACTTTGAAATTTCCATCTCGGCATGAAATTATAAAAAAATGTAATAATACTAAAATACTATTCAAAAATAAAATAACACTCAAACAATAATTTTCAATTTTTTTACAAACATTTTATAGGTTTCAAATTAAACCCCGCCCGTGATCGTAAATATATTTATTTTGAGTTAATTCCTAACTACTAAAAGTTGTGTGTGAACACAGGTCTCAATTTTACACGTTTTTATTCAGAAGGAGAGAAAATAAAATGCAAGCGTTGTTCTGACGTTATTCAGACTTATACAATATATTTTACTCAAACGGTTACTACAATATTTTTAAATTAAATTTGTTACACAAAAATTCATTCAAAGGAACATAATTTATTTAAACAAATTATGAAAAACAATAATTGTTGTTTTGTGGGTTATTGTCATACATATTTGCATACAAAATTAGAAAATTTGAGTGAAATTCGGTTTAATTTAAATGATCGCAGATCAATTAATGATATTTTGATTTGAGCGAGATCTATTTTTTTAATATTTGGATCACGTTTCACTTAGCAGGCAAATATCAATATTATTTTTTGGCAGTAATTTAATACTGGATTTAGCTAACTTTGTTCAGATTATAAACTAATTGTCACTCACTTGAGTAGCCTTAAGATTATTAAATTTATATAAAATATCAATATTTCCAGGGTTCAGGTGAAAAAATTTAAATTTTCCAATAAATTATATGAAATAAAATTTCACTCAAACTTAAAATGTATATGGTAGTTTTAAGTTTACCCAATTTATATGAAAAGTTGAGTGAAATCCAAGACAAATTCAATTTATAATAATGACACTGATTTAATAATTTGATTACTCTCAAACTTAAAGATTTTTAAAACACTGGAAAACGTTAAACCCAACCCAGCTCAATGCAGAACCAATGAAATTTAGAAGAATCGAATGGACTTTCAAACCTATGATGTTTTGTTCTGGGTTAAAAAACAAAATATTTTTTTAATTCAAATGAGTGAATCTTTATTCTCGAATTCCAGATTCCTATCATTTTCACTTATCGGAGATACCAGTGAAATTTTTTGGTTACTAATTTAACATTGAAATTGGCTAACTTAAATATTTTGAGTTAAATGGTTAAGAAAGTATATGTTGCTCAAATGATTAACTTTTATAATATTCAACCAAATATTAAATAAAGTTGTTTTCCGGACCCATTGGGGATGTATCAGTTAATTCATAATATTTTGTAACCAATTTTTTGAACGAGAATTTCACTCAAATTTTAAAGTTTTTGTAATCTTCAACTCTTCAAAACAGGAAGTCAGCTATATATTATTAGATATTTTCAAAAAGAAATTTTAATAATTCTAATTGCAGCAACTATCGTTGGATATTCTAGATAAATTCTTAGAATGCACATAATGAAAAATGACAGATAAAATCAAAAAGTTATTTTGTGCCACTCTGTTAGATTATTATACAATAATTGATTATTGTCAAGCAGGTATTTTCCTATTCACACCTACTCAAATAGACTAACTATACAAATAATTATTTTCGCTTTTTACTTCGCGTACCAAATCAAATTATTTCCGGTAGTGATAAGCAGGTTTTCCAGATTTCTACGTATCATTTACCACTGTACGTAGGCAAGTGCAAGGGCATTCACCTCATGGGTTGTGATCTACGTACCCAATTCAAATTGTAAAAAATAATTCCCTTTGATTACGAATTGGATATAATCATTAAAATTGAAATGCCTTTTTTCTGTAATCTGATTACAATTAAATTTCACTCAATAAAATACTGATTATAGAATTTTCAGTTAATTTACGTGAATTGAAAATAAAAACCTTAAATTAAACCTCAATTTCATTCAATATACACACCCAAACAGGTAATTTTGAGTAACTTTAGATACAAATAATTTATATTGTTTGTAAATCGGGTTTAATTTTGCAAAAAACAATTTGATTGTAATTTGATTTGAATTAAATTTTCACTCAATAAAATACTTTATACCAAAATATTGATTAAATTTAGTTAAACATTTATTTTGAGTGAGGGTTCGATTAGGGTAATTTATTTTTGAGTGTAATTTAATAAAATTTAGATTTCACTCAATTAAATACGAAACAACCAATTGTAAATACATTAAATAAAAATATATGTTTAATTTATTGTGAATAAAAATTAGATTAAGTTATAAATTTCAAGAACGAGTGCTTGTAATTATTTTGAAAATTTTAAACTTTATTCTCTTCATGTGTTTGTACTTAAAAATTAAAATAGTTTATTACTCTAATTAATATTAAAAAATTTAAAAATCGTCGTTTGACACTTTGACTTATTTGGCTTAATTGTCAGAACCAAATTCTGATGCTAATTCTTTAAAGCTTTGAGAAATACGATCATAAATTTAAACCTCCGTTGGAAATTCATATTTCTAATTATCTAGTATATTTAAATATTTCGAAATTTTAAAATTTTTTATCATCCAATTCTAAAAAACTACTATTTCAATCAAAATTTAAAAAAAAATTCAGGAGTTTTCGAAATTTTTATACGGTTTCTTCATTTCAATGTTATAAACAAAGTGTGTTACAGAATATTACTTTACATTCCAATTTCTAAAATTTTACAAAATTACGAATACTTTAAAACATTGGGTCAGATTTAAATTTATATGTAATAGTTTAGGATTCTCTTAAATCTTTCTATAAATACGAATTTAGTGCAGATTATCAAATTTTGCACAGTGAATAAACTAAGTTTGAAAGCTTTGATATAACTACAAGTTATAGGATCATTTTTGGAATTTGACACTTTGTAATAATATAGCCGATGAATTTTTATAAAATATTATCGATACTATAAGTCACACATGGCCAAACTCCACGTGTTTCACGACACGTGGAGCCGAATTATAATAATTTCTCGTTACTAGAGCCAACTTAATCGAAATCGCAATTTTCAATTAAGAGCACAAAATAATTTTAATGAATTATTAAATGTTATTTAATTTTTTATTTCTTTTCGAGAGCCGCATTCACTCTTTCAAAAAGCCACGTGCGGCTCGCGAACCGCAATTTGGCCATGTGTGCAAGTATTTAAATTTGACTAAGTAACTAAATTTTATCAATACAAATTTGAAAAAATTTACTTCCGGCTATAACATATACAATGATTAATGTATCGTCTAATCTGAAATTTTCGATAAAAATTTCAGAAATCGACTTACTTGCAATATTACGTAAAACACAGCAAGTATTTTAAAATGTTAAATTTTGAAAATTTATTATTTAAGTTTTTCAAAACTGGAAAGTTATACAAAATTCAATGATATTCATTTGACAATACCAAAAATATATAAAATTTCAATAAATCTCAAATCGATCGAATTATTAATTCACTGGGTTGCAAAACGCCAATTGGGGATATGTCCGATTCAATAATTTCGAAATATTACGAAATTTTACAAGTTTTAGCATTATCATAATATTCTGGAAACCTAAGAATAACAAATTTTGTCTAATTTGATATTTGTACATTTAATTTTCAATAAAAGTTTTAATTTTAATTTAAACCGTAGCCGTTTTTTATAAATGTACCCAAAATGGCGATTTGCTTTCAAAAATTGACCTGTGGAACAATTTTGGCTTTGTTGCGAAAATATTTACAACAAACTGATTCCATCAGTAGGCTAAAAAACAATTGAGACAAAAAAAATACTATGAAAACATATTTCTCAATTTCCTATTCTCAGGGACAGTCAAAATAGTGCCACTGATTTGAACTTCCAAAAGGATTTAAAAAATTCACGTTTGCAAGACTGATTTATGATACAAAATTTTTAATGTTGGGTCGCTGTAAAACCATATTACAAACTTTGAATTGAAATTTTAGGCCGTTCCGAAATTTATTTGGGAATATTAACGGAGAGCCATATTTCATTTTAAATTTCGTTGGGTTCCCGAAATTTGGTCGCATAAGTTGCATTTTCAGACAAAAAACTTGTGTTAGTTTATAATTAATTGATTTAACTACTCAGCCAGGTAATACATATTTGAAGTAATCAGTGGTCGTTCTTACATCCATTTTCGCCAAATTCCAAAATTGACTGACAGTGAAATCACTGTTAGTAGTTTTAATAGAATCCGATTTCTGATCATTTAATTAATTACATTTTTTGGTTTGCGATTTTCAGAAAACCATCTTATTTCAATTATACCAAACCTTTAAGTTTTTAAAATGCGAAGTTAAAATTCTATAAAATTTAACCTTGAAATTTTCTACTATTCTAAATTTTATCTTATAGTAAAGTTGTAATCACTTCTACAAATTTACGAATACAAAAATTAAAGTTAAATTCTACAAATCTAAGAAATAAAATTATTTTAAATACATATAATTTTTTTAATACATATTTCAAAATTGCGTTGACAAATTTTACAAATTTGTTTTTTTGTATTTTTCATTTATTATAGCCTGAATTTATTTTTAAATTTACTATTTAAATATTAATTTTAGTAACACTGAGTTTGAAGTTTGTGATTTCCCAAAAACACTTAATATCTTCTATGGCAAGTTGCTAAATTAGCTGTATGAAAAAACAGAATTAATGAAATTGAATCTTGGAAATTTACATTTTCTAAATTTTATCTTAATATTTTATTTTGTTGTGGTAGTTCGGTATATTTAAAAAATTGCAAATTTCGAAAAACTAGTTTCGGTCTATTTGGATAATTTTGTAAAAACAAAATGATTTTATCGTAACATTTTTAAAATTAATTAGAGTGGCGAATGAAATCGGAAATTTTATCAAATAAGAAATTTTACGTTCTGAAATTCAAAATTTGAAGAATACAAAATTTTTTGACTGTGGATTGTTAATGGGTTAATTTGAAATTTTCAATTATACAATTTTTTTTATAATTTTAAAAAATTTATCAGACTTCTCTTTCAATATATGCTAGAATTATTATCTTAAAATTTTGTATTAAACAAAATTTGTTGTTGTTTTTTTAAGGTCGAAAAACATTTAGAAATTTTAATACTTTTTGAATTTCTTGAAATCTTTTTCAAAATACTATAAGTGTGAAACAAATGGGTTTTACAAATATCTGTTTGGATACTACCATTTTAATTGTCTAGAATAGCATTAATTTTTAAAATTTTCTTCAAATTCTGAAATCGATAAAATTTTTTTTAGAAATTTCAAATATAATTACAGATTTGTAAAAAGAAATTTCCGTAAATTTCAGAGCGTGAGAAATTTTATTCCCTTATTGAAGATCAGAATTTGAAAAGTAGCATAGGAAACGAGAAAAATACATTTCAAATACGAAACATTTTGATAAAAATTTAAAAAAATAAATTCAGTTTCGTAGTTTTATCGTGAAATACTAAATCGACGTCAATTCTTCTTTACATCTAAGTATTTTCTGACAGTGACAAATCTCAAAAAGGATAACTACAAAAATCGATAAAAAAGTGTAGACTCAATAATTTTGTAGTTTTAAAATAAATTTTTAAAAAATATACTAACGAAAGTGAAGAACACCAGATTTGAAGTAAAAGTTATTGCAAAAGCCAAATACAACATGAATGAATCCAATTTATTAAATTTGAGTTTGACACACATTTGCCTGTATTATACAAACAGACGCCAGGATAAATCGCAAGAGAAGATCTAGGTCTATCCGAATTGGTGCATGCCATTACAATAAAAAGGGCTGAGCTTCTTTGGTAAAATTCGGAAGTCACTAAGAAACTCACAATAAATCGACTTATTACATATTTTGCAAATTTGAAAAAATTACAAAATTTTCTACACGCACACGCCAATAAGTATGTTTGTATAAGTAAGGAGAGTGTAGGATAAGAAGATAGGATTCTAGTTTAAAACAACGCCCACGCTTTTTTAGATCTAATCTAACTACACTAAATGTAATTAGTTTACAGTAATTTAAAAAGGATGTTTAAATTTATGTGAAGCTAGAGTTGAACAATAGTATATTGAAAGGAAAGGTGAACATCTTTCTCATAGACCCTTCACCGGTGTGAAGTTTCTCATAAAAATCAAAAAAGTGTAGCTACACATGTAATTGACAAAAAGTGTAGTGTAAACATTTATTTTATTTAAAATAAATTTATAAGGTGTAGCTACACTTTTTGAGTTTTGTCAGAATATTCATACTGTGGTTGTTAAATCACTTAAATCCCTCAAATTTTAATCAAAATATAATATTAAGATTTTAGGACCAAGTTTTAGAAGAAGACCATGCTGGGTTTAAGTAAACCATTTAACAATTGGTTATGATTGCACTCGATGTGAAATATGAAATAGGAAGTTTAGAACCGACCAGAATGAACTTGCAAATTGAACGCGCATAACCCTCACACCTCGACATGTTTCGCACAACTAAATCCACATGACGTGTTTGGTGTGCAAAAACAATAAAATTACAGCAAAAATAAATCAAACAACTGTGCATATATACTACTAAGCTACCCCATACACATTCGTAAATCACAGAAATTCTATAGAGACGAGAAAATAACAACAGCACAGCGCGCGCACACATAGGCAGCCAACAAATAAATGTTCTATATAAAATTCCAATTTTCTTGCTGTTACTGACCTATCGCAATACAAAATTTGTTCTTACTTCGCAAACACACAAGTTGTACGGTTTTGTGTGTTATTTATTTTTGCACGAGTTATTCTGCCTTAGTATTGGTATTTGTTCTATAAAACGTATTCTTGCATAGTGGTAGTATATATATGTATTGACATATTTTTCATTGAAACATAGTGGTTGGTGTATATAGTGGCAAAACATGATTACGTGATTATATTCATTACATGTTGATTAATTGATGATGATAAATTTAATTGTTGGTGTATATGAAGCGCGAGAAATTAGGCCACCAATTATTTCAGTTTATTATAGGAATTTGACGCGATTTGAAGTGCATAGCCCATACCAACATTACGCAGTACATCAAACTTATATTATCAGTCACACTCTGTATACGTAACAAATTATAGATAATTTTGTTCCTGTAACGATAAGAAAAAAATTCGCGATACTACAATATTATTATTATTATTATTATTGGCCTAGGACTAGGGCAATCAACCCAGCAAATTGTGTACACATAACGAGCGAAGACAATTAATTTTTCCGCATTACACGTTATGTAACACGATATAAAAATATACGCGGTGAAAGTTGCTATGTGCGCGCGATCACCATACATCATTATCACTTTCATTTAATCAATTTTGTTTTTGTTATATACTCGCGGGTATAATACTTAATGACGATCGATACGATCATGACAGTGAATATAGCACATATTTGCGTATATCGTTAAAAATCGCGATTCGTCATTAAATTTTGGGCGAAAAAAATTTTTTGTTTGGAAAGAAGAATTTCCGATTTGTCAAAAATAAAATTTGAGACAGGTTATAATTAGCAGATGTGTACTTGGGCCACCACATATAATTTGTGTACGTGAGTAAATGGTTTATAAGTATGTAGATCGCCGGAAGTCACAATAAATATATACCTGCGCTGTAATTAGCGAAAAAGGTCTTCGCGCGCAATTATTCGTTCTAATTCTAATCAACAATAATAATAACACAGCAGATAATGAACCATGAAAATGCTAATCTCATATGCGCATACTTAGTATAGAGAGTTGTGCGAAAAGGTTATCGCAACAAAATAAATAGTGCAGATCATTATAAAAATATGCGTCTGATAAGCACATAATTCAAAATGGGTACAACAAATTATTCCGTAACGAGAGCGCACACACTCGATCGAAATCAATCAAATAAATTTTGCTCATTTAACAAAAAAATTTATGTGAACATTTTTTGTATAAAAAATAATAATGTTGCAAAATTATGTGTTACACGTGAAAATTTAGTTCATGTAATATATTTTTCGTTCCACGTATAAATGGTGTTAAAAAATACTAATTGGAGGTGTTTAACCCGAATGTTTGGGTACGTTTAACAACTTTTCATTGACTTTCCTACAATCCTTAAATTCACAATACACAAAATTCTAGAAAATCAAAAGTATGTACGTTTAATCGAGCAGTTTAAATATGTCACATTTAAGTACTGTAAGATCTTGCATTCTGTACTACATACGAGGATTTTGCCGATGAGCGGCCCTTTTCCACCATCTCCTTTGTTCAATCTGGTCGGACTACTATCAGCCTCGCTGCAAATTATAACCGAAATTGATAAATTAAAAAAAACTCCACCTGTAATGATCTACATTCCAGAATTTTCTTAGAAAATTCGATTTTAGTTTTAAAACTCCGATAAATTTGTTCAATACATTTTTGAAACCGGCCAGTTCTGGGCCCAAGTCAACATGTAGGAAGAGAAAAAATTTCAGAAAAAGATCCCTAAATATTGGCAATCCAAACCAACTTAAATTTTTAAATTTCGCATTACAAAGTTTAAAATTAAATTAATAAATAAGTTTTTCGGATTAAAAGTTCAAAATTTAACTAACGTAGCCTTAGGCTCAAACCTACTTTTGAGCGGCTACGTTAATTTTAAGAATTCTTCACACAAACAACTGAAAAATTCTGAATTAATGAAACCTCAATATTACAAAATTCCAACACTTATGAATTCAATGAACAAAATTTTACAATTAAAATTGTTGATATGAACCCTTAAATGTTTGTAAATTTTAAGTAAATGCGACTACTGGGAATGGTTCACAAGTATTTAAGCTTTCTAAATTTCTCCAATTTCAAGGCCAAATTTTTAACCAATCAGAAGCAAATAGGCTAGGATCGTCTAAGAAATCATTCATCGAAGACAATGTTGAAACGTCACATGAGATTTGAAGTTCAGCACAATAAAGTTTAAAAAAAAATATTTCAAAATTCGTTTTAATTTTTTTTGTTTAAGATAATTTTTTGTTAAGATAAAATTTTTGTTTAAGATATCAAAAAAAATTAAAAAGCTCTACAGTAAAATTCTAAAATGTGGAAATCTTTAAATGCGGCGCTGAGGTCTAGTTCAATATCATAAAGCTCTTAAGCTCTGCATTAAAATTAAAAATCTTCAAACTCTGTAAAATGCGGTTAAATCAACTAAATTCCTTTTACCTTAGAGTTATAAAAACCAAATTTAGAAAATCGAAAATAGTGGCCGCATGAAAATCGTGAAAAATGCGGACAAAAACAGAATTCCACATTCCTTAGGGATTTAGAAAACAAATTTTGAAATTCTAGCAACGGAAACCACTTTCGAATTCATTTTAATAGGCTGCAAGAAATTTTAAACTGTATCTCCCAATCGAATTCCGAAGTTTAGATCGAAACATATAAATTTTGGCAAAGAAATCCTTAAAAATATCACACCAGTTCTAAAATTACTGCAATAATTGAAAAATTGAGATAAATAATAACCAATCTCACCAACTTAAGGTTTACATCGAAATTTAAAACTCCTGTTATTAAAGCTTCTTAAAAGCTCTACACTAGAATTTTGAAATCTTTAAAAATACAATTAAAAACAAAATCACATTTTCCTTAGAGGTTTGAATCAAAATTACAAAATTCGAAAAAGTTAGAACCAGAAGCAATTTAAAATATTCAAAATAGTATCAAAAGACTGGTAAGTGTAGATTTAAATCAAATCAGTTTTAAACTTTCCATCGAATCTCGTAGTTAATTTTGACATAAATTTACAGCATAATTTTTCTCAAAATCTCAAAAAATATTACATCAAATCTTCAATTTTTACAATAATTGAAAATTTGAGTGTAGGTACTATAAAAAAATCTTACCAATTGGTACCTTTTAAAATTAATGAAGCTTTTAAGAAGCTTTTAAGAAAACTCTCAAAATATGATTTAAAGAGAATGCCACTTAGAACTGCTTTAGAGCCTTAGAACTTTTGGAACCAATTTTGAAATCTCGAAAATACTGCGACCAAAACACATAAACAACTTACAAATTCGAACTATTTTCAATAGACTGCAGGTAAATTTTATTCGCTATCAGAAATTTGAATGCAATTCAAAGTTTACAATACGTCTACGAAACGTATACATTTTACAATACAATTCTCAATTTGAAAATTTGATTTGAATTATTTAAAATTTCAGTTTAAGTATGACTAAGCTTTTAAAAGTTCTGCAACATGAAAAATACGAATTCGTATCAAAAAATGGGTGGGTTCAATACACTAGTATAAGTTTGAATAAAATGTCAAGTCAATGAACTCCAAACTCTACATCGATTTCCGAAGCCTAATTTGAAATGCATAAGTTTTACAACAAAATTGTTATCAACATCGGAATTCTAAGTCTTCAAATAATTTATTTCAAAATATATTTTTTTTTTAAATTTTGAAAATTCAAGTTTAGCTTTTAAATTCTTTACATTTTGAAATTTCAAATCCTCAGAATGGTAGTATCAAAGTTCAGTTTGACATATTACTAAAGCTTTCAGCAAACTCTGCTTTAAAATTTTAAGGCTAGAAGGAAGGAGTAGCTTATCTGCTTACAACTTTAGAAGCCAATATTGAATTTTAAAAATAATAGGGATTGATGCAACTTAAAAATTAGATTTATACATTTTATTTTATTACAAAATTTTTCTCAAACTTAAATTATTGAAAATTAGAGCTGAATTTTGCTGATGTTGATTTAGCCATTGTAGAATTCGACCTGTGGAGAAGTCTAGAGAGTTTCAATTTTATAAAATTTTCGCTGGCATTTCCTTTTTGATTTCAGTGGGAACAATATACTAATTTTTTATTATGATTTTGATTCTTAGAAAATTTGTATTCTCTTCAATATTAAGTTAAAAATTGTATTTGTTGTGAATTCGAATTTGAGGAAATAGGTCTTAATGAGTTTGTTTAAATTAGAACATTTATTAATTACAAAATTTTAGAATTTTTTTTTATGGACTAATTGGATTTCTAAATAGTTAATCCCCTTAATTCCGCAATTTAATAATTTTAACATCTAGAATTTTTAGGTGACTAATAAAGTATGAAGAAAATTTAATACTTAAAGGGATAGAATTAAAATGCTCATCAAAATTGTTTACAAAACTTCCAAGTTTAAAAAAAAATAATTTAAATTCTATTTCACATAAAATGCAACATTAGTTAATATTTATCATTTGCCAGAACAAAATCGGAAATTTTTTATATAATCTAACATGTTGGAGCTTTTACAATGCGAATTTTAAATTTGTGAAAATTTTTGAATTCAAAGTTGTACAATATTTTATATGGTTTACATTTTAAAAAATTTAGTTGTAAACATTTAATTTTATGAGTATTTGCAGAAATTTTTAAATAATCCAAATATTAAGCTAACTCTTGCAAATATGACAATTGCTAGATTTGCTCGTAAGGTTTACGAGCTAGGTGCTTACTACGGTCTAAAGCTTCTCATCGGTTGAAATTTGAAGCATCCCTTTAAAGTCTTCGATCATAAAACGGAAAAGCTTTACTGATAACGGTGCTTAATTTGAATTTAATTTAATTGTTACTAGAATTCTAAAAATGAATATCATAAATTTTAAAATTTAATTTTAGCTTATCAATTTCGTCAAACCGTACTAAATTTTGAATATAATATAATTTAAACTGTCTTAAAAAAAGTGAGTGTCATTTTGTAGATAATTAAATCAAGACGTTTACGTATATTTTAAAGATTTAAATTTTTTTACAAAATTCTATAAAATTTGATATTTTGTTTTCAAATTTCCGAAATTTCCAAAATAAGAGTTTTTTCGAAATCGACAGTATTCCTCTTAACATGAAAATTTAGAAATTTGATAGCTCGAATTTTAAGGTTTTTAGAAAAATTCGTATAAAATTAGAATTTAAATTAGCCACGTCTTAAATACAACAACACACAATAAATTCATAATTCTATTTAATTAAAATACTAATACTCCCAAATTTTAAAATATATATTAGTAATTTCAAATTGTAAAAAATATATTCAAGTTAAAATTTAAAAAATTACCCTTCAAAGTCCAGATTTGTATCCTTGCTATAATGCTAACATAATCTGATGTAAATATTTAAACTTTTATTAGGTGATTTAAAATTTGTGTTAAATAATTTACATTTTTTAAATTTTAAGTATTCAGTTTTATAAATATTTCAGAAATTTGTTCGAAATTATTCTTGGCATGGATTCTTCCATAATATTATATTTTGGACTTATAATTTACTAAAATTTTAAAATATTCGGAAGACTTAATATATCTTAAATTTTTAAAGTAATATATGTAGATTATATTACCGGCTGATATTGAAATGTTGACACCGATGTATCAAAGTAAACATTAAGCTTGGTCATCTCATGAGACTGCTGTGTGATCTACCCCACTATTTTTATTTTGGGTCTTAATCTTTTGTCAAATTTTAGAACTTTTTAGGTTTCATCACTTTTGAACAATACAACTCAATAAATCGATAGAGGATTTTCGATGCTTCTGGTCCTAGTCCAGCTTGTAATGAAATCTATTTTTTAACCGCAATTTTTAGGATTTGAAATTTTTAATTTTTCTATATTTTTTTTCTTAAAAGTTTTATTAATATCATGAATTGTTCTATTGAGTTTGAAAATTTAATACCTTGAACTGCAATTTTCAAAAAATTATAAAATCTTGAAATTTATTTTTGAAAACTTTTAAGTATATTCCGGCGTAAACTTTTGAATTGGGTATTACTTTAATTTGAAATATTATAATGGTGGAATTTTAACTTAAAAATTTCCAAAATTTAAAAATATCACGATATCCAATATTCAAAATTTGGATTTTGCTGAATTCTAAAATTCGGAATTTTAAGATATTCGTACGCGTCGATAGCCATTAATTACAACGAAGAAAAGTTTAAACACATTAAGCTTAATATTCTATTTAGGAAATGCTCAAAATCAGTAATCTGAAATTTAAAAATTTATGAAATTTCATTCTCAAATCTCAAATTTGAATCAATTGTTATAATTTGGAATTGATAAACTAATTTTCCAAATTGAATTAATCAAAGTTGAACGAAATAAACAAAGGATAACAAAATAGGAAGTTAAGGAGTACATTGAGGTTTAAAAATACAGCTTATAAATCAAGATTCATGTCACAGGTAAAATTTTAGTAATATTGAATATAAAAACTAAAAAAAAAATTATCAGTAAAATTCTAAAAATTCAAATTTTTTAAATAAGTAAACGTTGTAATTTATGTAACTCCAAAACATCCCTTTAATTAGAGAGCTTTTCAAAACTAAGCTTCCTAAAAAATTTTCATTTTGAAATTTAATTTTAAAATTTAAGAAAGTTCATTTGCAATAATTGGGTTTAAAAAATTATGATAGACAACAAAATAAGAATTCTAAAACATAAATTATTCAATCCTGAAATTTTGAGTTTAGGAAATTTCTATAAAATAAGCAAAAATTTTTAAATGTAAACGGGTCTAATTCCGAATTTTCTATAACAAGTACTTTAAGAAGTTTCCCAATTACTAAATATTCGTAATTTGGCGTTGGTACTTAGAAATTTAAGATAGTAAGAGTCAGCATCATAGCAAGGAAACATTCCTTGAATTTGAAAGTTATAGTTTGATAAATTTTTAACAATTCTAAGAATTAACCAACATTGCTTAGTCGAAATGGAATTTCCAGCAATTAATACAAATATGATTTACATTAAAAATGAGAAATAGCTAGTTGAAATTTCAATTTTGACAAATTTTACAAATATTCTGTATGCCCATCAAAAATTGAGAACCAGAATTTCGATATGAAAATCTCATTTTGGTACACAATCTGTATACAAAATTTAGGGAACTTTGAAAAATTCGCTTCCAAAATATTCTAATTTTGGCTATACAGAAATTTTAAAATTCTGCTTCAAAATATAAAATAGGTTTTTCAAAATTGCAATAAGAACGTTTAGAATGTTAAGTACAATTTTACATACAGAAATTTTATTTCATTAGTTGTTGTGTTCTCAAACCGAGCTCAAGATTTTAGGGAAATTTAATCTACTGGATCTTACACCTATCTATCTGAACACTGTTAAATTTCAAAATTTTAATTTTTATAAGACATTTTAAAAAATTTTAAACGGTTTTTGTCCATTTGGAGATTTAATCTATCAAAAGTCGAATTATAAAATCAAGACGTTGAATTTTAATCAATTAAAGTTGCATTTAAAAGCCGAGCTTAATGTAAACTTTTAGTGAATTTCAATATATAAAAGCAAGTTTTTTCCAAAATTCGGAAGACTTTTAAAATGAATTCTAGCAATCGGAAGCTTCAGCCGCTAAGTACTTAGTAAATCCTTAATCCTTAGTAAATATTTATTGAAAAATTCGAAATTCACTTATTTCTATTCGGTGAGAAAGGTAAGAAAAAAGTTAAAATATAAATTCTTTCTTTTGGAAATGTAAAAATAACAAAGTCAAATTCGCTCGTATAGACGTACGCTGTACGTCATTTTCAGTATAGACAAAAATTACCAATGACGTACATTGTACATCAAAATAGCGCAAGAGGTTAATTTTTTAAAATAGCAAGTAGTTCCAAAATTTCAAACATTAAAATATCAAGTTTTAATATTTCTAAAATTTGAAAAATTAAAATCGAAAATTTTTATAGCGGAATTAAATTTTAAAATTATAATCAATAAAAGTGCTATTTTAAAACGTTTCCATTTTGATAAAGATTAGCGCACCAAAGGCCCTTTTTTAAATATAATTTCAAATCAGCACTTTTCGCAGAAGGGGAATTCATTTCAGTAATAGTTGAGTTTGCAATCCGAGCATACGAGCTTAGACAATTTCTATATAACCATGACTGGGGCACCTATGACTGTGAAAACTATTTATGCCAGATTTTTAAAATTCATAATCTGAATAAGCCAACCTATATCCATATTGCGCATTTCAATGCTAAAATTCTGAAAAATGTTGTGTACACTTTAAGCAAGGTTAGGTAAATCCATAAATTCAAAAATATTAGTCACCAAGTACCTAATGCATCCGAACTTAGAATAATAATTAAACGATTATGAAATGTTTAATGAAGCAGATATTAATTTAGTGCTTGGAACAAATAAACAACCCTTGTTTACTGTAACCTATAACGCAACATTGTATAAAACTACTCGAATTATAAAATACGAAATTTTAGTAAATACATTTTATCTTTAAGATAACTTCTAACCGGAAACCAAAAGTTTTAAATGTGGCTACATTGTCATACCGGACATCCGATTACGGATAATCGGTTCAACATTGTAGTTTCAGTAATGATTAAGAAAAACTTCTTAACATTTAAATATTTACTTTTAATATTTTATTAAGCTTAACTTGCAGACCGTAAAAATAAAGTTGCACGAGACCTAAAATTTCAACTCGCAAATAGCGTCGAGTACACACCATACCGAGCCAAAAATATCAAATTTCCTAGTAATTTTCATTCAAAACTATAAAACGTACTATAATTTGATCTATTTATAAATTAAACAAAAAAAAAAAAATTAGGAAAAACTATTTTCATTTTTCCGACCGAAGAAAACTCTATCCAATTTACTAGTAGTACTAAGTCGCAATACACATACCCAAGACTAAGCAAGAATGTATGTATGTATTCAGCTATTTATGAAATTGCGTCTCTGTACAGAAGAAGGTTCGCGTTTCATGACTTATGTATAATTTTTAAGAAATGCCGTAATATGACTCAAAAAAAAACTATAAAAAATAGTAAATTGTAAATTACAAATTCTACTTCCGTCTTCCGTATAAATCTCTTATTAGTTCATATAAAATAATAAGTATAAAAATAATTTACCTAGAGATGTCATTATTTCACTTAAATATTTGCTGAACTATCTGGGGTCCTTACAATGATTTAACCTGGGTTCTCACGATATTTTAATCCAAAGTACGTGACCGAAATTCACTCTCTTCAAAAATCAGTCTTGTTTTATTAAAAAAAAAAATGTTTTATAATATAATTCACTCACTTAAATATAATATTATAAATAAATAAATGCAACAACAACTACAACAAAAGCCACTTAAAATTTAAGAAATTTCACTTTTTTTCTTTTTCTTTAGCATATTTGCATTCCTCTTTACGCTCGCCCAAAATAACAAAACAAATTTTAAAAACAAAACACAGCGAATCCTTTGCTCGATGTCAAAAATATTTTTTTTTTAAATCACAAAATATCCGTTTATTTATGGGGCGCTTAAAACACTTAAATATTTAAAAATAAAAACTTTCACTTGCACTTTTTTTTTTTTAAACTTTATTCACTTAAAATTTTCTTTCTTTGTAATGAAAGCACAACATATATTCACACAAGTCCTTTACAAACTTTATCATAACAAAACTGTGATCCATCGTTATTATATTATATATCGGCGTAATTTGCTTCCTTATAAATATTCTGGATTAATCCACACAAAACATATAAAAAAAATCCCGATAATTTTTTTTTTTAATATTATTTATAATTAATCGAGATTAATTATTATTATTATATTTAAAGTCAGTCTTTAGTTCATTCTCAACTTATAAAAACAAAAACAAAAAAAAACATATGAAAAACGTTTGTTTTCCGCTTCTAAATAAAATTCGTGTATGACTACGAATAAAGTAGGTTACCAACTGAGTAAACCGAGAGGGCCACTATTCGACTCAACGAAAAAAAAAAAAAAAAAAAATAAAAAAAAAAAACAAAAACAACTGTATATAATTTTATGTTGTGTTGTTGTTGTGTTATGTTCACATTGTGCAAGAGCACCACACACTAATAATATTCACTATTATTTAAAAAAAAAAAATATTAATAATAATTATAATTATTATTATTATTACTATTACAAATTTTTTGTCTCTATTTTATTTTATTATTTTTTATGTCATACCGTTTTGTCAGTCAGAATAGCAATGTTATATTTGTAACTTTATTTTTATTTTTTTCAGTTGTTTTTCGTCATATACCCAATCAACCAGCCACCAGTACACAAAACAATAGTAGGTAAGCTTACGGTAAATTTACATGAGTATTCGTTTTCAGTATTTTAGCGAGTGAGAGTGATTAATAAAAAAAAAAAGTAAAAACATGTATAGTGTATTTTCCAACTCTTTCTTTCACCGATTTATATAAATATATATATGTAAACTTACAGTTATACACATACTCGTGCATATAATTATTTATTTATTTATAATTTAATAATATTGTTCAACTTGCTTTCGTGTTTTCGATTTCATTTGTATAAATACGTTTACACATACATCTGAAAAATAATAAATATACAAAAAAAAAAAAAAAAAAAAATTATTTGACCCAGAAAAGAAAAAATGTTAATGTGTTTTTATTTTTATTATTTATTTATTCTTTCTTTTTTTATATATTTATAACGTTCGTCTCTCACTCTGCGCGCTCGATATTCTTTCTATCTCGTTTCGTTATAAGATTTTGTAGTTTATTGCAAAACTTTTTTTATTTTTATTTTATTTGCAACAATCCCTTCCCCTTTGTTTCACTTTCAAATGTTTCATTTTTATTTGTTTGCATGCTTGATGACATACAAATGTGTTTTTATTTATTGCAAAAGCTAACAAACTACATTCAGAGATTCTTATCCCCCACTATGCTTACATCTCGTATTTTATTATACAAAGCACTAATCATGCTTAGATTTTCCTTTCCATTGTATAAGAATTTTGTTTTTTTTCCAATTTTCTTTTCATTCATAATTACATAAATTTTGCTTTTGTTTCTTTTTTCTCTGCTCGCTTTGAGGAAGTAAAAATTGAATTTATTTATTGAAAGCTTGAAAATGAGCTTTTTCGTTTTTAATTGAAATGTGACGTGCTGGGCGATAGGTGAGGTAATTGGTTTTAACTACATGTAGGGTTACTGAACTTTATGGATAATATGCTATTCAAATATTTAAGTACCTTGTTGCTGCATTCATGTTGAGTATCAATATCAATTACGTTGATTATGGAAAACGATTAAGTTGAATTGATTAATGAGCTAAGGACGAGTTGTGCGTTGGAATAAACTTCGTTGTGGAATATAACATTGTTTTCGGTTTAAAAAAATTTTGATTATCGAATTTTCGAAATTGCATTGCTATTTTATTGCTTTTAGGGTTTAAGGAGTGCTAACATTCTTTAAATTAAAATTGTAGGCATTTTATGTTATGTTATAAGTTAAAACATTTTAAAATTCTTTTTTAAAGTACAACTAAATTTGTAAACCATCTCCAATTCGCTGGGATCGTCGGTAATCTTAATTGAATGAACTGAAAGATAATTCGGATTCCAAATCCCAGGTGTCCAGTCTCTGTTTATTGAATTGTGGACACTATTAATATAGTGAGAAGCTCTAGTATTTTATCAAAATATGTATAAATAAAAACAAGATTTTTTTTAAATGTTTTAATTCTTAATGATAATGTTGATTATATACTCGTTTTAATTTGTAAAAATTAAAATTTGAGTAAACTACCTTTATGTTTAATCACAGCTTTTATTCTTTCAGGCATGCTACATATACAAGTATTGACCATATTGCGAATTTGATCACTATTACTCCATTTTTTCAATATTTTTTTTTGGTGAACACTGTAGGATTGAGGTTTTACATACGTTGGACTTAAGTAAGGCCCAACAATTCTCGACAGGGTTTAAATCCGGACAATTGCCAGGCCAAGAGAGGATGTCAATATTTTGGTTAAGGAGGATATTCTCTATTAATTTTGCGGTATGGAAGGAGCTCTATCTTGCATAAAAGTGTAAGAGTATTTGCCTTGAGCTAGTAACCTCATGTAAGGAACTAGAACGTCTGTTAATAAATTTCTATATTGTTATTTTCTCATGTTTTTCTCTACTAAATATATTGGACCAGGTTGATCTCCACTAATATAGCTCCATATCATTACTGATGGTGGATGTTTTATGCTCCTGAATACACAGTTCTCCCTAAACCTCTCTTCTGGTCTCCTTCTGACGAACTGGGCCAATTCTGTAATGGCTTCTAGCTTGCAAAACTTTAATTTTGGATATTTTATTTAATTTTTGAAAATATGTAATGAGTGCCTTAAAATTCGATTAACCTTCTTCCAGTCGTCTATTGTCCACTGCTTTTGAAGTTTAGCCCAAATAAGACATTTTTTCCGCATTTTTTCAGTGAGTCTGGGTTTTTATGCTGGACGCCTACATTTCAAATTATTTTCATATAACTTTCGTCGCAATGTCATCGCTGATATCTTTATACCTTCTTCACTAAGGTTCTTTTGTAGCTCGCTCGTCGTTGCTCTGAACGTTGTTCTGAACGTTGTCTTCCTGATCCCCTTTGAGTTTCTTCTCTTGGTCTCATAAAATGTACCCCCAGATTGAAGAATTTTTGCCAAATTACTACTGATGAGCAAAACACTTTTCCATTTTGGCGATCTCGCGGTATGAATGGTTTTTTATTTTGAATAATGCTCCGATAGTATGTTTTTTCACTGCTTAGGTTCTTTTTTCGACCCATTTTTGAGAATAAATGTTTCAGTCCAACACTTTGCAAACACATACACACACTTTAACTTAAACGCATGACCCTAATGCTGCACCAGCACTTGTAGCACAATCCAATGAAAATGATACTGGAATTTTTTACAAATTAATTACAACTTATCGGCATAGTTCAACCCAAAAAAAAACTGCTCCTAAGGGGTGCAATTCTTCAAAAATCATATTTTTCCTGAATGTCTTATCACATTTCTGTTAATGTATATTGTATCGTACTGGGGTGGTACTGAAATTTTTTATAAATTAATTACAACATATTGGCATAGTTCAACCCCCAAAAAACGTCACATAGGGGTGAAATTCTTTAAAAACCTAATTTTTGAATAAACCATGCTGTTGTCATTTCAGCTAATATTTCTTGTATCGACTGGGGGTGATACTGTAATTTTTAACAAACTAACTACAACATAGCATAGCTCAACCCCCAAAACAATCCCCCTAAGGGATGCAATTTTTAAAAACCTCATTTTTCGTCACGCCACGCCTTTTGCATTTCTGTGAATTTTTGTTGTATAGTGCTGGAATTTTTATACAAACTAATTACAATAAAATGGCATAATTAAACCCCTAGAAAACTACCCCGAATGGGAGCAACCGTTTAAAATCATTGTATCGTACTGAACACTGGTTTATATAAGAAGTTTTTAATAAATAAATTACAATATATTGGAATAGTTCAATTGTCAAAAACTGTCCCTAAAAGTGAAGCTCTTTAAAACAATATTTTTCTGTATAGGTAAAACCCCTCCAATAATTACCACTGAATTTATTACAACAGCCCACACCCTCAAAAACTGAACATAATGCGTCGAACTTCCTTCCTATCCAAGAAATAGATATCTCTGAATTTATTACAAGAGCCCATACCCACAAAAATCAATCAATATGCATTGAACTTCCTTCCTATGCAAGAAATAGGTATCCCTGAATTTATTACAAGAGCCCACACCCACAAAAATCGATCATAATGCATCGAACTTTCTTCCTATGCCAGAAACAGGTATCCCTGAATTTATTACAAGAGCCCACACCCACAAAAATCGATTATTATGCATCGAACTTCCTTCCTTTGGATGAAATAGATATCCTTGAATTTATTATAACAGCCCACATCCACAAAAATCGATCATTATGCATCGATCTTCCTTCCTATGATAGAAATAGGTACCCCTAAATTTATTACAACAGCCCACACCCACAAAAATCGATCATTATGCATCGATCTTCCTTCCTATGCCAGAAATAGGTATCCCTGAATTTATTACAAGAGCCCACACCCACAAAAATCGATCATAATGCATCGAACTTCCTTTCTATGCAAGAAATAGGTACCCCTGAATTTATTACAACAGCCCACACCCATAAAAATCGATCATTATGCATCGAACTTCATTCCTATGAAAGAAATAGGTATCCCTGAATTTATTACAACAGCCCACACCCACAAAAATCAATCATAATGCATCGAACTTCCTTCCTATAGAAGAAATAGGTCCCTCTGAATTTATTACAACACTCCATTACTACCAAAGTCCTCTTCCACTGGTATTAAAATAGATGTATGTGAAGCTGGCACGAAAAACCAGCCCGAAAACACCTTTTCAATTTTGGTGCGTTTCTTTGCTAAATTAAATGCTATCCCGAAAAATTTATTGAAAATGCAAGAAAAACGAAAATTTCATCCCGAAATATTTTTGAAGTTGTATTAAATAAATAATTATTAATATCGGCGAAAAGGAATAAATATCACGGTTTTAGTTGCTCTATTAAGACTACACATTAAAGTAAAGTATGTGACAACAAACCACCTTACCTGGTAAACTATGTGACAAAAAAATTTTAATGTGTGCTGTTTTAAACAAAATAAGTTTTTATTATTATTTAACTACAGAAGACACAAAACATGTAATCATCACATGCATACACGGTGTCGAGATTGCCCAAAAAGATTCAAAAATTTAAAAATACTTAATACTAAAAAAATCACCCAATTTGTCCTTATGATTTGATATGAAAAATCAGTTAAATTAATTATTTGTGGAAATCCTAGAGAATACCCCATCGGATAATTACGTTTAAAAATTAGGTCCATCTATCACCTAAACCGTAACAAAAGCTCAACTTGGAATCATGACTATAAGATCCTGATCTTAAGCAATTTGTCTTTATGGTTTCGATGTTCTTCATGTTTGATATGAAAAATCGGTTAAATAAATTATTTGTGGAAATCCTAGAGATTACCCCATCGGGAAATTACGTTTAAAAATAAGGTCCATGTATCACCTAAACCGTAACAAAAGCTCAACTTGGAATCATGACTATAAGATCCTGATCTTAAGCAATTTGTCTTTATGGTTTCGATGTTCTTCATGTTTGATATGAAAAATCGGTTAAATAAATTATTTGTGGAAATCCTAGAGATTACCCCATCGGGAAATTACGTTTAAAAATTAGGTCCATTTATCACCTAAACTAGAGGCTAGATGCAAATCGAATTTTCATCATCGATTACAATCGGTGATGTTAATAAACACAACTAAGACCCTCTGATGGAGTGCAGAATTCAGCGCCGACCCACCTTCCATGTCAATGTACTACAGGTTGACATGGAGCTTGCAATGTGTAGGTGGTATATTGTAGTTGTGTAAGTAGGTGAGTAGGTGAATAGGTGAATGGGTTAATGATGTGGCGAGAATGCGTGGTATCACAATGGGCCAAAAATGGCTCAAGTGTCAACCACTGAAACCTAAACCTAACCTATCACCTAAACCGTAACAAAAGCTCAACTTGGAATCTTGAGAGCTCGCATTGTCGTGATGAAGAGTGATCCGTCTTCGGCAGTTGGTTTTCCTGATTTCTTGGAAGACAACTGGCAAACAAATGGTTGTGTACCACTCAGAATATTCTGTTCTGCGTTGTTCTAGTGGTACGGTTGCGACATGTCCATTTTTTCCGAAAAAACAGGCGATCATTTGCTTGCAAGTGCTTCGTGCGCGAACAACTTTTGTTGGATTCGGCTCATCTTGAAACACTCATACAGTCGACTGCGGTTTACTTTCGGGCTCATACGCGTAAATCCACGATTCATCACCTGTCACTATGTCATAGACGTGTTTTGAAGCACCGCGATCGTATTTTTTGAGCTTTTCTTTCGACCAATCGACACGAGCCTTTTTTTGAGCGATTGACAAATTGTGTGGGATCCAACGCGAACAAATTTTTTTGACATTTAAATGTTTATGCAATATTGAATGTATGCTGGTCCCACTAATGCCTAAGGTTGTCTCAATCTCACGATAGGTCACATGACGGTTTTGCAATATCAGTTCGCGCACAGCATCAATGGTTTCCGGAACAACAACTGATTCTGGACAACCTTCACGAAATTCGTCTTAGAGTGAACTACGACTTCGATTGAATTCACCATACCATCGATAAACACTGGTCCTTGATGGAGTTTCATCGCCAAAAATTGAATTAAGTTCATCCATGCACTCTTGCTGCCTTAATGCACGTCAAAAGTTGTAAAAAATAATCGCACGAAAATGTTCACGATTTAATTCCATTTTTTTCGCCGAGATGTTGAGTTAATGAGTACTGTAAACAACACAAATAGCGCTCGAATGTCAAAACGTTCTGAGTACGTATACTCTTAAAAATGTAAAACTTTACGATAGAGCTGTCAGTTGCTAGATTGCAACACTAGGGTTGTCCAATCCCGAAATATAAAAGGCAACCCTCGCATATTACGAAAATTAAGAATATAATAAGAAAATCGTTAAATATTATTTTACACTGAAGCCACAAGGACAAATTGCTTAAGATCAGGATCTTATAGTCATGATTCCAAGTTGAGCTTTTTTTACGGTTTAGGTGATAGATGGACCAGGATCTTATTGTCATGATTCCAAGTTGAGCTTTCGTTACGGTTTAGGTGATACATGGACCTTATTTTTGAACGTAATTTCCCGATGGGGTAATCTCTAGGATTTCCACAAATAATTAATTTAACCGATTTTTCATATCAACATGAAGAACATCGAAACCATAAGGACAAATTGCTTAAGATCAGGATCTTATAGTCATGATTCCAAGTTGAGCTTTTGTTACGGTTTAGGTGATAGATGGACCTAATTTTTAAACGTAATTATCCGATGGGGTAATCTCTAGGATTTCCACAAATAATTAATTTAACCGATTTTTCATATCAAATCATAAGGACAAATTGGGTGATTTTTTTAGTATTAAGTATTTTTAAATTTTTGAATCTTTTTGGGCAATCTCGACACGGTGTATGTATATGATGATTACATGTTTTGTGTCTTCTGTAGTTAAATAATAATAAAAACTTATTTTGTTTAAAACAGCACACATTAAAATTTTTTTGTCACATAGTTTACCAGGTAAGGTGGTTTGTTGTCACATACTTTACTTTAATGTGTAGTCTTAATAGAGCAAATAAAACCATGATATTTATTCCTTTTCACCGATATTAATAATTATTTATTTAATACAACTTCAAAAATATTTCGGGATGAAATTTTCGTTTTTCTTGCATTTTCAATAAATTTTTCGGGATAGCATTTAATTTAGCAAAGAAACACACCAAAATTGAAAAGGTGTTTTCGGGCTGGTTTTTCGTGCCAGCTTCACATACATTTAAATTAGAGGGCCTACGACACCCAAGTTTGATTTTTATATATATTTATTTTCCCATTTGTCATGAGCAACTTCACAAAAATCATGATAGGCTAAGTAGTTAATTAAAACAACCACAATGAGGTTGCCGGGATCATGAGGCATTAATCCCCTTAGATTGGGTACGCTTCCCAATTTTAAATTTTTTTTAAATCCACTATTTAACGGCAGATAATAGAGCTACGGGTAAGAAAGCCGCATGGGACAGGAGGATAATAATTCTATGAAATGAATCTGCTTCTGCACAAGTAGACATTTTTTACCGTTTCAGATTCTGAAATGAGGGATTTGAAGCCCATCTCACAGAGGAATAGTTGACCAGATATTTGGAGTGCTTCAGAATGTACATCACTGGCAATGCTAGAACTGGCAAGACGTTCACTCTAAACTCGACCAAGAAGCAGATTCGGCGCTTTTACAATAGAGAAAGGATTTAATGAAGGTTCGTGCGCTTACTGGTGTCGCAGCTCAACTGATTTCTCGCCGCACTCTGTACTCTAAATGTTCAATTTTTGTTTTTTTTAAATAAAGTATTAATTGTCCAGTGGATTTAATGTCCCTTGAAGGTCAATTAATACTCCCTTTTCATTCACGCACACACCACTCATTCACACCTTTACAGTATACCGCCTGCACAATGCAAGCTCCATGTCAACCTGAAATTTTTTTGGCGGCATAAACATTTTGCTGTTTTGCGAGTTAATACATATCCCACCAGTTCGAGGAAGCACCATTTTCAATCATCCGATTACGTCATTTTTCTTAACAAAGTCGACACCGGTGAGTTCGTGGTTGGCACTCCGTATCGATCCGACAAACGCGCTTGTCAGCGATAATAATGCTTAGGTTCTCCAATATCAGGGACGCTCAAGAAATCGACAAGGCTAGAGTACTGATGACAACTTTGTCGGTGCAAAGGTGATGTCTTGATATAACATCGACACCACCGAATGAAAAGATAATTTTTTTTGAGGTTCAGTTGAACGTCGAGTACTTCACCTAATCCTTTGCTGGGCTGTGACTGTGCACAAGTTGCAAGGATCAATTGTGGATGTCTATGCTCTAGGTCAGGCACATGTCGCATTGACCCGTGGAAGAAGGTATGCAACAGAAAAGCGTTGGTAGAGATGGTGATTGCGAAAACTGCCGAATTATGAATGAAGCATAAAGAATTTATTAGAAAATTTTAAATTTTTTTGGAATGTTTTTTTCCGATTGAAATTGCATGCAACTGGGTAAGTGTAAAATGTAACTAAATTACAATAATTTATACGCGACACAAAACACGGTTCGCGTAAATGAAAGTGTTTAATTTTATATTTTTTGTAAAAATTCCAATTTTATTTATTTTTTTTTTTTTTTGTATAAACACAAAAAAATATAAATATAAATAATTATGAAATCTAAATTTTGATTGGATAAAATTACGTAAATCGGTTTTTTTGTAGTGGAAAATGAGGACAACGAACTTGACACTCCACAACATATCATAAGGTAAGAAATGCTGCTCAAATCAATTTCAAATTTTCATATATATTTCCTCATTTGAATTAAATACATAATATTTATGTTTATTAAACATAAAATTACATAATTAATTAATAGTAATTTATATTTATATAAATGAAAATTAACAGAAAGCAAAAATAAAAATTCGTCGCTTTTGAGGTTAACACGAATTGAAGACAGTGAACTTAATCGAACTCTTAAATGCTTATAGATTTATGTATTGTACATACTTACGATTTTAAATTATGTTGCTTGTATAACGAATTTATGTTGACTTACCTAGAACGAAATAATAAAATAGAGAGGGAAATTAATACATAATTTCATGGTTCCATTCTGCGAAAAAAAAGTGAGATGAAAATGGTTATAGGTGAGTAAAGCTATTTACGCGGAAATGAGTTTTGTATGCGCGGAGAGCTTTACAAAATCGAAATAAATCAAAACTCGAAAAACACCTTGAAAAGCTATTTAATCATGACTAATATAATGAAATTCAAAGTAGTGGTAATAAACGATTACAACAACAACAATTCACACACAATCACCATCACCGCCGTGTCGCAGTCGATGTATAATATAATCGTAGCCGTCGTTCGCGTCGTCGTCATTATCGTCGTCGCCACACTACATAACAATAAAAATAACGAAAAATATTTTTTTGTTTTTCTGTGTTATTTGCTGTATGATATTGTGAAAATCTAATTACGAAATTAGGAACACCAAAAATTTAGACGAAAAGGTTAATGAACGTTAGAAATTTGTGTATAAACGTCGTACGTGTACAATGGCATTCATATATAATATGAGATTCTCGTTTTTGGTCACGAAATGATTACAAGGCAAAATTTATTTTGCTGCTGGGAAGATGAAACTTTTGCAAGCGATCCGCTGCACAGTGTGACTAACAGTTTGCTTCGAGGAATCAAGCTTTCGCCCCTGCCCAGCACAGTGGTTCTCACATGTCCACCATTTGTGCTTTTGCGGAAAGAACCTAACAACCCAAGTGACGTTTATAATTAGACTGAAGCCTCGTATCACAGAGAAACCACAATCGGAGAGAGATCAAATTATTGATGTCGTTACAATTGGGAAAAAAATTTCTAGTGGCTGTTTATGGAAATGCTGAGCTTCAAGCCAAACCATTGTTGGTCTATTTGCTCACTGTATATATATACAGGGTGTCCAAGAAGTGAACGATCAAACGAAACAGGGTGATAGGGGAGCTCATTTCCAACCAAAACAGCCAAGTACAGTTGTTTTTAATTATTCATGGTGCAAAAGTTATTCCACTTTTCGTGTTTTTTAGTGAAATCGCATGAGTGCTGGCCAAAAATTTAATTTTAGAAAAACCAAGAGTTCTTTTGTTTTACTATCTGTTTTAATACGATCTAGAAGAGTCGATTATACGTTGCCGCATCTCCTGCTCGGTCTCGTTTATAAACCAAAACCCCGCACAGAAGAAAGTGTAAAGGATTTAGATCAGGAGACCGTGTTCACCATGCAATGGACCCAGCGGCTTGGATAATTTACAAAAAGGTGTTCTCTCACTAACAGTGCATAGTAATGCCACGGTACTTTTGGATTTACGCGGGCTCAATAGTGCAAATTATGGATACTGAATATCCCCTCCCTTTAAAAACATGTTTCGTCACTCCATAAAATGTTATTAAGAAATTGCAAATTTTCTTGGCATCGACGCAAACAAAATTGCACCCTTTTCCATGGTCAGCAGCTAAAAGGTCTTGTACACGTTGCACATGATAAGGAATGCAACTAATCTGTTTTTAAAATACGATGCAACGTGGACCGTTACGAACGTCTTGATAATTGCATGTGGTTGGTGGTGGGCCATATACAAATGAGCATACAGCGCAAATTCTGACGTACGGCTGATATCCAAATTTTTTTTAGAGTTAGTGGACATCATGACGAGTCAAAATCAACTGTCAAATCTTAAGGCACTCTACAGGTTTGAGAGAATTATTAATTTTTTTATTGAGTATTTTCTTTAAATTTCATATCGCTCATTTGCTGCAACAGTGACACAACTCAAAATTCAGTCATTTCTAAGATATCAGAATCAAACTATTCCCAATAGTTCATATTTTTATTATTTTTTATCAAAACTTACTCTCTTATGTAGTTTTTTTCTAGCAAATTAGGTCAAATTTAATATAAAAAAAATTTCAATTCGCGAACGAAATTTACATTTTAAAATATTGGAAACTACCCAAAGAAAATTTACAAAATATTAACGAATTATAAAAATTAAGATACGATTGAGGATGTAGGAATAGAAAAAAGTCTATTTTACATAGCATTGCCATCTGTTCTCGAGCATTTGACACTAATTTTTTTTTTGTGAATGTGAATTGGCCTTTATACTGTGGTTCACGTTTTGCACCCTTCTGTCGTATGGCGTAAACGTCGAGAGCGAGACCAATGTGCACCATGTGCATGTGGGCGACCGGTGAGGGTGTGGAGGAGTATTTTTGTTGTGCCTTTTTTGTTTTGGCGTGTAGATTGATGTGACGCACACGAAAAAAAAAATTCTTCTGGATTTTTGGTTGGTGCGAGCATTTTTTTTTTTAGTATTTAAGTTAGAGTTTGGTTTTCTTTGCATAAGATTTGAGAGTTGATTATCCTGAATCACACATGTTGGATTTTTGGTTTTCATCCATTTTTTTTTGATTTACCTAAATAAAATTAAAATAAAACTCGACTTATTTTTGAGTTCTTGGCGAAAATTGTGTATATAAAATTAGGAAAAAAAGATAAAATACATTAAAAATTGGGTGACATTAAAAATTTTTTGGTTTGGCTACACGGTGCATTTTGGCGCTGGTAATATGATTTTGTGAATAGAACTTAAGCAGTGCAAGTAGTGTTTTTAGTCAAACGGTTATATTGGTGGATTGACGTCGCACCCAAATCGGTTGCGTTACGTGGCCTAAAGCCAAATTATTTCGGCGTAATCGCCGCAACCCATAAAGTTTGGCAGACGGAGCCATTACAATTTATCGATGCAGCATCCTGGATAATTTTCAACATAGGGGAAGTTACAGCTAATTTTGTTAGACTGCTAGTTCGTGGTCTAAAGTTAATGCAGTGGGGTAACTGTCAGTAGTTAAACAATATTACCCGAAACTCCAGTTATATAAGGCGGTCGACAAAAGGCGCGACCGCAAAGTGCAGGTGGCCAACTGAGATTCGCAAATTGCAATTTAAGGTCGGTCAATTGAGATTTGCAATACATTTACGTGCCACCTCGTTGGATTTAATTTACGGGTGGGAAATCGAGGTCAGTCATTTTTTTACTCAAGGCGGGATGACGCAAACTTTATCCTAAATTTTTTATAACGGCTTACGTGCCGCCACGTTGGATTTAATTTACTGGCCAATCGAGGTCATTTTATTACCAAAGACGGAAAGACGCCCAACATTACCGGGGGCCCAACCAAAGGACACAAGGAACAATTTTCCTTTTTTACTTATATTATTTTTAATATTAAATTTTTTATTATTTTTGATTTTAGTTACTCAATTTCAATTTATCTTTTTTGGTTTTAAATTTTTATTTAATCTGTAATCGAGTGTCGACTAACGGTAGCTTGGCATGCATTTGGTGCACATTTTTCTCGCTTCAAAATTTGTGCTCACGTTCGGTGGTCATATTTCTCTGTTGTTATTTGGTTTCCATTTTCCCGTTATATCATTTAATCAAGGTTATCGCCCATTTTATTATTTTGTTTGATTCAATTTTATTGCTAAGCAATTTTCGCACAGCCAGCAACAACGCAAGCATGCAATTCTCCCCGGCAATGTAAAACGAAGCGCTAGTCAGGATTGAGAACAAGTGGTTGTCAATCATCAACAGAACGCCCATTTAATTACTAACGGTGTCATCGAATCGATTAGCAGACGATGTATACGATCGAGATTTGCATAGAGAATAACAATTTAATGTCAATGAGCTGCAAACATTAATTCAAACAAATCTGCCAAAACTAACGATACAACAACACGATGCATATAACTGCATTATGAAAGCGATTTCACAATAAATTGGCGGTTTGATTTTCCTCGATGCACCCGGTTATCATTGATCGCCAGTCGCTCACAAAATAGCATAACATTGGCCGTCATATCTTCTGGCATTTCGGCAACTCTTTTGGAGGTAGGACAGCGTACTCTACATTCAAATTGCAATTGAACATGCAATTTACTGAGACTCCGACATGCAACATAACAAAGAATTCAGGAATGGGAAAAGTTTTGAAAACATGTAAACTAATAGTATGGGATTAATGCACAATGGCCCACAAAAAACAATTGGAAGCAATCACTCGCTTCAAAATTTAAGAGGTAATACAGAGCCATTGCACTCATTTTGCTGGCTGGTGATTGTCGTCATACTCTGCCTGTTATACCACATTCCACAACAGCTGATGAACTAAATGCATGTCTCAAATGGTAAAATGTTCATACAATTATATTGACCACTAACATGCGTATCCAACTGCAACAACACGAATCCGCTGCTCGATTCACCGAGCAACTTTAACATCTTGGAAACGAAAAAATGCCAATCGATGACACGACAAACTGCATTACCATTCCAGCAGATCTTTGTAATTTTACTGAGTCATCTGAACTTTGTAGGCGAATAATCCGAGGTCTTTATAAACTAATGGCCCTAATGCCGTAAACTGGTGACTAACAAGCCAGGTCGATGGATTCTGTCCTTAAAATTTCACTACAGCGAATCCATTTGGCGCCCTTCACGACCCATATTTCTTTTCAAAATTGGCACGGTTTCGGCTACACAAGACTGAATTTGAAAATCAGTTTTCAATATTTCGAAACGTTCCTCAAGCGAAAACATAATTGTTTCGTGACGCGGAATATCAGACTGGCAAGTTTTCAAAATTTCAAGGAAATTGTAAAAAAGTGTTGCCATAGCCTATGATTTAAAAACAAACCAATAGGTGGCTCACCTTGTATAAAGTTTTATATGTATCTGTGGTTTCTAATGCGCAAAGACTAAACACATTATCTGGTAGATTGGACACGCCGCCATCAACATATATAAAATTGTTTATTTCGTTAACATTGATTTCTTAAATTATTTGATTCTTACGAGTACATCATTATAGCATTTAGTTTCGAATAGTACTAGCGAATAATTTAGCAATCGAAATAAAGAATGACCATTCAGTGTCATATACGATTTAAATATAATTTTAAAGCCACCTGATTTATTCATATTGAAATCAACTGTGCGAAATTAGAATGAGAAAACATTATATTACTTAGCGGATCTTTCCGCCGTTACTGTTGTTATACTGTTCGAAAATTATTACCAACATATTTTTTATACATACGATTAGTACAAAACTTACTTCTCTGGATATAGGTACTTTGTGGTCCAAACTATGAATAATTAAAGGTTTACTTTATTCTATAACATTTATCGTATGAGAGAAAAGGAGAGACATAGATATTAACGATAACGAAAGCAATAAACAGAAATGATGGTCAGGTACATATTAAAGCACTACCACAGTTAGTTTAGCCAAAACAATGTAATCCACTTTTTAAATATTTTATTAGTATTGGGAATGTTTTAATATTTTCTATTTTGTACTTGTTTCTAAATACGCCTACAGTGGCCCTATTCTGGCTTTCCCTGGGAATAGGGAATTGGGAAAAACATTTTCATAGCATTTTTGTCAAAATTATGTCTTTCTGGCCTACTGCGGGAATAAGGTTAGTGTAAAAATGTTTAAAACAAAATGAATTGGGAAACTTTTGTTCCACAAAATTTTTATAGGGAAAAATATGTTCCCATTTAACTTTGTTTCGAAAATATTAACACCAAACATGTTCCCTTAGTAGGCCAGAAAAATACAATTTAGATAAAAATGCTATTAAAATATTTTTCCCAATTCCCTATTCCCAGGGAAAGCCAGAATAGGGCCACAGTAGTGGAAACCTACAGAAACCTGAAACACAAAATCCTCATACTTCCCCGGTTGACAAACGAGATTCAGAAAAACAGGATGATTTTAATAACCTATAAAATATATATGTATTTATAGTGTATTTCATCCGATATTCATTAAATATTTAGAAAATATATTTTTTGTAGCCAACCCATTTTTAACTCAATTCAAACACAAACCCTTAAATATCTCAATTTAAAGATAAATGAACCTAAACCACTTTCAAAATAAACGGCTCATTTGTTGAGTTATGTACATTATGTTCAAACATAAATAAAATTTAAATTTTGATGATATTGGTAATTAGTATATCGAAACCTCAAATCCTCAAAACCAAAATCCTCACGGTAATATAGGATCGGATAATATCAGGCGGGTCGGTTCGCTCCCAAGTTAGAAAAAAATTTTCAGTGTAAAGGAATTAAAAAATCGATAGGAGCGGGAATATAGGATCGGATAATATCGGGCGGATCACTGTGCCCCGTCGCTTCGCTCCCAAGTTAGAAAAAAAAAATTAAGTTTATACGAGATTAAAAATCCATAGGAGTATAGGAGCGGATTATTTCTTGAGGAAAATATGGATTGAAATTTTTGAGAATTTTGATTTTGAGGATTTTGATTTTGAGGAATTTTGACCTTTGAGAAAATGTGGATTTTGATCTTGGGGATTTTGTGTTTGAGGTTTTTGTAGGTTTCCCGTATTTTCTAAGCATTTAGCAAGAACTTTAGTGACGCTGCTTTATGTCCCTAGTATGTTAAATGATTTTGTAATACGTCTGACAGGGTGTTCCATGAGATTTAAAATCTGATTTTTTAATGGGCATTAGGTATATCCCTTTTCAACCAATAAAATAAAAAATTTGGCTCAATTTTAGTCCAATCCACACAAATATGTGAGTAAAAAACCATAGTATGTAATGGCGTTGTTGATAAAAAATTTCGCTTGATTTTAAATAAAACCAACACAATTGCGTGTATAGATATAGTGTTTATTTTCGGACGAAAATAAGTTAAAAAGGAATTCACAAATGTGTAAGTTGGTTGAAAAAACATACAAAACTAAATTTTTGACATGGTACTTTTGCCCTACCCGCACAATTGTGTTATTAAAACACAAAAGGGATATTCTAAAGTCATTGGAAGTTCAATACAAAATTATATAACTTACCAGAACATTCCTTTGGGTCTAAGCAGTATACCAATATCACTGAAGTTCAACAGTCGTTAGCATTAGGTGGTTTTGGTTAGGTGACCCACTAACCAACATCGTGTATCAGCCAGACCTGAATCACGATCTCTGGGAATGGCCGATAATGGCCATCCAAATTTGAGTAAAAATAACATCAGTACACTGAGAATACCAAAATCCGTAGCAATAAACCCGAAAGTCGTGCATTGCCACGTTTGGTAAGATGACTCAATGACCAACTTCTTTTACCAGCCAGATCTCAATCACGATCTTGAGTGAGAATTTATTGCTAGGAATTTTCATATTCTCGGTACATTGATGTCATTTTAACTCAAACTTTACGCAGTAAAGTAAGTACAAAGTACTAGTATACAAAGTTAGTCATTGAGTCACCTAATTAAAACCACTTAGTGCTTATAATGCTCGACTTCGGGTTCAATGCTACAAATTTTGATATTCTCGGGGTTCAGAAGTCACTATAACTCAAATTTGGATGGCCAATATCGGCCATTCCCAGAGATCGTGATTCAGGTCTGGCTGCTACACGATATTGGTCAATGGGTCACCTAACCAAAACCACCTAATGCTCATGATGCTGGACTTCGAGTTGATGCTGGACGAATCGACATTTCCACCGAACAGAAAAAATAAAACATTTAAAATAGCGTGTGCCACCACAATTCATGCACCATAGAGTGGTACCTATAACGAGATAGTATACTCTTACGATAAAAAACACAGTCAACAACTTGTGTATGTTGCTCTATCACGAGTCTCGTAGGGCAGTTCATCACGTCGACTAACAATGATCATGTTTTCTACAATGAACACAAAAATGCAACCCAATTGGTCCTCTTCAAAATGAGTTAACGCGCCTCATCACAAACCCGCTAAATAAAGCTCAGATTGTAATGGCGAATTTTGTACGAAATAATAATGACGTCTGGTTATTAACATTGAACTGCCAAAATCGTTTCACCTCGACCTAACTGATACAGTCACACAGAGTAGCTCAATTCTCTTGCTTTCCGAGATCTAGCTGTGCAATGATGAGCATGTTAATATACTGTTAAAGTTAGCCGAAAGTTTCCAGCCGAAAGATAATGCAGATAGTGTCTTGAATACAGCAAAAATCAGTCATAAACTAGAATTTAGGATGAATTTAGGATCGGGTTATATCCTTCGGGTGAAGGAGAAATTATTTCAGTTTATAGGAATTTAAAAATCGATAGGAGCGAGAGTATAAAGAGAGTTTAACTTTCTGTTGAAATAGTCAAGACACTATCTGCATTATCTTTCGGCTGGCAACTTTCGGCTAACTTTAACAAGGTCATGTTAATATTATTAATTTTGAATCCTGCGTTCAGTTCAAGAGAGATAGTCAGCGGACGGTCGGAGTAGCAATATAAAAATTCAAGTAGAACTTATACAGTCACCTCGCATAAGGAAATCATTGTTGGACACACAACTGGTATGAGCGTAACAACACAACCCATTGGCGATATAAGATGCTTTCGGTAGTTGTATACACCTTGTTGAATAGAACTGCCGAAGAATGTATAAGAAGTTGGCCCGAAATTTCATCTCGAAAAGGCCTTTTCCCATATAGTGTGTGTCTTTGCTAAATCACTTAAAAATAATTCCACCCCGAAAATTTTATTGTTAAATTAAAGAAAAAAAAATAACTATTTAACCCGAATAAATTGTAAAATTATATTACTGTTTGCAGAAAAAAAGCTTCACAATCTATTAATAAATTACATCTACTTTATTGATCACCCCGAAAACTATTTTCTATACATTCTTCAGATGAAAATATGTTCATTAATAAATTTCCTTGCGGCAAACACAGAGATGACCTCCTCCCTTGGAATATGGAGTTAGGAGTGCCAATGTGCATAAAACTTATATTCAGGCGCCCATTTGGAAATCACGAGGATTGATGGTGAATATTGATCATCCTGAAAACCACTTTCTATACATTCTTAAGTTGAAAATATGTTCATTACCAAAATTCTTGGTGGCGAACACAGAGATGACCCCCACCCTTGGCATTCAGAGTTAGATGTGCCAATGTGCATGGAACTTATACTCAGGTGCCCATTTGAAAATCACGAGGATTGATGGTGAATATAGATCATTCGGAAACCACCACTTTCTATACATTCTTCCATTCTACCATCAATCCTCGTGATTTTCAAATGGGCGCCTGAATAAGTAATTTAAGTTCTATGCACATTGCCACACCTAACACCCAACACCTATATGCCAAGTGAGAGGTCATCTCTGTGTTCGCCACCAGGAAATTTGGTAATGAACATATTTTCATCTGAAGAATGTATAGAAAATAGTTTTCTGGATGGTCAATAAAGTAGATGTAATTTATTAATAGATTGTGAAGCTTTTTTTCTGCAAACAGTAATATAATTTTACAATTTATTCGGGCTAAGTATTTATTTTTTTTTCTTTAATTTAACAATAAAATTTTCGGGATGGATTTATTTTTATGTGATTTAGCAAAGACACACTCTATATGGGAAAAAGCCTTTTCGGGATGAAATTTCGGGCCAACTTCTTATACATTCTTCGGCAGTTCTATTCAACGAGGTGTATACAACTACCGAAAGCATCTTATATCGCCAATGGGTTGTGTTGTTACGCTCATACCAGTTGTGTGTCCAACAATGATTTCCTTATGCGAGGTGACTGTATAAGTTCTACTTGAACTTTCGGGATGAAAATTTCGGGCCAACTTCTTATACATTGTCGCAGACATAATCAAGTACATAGATTTTGTCCTTGCTCCATATTCTGAAACAATTTCAAAAATTCTCCAAGGAGACTAACATCTTTTGTCAATGATTATGAGCAGGGATTTCAATTTATGAGCAGGGATTTAGTTTTGCTGCTCCCTAAGCTGAATCACTTATAAAGTTTCTGCGATACGAATTCGATTTGCATAAGAACTCAGATCAAACTATATCTACTACGAGATATGGGTCATGGGACCGCGTCTTTGATGCTTGCAGCTACCATAGGCCAATTGCGCTGATTATAGCGAAAGAATAATAGACCAATTTGACGATAATAAACGAATGAAAAAATCTGGTTAGTAAAATTTCATTTTTTCTTCCTTTAAAGTAAACCGTACACACGCACTATACACTGCTTCAGGTTTATTGCTTCAAATTTTTATTAAATTTTACTGCTGTAAAAAGACATTCGGTATCTAAAAGTAAAAAATTCTTTAGTTGATTTGGAATATTTTTTTGAATCTTTGGAAAATCTTATTAGAAATCAATGGGGAATTCATAATTGGTTTGAGTTAAATATATTTGGTTTGCGTCCATACGCAATTTTTTTCTTCGTAATTTATCAATTAAAATTTTAATTTTTATTTTAGTTATAAGATGCAATATTTTTCTGCCATTTTAATTAAGACAGTTTGATATACGTCTACTAAAAGTACTGTTAAAATTTACTCGATTTCGTTAAACTTATCGTGATGTGCGAGTTTTTTAATTATGGTAAATTCAATGAATATAATATATCCGTCCCTTGTTTTTATCTCACTTTTCATTTATTTCAATATTTTGAATTAAAATTATGTACAAATTTTGTAATTTATTTAAAAATCTGTTCTAGGTTTTCTAAACCAATTAAAATAATGTAAAATTAATCATAATATTTTACTTTTAGTTGACAATTTTGCAAATTAAAAATCATAACAGTGTACCCCACACAACCACATAGAAAGACTTTCACGTCCCAATTGGAATTAGCAAAATTCCAATTAGATTTGTATACGTATACGATTTTAATCTATGGAAAAATCTATGGACTACGCTCCTTAATGACCCAGATCTACACTATATCATTCGCATAAAACAAAACAGTTATTTGGCGTGGAATTTCAAAATCACAGCATAAGTTTTATGGGAGGGTTCTTCCAAATCGCCCCAGTCGGCCTAAATGGAAGAGTTCGGTGTGGTCATGATGTTGAGACATCCGGAATGTGGGCGTTAGTTTGTATCAAGTAATACGCGTTGAGGTGAATAACCGGCGACAGAACTGTCTACCATGCCTAACCAAGAATCCAATGAAACTTGTATTTTTTGCAATTCGTCTTTGGGTTAGCATTAGACAAAGCTACACCACACTTTTCGTATTTCTGTTATAATATTTATTGTATCGAACTGGGTATGGTACGGGAATTTATTACAAATTACTTACAACATATTGGCATAGTTTAACCCCCAAAAAACTACCGCAAAGGAAAGAGATCAACAAAACTTGATCAATATGCATTAAAGTACCTTCCTCTGCAACAAATAGATGCCCAGAGATTATTACATCTTTTGTGCAAAAATTTTCAAAACAACGTTAATTGGGAAACTTTTGTTTCACAAATTTTTTGTAGGGAAAACTATTTTCTTTACCTTTTTTTATGTTTTAATCTATGCAATCTGGTCTGGGGCTGACGCATTCCTAACTCTTGCGCAGTTCGCTTTTCACGTCCTACTTTACGCATTGCTTCATGCCAGCCTATACTGGCATAGACGATGGGCCGGCCCGTAAGTTTTGCACTCGACAAGGGGCCATTTAACCTTATTTCGAAAATATTTCCACCAAACTTATTCCCTCAGTAGGCCTAGAAAGTTTAATTGATATGAAATAAGACAAAACTGCTATGAAAATATTTTTTCAATTCCCCAGTCCCACGGAAAGCCAGAATAGTGTAACAGGTAGGTAATTCGATGCATTATCATCGATTTATGTGGATACGGGCGGTTGTATTAAATTCATGCGTATTCATTTCTTGTACACAATGAGCTGTTTCAACCTAATTTGGGGTGGGCTATTACTTTTATAACAAGTCTATACAGAGAAATATGGTTTTAAAGAGCTTCACTCTTAAGGGGCAGATTTTGGGGATTGAACTATTCCAATATAGTGTAATTCATTTTGTATAAACTTCTAGTATCCCCGCCAGTACCTTACAATAATTTTAAACGGTTGCTTCCCTATGAGGTAGTTTTTGGGGTTAAACTATTCCAATATATTGTAAAATGAAAATTGCTAAAACGAGTTTTCGAGTATACATCAAAAAATGATTGCGATGGGTCCTGCATTCAGGAAAATTCATTTGGAGGGTCCTGAGGGGTATTCCAAGTACCAGGAAAATTCATTTAAAGGATCGTCTGTGGCCCTATTCTGGCTCTCCCTGGGAATAGGGAATTGGGAAAAATATTTTCATAGTATTTTTGCCTAAATTGTATTTTTCCGGCCTACTAAAAGAATAGGTTTAGTGCAAAAATGTTCAAAACCAAGTGAATTGGGAAATTTTTGTTCCACACAATTTTTATGGGCCCGTGAAATATTCCATAGATTTTTCCATAGATTAAAATCGTATCCGTATACAAATCTAATTGGAATTCTGGTAATTCCAATTGGAATTTTAAAGCCTTTCTATGTAGTTGTGTGGAGTACACTGTTATGATTTTTAATTTGCGAAATTCTCAATGAAAAGTAAAATATTATGTTTGATTTTATATTATTTTAATTAGTTTAGAAATCATAGTACACATTTTTAAATAAATTACAAAATTTGAACATAGTTTTAATTCAATTCATTGAAATAAAATAATAGTGAGATAGAAACAAGAGACAGATATATACTCATTGAATTGACGATATTTAAAAAATAAGCACATCAAAATAAGTTTAACGAAATCGAGCAAATTTTATAAGTATATTTATAAGAAGTATATCAAATTGTCTTAATTAAAATGGCAGAAAAATATTGTAACTTATAAATAAAGTAAAAATTAAAATTTTAATTGATAAATTACGAAGAAAAAAATATTATTGTAACATAACCATAAATGTTTAACCAAAATACTACTAAAACAGTCGGGACGCAAACCATATATACTGAACTCAAACCAATTATGAATTTCTCATTGATTTCTAATAAGAAAATTCCAGAGATTTTTCCAGATATTAAAAAACTATACCGAAACAACTAAAGATTTTTTTTACTTTTATAAGCAAATAAGAAGGTCCTTTTAAAGCAGTAAAACTTAATAATGGTACCAATCAACTAGAAGCGTGCATTATTAAAACAAGATGCGTTTAGGTAGGTGACAAATCAACTACTTCACGCATTAGCGAGAACAGAATCGGAATATCCAGATATGGTCGTCAATAACCATCAAAATGTAGTAAAATAATAAAAAAATCTACTGACTACAGATAGGTGATTCTGACCTGAATCACACACATCAGAAATGGCTAATATTGGCCATCTAATTTTGAGTAAAAATAAAATCAGTACACCGAGAATAACAAAATTCGTAGCATTATATACGAAGTCGAGCATTATTAGCACTAGGTGGTTTTGGTTAGGTGACTCAATGATCAACTTCATGTACTAGCCAGACCTGAATCACGATCTCTGGGAATGGCCGATAATGGCCATCAAAATTTGAGTAAAAATGATATCTGAACACCTTGAACATCAAAATTCGTAGCAGTCAACCCGAGGTCGATCATTATTTGCACTAGGTGGTTTTGGTTAGGTGACTCAATGACCAACTTCATGTACTAGCCAGACCTGAATCACGATCTCTGGGAATGGCCGATAATGGCCATTCAAATTTGAGTTATATTGACATCAGTGCCGACATGTTCTAACTATCACTTTTTTCGGTTCGATGCATTTTCGATGGAATAACGGTATTTTAGAAGTAATATTTTTACAAAAAAAAAATATTTTTACTTCTAAAATACCGTTATTCCACCGAAAATGCATCGAAGCGAAAAAAGTGATAGTTAGAACATGTCGGCACTGATGTCAATATAACTCAAATTTGAATGGCCATTATCGGCCATTCTTAGAGATCGTGATTCAGGTCTGGCTAGTACATGAAGTTGGTCATTGAGTCACCTAACCAAAACCACCTAGTGCAAATAATGATCGACCTCGGGTTTACTGCTACGAAGTTTTATGTTCAAGGTGTTCAGATATCATTTTTACTCAAATTTGGATGGTCATTATCGGCCATTCCCAGAGATCGTGATTCAGGTCTAGCTAGTACATGAAGTTGGTCATGATTCAATTCTGGCTAATACATGAAGTTGGTCATTGAGTCACCTAACCAAAACCACCTAGTGCAAATAATGGTCGACCTCGGGTTTACTGCTACGAATTTTGATGTTCAAGGTGTTCAGATATCATTTTTACTCAAATTTGGATGGTCATTATCGGCCATTCCCAGAGATCGTGATTCAGTTCTGGCTATTACATGAAGTTGGTTATTGAGTCACCTAACCAAAACCACCTAGTGCAAATAATGATCGACCTCGGGTTTACTGCTACGAATTTAGATGTTCAAGGTGTTCAGATATCTGGCTAGTACATGAAGTTGGTCATTGAGTCACCTAATCAAAACCACCTAGTGCAAATAATGATCTACCTCGGGTTTACTGCTACGAATTTTGATGTTCAAGGTGTTCAGATATCATTTTTACTCAAATTTGGATGGTCATTATCGGCCATTCCCAGAGATCGTGATTCAGGTCTGGCTAGTACATGAAGTTGGTCATTGAGTCATCTAACCAAAACCACCTAGTGCAAATAATGATCGACCTCGGGTTTACTGCTACGAAGTTTTATGTTCAAGGTGTTCAGATATCATTTTTACTCAAATTTGGATGGTCATTATCGGCCATTCCCAGAGATCGTGATTCAGGTCTAGCTAGTACATGAAGTTGGTCATGATTCAATTCTGGCTAATACATGAAGTTGGTCATTGAGTCACCTAACCAAAACCACCTAGTGCAAATAATGGTCGACCTCGGGTTTACTGCTACGAATTTTGATGTTCAAGGTGTTCAGATATCATTTTTACTCAAATTTGGATGGCCATTATCGGCTATTTCCAGAGATCGTGATTCAGGTCTGCCTAGTACATGAAGTTGGTCAATGAGTCACCTAATCAAAACCACCTAGTGCAAATAATGATCTACCTCGGGTTTACTGCTACGAATTTTGATGTTCAAGGTGTTCAGTTGCTTATAATGCTTGACTTTGGGTGTTTTTTTGATAATAAGTTTTATTTTCTATTATTTATTCTAATCATTTTAAAGTTCTAATATATTTTAATAAAAATCTCGATAATTTCTACATAATACGTGTTAGAGTTTGTTGATAAATTTTTATTTTAGAAAATATTATATATTTTTTATTTAAATTGAGGTTTGAGTTATTTTCTAAAAAAGACTCATACTTATATGATTGTACTAAAATTTCCAATATGATTCATTTTTTTCCTATTTGAATTTGAATTAACAGTGTGATACTCATACATACATAACATCTATGGAAAGTCTGGAATACTTCACACCCGTAATTTTTATAGGGAAAAATATTTTCACATTTAACTTTGTTTCGAAAATATTAGCACCAAACATGTTCCCTCAGTAGGCCAGAAAAATACAATTTAGACAAAAATGCTATGAAAATATTTTTCCCAATTCCCTATTCCCAGGGAAAGCCAGAATAGAGCCAATGATGGGGCCCAGATCCCATTTACTAAATTTATTTTGACTCGCATAATTTTGATCAAAATTGGTGAAGAGAGGTTTTCTTACAATTAAGGAATCGATTGCGATTGGTGCATATTTCGAGAAAATTCGTTAAAAGGGTCATCCGATGTGCCCGAGCCCATTTCTTTTATTTTTTTCGGAGGGGGGGGGGGGCACCATTTTTATACAAATTGGTGGGGGAGGGTTTATCCAGCTTTCGGGAAAATCCGTACAGATCCTCATCTGGTGCGATCCTCTCCAGGTCCCTTCTTAAAATGTTGCGACTTGTATGATTTTTATAATAAATGCTGGAAGAACGTTTTCGAGTAAAAAAAACCGAATGTGATGAGTTTTGATTTCGGAAAAATATATTTGGGGGCATCCGGAGATCCGAGGGGCTTTGCGCCTTTCTTAATTATTTTATTTGGCTTGAAGGATTTTGATAATTTTTAGCGATACTGGATTTTCGGATGCAACGAAACGATTACTACGATTTCTGATTTCTATATTGATTCATGTTGCACCAAGTTGCTTCATGTTGCACTATGTTGTATGACGTGGTACTACGTGTAACATCATGTTATGGCAGTTAAACTTTTAATTTAACTAACTATATATCATATCATAATACTCGCAACTCTCGAGCTGGTGGTGGCGTTGCCATGTATATTCATCGAGACCTTGAATTTACCTTGGTTAAGACTCATTCTTTCTTAGAAAACATATCCGTTGTTACTTACTCTAAATTCCTAAATTTATTTATAACTGTCATCTATAAACCACCTCACACGTGTCATCAAACTTTTTTATCATTTTTGGACAATCTTATGTCCACCCACAAAAACCAAACCATTATAGGAGATCTTAATCTTAATGTCTTAGCCAGTTCAAAATCGTACATATGTAATTATTTTTTCACTTTACTTTTAAATAATTACTACATCATCAACGCAATAGACGCATTATATGCTGCGAGAATCCAAGCGTCCATAAGAACGATAATCGATCACATATTATCTGACCATAAAGACAAATTCTTTATGTTCTATGGTGATACGAGCCTAAGCGACCATCGGTTTTTGTTTACCAAACTTGTGTCACCAAAAAAATAAATTTATTCAACTCAAACTAGAAATATCATTGATTACGATAAAGTACTGACTGACATTACAGATAAATATTCACCATCATCTGCTTCTAATTTCGTTTCATTTTTTAATTATATCCTTGCTTCAATCAATCAAAATACTACAAGTTCTACCCCTAAAGTTAAAATATCTGCATATAAAAAGCCGTGGTTTAGTGCTAAGCTCTCCAAGCAAGCGATCTTTCGGGGTAAATATTACAAATTACATAAGGGATTTCCACTAAATACATATTTTGAAGAAAATTTTAAAAGATTAAATAAATAATTCTAAAAATCAATCAAAAATACCAAGAAATCATATTACACTACTAAGTTAACCCTTCAGTGCGCCGCGATGCATATTTGAATCACTCTAATTTTTACCATATAACATTGCGAAACATAATTCAAATACTAAAAAGAGCACTAATTCAAATACGCATCACATTTGTCTTTGGATTCTCATTCGGTTTTTTAACGAAAAACGCACGTTTAAGTTTATTTTTTCATTATTTTATGACAAGTCGCAAGTAAAACATAACGCGTAAAGTTGTGCTACTTTGATTGAAAATAATATATTAACGATTAAAAAGGTAAGTGTAAAATAAATTTTTTGAACTTCTAATATTCGTTGATTGTCGATTGAAGTAGTTAGAATAATAATAAATCAGTGTATAAATACGGTAATAAGGTAAAATATGAGCGATTCATATATGAATCAGAGTGCATTTTGCGCTACAAAATATGATTCATATATGAATCAATGCACGTTTCAGTTGTATAATTCCTATAGTTTTTTTTGATATCAGAGTGGAAGTTTCACAAATTCTGAAGGATTTTGGCCATACTTTTGGTGCTGTTCATAATTATCACAACAGGGTGTTTGGGTATGTGTCTAAGTTTGTCCGGTTAGCATCACGAAGACTTTGTGACCTTTTATTTTGGTATTTTGTGCGGGGTTTTGGAACAGTTTTTATTTAAATTTTTTGAATTTTTGTAATGACAGTTAACGTTTCAATTATAGATGCCGCTAATTTATAAAAATTCCGGAGCGCCAATAGATTTAGAAAAATTAAATAAGGATGATTTATTCGATTTAATTGAAAATATTCCTTCTGCGAGTGAAGATGAAATCAACGATGAAAGCGAAATGGAAGAGCCGATTCTTTCTGAAGATACATTAAAAAATTATTTGCAAAAAAATGGAATTGGTGAATTGGAAGTGGAGGTATCAACAACTGAAGATTCGAACCATGAAGGACTTTCAAATAAACCAGTTTTAATTGAGGTACCACCTCTTGAGGATTGTGAATACATTTCGGGGGTTGAACCCTTATCGACAAATGAGTTAGTTCTGATTCAATCCAATGCAATTGTTAAACCACTTGGGGTACAACCTACTGCCGATTTCGAAGGCGTCTCAGTGGTTGAATCTTCATCATCCTTCGAGTTACAAACTGCTGCAATTCGTTAACCGAAAAAATTAAAATGGAAACGGGAAAATATGAAGGATGTCCCCTGTGCTTTTACTGGAAGTTCAATATTGACTAATGCTATAACAGATTTACAAACACCGTACCAGTATTTCAAATATTTCTTTAACGACGTTTTATTAGACAAACTTGTAGAAGAAAGCATAAGATACAGCATCTCAAAAGATCCAGGTAATCCATTAAATTTTTCAAGAAACGAGTTAATGAAATATTTAGGCATCTGCATATTATCATCAGTATCAAACACTTCAAACGTAAGAGATTATTGGAATAATCATATTGGATTAAATATTGTTCGAGGTGCAATAAGTCAAAAACGTTTCGAAACGATTCGGTCAAATCTCCATTTTAATGATAATTTTATTAATACTAATGACAAACTTCATAAACTCAGGCCAGTTGTCGATTCCCTGAATAATACATTTTTATCGATTCCAATGGAAGAGATGCTCTCAATTGATGAGCAAATATGTGCTACAAAAGCTCGTCATCATTTGAAACAATATTTACCATTGAAGCCAAACAAATGGGGCTACAAATTATTTATACTTGCAGGAGTATCTGCAGGATTCTGTTATAAGTTTGAAATTTACACTGGAACCGAAAACGAATCTGGAAAGCGACAAGCAAATGAACCTGACTTAGGGTCAAGTGGTAATGTAGTAGTGCGGCTAGATCGCGAAATCCCGAAAAATTGTTATCATAAAATTTATTTTGACAATTATTACACGTCAATCCCACTAATTACATACTTATTCCACAATGGAATCCATTCTCTCGGAACGGCTAGACGACCAAGAATACCCTCATGTAGAGTTCCAAATGAAAGTGAGAGTAAGAAAATGAAAAGAGGAACATCAGGAGAATTTATTACACGGTATGAAGGGGTCGACATAAGTAATGTGTACTGGAAAGATAATAAAATGGTAACATTACTATCATCATTTGTGGGCACGGAACCTATTAGTTCAATTGACAGATATGACAGAAAATTGAAAAGGCGCATTCAAATTGATTGCCCTGCTGTAATCAAGCAGTATAACCGGCATATGGGTGGAGTCGATTTGTTAGATAGCAATATGGGCAGACATAAAATCAAAATGAGATCCCGGAAATGGTATATGCGACTATTTTACCATCTAATGGATATTGCTGTGATAAACGCTTGGCTCGTTTATCGACGGTCAAATCAGGAAAAACCTACAATGAAACTAAAAGATTTTAGAATCGATCTAGCACGTTCGTTGTGTTCCATTGGATCATCTTGCCATGCAAAACGTGGAAGACCTTCTGGTTTACAACAAGAAATTGACAGCAAGAAGCGTAAAACTAGCGGTCTTCCTTTACCTACTCAAGACGTAAGATTGGATACTGTAAATCATTTCCCTGTTTGGAATTCAACACGTTTACGGTGTAAATTACCAACATGTCAGGCGCAAACATTCGTTGTATGTGAAAAGTGTAACACGGCACTTTGTTTCAACAAACAAAAAAATTGTTTCAAATTTTTTCATCAAAATTAATGTTTTCAATAAAAGCGCATTGATGCATATATGAATCAAAATTATTTTGCAATAAAAAACTGAAAATAAAATTGGTTTGATACTTTTTCCACATTTTCACACTACTCAAATGTATTATAAAAAAATTTTGCCAAAAAAAAAAATCGCGCACTGAAGGGTTAAATGGTAACATTAATAATTCGAGGGGAATGTGGAATGTTATAAATGAAATTCTTACCAATAGGGTAACTTCTCAGAGGCGTAATAATGAATATATTTCTATAGAACTGAACATTAATGATACTATAGTAACTGATCATCTAATAATTGTAAATGAGTTTAATAAATTTTTTGCTACAATTGGAAAAAACATTTCTAGTTCATCATATCTCACATTCATCTTCCTACACCAACACCACTTTCCGTTAAAAGACAGCTAACAGCCCTTGGATCATTAACTGAAATTGATATTAATAACATAATAAATAACCGAAAATCTTCGTCTTCCCCTAGCTATGATTACGTCACTGTACATATGGTTAAAAAGCTTCTGCATATAATTTCTCCTATATTAACCAAAGCGTTAAATGCATGGATCAGAGGTGTATTTCCATCATTTCTTAAAATTGATCGCGTTACCCCAATTCTGAAATCTGGTGATCTCTTATCTTTGTCTCTTAACAATTACCGACCAAATTATAGAATTTGGTCTTTTTCTTTCAGTTTTTTCTAAAAATTTTGAACGAGTAATTCACACACCTCTAGCGGATTATCTAGAGTTTAATCAACTTATCAACATTGAACACTGCTTCTGCCGCACTAAATCTTGTAGAATTAATTTATGCATCGCTCGAAAACAAATATGCAACGTCATGTTTATTTCTTGATTTTAGGAAGGCGTTTGATTGTGTTAACCATGCCATATTAATTAGAAAACTTATAAGTTTTGGAATTTCTGGTAGTGTCTTAATGTTATTACAAAATTATCTTAGTGATAGAAAACAAACTGTTCGTAGTGGCGATCATGAAACTTCAACCATTGATATCTCGGTTGGAGTTCCACAGGGGTCCATTTTGGGCCCAATTCTGTTTTTGATCTATGTAAACGACATTTCCAATCTAAATTTGATAGGAAAGATCCAACTGTTTGCTGATGATGCCGAACTTATTTACAGCTCTAAGACTTATGATCAACTTCAACATGATACGGAAAGTGATTTGGCCATTATTAATGACTGGCTAAACGATAATAAATTAGTATTAAATGCTACTAAATGCAATGTCAATGTTTTTTACTTAAAACATAAACCATCACAAATTTTTAATGACATCAATTGACTGTGCTATGTATCTTGGATTGCAAATTAATTCGCAGCTCTCTTGGATTAATCACGTCAATGAAATTAAACGAAAAGTATCCCCTATCAATGATGTCCTGCGGCGTGTTGGGTGGTCATTCCAGATTCTCTAAAATACAGTATTTACTACAGTTTTATTCATTCTCACTTAACATATTTAATTGAAATCTGGGGTTTCTCAAATGGTGTTCATCTGTATGACTTATACAAATTATTCAAAACAAAGGGCTAAAAGCGATTCAAAATTTGCCTGTTTTGACTCCAAGTAAATTCCATTATAATGATAAAAATCTTCCTATTCTATCACTAGTTGAGTATCATTATATTTTGACAATCTATAAGATTGGCTTATTAAGGCATAATACTGATTTTTTCACTAATTTTTCTGTTACAGAAAAACTTACACTAAGCTCGTTGAACTATCAGGTCAAAAAGGTGTCAAAGTATTTAATGCATTGGTTGATGACTTGAAAGATGATAGAATTTCAAAGCTCAAGCGATATTTGAAAAAGTCACTGTTTTACAAATTTATCGAAGATTATAACCTCTACCACTGATATTGTTCTTGGAATTGATGAAGTTTGTTGTTGGTTGTTTGAAATATTAGTTATGCATTAGTTGCATCACTTACAAAAAAAAAAAAAAAAAAAAAAACTATGTAGTGGGATGATGCATCCTGTTTGATCATATTGCACTCTGTTGCATGATGTTGCATCTTGTGGAGAGGTTGCATGTTGTGGAGGGATATTGCATGTTGGGGAGGGATGTTGCATCTTGTGGAGAGACGTTGTGCGATATTCCACTATGTTGTGCCATGTTGGCTTGGGGCCTTTTTAAACACTTTATTTAGCTTGAACGATTTCGATAAAATTTTGAGGGACAGGGTTTTTGAATGCAAGGAAACAATTACAAGGAGTACTGTTTTCGGTGTCATCCTCATGTTTCAACCTGATATACCATGTTGTATGTTATTGCACCGTTTTGTAAGATGTTGCACCTTGGTGCATGGGGTGTTGCATCATGTTGCGCAATATTCCATAATGTTGCGTCATGTTGGACAATGTTGCGTGATGTTGCACCATGTTGTGGGGCGTTGGCTTAATATTGCATCATGTTTGGCAATGTTGCACCATGTTGTACCATGTTGTGTGATATTGCTCTATGTTGCGCTATTTTATACTATTTCTGAAAATAATAGTTGTTATAAGTAGCAATGTTTATTTGTAACATTCGCAATCTAATTAATGTTTTGCCTTGGACCCAGAATTTGATGTCGTCTGCTGCGGCCCAGGTTTCTATATTTTTTTTTCGGGTAGCACGATTTTAATAAAAATTGATGAAGGGGATGCCACGGAATCAAATACCGCGAGTCGATTTCAATCGATGGGTGCTAATTTCAGGAAAATCCACTATGTGAGTAATAAGGGATTTTTAATAGAATGGATTGCGATGAGTCTTAATTTTCGGAAAATTCATTTAAGATTTTACGATTTTCATAAAAATAGGTGAGAATGGCTTTTTGTGAAGTGACGAGTTCTAAATTAGGGAAAATTTGTTAAGTGGGTTGTTATATGCGATACGGGTTCCTATGTAAAAAAAACGAAATTTCTGAGAGGATGTTACGACTGTGTTGTCGTCAACAATACCAAATACCATTTTTAATTGATTACATCCACATTTTTTGTACATTTTTGTGTTTTATTCCCCGCGGTTGTTTTGCGTCCGGGTTTCTTTGCGTCCGGGTGTAGGTTGGCGTCTACACGCGGTAAATGGTGGATGTATTCCTGTGTTTTTTTCTGTTTTGTTGGTAATGGAGCGGAAATGGGAGAGAGAGAGAAAGCAATGCGCATCGAGTGTGTGCAAAGTAAAACGTTTTAGAAAAAATGTTTTTCTTATATGCTTCTCTTTTTTATCAACGCAAATTGATATAAAGGAGAGACAGAGAAGAGAGATCATTTTTTCTATAACGTTTTGCGAGTTGTGCGGCGCAAGAATTTTTTCTTGTGTCAGCATTCAAGTGGTGATTTTTGAGATTAGAGTTTTGATTTTTAAAAAGTCAAGTTTTGGTTTGTTTTTGGAAAAAGTTTTTTTTTGGTTTTTTGACTAGGGGTCGAGTGGAATGTATTCGGCTGCCTACTTTATTTTTCTAAAATTAACTAAATAAATAAAAGAGAAAAACAAAACGTGAAATTGTAATTAGTGATAATAAGACGTGATATTAAAAGGAAAAGTTGTTCCTGTGGCCCTATTATGGGTAGTACAATTAATTTAATAAAAGAAAAAATATAAAAAATTAAAATAAATTTGAGATTTGGTGATTTTTTTTGTGTTATTCGACGGGTACCACAATATTCTTACGGGTGCCGACAAGTACCGTATTTTTGAGAGTGCTGTTTTACAACGGGTGGCCAGGTGAAGCCATTCGCAACGGTTTTTTTTGATTTTTAAGGCGAGGCAACGCCCGATAATAAAAATTGTTTACGGTTTTCGACGTGCCAACGCCTAATAAATTTTGGGCACGTTTTGGGCGAACGGACACCGCGACTATAACGGGTGTCGTGCGTACTGTTATTTACGGGTGGCCAGTTGAGGCTACTCTGCTATCAACGGATCCGGCGGCCAGTTGAGGTCAGCAGTATGGTTATTAGAATTTATCGGCAGAAGAATCCGGAAACGGGGTAGTCAACAAGGGACCCCGCAACAATACGGGTGGCCAACCGGCCTCTCGTGTTTTTTTTTATAATTATTTGGTATCGGGGAAAGGCCCCGCAGGTGGCCATCTGGCCAATTGTTTTGTGGTTTACTGCCGCAACATTACGGTAGTCAACCGGCTATTGATAGTTTTATACCGTGGTATCGGGGAAAGGCCCCGCAACGCCTAATTTATTTTGGTGGCCAGTCAAGGCCAAAATACTTAACGGCACCAAAGCCGCAACGGTCCGGGGCGGCGACAATGAGGCATGACGGCTGCGCAAGACCGCAACAATTTATTTGATAGTTATTTAAGGTACGATTTTTTTTGATTTTTGTTTATTTTATTTGATATTTTTACATTTTTATCTTTTTCTTAAATTTTTTAAATATAATTTTTTTCGGATTTTGTAATCGAGCGCCGCACAGCGGGTGCGCGCTCGGTGCGCATTGATCTTTCTCTCTCTCTCGTTTTCTCTCATCGTGGGGCGGTGGAGGGGGAAGTTGTTTCCTGTTATCTGTTTTTCTTCTTATTAAATAAAATGAAATATTAAATTTTTTCGGTGTGGTGTGATGGGAGCGGAGACTCCCTCTGTGTCGGCTTAGTGATTGCGGTCCCTTGGTACCTGCATCCAATTTCGTAACCAGGGCTCGACCTTGTTTGAGTTCGAATGGATGCGCGCACCAAGGCACCTCTCTCCCATTTATAATTTTTGAGTTGTTCGTTCCTCAGGTTCCGTTCGACGAATTTCGGCGGAACATTCGGGTTATTATTAATTATTATTTGCGTTCCCCCTAACTTTCTGTATGATCACGGTGTAAGCCAGGAGCGTCATGCAAGCCTCAAACCCCACGACCTTAGCACTTCTCCCTGAGAACGTAGCCGGCAAAAATCACCGTGGAGGCCTCTGCATGCGCTTAGTGAAATCTGCAGGTTGGCAGTAGCCAGCCAGTAACAAGGATACTTCTGAAAGTCAGGAAATGCCTGCAATGGATCATAATTTTGAAATATTTGTTTAAAGGTGATTCGGTTAAGTCACTAGTCGCGTCTTATTACACAATAGAACTACGTCATTTCAATCGAAGGGGAACTCAGATTAATGAAGGAAATTTGAATCTAAAATAATTTTTGGACATGCCTCTGCAAAATTGTCAATTTAAATGAACCTTACCTACTTATTAACCGATTGGAATACAACTTTCTTTGTATGATAAACTTAGGATAGGATTTCAGACCTTTCTCAAACGAATAGTATGGAACTTGGTTGGTCATATGCAAATATAAAATTTGATTGAAACAAAACCGTAGGTTCTTTAAATTGTATAGAACTAATCCGTTATTTAACCAAGTGTGCGCAATTATTTTATTAACTGCTGGAAACTTATTTAATATATCACCTACATGAAGCCATCGAGCGGCAAGCTACTAGTTCGGAAAGTAAGGACGATTCCATAGGTTGAAGGCATAAAAAATTATGATTCGTGTTTAGTTTTTGGGCGGTATGCTAATTTATCGTAATTGTTTTGTATTCAGAATTATAGAAACAACTGATATTTGTTTCGATTTTGTATAAATGATAGACTCGATTTTTGCACGGTATTACAATTAAAAATTAACGTTCCAATTTTGAAATGCTTTACTTAATGTCACAAAAACTTCCAATTCAACCAACATTAGGCGGGCAACGCTCCAGCAACTTTTAACAAGTGTTGTGATTGTAAAATGTATGATTTTAAAGAATTTTGTTTGGCTCCATCCGTTTAGGAGTAAAAGGCTTTAATGTTGTATATCTTAAACAAATTTCCTTGCAAATAAAAGCAAATATCCTAACAAAACTAAAAATTGTCCTTATATAGTAGTCCAGTGGTGGATAAAGCTCCGACACATAGTTCGGGAGGCACTGAATTCAAAACTCATCTCACATAAATACAACTCCAGGCACGTGAAGGAGAAATCGTTCATAAAAATTTCTAACATCCTCATCACGTTCGAATACAGACTATTTTCTAATCTCGTGCACATAAAATACATTTATAAAATTCTAATTCGCGTCATTGAGCGTTTAAGACATATTTTATTAACCTTTGTGTCGTACAGCACAGCTCAAATTAGCGTCTGTTTTATACGACATAGACAAGCAATTAACTTCGATTTAGCTCTTAGGTTATTATCACGGCTATCAACATTTAAGTTGTTGTTGCACATTCTATAAAATTCTAAATTCTAATACACACATATGGTTTTAATAAATACTATTTATCCAAGGTTCTCAATTTCTAAGCAGTGCACACCAATCAGTTCAATGTATTAATGGATGACGTGTCACATCACATAGGATGATTCCATATCGAATGGCAAATATCTAGACGATATACGTTACTTATTGCGATAAGAACAACACACGTATCCGATACCCTACATAACATACGTCGAGACGCATTACATGGTATAGTAAATAAATTCCAACAATAAAACCGCGACTACGTCATCCTCGCGTATATATAGTTTACGACGAGTATACAACAATAAAATTCTTCTCAAGTACATTTACTTGTCCCATATAATAATATTAACGGCTTGTAGAATATATTTGCATACTAATTACGATATGCCAGTAGAACGAACACATGAATTAACCCACCTACACACATATAGAGACTTACGATATAATAACACATAAATTACAGCATCAATCACCTACTAAAAGAAAATTGGCGATACGACAAGAAAAACACAAAAAAACCGCCATCGTCGTCACTATCGCAATAAGGAAATTGCATTAATTTAACGATTTTATTGCGCATTGTTGCGATATATGTTGCAAGCGTACGAAGCGCGCATGATACACAAGGAGACAAAATAAGTTATCCACTAACCGCCAATTTACATGTCCGATGAGTCTTAATAGTGTATCCTTGGACTTGGATGGCACATGGCGCACGGTACCCACAGCCAAGGTAATACACAAGATAATGAAAATGTTTACAAACAAAAAGAAAATATTTATATTTTTAAGTTTTCGAGGACACACTATACACACACACACATACACCTATACATATACATAAGTTAAAAAAAAACGCGCGCGCAATAAACAAGTCATGACAGCGATTTTTGTTGTTGTTATTTATTAAATTGTTTTGTGCCATTGCACACCGTGTATTGAAAACGTTACACACAACCGGCGATCGTTAACCGATTTTCTATACACAAGTCCAAGGATTATATTAAATTAATATTTTTTTTTTAAATAAATTTATGTTTAATAATTTGCCAAAATTAATAATTTGCCAATAAATTGAAATAAAATTATCGAGTCGATTTCCGATCGTGCACATCGCACACACACACACACATACACAGGCCAAAAGACGACACTGAGATGGCAGTGAATAAATAATTTATGTTTGGAACCAATGATTTTCTTTGTACAAGCTTATCAGTATAAAGTACCAAAAGAGATTTTAAGTTGGCGATTTTTCTGTGTAAGACGTATTTAGCCAACCCAATCCTACCAACCAAACTAATTAATTAATAATTTACCACCACAATATTTGCCACTATTCGAGTGGCAAGAAAAAATGGTGAGCAGACTTAATTCCGGGAAATTTTGATTAGAAGATCCTGCGATGAAGGTAGCTCAATTTTTTCTAGGCGCTAACGATTGTGAATAATTGTGTAAGACCAATGTCTTTACCAGTATTCCAGCAAAGCCTTTTTAAAACTGTTTTTTGGACACTCTCTGAAGACTATTGAAGTATTGGAGACCTATCAAGTTGTATTTACGGGTTATTTTTTAGGAAACAGCAAGTTATTCATAAGTAATTACGTTAATATTTTACATAACTCGTTAAATTTATGTAATTGGCTACACATACATATAAAGTAATGTAGTATTACATAGTATATGTAAATATTTTTTTTTATAGGTACAAACAATATAATTACAAATCACAATACAATGACACACACAAATAGGTTTTCAGCGAAAAATGTAGAATATTTCTGCCAAATTAATAACGGGTGGCCCATCTATCCTTTGCAATTTCAACTACCGCCTATTTCGAGTGTGGCAACACTTAAAGGTTAATTCACGAGGTCGGAAATTTTTACCCTAGCTATTTTTTGCGAGCTCGAACCAATAAAAATTTCCAAATCACAAATGAAACGCCACTTTTTCGCCATGCTCGAGATAAAAAAATGTATCTTTGAGCAAAATTTCCGACAATCGTACCAATTATTTCATAAAAAAAAAAAATATTAAGCAAATTATGCTCAATATAATTTTGTAGCTATTTTTCTGACGCTTTATTTCATTTTATTTTTGTTGTTAATGTGCGAAGTTGTGTTTTTAGTCAAATGGTTATGTAATTTTTGTGAAAAAATTAATTAAAAAGGATATAAATTGAGATAATAATATTAAAATATAAATTTTATAAATTACGTGGATATTAAGTACAAATATTTGAAAATTGTTTAAGATTAATGTAAATTTTGTACCTACAGTTTTCTCGCTGTTGGTTATATTTTTCAAACTTATAGGAATTTTACATATTATAAACATGTTGTTTAATAATTATTGGTTTTATAATTATATTTTTGTTTTTTATTTTAGAAAATGAATGAAATCGATCTTCAATTAATTGAGGATATAAGAAAAGCGGGCAGGGAGTTTATATATGAGAAAAGTAACTCGAATTATAAAAATGGTTGCTTGCGGCAAAGGGTGTGGGCTGCAATTGCCGGAAAAATTGGAATAGAGGCCAAGCAATGTCAGGATCGTTGGAAAGCTCTAAGGGCTAAATATGTCAAGATGACAAAACTACCAAGAAGTGGTAGTGCTGGTGCTGGACCATCTAATGCTAAGAATTTGTGGGTTGTCAGGGCATTAGACTTTTTAAAGTGTCAGATGACATATGAGTAAGTTACACATTTATTTAAGTTGATTTTGGAACATCTAACTAATTTAAGTCTTTTGTTTTAGACCTACCGAAAGCAGTTTGGTTTACAATATATCGACGGATACAATTGTGCCTTGCAAAGACACTGATCCATTTGGGGAGTTTTTAGACGAAACGGCAGAGGAGGGCCTGGATGTCTCTTACGCGTCTGAAATAACCTCCTCTTATGTTGTTACTCCGGGACCACAACCGACTGCGACATCAAAAAGAGTATCAGTATCGATGGCAACACCAACTAAGGGGACACCATCTTTGATGACGCCAGCTTTGGCGACACCATCTTTAACGACACCAGCTTTGGCGAGACCAGTTGAAACAAAAAAAGAAGAACCGATGAAAATCCATTTCAGCCAGTTTTAAATAGGCTTTTGGAAAGCATAGGCAAACATCAAAATCTCTTGGCAAAACAAACCGTTGCCCCATGCTTTTTAAAGACATTTGCAGAAAAAGCGTCTGACGCTTTCAATAAATGGACTATTACTAGGCAGGTCAAATTTATTAGTTGTATAACAGACCAGTTTGAAAGGGAAAATGAAGAATCAAAATATGATTATTTAAAATGATTTATTTTCTTATATAACAATTTTTAACTTTTATATAACTATTTTATACAAATGTAATGAATTAAATGAATTTATTGAATTAAAAAAAATGATTTTTACTGAGTACTTGTATACTGCCAGGGCAGTATATCGATCTCGTTGAAATACGTTTTAAATAGATCTCGAATTTCTTTTGCATCTCTGCTGGCATTATTAGCTCCGAGCCGCTGGACTGTTTGAATGCCATTGTTGCTTTCATTTCGCCATGATCCAGGTCGATATGTTCCACGAACATAACTGTCGACTAATTCTGGATTCACGTATTCATTAATTTTTTTGTCTCGCAACCAATTGTGTAATACAACGGTAGCTTTTATTATTTATAGCACCGTGATTTTGCTTGCGAGAATAGGGCGCCGGTAAATCCGCCACCTACTTGCGAGGATCCCAAAAGCATTTTCTACTACTCGCCGGGCTCAGGATAACCTGTAATTGTACACCTGTTTTTCGGGTGGCAGTACACCAGCGTGTCGACCTGGTTATGGGCGCATCAAATTGGGTAGTAAAGGGAATGCTTCATTCCCAATAAAAACATAGGAATATTCTTTAGTATCATTCTCTCGAACGCTTTGTGGAGGTGGCAGGTTTAGGTCAGAGCCACCACATATTATGGATCTTCCAAAATTACTCCTTCTAAATATGTTGCTGTCTCCAACATGACCCGGTGCCCCAATATCAACAATAATAAATTTGTAGTTCGCGTCACATATCGCGAACAAAACTACACTATGGCTATGTTTGTAGTTGCGATAGATCGAACCTACGTTGCCAAATACCTAGAATTAATAAAAATATCTGTCAACTAATAATCGCGACCTATTTAATAGACAATAAGTACATACTTGTATAAGGACGTGCTTCCCATCCATTGCTCCTAAACAGTGGGGAAAATTCTACTGCCGTTCAAAACCATCGCTGATTTCCCTCCAAAATGCCTCATTAGGTACGGGGAACACAATTTCCTTCAGTACTTGCCATAACTCCTGGCAAGTTTCCCTTATTATTACGGAAGTTGTGCTTCTTCCCAAACGAAACCCAAAGCGTCCAATTGATACCATACTGTCACCACTGGCGAGGTAACTGAAAGAAATGTTCTAATAAATAAACATTTTCGAAATTTAACAAGTAAAATTAAAACTTACCGTATGGTGAGTGATAAACGTTCACCTGCAGTGATCGATCTTTCCCCAACATTCATTTTTGTGATATGTGGTCCGATAATTGTCAATAATTCATCGAAAGTTGTAGGCGACATACGATAAAAATTAAATCAAGTCTCAGTATCTGACCCCTCATTTCAGCGACAAGGTTGGCATAATACCCTTGTCGTCGCCTTTCACGATTTAAAGGATTAACCGTAAACCTCCTACGGCCGCGCTGTTCAATACGGCTGCTTTCATACGCGAAGTACAAAGTGGCTACCGTGTTTAGCAACAACAGATCGCCGTTTAATATATTCATCGTTTCTTGTCTTGAGAAAGACATTTTTAGTCCCGTACCAAAATTTAAAGAAAACCGAATGAAACAAAAAAAAATTGAACAAAATGCTTAAACCCGAAAAGTAGAACACAAATTAATTATAACAAGAAAACACGGAACAAATTACAATAGAAAACTTAAAAAAATCGCACAAAAAATCAATAAAAATCCTGATGACATCCACAACCAAAAATTTCAAAAAATTGACAAGTAATAACAAGACAACTAGACCAATTTTTAAGCAAAAATCAATAGGTGCAACTTCACAGCAAGAGAAAAAAGAGCTAGGGTAAAAATTTCCGACCTCGTGAATTAACCTAAGTGTTCAAAATCATCGTGCAAGAAAATTTGGAAAATGTATTGTTGCTGGAGTGAAGCAGTACTCGCTAGTAGAATGAAGACATACCCCAACCGGTGTTGATTATAGAATATATAGCTGCCTGCAAGTAGCTGCATGAAATGTATGCATTGCACAAAATGTGATCATAATGAGACTACATGGAAAATTTGGGGAACATTTATATTGGCCAAATACTGAAACAACTTATATGGTCGGAGAAAATCAAAAAATTATGGGGAAAATTCTAATTCATACATTTTCCCCAAATTCTCCAAGTAGTCTCAGTATGACCTAAGCTATTAAAAAAAGGACCGAAAATATTGGTTACTAGGGGAAGTTCTCGAGATATTGATCAAAAACTGAAAATAACTTATATGGCCATAGAAAAACAAAAAATTATAGTGAAAATACATGTAACAGTAGTATATGTAACATACACGTTGCGGCACAAAAATAGCAACATCCATACATTTCTCAATGGGGTATAAATTTCCCAAGCTGAATCTTCAAAATATCTAGGATTGCATCTCGATTCAAGATTGAACTGGAAATATCACGTTAGACAAAAAGCACAAGACATTCTAAGCTTAGCCTGTACTGTAAACGTCTGATCTACGAATCGATAATTAAACCAATTTGGACGTATGGTATCCAGCTCTGGGGCTGTACTAAACAATCAAATCGTTAAATTATTCAACGTTGTCAAAACAAATTTCTACGTACAATAACGAATGCTTACCGCTACGTAACCAACGAGGAATTACACAAAGACCCAAATGTTAAATGGATTGATGAAGTGATCCAGGAATTTGCCATCAAACATGAAAGAAGGTTACTGCAACATACCAACAGTGAAGCAATACAACTTCTTGACATAACACAAGAACTGAGACGCCTCTAAAGAATTAAGCCACATGAGCTAGTCATCTAATAAATATAGATTCATTATTGGGAGCAGAATATTGTACTATTGTACTATTTAAATAAATAAAAAAATAAAAAATAATAAAAATTCTGGATAAGCACAATTTAGGCCGCTATGTTTTTCTAATAGCAATGATAGGAATATGATATCTTATTGGCTGTATAACCTAGTTTTTTGGATTTTCTAAGAGATGGCGTATTTTTAGTACTGAACATTCATTTTCAATGACACCTACGGCGTTTTAAATTGTTGACATTACACATTAAAATTTAGTTTGTCATTATTCGTGAAAGCGTAAACAAAACACGTTTCATTCCAACAAAACAGCATTTGCGAAAAGCATTACTTTTTTACTTTAATCAAAAGAAAAAACTGCTGTAAGTTTTCGTTTACTTCAAGAAACTTATGGTGAACATGCACCAAATCAACAAACTTGCGAAAACGGGTTTGAACGATTCAAAACGGGTAATTTTGATGTCGGTGACAAAGAACGTTCTGGTCAACCAAAAAAATTCGAAGATGAAGAATGGGAAGCATTTTGGAAGGAAAACTCAGCTCAAACAGAAAAAGAACTTGCAGCCATAAGCAAACGTTTACATCCCATAAAAATGATTAAAAAGGGAGGAAAATGGGTAGCACATGAACTGAACTAAGCCAACATCTCAAATTGTGACTGGCGATGAAAAGTGGATTTACTACCATAACCCTAAACGCAAAAAATCATGGGTTCATCCAGGCAACATTCATGGAAGGTAAGGTTATGTTGTACACTTGGTGGGACTTGAAAGGAGTGGTGTACTATGAGCTGCCAAAACCAAATGAAATGTCCGATTCCAGCAGACAAACCGCGTAAAGTGATTTTGCTGTACGTCAATGCTCGACCACATGTCGCAAAACAAGTAAAAAATACGCTGAAAGTGTTTAAATGGGAAATTCTAATCACCAGATTGCCCCCCATCAGATTACTCTTTGTTCCGAACAATGCAAGGCGATCTTCAAGACCAGCACTTCAGAACCCATGAAGAAATCAAAAAATGGCTCGACGAATGGATCGCATCAAGAATCAAACAATTTTTTTTCGATGGAATCTATAAATTACCAGAAAGTTGGTCGAAAGTCATAGAAAACGATGGAAAATAATTTGATTAAAATAAAATTTACCATTTTTTAGAAATAAACGTGTTTTTTCTGTAAATGTTCGGTAGCACTGCAAAGAAAATCATCATCTTTTTTTTGTCAACAACAATGCACAATCCAATTCGTTCACTCGACACGATTCCACTATAACAATATGATTCCACTATTAGTTTCATTTCACCAACCACGGGATCCATCCAACAATAGGTTTCCATCAAAACACTACAAAGAAAAACAAGGGAAACCAAAGAATCATCGAAAATTAGCAACAAGAGAATATTGAACGTATCTAAAAGTTACAGCTGATCCGCCGTAGAAGATCGATCCCACAGGATCCGTTTAATTATCCATAACGTAATGATAAAATATTATCATTACAAGTTAAATTTGTTGTAAAAAAAATAGTTTATTTATATTTATCACATAATTAATTTTGACAGCTCAAACCTTGAGAAAATCAATGTACTAGATTAGAAAAAGTAGGAAAAAATTATACTATTAATATTATACCAAAATAAGTTGAGATGCTAAAACCAAGATGTCACTTTATGATTAAAATATAAATTTGTGTAACTAAATATTGTAAAAAAAATAAAGTTAGTGGGTTCGAGAAAATCCGTGAACGAGAGCGCATCTCGAATTAAGAAAATAAATATAAAATTAAAAAATCAATAAAAATTAAGTTGTATGTTTTATTGAGTTGAGTTTACTCAAGTTAATTTGTGGTGCGTGAAAAAAGGAAGATACAGCCACTCAACCACACACAGGATCAGCGAGGTTTTGTGTCGAAGACGAAAAGCATCATCCGGTCCAGAAAATTAATTTATGTATGATTGATCAGCGAGGTCAACGTACAGCAAAAAAAACCCAAAAACTAAGACTTTGGAATTTTGGTTTCGAACTAATGAAACATTGAATTTTTTGTTCAGATTTTTTTAATTTTTTTGTCTATTATCCAGAATAACCCAAAATTTCTTAAGTTATACTTAAGTTCTTCGAGTTTAACCCTTTGGGGCCTTGTGGTATCTTGTATATACCACAAATTTAAAAATTTATACCTAACTATCTTTTGGTATATTCAGATATAACATGTTTTAAATGCATTATAGTTATCTCTCTCTATTTGATACTACGGTAAATTTGCTCTTTTTTTTCGTAATACTGTTTTTATTTAGTATATGGAAGTCTGTCACACGCGAAAGTTATCCTTGCCATTTTGAGTAAAAAATATTGTATTTTTCCAGTGCAATCGTTCAAGATATTCCGTAAGTAATGTTTTATTTGTATAACTAAACGTTCATATTATCGTATAATTATTATATTTTATCAATTGTGTTATTATTCTATCTTTTATTGCACTGCTCAAATGTGGTATATTATGAAAAACACATGGCATGTCTACACCTGAAAATACTTTTGTTCAGTTTAGTTTTCAATTAAAATATCGTACTATAATTCTTCTAGGAAAGTAAATTTGAATTAATGGATTAGAAAATATGCCTTACGACGAGTTCACCACAACAAATATGAACGAAATTGCTATTGAACCTACAACCTTGGCCAAAGATGAAAGTAGTGATGATGACATCCCACTAGCTCTACTTGAAGCTTAAGATTTGTTCTTATCGTCCCAAACAACGCCCACATTTAACGATATTATATTTACGGAAACTGCTGGGCCAACAAATATTCCAGATGAAACGGAATCACCAATCCAGTTTTTTATTTTATTATTTACCAACGAACTTGTAGAACACATTGTTTTTAAAACAAATTTGTATGCCACACAAAAGGAAAACCCGTTCATACCTACAAATTTAAATGAAATTAAAAATTGTCTGGCCATACATATATTAATGGGTATTAAACGGCTACCTAGCTATCGAGACTACTGGTCGTCCCGTTCAGCGCTGAGATATATATATATATATATATATATATATATATATATATATATATATATATATATATATAAATATATATATATATATATATATATATATATATATAAATATATATATATATATATATATATATATATATATATATATATATATATATATATATATATATATATATATATATATATCACAACAAATGAGTCGGCACAGATTTGATTTTTTATTGGGAAATTTTCACCTCAAACCATTTCTAGATATAATATCGAAAACGTTTTCTACATACTACAGGCCACATAGGGTAATTGCAATTGACGAGTCCATGATTCGCTTCAAGGGTCGATCCCACGTAACGCAGTACATTCCGAAAAAACCCATAAAGTGGGGATATAAAGTTTGGTGTCGGGCAGACGAATTTGGGTACATCGATGAATTTATAATTTATACTGAAAAGATAGGAGAAATCTATAAAAAACAATTAGGTCCAACAGTAATACGAGGGTTGCTTTTTATATTTCGGGATTGGACAACCCTAGTGTTGCAATCTGGCAACTGACAGCTCTATCGTAAAGTTTGACATTTTTGAGATTATACGTACTCAGAACGTTTTGACATTCGAGCGCTATTTGTGTTGTTTACAGTACTCATTAACTCAACATCTCGGCGTGCGATTATTTTTTACAACTTTCGACGTGGATTAAGGCAGCATGGATGAGCTTGGGTGAGAGTGCATGGATGAGCTTAATTCAATTTTTGGCGATGAAGCTCCATCAAGGACCAGTGTTTATCGATGGTATGGTGAATTCAATCGAGGTCGTAGTTCACTCCAAGACGAATTTCGTGAAGGTCGTCCAGAATCAGTTGTTGTTCCGGAAACCATTGATGCTGTGCGCGAACTGATATTGCAAGATCGTCTTGTGACCTATCGTGAGATTGAGACAACCTTAGGCATTAGTGGGACCAGCATATATTCAATATTGCATAAACATTTGAATGTCAAAAAAATTTGTTCGCGTTGGGTCCCACACAATTTATCAATCGCTCAAAAAAAGGCTCGTGTCGATTGGCCGATAGAAAAGCTGAAAAAATACGATCGCGGTGCTTCAAAACACGTCTATGACATAGTGACAGGTGATGAATCGTGGATTTACGCGTATGAGCCCGAAAGTAAACAGCAGTCGACTGTATGGGTGTTTTAAGATGAGCCGAGTCCAATAAAAGTTGTTCGCGCACGAAGCACTTGCAAGCAAATGATCGCCTGTTTTTTCGGAAAAAATGGACATGTCGCAACCGTACCACTAGAACAACGCAGAACAGTCAATTCTGAGTGGTACATAACCATTTGTTTGCCAGTTGTCTTCCAAGAAATCAGAAAAACCGAGAGGTCAACGTTTTTCGACACCTGAAGAAGCTGTTGCTGCGTTCAGAATGCATGTTTTGGAGACACCTCAATCAGAGTGGAAAAAATGCTTCGACAATTGGTTCAGACGCATGCAAAAGTGTATAGATCTTCATGGGGAATATTTTGAAAAACAATAAAGCAATTTTCGATGATTAATATTTGTTTTTGTTCTCTAATCCCGAATTATAAAAGGCAGCCCTCGTACAAGACCTAACACGATCGCTAGTGGGAAACAACTTTCAAATAAAAAACCTCTTAACGAGGTAAATGTTCGAGTGACGAAAGCCGAATTCAATTCACAAAATTTCTGATATCAGCGCGTTGTTGATGAACATTCCGAAAAATCGTTGACCATGTTGTTTTTGACAGCTAGAAAGAAACATTTAAACAAACGCGCCGAATGCACTAACATTCCGAAAAATCGTTGACAAATCGAATGCAATTGTTTTTTTCGGCACAAATTTGAGATTTGATTTTTATTTTTTTTATTTGATATCAATGATTTTGGCACGACAAATTGAAAATGAATTGAGTTGCGATTCGTTTTATTGTTGTCAGTCGAAACAGTTCACACACACTCGATAGCACACAAATGGAAAATGTAATTTATCCGATTTGATTAGTTTTAATTTTAGTAGATGGGTGGGAAATGAAGACAGTTCTTGCGATAAGTGCAAGAATCCACTGAAAAGTCAGTGTTAACTTGAGAATACGCGTCGCGTTCTCATATTTTCACTTGTCATTGCCGATCAATACTACGTGAAAATTAATAGTCTACAACTTTCTTCTGTACCTCAGACAGAATTAAGTTTTGGAAATAAAAAATATGTTTTGTCAAGTGCCATTTTCCATCATGGCACAGAATTAAAAGAACACAGTAATTTTGAGAAAGAATGGAAACTTTTTAAGAGCAGATGATGGCGTCATCTCACCATGCTTTTGGCCTCGAAATAGTAAAGACTTATATTATCTTTTTTATGTTGAAAAGTAGGGTCAGGTCTCATCATTAGGTTCAGATAGGTAGTTTTTTTTTATTATGCTCAGCATGATAGCCTACGTTCTGGTGTACTGCTTCTGGTGTGTGGTAGACGATTCTATTTCTTTATTTTGCATACATTTTTCAATCTCCATTTTGTAGTATTTTAGTAGATTTTATTTCAGAATCCTTTACCACATGCCACAAACAGGTCATGCCGGGTGCGTGATCTTATTACACACCCGGCTCTCGTAGGCTATCGGGTGAACATTTGTAATTCAGTTTTTAGTGCATGTTATAGAGTAGTAAAAATTTAGATCAGATGCATGTGTTTTTGGTAGAAATTCGATTGAGTAATTCAACAATTTTTTTGCATGTTTCTTGCTGTTTTGTCACTAACCGCATGCGGCTACGATTCATTTTTGATCCCTCAAACAATACAATAAAATATACATATTTTAGTGTGTTAGTTGGAAACAAAAATTAATGGTAGCTACCCTCTCGCTGATATCCCATCTTCATGCGATGGGAGGGGAGGTAAGATCTATTTTTTTAAGAAATCATCATAAAGATTAAAAAAATATCGATCTTATGCAAGGAGACTGTTAAATGTTCAATGTTTTTGGTGATTTTTTCGATCACATCAATTTGCCAGTTCTTTCATTTTTTTGGTTATGAAAAAAGCAGTGACCCTTTTTTAAAAATTCTCTTAACAATGATAATCATATGATGTATTTATATTTGTTTTATTGTAATACGTTGATTCACTATCATTATGAACCGCAACGGACCGATATTAGGGTGCATTTGAGCCAAACAAATAGGGTGGCTTTTAAGTTATGGAGGTCAATATCTAAAATATACGAGTTTTTTTGGGACAAACGCGGTTGATGTCATATTGTAGGTGAGATTTGTGGCTAATAATCCTGAAAATATGAACCAAAAATCTTGGGCTAATTTTTTAGCAATTTTTTTGATTTAAAGCACGCAGGCTTATTATTTATTTTCAATACAACTTTTTGTCACATATAATAATAATAATATACAAAATGAAAATAAATGAGTAGGGTAATCATCACCGATTTAACGGCAGTATTGATCTACCCTTTAACAAGAAAAATTTAACAATAAAAAAAATATAAAAAAGATAAACAATTGAAACTAAAATTAAACTGCATCAGACTAAAACTCTAAATAGGAAATCGATATTAGGGTGCTCAAAAAGCCAAACTTTAAGTAATTGGAGAAATGATTTTGAATTTATTTGTTGCCGTATGCTAAGTGGAAGTTGGTTAAATAAGGAAGGAGCAGTTACCAGGAACTATTTTCTAAAATGTTCACTAAAAAAATGTGGAACAACAAATAAGAACTGATCATGGTTCCTAATGTTGTATCGCACATTTGATCTCAATAATCGGTGCCCACTTCGCAAATAAAATAAACGTAAAACCTTATAAACATATAGATGTTGTAATGGTAAAACTTTAAAACTCAAAAATAATGGCCATGCAGAAACCCGCGAAGACTTAAAACACATGATACGAATAGCATATTTCTGAACAATAATGAGAATTTTTAAAGTTGAATGATAGCAACCACCCCAACACGATAAAGCATATTCGAGCCTAGAGTTAATGCAGGCATAGTATAATTTTAGCAATACCGATTTAGGAGCAACAGGTCTTAATAGATATAAGGTTCGTAATGCACTGCTGAGAGACTTTTTTAATTTATCGACATGATGCTTCCAACTCAGATTACAATGACAATCAACAATAATTCCAAGATACTTGAAACTCTCAACAGCTTCAATGGAAATGCACAAGCTGGAACAATTGACGGCATTACAAAAACTGGAATGATACGTTAACGGTGAATGTAAAATACTGCTACACAAACTAAAATGCATAATCTTATAGTTTTGTCACTTAAAATTAAGAAATGCTGTTCAAACCATTTCCTTAAAACTAAAAGGTCCAAATCAGTTTGTGAGGACCCACGATAACATATAAGCTCATATCGTCTGCAAAGGCAACAATCGTGCCTGCCAAATTTGTACTAAAAATTGAGTTAATGTAAATCAAAAATAAAAGGGGTCCCAAGACGGAACCTTGAGGAACACCAATGTTTAAAACATAAGGACAGCTCATAGTTCCATTCACCTTAACAACATGATTACGATTTGCAAGATATAATTTAAACCAATTATTAATGTTTCCTCTGAAACCGATTTTAGAAAGCTTATGTAATAGAAGATTATGATCAACCATGTCAAAAGCTTCTTTTATGTCTACAAAAAGCCCAGCGCAAGAGTCGGAATTATTTAGCGATGCATGCACGCCATTTAAAAATTCAATTGAAGCGGACTCAGTGGAAAATTCATTGCGAAAACCGTGCTGATAACAACTTATAATACCATGCTTCTCTAAAAATACCACTATTCTAAATTTAATAATTTTTTCCATTATTTTTAACAAAACTGGTTGTAGTGCGATCGGCCGGTAATTATTTAAATCGCATCTGGAACCATTTTTATGAAGAGGTAGTACAATTGCTGACTTCAAAATTTCAGGAACAATACCGGTTTCAAAACAACAATTAAAGATATGACATAAAGGAGGACATATAAGGCTAATGGAATTTTCAATTAAGTTATTGCTAAAACCGAACATATCGTAAGAGTTACTTGATTTTAAAGAAGTAATTGCTTTAGAAACTTCAAGATCGTCAATAGGGTGGAAAAAAAAAACGATTGCTCAACGTAATCGCCGTCACGCTCCATAGAACTCCTATAAATAAATGGAAGACTAGACTTCAAATTTGAAGCAACACTTCCGAAATAATTGCTGAACTCATTGGCAATATCAGAGGCATCAGTTAATAAATCATTATTAGAAGAATTAATAGAACTAATGAGCTTAATATTTGACGAATTTTTACTTAATATGTCATTGATAGTACGCCACATCAGTTTGGAATCTCCGGAACAGTTATCAAATCTCTTTTTATAGTAAGCAACACGAGCAGCAATAGTATTCTTTTTAACCTTAAGACAATAGGCTGTAACATATTGCTGGAAACGTTGATTGTTTCTAGCATATTTTGCTTTTCTCAATAACCATTTTTTTCGTTTAATCATGTTTAATAATGCCTCAGAGATCCATGGTTTAATAGGACGATTATTACGTGACTTAAGTGAATCTAGGCTAGCTGAGAAAACATCATTCCAAAGCGTTAGAAATACATCAACAGCTGCACATGGATCATCAATAGCATAAATAGGAGAAAAATTAAAATTACTTAACAGTTCCAAGAATTTAGATAGAATGATTTTTGGCTTAACAGGTAATCCATCATTACTTTTCACCTGATTAATCTCGATCACAACATGCATCAAATGATGGTCAGTAATCATATAATTAAATAATTCAAACTTGACGCGAGATAAATTATTGTCACGTAATCTGCAAAAGAAGTGATCAATACAGGTAGAAGTAGTATCGGTTACTCTAATTGGATCATTAATAAGCGATGCTAGACCTATGGAAGACATCATGCAAATATTGTTATCGGACACGGAAGAGCAAGATAAAATATCAATATTAATATCACCCAGAACAAAAAGGTTTTTACCGTTTATATGTCGTAAATATTCAGAAAACTCATCGAGAAAGACAATTTCCGTAACGGCTTGAAGCCGATAAACGCAAATCAAAATAAACGTTTCATTGCCAATTACAAGCTTTACCTTCACAACATCCGCAGAAACAAGGTTAAAAGGTTCAACAAAACAATTTAAGTTACTTTTATAAAATACCAAAACACCACCAGCACGATAACTATTGTTACAATAACAAACAAGATGATAGTCATTTAACTGATAGAATTCGATTTCATCATCATTAATCCAAATTTCACTTAAGAAAATTAAATCAGGTAAACTAGTAAATGAATCAAGATGAGCCGAAAAAAGATTAAAATTTTTCCTTAGACCTCCTTTTCCTTTATATAAAACAAATGTCAAGGAAAAGATAAAATAAAAAAGTTTAGGAATAACCGAAGCGAAAAAGTTGGATACTAAAATTTGGCCGAAAGTGGTCGGCCGATTTGACATTTTTCAGTTTTTTGGCCAAAATGCCGCTCCACCTTAATTTTTTGATGTTTTTTTTCATATCCTATTTGACAGCTGGCGTCAATACCTTTCCAACGATATGCATATGTCCGGCGTATGTCAAATAGGTTCAGCGCTGTGCGCGTGGCCAAAATGGCCAAAAATGGCCGTTAAGAGGCAAGCCGCGGCCAACATGGCGGCCAAATCAAAAAGTTGTAACAAAAGTTGCTTAGTTTTTTAAGTACTACAAACCCTGAAAATATGAGATCAAATGAAAGAAGTACGGACAAACAAACACATATACCAAAGCAAGATTATATGGTGACGTCATAATAAAAATTCCCAAATATCATAACTTTGGTCAAAATCATCCGTTTGGGATGTTTAAGGTGTCGTTGAATTGGTATTGACGTCTACAATCATAATTTGCTAGTAAAAAAATAACTGGGGCACTTTTTGGAGCAGTTATAAACGAAAAACTGATTTGTGGGGGCTATTTTCGTAAGGTCATATCTCCACTCAATGTTGGTAGAAATTCATGCTTTTATACATTGTTTGGGAGTACTTTTCAAGTACTTTTTAATGGTATATAACATGAACCTGGCGGCCTCAAAGGGACAAAGTTCGAAACTAGCTGTATATACCGGGTGTTTCTTTTAAACTGAGACGATCAAATATCTCGAAAAATAGCCACTCTACGGAAAAAATGTCCATAATCAAAATTTAATCATACCGCGGGGGAAATACATTAGTGCAAAAAATAGTCCCCCACCCCCCGCTTTGTAGGTGGGGCGGGGGTAACTTTTAAACTAAGATAGGAAGCCATATTTGTTATTGCAGATACGGATTCTACTACTAAAAGTACGTATGATTTGAATGAAATATTTTGTTCGGTTCATGATAGATGGCGTTGAAATCGACGATATTCAATTTTTTCAATTTCTTCTTCTAAGAACACACGCATTCGATTCTGCAATACGTTTGAAATAAAAAACATCACGTTTTCATTGGAAATACTCGAAATTCGTCATCAAAACAATTTATTCAGTTTTGTAAATCACATTTAACGTTTGTGTTATTTCTTATCTTCATGTTTTTCGTAATTGCAAAATAAACGATAAAATACTTTAGAATGGAGCGTTTAACTGTGCCAGAGAAAATTGAAATGGTTCTGGTTTATGGAGAAGCTGGCAGAAATCTTGAAAATGCTGTTGCTATTTACGCTCAACGTTTTCCGGATAGGAGGTCTTCATGGCTCTGATTTCCAAAATCAGGTAACTTTTTTGTCAATGGGCACGTGAACAAATACAACAAAACCCCAATTTTTTTCGTTGCGTAATGTTCTCTGACGAATCGTCTTTTACAAACCATGGAACGGTTAATCGACACAACATGCATTATTGGAGTGTTACAAATCCGCACTGGCTTCGTCAAGTTGAACATCAGCGTCCTTGTACTGTCAACGTGTGGTGTGGAATAATTGGCAACAAACTCATAGGCCCCCACATTATTGAAGGCAACTTGAATGGTCAAATGTACCGATACTTTTTGGAAAATGAACTGCCAATATTACTTGAAAATTTGAGCTTAGAAGTGAGATGGAACATGTGGTTTCAACATGATGGTTGTCCTGCACACTATTCGGTGGTGGCACGTGAAATACTTGATCGTGATTTCAATGGTCGCTGGATCGGTGTAGCTGGTCCGATAAATTGGCCCGCCAGATCACCAGATCTTACTTCGCCAGATTTCTTTTTGTGGGGCTATCTCGAAGACAAAGTTTACAAACAAGAACCAACAACACGTGAGAACATGATTGAGCGAATCAGAAATGCGTGTGCTGAAATTCAACCAAACACACTTCTCAGTTGTGTACAATAATTTGAAATGCGTATTAATAAGTGCATTGAAGTCGCAGGCCATCATTTTGAACACTTATTTTAAGTTAAAATTATTTTATTCACCTGCCATTTACATTAATAAATTGTTTTGATGACGAATTTCGAGTATTTCCAATGAAAACGTGATGTTTTTTATTTCAAACGTATTGCAGAATCGAATGCGTGTGTTCTTAGAAGAAGAAATTGAAAAAATTGAATATCGTCGATTTCAACGCCATCTATCATGAACCGAACAAAATATTTCATTCAAATCATACGTACTTTTAGTAGTAGAATCCGTATCTGCAATAAAAAATATGGCTTCCTATCTTAGTTTAAAAGTTACCCCCGCCCCACCTACGAAGCGGGGGGTGGGGGACTATTTTTTGCACTAATGTATTTCCCCCGCGGTATGATTAAATTTTGATTATGGACATTTTTTCCGTAGAGTGGCTATTTTTCGAGATATTTGATCGTCTCAGTTTAAAAGAAACACCCGGTATACGAGTTCGACTTCCAGCACAGTAGGTGCTTTCGTCACTCGTTTGGACCAAAAAAAAAAAAAAAAACCGAAAAAAATATTGGTTCGCTTTGTGGCCCGGAAGGGGTTAACACATTTTATTTCTATTGTTTAATTTGTTGTTCAACACAAATATTATTGAACGGTATTACCTCTGTATTTTGTTTGATTAATATAGTATCTTTTAGGGGTATGTTGTTTTGATCAATTTATGAATGAAAATTTATGAAAATTATATTTCTATGATAAGCGCAAATATCGAAAGCCTCCTTTGCAAAGTTTTAAAATTAGGCTTAAATTATGTGTGGTTTTTTCTAGAAAATGGGTTTTATTTGTTTCGTCTTTCAGGCGAAATTTGAAATTTTCTTTTCCCGTTTTTTCGGCTCTTAGACTAGCACCACGTTTTCGTTTCCCTGTTGCAGTAGCCTACATCTTCTCGTACTATCAAAGTAAATATTCTCAGATTCCACTTTTTATTCAAAATTTTTTGTTCGTGAGTAATTCCTTAATTCGAATCAAAGATTAAACTGTGTTTAGATTATAGAGGCACATTCCGGTCGCCCAAGTGATGCGATGCTTATAAAGTTAACGTCCATTATACCAAAATATTTCTATTGTTATGGCTTCATAATTTATTTTTCCTCGTAAATCTATCGTATACAACATTAAGCAATTCATCAAATGGGAATCATGATTATAAAAATGCAAGTCTTACATAACAAACACTCATTGAATTTGCTCGTTGAAAGCAAAACAAAAAGAAGAAAATAAAACTTATGAAGAAGAGATGAAATTTACTGTGCAACATAAGAAAACTACTTTTTATAGTTACATACACAATGTACAGTTCAATGACATGAAGCAGCAAAAAAAAACTTTAGTACTTTCTCTAATTGTTACATCGTTAGCATATAACTCTTCCTCTAATACACAATAATGTTTATTTTTATAATGTTAGACTTTAAGAAAATATATATATAAAAAAGTCGCCCCCGAAGCATCCATCTCTGCTTAGTGAAAGTGTTCGAAATTTCATGGAATCGGACTTAGAAGTGCAACAGTGTTTTACAAACGACTCGAGCGGACACAATCCGGAAACGTGATTTGCAACAAAGTGCAAGGATTTTTTTTTAATGGAGCACCAATGAACTTGAGAATTTATAATTCGCGACTCGACTCGAATACTTATATACGTGTACCGTATGTATATGGAACTTATAAAACCGTTAATTGTTTGTACTTAAGTTTATTTTTGTAATTCGAGGTTAATTCACGTTTTAGAATATTTTTAGCTGAGCTAGATGAATAAAATATAGAAACGCTGTATTAATGAAAAAAATAAAATTTGCAAAGGTCAAGAGAGTGGGGCGCACACTACAAATCTAAGGTAATTCCTTGTGTACAGTCAGCTTCTTAAACTATTACGTAACAAGGAAATGTCATGATTTATTAATATGGACAATCTCGTTTTATATTTCATTGTACAATGCGCGGCTTCGTGAAAGGTAATTAAGGCAGTAGGAAAAAAAAGACTATGCGCATATTGTGTAACATCACAATTGCACACCCATCAGGTATACAGTCGAGATACACCATAAAAGTTTTGAGTGGTATACATAAATGCATTACGTTTGTATCACGCACTGTATGCTACATCGAAAGAAATTTTCTATTTTCATTTTTCAAACTAAAATTTATTTTCCTATTTCTATTTCAGTCGACTCATACAGCATTTTTAGAGTTTTGCAATCATAATTTTTGTTGTTGGTCGTTTTCGTAGTAACTTATATGTACGGTATATTCGTTAAAATACGTTGTACAAAGAAAACGGCAGAAGAGTAACAAACCGACAACTAAGTTACAACAACATATGCATACTAAATACACACAGATCGTAGATTAATTAGCTTTTGATGTTTATTTAGAGTTAGTCGTGAATATTTGGCCTATATACGCTTGCTCGAATGTAATCTTACTTAGAACTATTTTTTGTTGTTGTTGTTGTTGTTGTTACAACTTACTGCTACATAATGTAGATGCGAACGGCATTTCATGTACAAAATTGGCGTAGGAAGTTTACATTGGCGGTTGAATCACCGCATTTTGTATATTTTGGCCCTATATTAATTACAAAGTGTTTGTTAGGTAATATGTATATGAAATGTGTGGTTATGTTCATAATTTATTACCCGCGTGTCACTTTGATAGATGAAAATTAAATTATGAGATAAAATAATAGCAGGTGGAATATGAATAAATTAATAGCCGACTGTATTTATATGAGACGATATATGACGCCCTGGCAAGACTTGTGTAACTGTCAAATTCCATAATATGCTCGTTCGAGCCGAATCGTTAGTAGTTACTCGTTTTATGACGAGTACGAAATATGCTAAAGCCTATAACGGCAGTCTTACGCAAACTATATACGACAAAAGTGAGGATTTTTAAAGTGACCAGTGGCACTACTCTGTTTTTCCCTGGGAATACGGATTTGGGAAAAATATTTTCGTAGCTTTTTTGGTTGAATTGTATTTTGATGATGTTATACTTTGTTTGAAGCAAATATTTATCAAACAAAGCAAAATTGGGAATTATTTTTCCATATAAAAATTTCTGGGAATAAAATTTTCCCAAATAAAGTGCGCTTTAAACCAGCATCGACCAACAAATCCCGGTTTTATTACAGTTATCGTTTTCGAGGAACGATTGGTCGGATAACTTTTAATTAAACCTGCACCACCAAAATTGTAAGTTTTGATGTAGCTGTGGTATCGGGATGCTTCTTGAAAAGAATTTATTACAAATTAATTACATTGAATTAGTTAGTGTAAGACCACCTCTATAACTTGCTTAAATTAAATAATTTATTACACCAGTGGCACTATTCTGGTAGTTTCCCGGGAATAGGGAACTGGGGAAAGAATTTATGGGGTATATCCTCCATCCGGTCGCAAATTAATTACACTGTGCTAGTTGCAAAATGTGACAAGCTGGGCACCCAGGGGGTAAACCTAATTCGAGTACGCTGATTTCAATGGTGCTAGTCCCATTTTAAAGTTAGTCCCCTTTTTTGAGATATCGCATTCGACATGTTTTGGCCCTGAGTCAAAATATACCCTCATTTTCACGTTGAACCATTAAGATTTTTGTTATACTTTCTTCAGCAAAGTTGTTGCGCAGGTCAAGACGAACAACTTTGCCGAACATATCAAGACCGAAAAACCACATCTAATTTTTTTTTGCTTTTCATTTCGACGAAAAACACTGTTTTTATCATTTTGTTGAATTTAAATCGAGTAGAATCGATCGAATAAACATCGCATCGACAAATATTGATACAATAGAAACTATTTAAAAGAAAGTTAAATCGGTTCAATTGATTTTATGGTGATTTTTCCTAAAAAAAAAAATTCCTAAAAAATTAACATTTTTCTTCTCTTTGACAAAACAATGGCGAGCCGTTGCGATAATGGATAAAAATCCTGGATTTTTACATCCCATCGTTTTAACCAATTACATCACGTAAATTATATAACAGACACGCCACTTTGTATTGCATACAAAAAGGTTGAAAAAAATTGAAAAATAATCTGGGATAGAAAAATCCGAGATTTTTATACGTCGTATGATTCTGTGATTGAATAGCGCAGTGACATTTCATGGCTGATATATTGATGGAGATGTTTCTTAATTTACGAATATAATTTACGTGATGTAATTGGTTAAAACGATGGGACGGAAAAATCCAGTGGTTACATGTTGTAACTATCACAATTTTCGTTTCGATAAAAAACATCACACCGAAAATAACGACAAATGGTATGTTATAACTTTTTCGATAGATAATAAATATTTACAGCTGGCAACACTTTTTCGGAATGTTTTCGGAATTAAAATGACATTTTAATCCATTTGTTTTCTTGTCAAAGAAATAACAGAAATTATATTCGTTTTCTAGAACTTGAATCGATAACTTCGTCGTTTGGGTGCTAGAATTCGAATCGTTAAGAAGGTTCTAGAACATTTTTCTGGATCTATGGAACATTAGGTCATATGGATAGAAATATCTGACCACAAAAAACTAAAAAACAAACAAACAAATAACAAAAATTTAAGTGCTTTGCTTTTTTATAATTTATTAATGGACTGTAGCGGATTTTTTGGGGCTATAGCTTCGTCCCGCGATGTTTTTGAAGACGAGGATGATTTAAATTTGGAATATGTTGTTGAGGTAGAGGTATCTTAGAGATAGATGCGACATAATGGATATGGAAGACAAAAAGTAAGTAGTAAATATTTAATTGATGAATTAAGGCCGCATATTCCCCAAGGCGAACGGATAACCAAAATCCCACTGGAAACCAAATTAGCGGTAGTTTTAAATTTTTTGGCAACTGGATCATACCAGCGAACAGTCGATGATATCATGCTTCACACGATGGATCAATCTGTTGTGTCACGAGCTATAACTGAAATTATTGAAATCTTAGAAAATTCAATATGCCGAAAATTTATAAAATTTCCGGACGCTAGGGAAAAACAAGAAATGCGTTGATTGTACGCACGTACTACTAATTGCACCGCACAACGAGGAGCACATATTCATCAATCGGAAAGGGAACCATTCACTGAATGTACAATTGGTAAATTAATTATATTCGATTAATTAACCGTTATTTTTAATGTATACTAATTATTTTTCTAGATTTGCAATTACAATCTCAAAATATTATCGGTTTGTGCAACCTATCCAGGATCGGCACACGATTCTGCGATTTGGGCGCTATACATATTATAAATTCAATAAAAAAAATATTTCATATTTTTAATTCAATAAAAAAATTAAAATAACATCACTATTTCATTTTTTGTTATGTCAAAATTTGTGTATCACTGAGTATCGATGAGAAAAAATATAGTGATAAAATATCGAGAAAAATGATGGTCGAAAATGATGTAACATACCAATTTAACGATACTATCGAAATTCTCGATAGTATCGAGAATTCTGAAGTTACAACATGTCACCACAGGATTTTTATCCTCTATCGAAATGGCACGCCATTGTTTTGTCAAAGAGAAAAAAAATGTTAATTTTTAGGATTTTTTTTTAAGAAAAATTACCATAAAATCAACTGAATCGATTTAACTTTCATTTAAATGGTTTCTATTGTATCAATATTTGTCGATGCGATTCTACTCGATTTAAATTCAACAAAATGATAAAATATGATAAAAACAGTGTTTTTCGTCGAAATGAAAAGCAAAAAAAAAATTAGATGTGGTTTTTCGGTCTTGATATGTTCGGCAAAGTTGTTCGTCTTGACCTGCGCAACAACTTTACTGAAGAAAGTATAACAAAAATCTTAATGGTTCAAGAGCTATCAACGTGAACATGAGGGTATATTCTGACTCATAGCCAAAACATATTGAAAGCGATATCTCAAAAATGGGGACTAACTTTGAAATGGGACTAGCACCGTTGAATTCAGCATACTCGAATTAGGTTTACCCCCCGGGTGCCCAGCTTGTCACGAAACAAAAGTTTGCAATTGAAGCACAGTGTATTGCGAACCTACTAGATTTATTTTGCCATGCCAATTGTCACATCTTTTTTAAATTTAAATTTGTTTTGCGATTGAAAGTAGAAATACATGAAAAGACTGCGCGACCTCGGAAAATGTGAATTTCTACTTTACAATCGCAAAACAAATTTAAATTTAAAAAAGATGTGACAATTGGCATAGCAAAATAAATCTAGTAACCATATTACTGATCGCAAATAATTAATTTGCGACTGGATAGAGGATATACCCCATGTAATTTCTGTTCTAATATTATTTTTCCGGCCTACTGAACATAATTATTGTTTGATGTGTGACATCTACCGCATTAAAAATAAGCTGATTGAGTCTTTTTTTTTAACAATTTTCTTTATTTATTGAATTTTTCAAACATAAGAATAACAATAAGTTTATGTAAATTATGTAAATCTGCGGGAGCAGAATCTACTTCTTATCAATGAATATAAACTTAATAATTTTATAGTTTATGCTATTACAGCCATCGTTTTCTTCTTTAATCGCGAAGACGTAGGTATATCTTGTAGGTTTCGCGCCAGCAAATTCGGATGAGATACCAGTTTTCCTGCATAGCTGATCCGCATCTTTTTCAATTCATCTTTGACAGTTAGGATGCTAAGGTCCTTATGTATATTTTTGTTTTTTACGAACCAGGGTGCTCCTGTAATCATTCTCAGAATTTTTGACTGTGTTCGTTGGACAATGTCGATATTCGAATTTGAGGTTGATTGCCATAATTGACACCCATACGACCAAATTGGTTTAATCATTATAATATACAGAAGAGGCTTGTATTCTAGGTCAACAGTTGAATATTTCCCCATCAACCAATGCATTTTATCAATTTTTAATTTGATATGGTCTCGTTTCATTTCAATATGTTTTCGCCAAGTTAACCGTCGATCTAGATGGACGCCTAGATATTTTGCTCCATTTGATTGAGGGATTGGTATTCCGTTCATTGTGACAGGCGGACAAGTAAGCTTATTTAAAGTGAATGTTACGTGGTTCGATTTCTCTTCATTGACCTTTATCTTCCATTTCTTTAGCCATATTTCGATGTCATAAATATGTTGTAGCAGAATTTCGGACGCCATTTCTGGATTTTTATGGCTACATACGATTGCCGTATCACCTGCGAAAGTAGACGTCAGAATTTGCGAAGACGTTGGTAGATCTGAAGTGAAAATTAAATATAACGTTGGGCCAAGCACACTACCTTGAGGTACTCCAGCCAGAATGTTTTTCTCGTTCGATTTAGAGGTGTTCTACTTGACATAATATCTGCGATTTGACAAATACAACTTCAGAAGTTGGTAAATTTCTGGCAATTTAAGATTTATTTTAAGAAGAAGACCCTCGTGCCAAACTTTATCGAATGCTTGGGCAACATCCAAGAATACGGCGGAGCAGTATTTTTTATCTTCGTATGCTGGCTTTATTTCTGTAGCTACTCGGTGCACTTGCTCAATGGTTCCATGCTCGGCTCTGAAACCAATTTGATGACTAGGGATGATATTTCGTAGTTCCGGTTTAATATTTACGATAATATATTTTTCGAATACTTTCGAGACGATTGGTAGTAGGCTTATTGGTCTATATGACGAGACTTTGGTAGGATCCTTGCCAGGCTTCGGGATCATTTTTATAGTTGATAATTTGCAGCACTCAGGTATATATCCTGATTCGTAAATTGAATTGAATATTTGAGCCAGTCGCCCAAAGGCACACTCAGGCAGTTGATTAAGCATTTCACCTGTAATTCGATCATACCCATGGGTTTTCTTTAATTGAATTTGATGTGCCATAATAAACTTTACCAGTAGTTTCTTTATCTTAAATTTCCTCACAGTTCTGATTGCTATATTTTCTGTCTGAACCACCGATAATCCAAGGTTTGGAGTGAATACACTTTCAAGGTGATCAGCAAAGGCTTTTGCTTTTTCTTCATCACTTCTAGCCCATTCACCGTTTGAAAGACGAATTGGCGGATTTGGTTGCTGAGGCCGTTTCAGGTATTAAGTGGCCTTCCATAATGAATAGTTTGTGTCCGAATGAGGAGATAATTCTTTAAGATTATTTTGCATATAATCCATCTTGTTTTTTTGTAGTAGACTTTGTAGTTTTCTTTTTGCCTGATTAAAGTTATGTTTAGCATCTGTGACCCTATTCTGGCTTTCCCTGGGAATAGGGAATTGGGAAAAATATTTTCATAGCATTTTTATGTAAAAAATCGAATTTCGAAAAATCGAATTTTTCTGGCCTACTAAGGGAGCATGTTTGGTGTTAATATTTTCGAAACAAAGTTAAATGGGAAAATGTTTTTCCCTATAAAAATTTTTGCTCCACATCTGCTACATTTTGTCGCCACATTTGCAACTTGAGTTGCGGGCGTTCTTTAATTTTTTTTCATGGTTTTATCATTGATCCAGAATTTGCGTCTCTATCCGTGGTACCCGAGTGTGTTGGTAGCTGCTTCTTCATTAGTTTGAAAGCTGAGCTTGAGCGCTTGACAATAGGAAATGATGCGTTTTACTGTGTTTAATTTTGAATTGTGCTCTTATTTTCTTGACATCTTGTAATGCCGTGATAAATTTTTTGTTAATCATTACGATGATCTATTTGGTCTGTGTCTTCCGTTAGGGCATATCACTGAATTATGGTTTCTGTTTTATATTTTTGAATTGTCTCTTGCTAAGATTATAAAATTTAAGTTTATTATTTCTATTCCATTAGTGCCTTCTTTGCTTTAGCTGTTGTTAATATATCATCGCATCCTAAGGTAATTTCTTTCGCTTTTCTTCACTTTGGACTGTTTTTCCATCTCACTTTCCAGATTTCTCTAATTGGTCTGCTAGACTTAATGCTTCTGTTACAGTTCTGATGTTTCAACTCCCGTGTACGATAGTCGACGATCGATATTTATATTTGCCAGTTTGTATTATTTCTTCTAAGATTCTTCTCTGAAATCATTTTGATTGGATCAATGATTGAACCATTGAATACTAGGCAGCTCTCAGGGCTGCTCATTAAGGCCCACCGGGTAAGTGTTCAATCAAAGTTTCTACTAATCCAAACAATAGTTGCGGATGCTAAATTCAGGAATGACGCATTCGTTTCGAAAAAGTTCATGATAGTCAGAGATTACATGGTACATGGATAGTGGATGCTTTTCCGCGAATACAATTTAGTTCCCAATGGTTTTTTCGATATATATGATGGAGTCTTGACTGATTGCTGTGCAGTGCTTCTTGCTCGACTGGTGATTGGAACTCTAAGTGGGTTGGAAATGTATTTTAAACCGGGAGAAGCAGGCAGACGTGCTTTATAGTACACCAACAGTGTTCCTTATAGTGCGCCAGTATTTGTAAATCTGACAAGAATTGGATTGATGTTGTTTTTGCTGATATTGACTGGATTCACATTTGTTTTTAGTTTTTGTTTTGCTTGCTGAGCTTTTTCTAGAGCATTGGCGCTGGAGACTGCTGATGGTGTTGAGGTGGAGTTCATTGTGACAGGTGCGAGGAAAGGTTTCAGTTTATCGAAAATTTGTTGTAACAAGTTTTTAGGTTTTGGTTCTTCAGCTGTATTTCAGGATTCAGTAGTACATATTTTCCTCTTTATTGCAAACCTTATTTAATGAAATTTTGAATCTTTTGAGAAAATGGTTTGAGCAGCTGGGGCTTTGCCGAACGAATATCTTGAAACCACTGAAGGACGGTCTGGTCTACATTTTCAAATTTTGCTCGGTAGATTGAAACACCTTTGTGAAGTTAGCCCGTAAAATCATCCCGTAAAATGATTATAGTTAAGTATGGCAACACCATTATATATTTAAGAAATTATAATGAAACTATAACTATCACGATATAAAAATATAACGATAGTAAGAAAAATTATTATGAAAAATAATACACGAAATGGCGGCCATTATAAATAAAAACCGATTAACAAATTTTAACTTGCGATATATAGCTATAGTGTGTAGCTGACATGATGACAGAATAAAAAATTACATAATTTGTATATGCACGAGTGGGTTTGTTTATATAATAAGTAATAATTAAATTTGTAAACAACAACAATGTCACAAAAATTTGGTTCCTTCTAAAAATTGTCAAAATTCCAGATTAATTAATATTTAATAAATACACTTACGCATATAAATTACTGTGTACTTCAAAGTACTGTAGAACAGGGATACAACAAGTGGCAAAATAATTCTATGATTTAGAGCTTCGCTATAGTCATCTGAATTCGTAGAAGAAGTCCATTACCAGAAACCGGACTATATAGGTTTTGTAGTTCAGGGATTGGCCTGTTTAAATAATAAGAGGGGAACAAATTCTATGATTAAGAGCTATTTGGCGAAAACTATTTGTGATACCCTTGACAGACTAGGGTTTAGCTAAACGGGTTGAGCTAAACTAGTTTAGTTAATCTACTACAAAACCAACTAGATTGACACACTATGAGGCTGAGCAAACCCTGTTTCAATAATAAAATACGGTAGCGCTATGTTTGTCCGGAATCGGTATTAAACAAATGTCATTGTCATTGCTCAGTTCTGAACTACTCCGTTATTATACAGAACTATACAGAACAACGATATTACAATAAAACCATACAACTTTTATGACTGATTTTTTTTGGTTATACTCGTACATACATTTCTATTAAATCAAAATTATTTAATTTAAAAAAATTAAATTTTAATTTTAAATTGGACCAATTTGAAAATAGCTATCGCGAACTCTACTCGATTGTTTTTTTAAAAAAAACGCAGCTTTTATTTGTCATGGTATTATAACATGCATTCTACGGTAAGTGGTATGCACAAATGTGTATGTTGGTCCAAAACACATACAAAAATCAATTTTTGACATGATTCGTTTTCGCTACCCACACAATTGTGATGGCAGGCAGGTAAAGGGATATAACGTAGCCTGCCCAGTATACACAATTGTGTATGCCAATTTTGATTACGAGAAACGAATGTGTCAAACATAGAATTATGTATAAATGGAAAACCAGTATACACATTTGTGTATACCGCTTAATTTTGTTTTGGTTAGAAAAATAACACTAACTCTAATAATAATAAAATAATTAATATGTTATCAAAAACAAATAATTAATATGTTATATAATTTATTGGTGTTATCAATTTATTATGCTCTTTTTTAAGAATTCCCATTTAACTAAGATCCGTTAAAATACGGAAGACATTACAACCTGTCATTTACATACACATTTGTGTATGATGAAATTAAATTGAAGCAAAAAAAAAAAATTGAACTCGAAAGGGAGAATTTTAAAAAGTAAGCGGCATCTATCATTGTATCACAGCACTAAATGGCATTGTCCTATTTATAAATTTTAACCTTTATTGTAAGATGGCGTTCTCGCATAACCCATTAGTAGTGTTGCTTTCGCTAATCCGCTTAGCTTAGCTAGGAAATGTGAAAGCAACAACTTTTGGCTAATTTTTTAATGCGTTTTAATTTTTCTGTGTTGGTTCATTTTAGAAAAAATAACGTCCTACGGTAAACACCATAACCATAAAATGATTTTATTTCCCCTAATCCTAAATTTTTTTTTCTTAACATTCTAACACTGCATCCCCAATAGAATTTCTTATGACTTTTTACTTACAGAAAAGTATGAAAAAAAAAACTTGACAAAAAAAATATTTTTTTGTCAAGGTTTTTTTTCATACTTTTCTGTAAGTAAAAAGTCATAAGGAATTCTATTGGGGATGCAGTTTAAGACAATCGGCTTGAATACAATGCAATTGTTGTTGTAATCTTTTGAAAGTTACACAGCTATTTTTAAGCGATAAACTTCAAAATATTTCAGCGTGATTCTTTCTTCGTTTCTTTCTCCTTCACCCTTAAATTAATTTTTTGGCGGGGAAATTGTTGATTCTTTTCGTCTATATTTTTTTTGATTGGCTGGTGCTACACGAGATTTTAATTTCTTGTTTCAAACTAAGTCGTAATAGATTTTTTATTGTTAATTTAAACCTTTATATTAAATGAAAACACCTAATTTTTTGTATTATTTTATTCTGTTCTCTCGAAAATAAAATTTAAACAAAAATCTACATCTCAAAAATTGTGCGACATAAAATTTTTGTTCATGAATCCGAAATGACAAAAATAGAAATGAAAATAAAAAAATTTAAGGGCATTTTTGAGATGTAGATTTTTGTTTAAATTTTATTCTCGAGAGAACAGAATAAAATAATACAAAAAATTAGGTGTTTTCATTTAATATAAAGGTTTAAATTAACAATAAAAAATCTATTACGACTTAGAAGAATGAAACCAGAAATTAAAATCTCGTGTAGCCCACCAGCCAATTCACTGATTTCTTCGCACTACTACGAAGATAAAATATTTCAAATCCATTTTATTTATAGGTAACCCTCCAAGAACACAGTATTCAAAGAACATGGTTTCGAAGAACACGGATACCCATTTGCTCAAATTACACGGTTTCAAACAACACGATTTTCGTTTTCTGTTTTATTTTGTTTTTTGTGTATCATAATAAAACATAATAAATAAAACGAAACCCTTTTTTTATTTTTATGTTACCTACACTACAATACAAAACGAATGCGTAAAAAAGAAAAATTAAACACATACATAAAAAAAGAAAGGCTATACAGTCATGCCACACCAGCATTTTTTGTATTTTGGCATTTTTTTTCTACCAATGTTTTGTTCTGCTCTCTCTTAAATAAAATTTTAACTAAAATGAGTAAAAAATGTCCTTGAAATATTTTTTATTTCATTTATGTTTGAGTTGTGTGGTAGAACAGAAAATTTGTTTAAGTCGCAATTAAAACTTGTATCATAGGTAAACGGGGAAAGAAACGAAGAAAAATGCGGCATTTTTTTTACGTGTGGCATGAGCCATAGTAAATAAAAAGGGTGTACCAAAAAATTCGTTCGGATTGTTTTGTTTGCTTATATGTAATAAAAATAGAAATAAAAATGATTAATTTAAAATATAATTTATATTTAATTTAATATATAATTTAAAATTAAATATATTAATTAAATATTACAGTTTTAAATTAATTATTAATATTTCTAATTTTAATAGTATGTATAAGCAAACAAAACAATCCGAATTAATTTTTTGGTATGTACACCCTATAGACAAAAGCCTCGCTACACTTTAATTTTTTCGTCGTGATTCTCTGATTTCAAAAAATCAATCGACGTCCACATTTGATTTCTTTGCGCATTTCTTTTTGCTATAGTAAAGAAAAAGGGTGTACCAAAAAACTCATTCGGATTGTTTTGTTTGCTTATACATATTAAAATTAGAAATAAAAATAATTAATTTAAAACTGTAATATTCAATTAATATATTTTTAATATATTTTATTTTTAATTATATATTAAATTAAATATAAATTATATTTTAAAGCAAACAAAACAATCCGAAAGAATTTTTTGGTACACCCTTTTTCTTTAATATAGCTTTTCTTTTTTATGTATGTGTTTAATTTTTCTTTTTACGCATTCGTTTTGTATTGTAGTGTAGGTAACATTCGTTTTGTATAGTAACATATGCGTAAAATATTTTTCCACTGACATCTCGAAACTAAAAAAATTCAACAAAAACAAATACAGGAAACCCTCCAAGAACACGATTAAAGCTCGATTTATATTATACGTTCCTTTCGGTTCCTTCATTTATCGTATCAGACAAAAAAAAAACATTGTTACATATATTTTATATAGGAGTATTTATATTATCCGTTCTTACACTTACGGAACGGATAATATGAATACTCCTATGAATATACATGTAACAATGTTTTTTTTTGTCTGACACGATAAATGAAGGAACTGAAAGGAACGTATAATATAAATCGAGCTTAATTCGTTCCGTGTTCTTTAAACCCATTTTTAAAACCTTTTTCCAAAGGTTGGTAAAAATCAAATAATTCGTAAATTTAAAAAAAAAATCAATTTAGCTAATTTTTTTCTCATTTTAGGTACATGCAATTATTGTTGTACAATTTACCAAAGAAATACAGCATATATAGTATTGCTTTAGTAACGTTTTCCAGTTTTACAGTAACGTAATTTAAAAAAAACGACAAAAAATAGTTTCCATAGCATTTTGTATGATACCCTTGACAGACTAGCGAGTTTAGTGCACTAATCTCTTAATATTTTGAAGTTTATCGCATAAAAATGGGTTTAGCGAGAGCGCCATCTAACAATGAAGGTTAAAATTTATAAATAGGACAATGTCATTTAGTGTTGTGATACAATGATAGATGCCGCTTACTTTTTTGGTTATTCCTTTCGAGTTCAAAAATTTTCTTTTTGCTTCAATTTAAGTTGTTAATACACAAATGTGTATGTAAATAATGACAGGTTGTAAAGTGTTCCGTATTTTAACGGATCTTAGTTAAATGGGAATTCTTAAAAAAGAGCATAATAAATTGATAACACATAAATTATATAACATATTAATTATTTGTTTTTGATAACATATTAATTATTTTATTATTATTATAGTTAGTGTTATTTTTCTGACCAAAACAAAATTAAGTAGTATGCACAAATGTGTAGACTGGTCTTCCATTTATACATAATTCTATGTTTGACACATTCGCTTCTCGTAATCAAAATTGGCATACACAATTGTGTATACTGGGCAGGCTAGGTTCTATCTCTTTTCCTGCCTGCCATCACAATTGTGTGGGTAGCGAAAACGAATTATTTCAAAAAATGATTTTTGTATGTGTTTTAGACCAACTATACCTAACATCCAAAACGAATTTTTATTATTTGTGTTTGATTTGGCTGTGCATATGTATACGCAATGATTGGATATTTGCATTCGCTTTTGTTTTGACTTTTGAATAGCTGTCACAATTTGTTGGGAAAACACATTTTTTTCTATTTTATTTTGTGATTAAAATAATAATTTACCTTAATTTTTCGGAAAATTGGAAATCTACGAATTCAGATGACTATAATAGCGAAGCTCTAAATCATAGATATTGTTACCACTTGTTGTATCAATAGGCCAATCCCTGAACTTCATAACCTATATAGTCCGGTTTCTGGTAATGGACATCTACTAAGAATTCAGACGGCTATAGCGGAGCTCTAAATCAAAGAATTTTTTTGTGTTTATTATTTGAACAGGCCAATCTCTGAACTACAAAACCTATATCGTCCGGTTTCTGGTAATGGACATCTACTATGAATTCAGACGATTATAGCGGAGCTCTATCTTATAGAATTTTTTTGCCACTTGTATTAATATTTTGGTTTATTTTTTGTTGTCCTACTCGTGTACTTAATTTTCCTATATTATTAACTTTATGTATCATTTCATGTTTTTTAGATATTATACACGTTTATTGTTTTCAAAAATTGCTTATTTTCTTTTTAGAAAATTTATTGTGACATAATCTTTTCCGGGTTGTCATCAGTTTTCAATACAAATTGTTTATAAATTTTTATGAATTGATACAGTAAAAAACTGTCATGACATATTTTTTCTGGGATGACATTCTTTTTATGTTAGTGTTGCCATCGCATTTTTCCGGGGTCGTTTACGGGCTAACTTCACAGACATGATTGAAACATGTTGTTTTTCTTGTCCAGAATCTTTTTTGTTCAAATTTTTGATTTTTTTTCTAACGATCTTCGTTAGAATTCCTCTATATTATGAAAATTTAGTAAAATAATAAGAGCTTAGAAAATTTAAACTGAATTGAATTATTTTAAAATGGAGAAATATTACATTTTTTTAGACTTGCTACGGCGAATGTGGTGCAGCTTTTTCACGAAGAAGTTTTTATTATTTTTTCCTTAATCTCTGATTTATGAGGATAGTGCGTCTACTAAATTGGATCATCTTACTCTATTCGGGACTACAGCTTTCATTTCTTCCCATGTTTTACAGAATTACTTTACGCTTCGGCTATAGCACCGTACTTTTCGAGGTTGTTACTGGTGTGCCTAATTTCCTCTTCCCTTGCAGATTATATTTCAATGGCATTATAGTTAGTGTTTATCATTGGTCCCTTTCCTTAGTGTGTGTCTAATCCATATTCACTTTCCTTTCTTAATTTTGCGCTCATTTTCGATTTACCTGGTCTGCTACAGTATTTCTTCGTTTGTTATCGTGTTAACCAGAAGGACGGATGCATTCCAGATTTTGTGTAGCATTTTTACTTGCTTTGTTGATGCGTTGGGTGATATCTTCTTTAGTTCCGCCAGTTTTTGCAGTACAACCAAGGAACTTCCCAACATCGTCCATGGTTGATTGGTATTGGGTGTATGATGTTAATTTTGAGACCTATAATTGTTAATTTCTGGTCTTTCTGCTGCATGTCGAAGCGTGTTTATGCATGCTTGGAATGTCCATTTCGCAGAGTACTTTTTCCAGATCGTGCATGGAATACCTTATTAAAGTTAGCCGAAAGTTTCCAGCCGAAAGATAAAAACGTCGATAATACAGATAGTGTCTTCGCATTCTCAGCCGAAAAACGTCACCATCGATGAACATTCTTCAGCCGAAAAATTTATTTCAACAATATAATGCTACTGAAGTTAGCCGAAAATTTCAGCCAAAAAAACCTGCATTATCGACATATTTTGTATCAGGTGGTAATAAAAAATGATGTTGTATGAGCCGAAAATTACATGTAATTGAAGTTGGTAGTAAATTTTCGCCGAAAAAAAATTTGAAAAAATCCAGATTTTATAGGTCGCTTGCCCAGCTCTACGCTTTTCTTGTCCATTTCCGATTTTGTTGTTCCGAAATAACTTTCGACAGGAGCGTTGGTGATATGGCTTACGGATGGTTCCACTTCTATTATTGCTGACCATAAAGGTATTATGGAAAAGAAGTTATTGAGAAGTTCGATAGTAAATTTTGGTTTATAAAAAACATTTTTATTGCGTTGAACGACCGCTTGTCTAACGGTCTCAAGATCAGGGACAATAATAGATTTCATATCTATATATAAAATTTTGACTTTTCTAATAAGGTATTTTTTGCCGTAAGATAAGAGAGTGATTCAAGGACAGGTACGTGGTTTTCGTCGGGGGGTTCCAAATATCTCAGGCGAATATTGTGGCTCATGGAAACGCTCCTCTAATAAAACTGATAACTGAATCACTGCGTCTTTAACATACGCCTCTGAATCAGAACAACAAATTTACCAAATTAGGAGAAATTTTTGTTTAATTCGGGAATAGCACCTGACCTGTCGTGAGCTATTGAGTCTAAACAACTCAACAATTTATAAAAAAATCATTTTGTTGTTTTCTGGCTCTTTAAAATGTTTTAATATAATACGACCAAAAATTTTTTTTAAATGTGCATAACACAATCGGCTGGTTATAGTGGTTAAATGTTCATAACACAAATCCAGCTATTTACGAACTGGTGTAACTTCATCCGGTCTAAACTTCCACTAAACATGCGACCAGTTTTAATTTATTTCACTATTATGCTACATAAAATATGTTCTGATTTTTGGCAAAGGTGTTCATTGTTATTGCCACAACTCAAATACATTGCCCCCTAACACGACAAGTTATATATATTTTATCCTTACTACCAACTTCAGAAAATTTACTACCAACTTCAATTACATGTAATTTTCGGCTCATACAACATAATTTTTTATTACCATCTGATACAAAATATGTCGATAATGCAGGTTTTTTTTCGGCTGAAATTTTCGGCTAACTTCAGTAGCATAACAATATATCAACAAAAACCAATTTAAGTTTATTATTATGCGAAGTTTGTTGTAAAACCTAAATCCATTCAAACTTGTGAAATACAAATATTTAAATCAATTAATCACAATTCGAAAAGCAATACATATTGTTAACCTTCCTTCAAATGAACATAAAATATGGTGGGGATGCCACTATGGCCATTTAATATATCATAATATTGATCAACTTCGGCATAATTGTGGAAAAATTCTGAAGGAGATACAGGGGTGTAATTTAGGAAAATTTCGCTAATTCACTATATCGAGCATTGAATGGCCTGTCGTTCTAGGTAAAGATGCCGAGTCATTGATGTCACTATCTCATTTGATAGGTCACCATGTTGGTTAACAAATATTCGTTTATTGATGCCTTCGAACTCTAAGGTGGTTTAGGAAAGCAAAATTATGAATGCAAAATGATTCAATTGAATTACAATTCAATTATTGGAGTTTTATTACAGTTTTATTACTGTATCCCCCTAAATTACACCCCTGTATCCCCTTCAGAATTTATCCACAATTAGGCGGAAGTTGACCAACATTATGACATATCAAATGGCCATAGTGGCATTCCTACTATATTTTATGTTCATTTGAAGCAAGGTTAAAAATAATGCTCATTTGTATTTCACAATTTTAAATAGAGTTCCCAGGAAACCACAAATCATATAAGAAGTGGATAAATCGATCATATATAAGTTTATATGACTTGTTTTATGATGTGTAGTCATATAACAAAATCATATAAACATCATAACTTACTAGTTTATTATGTTTGTGTGATCAAAATGCGGTCATACATTTTTCGTACAAGAATCATATTAACGTCCGTATGACTTCTTATATGTCATTTAGGCGAAATTTCAAATTTGTAAACTAATTAATTTCAATTTATAATAAATAATCAAAAGTACATTATTAGGATGCGATATAAGAATTAAGGATTTTTTTAGGAAATCGAATATCTCGAGACTTGAATGAAAGTCTAGATTAGGGCTATTTCCAATAAAAGCCATTTGAAAAGCTAATAATTTAAGCGCGATCAAATTAATTTTTTGCAATGAGTTACTAACCTGAGAAGTTAGGATTTTCTTAAGAAACTGAATATCTCAACACTTGATATGTTTATCAAGAATGTTATTTTGTTTTTCGGATAGGCCTAGACTATCTATATTCCATACTATTTGAAAAACTTTTAAATTTTGTATGTTGAAAAGTATCCGAAAATATCGAACAATTTAATATTTTCTCATAAATAACGGGAAATTAAATTCAAAATATTTTTTTTTCTCATTTCTCATTTTTTTGAAATTCTATATATAGGGCCGAAATATTTTTATTAGTAGTTTAAAGTCGTCCTAATTGGTGATTGAGAGTGATAAAGACAGTGATACAGTGTTAGTGTGTGAATTGTAATACATATAGTTTGTTTTTACCATACTTATCGTGACATAAGGTTTGGTTCATATACAAAGTCGTATAAAACGGGGAAGCACCAAGATTTAAAAATCTTAAATTTTTGATGCAGGTGAAGTATGTTCAAAAAAATACCCAAATCTGTTGTATGCAACAAACGCTGCGTAAACTTTTGTGTGATTCACGTTAGAAATCCCATTTTGGAAATCCCATGGTTTTCTTATAGCAAATTCGTTCGAAACAAAATTTTGATCTTAAATCAAAAAAATGTCTGACAATACAATAAATTTGGTCGACATGTCATTGAAATGCATTGCATCGCCAGTCATTTTTTTGATTTAAGATCAAAATTTTGTTTCGAAAGAATTTGCTGTTAGTTTGTCGAATAGTATTTGATTGTGCAATTTTGTGCGTCTAACGGTAATATTTGTGCATAATGTATTTTGGGAGATAATGTGGGATTTCTGACGTAATTATCACACGAGAAATCGCATAGATCCGTTTAATGATTAAAGCATATGTTTTGCTTTAGTTTAATTGTGCAAAACTGTGCATGTCAAAAACAATTTAGTACTCCTCCAGAATTTGTCAGGAGTTTTCGTAGAAAGGCTATATCTGCCTATTTACATGCGATATGTACAACGTCTATTGAAGTTATGTTTAGACAAAATGTATATAACCTGATAAGACCAGAATTGAATGATGTTCAGTTCACTTCATATCAGCTTGAATTGCTAATATAGAAACTCTTAATTCAACCCTTATTTCAAAATATCAAATTCTGAAAATTTTTGTATGGTCGATTTCTGAAAATCCCACCTTTTATTTAAAATTTTAAAACGGAAGCAGCGTATCTGTTACCATTGCAGCGGGATAGTGATAATTGTGGACCTTTGGTGATCTATGCAATAGATTTCCTCACAAACAATTGCTATCGCCCAAAAACTCATGGAAATAACGAAAGTGAATATGTTACGGAACTTTTAGAATATCGAAAATATTTACAAAAAAAGATTGGTGAAAATTCGTTAGATATGATACAACATTGTTCAGTTTGCTTCGAAATTTTAATCGAAAGTTCAATAACTAAAAAGTGTAACGATTGTAAAAGACGAGTACATGAAAACTGTAACATTAATTTAATTATAAGTCAAGAAAAATGTATTTTCTGTAAACAATAAAAACGTAAAATCAAAAAAGTGTCATTTCGTAATCAAGATATTCATAGGATAGGTCTCATATGATAAACATATTAGGTCTTGAGATATTCAGTTTCTTAAGAAAATCCTAACTTCTCAGGTTACTAACTCATTGCAAAAAATTAATTTGATCGCGCAAAAATTATTAGCTTTTCAAATGGCTTTTATTGGAAATAGCCCTAATCTAGACTTTCATTCAAGTCTCGAGATATTCAATTTCCTAAAAAAATCCTTAATTCTTATATCGCATCTTAATAATGTACTTCTGTTTATTTATTATAAATTGAAATTATATTAGTTTACAAATTCGAAATTTCGCCTAAATGACATTCTTGTTTTACTTTTTTACCAATACTTACAAATTTTCGTTTGGTTTTGTTGGTTTAGGATTATTTTAGGTCTAACTTCAAACGCGTTTTCTTAATCTGGTACGCATTCTCAAAAGGGTACGTTGAAATAGTTGGCAATGGTCCAAACCGCTTAATCTCATCCGCTAAATGGCAAACGTTATGAGGATTTGAAGTCATGTTCTCCAGATAAAGGAAGTTATAGTTGTCAATGAAATATCTTCCTGATAGTAGCCTTTGTATTTTTTATTATAATTCGAAGAGAAAATTGTAGCGATGCATAATAGTACAATAAAATTGTAATAATCGTCCACTGGTAAATGATTTGTCAGGGCTACGATACCTACATAGTTCAGGAAAGCGGCAATTTCGCTTCTTTTCCAAAATGCAAGAACGTCTAATCCACGAAATTTAATATTTTACAATTTTTCGTTTATGATTTGAATTGTTTGGAGTCCCATTTCGTACCGTATCCTAAGCGGCCTTCCTTAAACCCCACTAAATATCGTTTTACTAATCCCAGATGTAAAATATGTAAGGCATCGCCAACGATAAAATCTTGTATCATATCCAATGATTGAATTCGAAGTAATAGAGTTGTGATTGTTTCCAATTTAGTTCGAGAAATAGGTCCTTCAGGTACTTTTGTTTTTAAACTGTTATGATGTAAGTCATACATTCTGGAACAAAAACCTTCATCTGTCCTAAGAGGAGCATGTTAGTTGTGAAAAATTGTTGTGTTTGAAGAATGAGAAAACTCCCCCACTGTATTACACTTTAAGCATCCATGTTTTCCGTTGAAATATGAAGTTCCTTTTATAAATGATAGTGTCGGCGTGTCGCATATGAAACAATATATTTGCACTGTAAGTTTATTATAATTAATTTCTATTCCATTCTCTATAATTGAATTATTTCGTCTACAAATGGCGATAAAAATTCTTTAATTTTGTTTTGGTTTTGTTGTTCCATAAAATACCCCGATTACCATAGGCTCAAACTCTGGTATTTCATAAATATTAAAAAGAATCGGCCAAAATTCTGCTTTCCAGCTTTGAAAAATTGGTAATCCATCTATATTTATGTTTAAAGATTTCGAAATAGTATCTTTAAGATTTATAAAGTATGATATTAAATATTCCTCAAGTCCCTGATGCCAATATTCCCCACCTTCTATTTTGATGAACCTTTGGTCTGTGGTGCGACGAGTTGGCATTACAGTTCTTCGGTCGCTTTGAAGTTTTGTTTGAAATTTTTTATTTAAATAATTTATCAAAGGCTTTAATGAAGCTTAATTTATATTATTTTGATGTGTCCAGGATTTCAAAAATTCATTCAGCGGTATATTTTCTTCAGTACTGACGAATGAATTAGAGAAGATGTTATTGGCATCGATATTTTTAAGTCCATCTTCTGTAGTACTTTCATTTGAATTAAAATAAATATCGTAACAAGTTGTGCTATCTGTATCACTAATCGTGCTATCGCTGCCACAATCATCATTAGAAAAATTCGTGTGATTATTCACACGGCCAGAATCATTAGTTAACTGTATTGATGTTGGCTGATCGGACATTTTACTTAACCCTGATGTTGTAGGACGATGGTTTGATGAGATTTCACTTTCCAAATAGCATTGCTCTTGACTCTGATTTTGATTAACAATAGATTCAAACCTTTTGTTGAATATTTTCAATTTTTTCGTAGATAATTTTCTGAAGCGTCTTCGATAGGTATCATTTTGTTTTAATTTTTCCCAATTAAATAAATATTTTTAAGATTTATCCATTTGATCAAGTGTGAAATGTTACAAATATAGTGAACAATCAAATTTAAAATTTCAGGACATTAAATTACAATAAACCATATGTTCAGATAGCACAAAATAAATTACTAACGCTAGATATATGTTTGCTCTTCATCACAATTTAAGAAAATTCTATTATATATAAAAACAAAACAAACTTTCTTTGACAGATAATTAGTTCGTGCGATTGTAGTGCCATTAGTCAAGATAAGTTTATTATTCAAGGTGCTACAACCGAAATTTGTTAATGCCATCTTACGGCAAGAATCATATTTAATCTAGCATAATTTATTTAAGGTTTGCTTTGTAAGTTTATAATTATAAAATTTGGTCATTAAAAAAGGTCTGTCTAACAAGTAACACTTCTAAAAGATGCGGTGAAACATTACTAATAATAACAAAAAGTGTAATCCGTAATCAATTAAAAATAAAAGATTGTATCAAAAGTAATTGTGCGTTTTTAAGTGATTTTCCTGGAGCTGTATATATCAGCTGTTTGTCTACCTGGACACCGCTAGAGAGCATTTTTACCGGGATAAGCAAACGAGCTATCGAAAGACCATATTTTCCTCACATATATATTAGACACGTAAATAAAACAAATGAATAAATCAAATTAATTGTTTAAAATTCAAAAAGTTGATATATGGTTCACTATGACTATGTATCAAGAACAAAACCAACATACGACTTTTGAAATTATACCAACCAGTATAATGACCACTTTGTGACGTTCGAAACATTTTTTGAATAATGTTATTCGAAACTAAAAAATCTAATTTTTATATACAGTCATAAATCAATGTATGAGTCCTTATGACTTCGTGTCACACGAAAATCTGATTTATGATGTTTTGCTAGGTAGTGGTCAACCTGGTGATCAAATTGTGATGTCAAACCTCCAAACTGACTAACTAAGGACCGATATATGGTGAAACAAAAAATAATATATGACTTATGGTTTACTGGGTTAGGTTTTACAACAAACTTAATAAAACATTCAAATTGGTTTCAGTTTGTGTTGTTGAAATAAATTTTTCGGCTGATGACTTTCGGCTGAAGGATGTTGATCAATGGTGACGTATTTATAAACTTTCGGCTGAGAAAGCGAATACACTATCTGCATTATCAGTTTTTTATCTTTCGGCTGAAAACTTTCGGCTAACTTTAATAGTATGCATGGAATTGAATGCACATTCAAAGTCCACGAAGGGTAGGTATAGCGATGAGCTACATTCGTTTGATTCTTCAACGATGATACGAATAGAGTTCAAGTGGTCTGTATACGTCTTCTACCGTAGGTCTAAAGCCAGGTTGTTCATTCCTTATACGCTGGTGGATTATGGGTGATATCCGGTCGAGAATGATCATTCCTAACTCTTTCATTATACTGTTGAGGAGGGAGATGGCTCTTCAATTATTGCATTCTCTAAGGTCGCCTTTCTTTGGAATTGTTATAGTCAAGCCCACTTTCCATTTCTGTGCCAGTATTCTATGCGCTAACAGTGGAATTAGAGTTTTTGCTGTTATAGATGCGTAGCACATTTAGTAATTATTCTGCTGGAATATTATCCATGCCAGCTGCTTTGTCGTTCTTTAGCTTCTGAAAAGCACTTTCAGTAGTTGTCTCTTATAGGTGCCAGGGAGCTCATGATGTTTGTTCGCTACCTGTTTCCGTTATCCTTGAAGAACTTGTTCATCCACATGTTCAGATTTATTTACAGATTGCTTCTGCAATCTTAAGAATGTCTTAAGTGTATTTTCTTCGATCATTTTTTACCATTCTTCTTTATTTGATTAGGCGGTGTGTATCATCTTATATTTGTTTCGATTTTCCGCCGTCTTTTCATGAAAGAGCTGTAATTTTAGTTGGCGGCGTTCCTTAGTTTTCTCCCATGTCTCATCTCTAAATCCCTGTGTTATAAAAGTTTTGGTAGCAGACACATTTCTGATCGATAGCGCTAGTTTCGTTAGTTGGAGCGTTTCTTTGAATGGGTGTTTAAATTTCCTCCGATTAATTTTTATGTGCTTTACTGCTCTGCTGCTGCTGATTTGATTTGAATTTTGCTATTATCAGTTTTGTGATTGCTGTGTATTTCTGCTCCTTTCATTGCTCTGAGACATCTTGTAAGAAGGATCGAAATTTCTTGTTAACCAAAGAGTAAGTAACATGATCAATTTGATTCTTGGTTCTTCCATCTGGTCCAAGTGGTATGTTTTTTTTTAATTTTTTGTGGAAATTTGCTGCCTTCGATGAATGAAAAGGTCTGATTTGTGTGAGTGATCCGATGAGTCTTTCTCCATTATTGTTTTTTTTGCAGAATCTAGTGCGTTGCTGAACCATATTATTGACGTTATACGGTGTTATCGAACATAATTTATCGTTTTATTTCTTATTTTCTTCTTAATCTGGATGGTTAGCGTAACACTTATCCTTAACGGCTCCAAAAAATAAATTCTATCCTCCTGGAGTCAAATCGCAGCTGCATAGTTACCATTTAACATCTCCGTTACGGCTGATTATTCGATCAAATGTCGTGTGTGTCTTCCTCTTGAATTCTGTGTAACAAAAACTCGTTTATCATGGCTCGGTAATGTTCTCCATTGACTGTAAGGGCGTCTGCATGCTCATTTTCGAAAAAAATGGAACAATGATACCGCCGATCCAATATCTACATCAAATAGTCATTCGTTGTGGATGCATCGGCTTCTCCATGGTTACGTGTGCATTTTCTGTACGAAATGTGACAATTTTGCTTGTTAAAATAGCCATAAAAATGCTGATTTTCTTACAAGCGTTCCACAGCCTAATTAGCGAACCGAAAACGTTGCGGCTGGTCATTTTGACTCAGCTCCTGAACTAATTGACTTTTGAACGCCTTTATACCGAGGCCTTAATGCAAGAACTGAACTGCGTTTCAATTAATGTTTGTGCAAGGGAACTGACTTTCTTTATTAAGGAAGTTCACTATCTGGCGTTGTTTTGATCAACCTCTTGTTATATATAAACAGGCTGTAGAAATAGGCTCGGTGTTATCCTGGTCATTTGTCCAGTCTTGCAGTTCAAACAGGCAATCAATTGCAAATTTGTAGGTAAAACACAGATAGGTGAAAATTATGAATGAAGATTTCACTTTTTCTAACTAAATTAATTGGTTAAGAATGGGCTTCAAAAGAAGCATCTCAGAAATTTATTTATATTTTATAGTGGCCACTGGAATTTAATAATTTCTTTGGTTGGCACCGCAAATTAGTAAATCCGAATACGTTGCATTCCCATCAAAATGCTTATAAAAATAATTTCTTGCATGCTACTAAGTATTTTAGAATAGTAGGGTTTGGATAGACGTCACAAACCTCACCATATAACAACGTAATGATCAGATCACATGACTAACGCACATTTTCATATATACTTTCATTTTAAATTCCATAATTGGTATAAAGTTTCTGTTAGCACAATGGGCCAATAAATCATTGCCGCGATATTACAGTCACATATAAAAATAAAATCGCGCGTAGGTCAAAGCATAAAAACCCCGTAACTCAATAATATTACAAAATAATTAAATCGCTGTGCGATTAGACAAGCAACACGACAATAACAACAACAACAACGACCAAAATGTTTGCATTTTTCTTTTTCAAATTTATTAAACTCAGCTCACATATGTGTATGACATAATCGTGCACATAAACATATTTAACGATTATGATACACATAAATTATTCTAATACTACATAAATTTATACACAACTTTCAATTTTTTATGTATTAATCCGAATGTCTTGTGCTTCACTATTATGTCTTTTAACTTTCTTGCGTTTTTTAATTTTTTGCATCGTTTCCAGCATAACGCTATAAATTATTTCTTCTTTGTCGACATCTTCGTCTAATGTAAGTTCATCTCATAAAATACGATAATCGCATGTTTCTTTTCGTATTTCTTATACAGTTTATTAACTTTGAATAATCATCAAAAATGTTACGAAATATACGCACGCAGCATACACAATTTCATTTCACCGAACAATGTCAAATTCATAATTAATCCGAAAATCCAAATTTAAAAAGAAAAAGTGAAACGTGATCATCGCCATGGTTAAAATGTGCGCGCGCAGCTTAATTATATAAAGTGCGCGGGTAGTATGTAAACGCGTTCTGCATGTGATCCACACATTATGTATATAGAGTTCGCAAATCCAACAAATTCATTTTTAAGTTAATCCGTGCCTTCGTTAATTATTCCTGCCTTTCATATCGCGCTCACTCGTAATAAAATGGTGAGTTCTTAGCGATATTTACTACGAGTATTTTATTTTGAAAAATGAAAGTAATTTAACTTTCAATTTTCGTTTTGTTTTTGTTGTCTTACATTAAAACGGGTAAATTTATTAAAAGTTCAACAATCAAGATCATCATCATCTTCATCTTGTTACCTAAAATATTAAGAAAAAATTGGTTACAACAATCGCTATGAAATTATATCTAAACTGACAACTAATCTGTACATGAATATGTTGGAAGTGTATGCGCGCATGAGATGATGCAGCATAATAATAGAAGGGAAATTGTACAATCATCATGGTACATTTCCCATAACGTGTAAAAGAGCGCGAGCGCGCGCGCGATCAAGTGAAAGTGAAAATTGTTTCACTTCCGTTTAGCTGCATTTTACATAATACCGACACAGTAGGTACTTTGTTTTGCGAATATTTATTGATGTAATTTTGTGCCGTGTGCTTCCGTGTATCATGAGAATTTTTTACGTGCACGAATATTAAAAAATATGTGTGATTTAATTGAAAGTGCGCGAATGACAGTTCCTTGTGATGATAACAAATGATTTTTTGTAGTTTCACAATTCATAAGTGTACAGCTTCCGCTAATTTGGTACTTCAGTAATTCGCATCAAACAATATGAACATACATACTGTACCAGGATTATGACTCTGAAATACATACACAATACACTGTTAAATTTAAAAATATTCCAATTGTTTTGTAGTGAAATTGAAACATTTTTAGATAATCTTTAATATATATCTGGAGCTCCTGTTTGGTGCCCAGCTTTAAATATGGAACTGTAACAACACAGAACACTAATCTATTATAAGAAACCATCATTTAATGGAACCATCATCTAATGGTTTAGTGACAATTTTCCCACTGATGGTTCAAAGATGGATGAGAAGTTTGGGAAAGGGAAGCCGTTGACTGGTTGAGGTATAATGTAATATCTGCAAGGAATATTTGCATTTTTATAGGTCAGTCAGCCTTCAATTAAGACGGACCAATCATACTTCCTTATGATGAAAGTAGTCCAGGAATGCCTCTTATATCTTAACGAGCTATTTCAATGCCACGAAATTTTAATGCTTATGATGAATCGATTGGTAGGTAAGGAGAGAAAACAATGTGAAACGGCTACGGACTTGCGTGTATCTATGCCAGTTATTTAGGACAACCATTCTAACCTAAATCAACCAATTTAGCCCCGAATTTTTAAAAAAAGGTGTGATTTCAAGATTATAATTTATGCACTAGATCAGAATGATTTGTGGCATTACGAGGGTTGCCTTTTATATTTCGGGATTGGACAACCCTAGTGTTGCAATCTGGCAACTGACAGCTCTATCGTAAAGTTTGACATTTTTAAGATTATACGTACTTAGAACGTTTTGACATTCGAGCGCTATTTGTGTTGTTTACAGTACTCATTAACTCAACATCTCGGCGAAAAAATGGAATTAAATCGTGAACATTTTCGTGCGATTATTTTTTACAACTTTTGACGTGCATTAAGGCAGCAAGAGTGCATGGATGAACTTAATTCAATTTTTGGCGATGAAACTCCATCAAGGACCAGTGTTTATCGATGGTATGGTGAATTCAATCGAGGTCGTAGTTCACTCCAAGACGAATTTCGTGAAGGTCGTCCAGAATCAGTTGTTGTTCCGGAAACCGTTGATGCTGTGCGCGAACTGATATTGCAAGATCGTCATGTGACCTATCGTGAGATTGAGACAACCATAGGCATTAGTGACCGGACAAGTGGTGCAGTGGTTAAAGCTTCGGCTCTTGGACCGGGAGGTACTGGGTTCGAATCCCATCAGAGGCTAGATGCAAAATCGAATTTTCATCATCGAATATAATCGGTGATGTTAATTAACACAACTAAGACCCTCTGATGGAGTGCAGAATTCAGCGCCGACCCACCGTCCATGTCAATGTACAGGTTGATATGGAGCTTGCAATGTGCAGGTGGTATACTGTAGTTGTGTGAGTAGGTGAATAGGTGAATGGGTTAATGATGTAGCATGAATGCGTGGTATCACAATGGGCCAAAAATGGCCTAAGTGTCAACCACTGAAACCTAACCTAAACCTAGGCATTAGTGGGACCAGCAAACATTAATATTGCATGAACATTTGAATGTCAAAAAAATTTGTTCGCGTTGGATCCAAAACAATTTGTCAATCGCTCAAAAAAAGGCTCGTGTCGATTGATCGAAAGAAAACTACTTCGGAACTACTTCGATCATCTCTGTGCGATCCGTAGGGGCCGAGATAAATAATTTCAAATGTTTAAGAATTTTCATATTACACTCAATGATGTTTTGGCTCAACCAATAAAAATCTCAGATATTTCCGAGCATGTGGATAAATAAGATTTGTTCCTTACATCAATTACTAGTTCAGAACCACTTCGATCATCTCTGTGCGATCCGTAGGGGCCGAGATAAATAATTTCAAATGTTTAAGAATTTTCATATTACACTCAATGATGTTTTGGCTCAACCAATAAAAATCTCAGAGATTTCCGAGCATGTGGATAAATAAGATTTGTTCCTTACATCAATTACTAGTTCAGAACCACTTCGATCATCTCTGTGCGATCCGTAGGGGCCGAGATAAATAATTTCAAATGTTTAAGAATTTTCATATTACACTCAATGATGTTTTGGCTCAACTAATAAAAATCTCAGAGATTTCCGAGCATGTGGATAAATAAAATTTGTTTCTTACATTAATTACTAGTTCAGAACCACTTCGATCATCTCCGTGCGATCCGTAGGGGCCGAGATAAATAATTTCAAATGTTTAAGAATTTTCATGTTACACTCAATGATGTTTTGGCTCAACTAATAAAAATCTCAGAGATTTCCGAGCATGTGGATAAATAAGATTTGTGCCTTACATCAATTACTAGTTCAAAACCACTTCGATCATCTCTGTGCGATCCGTAGGGGCCGAGATAAATAATTTCAAATGTTTAAGAATTTTCATATTACACTCAATGATGTTTTGGCTCAACCAATAAAAATCTCAGAGATTTTCGAGCATGTGGATAAATAAGATTTGTTCCTTACATCAATTACTAGTTCAGAACCACTTTGATCATCTCTGTGCGATCCGTAGGAGCCAAGGTAAATAATTTCAAATGTTTAAGAATTTTCATATTACACTCAATGATGTTTTGGCTCAACCAATAAAAATCTCAGAGATTTCCGAGCATGTGGATAAATAAGATTTGTTCCTTACATCAATTACTAGTTCAGAACCACTTCGATCATCTCTGTGCGATCCGTAGGGGCCGAGATAAATAATTTCAAATGTTTAAGAATTTTCATGTTACACTCAATGATGTTTTGGCTCAACTAATAAAAATCTCAGAGATTTTCGAGCATGTGGATAAATAAGATTTGTTCCTAACATCAATTACTAGTTCAGAACCACTTCGATCATCTCTGTGCGATCCGTAGGGGCCGAGATAAATAATTTCAAATGTTTAAGAATTTTCATATTACACTCAATGATGTTTTGGCTCAACCAATAAAAATCTCATAGATTTTCGAGCATGTGGATAAATAAGATTTGTTCCTTACATCAATTACTAGTTCAGAACCACTTCGATCATCTCTGTGCGATCCGTAGGGGCCGAGATAAATAATTTCAAATGTTTAAGAATTTTCATATTACACTCAATGATGTTTTGGCTCAACCAATAAAAATCTCAGAGATTTTCGAGCATGTGGATAAATAAGATTTGTTTCTTACATCAATTACTAGTTCAGAACCACTTCGATCATCTCTGTGCGATCCGTAGGGGCCGAGATAAATAATTTCAAATGTTTAAGAATTTTCATGTTACACTCAATGATGTTTTGGCTCAACTAATAAAAATCTCAGAGATTTTCGAGCATGTGGATAAATAAGATTTGTTCCTAACATCAATTACTAGTTCAGAACCACTTCGATCATCTCTGTGCGATCCGTAGGGGCCGAGATAAATAATTTCAAATGTTTTAGAATTTTCATATTACACTCAATGATGTTTTGGCTCAACTAATAAAAATCTCAGAGATTTTCGAGCATGTGGATAAATAAGATTTGTTCCTAACATCAATTACTAGTTCAGAACCACTTCGATCATCTCTGTGCGATCCGTAGGGGCCGAGATAAATAATTTCAAATGTTTAAGAATTTTCATATTACACTCAATGATGTTTTGGCTCAACCAATAAAAATCTCAGAGATTTTCGAGCATGTGGATAAATAAGATTTGTTCCTTACATCAATTACTAGTTCAGAACCACTTCGATCATCTCTGTGCGATCCGTAGGGGCCGAGATAAATAATTTCAAATGTTTAAGAATTTTCATGTTACACTCAATGATGTTTTGGCTCAACTAATAAAAATCTCAGAGATTTTCGAGCATGTGGATAAAAAAGATTTGTTCCTAACATCAATTACTAGTTCAGAACCACTTCGATCATCTCTGTGCGATCCGTAGGGGCCGAGATAAATAATTTCAAATGTTTAAGAATTTTCATATTACACTCAATGATGTTTTGGCTCAACCAATAAAAATCTCATAGATTTTCGAGCATGTGGATAAATAAGATTTGTTCCTTACATCAATTACTAGTTCAGAACCACTTCGATCATCTCTGTGCGATCCGTAGGGGCCGAGATAAATAATTTCAAATGTTTAAGAATTTTCATATTACACTCAATGATGTTTTGGCTCAACCAATAAAAATCTCAGAGATTTCCGAGCATGTGGATAAATAAGATTTGTTCCTTACATCAATTACTAGTTCAGAACCACTTCGATCATCTCTGTGCGATCCGTAGGGGCCGAGATAAATAATTTCAAATGTTTAAGAATTTTCATGTTACACTCAATGATGTTTTGGCTCAACTAATAAAAATCTCAGAGATTTTCGAGCATGTGGATAAATAAGATTTGTTCCTAACATCAATTACTAGTTCAGAACCACTTCGATCATCTCTGTGCGATCCGTAGGGGCCGAGATAAATAATTTCAAATGTTTAAGAATTTTCATATTACACTCAATGATGTTTTGGCTCAACCAATAAAAATCTCATAGATTTTCGAGCATGTGGATAAATAAGATTTGTTCCTTACATCAATTACTAGTTCAGAACCACTTCGATCATCTCTGTGCGATCCGTAGGGGCCGAGATAAATAATTTCAAATGTTTAAGAATTTTCATATTACACTCAATGATGTTTTGGCTCAACCAATAAAAATCTCAGAGATTTTCGAGCATGTGGATAAATAAGATTTGTTTCTTACATCAATTACTAGTTCAGAACCACTTCGATCATCTCTGTGCGATCCGTAGGGGCCGAGATAAATAATTTCAAATGTTTAAGAATTTTCATGTTACACTCAATGATGTTTTGGCTCAACTAATAAAAATCTCAGAGATTTTCGAGCATGTGGATAAATAAGATTTGTTCCTAACATCAATTACTAGTTCAGAACCACTTCGATCATCTCTGTGCGATCCGTAGGGGCCGAGATAAATAATTTCAAATGTTTTAGAATTTTCATATTACACTCAATGATGTTTTGGCTCAACTAATAAAAATCTCAGAGATTTTCGAGCATGTGGATAAATAAGATTTGTTCCTAACATCAATTACTAGTTCAGAACCACTTCGATCATCTCTGTGCGATCCGTAGGGGCCGAGATAAATAATTTCAAATGTTTAAGAATTTTCATATTACACTCAATGATGTTTTGGCTCAACCAATAAAAATCTCAGAGATTTTCGAGCATGTGGATAAATAAGATTTGTTCCTTACATCAATTACTAGTTCAGAACCACTTCGATCATCTCTGTGCGATCCGTAGGGGCCGAGATAAATAATTTCAAATGTTTAAGAATTTTCATGTTACACTCAATGATGTTTTGGCTCAACTAATAAAAATCTCAGAGATTTTCGAGCATGTGGATAAATAAGATTTGTTCCTAACATCAATTACTAGTTCAGAACCACTTCGATCATCTCTGTGCGATCCGTAGGGGCCGAGATAAATAATTTCAAATGTTTAAGAATTTTCATATTACACTCAATGATGTTTTGGCTCAACCAATAAAAATCTCATAGATTTTCGAGCATGTGGATAAATAAGATTTGTTCCTTACATCAATTACTAGTTCAGAACCACTTCGATCATCTCTGTGCGATCCGTAGGGGCCGAGATAAATAATTTCAAATGTTTAAGAATTTTCATATTACACTCAATGATGTTTTGGCTCAACCAATAAAAATCTCAGAGATTTCCGAGCATGTGGATAAATAAGATTTGTTCCTAACATCAATTACTAGTTCAGAACCACTTCGATCATCTCTGTGCGATCCGTAGGGGCCGAGATAAATAATTTCAAATGTTTTAGAATTTTCATATTACACTCAATGATGTTTTGACTCAACCAATAAAAATCTCAGAGATTTCCGAGCATGTGGATAAATAAAATTTGTTTCTTACATCAATTACTAGTTCAGAACCACTTCGATCATCTCTGTGCGATCCGTAGGAGCCAAGGTAAATAATTTCAAATGTTTAAGAATTTTCATATTACACTCAATGATGTTTTGGCTCAACTAATAAAAATCTCAGAGATTTTCGAGCATGTGGATAAATAAGATTTGTTCCTTACATCAATTACTAGTTCAGAACCACTTCGATCATCTCTGTGCGATCCGTAGGGGCCGAGATAAATAATTTCAAATGTTTTAGAATTTTCATATTACACTCAATGATGTTTTGACTCAACCAATAAAAATCTCAGAGATTTCCGAGCATGTGGATAAATAAGATTTGTTCCTTACATCAATTACTAGTTCAGAACCACTTCGATCATCTCTGTGCGATCCGTAGGGGCCGAGATAAATAATTTCAAATGTTTAAGAGTTTTCATGTTACACTCAATGATGTTTTGGCTCAACTAATAAAAATCTCAGAGATTTTCGAGCATGTGGATAAATAAGATTTGTTCCTTACATCAATTACTAGTTCAGAACCACTTCGATCATCTCTGTGCGATCCGTAGGAGCCGAGATAAATAATTTCAAATGTTTTAGAATTTTCATATTACACTCAATGATGTTTTGACTCAACCAATAAAAATCTCAGAGATTTCCGAGCATGTGGATAAATAAAATTTGTTTCTTACATTGATTACTAGTTCAGAACCACTTCGATCATCTCTGTGCGATCCGTAGGAGCCGAGATAAATAATTTCAAATGTTTTAGAATTTTCATATTACACTCAATGATGTTTTGACTCAACCAATAAAAATCTCAGAGATTTCCGAGCATGTGGATAAATAAAATTTGTTTCTTACATTAATTACTAGTTCAGAACCACTTCGATCATCTCTGTGCGATCCGTAGGAGCCAAGGTAAATAATTTCAAATGTTTAAGAATTTTCATATTACACTCAATGATGTTTTGGCTCAACTAATAAAAATCTCAGAGATTTCCGAGCATGTGGATAAATAAGATTTGTTCCTTACATCAATTACTAGTTCAGAACCACTTCGATCATCTCTGTGCGATCCGTAGGGGCCGAGATAAATAATTTCAAATGTTTAAGAATTTTCATGTTACACTCAATGATGTTTTGGCTCAACTAATAAAAATCTCAGAGATTTTCGAGCATGTGGATAAATAAGATTTGTTCCTAACATCAATTACTAGTTCAGAACCACTTCGATCATCTCTGTGCGATCCGTAGGGGCCGAGATAAATAATTTCAAATGTTTAAGAATTTTCATGTTACACTCAATGATGTTTTGGCTCAACTAATAAAAATCTCAGAGATTTTCGAGCATGTGGATAAATAAGATTTGTTCCTAACATCAATTAATAGTTCAGAACCACTTCGATCATCTCTGTGCGATCCGTAGGGGCCGAGATAAATAATTTCAAATGTTTAAGAATTTTCATATTACACTCAATGATGTTTTGGCTCAACCAATAAAAATCTCAGAGATTTCCGAGCATGTGGATAAATAAAATTTATTCCTTACATTAATTACTAGTTCAGAACCACTTCGATCATCTCTGTGCGATCCGTAGGGGCCGAGATAAATAATTTCAAATGTTTAAGAATTTTCATATTACACTCAATGATGTTTTGGCTCAACCAATAAAAATCTCAGAGATTTTCGAGCATGTGGATAAACAAGATTTGTTCCTTACATCAATTAGTAGTTCAGAACCACTTCGATCATCTCTGTGCGATCCGTAGGGGCCGAGATAAATAATTTCAAATGTTTAAGAATTTTCATATTACACTCAATGATGTTTTGGCTCAACCAATAAAAATCTCAGAGATTTCCGAGCATGTGGATAAATAAGATTTGTTCCTTACATCAATTACTAGTTCAGAACCACTTCGATCATCTCTGTGCGATCCGTAGGAGCCAAGGTAAATAATTTCAAATGTTTAAGAATTTTCATATTACACTCAATGATGTTTTGGCTCAACTAATAAAAATCTCAGAGATTTTCGAGCATGTGGATAAATAAGATTTGTTCCTTACATCAATTACTAGTTCAGAACCACTTCGATCATCTCTGTGCGATCCGTAGGGGCCGAGATAAATAATTTCAAATGTTTAAGAATTTTCATATTACACTCAATGATGTTTTGGCTCAACCAATAAAAATCTCAGAGATTTTCGAGCATGTGGATAAATAAGATTTGTTCCTTACATCAATTACTAGTTCAGAACCACTTCGATCATCTCTGTGTGATCCGTAGGAGCCGAGATAAATAATTTCAAATGTTTTAGAATTTTCATATTACACTCAATGATGTTTTGACTCAACCAATAAAAATCTCAGAGATTTCCGAGCATGTGGATAAATAAGATTTGTGCCTTACATCAATTACTAGTTCAGAACCACTTCGATCATCTCTGTGCGATCCGTAGGGGCCGAGATAAATAATTTCAAATGTTTAAGAATTTTCATATTACACTCAATGATGTTTTGGCTCAACTAATAAAAATCTCAGAGATTTTCGAGCATGTGGATAAATAAGATTTGTTCCGTACATCAATTATTAGTTCAGAACCACTTCGATCATCTCTGTGCGATCCGTAGGGGCCGAGATAAATAATTTCAAATGTTTAAGAATTTTCATATTACACTCAATGATGTTTTGGCTCAACCAATAAAAATCTCAGAGATTTCCGAGCATGTGGATAAATAAGATTTGTTCCTAACATCAATTACTAGTTCAGAACCACTTCGATCATCTCTGTGCGATCCGTAGGAGCCGAGATAAATAATTTCAAATGTTTTAGAATTTTCATATTACACTCAATGATGTTTTGACTCAACCAATAAAAATCTCAGAGATTTTCGAGCATGTGGATAAATAAGATTTGTTCCTTACATCAATTACTAGTTCAGAACCACTTCGATCATCTCTGTGCGATCCGTAGGAGCCGAGATAAATAATTTCAAATGTTTTAGAATTTTCATATTACACTCAATGATGTTTTGACTCAACCAATAAAAATCTCAGAGATTTCCGAGCATGTGGATAAATAAAATTTGTTTCTTACATTAATTACTAGTTCAGAACCACTTCGATCATCTCTGTGCGATCCGTAGGGGCCGAGATAAATAATTTCAAATGTTTAAGAATTTTCATGTTACACTCAATGATGTTTTGGCTCAACTAATAAAAATCTCAGAGATTTTCGAGCATGTGGATAAATAAGATTTGTTCCTTACATCAATTACTAGTTCAGAACCACTTCGATCATCTCTGTGCGATCCGTAGGGGCCGAGATAAATAATTTCAAATGTTTAAGAATTTTCATGTTACACTCAATGATGTTTTGGCTGAACTAATAAGAATCTCAGAGATTTCCGAGCATGTGGATAAATAAGATTTGTGCCTTACATCAATTACTAGTTCAGAACCACTTCGATCATCTCTGTGCGATCCGTAGGGGCCGAGATAAATAATTTCAAATGTTTAAGAATTTTCATGTTACACTCAATGATGTTTTGGCTGAACTAATAAGAATCTCAGAGATTTCCGAGCATGTGGATAAATAAGATTTGTGCCTTACATCAATTACTAGTTCAGAACCACTTCGATCGTGCGATCCGTAGGAGCCGAGATAAATAATTTCAAATGTTTAAGAATTTTCATATTACACTCAATGATGTTTTGGCTCAACTAATAAAAATCTCAGAGATTTTCGAGCATGTGGATAAATAAGATTTGTTCCTTACATCAATTACTAGTTCAGAACCACTTCGATCATCTCTGTGCGATCCGTAGGGGCCGAGATAAATAATTTCAAATGTTTAAGAATTTTCATGTTACACTCAATGATGTTTTGGCTGAACTAATAAGAATCTCAGAGATTTCCGAGCATGTGGATAAATAAGATTTGTGCCTTACATCAATTACTAGTTCAGAACCACTTCGATCGTGCGATCCGTAGGAGCCGAGATAAATAATTTCAAATGTTTAAGAATTTTCATATTACACTCAATGATGTTTTGGCTCAACTAATAAAAATCTCAGAGATTTTCGAGCATGTGGATAAATAAGATTTGTTCCTTACATCAATTACTAGTTCAGAACCACTTCGATCATCTCTGTGCGATCCGTAGGGGCCGAGATAAATAATTTCAAATGTTTAAGAATTTTCATGTTACACTCAATGATGTTTTGGCTCAACTAATAAAAATCTCAGAGATTTTCGAGCATGTGGATAAATAAGATTTGTTCCTTACATCAATTACTAGTTCAGAACCACTTCGATCATCTCTGTGCGATCCGTAGGGGCCGAGATAAATAATTTCAAATGTTTAAGAATTTTCATATTACACTCAATGATGTTTTGGCTCAACTAATAAAAATCTCAGAGATTTCCGAGCATGTGGATAAATAAGATTTGTTCCTTACATCAATTACTAGTTCAGAACCACTTCGATCATCTCTGTGCGATCCGTAGGGGCCGAGATAAATAATTTCAAATGTTTAAGAATTTTCATATTACACTCAATGATGTTTTGACTCAACCAATAAAAATCTCAGAGATTTCCGAGCATGTAGATAAATAAGATTTGTTCCTTACATCAATTACTAGTTCAGAACCACTTCGATCATCTCTGTGCGATCCGTAGGGGCCGAGATAAATAATTTCAAATGTTTAAGAATTTTCATATTACACTCAATGATGTTTTGGCTCAACTAATAAAAACCTCAGAGATTTCCGACCATGTGGATAAATAAGATTTCTTTCTTACATCAATTACTAGTTCAGAACCACTTCGATCATCTCTGTGCGATCCGTAGGGGCCGAGATAAATAATTTCAAATGTTTAAGAATTTTCATATTACACTCAATGATGTTTTGGCTCAACTAATAAAAATCTCAGAGATTTCCGAGCATGTGGATAAATAAGATTTCTTTCTTACATTAATTACTAGTTCAGAACCACTTCGATTATCTCTGTGCGATCCGTAGGGGCTGAGATAAATAATTTCAAATGTTTAAGAATTTTCATATTACACTCAATGATGTTTTGGCTCAACTAATAAAAACCTCAGAGATTTCCGAGCATGTGGATAAATAAGATTTCTTTCTTACATCAATTACTAGTTCAGAACCACTTCGATCATCTCTGTGCGATCCGTAGGGGCCGAGATAAATAATTTCAAATGTTTAAGAATTTTCATATTACACTCAATGATGTTTTGGCTCAACTAATAAAAATCTCAGAGATTTTCGAGCATGTGGATAAATAAGATTTGTTCCTTACATCAATTACTAGTTCAGAACCACTTCGATCATCTCTGTGCGATCCGTAGGGGCCGAGATAAATAATTTCAAATGTTTAAGAATTTTCATATTACACTCAATGATGTTTTGGCTCAACTAATAAAAATCTCAGAGATTTCCGAGCATGTGGATAAATAAGATTTCTTTCTTACATTAATTACTAGTTCAGAACCACTTCGATTATCTCTGTGCGATCCGTAGGGGCTGAGATAAATAATTTCAAATGTTTAAGAATTTTCATATTACACTCAATGATGTTTTGGCTCAACTAATAAAAACCTCAGAGATTTCCGAGCATGTGGATAAATAAAATTTGTTTCTTACATTAATTACTAGTTCAGAACCACTTCGATTATCTCTGTGCGATCCGTAGGGGCTGAGATAAATAATTTCAAATGTTTAAGAATTTTTATATTACACTCAATGATGTTTTGGCTCAACCAATAAAAATCTCAGAGATTTCCGAGCATGTGGATAAATAAGATTTGTTTCTTACATCAATTACTAGTTCAGAACCACTTCGATCATCTCTGTGCGATCCGTAGGGGCCGAGATAAATAATTTCAAATGTTTAAGAATTTTCATATTACACTCAATGATGTTTTGGCTCAACTAATAAAAATCTCAGAGATTTCCGAGCATGTGGATAAATAAGATTTCTTTCTTACATTAATTACTAGTTCAGAACCACTTCGATTATCTCTGTGCGATCCGTAGGGGCTGAGATAAATAATTTCAAATGTTTAAGAATTTTCATATTACACTCAATGATGTTTTGGCTCAACTAATAAAAACCTCAGAGATTTCCGAGCATGTGGATAAATAAAATTTGTTTCTTACATTAATTACTAGTTCAGAACCACTTCGATTATCTCTGTGCGATCCGTAGGGGCTGAGATAAATAATTTCAAATGTTTAAGAATTTTCATATTACACTCAATGATGTTTTGGCTCAACTAATAAAAATCTCAGAGATTTCCGAGCATGTGGATAAATAAGATTTCTTTCTTACATTAATTACTAGTTCAGAACCACTTCGATTATCTCTGTGCGATCCGTAGGGGCTGAGATAAATAATTTCAAATGTTTAAGAATTTTCATATTACACTCAATGATGTTTTGGCTCAACTAATAAAAACCTCAGAGATTTCCGAGCATGTGGATAAATAAAATTTGTTTCTTACATTAATTACTAGTTCAGAACCACTTCGATTATCTCTGTGCGATCCGTAGGGGCTGAGATAAATAATTTCAAATGTTTAAGAATTTTCATATTACACTCAATGATGTTTTGGCTCAACTAATAAAAATCTCAGAGATTTCCGAGCATGTGGATAAATAAAATTTGTTTCTTACATTAATTACTAGTTCAGAACCACTTCGATTATCTCTGTGCGATCCGTAGGGGCCGAGATATATGATTTCAAATGTTTAAGAATTTTCATATTACACTCAATGATGTTTTGGCTCAACTAATAAAAACCTCAGAGATTTCCGAGCATGTGGATAAATAAGATTTCTTTCTTACATCAATTACTAGTTCAGAACCACTTCGATCATCTCTGTGCGATCCGTAGGGGCCGAGATAAATAATTTCAAATGTTTAAGAATTTTCATATTACACTCAATGATGTTTTGGCTCAACTAATAAAAATCTCAGAGATTTTCGAGCATGTGGATAAATAAGATTTGTTCCTTACATCAATTACTAGTTCAGAACCACTTCGATCATCTCTGTGCGATCCGTAGGGGCCGAGATAAATAATTTCAAATGTTTAAGAATTTTCATATTACACTCAATGATGTTTTGGCTGAACTAATAAAAATCTCAGAGATTTCCGAGCATGTGGATAAATAAAATTTGTTTCTTACATTAATTACTAGTTCAGAACCACTTCGATTATCTCTGTGCGATCCGTAGGGGCTGAGATAAATAATTTCAAATGTTTAAGAATTTTCATATTACACTCAATGATGTTTTGGCTCAACTAATAAAAACCTCAGAGATTTCCGAGCATGTGGATAAATAAGATTTCTTTCTTACATCAATTACTAGTTCAGAACCACTTCGATCATCTCTGTGCGATCCGTAGGGGCCGAGATAAATAATTTCAAATGTTTAAGAATTTTCATATTACACTCAATGATGTTTTGGCTCAACTAATAAAAATCTCAGAGATTTTCGAGCATGTGGATAAATAAAATTTGTTTCTTACATTAATTACTAGTTCAGAACCACTTCGATTATCTCTGTGCGATCCGTAGGGGCTGAGATAAATAATTTCAAATGTTTAAGAATTTTCATATTACACTCAATGATGTTTTGGCTCAACTAATAAAAACCTCAGAGATTTCCGAGCATGTGGATAAATAAGATTTCTTTCTTACATCAATTACTAGTTCAGAACCACTTCGATCATCTCTGTGCGATCCGTAGGGGCCGAGATAAATAATTTCAAATGTTTAAGAATTTTCATATTACACTCAATGATGTTTTGGCTCAACTAATAAAAACCTCAGAGATTTCCGAGCATGTGGATAAATAAGATTTCTTTCTTACATCAATTACTAGTTCAGAACCACTTCGATCATCTCTGTGCGATCCGTAGGGGCCGAGATAAATAATTTCAAATGTTTAAGAATTTTTATATTACACTCAATGATGTTTTGGCTCAACCAATAAAAATCTCAGAGATTTCCGAGCATGTGGATAAATAAGATTTGTTTCTTACATCAATTACTAGTTCAGAACCACTTCAATCATCTCTGTGCGATCCGTAGGGGCCGAGATATATAATTTCAAATGTTTAAGAATTTTCATATTACACTCAATGATGTTTTGGCTCAACTAATAAAAATCTCAGAGATTTCCGAGCATGTGGATAAATAAGATTTGTTCCTTACATCAATTACTAGTTCAGAACCACTTCGATTATCTCTGTGCGATCCGTAGGGGCTGAGATAAATAATTTCAAATGTTTAAGAATTTTCATATTACACTCAATGATGTTTTGGCTCAACTAATAAAAACCTCAGAGATTTCCGAGCATGTGGATAAATAAGATTTCTTTCTTACATTAATTACTAGTTCAGAACCACTTCGATCATCTCTGTGCGATCCGTAGGGGCCGAGATAAATAATTTCAAATGTTTAAGAATTTTCATATTACACTCAATGATGTTTTGGCTCAACTAATAAAAACCTCAGAGATTTCCGAGCATGTGGATAAATAAGATTTCTTTCTTACATCAATTACTAGTTCAGAACCACTTCGATCATCTCTGTGCGATCCGTAGGGGCCGAGATAAATAATTTCAAATGTTTAAGAATTTTTATATTACACTCAATGATGTTTTGGCTCAACCAATAAAAATCTCAGAGATTTCCGAGCATGTGGATAAATAAGATTTGTTTCTTACATCAATTACTAGTTCAGAACCACTTCAATCATCTCTGTGCGATCCGTAGGGGCCGAGATATATAATTTCAAATGTTTAAGAATTTTCATATTACACTCAATGATGTTTTGGCTCAACTAATAAAAATCTCAGAGATTTCCGAGCATGTGGATAAATAAGATTTGTTCCTTACATCAATTACTAGTTCAGAACCACTTCGATCATCTCTGTGCGATCCGTAGGGGCCGAGATAAATAATTTCAAATGTTTAAGAATTTTTATATTACACTCAATGATGTTTTGGCTCAACCAATAAAAATCTCAGAGATTTCCGAGCATGTGGATAAATAAGATTTGTTCCTTACATCAATTACTAGTTCAGAACCACTTCGATCATCTCTGTGCGATCCGTAGGGGCCGAGATAAATAATTTCAAATGTTTAAGAATTTTTATATTACACTCAATGATGTTTTGGCTCAACCAATAAAAATCTCAGAGATTTCCGAGCATGTGGATAAATAAGATTTGTTCCTTACATCAATTACTAGTTCAGAACCACTTCGATCATCTCTGTGCGATCCGTAGGGGCCGAGATAAATAATTTCAAATGTTTAAGAATTTTCATATTACACTCAATGATGTTTTGGCTCAACTAATAAAAATCTCAGAGATTTTCGAGCATGTGGATAAATAAGATTTGTTCCTTACATCAATTACTAGTTCAGAACCACTTCGATCATCTCTGTGCGATCCGTAGGGGCCGAGATATATAATTTCAAATGTTTAAGAATTTTCATGTTACACTCAATGATGTTTTGGCTCAACTAATAAAAATCTCAGAGATTTCCGAGCATGTGGATAAATAAGATTTGTTTCTTACATCAATTACTAGTTCAGAACCACTTCGATCATCTCTGTGCGATCCGTAGGGGCCGAGATAAATAATTTCAAATGTTTAAGAATTTTCATGTTACACTCAATGATGTTTTGGCTCAACTAATAAAAATCTCAGAGATTTTCGAGCATGTGGATAAATAAGATTTGTTCCTAACATCAATTACTAGTTCAGAACCACTTCGATCATCTCTGTGCGATCCGTAGGGGCCGAGATAAATAATTTCAAATGTTTAAGAATTTTCATGTTACACTCAATGATGTTTTGGCTCAACTAATAAAAATCTCAGAGATTTCCGAGCATGTGGATAAATAAGATTTGTTTCTTACATCAATTACTAGTTCAGAACCACTTCGATCATCTCTGTGCGATCCGTAGGGGCCGAGATAAATAATTTCAAATGTTTAAGAATTTTCATATTACACTCAATGATGTTTTGACTCAACCAATAAAAATCTCAGAGATTTCCGAGCATGCGGATAAATAAAATTTGTTCCTTACATCAATTACTAGTTCAGAACCACTTCGATCATCTCTGTGCGATCCGTAGGGGCCGAGATAAATAATTTCAAATGTTTAAGAATTTTCATGTTACACTCAATGATGTTTTGGCTCAACTAATAAAAATCTCAGAGATTTCCGAGCATGTGGATAAATAAGATTTGTTCCTTACATCAATTACTAGTTCAGAACCACTTCGATCATCTCTGTGCGATCCGTAGGGGCCGAGATAAATAATTTCAAATGTTTAAGAATTTTCATATTACACTCAATGATGTTTTGGCTCAACTAATAAAAATCTCAGAGATTTCCGAGCATGTGGATAAATAAGATTTGTTTCTTACATCAATTACTAGTTCAGAACCACTTCGATCATCTCTGTGCGATCCGAAGGGGCCGAGATAAATAATTTCAAATGTTTAAGAATTTTCATGTTACACTCAATGATGTTTTGGCTCAACTAATAAAAATCTCAGAGATTTTCGAGCATGTGGATAAATAAGATTTGTTTCTTACATCAATTACTAGTTCAGAACCACTTCGATCATCTCTGTGCGATCCGTAGGGGCCGAGATAAATAATTTCAAATGTTTAAGAATTTTCATATTACACTCAATGATGTTTTGGCTCAACTAATAAAAATCTCAGAGACTTTCGAGCATGTGGATTAATAAGATTTGTTTCTTACATCAATTACTAGTTCAGAACCACTTCGATCATCTCTGTGCGATCCGTAGGGGCCGAGATAAATAATTTCAAATTTTTAAGAATTTTCATATTACACTCAATGATGTTTTGGCTCAACTAATAAAAATCTCAGAGATTTCCGAGCATGTGGATAAATAAGATTTGTTTCTTACATCAATTACTAGTTCAGAACCACTTCGATCATCTCTGTGCGATCCGAAGGGGCCGAGATAAATAATTTCAAATGTTTAAGAATTTTCATGTTACACTCAATGATGTTTTGGCTCAACTAATAAAAATCTCAGAGATTTTCGAGCATGTGGATAAATAAGATTTGTTTCTTACATCAATTACTAGTTCAGAACCACTTCGATCATCTCTGTGCGATCCGAAGGGGCCGAGATAAATAATTTCAAATGTTTAAGAATTTTCATGTTACACTCAATGATGTTTTGGCTCAACTAATAAAAATCTCAGAGATTTTCGAGCATGTGGATAAATAAGATTTGTTTCTTACATCAATTACTAGTTCAGAACCACTTCGATCATCTCTGTGCGATCCGAAGGGGCCGAGATAAATAATTTCAAATGTTTAAGAATTTTCATGTTACACTCAATGATGTTTTGGCTCAACTAATAAAAATCTCAGAGATTTTCGAGCATGTGGATAAATAAGATTTGTTTCTTACATCAATTACTAGTTCAGAACCACTTCGATCATCTCTGTGCGATCCGTAGGGGCCGAGATAAATAATTTCAAATGTTTAAGAATTTTCATATTACACTCAATGATGTTTTGGCTCAACTAATAAAAATCTCAGAGACTTTCGAGCATGTGGATTAATAAGATTTGTTTCTTACATCAATTACTAGTTCAGAACCACTTCGATCATCTCTGTGCGATCCGTAGGGGCCGAGATAAATAATTTCAAATGTTTAAGAATTTTCATATTACACTCAATGATGTTTTGGCTCAACTAATAAAAATCTCAGAGATTTCCGAGCATGTGGATAAATAAGATTTGTTTCTTACATCAATTACTAGTTCAGAACCACTTCGATCATCTCTGTGCGATCCGAAGGGGCCGAGATAAATAATTTCAAATGTTTAAGAATTTTCATGTTACACTCAATGATGTTTTGGCTCAACTAATAAAAATCTCAGAGATTTTCGAGCATGTGGATAAATAAGATTTGTTTCTTACATCAATTACTAGTTCAGAACCACTTCGATCATCTCTGTGCGATCCGTAGGGGCCGAGATAAATAATTTCAAATGTTTAAGAATTTTCATATTACACTCAATGATGTTTTGGCTCAACTAATAAAAATCTCAGAGACTTTCGAGCATGTGGATTAATAAGATTTGTTTCTTACATCAATTACTAGTTCAGAACCACTTCGATCATCTCTGTGCGATCCGTAGGGGCCGAGATAAATAATTTCAAATGTTTAAGAATTTTCATATTACACTCAATGATGTTTTGGCTCAACTAATAAAAATCTCAGAGACTTTCGAGCATGTGGATTAATAAGATTTGTTTCTTACATCAATTACTAGTTCAGAACCACTTCGATCATCTCTGTGCGATCCGTAGGGGCCGAGATAAATAATTTCAAATGTTTAAGAATTTTCATATTACACTCAATGATGTTTTGGCTCAACTAATAAAAATCTCAGAGACTTTCGAGCATGTGGATTAATAAGATTTGTTTCTTACATCAATTACTAGTTCAGAACCACTTCGATCATCTCTGTGCGATCCGTAGGGGCCGAGATAAATAATTTCAAATTTTTAAGAATTTTCATATTACACTCAATGATGTTTTGGCTCAACTAATAAAAATCTCAGAGATTTCCGAGCATGTGGAAAAATAAGATTTGTTTCTTACATCAATTACTAGTTCAGAACCACTTCGATCATCTCTGTGCGATTCTTAGTGTGTTTTGTTGTAAAAAAATTCATTTTATAAAATTCACTCAAAATTTTTCTCAAAACTTAATTCTTTGCTACTTAGTGTAAAAATATTTGTGTTTATTAAAAAATTTCAGATATTATTATGAAAGTTCAATATTTGAGTGTTTTTTCAATTCTAAGTACTTATAGGTCACAGTGTATATTTTGTTATTTTGGCAGAAACTTCACTCCGATAGAAGGGTTACTATACGACATTATTTTCATTATAGATAAACCCAACAATGATAACCACAAACATCGACATTGCTGATTGGTAAACCATTGGGGCAGTAGGCAAATTGGCACAGGTTGAATTGGATGATCAAAATAGAGTTCAACGGGTTTGGTTTGTTTTTCTTAACGGCGTCGATGCTAATTCCCCACAACCATTGTCAAAAAAAACCACCCATCCCCCGTAACCATTTTCTACTAAAACTAGCCTGCTCCTTGACAATTCACAAATCGCAATCGCTAATATATTTACCATATCATTAATCAATTTCACTCAAATATTGGGGTTAATACAAGGTCTAAAAAAATAACTAAAGAATCGGTATCCGAAGCAGAACAGAAACACACACTACACTCTGAGCTACGTGGGATGAATTATTGAAATCAAATGAGGTAACCGGAGAAATCAAAATTCAACTTCGGATAAAATGAGTAGAGTAGACAAATTAGAAAAAAATAGCTCCAAAGGGAGGGAAGTCTCTCTTATTTCAAATTAGAAATAAATTTAATGAGATCTCTTAGGGCTACAATAGATATCCATAGAGACCTAAACACAAGCTGATGTAGGTACATATATGAATTATTAGTTAGGGTTCATGTTAGAAAAATTAGTGAAGATATCCTCATCTATGAGTGTTGACAATTTAGAGAATATTGTATTATAATCAAATATATTAAGAATTCTTGAATCAACTTAGATATCCCTAAAAATCAAAATACCACCATGTGAGGGGACTATTTATTGAAGGACTATTTATTGAATTTTCTATTCAAGAGCTCTCCATCCAGGGTTGGAAACAATTTATAGAATTTTGTATTATGACCAAATATAATAAAAAATATTACGCCAACTGAGATATCTCTAGAGATATTAACACAACCTCAGGTATACCGGTTGTTAATTGGGGACCACGTCAGTTAGAAAAAATTATGAAGAGCCCCCATCCAGGGGTGGACAAAGAATTTAGACGATTTTGTATTATGACCAAATATGATAAAAGTTCTTAAACCAACTGAGATATCCCTAAAGATCTTAACACAACCTCATGTATATGGGGGACCATTTGTTGTAGACCATTTATGGAAGAAAATAGATTCAGTTGATCGCCATCCAGGGGAGGGGACAGCTAATAAAATTTGTGTATTATGACCAAATATAATATAAATTCTTAGGCCAATTGAGGTATTCCTAGAGATCTTAACACAAGTTCAGATGTTTGGAGTGTTAGTTGGAGACGATGCAAGCTAGAAATAATATTAAGGAGCTCCCCATCCCGGGATGGAAACAATTTATAGAATTTTGTATTATGACCAAATATAATTTGTATACTGTTTTCAGCTGAAAGATGGTAATGCAGATAGTGTTTTGCTATCCCAACCGAAAGATGGTAATGCAGATAGCATCTTTGTTATCTTAGCCGAAAGATGGTAGTGCAGATATTAATTTTGTTATTCCAGCCGAAAATATTTTAAAACGTCGATAATGTAGATTACAACGATAAAGAAGACTAACTTCAATATTCAAATCGAAAAATGCCAGCAAAACAGATTTAAAAATTACAATTGAATCATCAATTTTCTAAAAGAAAATGTCAATAACAGGCATCTATACAATAGCTATGAGACGCAGCCACGATTAGTTGATGAATGGTTTATATATCAAGATTTGACACATGAACTATTTAAATGTACCAAATAGATGAACCATGACATAGGGTTGGAGTGGGTCTGATGGGGTTATAGGGGTGGAATTTTGATTCTCCCCATTTTTCGTTGATTAAATCGTTCGCCATTCGTGATTTTGGCATTTAGACATAAATCAGACTATGCCGATTCAATAGCCCATGACCATAGGTAGATTCTGAGTATAGATTAAGGGTAGGTCTGCAGGGGTTTTTAGGGTTGAAATTTTTGATTTTCCCCATTTTTCATCGATTCAATCGTTTCCCATTCTAGATTTTGGCATAAAGGCACCAATCTGACTATGCCGATTCAATAGCTCATGACCATAGGCAGATTTTGAGTATAGGGTTGAGGTGAGTCTGATGGGGTTATAAGGGTGGAATGATTTTGATGTTTCCCAGTTTTCAACGATTAAATCGTTCGTCATTCAAAATTTTGGCATAAAGACACCAATCTGACTATATCGATTCGATAGCCCATGACTATAGGTAGATTCTGAATATAGGTTAGGGGTGGGTTTGTTGAGGTTATAGGGATGAAATGACATATCTGCCCCATACAGCTGAAACTAATCTATAAAGAAGGTTGAAACTTATCAAGCATCGTCAAGAATTGTTCGTCATTCGAGATTTTGACATATAAGCAGATGTTTACATATAATCTGACTATGCCGATTCGGTAGCGCATTACCATAGTTAGATTTTGATTATAGGTTAGAGGTGAGCCTGATGGGGTAAAATTTTGATGGACTAACGAATCGGCATAGTCAGAATGGTGTCTATATGACAAAATCACGAATGACGAACGATTTTATCGTTGTAAACTGAGGAATATCAAAATTTCACCTCTATAGCCTCATCAGACTCACCCTTAACCTATAATCTATATCTACCTATGATTATCGGCTATTGAATCGGCATAGTCAGATTGGTGTTTATATGCCAAAATCATGAATGGCAGACGATTTAATCGACGAAAATGGGGAAAATCAAAATTCCACCCCTATAACCCCATCAGACTCACCCCAACCCTATACTCAGAATCTGCCTATGGTCATAGGCTATCGAAACGACATTAGAATTTTGTATTATGACCAAATATAATAAAAACTGGTAGGTTAACTGAGATATCCCTATAGAAATTTTAACACAACCTCAGGCAAATGAGGTGTTTGTTGGAGACCATGTCAATTAGAATATTTATTCAGTTGATCCCAATTCAGGGGAGGGGACAGTTAGTAAAATTCTGTATTATGACCAAATTCAATAAAAATTCTTAGGCCAAATGAGGTATTCCTAGAGATCTTAACACAAGTTCAGATATTTGGAGTGTTAGTTGGAGACGATGACAGCTAGAAATATTATTAAGGAGCTCCCAATTTATAGAATTTTGTATTATGATCAAATATAATAAAAACTGTTAGGTTAACTGAGATATCCCTATAGAGATCTTAACACAGCCTCAAGTATATGAGGTGTTAGTTGTCGAACATTTCAGTTAGAAAAATTATCAGGAGCCCCCCATCCAAGGGTGGGAACAGTTTAGAGGAGTTTGTATTATGACCAAATCTAATAAAAATCCTTAGGCCAACTGAGATATCCCCAGAGATTTAACACAACCTTATGTATATGGGATGTTATGTATAAGGGACCATGTAAATTAGAAATATTATTCAGGAGCTCCCATATAGGGGTGGAAGCAATTTATAAAATTTTGTATTATGACCGAATATAATACAAAATATTAGGCTAACTGAGAGATATCTCTAAAGATCTTAACACAACCTCCGATATATGAGGTGTTAGTTGGAGACCGTGTCAGAAAACATTATCAAGAGCTCCCCATTCTTACAAAACTTACATGGTCCCCAACTTACACTCTGTATACTTGAATTGTATTAAGATATCAGGGTATATCTCAGATAGCCTACATTTTTTTATTATATTTGGTCTTAATACAAAATGCTTTAAATTTTCCCTACCCCTAGATGGGGAGCTCTTGAATATTATTTTTAATTAAGATGGTCCCCAACTAACAACCCATATACATAAGGTTGTGTTAAGATCTCTAGGAATACCCCAGTTGGCCTAAGAATTTTTATTATATTTGGTCATAATACTGAATTGTATAAATTGTCCCCACCTCTAAATGCCTAGCTTCCGATTATTTTACCTAACTAACATGGATTCAAACTAACACCTCATATACCTGAGGTTGTGTTAGGATCTCTAGAAATACCTCATTTCCAAGAATTCTTAATAAATAGTTCTACTATATTGTATAACTTGTTGCTTAGAATTATGAACACAATTTATTTTTATTTGTTGTAGATTCGTCGGCTTTTCGGTCGGTTTTCAATCTACAACAAATAAAAATTAACGGTCGCATATTACCATTCTCTTTACAATTTATTTTTGCTGTCTGAATATGAGCATTTTTCCCTTAGCGGTAAATGCAACAGGCTTTTTTTAAGGTAGGCTGAATTAAGGTAAATTGGTATAGTAAATTTAATAATTAGTAGTGTAAAGTTCGTTTTTTTTAGAATTTTAAATATAATTTTGAGTCAAATTAAATTCAAAAAAAACTGTAATATTCGGTAATATCCCGTCTTACCCAGATAATGTCACTAATGCAAACAGAATTAATGAAACTAGCAAAAGATTTGCATTTTTTTCACATTCGTACAGGAAATTAAAATTGAATGTTTGTCATTTCCTGTTTAGTTTAAACATTGAAATCTGAGTTAAAAGAATCGTCTTGGTTTTAGTAATGACTTTCTGTTGAACAGAAGTAAATTATCAAATTTTATTACAGAAGCTCATAAAGGGAATAACAATGAGAGTAACCGGTTACCACGTGCAAAGGCTAGACAATGTTTGGGAGTTAAATTTTAGTTGTGTAATACTCAGATGTTACAAGCAGCCGAGATTGTAAGAATTATATACAAAGCTAGTTAAAATTCTAAAAATTTAAATACTTCATTTTATGTATTATTAAGAAAAAGCTTTTTTTACTCACCAGAACCAGATGTAAGTTCAAAAACGTCGCAACACGTTTTTTGTCGATGGCCCATGCGATGTGCTGAAAGCGAGATTTAGATTAAAACATGTAGAAGCTTTATATACAATTTAGATAAATGCACCGCAATAAAAAATCCTACATATCCCCAACCCCATAAGTATTTATCATGCACGCATGCATACCAAAACGAAATAAATAATCAGAATTTCCTGTTCCGCATAATTAAACCGCACAATATAAAATAAAATAAAAAGAATTCTCAATTTTACAGATCAAGACTCCATGAAATTCATTTCACTTCCCCAAAAGTCTAAATAAATTTCTTTTCTTATTTTTAAAAAGTGAAAGTGGATAAGAAGCACAAATTTCATATATATGTTTCATTTCTATACAGCGCTATAAACTATATATATAAAGATTTGAGATTTAGTAATTCATCTTAATTAAATCCAAAAGAAAAGTATAACAAACATATTTCGCTATATTCAAAGTATACACGGTCCATAGGCATAAAAATGTGCGCCAATTTGAGTAGCGGCGCTCTTTCCTCGCTCAGATTGAAAGTAAAAGTAAATTTTGCTTTGGTTTATTACATTGTTGTTGTTGTTGCATCGCGGTTGTCGGTTGTCGTAATTCAGTTCGCTTTTATTTGAAATAAAATCGAAAGTGATTGTTGAATATACGCGAGGTGTTGCGCTTTTGGCGAATATTGGATAGATTTGACATGAGAGAGGCGCGTAGGCTTATTAAATAGGTGATAGTGTTTTTGTGTCTCTGTATATGTGGTGTAGTAATATGGAATTTTTGTGATCGATCGTTCGATCGTTTCTGCAGTTTTTTTTATATACATTGATTGGTTACATAATATTGATGTGTGGTAATTTATAATTGACTGATGGCACGTTTTTCAATTTTTATCTGCGCAGTTTTATCAAATTTAGCAAAAATGGTTAATTTAACACGACAACACCACTTTGCTAACTATTAATTGCTAATTCCTCTCACGAAACTAGAAGAGTGCTTTCCAATCATAAGTCTGCTTCGTAAGGAATGCTACGTCGCCAAAGTCGTAGCAACGCCAATCGTTAAATAAGCCCCAACTTCATAAACTTATAAGTGTTCCTTGAAGTCATGCTACGACCTCTTCTAAACGCTTATATTTTGTAAATGCAATAGGACTGCTGTGCATTGATGTCTGAGCTCTTGCTAACTTTTGTTGGTCAATCCATGAATTAATTCATAAAAAATTAGAAATTTCAGCTTATAAATGTTATTTGCATGTGAAGTGCACTGCTGAACGTATCTCAAATAAAATATTAAGAAAATCTAGAAGCCTTTGGCCCTCCTGATAGAGACCCTTTCGTTACTCTTCCATGTCAAATGGTGCATGAATATTATGATAACGTTTCGAAATTTTTGTATAGGAATGACCTCGAATCGCTTTAACCAACCATATTTGAATCGAGGCTCCTACACCCTGGGGTCCAAGCTCTTCAAAAATATCGTAATTTTGGTTCTGGACATGCAACTTATATATGGTAAAAATTTGATGGCGATTGGTCGAGCGAGCGAACCGTTCGAAACAAACGGACATTTTTGGGAAAATTGTGTGGGAGTACCAAGACTCATGTAGGCCGACCCCTTTAAAAATATTACGAAGACATGCTCATTTTGTCATAAAATAGCGATGCAAAATTAGAATCCATTGGATGAATGGTGTGGAAAAATATAAGAAGGGCCCTCTTGATCCAAGGGCGGACCCCTTATATTTGAGTATGTTAGTAATTTAATATAACCCTTTTCCTAACCACATTCCCGTGAAAAATTTTAAAAAAATGTACACCGATTCCCTTAGACCCTATGGTCCAGGCCAAGTTGTATCAACCCAGAAACCTTCGCGAGCGATTCACCAAAGATTCAGCGCAACCGGATAAATGATATGATATCGCATAGAAACATTCTTTTTCTACGGTTTCGGATACGGCTCGAACGACTTTTATGAAAATTGCTAAAAAGGAGTTTTCTTGTACCAGAAATCGATTGTGATGGGTCTTATTTACGGAAAATTCGTTAAGAGGATCCTCCAGTAATGCCCGGGTTCCAATTTCAATTTTGCTAGTAAAACATTTAGATGAAAATGCTGAAGTGGTTCGTCAAATTCGTCAAGAACGTCATTGAGCTCCGGGTCTCGTTATTTAATTTTCTTTTGGCTCGCATGATTTTGATAAAAATTGGTGTATTGGGTTTCTCCTGGTTTACCAGCGATCGATTGCGATTGGTCTAGATTTCCAAAGAAATTGTACAGTCCGGTGGGCCCAGGTCCGTTTCTTTGTTTGTTGGCTAGCACGAGGGTTTACAAGTGCCAGGATTCGATTGCGATGCATGCCTGATGGACTTTTTTCGTCGCCTGATGGAGGGTCGCCGGATGCCCGGGTCTCTTTTTTAATTTTTTTATTGGGTTCAGATTTCAGGGAATTTCATTTAGAGGGTTATCCGATGGGGCCGAGTTGCATTTTTAAATTTTCCGGTACGCACGATTTTTACAAAAATTGGTAAAGGAAAGACATCAAATGGCAGGAATCAATTTTGGGAAAAATTCGTTTAGTTAGTCCTTGGATGGCACCCGAACAATTTTAAATTTTTTCGGCTAGATTGATTTTGAGAAAATTTCGGGAAAACCCTTTTAGAAATTCTTTAAGTGAAGAATTTCGAATGCAAGGAACGATAACTAGAGTTCTGATTTCTTTAGAAGTTATCCGAAGAGGCCGTCATGTTGCACCATGTTCCGTAATGTTGCACGATATTGCATCATGTCGCACGATGTTGCACTATGAATTATATTGTACCGTGTTGCTTGATGTTGAATATTGTTGAGGGATGTGGTGTGATGTTTCACTATGATGCATCATGTTGCGCTTGAGGCCTTATTTAATATCTTTTTTTTTGGCTTAAACGATTTTGATAAAAATTTAGCGGCACACAGTTTACAATGCAAGGAAACGATTGAAGGATTTCATTTCTGGATAGTTCATTTAGGAGTAGTTCGGATGGGTCGTCATGTGGCAACATGTTGCATGATGTTGAACCACGTTGTATGATGTTACACCATGTTACGTGACGTTACACACTGTTACGTTATGGTGCACCATGTTGTGGGATGTTGCAATATGTTGTGGGATTTTGCGTGATGTCACATCATGTTGCTTGGTACATTTTGTTGAGGAATGTTGTTTATATGCAACACACTATCTTGCATCATGCTGCACAATGTTGTAGAATGTTGCATCATGTTGTGGATTGTTGCTAGATGTTGCATCATATTGCGCCATGTATACCAGGTTGCGTTATATTTCATCATGTTGCGTAAAATTGTACCGTTATGCGCAATTTTGTAACATGTTGATCGCTCGATTTTTATAAAAATCTGTTGAGAACGTGTTTTCGAGTAACTGAAAGGTTTTGCAATGGGTCCTGATTTCGGGAAAATTCATTTAGTGAGTCCGGTGGTGACTCTATTAAAGTTAGCTGACTCCCGCCGAAAAATGTCGATAATGCGGATTCAAACTAATCAAACGAAAATGACAGCCGATTTTTGTCGGTAACATCCCCAGCCAAAAATGACGATAATGCAGATACAAATTGTATACCGGAAAGTAATCTTCTATATAATACAAAAAGAAGAAAAGTATGTATGTAACTTGTGAAACAAAAACTTTTGATCCGTTTGAGCGATTGCTCCCAAATTATGCAAGAATACTTCTAAGCAGCCGACAAAAAACATAGGGAGTTAATGATCAAAAAATGTTACTCTTTCCCCATGCGCACCTGTAAACAGGAATTTATAATATATATGCAAGCTTTAAACCACTATAGCGAATGTTTACAAATTTAGCACAAATACATTTTGGCAGCCGAGATGTATCAATATTTGTTGTATATCGACCGTAATTATTATACGATGGAGCCACCTGAAGTGTCTTTTCATATCTTGAAAATGAAGAAAATATTATCAATAATGCTTCTGCGGATCTGGATCCACTAAAACCATGCAATGGAACACGGGTCAGTATCAAAAATTGTTTGTCAAATGACATCGGAGCCACTGTATTGACGCGGATTGCAAAAAGATAGAACGTATTCATACCTCGCATACCGTTGATACCAACCGACCTGCAGGGCTTCAAACGAATCCAGTTCCTAGTTAGACTTATTCATTTGCCATAACCATCAACAAAGGTGATGGACAACCCCTTAAGTTTGCAGGCGTGAATTTGGAAAGCCCTTGCTTCTATCACGGCCAGTTGTATGTGGCATGCTCAAGAGTAGGGACTTCAAAAAATTTGAATGTTTTAGCTCCGGGAGGAAAATAAAAAATGTGGTTTACAAGCAAACATTATTACGGTAAACTAAATAAATTATTTTTGTATTGATTTTATTCAATCCACTTAAGTATATCTAATCAGTTATAAGATAAAAAAAAACATCTGTTGAAGTTCAGTAGTTCAATTTTAACCCGGGCAAAGCCGGGTACTTCAGCTAGTTATTTATATTAGACATTTTTATTTTTTGCTTCCTAAAAACCAACTAAAAAAAATAAAATGAGAAATTTTAATTCGAAACAATTAAAACGAATATCCCTTTTCCGGTCAGAAAAAATATTTTTTTTCTTAAATTTAAGGCCATTTTAAATGAAGTGCCATGTAATAATTATTATTTAAAAACGTCAGATCGATTTCCATGTTGGAAGGCAGGTAAAACTCAATTGAATATATCGCACACATAAAATTTGAAAATGTCCAAAAATTGACCGTTTAAATTGTCATGACAGAAAATAGATTCAAATGAAATTAGACATCTCAAAAATTATTTTCCGAAATAAAATTTGTATCTGCATTATCGGCATTGCACGACTGTCATTTAATTTATTATATGCAATCTGCATTATCGGCATTTTTCGTTTGTGCATTTTTAACCATTTTATATGTTTTATTCAGCCAAATTTTTGCGTACCCTCCACATGGAAATCGACCTGAAATTTTCAAGTTTTGTGTAATTTTTGTAAATTTTTAACACAAGCTTGATATATGACAATGAGTAGATCGCCTTATCGACATTATTCGGCTGGCTATTTATACGAATCTGATTTACCGACTTTTACAGGCGAATAATATAAATTTATGAATCTGCATTTTCGATATTATTCGGCTGATGTAACTTAGTTATTACCACCCAATCTGCATTATTGACCCTCTTCGGTTGCTACAGTTCATTTGTTACAGCCGAATCTGCATTATCAACATTTTTGACTGGTGCGAGTAGACTAACATCAACAGTATCCGGCGGTGACTGAATGGTGGTGACTGAGTCATTCAGCAAGCGCTGCAATCGATTTGCTTAAAGGAGAATTTAATGAAAAAATTATCTCAAGAAATGGACCGCTGAATTAGCCTCCTAGATCTTGCGGTATCACACCATTGGCTTATTTCTTGTGGAGATATTTGAAATCAATTGTTTATGCTAATCAACCGGCATCAATTGACCAATTACACAAACATTATTCGTGGTTATTGGTGAGATTCGGGCAGATTTATGCGAAAGTGTCCAAAAATAGGTTGAAAGAATGCGCCATATTAGACATAGTCGCTTTCAAATAAAATTTTCATTGATATCGTATTTAAACATTTTACTAAACACTTGTTTTTTATTTCGCAAAAATTAAATTTCTGAATATTTTAATTAAAAAATTTGTAAAAAAAAATTAAAAAATCATTCTATCGACTTTAGTTAGGTCATCATCAGGAGTATCTACTAAATTGTAAAAATAAAAATTTAGTCATATATATAGTAGGAAAAACCAGAAAAAAAATAGAAGGAGAATAAAAAAATAGGTAATTAAAATTGTTTGAAAACCAAACGGATGAAGATTAGGGAGAACAATATCTCTACCATAAATATATCAAATACACTCAAAATTGAGCAAGAAAACAGTATTGGCGAAACTGGCACTTGATTTGCTCACAGTGGAACAAAATCGGAATAGCACGACAAATTCTCGAAATTGGACGGCAAACGATTTCTTTTTGTATAAAGATATACAAGTTCACGTCAGGCGACGAGGTCATCGCCCAAACAAAGGGCTAGCTTGTAGGGTTCGACAAATCATATTTTTGAATGGCTTACTAAAGTTAGAACATCGCTATTCTGAATGCATCGAGCTCAAAGGAGGCAATGTCGAAAAATAAATTAATGGGTATCTACATTCTGCTCGAACTAGAAAATGCAAAAGACTATCATTTCAAAGCTAGCAGAACCCAAATCGAAAATCGGACCAAAATCGAAATTATTTGTTTGCCTAAAATTATTTGTTTGTCAATAGATCTTGTTTTGAGTTCTAATTTCGTTTTTGGTCCGATTTTCGATTTGGGTTCTGCCAGCTTTGAAATGATAAAGCCTTTTGCATTTTCTAGATCGAGAAGAATAAAAAAAATTTAAATAGGATATTTAATTAGCCTAAAATTAACCTTTAATTTTCCAATTATTTCTAAATCATTTTTTGATATGGGTTCTGCTAACTATTTCTAAAGCTAGCAGAACCCGCGTTTTAGTTGGAAGGGATGGAGCTCAAAATTTTTAATTACAGCATTTAATTAGCCTATAATTATCCATACTATCTTGTCATGTTCTGCTGTATGGGTTCTGCTAGCTTAAGGGACGTCACTAATTATGATTTACTATTCATACTTAACTTTTTGATGTCATGCTGACTTCAAGTCATAAGCTGATAATAACAGACATATACGAGTAAATATATTACGGTCATGATCTTCATTTTACTGTTAATTTTTTGAGAAAAGAACGACCAAAATTGCCCATAAAACATAACTCACAATTAAAATAATAAATCAAGACGTAGTTTAATGTCGATCGAGGGACTTAATCCACACATGGCGCCCAGAGTGGGGTGCGATCATATCTCCAATATTTTAATTAAAATTATATAATTTATAAAATAAAAAGTGAAATGTATATACATACGATCATTTATACAATTTAACAATTCATTGATTATGTTAAATAACTGTTGCTTAATGATCTGTGTCGGATGGTTATGGTATGATAATCGCGCATAAAGTTATAAGTAGTTGACAATCCCTATTAAACCATAAATTATAAACTCTGCAATTCATTCACCTGTACCACTTTTTGTATGCTTTGATGACGTAAGTGCCAATAAAAATTTCACTTATACGCCGAAAAGTGATCGTATAAACAACAAAAACTCTTACATAAAAGTAACATTAACCTCAACCACCATAATTTAGCTGGTTTTACACACAAAATTCATTTTACATATATAAAAAAGAGAAAGCGGTTTTGGCCATGATCCTGTAAGACAAATTTGTTTATACAAAAATTCATGATTCCCATATAACCAAGTCGCGCTCACTTACATACACACACACACATATATACATATTATAATCGATCGTGATCGTTTAATTCTAAAATTGGTAACGTTTTATATTATACGATTCGGTTTGTAGGTGGGAAATATATTAAAATTTATGTAGTGGGGTGTGCACACCACCGCGTTTCAGATAAACTTGACACTTTCGGTTTTTAACGCGTATAAATAGCAGGCCAGCCTAAAAGTGAAAATTCGTATTGCATGCGATTATGCAATATCAAAATATATCTATCCTTTTCTTATTTAGCCATGATTATAATCGCAATGATCACATCGCGCACATGAAATGTGTATTTGTGATGTAAATGTTATTCGAGTTTATTGTACTTATATTTGATGATGTATTACAATTTATATATCATTTTCCCACATATAGGTAGGTAGGTATAAGCGATAATATACGGCTTTTGCTCTAAAAAGTGTGCGATATGTGATTATGGGCGACACATAAGGTAAATAAACCTCACACCTTTTGTGTGCGATAACCTCAATATATCGAACCGTGTGCGTGCGCTTTGTTATCACATATGCCTTATAACAATTTTATTTTAATTCAATAGAAAACCTTATAATTTTCCCATGAGGAATAAAAAATGCAAGTATACTATGTAGTCGGATTCTAATATACCACCCGACAGTAAATATTTTTTTTTTCAATTCGACAATCAATCATTAAAATAATTCCATCTCATTTTCAATACAAATATCTGCATACGATTCAAAAACAGCAATAACTATTAATACTAATACATGTGTATGTTGCCACGGAGTCGACCTCCTCCAGGTCTTTGAACCCCATTTTCAACTATATAGATATAATAATTATAATATATACATTACAACAACAAAACGAAGCAAAAAAAAATATTTCATTCTCTCTATGTACAACGAAACTAGGTTAGTTGGAGCTTTAATAGAAAAAAAATATTTCTATTACTATTACTACTATTACCACTATATATACATAATAATTTGTGCTCTATACTACTCTACTCTATATACATATTTACGAGTATATATACTAGTGCGCATAAAGTCAGAAAACTATTTTTATAGTTTTAAAGATTTTTATTAGATTTATATAACATAAAACCTATACATAAAAATATGATTGCGATGCGATTTACAAATACTGATGTAGCTTTTTGCGCTCTGGAGTTTCAGCATATAAAAAAAAAATATGTTTAACTGCCATCCCCACCTTATACTATCTTATATTTTCTATATAATATCTAATACATAAAGCTACCAATATTCGAGCATTCAGTATAATCATTTAGTGATGGGGTCGAAACGAATTCGACGCGCTCGGTCTATAGGGTGGGAGAGATGAATTTGTATACTAATATAAGTTATTATTTGTAACCCACAGAAATTAAATTGTACATTTGGAATTTTTTTCTGCCTTTTGTGTTAACCTCATGCTGGATCAATGTTATTCCGTTTAAAGATTACGCCATTTTTGTTGTAACTCTACGTTATATATACGCGCGCTTGTAGTTGAATTATAAAACAAATTATTTTTTGCATAAGACTTAGATGTTTATTTTATTAGGTATTTTAAGGTTATATATACAGTACAGTAAAACCAGGTGGTATAAATATAGTGACTTAGATGTATAATGGCGCACATTCTCTAAATTATAGCAGCATGTCGGGCAAAAAACGTTATTTACATTTAAAAAAAAAAAAAAAAAGCCCCACGTTGGGCGCCGTTTTTTACCAAACCGATATTCACACGAAAAATAACAAGGATAGCCTAAATGCAATAAAATTTAATAACAAATATTGTCTCTACATATACAATTATGATACGAAAAGCTTTTAAAGTACTTAATATAGTTAATATAGAATTCACGTATTAAAAACCCCACACTGGGCGCCAAAAAGTTTATTTATATTTCACACGAGAACAACTAGATGTCCGTTGGACCTGTTTCAAAAATCACATTCCAAATATGTGAAAAAAACTGGGACTGAATTTGAAGATATTCCTTATTTGTGTGAAGTGGCCTAGCTGGGACAAAAAATCATCGGGCAACACTTAAAGTGATTATCGCAGTAGAGAATTGGATGCAAGAAGATAAATTTCAGTTATCCGAGTTCCAATTTTTTTAAACGTCCTAAAAATATTCTAAACTATTATTCCATCGGACATATTATGTTTTGGTGTAGCAGTGATTTCTACTTCGAGTTCCAAATTAAACAGTAAAATATACAATTTTTTCTTTTTTAGTGATGTTAGAACTATATCGACCATGATTTGCTTTTGGTTTGAATCAATGCCCCGCCAAAGTAGGCAATCCGTGCTGACTTCATGTCGAACAGGCCAATAGGCGAGATCGTAACAATATAAAGTAGACTCGATATACAATGTCACTGAAACTTCAAGCACAATTCGAGCATAATAAAAATGAAAAATTATTTCCAATATTTTTTCCAAACATCAGGCAACACTAAAATTACTATGTTAACTTGCCCAGTATTTAAATGTAGATTGCGTGTTTTATACATTCTGGTTATTTCAGAACCCATAAAGTGGCATAAAAAATTAAGATAAAACATTTTCGATCAAATTAAAATGCGTATTTTATGGTTTAAATTTGAAATGTGCCCCATATTGGGCGCCATTACTAATATTACTTCCTCTCTACTCGTACTAAAAATGACAAATATAAACAAGAAAATCGGAAACTGCCTATCCTTTTAAAAAAATTATACGGCATAGTGCTATTAAAATACTTTATTTTTCGTGTTCGTAGAAAACCCCATGTTGGGCGCCACATTTAATTATTTAATATAAGATTTAATGGATTTACGACAATATCTTGATTCTTCTGGGTATATATTTTCTTAAAATAAGTACATAAATTGTCCGATAAGCTCATTGTTCCCAATGCACATTTAACCGGTGTTCGGAAAACGGTCGATCATTATTTGATATTTTTACTAGAAATCACAGATAAATTGTTCGATTTGACGGTAATCAAGGAAGACAAACCTTTAACAAATATTGAATTTAATAATTTTTTACAAGTTTAGCTTCGACTTCTATAATTATCCAAGTGAATTCAGAAGTAAGTCAAAAGTAAATTTAACAACTATGACATATAAAGAAAATTATAAATTCAACGGCTGAGCCTAATTTGAAAAGCTCGAAAAAACTTGAATACACAAAAAACACTCACAGTTCATAAAGTTATATATTTAAGCAAAACATTTGGTTCGTAAAATCTTAACACCAGTCCTCAGACCTGTATACGAAAGCATGTCTCAAACAGATCCAGATTACATTAAAGTTTTGTACCAATTAAAGGTATAGATTGTGTGGCACAACTACATAATTTCAATATGATATGAGTTCGGAATTTCTTCCCAGAAAGAAAATTCGACAACACATATTAGAGATTTTAGTCTAGGCCGTAAATTTTTAAAAAAACATTAATTTAAGGCATTGCTCAACGACTCAAAATTTGCCCCATGTTGGGCGCCAATTTTAGTACATTTTATTGGCCCAAATCCTACTCGTGTGAAAACAACAAAGACAAATTAGAACTTACAACTTCTGTACTTCCCTTTTACAGCGAATTATAGAGGATATTACTTTATAATCGTTACTTGAACAAATTTGGTTTCATCGTAAAAACCCCACGTTGGGCGCCGAAAAACACAAAATATGTTTAATTTTTTTTTCCTGAGAATCTTAGATAAATGGTCCGAACTGAGAGGTATCGTCAGGCAAACCCTAAGCCAAGATGGATTTGTAGGAAATTTTTGTTTAGGGAGATTTCAACCTTTCTAGATTCTGAAAGGGTGGCCTTTTACGAAATTCGACTTTCACGAATTCGGCGATATATCTCGCAAATTGTATTTTATCACGAAAAACTCGGATTGTTTTTGTTGAAAAATATGTTGCAATTTATCTTTCACGAATAAAGGCAACTATAACGTTTAGCTTCACTTAAAAGTAAAAAAAAATATCTGTATAATATCTGTATCTGTGAACGCAAAGAGAAATCATAATGAATTCGGTACTAGATAGAATAAAACCGAGGTGAGTACGAAGTGAGCTTATTTCCGGTATTTTAATGAATATTCCGAAAGAAAATATTCCTGCCAAATAGAATTTCCTGCCGCATAATACTCAAGAACTAAACAACAATGTTATCCTTAAACAAATTATAATCCAAATCAATAAGGGAAAAGTAAAAAAAATAGAAGTTCATATATGGGTCAACTACAAGAGGTAACTGTAGTTACTGAACGAACTAAAAGAATGATGGGATTTAAAAATTCAACACGTTTTAACATTTTTAAAGTATTTACTTCAATTTCAGTGGCAAGTTGTATTGATTTAGTTAGACAATCTTTCAATCGGTAGTCGTGGTTAATTTTTAACTGGATAAATACTGTAAATTTCGGTGCAAGATCCACATTTAAAACGCCACGGTAAACACTTTGGTAGATAGCAGCATATGGTATGAAATCCTGTCGATCGCCCGCTTCCGCATTTCATTCTTCACTTTCAGTTTCAACCAATTGAATTTGCACTTTACTCCCAAAGAGGACTGTCTCCTAAAATTATTTTAACCCCGTAATTATTCCCAAACGTGACAATATACTGCAATAATGTACGCAATCGTATAGCTTCGCACAACCCACAACCCGCCAAGAGCTGTAATATTTTCTAAGTTGAAAAAAGTAATAAAATCATGAATTTTCACATTTTTTGCAATATTTTTCAAACTTAAGCGTTTCCAAGTGCTTCAATTTAATTAAAGCAACTGCACACGCTTCGTAGATGATTTGTCAAATATTGGCGGTATGTTTAACGAGCATGTCACTAGGGTTTAATAATTGGTCGGATTTAAAAATAAGAGACTCGTTGGACTTGAGCATTACTCTTGAGATTCTTATCGGATTTATATTTATTATAACTTATTTGGTTATTTAAAAAGATGAATTTCAGTGATTCTAGAAGTTATATTGTGAAAAGCATTAACTTAAGGCACTAAACAGTGGCTCAAAATATTTATTTAAAAGTATAAATGTATAATATGCCCCACGTTGGGCGCCATTTTTTTAAATAGTACCTTTAATTAAAAACCACAAAAAATCTAGGAATAATAAAGTAGACCTTCAAATACTGACTAGTCCTTTTAAAATTAAACAGCATAGTGCTAGTAAAATATTGACAGAAATCCAAGTTTACTCTATTATATAAAAAAAACCCACGTTGGGCGCCATAATTTCATTATTTTAAAATTATTAACCAAAAGTAAAATTGCATATAACATTGATTGAAGAGTAGTAGCGCACGAATATACAGTGTTTGTTCCTTCATTTGTTTTCGGCATATTTTTTTAAAAAAATTCAAATTTTCAAGCTACATCAAAACTTTTGCAAGCTCAGCGATTTTCTATTTTATTCCTCTCTTTGATCTAACCAATTTATTTAATTCATGACCAAAAGTCAAGATTAACTACCTCATTAATCAAAAATCATTTTACATCGACATTAATAAAGACGCGTTTAGGTAAAAATTTGTTTAAAAGAATTAAAAAATACGACCGCATTCGCAGAATAATCTCACAGTAACATATGGAAAAATTCGACAACAACACAATGAGCAATAGCACGCAAGAATTAAGCATGAGACCAGATTTAAGAATTTTATGGAATTGGAAGCACTAACTAAAAAATAGCATGGCATTAGATGAGACGGATTACGATATACGAACGTATCGATCTGACTCAAACATAACTTCACCGATGGTGAAGAACACACCCGTAGTAGTGGATTGTTATCACAAACAGTAGATCAACTATTAAGGCACAGTGGCTAAAAACATAACAAAAATAGTTATTGCGAATGTGACACATATTCGAAGTCAAATATCCACGGCACAATAATTTTAACCATTTTTGGCATGTTACCCCATGTTGGGCGCCAAAAATGGGTTGCGTACAGTAAGAGGGGTTGGAAAGATTTGAATAAAAAATTGTTTATCTACAACAAGACAGAGAACAGGTTTAATGCATTTTACACTGTGTCCTAGAATTAATGTTAGCCACATTTGAAACAGTGCCCCACATTGGGCGCCCAATGTAGTTTTATTATATATTATGTGGCCAGTTTCAGTCATATTCACCAATAGGCGAAATTGTAGTTTGTATCATGGATTTCGGAAACAATGATTTCCATGAAATTTGTTAAAAGCAGACTGATTTCCGAAAAATTCATTTAACCGGTCCTTCGATGTGGCCTCTTAGTATGGGAGGCTTTCATTTAAAGTGAATCTTATTTTAAATTTATTTTTGACAGAAACATTTGAATAAAAATTGAAAAATGAGAGTTAGAGATTGATGAATTGATTGAGGCGGTTCCCGATTTCGAGAAAATTTGATAAGGAGATCTTCCGTTTGAGGGGTTTTCGAGTGCTTATTGTTTAGGTATCGTTTGGTATAAACAGAGATAAACATTTAATATTTCCATCCAGTGCGTATATGTCAAACAAAATTATATTATAACATTTAAGTTCAAGATTTCGACGAAAATTAGGCTCCAAAACTGGGAAAATGTTGATGTTACATCAAAGAGTTGGTGATTTACATTTCGTAAATTGAGCTATTATGGTTACACTAAGTGCGACATCGAGTTCCATAATAATGGAAGGAATTCGACATGGTTTATCAAAGATCTGACTAGCCTTAATATTAACTAAATCCATAAATAAAGGTAGTCTGGTCTGTTAAAATTTATCAGAGGTCAGAAAGGAATTTATTTTAAGATTTGTTAAAGGCCAGCGATGCTTTGAAAGATGACTATTTCTCGTGTGGTTAGTGTTATGGTTTAAATAATTGCAAAGCAAAAACAGCACACGGTTATAGAAATAAGTTAATAGTTGGAAAGAAGCCCGCATTACAGTAGACCCAGTCGATGACAATATATGAGAACATACTTTTCAACGACACCATTTAAAGTCACATGAAATTAAAAAGCCACTATAGGAATAAAATTTACTACCCAAATTTATCTCTTTTTATACAATGTGGCTTTCTAACTTTAATTCTATAATTAAAATCTAAAATTAAATTTAGGATTTAGTAACTTAATGTTATGCATCTCATTGCTTTAATCCAGTTTCAGCTAGACAACAGTTTCTAACCCCACGCTGGGCGCCATAACTTTCATCATTACGGAGACCAGATTTATAATAATGCTAGTGAACAGACAGGTTCCGCTGGTCGCGAATCAGTAAAATAATAATGCTTTTTACCAATTTTTCGTTTTCAATGAACCTCATTGTGGGTGTTTTGTTTATTATGGTTATAAAAAATAAATTCGTCATGCCCCATGTTGGGCGCCAGGTACATGTGCACCTGGTATACTATATTGGTATGTACATAAGAATGGCATAATATAAATATTTATGTTTAGTCGGACAACTGATATGACGTACAAATTCAATAGATTTTATTGCAGAACTAGGCTTGAACGGGAGTCGAAAAGATGGCGCCCACATGGGGCACTAATTTAAAGTTATTTTCTTTCAAACTATATATTAAACTTCTTCGAAAAAAATTGATAAAATAAATTATTCGAGGTCTGTGTGGCTTTACTTTGTATTTCAATTTCATCAATATTGATATTAATAAGATAATTGGCGCCCAGCATGGGGCTTAATTATAATCAATACTATAGGATATAGCATTATATCGCACCATTATAATGACGATTTATGTCGAGTTCACGTATGCGATCAAAAAATGATTCGCGAATCAAAGGAAAATTAAATCATTGAAAACATATACAAATTTCCCCGTCCGAGATGAAATAATTGTAACTTCGGGAAAATTTTGATCGGAAGCATCCAACATAATAAAAAAAATTACAAATTATGAGAAATAATGCGAAATAATTACGCTCAAAGATTGGTTTGATTCGCGAATCATTTTTTGATCGCATACGTGAACTCGACATTACTTATTACAAATCATATGTCGAAACCTACATTTTGAAGTCGTTTGGCTCCAATATAATCGGACTAGTAGAGTTAGTTGTCAATAAAATAAATGGCGCCCAAAATGGGGCACACTCAAAAATTTTGGAGAAACAGTTTGTTGACATTTGATTTGAACTGTCCACTGTGTACGAATTCAATTAGTGGTTCTCTAGTATAGGATTTCAATTATATTTAAAAACATAAAATTATATAGTTTACTGTTTCGATTGGCCAATAAAATGACCATGGTGGGCGTTACCAATATTATTGATATGAGTATGATATTTTCACAATAGGGATGAACACACTTTAAATTCTGCGGGGTTGAATTAAATACAAAATGTAACTGATCAAAGACAAAACAGCAATTTTTCATAAAAATAAAATATCGGCGCCCAACGTGGGGCTTACAATAAATATAGATTGTATATATCAAGCAATTCAGGGAGGCATGTATCAACATTCCGAAAAGAGTCACTCAATTAATTGTCTCGTCACGCTTTTTGAATGTTAGTGAAGTCTATCAATGGCGGGTTCGAACTGACGTTAATTTATTTACGCACAGTTTGAAAACACGAATATAATTTCTTATGGGTTTTAAACTAGCCCCAAATAACTATAAAAATTGATAAATATCCGCCTTATTTGTGTGCTCCATCATTGCAGAGATTGGGTGGGATAGTTATTTAAAATTTAGATGCACCTGATATAAACGGGGGTCTATCAATAAGTACCCGTGTTTGAAACCAGATGGCGTTTCTAAGGGAAATTAACATTACCATCGTGTACTGTTATCTGTCAAACGACACCATACTAAATTTCACGCGAGTTCACAGGCTAGTTTTTATTTGGCAGCTAGTTGTATCACTCGTGTTTCATGTTTCTCAATTAAATGGAAAAAGACCAATATCGATTTTTTTTGATTTTTTTTTTTTAATCAATGCTATCTGTTTTGGGGCGCAAGGCTCTCCCTACTCTTTCGCGGGTTTGTTTTGTCCGTCTTTACTTTACGCCAGCCGGCCAAATTAAGGACAAATGTCTATGTCTACGTTGGATGCTGTCTATAGGGACCCTGCACCATCTATGGCAAGCGTAAGATATTGGTTCAACGAATTTCAACGTGGTCGTACATATTTCGGTTTTTGATGATGAGCGCCCAGCCCTCGTACACGACATGACTCTCACTGATCGGTGAACTAAAGTGCGCGAAGTAGCAGAGGCCGTAAACGTGTCGTACGGAATTAATATTTTAAATGATAAGTTAAGTGTGAGAAAGATGTCGGCCCGATGCGTGAAAAAACCAAGTAACCAAGTAACCCCTCACCATGTTTTGAGGAAAAAAAATCAGCTCAAACGAGGAGCTATCGCCGAGACATGAGCGTATTTTGAAGAGTTTGAGAAATCGTATTTTTTGGAAGGGTAAGAAATGGCAAAATCGGTGGGAAAAGTGTATCGACCTTAAAGGAGATTACGCCGAAAAATAAAAAAACTTGCGTCTTCATTCCTAACATGGGTATCTACTTATGGATCTATCCTCGTACATTCAGCTAGTTATTTAATATATCTTCAATGTTGGGCGGAATAAATATTGTAAAAATGGATTATTATTAGGCGTTTTTACTTTTATAATGAACATTTGCAATTTAAAAAAAATTTAAAATTTAGGTTTTTTAAATAGACTTTTTATCGTGGTGAATAATCATTTTTAAATCAGCGAGGCGACTTTTGGGCCACAACTAAATCAAACCCAAGACTTGGTTTCAGAAAACTGTATCAAATATCCATCTGTATCAAATTGCGCGATGTAATAATCGCCGATTCGAGTGCACCATTTTTAACCCGAGACATGTGCGAACTAAAAGACAATTCAAAGGTAAGACGCGTTTGCATTGTACACAGTCTTTCATTTCAAACGAAACAACCTGAGTCACTTCCAAAATATTTAATTTTTCACCAACTTAATTTTGGAGGAGAACTAACAGTAAAAACGAAGTAGTCGTAGGTTTGTCTCTTCATTCCCCAGCTTTTCAATCATTTGAAAGGTGGTAATGAGCGAATTTCACACGCCACACATAATTAAAGTTGAATGTTTGCGTAGTTTATCGAAAATCATATTGTAGGTTCCTTCTAAATTCCTGACAATCTAAGCGGTGATCCACTTGAGTAAGCTCGGTTATCTAATTAAAATCTTTAAAAAAAAAATATTAGCTAGGGGACAATTGAGTGAACGACAAGACTTTGAACAACATTTGCTTCGGAAGTTGAAGGTTAACTGATTCAACATTTAATAAAGTAAGTTTAATGTATTTATGAACATTTTTCGCAAAATTAAATAAATTGGAAGTTATTCGAGGTGTTTCGTTTTAAATGGAACACTCTGTAAATTCTGCTAATTACATTACTTTGACAGTTTTCAATGTTTTTAACATTGAGACGAGTATTATTATACAAATCAAGCCTCTGCTTTGATTTGGTGAAGTAGTTTTTTATTCGGATTACCACTACTGAGGTCCGAATTAATAGTTAACGTTTGAAGTATTAATTGTTTACGCTAAACATCAGTTGCTTCTGGTCGCATTAATGAAGATATGAGGGCCTGCGAGTGGCGATGCATTTTTCCCTTAATCTGTTTACAAGCCAAATGACTCCTACTATACTACGACGCTCCAAAATAAGATGTCGATCATCGCGTAATGGTGAATATGATGAACGTTTTCAAGATGAAAAGTAACGTCTTCTTCATCTTTCAATGCCTCTAATTGTTTGTCCAGTACTGTTGTTTCTGGCGTGGTTAATAACTTCAATTCGTCATCTCCCTTTGTTTTATTTTTGACAAACGCACTAAATGTTTGTAAATTTTTGGTACCATGCATTAGCTGATTGGTATGGTGAGAAAATGTGTTGATGTTGTGTTAAGTTGTACCTACAGCAACTATTTGAACATCAGAATCGCTGAGCACGCAGCGAGCCTCGAGTTCCACTATGCCAGAGCCTACAAGCGTATGCGATTGGCTCGTAGACCCATTGGTCCATTGGTTGGTGGCGTGAAGTTTGATCCAATGATTAGTAGAGTTTATTGCTCTTGTGCTGCATACGGTATCAAGTCAATAATTTTTATACATCTCATTGCTTTAATCGAGTTTCAGTTAGACAACAGTTTCTAACCCCACGCTGGGCGCCATAACTTGTATCATTACGGATACCAGATTTATAATACTGTTAGTGAACAGACAGGTTCCGCTGATCGCAAATCAGTAAAATAATAATGCTTTTCACCAATTTTTCGTTTCCAATGAACCTCATTGTGGGTGTTTTGTTTATTATTGTTATAAAACATAAATTTGCAGTGCCCCATATTGGGTGCCACGTACATGTCCATCTGGTATACTATGTTGGTATATACATAAGAATGGCGTAATATAAATATTTATATTTAGTCGGACAAATTCAATAGCTTTTATTGAAGAACTAGGCTTGAACGGGATATATTAACAAGATAATTGGCGCCCATCATGGGGCTTAACTATAATCAATTATACCATAATATAGCATAATATCGTACCATTATAATAACGATTTAGTTGGTGGATCCTGCAAGACCAACGGCGGTTCTAAAACATATGTCGAATCCTACATTTTGAAGTCGTTTGGCTCAAATATAGTCGGACTAGTAGAGTTAGTTGGCAATAAAATACTGGCGCCCAAAATGGGGCACACTTAAAAACTTTGAAGAGACAGTTTGTTGACGCTTGATGTGGACTGTCCACTGTGTACGAATTCTCTAGTATAGGACTTCAATTATATTTAAAAACATGTAATTATATACTTCATTGTTTCGATTGGCCAATAAAATGACCATGGTGGGCGTTACCAATATTATTGATATGAGTATGATATTTTCACAATAGGGATGAACACACTTTAAATTCTGCGGGGTTGAATTAAATGCAAAATGTAACTGATCAAAGACAAAACAGCAATTTTTCATAATAATAAAATATCGGCACCCAACGTGAGGCTTACAATAAATATAGATTGTATATATCAAGCAATTCAGGGAGGCATGTATCAACATTCCGAAAAGAGTCACTCAATTAATTAAATGTCACTCAATTAATTGTCTCGTCACGCTTTTTGAATGTTAGTGAAGTCTATCAATGGCGGGTTGGAACTGACATTAATTTATTTACGCACAGTTTGAAAACACGAGTATAATTTCCTATGGGTTTTAAACTAGCCCCAAATAACTATAAAAATTGATAAATATCCGCCTTATTTGTTTGCCCCATCATTGCAGAGATTGGGTGGGATAGTTATTTAAAATTTAGATGGACCTGATATAAACGGGGGTCTATCAATAAGTACCCGTGTTTGAAAACAGATGGCGTTGCTAAGCCAAGTTAACATTACCATCGTGTACTGTTATCTGTCAAACGACACCATACTAAATTTCACGCGAGTTCACAGGCTAGTTTTTATTTGGCAGCTAGTTGTATCACTCGTGTTTCATGTTTCTCAATTAAATGGAAAAAGACCAATATCGATTTTTTTTTTTAATCAATGCTATCTGTTTTGGGGCGCAAGGCTCTCCCTACTCTTTCGCGGGTTTGTTTTGTCCGTCTTTACTTTACGCCAGCCGGCCAAATTAAGGACAAATGTCTATGTCTACGTTGGATGCTGTCTATAGGGACCCTGCACCATCTATGGCAAGCGTAAGATATTGGTTCAACGAATTTCAACGTGGTCGTACATATTTCGGTTTTTGATGATGAGCGCCCAGCCCTCGTACACGACATGACTCTCACTGATCGGTGAACTAAAGTGCGCGAAGTAGCAGAGGCCGTAAACGTGTCGTACGGAATTAATATTTTAAATGATAAGTTAAGTGTGAGAAAGATGTCGGCCCGATGCGTGAAAAAACCAAGTAACCAAGTAACCCCTCACCATGTTTTGAGGAAAAAAAATCAGCTCAAACGAGGAATTATCGCCGAGACATGAGCGTATTTTGAAGAGTTTGAGAAATCGTATTTTTTGGAAGGGTAACAAATGGCAAAAACGGTGGGAAAAGTGTATCGACCTTAAAGGAGATTACGCCGAAAAATAAAAAAACTTGCGTCTTCATTCCTAACACGGGTACTTATTGATCGACCCCCGGACATTCAGCTAGTTATCCAATAATTTTTCAATTTTGGGCGGAATAAATATTGTTTTATTATTATTAGGCAAGCCTCAATATGGGATTACAAATCTTTTATAATGAACATTTACAATCTAAAAAAAATTTAAAATTTAGGTTTTTTAAATAGACTTTTTATCGTGGTGAATAATCATTTTTAAATCAGCGAGGCGACTTTTGGGCCACAACTAAATCAAACCCAAGAGTTGGTTTCAGAAAACTGTATCAAATATCCATCTGTATCAAATTGGGCGATGTAATAATCGCCGATTCGAGTGCACCATTTTTAGCCCGAGACATGTGCGAACTAAAAGACAATGCAAAGGTAAGACGCGTTTGCATTGTACACAGTCTTTCATTTCAAACGAAACAACCTTAGTCACTTCCAAAATATTTAATTTTTCACCAACTTAATTTTGGAGGAGAACTAACAGTAAAAACGTAGTCGTAAATTTGTCTTTTCATTCGCCAGCTTTCCTATCATTTGAAAAGTGGTAATGAGCGAATTTCACACGCCACACATAATTAAAGTTGAATGTTTGCGTAGTTTATCGAAAATCATATTGTAGGTTCCTTCTAAATTCCTGACAATCTAAGAAGTGACCCACTTGAGTACGCTCGGTTATCTGATTAAAATCTTTAAAAAAAAAATATTAGCTAGGGGACAATTGAGTGAACGACAAGACTTTGAACAACATTTGCTTCGGAAGTTGAAGGTTAACTGATTCAACATTTAATAAAGTAAGTTTAATGTATTTATGAACATTTTTCGCAAAATTAAATAAATTGGAAGTTATTCGAGGTGTTTCGTTTTAAATGGAACACTCTGTAAATTCTGCTAATTACATTACTTTGGCAACTTTCAATGTTTTTAACATTGAGACGAGTATTATTATACAAATCAAGCCTTTGCTTTGATTTGGTGAAGTAGTTTTTTATTCGGATTACCACTGCTGAGGTCCGAATTAATAGTTAACGTTGGAAGTATTAATTTTTTACGCTCAAACGTCAGTTCCTTCTGATCGCCTTACTGGAGACGGGGGTCTGCGAGTGGCGATGCATTTTTCCCTTAATCTGTTTACAAGCCAAATGACTCCTACTATACTACGACGCTCCAAAATAAGATGTCGATCATCGCGTAATGGTGAATATGATGAACGTTTTCAAGATGAAAAGTAACGTCTTCTTCATCTTTCAATGCCTCTAATTGTTTGTCCAGTACTGTTGTTTCTGGCGTGGTTAATAACTTCAATTCGTCATCTCCCTTTGTTTTATTTTTGACAAACGCACTAAATGTTTGTAAATTTTTGGTACCATGCATTAGCTGATTGGTATGGTGAGAAAATGTGTTGATGTTGTGTTAAGTTGTACCTACAGCAACTATTTGAACATCAGAATCGCTGAGCACGCAGCGAGCCTCGAGTTCCACTATGCCAGAGCCTACAAGCGTATGCGATTGGCTCGTAGACCCATTGGTCCATTGGTTGGTGGCGTGAAGTTTGATCCAATGATTAGTAGAGTTTATTGCTCTTGTGCTGCATACGGTATCTAGTCCCTCCTTTCGTTGTAGAATTGATACCTCGCAGTGCGTTTCGTTGACGGGAGTGTTCATAATTTGTGATACTTCGCATAAGAAGTGACCAGGCTTGAAGACTTGACATTGTTGCAACTCTTCTCTGATTAATAATGCGAAGTGTTCACGCCGCTTGTCCATTGCTATGTAATCGGTAGAACTAATTATTTGTGATTGAGCGCTTCCATGGTTGATATTGGGAACGGGAACTATGGAAATTAGTGTATAGTCCCATACGAATGAAAGTGGCAAGGTAATTTCAATTATTAAGTTTTTCTGGGTCACTCGGCTGCGTATTTGCATGCTCTCATACATGTGATGGATAACTCTTCTTCCAATTGACTTGGTGTAAGTAAGAATGGATGTAGCACGTCTTGATGAGCATGATAGATCACATTAAGTCTTGTTGCGTATCTTGAAGGCTCTTTAGTACTAGCATCATTTCGAAAATGCTTGTTAACGTTGATCGCACTCTGTCTTCGCATATGTTCGATATTCTTGTAATTGCAGCATTTCCTGTTGTCAGCGATGTTGGTCTTTTATCAAGTTATTTATCGATACTGCAGTGAGATTTGTGTTATGTGTTGGGTTTAGAATTAAGGTAGTGAACGTGTTATGAATATATTCCACGTAGCCTGTGAGCAAAGTCCCTGCTGGTGCTGGCATCGCGTTAATATCATGTCGAATGGGTCAATTGTACAAGATGACGAGGGTGACCTCGTTCACTTGGCAAAGCACATCAACAAAGACTAATGTTATTGGGTTAGTAGTTTATATATGCAATGTAAGGGGTTAATAGTTTACAACATCTATGATAGGGTTAATAGTCTATAGTAGAATGAAATAGGTAGGATCAGAGTAGGTATTTAAAAAGTAAGAGCAGTTATAAATTGACATTGAAGCTAGAATAGTGTCCGCGTTGAGTGCGTTGTGAAAAAAGGGCTTACAACTGGCTCAAATAATAATCGATTAATTTTATACATAATAAAATAATAGTGATACGAATTACACTACTACAAATTCAGAAGTGGGATAAAAGAACTCAGTAAAGAAAATTCGTATTCGAATCAAAGTGCGTTGGAAACAAACAAAAAAAAATTAAATAGTACGACTTCTGTTTTTTTTTATTGTGACGGGAGATAAATGAAATGGCAGATAAAATTAATGGAATTATAAATTCTAATTTATACAATGGTAAAATGATGTAAGTACATTTTATTATGCATTGTCAACGAGAAAAAAAAATGTCGGTAAAGTATGTAGTATATTATATAAATATTGCGTAAATAAGGATAAAAGTGCATGGGGATAGATGGAAAAATATATATAGTGTTAGATGTAACACGTAAGATTGGTTTGATGTGTGCATGTAAACAAATCCAATGGCCCATTCCACACGTAAACAAAAATCCCGGATTTTTCTTCGTTTCTTTCCCCGTTTACCTATGATACAAGTTTTAATTGCGACTTAAATAAATTTTCTGTGCAATCACACAACTCAAACATAAATAAAATAAAAAATATTTCAAGGACTTTTTTGCAGTGATTGAAAATAACTCTTATTTTTCTATCTCTCACTCTTTTTCCACTCTTTATCAGCCGAAACAAATTTTTATTTAATTTATAAAAGTCTTTCTCTTTAACTAATTCGTTTTGTACATATTGAATCTTACACCAAAGCGTGATATTTATTTCTAAAACATAAAACGCTTGAGAGTAGAATTTTTTTAAAATAAATAAAAATTGTCTTCAAAAGAGAGATTGGAAAAAAAAATATTAATTCCGCTTGAAAGAGGAATATTTCCTCGAAATTTATTTATGTCTTTTCACCAGTGTTGTGCAATTGTATGTAAAAAACTGTTTTATACATTTTTTACGTAAAAAATGGTATTATACTTAAATTACTGTATAAAACATATAATATTGTATAAAATCAAACGCGTATTTAAAAACCTTAGTTAAGTCGCAAACCTTAATATACGAAACGTAAATTTGTATCATATTTTTACATTTAATTTTATTCGATAAAAACTATATTAATAAAATATGCTAAGTTAAATTAATTTAAAATACAACATAAGCATAACTACAGAAGCCGTTATCCAAATATACACTTCGCAAATGCAATTACTGCGAGTAACACTGCGTAAAACATTCGTAACTAATTCAAAAACATCAATTCTTACGTATATGAAAAAAAATTTGAATATATGATGTAAAATGAGAAATGGATTTGAAATTTTTGAATTTATTTATATTACTTCTAATTTATTAATTATAATTAAAAGTAAAATATTTGTAGAAAAACATAAAATAATATTTTTTTTTTCAAAGAAAATATGGTTTGTTTCTCAGCTACTAACTTATTTTTTAGAATAGAAAAACAAAATCCACAACACTATGGGGTTGAAGTGTAAAACGATTAATCATCAAACTCATTCAATATTAATGCTATAACATTTTAATGTTATCTGTTACAAAAGTTGTTTAGATGATTACGAATATAATTCTTATTGTATTGCAATGTAATTCTTATTTTAAGCAATAATCGATAGAGAACAAATTGCACTACAGATGTCTCTGTCTGTGCCAAGTTAAATAATCTTGTCGAAAGATGGTAATGATTTCTCATAATCATCTAAACAACTTTTGTAACAGATAACATTAAAATGTTATAGCATTAATATTGAATGAGTTTGATGATTAATCGTTTTACACTTCAACCCCATAGTGTTGTGGATTTTGTTTTTCTATTCTAAAAAATAAGTTAGTAGCTGAGAAACAAACCAAACTTTCTTTGAAAAATAAATAATTTTATTTATATTTTTCTACAAATATTTTACTTTTAATTATAATTAATAAATTAGAAGAATTATAAACAAATTCAATTCAATTCAATTATTTAAAGTTCAATTCTCATTTTACATCATACCTATATCCAATTTTCTTTATATAGATACGTAAGAATTGAGATTATGAACTATAAGTAATTTTGAATTAGTTACGAATAGTTTTTGTATTTTACATTTTGTAAAAAATTGTTATGTGTAAAATACGTATTTTACATGTAAAAAACCGAGTATATTACGTAACGTAAAAAACAGGCACAACACTGCTTTTCACCAAGCGATAAAAAATTATTTTAAAAATAAAAATTGGTCTAAAAAGAGTTTTATTTTTTTTCAAGGGATAAAACTCTTTACAACAATAACAATTAATAAAAAATCTATATGGAGGATATTCATAGAAATATGTATGTAAGAAGATGAAAAAAGTGTGTTTGGTTGTGTTTGTAATATACAACATTGGATATGGAATTTTTGATGCACTAGGCAGATAAAAACTATACGATAGAGGTTTGACTTTTGTTATTTTTTAAATGCATATCCGTATTCAAATCTTGGTATGATCTTATACGAACAATTATCGGTTATCATTATTATCATTATATGGGTTAATTATTAAAAGACGATTTAATTTGAACATAATTTCTAGATTCACTTGTCTATACATTTTTTGAGAATATGATTTATTTTAAAGTTTTACATTTAAACGATTGTTCAAAATATTAATTACTTTGCAGAAAAATATATTAAGGATTTTGCTTTTTTACTAAATTAGAACCACATATACTTGTTCACACTTGATGTTCAATTTTTATTATGTGTAGACTTCCGAGTGCGATTTGATTGTTTCTACAAGAAAACGTTTTATATAATGTTTCTATTTATCGGCGGTCAAACGAAGCGAGTCAAATTCGGAAGCAATATGATACAAGTCATCTTCAGCATATTATGCACTTTATAATATTGGTATCTGGGACAGTCACAGTCTAATTGATTCGCAAATGTAATTTGCATTCTCAAAAACTGTAAAATGTTTTGTTTTTAGTTCTATTGTTGGTTATATTCTGGTGAAACAAAATCGAATAATTAAGAAGTAGCTTATTATTCCTTAGAAGAATTTATACACTACAAAAAATCGTAGTATGATATAAGATTGTATAACACATGTATTAATCCAAATACATTTTTTGTATATAATCTTCTTCTTCTATATCTATAAAAATGGTGCAAAAAATGTATGTGCGCCGCATCAGTTGAGAACGGCTGAACCGATTTGGCTCAATCTTTTCTGTTGTGTTTGCAATTACCAGGAGATGGTTCTTACGAAAGAAATTTTTGAAAAAATCCACTGGAAAAGTCGGAAAATCCGAAAAATCGCAAAAAAGCCTTTTTATATGAATTTTGTATGTACATTATTTATGAGACACGTGGTGCAGTGGTTAAAGCTTCGGCGCTTGGGCTAGGAGGTATTGGATTCGAATCCCACCGGAGGCTGTAAGCAAATTAGTATTTTGTTTTTGATCCAATCTATTATTTTATCTATTTATTTTCTCTATCTATCTATATAAAATCAATTGCCGTGAGTTAGTCTCGCAAAAACTCGAGAACGACAAGACCGATTTGGATGATTCTTTTTTTGATTTGGTCGTCTCAATGCAGTGGCGGCTTAGGAAAAAAGAAAACTCGGAAAAATTGGGTAATAGAAGAAAATTCCTCAAAATCCAAAGGAAAACTGAAAAATCAAAAAAAAATCGGAAAATCGAAAATTGCGTTTTGTATAGGAATTTTTTTATGGTATTTGAATTTTGTGAATTCCATCCATAAACGGTACTATTATTACAATCATATGAAGTTCGGTGTGATTTTTACGATTTTGATAATTTTTTCCAGAAATTTATTTTATTATAAGTTCCTTCAAATTTATTTCGTTGTTTAAATCTATTTTGGAGACAATGACTTCCGATGATCACCATATAATCACCAGAGCAGACAAAAAACCAAAAGGAAGCCATGTACGTCAGTACAATGCTCCCACTACCGACAAAGTTGCAGTTGTGATCGTTTGCGAAAATGTGGAATCGCGTGATATTGTGATAAACCGGCGTGATGACGGGACGAAAAACATCGATCTTATGTTGCACTTCAATATTCATTGAGGTTTTGTCAGGGAGAGGATGGCTACGACTTCCAGATAAAGATGGTCAATCTGCTGACCGGTTAGTTATTGAGCTGTCAATTGTACTTTCAGGTGAAGAAACGATTAAAAAGGTCAGTTCCATGCATTTTTATACTTATTGGTTGATGATGCGACAAGGCGTGCAATCATCTTTTGAGATATCGTCGATTGTTTCAACAGTGTTGAACTTTTATATTTCGTCCGCTCAAATCAATCAAAACTATGTTCCAAGCAGTACATTCATCTACAAGATCCATCGTTTTGGAAGGAGATGAGACCATTGTTGGCCAATTGACCATTCTCCAAGCCACATATGTTGTTAGGTAGCGACCTGGCTGTGTTCGGCATTGCTGCTGTGGATGCAAATGACGAAGTGCCAAGGTTTCAATTGAGTCGTTATGTCAGTTGCAATGAGGTGATTTGGCATATTTTCTGATTTGCAATACACGAACGTTAACCCACTGTTTATCATTTGTAAGAGCATTTGGAGAATGGACAGCGTGTCTATTTTACGGAAGCTAATGCAGTACAACGAGTAGACCGACCACCAGCTACAACACCCACAAATTTCTTCAAAATTTGCCAAAGTGATCCGTTCGCACGAATATTGCTTTACTGGAAAATGCTACGCTATTATACTTGGAACCATTTAACGAAGAAGTTTAAATGACGAATGAAAGGTCAACCTGTTGCAGGATACGTCGATGTGTACTCGAGTGATACGCTTGGCCGTATGCACATAGATAGTGTGTTGTGCGCCACTTAACGAGAGGCTGGCCAACGTCGGAATTTGCTGGAAAACAATTGACCTTGGGACTCAACAATCGCTGATGCCACTGTTTCTGCGCCGACAAATCAAATTTGTACATTGGTCGCGATCATCATAGCGACATATCATCCATAGAACGCATTGGAATTTTGGAACAAATACAAAGACGAGATGACGGACGACATTTTACATCGAGCTCGCACTGAAACATCGAATTATGAGTTTGAAATGAACGACGAGATACGCAACGAAGCTAGATCATGATCGAAGACATGTGCATGCTTATGTGCGGTAGCTATTTGTCAAAATTGGGTATGACAGCACCAATTCGTTCGATACACGATGCATTTAATCGTTAATTGCAACGAGAGCCAGAGTACGATCGAAATTCAATGAGCCAAATAGTACGAACGAATGTTCCGCTTTTGAATGCAGAGCAAAGGGACGTGTACGACGGATTGATGAAGGTAGTTGACGAAGGAAACGGCTTCATATTCTTCCTCGATGCTTCTGGTGAGACATGCAAAACCTTTCTGATTTCATTGCATTTGGCCAGAATTCGATCGAGATCTCAAATAGCGTTAGGTGTTACACCATCGGGAATTACAGCCACATTGTTCGGTGGCCGGATGGCAACTTCTGATTTGAAGTTGCCGATGAATATCCACACGATTGACAAGCCAGTGTGCTCAATTACCAAGAACTCGGCGACGGCCAAGGTATCTTCATCTGGGACGAGAGCACAAAGGCACACCAACGTATATTGGAAGCGTTCAAACGAATGATGAAGGATTTACGAAGTGATTTAAGACGCTTTGATTAGCGATGATTCTGCTGGCCGCCGATTTTCGTGAAACGCTACCTGTCATTCCGAGATTGGCAAGTGCAAATGAACTCAACGCATGACTGAAATCGTCAAGACTGTCATGCTATGTGAAGAAGTAGCAGTTGACCACGAACATGAGAGTCACGTTACAAAACGACTCCATTTTTCCAAACAACTGTTGGCGCTTTATCAAATTCGTGTTGATATTTCGACCGGATTGATTTCGTTTCCTTCGAATTTTTTGCATGTTCACGACGTCGAAGAAAGAGCTTATCACGAAAGTGTTGTGGAAATCCACCGAAATTATATGAATCACGATTGGCTCAGCAAACGAGCGATTTGAGCAGCGAAGAACAAGGAAGACATGATTATAAACCAAATTTCTAGGGAAATGCACTGTTACAAATCCGTTGACTGTGTGACCAATCAAGACGAGGCAAAAAACTATCCGACAGAGTTTTTGAATGCGCTTTATTCGTCGGGAATACCACCGCATAAATTGATTATCTAGATCGTATCTGTGATAATCATGCTTCGCAATCTGAACCATCCGATATTTTGTAACGGAATGCGATTAGCTGTGAAGGAACTGATGAATCACGTGATTCAAGCGACGATCATCAAGAGCAAATTTAAAGGAGAGAATGTTCCAATTCCGAGAATTCCTCTGATTCCAACTGACATTCCGTTCGACTACAAGTGCATTCAATTCCCCGTTTGTTTGGCGTTCGCTATGATAATTAACAAATCACAAGGTCAATTTGCAAAAAAAACCACTAAAATCTCGATAGATGCCTAAGTTTGAATCGACATTTTATTCACTTTTCAATACATTATGCCGCCTTTATGAATGCGTTTGTTCGTTCTGACGATTTTTTTCACCAATCATATTGCTCAAAAATGACGATTTTCTTCTTCTGGATTTTTCTACAAGAGATGATTGGTCGAACAAATGACCGAACGAACGATGGAACGCAACCATAAACCTGCCGTTAGTGTTGAATTCGATGAAAAAGTTAATGGAATGGTCACTCAATTTAATCGTCTATTGAGAATTGAGTTGAGTTGTTTGATTTTTCTCTCATGAAAATCAATTTTCGTGAAGGACAAAAGTGTTTGCTCGGACGAAGTAATTTGGGGCGAAATTTTCCACAAGTATTGTGGTATTATACAATATTATGTAATATTTTATTCGCAAGTGCCAACAAATCTTGTTATTTTGAAAATCTGAACGAAAATTTCAAATAAAACATACCTTGAAATAGAACGCATACTTACATATATGTAGAATAATGTACATAGTTTATATCGAATTTTACCAACTCATTAATTTGAAATAGTTGATAGCTAATTAGTTAACAGCTTTTACAAATCAGTAATATAGTGTAATCCCTATAAAGCTTGGCCGAACCAATTTTGTGATTGTGTTTTATATTTATTATATGAAGGTGTAATCATATCGGTTAAATTTATGTCATATTTTCACACTAAATTACTAACTTGCGATTCAAAATTGATATTTCCATCATTAAAACTAGACTCCGAAACCGAAACAGGACGGAAAATTGCGATTAAGCATTATGTTTAATAAATAAAAACCGGTACTGAACCGAGTAAAGTAAAAATATCGTTTGACTATAATGCTATCCAAGAGCAAAACCAGGTTTTCCGGTTTTCCAAATGTTGGAAGGAGTAATTCTATTTCGACTTCAATACATACATATGTATAGTGTTCGTTTTTATTTATTTGAAAGAAGTCACTGTTTATAAAAGTTATTTTATTTATATTTGTTGCTATGTGCCTTAATGAAACTGAACTAAATTTATAAAATTAGTTCGTGAAATACGAAATCAGTTGCCACTAACCAAACATTTGTAACTTGTGAGTTTTATTAATTTATCTGTAAATAAATAACAGTCGAAGTTAGAGCACGATAGCAAAATTATAAAAATTTAGTTCAAAGTCATTGAAAAGGAAGATCGTAAATTGCCTTTTTATCGGCCGCGTACTGAACATTCGGGGGAGCTTCAACATTTAGTGTAGTCGATTAAGGCATACCGTATTAGTTATATTTTATATTTAAGTTTTGCTAACAATTTTCGATTAAGTAATCGATAGACATAAATGAAAATTAAAATGAAAATTCACTGTAAACATAAAGCTCAATAGAATTTAAATTTAAACACTTTATCTAATTTCAAGTTACCCATATCATGGAGCTACTAATTTCTAAGGTAGAGTAGAAGTAGTAGTTCATTAGATGGTCCAGTAATTCATTTGAAGCGCTCACAATAAATTATAGTCATATATTACAGCACATAAATGTAAATACATAGACATTTTTTTAGCCTATATTACTTAAGTCTCTATGTCCGCTGAAGGTGCAATTCATTCTGGAAGCAAATTGTTTAACTTATCTTAAAAAAAGAAAACAAGAAGTACAGTGAAATTATAAAACGCATTCGACAAATTTATTTGTAGATCACAAGAAAAATCGATATGTATTCAAGAGCAAACTATTTTAACAATAGATTGTAGCAACAACAACCTTACTACACCCTTTTTTATTTTAACCATCTACTTTTCTACCTAATACAAAATTTCAATACAATTGTTATTGTAGAGTAATATCGCACGTCATCAGCGAAAAAATTGTTTCATGAAGAGTTTTATATTTTAAAAATTTATAAATCGCTTTGCAGAAAGAGTGATAAATTTAAAAATCTTTTTCTACTCTTTAAAGAGGAATTGATATTTATTTTTTGAATCTCTCTTTTGCTAAAGAGTTTTATTCCTTGAAAAAAAATTTTACGCTCAAGCGATAAATACTTTTCTTTATTTTATCTCGCTTGACGTAAAGAGTTTTATTTATTTTTAGAAAATATTAATTGCAAAAGAGAAATAAAGAGATATCTGGAGTGTTATTTTCAATCACTGCTTTTTTGACTCATTTTAGTAAAAATTTTATTTAAGAGAGAGCAGTACAAAACATTGGTTTAAAAAAAATACCAAAATACAAAATACGCTCGTGTGGAATGGCTCAACCAGCCATTCCACACGAGAGTTTTTTGTATTTTGGCATTTTTTTAAACCAATGTTTTGTTCTGCTCTCTCTTAAATAAAATTTTTTCTAAAATGAGTCAAAAATGTCCTTGAAATATTTTTTATTTCATTTATGTTTGAGTTGTGTGGTTGAACAGAAAATTTGTTTAAGTCGCAATTAAAACTTGTAAACGGGGAAAGAAACGAAGAAAAATCCGGCATTTTTTTTTACGTGTGGCATGGGCCAATAGGATTTTTTTTTGTCGTATAGTCGATTTATACGACGGAACGTTTATTATATATATAAAAAAAAGAAGGAGATAAACCAATTTTTTATTATATAATGAATTTGAGCATGCATAGGCATAGTGTTCGAAAGGGACAACGCATTTGTACAAGGACGGTTGGTCTATTTTGTTTTTTTTTTCGTTCATTTGTGTTGTGTTCGTTATATGAATGTTCGATACATCGTCGCCATTTTTTTTTTCTGTGAAAACAAAACAGTACAAGTAAAATACTTTCGAAGTCCGTGATATACAGGGTTATCCAATTCGAGGTTGATAAAGTAAACTTAAAAAAAACACACAAAATATTCGGAATGTATTGTAATTTTTATTTCATTTTACAGATTGATCCTTGCCATTTTTAGTTAAGCAAGATATCATTCAAATGTCCTCCACGGGACTTCTTACAGGCCTTGATTCTTTTGAGGTAATTTTCAATGACTTTTCGGCACATTTCGGGCGGTATCTCGGCCATTACCTTACGAATATTAGTTTTCAATTCGTCAAGAGTTTGAGGATTGTTTGCGTAAACACGATCTTTCGCGTAGCCCCACAAAAAGAAATCCAAAGGCGTTAAATCACAGGATCTTGGAGGCCAATTGACATCAGCCAATCGCGAAATCAAACGTCCAGGAAATTTCTCTTGCAAAAGATCTCGATTTGCTCGTGTTACGTGACTGGTTGCTCCATCCTGCTGGAACCACATATCGTCAAGATCATAATCTTCGATTTTCGTAAAAAAATAATCGGTTAACATGCGGCCATAGCGCTCAGAATTGACGGTAACGGTTCGTCCATGGTTGTTCTCAAAAAAATACGGCCCAATCACACCACCAGACCACAATGCGCACCAAACAGTGACTTTTTCCGGGTGTAATGGCTTCTCTACAATCAATTGTGGATTTTCTGAGCCCCAAATTCTACAGTTTTGCTTATTAACGTATCCACCAAGCGAAAAATGAGCTTCATCACTGAAGAAAATTTTGTTCGAAAAATCAGCATCGACGGCCTGTTTTTCCGCGTTTAATTTTAACGCGTTGGTCGATTGTTAAATGCTCCATATTCTTAAATGGCAGAATGTCAACTAAATAAATGACAGCGTACTTGACGTTTATCTTTGACAGATGTCGGTATACAGATTTCTACTTTATCAACCTCGAATTGGATAACCCTTTACATAGATACGTTTAATATTAAATCAAATGTCAGATAAACAAAGAAGTAAATCAAATAAAAATGCATCGTTGCCATCCAATAATCAAGAAAATGTGGTAAATAATTTGTCAGCGTATGAAGTTGAAAAAATCGTACCAATGTTTGATCCAGACAATAGTAATTCATTATCCACATCAGTATGGATAAAACGAATCGAAAATCTCGGACAAGCGTATCACTGGAGTCAGCTTCGCCAGATGATCAACGCAACCATGCGACTGAATGGTCCTGCAAAAATTTGGTACGAGTGTGCTCAGACCAAAATTTTAACTTGAGAAGATTTTAAACGTCAAATCGAAGAGAACTTCCCAAATCATAATCAACGGATAAAGATATTAAGAAATCTGGATCGGAATAAGAAGATGGATAACGAGTCAATTGAGACTTATTTTCATCGAACCGTACGATTGGCTCGCCAAATAGACATGGATGGTAAAACGATACAAGAATACATTATCCAAGGAATGACATCGTATACCGCCAGACCAGAAGCGTAATAATTGCCGCAAAACCGCCTACGTTACCGTCACTATTAGAACTTATGGTTGAAATAACCCACTCAAAAGATGAGGATCAGAATGAACGTCTTAATAGAAAACGCAACCATATTGATATCAACCGGAATTGTTTTATATGTGGAAACAAAGACCATCTAATGTCAAAATGTCCAAAGAGATCTCAAAGAAAGTGTTTTACCTGTGGTGATGTCAATCATACTAAAAATAACTGTCCAAAAAAAACAAAATTATTCCGGGGAACGAAATATACGACTGTTAACGGCATCATTAATGAAAACAGCAGAAGTTGATGGTGCTACCTTAGCCGCATTCATCGATATGGGAAGTGATTCAACAATTATCAATGAAGCTACAGCGAAACAATTAAATTGGAAATGGGACGATAATAAAATTAGAATTAAAGGATATGCAGGTGGAGTAGGTTATGCTGTAGGGAAATTTTTAAAAGAAATTATCATCGACAACTACAAAAATAAATGTGAAATATTGATTGTCCCAGATTATATACAACAAGAAGGATTGTTAATAGGTTTGAACTATTTTGATAATCCGAACGTTGAGGTAGTATATGGGAAAGATCAGCTGAAGATCATAGATCGATCAGAAAATGAAAGGGTGACAGAAGCGAATCGTTTTGTACTAGGGGTAAGAGTGGGACAAGATACGTCGGATTATGATACACAACGTCTTAGAAGAATTATAGAACGATACAGTGAATGTTTTTCAGACAATCTTTCGAATATCGGATGTACTTCGATAGAAGAAATGACGATTAATATTAAAGAAAATAAAATAATTCGACGAGTATCGTATCGTGTACCGGTATGGTATGCTACCAGAAACGGAACGTGCTATTAAGGTGATGATGGATGCGAAAATAATAGAACCATCAACATCCGAATATGCCAGCCCTGTCGTGATGGTAACTAAGAAATTAGGTGGATTTCGTTTTTGTGTTGACTATCGAATGCTGAATACAGTTATTCAGCGAGTATAATTTCTTACACTATTGATTGAAGAGGAATTGCATCGCCTTTGTGGGAAATCCGTATTCATCTCATTAGATATGAAATCCGGTTATCATCAAATAAAAATAAATGAACAATCCAAACACTTAACCGCATTCATCTGTCCGGTTGGACATTTTCAATATCGTCGTTGTCCTTTTGGTCTAGCAAATAGCGGTTTCATATTCATGCGTGTTATGGATAAAGTTCTATGGTACTATATTATTTGGTACTTAGGCGATATATTGATTGCTGGGACATCTGTAGATGAAACATTTAATATATTCAAACAAGTCCTTACAGTGGTGAAAGACGCAGGGTTTATGTTGAACATTGAGAAATGTAATTTTCTTTCATCCAGAATAACTTACTTGGGTCACGAAATCGATATTAATGGAGCCAAACCAGGGGAAACTAAGGTAGGGGCGGTTGCAAAGTTTCCTACTCCCACCAGTGTTCGAAATATTCGTCAATTTTTCGGATTGTGCAGTTATTTCAGACGATTTATACCAAAATTTTCGCTAATAGCACAACCGCTGTCAAAACTAACAAAGAAAGATATTATATTTCGATGGGAACCAGAAAACGATCAAGAAAACGCATTCCAAAATCTAAAAACAGCATTAACGACGGAACCTGTGTTAGCTTTATTCGATCCCAAGGCTGTTCATGAAGTATTTTGTGACGCCTCATCTATTGGTTTGTCTGGATATTTAATTCAGTTAGATGAAAATCGGTTACCACATGCAGTTGCTTATTTTAGTCGTAAGACCACACTTGCAGAGGCAAAACGACACAGTTTTGAGTTGGAAACACTTGCTGTAGTGGACACCTTGAAACGTTTTAAGTATTATTTGTTGAACCGTCACTTCATTTTGTATACTGATTGTAAATCGCTAGCCAGCACCAAAATACAAACAGAGTTAAATTCGAAAATTGCCAGATGGTGGTTAGCAATCCAGCAGTTTGATTCTGATATTAAATATAGACGAGGGAGTGATATGAGCCATATTGATAGTCTTAGCCGTAATGTATGTAAAATAAATACTGATGGAACCGATTGGATAGTTGCATTACAAACCAAGGATAATAAATTAAAAGAAATTAAGCATGTATTGGAAGGCAAACATGTAGAACGTAAAATCGAAAGACAAGTAAAAACAGATTATCAACTAAAGGATGGCAGGGTTTATAGGAAAACTGATAATGGACTAAAATTTGCCGTCCCGTCCATTGCAAGAAAAACGATTTTTGGTTTCCAAAAATGACAAATGTTGTGAAGAAATATATTGAACAGTGTGTTCCATGTATGTATGCTAAAAGAGGAAAAGATGAGATAAGATATCAATTACATGAAATACCATGTCCAACAATACCGTATCAAGTGGTCCATGCAGACTTTTATGGACCGCTTATTAAGAGTAAAAAACAGAATGAGTATATTGTTGCAGTGGTATGCCAATTGACGAAATTTGTTGTGTTGAAACCAGTGCGAGCAGCTAACAGTAAAGGCATTATAGTTATTTTGGATGAGGTGGCACAATATCTCGGTATGCCTTAAGTATTGGTAACGGATCGAGGGACTGCTTATATGTCAAAAACTTTTAAAGAATATTGTGAATATAATTCAATAAAACATTCAGTAGTTGCAGCAAAGACACTACGAGCAAACGGACAAATAGAAAGATGTTTTCGATTGATAGGAGAATCTCTAAAAACATTGTGTAATAAAGAAAATGAGCGGAATTGGGATATCCATTTAAGTACTATACAGTGGGCTATGAATTCTTCAGTTAATAGAACGACTGGCGAGACACCTCAACGTGTGCTATTTGGATTTAATCCTCGTAATGTTTTGGGAAATAAACTATTGTCCGCATTAATGAATCCTTCAGAAGATGATGTTGATCAAGAACCTGTGAATGAAATAGGAAAATTGTCATTGAACGTATAGAGAATGAAGTAACTAGGGAGTGCATTACCGTTTACCGATTTACCGTATTTACCGTATTTACCGTATAAAATATATTTCCAATTTATCGGTAAATTTTTATAAATTTACCGATTTTTTCGGTAAAATTATATTTATAATTAATAAGGCGCATTTTTATTTTTTAAATTATCATAACTTTTTGTTTGTAACGAAATAACTTTTATTGTATTCTGCAATGTGATTTTATTCTAAATAAATCATTATTTAATACAATTTATTTTAGAAAAATGACTTATGGGCTTCTAAATCCTAAAAAATGTGTAGTTTTATGAAAAACGTCACTATCTCGAACTTAGCCTTGCTTTAAAAAATTGTCTACTGCCTGTATACTGCCATGTCATAGAAATCACTCATTTTGTGGTCAAAATAGGAGAGACTATTTTGTTAGAGTTATTTGTGCTAGGGTTCAGAAAATGTTTTTTAAGTTATTGATAGATTTTAAAAAATAAGTAAACTGGGTTGCCTTGTGCTGTTTAGTCAATATGTCAGCATCTGCTACCGAAAGTGCTCGTGTGTTTCACTTTGTTCCTGTTAAATTGTTAGTTATTTCAGGTCTCGAAAAGGGTAGCATTATTACCTTTTTCAAGACCTGGAACAATTAACAATTTAACAAGAACAAAGTGAAACACAAGGGCACTTTCAGTAGCAGATTGACATATTGGCTAAACAGCACAAGGCAATTAACAGAGAGTTTACTTATTTTTTAAAATCTATGACTGACGGCTGGAGTTTTTTAGACAGATATTGAGGATGATAAATTTTGAAAAGGATTTTATGGACAAAGGAGTCTAACTTCAATAGTGACGGAATTGCGAATTTACACAATCTGCTTCATTGGGGCAGAAAAGGTCAAAATCCACATATGAAAAAGTAGGATTGTTTACAAAGTAAATTCAGCGTTAATGTTTGGGCTGGTGTTATTGGTCGAAATTTTATCGGCCCATATTATGTGTCAGAACGCCCATCCGGAAATAGTTATCTCGAATTTGTTCAGAAGCAGAAACTGCCCAAAAGGTCGAACTGACTGCACAGCGAAAATCCGCAAAAATGGACTAAGCGCAAATCGTCACCAGGTAGGCCTAGCGACTTGTATTTCGGATATTGACGAGGTGGATGTCTCCTCTATCCATACAATAGATTGAAATCTCATTTTTACAACGGTGTAAAGCAGAAACTGCCCGGGTACGACTTTCAGTGGACTTATGGGTTGTTAAAGCAAAAACTGCCCAAAAGGTCGAACTGGCGGCAGAGCAAAGATCCGCAAATATGGACTTAGCGTAAATCCGTTGATTTCATGAAAATAGGACTACCGGTTAAGATTTTTGCATTTTGGCTCAAGCTTTTGGTGTAATCGATAATGAGGAAAATTTAGGTATAACGACTTGTATTTCGGATATGACATAAGTGGATGTCTCCTCTATCCGTACATACCTCAAGATCTATCTCGTACTTTGACCACGAAATTAGTGATATCTATGGTATGTGAGTAAATCATTGGAAAGGGCATAAACTAGGAAAAATTTTAAAGCAAAGCTAATTTCAAAATAACCATTAGTTTTTTTTAAATGAATTAAGATGGTGACATTTTTCGTACTTCTATAAATTTTTTAGGATATGAAGCCCAAGTCATTTTTCTTAAAGCAATTGTATTAAATAATGATGAACTTAGAATAAAATCAGATTGCAGATGTCGTGCTTTTACGATTACAAACAAAAAAGTTACGAAAATTTAAAGGCGGGATTTTGCGTAATTTAAAAAAAAATTATCATATCCCAGTTAACGTGCCACTTAGAACATCAATTCCATGAAATGAAAGCTTCCAAATGATCTCTCTAATGTGCTAAAAATTTTTGTCGGTCCACGCATCAAACACCCTGTGTATAAACATATATTTTGTGATATAATGAATTTATTTATTATTTTATTTTATAAAGTACATTAAATTATTTCAAGCACTCGTTAAATTAATTTTTTTCTGGTTTAATACCTAAGTCATAGTATTGTTTCAAATTATTATTTAAATTCAATTTACCGGTAAGTTTTCGATAAATTACCGACCCTATACAAAATTTACCGTTTACCGGTAAATTGAAAAATCGGTAAATTTGCACTCCCTACAAGTAACGAACTCATATAATGAAACGCATCGGTCACATACCAAGTATAATGAAGGAGATTTAGTTCTGATAAGATATGATCCACCAACTACGGGTAGTTCACGGAAATTAATGCAGAAATATAAAGGTCCATATATTATCGTTAAAGTACTAGGCGCTGATCGTTATGAGATAATTGATGTACCAGGAACACAAATTACACAAAAACCGTTCCGTTCCATAAACGCATCGGATAACATGAAACGGTGGGGAATAACGGACGATGATATGTTCAAAATCAATGAGTATCAGGATGATAGTGATGAATGAATTGGCCTGATATGATGTAAAATTATGTTTATGTCGATGTTATTTCTTTTTAAATTTAATATATAATATGTATGTATACATATATGTATAGAACATATACATGGTTCTGCTGCAGTGTTGGATTTGTATCGTTGTTCAGTTTACTTTATATGATTTGATTGACTTTCAGTTAATTTGACTTTATGAATGCCGACTGCAATTCGGTGTGGGCTGCTTTGAAATTGTCAATTTCCTCCCAATAAGAGGTTAAGTTGTAATGAACGACTAATGTGCATTTTGTCGCCACTATTTTTAGTGGCATCTTTCATCGTTCCTCAAAGTGTATTCCGGTAGACTGGTCGAAAAGATTTATTTGGATGGTAGCTTGTGCAAGTCCAAAAATGCAACACATAGAGAATATTGCGAGTGCCATTTGATTTATTTTGCCTAATTGTTTTGCTCGTCTATGTGGTTGTTGTCTAGGGGTCGAATTGTTGTTATCAGTTGAACTTCTTTCGCAAGTATTGGGTTGTGGTGGTGGCAATGCTTCCTTCAATCCATCTTCGATCGGTAGCTTGCATAATTTTGTAATTGGCCTTTTATATGTTGCATTCTGACATATTACTGTGACGACTCGAAACAAGCCATCCATCCCAGCGTGAGTTTCAAGAACCCGTCCCAGCTTCTACCGGGTAGCAGGTAGTTGATCATCATTTATTAATACTAAGTCGTTTACCAACAAGTTAGGCTGGATCTTTGTCCACTTGGTTCGCTGCTGAAGTTGGTGAATATATTCAGAAGACCATCTTTTCCAGAAATATTGTATTAATTGTTCGATCAGGTGCCATCTTGTTTTCAACCTCATAGTTTCGATGTTTGCACATGGTGGCGCCTTCAATGAATCATCAATTAAGAAATGCCCTGGAGTTATTACTGCTAAGTCAGAGACATCATTTGAGAGTGGTGTTAAAGGCCGATAGTTAAGACATGCTTCAATTTGAGTTGTTACCGTACACAGTTCCTCGAATGTTAATGTTGAATCACCAATAACCCTCTTGAGATGAAATTTTACGGCTAGCTAACATAGCTGCAATGTCGCTCGGTATGTTGTGATGGCCATGTGATAGTTATTTTTTAATGCAGAATTTGCTCCGACAAAGTAAGTTCCATTGTCGGAGAAAATATCAGTACACAAGCCTCTCCTGGAAACGAAACGCTTGTAGGCAGCAATGAAGGATTCCGTTGTAAGACTGCTTACTATTTCGATATGAATCGCTTTAGTTACCATACATACGAAAAGAGCTATATATCTCTTGTAGGCCTTATGCCTCCTTCCTTTTGTTGTTCTCACTTGAATGGGACCGGCATAATCAATTGCTGTTTTGGCAAATGCTCGTCCTGGTTGCACTCTAGCAGCTTGCAAAGTTCCCATTAGTTGTTCTGACCAGGGTTAATGGCGTAGTACCCCTAGTAGCCAAATCTGCTGGGTTTTCAGAAGATTCCACGTGCCCCCATGTGGTTTCGGGCAAAATTCTTCTTATTGTAGATATTCAGTTGGCTACAAATGTTTTGAATTTCCGGGAATCCCCATGAATCCAAGCCAAGGTGATGGTCGAATCTAACCAACAGTAAGTTCTAATGTCCGCTAGGTCCATGGTGCGCGCCTTGAACGTGTTTCATCAATTTTGTGAATAGTAACGCTGCATTGAGCTCTAACCGAGGAACGGTCAGTTTTATTTTAATAGGTGCGTCACGTGTTTTTGCCATTAGTAAGTGTGTTGTAATGTCGCCCATATTATCAGTTACTCGACAGTATATCACTGCAGCATACGCAGACTCGGATGCGTCTGAAAATCCATGCAGCTCAATTGATGATTCTGTTGTTGTGTCAATCCACCGAGGAATCCTTATCTGCTTCATTCCGGACATTTCTTCCTTGTACTTCGTCCATCTAGCGTTTAGTGTCGCTGGTACCGAATCATCCCATCCTATTCCAATGGTCCATGCTTCTTGCATCATTAGTTTGGCCGTGATGATTATTGGTGACAGCCACCCTATGGGATCGAATAATTTGTTACGACTGTGTGGTCGCAACTACGATTTTTGTGCTATTTTATTCACCTCGGTTGTTGTCTTCGCTTTCTTAGTTGTCTGTTAAATGTGTACTGAACGCACTCGCGACGTTTTGTTTTGTACCTCATCGTGTGGTGGCGCAGAGGTGAGAAGAACGACGAGAGAGAGAGAACAATGTGTATCGAGTATGGTGTGTAAAGCAAAACATTCCATGAGAATGTTTTTCTTATATGCGTCTCTTTTGCATCAATTGAATTGATGCAAAGGAGAAACAGAGAAGAAGAGATATTCTTCTGGAATGTTTTGCGCTTCGTTTGTGCGGCGCTCGAATTTTTTTTGCTTATTATTGATTCGAGTTATGATTTTTGTAAGAATAAAGTCAAGTTTAGATTTTTGGTAATTTTTTTTTTTAAACTCAGTTGGGTATTTTGAGAATTTTTGTGAAAATTTATATTGGACGCTATAAATTTATATATGAATAAAAAATCAAGTTTCAAGTGACACAAAATAATTGTAAAAGTGCTGAAAAACATTTTTTTTTATTGCTTTTCTTGATCTCGATATCTCTTGCGGAGTTGCGGCGGATGGAATAAAAATTTATTTTGTCGAATTTTGGTGTTTCCTTTTGGCGTGCCCTCAGTGAAAAGTGTATGGTAGTTTTCAATTTCAAACTTTTCTGAAAGTAAACGCTGATTATTGATGTCGACGTCAAAATTATAAAATATAATTAAAATACTCGAGTCGAGTGTTAATTTTGAATATAATTCTATCACCAAGTATTTTTGATAGTGTGAATTCCTGGAAGGCCTCCATTGTGATTTTATAGGTGAAACGCCGCAACGTACGGGTGGTCAACCAAGGCCATTCGCTTGTTACTTTTGATAGTTAGTGGCAATCGATTGTTAAAGGGTGGTCAGCTGAGGCCATTCCCATTTTTACTGTTTTGGCGGAAAATCGCTCAACAAAACAAATTTACGGTTCGGTGCGGTGAGACAACGCCCAAGGCGGCCTGACAAGGTCATCCAACGAGTTTTCAGGGTGGTCAGTTGAGACCACTTGTTTTGGATTTACGGATTTTCGGTAACGGCAAAGGACGCCCAACAATTATTTGTGGGTGGCGTGACGCATTTTAGCGGTAAAGGGTGTACCGCAACCTACACAAAATTTTTAAGGTGTGGCCAGTTGAGGCCACTTATTTACGGTTTAAGGCGAGCCAACGCCCCACCTGTTTTGGCGGCCAGTCAAGGCCAACACATTTATCGACGGGTGGCCAACCGGCTATTAGTGTTATTTGATATCGGGGAGGGGCCCCGCAACGACACGGGTGGCCAGCCGGCCATTTGTGTGTTTTTTTTGTGGTTATCGGTGGTCTGCCGCAACGAACGGGTAGCCGACCAACCGGTTGCCCGACTTTGTTTCTTTTTTGGTTTCGGTGAAAGGCACCGCAACGAACAGGTGGCCAGCCGGCCAGTTGTATTTTGTAACGGGGAGAGGCCCCGCAACGACGAGTAACCAACCAACCGGTTGCCCTACTTTTATTTGGTATCGGGGAGAGGCCCCGCAACGTAACGGGTTGCCAACCGGCACCTCTTATTAAATTGGTATCGGGGAAAGGCCCCGCAACGGTCCGGGTGGGGCAAGGCCACCTGTGGCATGACGGCCGCGCAAGGCCGCAACATTTTTTATTTTTTATATAATTAAGGTACGATTTTTTTAATTTTTTTTATTTTTAATTTTTAATTTTTATTATTTTTTTTCTTAAATTTTTATCAAATTTAATTCAAATATTTTGTAATCGAGCGCCGCACAGCGGGTGCACGCTCGGTACATATTGTTCTCTCTCTCTCTCGTTCTCTTTTATCGTGGTACGGGGGGAAAGGGAAGTTGTTTTCTCTTCTTTTGTATTTTGGCTTTAAATAAAATGAATTACTAAGTTTTTCGGTCGGTATGATGGGAGCGGGGACTCCCTCTGTGTCGGTTTAGTGTTTGCGGTCCCTTGGTGCCCGCATCCAATTCCGTAACCAGGGCTTGGCCCCGACGAATTTCGGTGGAACATCCGGGTTTTTATTATTATTTGCGTTCCCCCGAACTTTCTGTATGATCACGGTGTAAGCCAGGAGCGTCATGCAAGCCTCAAACCCCACGACCTTAGCACTTCTCCCTGAGAACGTAGCCGGCAAAATATCACCGTGGAGGCCTCTGCATGCGCTTAGTGATAATCTGCAGGTTGGCAGTAGCCAGCCTGTAACAAATTTTGATGAATCCGACAACAATGATCGCTTAGTTGGTTGACCATGTGATAGTTGCCTTTATGATGTAATTCGCCTGGGATAAATTCCAATATTTTCTCGGAATTGGAAGTCCATTTTCTTAGGTTCAAACCACCTGCCTCCGTGAGTTCCTTTAATTCCTTTATAGTTAAAAATGCTTCCTCTGGAGTATCAATTCCATGTCGTCAACGTAAAAATCCGACGACAGGACCTTGGATGCCGTTGGATAAGTGCTGCTACCATCTTGTGCCAGTTGCAACAAGGCTCGTACTGCTAGGAAACTGGCTGCTGTATTTCCATAGGTCACCGTATTCAACCTGTAGGTAGCCATAGTCTTAGCGGGGTCATATCTCCATAATATTCTCTGGTAATTTCGATCTGCCTCATGAATCCATACCTCTCTGTACATTTTCTCGATATCAGCAGTAAGTACGAACTTATACCTTCGTTATCGGAACAAAACGTCCGCAAGATCCTGCTGGAATTTTGGGCCGGTCATCATTAAATCATTTAATCTGTCCTTGAGAACACCGTGATGTGGTATGTAATAGTTTTGATTCACTTTGACTTCTTTAGGCTAGTGATACATCTGCTTGAATGAGGCATTTTTTGTAAATTTTCTCTCGAGCTGTAGCAATCTGGCTACGGCCATTTTTCTGGACTTGCCTAAGTTGTGCTGGCTAGTTTTGAAAGGAATCTTCACCGTGTACCGTCCATCTGAATTGCGCCCCAGGTTTTCTTTAAAAAATTCTTCGATTTGTACCTCTTCTTCGGTAGGATTTCTTGCTTCGTGGATATTTTCATTTTCAATGAACAATTGTAGTTGTTCTTGGATGACCATAGTGGTAATTGTTTGATTCTCATTGTTCCCCAGATTGCCAATTATGACCCATCCAAATTCAGTGTTTTGAGCCATGGGCTCATGATGTTTGTGCTTGAGTGAGCTTGTCGAATACCAAAGCATCAACAAGCATAGAAAACTCTCCCGAAGATCTTGGGCTTAGCTTGATGTTGATGGAGTGTCTGCAAACGCCTTGTTCCCACCTATACCAGCAATATTCACGTTGATTTTTCTTTTGTTTGCATTCAATAGATGAGCAGCCTTTGATGATATTAAGGTGGCTTGGGATCCTGAGTCTATCAAGGCCCTTAAAGTAGCGACCTGTCCAGTGCCTGAAGTTGCTTTGATTAAGGCGGTGGGTAATAACACATAGGTCCTTGTTGATTGATCAGAAGAGTTTGACTTGTACTCTTGCCTGCAGATGCTGCATTGTTGCAATGCAGAAGTGTATGATGGTGTCCATTGCACACCATACATGTCGGTGATTTACACTGACCTCTTTTATGTTGTGCGATAAATAAATTGGAAGTTATTCGAGGTGTTTCGTTTAAATGGAACACTCTGTAAATTCTGCTAATTGACAGCTTTCAATGTTTTTAACATTGAGACGAGTATTATAATGAAACTCAATTTGACAGTCAAACAAACTGACAGAATTAATCTTTGCTAAATTCGTCAGTTTCGTCATTGGACTGTTTTTCGTTAAACGCTATATTTTCCGCACAATTTTCGATCTCCAACTGTAAAACATTACAATTTTTATTCACTTTTACTATCGATATCAATTTATAAAAAAAAAACTAAATATAATCAAAAATGATCACACGATCGCAATACAAAAATAAAAACTATAAGGTATTTTTCTATTATAAAAAAAAAATCTTCCATCTCTTTTCGTTTCGCATTTTCAATTTCAATTTCAAATTTCATACACGAAGTTCATAGCATGCGATTGCACAATATCCATGCATACATTCTTATAATATTGTATAGAGAAAGAGAAAGATCGAGTTTGAATCATTTCGAAAACGTGTTTTATATACACACACAAAAAAAAAATATTTTTCTTTTATAAATTATTTACAAAAAAAAAATTATTACAACTTTCAATTTCCTTAAGTTGTACAACATTATACGATACGTATAAAATAAACAAATGAAGAGAGTGAAAGAAACGTCCGATCGTAATAAAAACCGGACGATTAATCGAATCGATCGGCCGAAATGAGATAGACGATCTCGCATTTTGACATAATGCGTCTCATAAATAAACTTTCGCTGGTTATGTGTGTACATAACGGTTTTTGACAATCAAAATTATATATTTTTTAAAGTTCAATAATATAAAAAAACGGAACAATATCAATGTCATCAAATAATTTTTTTTGTGTGTGTGTGTGTGTGTGTGTGCTTTTTTTACGTATTTTTGGCTCAAGATGGTGGAGGTAGATAGATTAGTGTATTATTATTTTGTTTTCGTAAAAGTATAATCAATCAAAACACACGCCCGCCCGCTATAAATCGAAAAACTTTTAAGATAAGAAAGAATTAATTTACCGTTCGACAGACAGAAAACAAATGAATCTTATGTACGTTAACCTATATAGAGGTGAGCGATCAGATTCACATCATTTTTATTATTCAAAATGTAATAGTGCACGCATAATATAAATTCTGGTACGTTTGGCCGCCTAAATCAATTTTGTTTTTTTTTCTATACACAAAAATATTCATTCTGCTGTTTTACACCAATTCCCGTTTCTCGTCATTAAATTGTGTTTGTTGTTGCTTTTCTTACAACAGCAAAAGCAAAAAAAAAATTATAAAATAACAACTAAATATAAAGAGACTCAACAGTGTACGAAAGAAACAAAAAACACGGTTGGGCGAATGAGATAAGCGTATCAAGAAAACAGTGTATATGAATGGAAAATAGGTCAGACGTTGAACCCAACTATTTTTATAATTTTGTTTTACTATTTTTATATATTGCGCGCACTCGTTCGAACGTATATATTTATTTGTATTTTCGGTTCGCTTTCGTACTCTATAAAAATGAGAGGGACAGACAGATTATTATATATTTATTATGTGTGTGCGTGTTGGTGGATTGATTATTTTTTTTTACCGAGCTTTATGTCATTCATAAAAAATTTGGGGGAATTATATTTTGGGAGTACACACCAACCGTAGCAAAATTATCTCGGGCTTTTTTTAGGTATGTCGAGATAGAAAGTAGAGATACAGAGTTACATCACCAATTACAAGCTAGGTATACAATACAAGCATGCTGCGCTTATAAATAGTTAGAAGAGAAATAGCAAAATAAAAATAAATAAAACGCCAAAGTGAAAGTTTTATAGCAAAAAAAAAATAAATTCACACAAATTGTAATTTTCTATTAAACTATTATTTCGATTGTATTGTTATTGTTGTTGTCATATAATAATATTCATCCAACACAACGCGAGATAAAAATGAAACTTCTATTTCCGGTTGTTCTAATTTATGTATTTGAAGCAAATCTGCTTAACAATAGATTTTTGCTTTCATTTAGTAATTTTTTTTTCGTTATCGAAATCTCGATCTGCGCGTATACATAACTGATTGTTGTCATACAATATGACGGTTAAAATTAGCATGTCATAAAATATTCTGTCAACATGACATTGCAAAAAGGCTTTGCACATTTTTGCTATGAGAAAAAAAAAAGATTGGAGCTTTCAATTTTATTATGGGTGGAATATAGCTAATTTAGTGATGCTTGATCTGATTCAGTCAGTTCAAATTTCATGCCACAACACTAAGGCGCTTACTAGTTTTCAAATCAAAATTTTGATCAAGTTTTCCGTTAAAATTTCAACTGATGCGGATCTATGGGTGATATGAACATACAGCTTATTTCAACAATACGTGTTCCCAAGTCTTGGCGTATTTCGGAATTATTTACACATTGGTGTCAAAAATAGCGGAGATAATTGATTTTTGTGTAGACAATGTCGATGATTGGTAGAGTTTAGAGTATGTAGACAATTCGTAGAAAATGGCGAATATTGTCTTTTATAGCTGTTCTCACTGTTTTTCCAGTACGAGGATGCAATCTTAAAGTTTTCTAGTTCAAATTAGCATTGTCGAAAATTTTGGAAGTGAGGGAGGGAGAGAGGTGGGGGTTGACGATTAGTAAAGTACATGTAAAATATTTGAAAATATTACAAACATATTCAAATATTCTAAAAAAATATTCTATTAACGCTTTCGATCCGGAAAACAAATACTGTAAGTAAGATGTTGATTTAGAATTTTATTGGTCAAGAACTGTTAAATAAAGCATATCGTCGGCCCAGTACTTAAATGTTACAAACGCATTTTGGACATTTTTGAGTTAGTAGTGCCATCTTACTTAAAAAAATGAGATCTTTCGATTGGTAGTTTCAAAATGTTCATATCTCAATCCTATTGAAAGATACCAGTGTGCCAAGTGTTACATATGCTTAATTGATAACATAAAAAAGTACTTATCTGTTACATAAACTAATCATATAAGAATAACATAATTTACTATCAAATTTTAGTTAAAATTAGAATAATACTTAAATGATACATACAAACAATCAATGTTAAAAACAAGTTTAAACGCAAAAGGAAAATTAAGTTTTGAATGATACAAACATACAACATATATCAGACCACGACAAATACGCATTTTGTAAATTCAGGGCTGGAATGATACAGACATACGATCTGTCTGCGGATAAAACGTAAATTATAAATTTAGAATCAGGATTTGTATGATATAAACATACAATATTGTCGAATGAAACAGTTACACAGTTTTTATTTTTTTAATAGTTAAGTGAAAATTTATATGCAGTTTCGGTCTTTCTAAAATCGTTGACGAAGACGAGCATGAAGTTTCTGGCAACTTTCTGGCCAACCTTATAAATCCTATTAAACTTCTAACAAACGTTATAAATGTAAATAAATCCTGACAAATGCAAATTGACTCATGATGCAATAAAATATTAAAATTTAATTTGCAGAAGTTCTTTAGACCATATTCTGAGTTGAATTGCAAATAAAAATAATTAATCGAAACTATCAAAAATTAATTCAATATCAATATCGTGTAAAAAGTTATACCGTTATGGTAAAAATCTGATGATTGATTATATCATTAAACAACGAATTAATAATGCCATTTAGGAAAGTTTACACAAACAGCCACCATATACAAATCAACCAGAAGGGTCTAGGCAAACAAAAAAACACTTTAGGTTTTGGAAATATAGAGAAGGGGAGCGGCCACGTGGCTTCGAAAAAGTCAGATATTGCTTAACATGACGTCACTAACAGCTTGTTAAATCTACTATTTAGGTTAATTTACACAAACAGTACACAAATTAACCATGAACGTTTAGGCCACAAACAGAAAAATACTTTAGGTATAAAAAATATACGAACGTTGGCTTGCTTGCTGTTAGTGGGTTCAGTAAACGTTTTCTCGATATTCAAATTGTTCGATTAACTATATACTAAGAGACATTTGACATTGGGTTTGACATTTTAATTCATACGTTCGTTTCGTCATTGTGTGATCTGTTGGTGGTCAAAACAAAATCAGAAATTAAGTTAGGTTTAGGCAATAGTTTGCTGATATGAATGAGTGGCATATTTGAAATGAGAATGCAAATATCCTTAATCTTTATTAACGCTTCGGGATCTTGATCAGTGGTCCGAATGCTATGCAGAGTGTCGTTGCTCATTGATTCTTTATATTTGTAGAGAATAGAAGCTTGCGACAGGAAAGTTACAATCAACAATATGACGAATAATAAGCTAATTTGATGAGGAGAGGAACTCAGTAGTGCATCTGCAAGAGTGAGATCTCAAAGGTTGTCATCTTTCAGCAAAAGTAATTCGTGACGCGCATTGTGACGTGTTTCGCAGTAATAACATGGAATGTTCGCAAGGTTTCGATTAAAATCAGTCCAACAACGTTAAGCAACAACAAACGCGAAAAGAAGCATTCTCGTTGCTTCAAATCGACTGTGTATAATCGGCCTAATGTATTTTCCATGAATATGCCGTCGTATGCTTGGACTGGAATGCTACGCTCTCGTGGGTGGGGCTCACATTTTTGACTGTTTGTTCCACGTGGAAAATCGTGACACATCAGTATACATTAATGGCTTTGCGAATAAACCGAAAATACCTGGTCGGTTGCATAGTACAAAAAACTCATTTAGTGTGTTTTTTGGGGCAGTTCAGGCTTGTTGTAGAGCAGTATCTTCAGCAAAATAAACACGCTGCCCATTTTCAAGGTGCACAGTCAAATGTATAACAGCTGGGTTTATGTCGTTTATGGGGAAACTCAAAATGCGCAAAAAAGACTTCATAACTGCTAATGAATAGGCCCATTTGATAATGTGGTATTTCGAGTCGTTATCATTTAAATTTTGAACAGCAAATACAGCCATATCGCAGCTGTTATGAACGTATTCAAATGTATTTGCTGGACTTCGCCGAACTTCAGAACTCAACATTTATGTGTGCTTTAACGTTTTACAGCAACGGTGAATACGGAACCGCCCAGCGATGGTCAATGTCAACCGTTCAACCATTTGACACTCGTAATTGATATGACTGGCAGAATAGATACGATTGGCAGAACAACGCCAAGGTACAACGCAAGTGGCTTGCGCATGTATTGATGCGTACGTCAAATACCACAGAATTTGGCATCAGCGCCACCTATGATGCACAAACATAAATACTATATGAATTATTCACAGAAGTTTTATTATTCATGAACTTCTCAGAAGGTTTTGACGGTCAATTATTCTTGAACTTATGAATATTTTCCATTTTATAAAATATTTGGGGGTGTTGGTGCGTGGGTAGTGAAATTTCGTCATAAACCCTAGAACCTGGTCGCAGTGCCACCTACTAGATCCAATTGTAAATCTAAACCATCCAGGAACTCACTCAAACACACACAAAATTTTATTAAAATCGGTCCAGCCGTTTAGAAGGAGTTCAATGACATACAATCGTACAGAAGAATTATATGTGGCCGCTCCCCTTCTCTATATTTCCAAAACCTAAAGTGTTTTTTGTTTGCCTAGACCCTTCTGGTTAATTTGTATATTGTGGCTGTTTGTGTAAACTTTCCTAAATGGTAATTAATAAGCTGTTAGTGACGTCATGTTAAGCAATATCTGACTTTTTCGAAGCCACGTGGCCTCTCCTCTTCTCTATATTTCCAAAAGCTAAAGTTGTTTTTTTGTTTGCCTAGACCCTTCTGGTTGATTTATATATGGTGGCTGTTTGTGTAAACTTTCCTAAATGGCATTATTAATTCGTTGTTTAATGATATAATCAATCTTCAGATTTTTACCATAACGGTATAACTTTTTACACGATATTGATATTGAATTAATTTTTGATAGTTTCGATTAATTATTTTTATTTGCAATTCAACTCAGAATATGGTCTAAAGAACTTCTGCAAATTAAATTTTAATATTTTATTGCATCATGAGTCAATTTGCATTTGTCAGGATTTATTTACATTTATAACGTTTGTTAGAAGTTTAATAGGATTTATAAGGTTTGCCAGAAAGTTGCCAGAAACTTCATGCTCACGAAGCACGTCGCATCATGAGTGTCACGTGAATTTTGTATATATAATTTTTAAATTAATATTTATAAGTGAGTGTGTTGCATAGTGAAATACATGCAAAACTACCAACAACTACAGTAAAACTTCGATTTAACGGGCCACAACTCGGCAAAATTGAAACGTCTACTAAATGATTACACCCACCCATATTACATGGAGGTGTAAGTAGTCAACAGACGCTTCAATTAAAAAACATAATATGGGGGTGTAATCATTTAATAGACGCTTTAACACACTTTTAATAGACACGCTAATTTAACACGCTTTTAATAGACGCCCATCGAATTGTGGTCAGTCAAATCGAGGTTCCACCTGCAATTACTATACAAGCCAAGTTGTCATAGTAAAAGGAAAATTACCATTATTAAATTATTTTATACCGTTGGTTTATTTGAACTTTGTGATAATATGTATTTACAAAATTAATTGATTTCTGAATATATGTACAACATTTCGCACATTGTCGACAACTGACAGTGCAATAACGATTGTCGAACTCGCGCGCTCAGATTTACTGAAGCAAGTGCTTCACACAGCACATAGGTTTGTCTCAATAGATTGCCTTTTCATATCATTCACATCATCTTCCTCTCTCATTTAGAAAAAGCGCGGTTGCGCTGTTTGAGATTCTTCGACAGTGTTTTTTCAATACCCCCTTGGCCCTGGGACTCAAACGAATAATATTTACGGTTAATATTAATTTTAAGTAAATTTTTTAGAAATTCAATTGTTTTTCAAGAACTATATGGCAAACTGACCAAAAAATCTGTCCTAAAACCAATTTTTTACCGTTGTAAATTATTTACCTTAAGTTTGGCATACAGCCTTCAAATAAGAATTTTTATTTTATCCGACATTATTGATTCATTAAATTTCAAAAATTACGTTCTTACCATAAATAATAATTCTGTTTTCAAGTAATACGTGAAAAAAGAAAATACTGATACATACCATACAAATAAAAAAAATGAAAAACGGTTTCGTGTTACATACGCAATTTTCAAAATTTTAAATTTCGGTTTAAAATTAAACTGTGGGCTTGATTAAAGATTCCTTTTAATTTTAGATGAGACAGCTTGCATATTTTAAGAAAATGTATTTTATTTTGTCAAAAAGTATATAGGCTTACGTTCGTAGGCAATTAAACTTTAGATTCGATTATCTCAATTTCAATTTTTTGTCGTTTGTAACACTTAAGTACTCGGCCGACGATATATCGGCTTCTTAGAGCAGCAGTAAGGACTGGGACATATAAGTCCCAGCCGGTTTATTTAGCGGGATATTTAAGACCCGAGTTATCCTCAGTGCCACTTGAAAAATCCCCAGAGTCACTGACTCTTCTAAAATGGTTCGAAGTTCATCTTCATATTTGAAAAATAATTTTTATGTATAGTTACTGTAATTTGATAAACAAAAAAAAAACAAATAAAAGCTACCGCAACATATACCAAAAATACCGAGCGAGACACCTGTATCCCGTCTGCTAAAACTTTCAAATTCAAGTGTAATAAAATAAAATCTCTTTTTTGTTTTAATTGATTGATCATAAACTACGAACCAGGACACATTTCAATCATGTCTTATATATATATTTTGATTTTAAAGCTGATAAAATGTCGAATGGGACATATGTGTCCCAACAGGATCGAAAGGGTTAAAGGAAATAAGTCACTATTTGGTAATTTCTTTTCCAAAGCATAAAAATATCGAGAAAAAAAATTGAACTAAACTAAACCAAGTAACACCTGCAACTAGGTGGCTACTATGGTGGCTTATTAAATAGAATCTAGTAGAAAGCAACAACTTGAGCCCTTAAGGCGACATAGCACCTTCAAATTTTCAAAAAAAAAAAAAAAAAAAAAATTTATGATATACGAGGGTATATCAAAAAGTCTTGCAATATCATATGAAAAAAAAGAGTGAGTGAGACAACAATATATTTTTCAAAACCATTTTATGTCGCGATGAAACTTCTAGAAGAACATTTCGATGTAAATTTTACAGTTCGTTTGTTTTTGTCAATTTAGTAACACGTGTTTTGAATTTTTCTTAAAATGAATGAAATTGAATATCGCGCCGTTATTAAATTTTTCTGTAAAGATGACCGAAATGCAATTTATATATTCAACTATATATCAAAAGTTTACTGCGAATCTGCACCATCATATGCCACAGTAACAAGGTGGGTAAAATTATTCAAAAGTGGTCGGGCATCATTAGAAGACGACAACTGCTCGGGTCGGCCAGCTGATGCTATTAGCCATGAAAACGTAATTTTGGCCGAATCTATTGTATTGGAAGACCGGCGTATTTCTATTCCGCGGTTAGCGTGGAGACTTTCTCTTTCATACGGTACCACATATACTATATTACATGACCACCTTCACATGTCGAAAGTAAGTGCACGATGGGTTCCCCGTTTGTTGAATGCAGAACAAAAAAAATGCGTGTTCAAACTTCAAAGGCGATTTTAGATATGTACAAAGAAGATCCAGAAAATTTCTTGGATAACATAATAACAGGCGATGAAACATGGCTTCATCACTGGGGTCCGGAATCCAAACAAGAATCGATGCAATGGATTAAACGTAGCGAACCACCACCAAAGAAATTCAAAACTCAACTGTCTGCTGGTAAGGTTTTGGCAACAATTTTTTGGGATGCTGAAGAAATTTTGATAATCGATTATATGCCACCGAAAACCACAATCACAGGCATATATTACGCAGCGGTTTTGCGAAAATTGAAAAAAGCGATCCGAGAAAAACGGCCAAGGAAAGTTAGAAAAAAAATCTTGCTTCTTCACGACAATGCACCAGTGCACAAGGCTAATGTTGCTCAAGCTGCATTAAAGGACTGCGGCTTCGTGGAAATTCCGCATCCACCGTACAGTTCAGACTTGGCACCCAGTGACTAATTTCTGTTACCCAATTTGAAAAAAAAAATTAGGGGCCGGAAATTTTCCAGTGACTATGAAGTACAGTCTGTTGTAAATGGATATTTTATGGAGCAAAAGAAATCTTTGTTTTTAGAGGGTTTAGGCAAGTTAATTGATCGATGTGACAAATGTATAAACCTTAAAGGAGATTATGTCGAAAAATAAAAATATTGCTGTCACTCACTCTTTTTTTTCATATGATATTGCAAGACTTTTTGATTTGCCCTCGTAGAATGTGTTAGAATGAACGTTTAAAAACATGATTTTAATGATATAAACATAAAAATTTCAAATTTTATTTTATTTATTGCGAAGCGCGCCAAAGTCGTTTTTATACGCGGTTATCTCAAAATGACTAACTTTAAACGCGGTTATCTCGAAATGACGTTTTCCAAGTTGGCGTGCACACTTAGAAATTTTGCATCGATTTGTAATGCAACCCTTGCATTGAGGCTTATACGATGCAATCGTGTATCACATTCTGATGCAGAGCATGCATTAAAAATATTAATGATGCAGTTGCGTCAAAAATTACTGCAGTAGTGCGTCGAAAGAAAATTTCTATATAATCTGGGGTTAACTATTTTTTGGCGAATTTATAATAATTCGCTAAAGCATTGTGTTTATTTTTAGTATAAGCTTTAAATATTTTTCATATATTAGCAGTGTAAGGACGTAAATTGATTTACGTCAATCGAGTTGGTTGGAGGTAAAACGGTGGAATATATGGATTTTTCCTTATACTTTAAATACAAAATAATATAAGTGTTAATACAATTATTTGGGAATTTCTAATGTGGTGTGCTCTACTGTTTAAAGCATTGGGCTTTACAATTTTAATGCCACTTATGATAAAAAATGATGCTTCCAAATGGATATTTAAATTTTTTTTATGCTGGATGGATGAAGAATCAACCAAAGCGTTTTGGGATAAAAATTAAGCACGTCAGTGAAATCTATCTCAAAATTACAAAATAACTTGCGCAGGTAAAAATGAGACAATTAACAAGCACTTCACATCGAAAATGTGAAAATTAGATATCGATATCGCTGTATTATGATACGATAAAAAGTGTTGAAAAATAATTTCGCTATATTTCGACGAAGGAAATCGTCATTGAAAATAATAAATATAGGACGATTTCGTTCGTTCTCGAAATATGGCTAATTAATTTTTCAACACTTTTTGACAGACATACAACTAATGAACGAACGTTATTTCTTCAGTTCGATATCAATATCAAGATGGCTGCTCCATCATATGACGAAGTGCACTGCATGACATTGTTGCGAAAAATTAAAACGTTGGGTGACTAGGAACCAGTATCAGATTTTACCAATAATTTAGACATATGTTGCTTGAGATTAGTCGCCGTTGTTTCAATACTCGAACAATTATGATTGAAAATAGCAGTGTTTTAATACTCGAGCACTATCCGGCACCGAATGGGAAATTTCTACTAATACTGTAACTATTATTCACTGATGTTGCTGTACTATAAAAATTAGAACTAAATTCATCCATAAAACAAACATTTAATGGCTTGAAATATACGAATTCACATTTTTTGTTGACATGTTTTAAACCAGTATTCATTTTGCTGCGTTTTTAATTCTTATTGTCGGTTAAGAAACTACCGAGTTCCATCCCACATGGCCATATTCCAGAACTTCTTCCAAAAATCATTCAATAATCTAATTTCCACCCAACATACACAATCCCATCATAATCGGTTAAGAAACTACCGAGTTCCGTCCCACATGGCCATATTCCAGAACTTCTTCCAAAAATCATTCAATAATTCCATTTCCATCTAACACACCCAATCTCATCATAATCGGTTTAAAAACTACCGAGTTCCGTCCCACATGGCCATATTCCAGAACTTCTTCCAAAAACCATTCAATAATCCCATTTCCATCCAACATACCCAATCCCATCATAATCGGTTAAGAAACTACCGAGTTCCGTCCCACATGGCCATATTCCAGAACTTCTTCCAAAAATCATTCAATAATCTAATTTCCACCCAACATACACAATCCCATCATAATCGGTTAAGAAACTACCGAGTTCCGTCCCACATGGCCATATTCCAGAACTTCTTCCAAAAATCATTCAATAATTCCATTTCCATCTAACACACCCAATCTCATCATAATCGGTTTAAAAACTACCGAGTTCCGTCCCACATGGCCATATTCCAGAACTTCTTCCAAAAACCATTCAATAATTCCATTTCCATCCAACATACCCAATCCCATCATAATCGGTTAAGAAACTACCGAGTTTCGTCCCACATGGCCATATTCCAGAACTTCTTCCAAAAATCATCCAATAATCCCATTTCCATCCAACATACCCAATCCCATCATAATCGGTTAAGAAACTACCGAGTTCCGTCCCACATGGCTATATTCCAGAACTTCTTCCAAAAATCATTCAATAATCCCATTTCCATCTAACATACCCAATCCCATCATAATCGGTTTAAAAACTACCGAGTTCCGTCCCACATGGCCATACTCCAGAACTTCTTCCAAAAATCATTCAATAATTCCATTTCCATCCAACATACCCAATCCCATCATAATCGGTTAAGAAACTACCGAGTTCCGTCCCATATGGCCATATTCCAGAACTTCTTCCAAAAATCATTCAATAATCCCATTTCCATCCAACATACCCAATCCCATCATAATCGGTTAAGAAACTATCGAGTTCCGTCCCACATGGCCATATTCCAGAACTTCTTCCAAAAATCATTCAATAATCCCATTTCCATCCAACATACCCAATCCCATCATAATCGGTTAAGAAACTACCGAGTTCCGTCCCACATGGCCATATTCCAGAACTTCTTCCAAAAACCATTAAAGAATCCCACTAATTTTGATATACCACGCTTAAAACTGTTCTACGATAAATTATCCACGATAATCTGTTCTACGATAAATTGTCCCACGATAAACTGTTCTACGATAAATTGTCCACGATAAATTGTTCTACGATAAATTGTTCCACGATAAATTGATTCCACGATAAATTGTTCTACGATAAATTGCTCACGATAAATTGTTCACGATAAACTGACAGTAAATCATAATGCAACTTGTGCATTAGTATGTAATGCAAGCTTCCGTAGGATGAGTAATATGTAATGCAATTTGCATTACATATGTCATATTTTTTCAACTGTGTGCAAGATTGAGAAAAAACTACTTATCCAATCGTTCTAAAATTTTAACACGTTGATCTACATATACTTCTGCTCAGAATGAACTACGAAAGAAAAAATCGGCTTTCAATTTTTTGAGTTACAACTAATTGAGGGGGACAAAAATGCCGCCATTTTTTTATTTTTCAACCAATTTTTTTTCTTTTAGTTCATTCCAAGGGCGATTTAATGCTGAATAAAACCCCGTTTTTTTTTAATCAGACCGAGAGAGAGAGTAGTTAGAGATTAGTCTTTCTGAGAGTAGTTATGATGCACGCCGCGAATTTTCAGTGTTTTTGGAAAACCCTTGTAGCAGACGACCTTGGGCTAAAAAAATCTAAAAAAATTGTTTTTGTACTTTCAGTTAAATAAAATGTCAATGGAGAGTTTCATTAAAAGATATCTCTTTTTATTCCATTAAAAAAAATCTTTGAAAAACTATTTTTTTCAATTTTGAAGGTGCTATGTCCCCTTAAATTATTTGTTCAATCCTCCAAATACTGTAGTTGCAATAGTATGGTACATTTTCCAACACTAATTTACTTTTGATATCGAGTATTTAGACGCGATCCTAAAAGAAATTTTCCTAGGCGCCAAGAACATTTCTGTGATCGTCCTGAAACCTCACCAAACCAAATGCCGAATTATACAAAAGGTCGATAAAAATTTAAAATATCAAATGTTAAAATATTGCTTTTGAAAATATCGAAAGCGAAAATTTCGAATCTTAAAGAGTTGTTAAAGAAGAGGATTCAAATTTAAGTTTATAAATACACATTTTTTTTTAATTTCAATCATTTGATAAAAAAAAAACTTTATTTTCAGTAAATCAAATTTGTTAAATTACATTAAAGTTTCTTTTTAAGAAATCTATATTTTCCATTTTGCCTCTCTTTTCCATAATTCTTTTAATTTTTTGATATCTAATCAAATTTTTCTTATTTAATGGCAAACGAGCTAAATTTTAACGAAATTAAAACATAATGATCTTTCTGTACTTCTCGCCAAATTATTTGGCTAAAGTGAAAGAGGCAACCGCGGAATTCTGTTAACGGAAAAAATTCTTCAGCTGCGGATTTAATATTTTTTTTCAAAATCTTAAATGATTCTATTTCGAATATTCCAGTCGCATGCTAGTTTGCAAAGTTCGTAAAAGAACTGAGAATAACATTGTTTAGTTTTACTACTCTCTCTCTCTCTCTCTGGTATTATATCCCATCAAAAGATTTGGCCGCCTCAAAAGAGGTTTCATAATCTTATTTTCATTTCGGATAATGAATGATTAATTCATTGATCCTAAACCCAATCGTGAAATTTTTTCCTTGTCACCACCGGGAATCGAACCCGGGACCTTCGGTCGCTGGAGAAAGCACGCTAACCACTTTGCCACCGTAGTTACGGCGTAGTTTTACTAATCATTAGGCAAAATATAAGTGGAACACGTTAGTGCTCAACTTTTCCATGTATAGAAGAGCTGTCGCATTAATAATGGAACTACATGGAAAGTTCCGTCCATTAGCCAGCATTCCGATTCACCTAAAATTTTAAAACTGTTACGTGTGCCAAGTATAATTATTTTTTGGTTGTTAAAATCCGTTTCTTTTAAAACAAATCGCTTTCGCAGTATCTAAAGTGGTCTGGAATATGGATATCTGCTAACTGACTAGGTTCTATCAAAATACCATCTCTAGCTCGATAAATTTTAGTTTTTTGTGCGATTTTACACGGTAAATAAACCCTGCACTCATTTGACGTCTAGACTATCGAGTCCCTGATAATTTGCGGCAAAGTGGCATCGGAAGTTCTAGCAATCGATTTTCTATAGTTATAGGTAATAGCGCCATAATTTTGGTTTAGCTGTTTTTTCCACACAATAAGCGTAACATTTACCACCATTTTATCTTAGCCCTTTTTTGACCTCAATATTTCAATCTCCATGATTTAATACATTGGCTACATTGTGATATGACCAGTTAGTCAAGAAAAATCAATCATAAAAATAACATATATTTACCAATTTAATAAGGCAACTGTCTATAATCCTTAAAGTTAATATATTTTAAACAAATTGAACTTAAGTGGCATTTCATTTGCCAATTTCAACTCCATGTTGTGTAGTTACAGTGTTTGTTACCAGATGTCTCATAACAATCTTCTTTTGTTCTAAATGTTGTCATCTTGTATTTTTTGTGACATACTTTTTTTGTGATTACTTGTGTTAACAAAAGTGACATTTCATTGGTCAATTTATTTGTTCATAAAAGTTTTATCATAGGTTCTTAATTAAAATAATTCTTCTTTAAAATAATAATTATAGAAAAAAAGTAGTGTTGTAATTTGTAATTTGCAGTGCATTGCTCAGAATATTTGTTCCAGCAGCATCAGTTCGACCTCGTCCGATGAGTCCACATCAAGTTCATCGGATTTTTTAAGTAGTGAGGATGAAAGTGATCGCATCGAACACGAGAAAATCGAAAATTTTGTTAATGCAATCAACAAATATAGTTATGCAAATTTTAAGCGTCACTTTCGATTGTCAGGAACAACAGATATTTGCTGTTAATAATAGGTAATTTTAATTATTACTTAATTTGTTTAATAAAATAATCATTATAATATATATTTTAGATGCATATAATTCATCAATCGTGTGTCTTTTTTACAAGAGTGGACGTGAAAATGTGGGAGGTTTGAAGGAGTGCTATATTTTTTGTGGTACGTCGCAAATACCATAACATACCGGCAATTAGGTAACCTCTTTGGTATTTGCGATAAGACGGCATGGTTGGTCGTTAATCGTGTGTCTTTGTGGTTAGCGTCTATTACCCATAAATTTATTAAGTGGCCAAGAACCCCAGAAAAAGTAAATCAAATAACAATTCGATTTGACACGATGAAGGGCATCTCTGGAGTTCTTGGTGCCATAGATGGTACCCACATTAAAATAAGTGCACCATCTGGAAAAGGGCATTTATACAGCCGAAAAAAGTACTGCAGTATCGTAATGCAAGCAGTTGTGGATAACAGAAAGAAGATTCTTTATGTGCACTGTGAAGAGCGTGGATCTTTCCATGACAGTCGGGTTCTACGTCGATCACTTTTATATCGGAAAGCGTCTTAGGAATACGATGTGCATTTTCCAAACGAAACCTTTTTGGTTGGGCACTGCGCATACGGCCCAAAAAATATGATTTTAAAAAGAATTCATTGTTTTAATTAAAAATATTTTAAAATTTAAATTTGTTACTTTTTTTACCTAAAATAGCCGTAAAGTCTTTGTGCCATTCTCTCTTTTCCTCGTGCAATTTTCTCTTTTCCGCTAACCTCATATCTTTTAACGCTTCCTTCTCCAACATTCTCTTTCTCTTGTTTTGTTCTTTCAACAGGATCATTACCTTGTTAAATTCCAATTGTTCATTTTGAAACTTCTTTTTTCTGAGACCCTGATTCGCTTCTTGTCTGCGGTTGCTGAAGATGAGGATGGTGAGGTCGTCGATTCCATACTATCATTTTTTTCGACATAATTTTTCCGAAAATAAACCGGAAATGAGGATTTTTGCCAAAATCTGTTTTTCAACAAAAAATCGGCCTCGTACAGCCCAGACGGATTTATTGATCGTAAGGAAACTTCATACTTAAGCTTTGTCCACAAATCTAAAGATCACAGTGATATTTGGGCAAAATAAGTCCACCGGAAGTGACAGCTTCCAAAGGGGTGTTTTCCATTGTTTGCAAATATTTTGAAAAGTATTGCATTTACGAGTAAAATAACTATGAACTAAATAGTTTCAAATTAAATTTGCAACCATATCGTTCCAAATCAGTTTTCTAAAATTTAACCGGAAATGACGATTTTTGACAAAAAACATTTTCAACAAAAATTCCAGGACCCAGATGGGCTGATCGATCCGGATGAAACTTCATATCTAAGCTTCTCCACAAATTGGGAGATCTCTGTGAATCGAAATCTGCCCACAAGAATTGACACCTTCCGTAGGAGCTTTTTCCTTTTTTGTGAATATTTTGAAAAGTAAAGCATTTACTGGAAAAACGATTATGAACTAAAAGATTTTAAATTAAATATTTTATAATATCGGTTCAGATAGGTTTTTCAAAATTTAACCGAAAATGGTACGATTTTCGACAAAAAACTGTTTTGCAACAACAAATTCTGACAATTTTTGACAAAAAAAAATTCAACAAAAAATCGGCCCCTGTACAGCCCAGATGGAATGATTGATCGGAATGAATAAAATAAAATAAAATAATTTGGAGATCCCAGTGATATTGGGCCAAAATCAGCCCACTGGCAGTTTCTCGAGTTTCTTAAATAAATGTCTGCGTCCTCTATTCAGCTCAGACGAATTGGCTGTTCGGGGCTTAATACTTTTTCCATAAATCGGGAGACCCCAGTGTCTTTTGGTCATAATTGGTTAACCGGAATTAGCAGCTATCATGGGCGTTCTTTCGTTGTTTGCAAATATTTTGAAAATATGTAGCATTTTCGAAAAAACGATTCAAAACCAAAAAGATTTTCCAAATATTTTTCAATCAAAATTAGTTTTTTTTAAATATTACTGGAGATGAGTTGTTTTGATAAAAAAAAAACTTCTTATTTCACCAAAATTCGGCATTTCTAAAGTTAAAGACTATTGACCTAAATATTTAAAATTTATCCATTAGTTTGGAGGTCATATCCGTGCGTACCGGAAGTGGCAGCTTCCATAGGAGCTTTTCAAATTTTTGCAATGATGTTGAAAAGTTTAGCATTTATAAAAAAAGAACAAGGAATTAAAGATTCAAATAAATTTAAAGATTAAATTATCAACATGGATTTGTTTTTTGAGATTTAAAAAGGAATAACGATTTTTGATGATTCAAGACAGTTTTACCAAAATTCCGGTAAGTTTAATTTTTTAGAAATAAAGTGTAGTGTATTCGAGATATATGTCCATTCTGTTCAATGTAACCATACTATAGATCGTCCATTACAAAGGTCCTATTTCTTGTGCAAAATTTTGTCACAATTGCTTGAATTTGCGTGCTCAGTAGGTCGATTATGATGACCACTAAATGGACGAAGCATCATTTTATAATAAAATTTAATAATTTGTAAACGTTGTTCGGGTGTAAGTCTTATGATGAAATGGCAATGCTAACTGAGACCAATAACTTTGACAGATGTCGCTAATTACGCGTGATGTGTCAACAAAATAAACACGAAAAACCAAAAAACAAAAAGTTCACCCTTTATAATTAATTTCATTGATTCTAGGTACGTAAAATAATTTAATTATATTCCAAAAATATTCTTAACGGCCGTTCGAGCCGTAATTGTAAGATGTGGGGCTGGTCATGCTAAATGGTGGCGGATGGGTCAGATCAAGGTGTTATGCGAACCGTGCCGATGATAATCCAGACTGGGGACACATGTAAAAATAATGGCCGAGTTTTGAACGGAGCCCTCTGGATACCCGGCGACCTCCGGTTCTATGTAGCCTTACCCGTGTAGACGGATCTCTGCACGGACGGACCTTTATTTCCTCCGATATTCGTGGGATCAAATAGAGAACCTGCTAAAAATAAAATTAAAACAGATAAAGAAGTGGCCAGCACTTCTCAAATGCTGGTGGAGACGCGGGTGTCTGTGACTCCACCTGTCAGTGTGGCTAAGACTGGTTCCGAAGCTTGCAAGCCGGGAAATAGTGGTAGCGGTAAAAAGGAGAAAGTTATTGTTCCTTCGCTTCGGAGATGCAGGACTAGGCATTCAAACTTCCGTGTCAGGGACAGACTGCAGCTACAGTCCCGGAGGAACAATTGACGGAGGAACAGAGAAAATCTGTTAATTGGGTGAAGAATTCCTTTGACGATGTGAGTAATGCACGAAAGGAGGATTTTGGGTCTAAAAGAAAGAGGTCTAGCGAGGGGGAATATGGCGGTTTGGATGCCGAGAGGAAATGGGGCCAGCTTCAGGTGGGACAGTCGGTAAAGGGACCTATGCTCTTCAGTGACATTGTGAAGGAGTGGGAGGTGATGCTAGCCGTCGTGGACGAGAGCCATGAGAACGGGAGCATCACCGGGGAAAAAATGGAGGTCATTGTTTAATGCACTTAACCCAGTTTTTCTTAAAGTCCTTGGACAACATCCGGGACCACCGCCAATTTGTAGGGACGCGGGTTGGCATCAGCGACGCCTGTAGCTGACCGCGTGCGCAAAATGAATCCATGAGGATGATCCAGGATTGCAATCCGGATCTTCCGACGGGGAACTGGAAGATTATAAAGCAGGAGGAGCCCAAGGGCGGTTTCAGATTATCCATTATGGTAATCAATAAGGAATCCCTGGCTTCCCTGTCAAAAACCAGAGGGATTAAAAATTCGGTTTCGACTCAGTTATACTTAAAGTGTTCAGGAAGGGGTCTAGGTAAAACCGAGCACCACGCAGCCCGAGAAGAAGGAGGAAGAGGTCCAGCCTGTTGAGAGAATCGTGGTTAGTGGCACCTCTCCAGAGCAGAAATTACAGGTAGTGGCGAACCCAAATGAGGGGTTAATTATAGGGAATTTAGGGATCGACTATTCCTTGGTATGTGCAAGGGGGAGTCCGTGGCGAAGGAATATTCCTTCTCTGGCCATCAGTACTTAACGTTTAAGCTCTATCTCCAAATTATAAATGAGTACGTGTTCAGAAATCCCCGAAGGTATGGCATGTATATAGGGAGGTATTGGAGGGCAGTATTCTATTAAGAGTTCAAGGATTCCCTGACACGGGTAGTGAACTGGATTCAATGGTGGATACTCTTACTAGGGCTTGCAATACATCTATGAGGGAAGCTTGCCATTAACAAAGCTGAGGGGAAAGCAAAAATCTGTTTGGTGGACCTCGGCACTTGTGGAGTGCCGAAAACTCGGTGGGTCTGCTTTCAATAGAGCAAAAAGGTCGAGAGAAAGTCAAGACTGTGATTTCTATCTCTGTCCACTCTACCAGATCCATCTGTTCCAGGCTCTCTGATAAAACCGGATGGCGAATGAACGGTTTCTAGTGAAGAGACTATTGATGAAAACCCACTTCCCGGGAGTGATGATGCGTCCATTGCGGGCCTTTGGGTGACTGCGGGTCTACGGATGAGTGCGGGGTTCGACTGTGGTGTACAGAGAATGTTCTGGTTTTGCTTGCTTGGCTAAAGGTTATATTCAAAGGGTATCTGAAGCTGGGGTACATCCCGAAGAAATAGAAGGAGGCTGGGGTGATCTTTATCCCGAAAGTGAGTAGAAGCTCGCACAGCAATCATAAAGACTTAAGACCAATATCCCTGTCTTATTTTCTGCTGAAAATCATGGAAAGGCTGCTGGATGTCCGTATTCGTTCGAGAGTTGTATCCAGAAATTGGACACCGTCTCAACATGAGTAACATAAGGGTCTGTGGACACGGCATTACAAACCTTGGTTCGGGAAATTGACAAGTCATTGAATTTTCAAGAATTTTTGTTGATGACGTTTCTCTATATTGAGGACGCTTTTCAACAAAGTGAAACTAGAAGCAATTATGGATGGATTGTTACCACTTGAGATTGAATACCCAGAAACCATTCTAATTATTCGCTTGCTATGTAGTAGAAGGATTATAGCGGGAATGGTGGAAGTTTTTGTCAGAAAACGGGTGGGTTGTTCGGGGAACAACCCAAAAAGGTGTCCTATCTCTTCTTCTTTGGGATGTAGTAATCAATGTACTACTATTGGAACTGGAGGGGGAAGAAACAGGTGCGGTTGCTACTGCTGATGACGTAGCGATAACTATCTCGGGAAAGCACGGGCGGCCATTCTTTCACTGGATTCAGTTTCCTTGGCGTCAAGAGTGGCCTTGGATTGTCGCACATCTCTTAACGAGAAGAGTGAACTTTTCAATATCTAGTTGGTCTGGGTTCCAGGCTATTTTGACGTTGAGGGAAATTACAGGACGGAGGAATCAGCAGGGTACGGTACGACTGTCCAACAGGAATCAGGAAAGAAACGTGTAGGAAGGTTCATGTCGCTGAAAGAAGCGAGCCATAGGAAAGCAGTTGCACACTAAGAAAGCGTGATTTAGGTAGAATTGTAAGGGTATTTACCGCACATTGCCTTTTCGGAGATCATGCGAGAAGGCTGGGACTGGCTGAAAATAACTTCTGCAGAAGTTGCAAGGACGAGGAGGAGGAGGAGACTCTTGTTACTTTCTTATGCTCATGTCTTGCGCTAGCCGGCAGAATACATGATCACTTGGGCAAGTACACAATGGACAGCTTCTCTGGTATCGAAAGCTGCAATGTGCGAGGTCTTTTACGTTATGTGATGATTAAAACCATGAACGTTTAATGATGTCGGATTCTGTGGTGTCACAATGGGTCAAAATTGGCCTAAGTGTGCGAAAGCAACCACTGAAACCTAGCCTAACCTAACTGTCATCATCATTCATTTTTAAAAATTAATTTTAATTTTCAAAATATAGGTAAATCAAAATTTAAACAGGAAAACTTTATGTGCCGAAGAAACAACCAAAAAAAAACTATAATCTACATTATCTACACATTGTCTACATACTTTACCAATTCTCGACAATGTTTACTCAAAAATCATTTGTTTACGCTATTTTCGACACCAACGTGTCGTGAGACATTTCCGAAATACGGGTAGTCCAAAAGTTCGGTGAGTATAGTTTTTCACTTTAGAAATCTAGTGTGGTGTATTCGAGATTTAAGTAGACATTCGTGGTAAAACTAAGTCGGGTATTGGCCACAACATATTCACCTCTCCATTTTTTTTCTTTGCCGCGTAGTTTAAACCGTAAAGTAACGAAAACTTTGAACTTTTCTAAATACGATTGCCGTGTTTCACATACTGAGATTCAAACAACTTGAAACGTTTCAATCTTACAATAAAGAATGATATAACACCATATATATATCCGCATTGAAAAGAAAACTGGAAAATTGAATTACAGTACGCTTATATAATTTTCTCGAATGTAGAAACAAATCAAAGTAAGATTTAATTTGTAATAACAGTAATTAAGTAGATCAGACTGCACCAAGGAAGTGTTGTAATGATCGTTCGATATTCGAGCGATAAAAGCTCACTCACTTTTCAAAAATGCCCGACCTCTAAATCAATAATATAAAAAGACAATTCGTCCATATAAAAAGCCATACAATTCAATATAACCTCTATGTTTCAATCAGCGAACAGTTACTTCACTTACACTTAAGACATTTAAAATAATAAAAAGCTTTTACTTTTTAAAAACGAAACCAAAAAGCATAGAAAAGAAATGGGTATAAAAGACGATACAAAGCAAAGTATAGAGAAGAAAATGAAAATATTAGACAAAGTTTGTGGTGTGTGTGTGTATGTGTGTGTGCTTTGTAAAAACAAAACCAAGTAAAATTGAAAGCGAAATGAGCGCTCCATCCATCCATCCATCGACGGCACGATTATGTAATCAGCTTATTATACCAAACACTTTCTTTTTTGTTCTCCTCCTATATACTTGGCTGTCAGTTTAGATTGTTAGACGAGAATGAAAAAAAAAAAAAACGTAAATTAGAAATTGTTAAATGATTTTGTTGGTAATTAAGTAGATAAATTTCTCAGTGTGTTATGTAAACACTGAAGTGATTTGAGTTTGTATTTATTTTATTTTTTCAATGGCGGAATGGCGGAAATATTACGTACGACTCGCGGGTTTGGTAATTCGAAACAATCAATCAATATACTTGACGTTGTGTGTATGGCTTTGTACTTACGTACATATATGCACAAATTACTTTCTAAGTCAATGTACTTTATGGTTGTGTGAAAATTGTAAATATCGTAGGTTTTTTTTTTTTTTTTTTTGAACGGAAATTTATTTTTATTTATTTCGATTGTTCTTGTCGATTCGACGCTTAACCTTTTGTGAAAGTTGTTCTTCTGCATGGCGTATCATGGAAATTGGAGGCGGGGAAACATGAAATATTCTAATGTTATTCAATTTGCATTTCACGTATCATGCTTTATAACGCGAGATGAACTTTGAATTTTTTTTTTGTTAAGTTTTATGACGTTTGATGTTGGAAAGTACATTCGACATTGTTATGATTATAGTTACATGACGTCACATTAAGTGCAGCTACACAAAAACAAAAAAGCGTAGTTTTCAAAATGAATATTGAGTGGCATGAAGATTATTCTATATATCGGCAATACAGATCGTCGTGTTATTTATTATTTTCTTCATGTTTTCTAGAAGCCAACGTAATTATGCTGAGAGCAGTTTAGTTTTACTATTGCAAAATTAAAAAAAGTCGCTGACTGCTCCACCGCAAAATTAGATTGGCTTCTAGAAAACATAATGAAAGATTCAAATAACAAAGGCATCTATACGGTGCCTTTTCATTGACCATCAAATAATCACTACACTTTTTACTATAGCGAAATTAAAAAATTAAAAAAAATTACTGACTGCTCCACCGCATAATTATGTTGGCTTCTAGAAAACATAAAGAACGGGTATGGCTAGATTAGCGTGCTATTATGAACCTATTTTTTAAACAAGTTTTTTTTTGTTGAAAGTATAGATTTACACTTTTTGGGCTGTTGTAATTTTTTTTGTAAACTTTACTCGGAAACATTGCTTTAGTCGTTGTGAATGGATATTAAGCTTCATGTAAGGATGGTATTGGCCTTGGAGGGGTCCCTTCCTAAGTTTAAGTGATTCTGATATAAATTAAACACATTTGCTTGGAATTAGATTTAGACAGATTCCAGATACCACACTACAAGCCAAGTAGATCATCCCAGATCTAACATTTGGCATTCATTGATCTAAAGAACGATCAAATTTAATTACAGAATTTAATTTTTGACTGAATATGATCCAGATCAGGCATTCTGAATTCTAAGGAGATTAGTGCCACATTGTCAATTATAACATGCCTTAAAATTTTATTTTTTATTATTTTTTTACAGTGTATTTGGTCACCTCATTTTTCAGATTACATATTCAAACTATTTGGCATAACGGGGGATAACTTCGTTTTCTTCTATTTACCCAGATATGTATTTGTTGTCGTATTATCATTCGCTGACATCTCTGATGCCTTGGATGCCTTGATTTAACCAAGTTTCACATTCACGCATACGGCACTTCCATCTTTCTAGAGAGTGATTTACCTTTTTTACCGGTCAGTTTTTGGTTATTTTGAGTATTTACAATTTTTCAGCCTCCCCTGTTGGCTAAACTGCACTACTTATTAGTGTTAAAATTTCTCTTTGGCGCCAGCAATACATGTATAAAATTAAAAGATCTCTCATTAAGCATTTTAGCAACATTCAAATCTTACTGAAATCATAATTTTAAAAATATATAGGTTTTAGAATGAATCCCAGTTTTTAAAATATAAATCTTAAATTCTTAAATATTAGTATTTTCTTATAAATCGACAATTTAGTTGTTATATGTAAATATAGTCCGGCTGACAGGTAAACTGCAGATAAACTTAACTCTTTTAAATTTGTTTCAATTATCCTTAATAGAGTTCCCGAGTTCCTCTCCTTTTAATTGCGGGCAAGCTACTCTTGGAAACCATTTTCTATTGAAATTCAGATGAAAATCCAAGTTTTGATTAGAACTTAGCTAATCCCATGGATTAACTAGAACAGTCCCTCTATTTTTGCTAAATAATTTTCATTGAATGCCTGTGTTTGTCTTGAAAGGGTCCATCATATGGCGGCGTGTGCGGCTTGGGCCGCATCAGTGCAAACCATCACGTTGTCAAAAGTTACTAAATCCTTAAATACGTTAATCTGACTTTTTTGAGATTGGCTGTTGTTGCCGGTTCTAAAGCTTACATTTTTTCGGAGCTGTGCCATGAATTCGGATTGGGATGAATCCCGTTTTGATTAACTAAAATCGCACGGGCGTCGTACCTTTTCGTCGTTGACCAACTCTGCGGACGTCCATTTAAAATCATTTCGAATTGCTGTCCTAATGCCGAGGAGTATCCAAGAGGAAGAGATTTTGTCCATTGAACTGTATTGGTCCAGTATATGCTGGATTGTATGCTGCGGTTCGCTTATCCTCCATTCGCAGTGCTTTTGTTAGCTCCCCCCATAAAGAGCAGACTTGGACTATCCGCTTCTATCTGTGACGATGATCGATGGAACTTTGAATCTACTAATCCCAAGTATTTACTAGTGCATCCGCGGCTGTTTTCGCTTCTCTCTCTCTCTCTCTCTGGCTCTCTCTCTCTCTCTCCTCTCTATATTCCATCAAGGGATTTGGCCGCCTCAAATGAGGTTTCATAATCATATTTTCATTTCGAATAATGAGTAATTAATTCATTGATCCTAAACCAGCCGTGCAATTATTTCCTTGTCACCACCGGGAATCGAACCCAGGACCTCCGGTTGCTGGAGCAAGCGTGATGAACACTTTGCCACCGGGGCAGCGAAAACGTTTACTAGTCGGAGAATATGTTAACGTTTCGCTTTTAACATGCTGTGATATTTTGCATTTATGACACCGCAGACAACATTTGGCCAACTTCTCAGTTCCTGTTTCATCGACGGGCAAACGAACTTAATTGCGACACTCCGAGATGCGACACGTTTTGTATTGATTCGAAAATTTTACGTCGAAAATTTTTACGGTTGAACGGACGTATTGTTCCGGTTGAAACATCGCATTTACGAAGTTAAGAATGCCATCGTTATCTGTTCCCCGACAATCTTAACGTAGTCGAAACCGCTATTGATATTAAGTACGTCGATGCGCGAAAGAACGTCTGCCACAATAATTTCGGTACCGGATATGTGACGGATTTTGGAAGTGCGATTAAATCTATATGCCTACGTTGTCTGGACGAAGCCTTTTCGGGATTTTTATGTAAAGCAAACGTTAGAAGTTTGATATCGGAAAAAAGAATATAAATTCATTCCAAATTAGTGCCGCGTTATTATTTTTTATGAGACGTTTTAGGAAAGCCTATATATTTGCTTTATCGTACACCGCTTTAGGCAGAAAAATTCGGTAGTAATTGATCATGTTAAAAAAGCGCTGGACACCCTTGAAAGTAGATGGAATTGAATTTTTTTTCCATATGCCGAATCCGAGAAAATTTATTTCTTTGACTAATAAAAACGCTGAGGATGCCAAACCTGCATCGCCCTTTATCGAAGATATTTTTCAAAGACAGAAAAAGATCTTCGATATTCGCGAAAGCATATACTTCACGAAATATTGTATGTATTTACGGTTGTAATGTTTGAGCCGCATTCAGTAGACTAAATGTTATATGAAGGAACACGAACAATCCCAATGGTGCATCTTGTGGTTTTTTCGACATCTTTACATTGACCGGAACCTAATTATTGGCCCTAATTAGATCAAGCTTAGATAAATATTCGCATTATTCAAGCTGATGCGTGAAATCGGTTACGAATGTTATTGGATAGGGATCCGGCTTCGTTCTCTCGTTTAAAGCACGGCTGACTGTCGTTATGGTTATACCATACGACGTTATTGAAAGTAAGATGCGTTTGACGCCTAATATCGTAATTGGACCGATATGTTTTTATTCTAAGCGATCGACATTTGGCTTTTCTATATTTCCAAACTAATGATCTACCTAAACTCATATTGAGTATCAGACGTGACACGTTAGATTTGTCAAGAGTGGTTGGTTGTGTAACCGAAATTTTCGCTCCTGTGTCTATCAAAAATTGCAGTTTGCTGTGAACGCCAACTATATAATGAGACTACAATTAGAATTTTGGGTACCATCACCTGCCGAACACAGTGAACCTACTGGTTTTTCGGTAACATAGAAGTGTAGTTGTTGGTGCCGAAATTACAAGGCTATGAACACTTTAGAGCTTTCGCACCAAATTGGTAATGATACCAACATATTGGGTGCTTTTGAACCTGGATATTTGTGTGCCAGACTACTATTGCGACCGCCAGACCATGTTGACATGTCAGCGGAGAATCATGATCTCAATAGATTCTCAATGCGATCAGTCAAAGCGTCAATTCGTTTTGTTAACTCGCAAAATTGTGAGTCAATGGTTCGGATTTGAATCGAACGTGTCCGCAGGTTTATAACATCCATTATTTTATCAGCCGATGTCGCTAGTTTTGATAAACCGGCGTCTGCCATACACGATAAAATTTATATTAATCTTGTTTGATGTTAAGGGTTTGAGAATTTTGTCGAGTATGCATTTGAAGTATCGGAGTCGAGAGCCTCATTCAAAAACCCGTACTTGAGGATCGACTGAAGATTTCATCTTGCTTATTTCCAATTCGTTTTTGTTCTCATCTGAACCTGATATTTTGAATTTAATGCGATTGTAAATAAAAAAAACATTAAATTCGTAATACGTTTAATGAAACCAACCGATTTAATTTGATTAAAAATGTTGCAGCTTAATAAAATGTACTGCAAATTTTGAGTAACCCACTCGCCCATTTATCCTAGTATAGCCATCAGATAGGTCATAATCCTAAGTAACCTCAGCCAGAGTTTGTGAATACCTGAATCACCGTGAACGACGATTCACCAAAAGCAACAATTCACCGAAAACTAGAAAAATTCTCTGTAAATGACAATTCAACGAAAATACGTCAATTGATTGACTAAGGGATTATATTCTTTATCATATTTCGTTTGAACGATATTGATTAAAATTTAAGAGAGAGCCCGTTTTAGTCCAGGATCTATTTTTTCGCCCAAGGCTTTTTCAACATTCTGGAAGTATAGATCTGGAAAAGCTGCAGTTCTTAAACTAACTCATTTCACCACTGATCATGATGAAACTGAGTATGAAGGATGAAAATAGAATTCTATTTTTTTTTTTTTTTAGGAAGTTTTGGAATAATGTCAACTCGGGCGAGGCTGCGTCATTTTCTAACCAATCATTTTAAAATTTGGCACCTAGGATAGAAATGTTTAAAGTTCCATTTCTATGATTTCTATAATACACAAAATTGAACGGACCAAAGTCATTTCATAATACATTAAGTTGAAAAAAAATATTTTTGAAACCACCTCTGCAAATGGCCAACTGTGATGAAACTACGCCGGCAAGTATAGCAGTGTGATTCTAAAATGATTTTTAGATGTAGTTCTGAAATTAGACCAACTGGAACGAAGCTAGCCATTCCCTACAGGACGATGAAAATGAGATTCTAAAATTATTTTTACAGGAAGTTATGAAATGTGGCCAACTGATACAGAATTCATTTCTTAATCGATCATCATGGAAGTCATATACTCTTCGTCCCATTGATCAGAACTAAGTGTTCAAAAATCAAATAAAGTTAGTTCTGGTAATTTATCAAAGCCAAAATGTTATGTTCTCTTATTTAGTTGTGCTATTGAATCACAGATGAAAGACTATTAACATTCTATACAACTTTCAAGACCTATACTAAGAGAACGATTCCAATCAGTGCGACCAACCAAAAACCACAGTTTCAATATTTTATGGTTCTTCTTTAGAAATTTCGATGTTCTCTCATACTTTGAACTGAAATTGTGTGTGTAGGTTGGAAATTGAATTCTAAAATTATTTGTGGACTATGTACTGAAACATGGGAAACTGAAACGGATCTAGGCGTTTAGTTAAACGATCATCATAAAATAGAATAAATAGGATGAAAATAGGATTAAAAAATTATTTTTGGTTGATCATAAAGAAATCGGGTGTATATTATGGAAGCTAGAGTCTGAAATGATCTCTTTGCAAAAGGCCTGGTGAACATGATTTTTTGTTTTTATTATGGTGTTATCAAAACCCATGTGAGGGGCGAGGGGCTGTGAAATTGGGAAATAAATGGCTTAGTTTCACTAAAATTGACTATTTAAAAAAACACTCCCAAAACTGGGACGGAACAAGACCATTTCAGCACCGATCATGATGAAATTAGATACGTAATGGATATGTGATTCCGTTAAAGATTTTATGAATCTCTAAGAATTTGTATGACTCTTTGCCTGGTTCTATTCTAAGCTCTTAAAACGTCTTATAATAAAAATTTTATAAATGCAGTTCAATGAGGTGCCCTCAAGCAGATACAATCTGTGTGATTGGTCAGAGGAACAATAGATGGAGTGTAATCAACAGGAACATATTTGATCTGGTAGGTATGATTGCAATTTCTGTTTAACTCGACATCTATGAATTAAAAACCGTTTTAGTAATTGATTTTAAAATACCATTACTATCTAAAGCAGAAAATTCCATCGGCAAAAGAATCTGTCAGAGTTTACTATATTTCAGAATCCTCCAAAAATAATTTTAGAATCTCATTTTTAACACAAATTCTCAATTTCATCATTATCGGTTAAAGTATGTCGTAGTTTCCTTACAGTTGAACATAAACCAATACTTTTTCCTAGAATCATTTATGAATCCCGTATCCTACATACCCAAGCGGATTAAGATCGGTTGAGAAATGACCTACTTTCATTCAAATTTGACGATTTCTACAGCTACATTCGGAACTCATATTCGAATAAAATTTTAATGACACCATAAATCCACTTTTACCATCAAAAAAATCTATGCCGAAAAAATATAAAACCTGTGTACAATCGGACAACGAGTTTTCACGGAATCAGGATTATTGGCACTCGAATTGCTCAGTCTTAAATTTTTGTCACAATCGTTCAACAGACAAAATTCAAACCAAAATTATTCATTTGATATATTTTTGTTGATTTCGGTGAATTGTCATTTCGACAAACTGTCGTTTTCGGTGAGTTTCGGTTGTTTCGGCAAATTGTCAGTAAATTGTCGTTTTTATAAGAAAATTTACCCAAAACGATAATTTATATTTCGCGTAAAATTGTAAACGAGAATTCACCGAAAACGACAATTCACCGAAAATGATAATTTATCGAAATCAAACCAATATGTTCAGCAGAGTCTTCACAAATTATATTGTATTTTATTTTTAAATCCATCTGTGTGTAAGTAGCCAAATAAATGACTCGATATGAACTTTCTTGAAGTGTATTCCAGATTAAACTAACTTTACTACAAGTAAAGTTTAATTAAATTTAAACAGAAAATATATTTTTTATTATTACAAATTATTCGATTTAATAATATGCGAAGCTTTTAAAATATTTTCGGTAAAGTAACATTTCGACTACAAGTGTTGTCGTTTTCATCGAATTCCTTTTTCGGTGAATTGTGATTTCGAAGAGTTGTCGTTTTCGGTGAATTGTCGTATTCTATGAACTATCGTTTTCGTTGATTGAGGTCTCCGATGAATTGTTTTGAAACAGCATAAATTGAGGTCAGTGGCGTAACTACAAATTGTTGCCCCCCCCCCCCCCCCCCCCCCGCAAAACTTAATGTAGGCCCCTAGACTATCCTCAATCCACCTTGCATATCTTTCTCTTCAGAGTAATAAATTTGTTGCTCATCGAAAATATAGCTTTTTTATTTAAATAAAGCTATATTTTATAAATATATTTTTTAAGAATAATAAAAAAAATAATAAAAATACAAATATAAATATGTATGTACTAACGGGTGGGGCAAAAGTCCCGCTACCATTTTGATTGCCTATAACTTTGTTCAAAGAAAAGATAAGTAAATTTGGTTTTCATAAAAAGTTTATTTGGTTTTTACATTTTTTTTTTTCGTTATTATTGGACAATTATATCGGATAAATGGTAACCGCCATTCGCTATGCAACTTTCGGCTCTTTTTAATGCATTTTTCATGACATCCTGCAACATCTCAGGCTGAATTTCTTCAATTTCGTGACGAATATTGTCTTTAAGATGTTGAATCGTTTGGGGCTTATTCACATAAACTTTTGATTTTAAAAAACCCCATAAGAAAAAGTCTGGTGCTGTTAAATCCGGAGATCTGGCTAGTCATGCTAAATCGCCATTTCGCGAAATTAGTCTTCGTGGAAAAACAACTTCGTCATTCAATAATTGAATTGTTGAACGGGCTATGTGTGCTGTGGTCCCATCTTGCTGAAACCTCATGTCCTCTAGTCCTTGCTGTTCCATTTCAGGCACAAGAAAATTTCGAATCATGTCTTGGTACCGTTCAGCAGTAACAGTAACTTCAACACCTCGGTCATTTTCAAAAAAAATTGGGACCAATAATGTTTGCAGCATGAATACCACACCATATAGTTGTTTTTAGTGGATGCAATGATGTTTCATGAATTAATTGAGGATTGTCTGTTCCCCGAAACCGACTGTTCTGTTTATTGACGTGGCCACTGAGAAGAAAATGCGGGCTTCATCGCGCACTATCAATTTAGACGAAAAATCTTCAATTTCACCAGACAGCCTTAGGATTGCATTACTGTACTCAACTCGTTGATCATGATCTCTCGGTAGCAATTTATGGATTAATTGAATTTTGTACGGGAACATTTTCAAATCAGTTTTCAAAATTCGCCTTAAACTGCGTGCAGAAATGTGTAACTGGGAACCACGTCTCCGAATTGATGTTTCTGGAGACTCTGCAACACTATCGCGTTACGAGACGTCCGTTGTCTTCCAGAACGAGGCCTGTCTGCTGTCGTACCGTACTGTCGAAAATTCGCATGTAAACGATAAATTGTGGTTTTGTGAGGCACTGGACGATTAGGATATTTTTGACGAAATTTCCGCTGAGTGGCAATAATGGAACGATTATTTTCAATAAATATTGTCACTATTTCTGCTCGTTCTTGTGGCGTATATTTATCCATTATAAAATTTGGGCGTCTACACAACACAAAGGTTAAAGCGAAACTGAGCTAAACTTCACATAACCAAGATGGCGCGCAATCAAAATGGTAGCAGGACTTTTGCCCCACCCGTTAGAATGTTAGATTTTTTGCTCTTGACTTGATATTGGCAAAATCTCTAATTAAAATATATGTTTCCATTTCGCCCACCGCTTTTGCTTCAATAGAAAGAATGGCTAAATCACTTAAACGATCTGCAACGATGGAGTTGTGCAAATAATTATTTATTATTTTCAATTTAGAAAAAGATCGTTCCACTGTTGCGACCGTAACAGGCAACGTAAGAAACAATAATAAACATGTTATTACTTTCGAAACACTGGAAGCTATTGTTGGAAATTTTATTACTAGAACTTCAGCTAATTCTCATATTGCTGATATTTCCAAAATATCCTTCTTAAGCATTGACTTTACCATCAGTATTTGTAGCGGAAACTCTTCCGATAGGTTTTCTTTGTATTTTACTCGTATCGCTTCTACAGACTTCATTCACAATTCTCATGACAAGAACAAAGACCACAGGACCCGCGTTGCGGCGGGCCTTCATCGTTGCGGGCGCCCCGCAGCGCGATGTTTGCGCCTTTGTAGTTACGCCGCTGATTGAGGTAAAAAATATACCCCTAAAAGATACTATATTTGAAACGAAATACTTCTACGGTTATATACATATAATATTTGACTCTGAAATTAATATTATGAAAAATGAGATGTATTTTGTTCTTAGCATAGTATCTTGTAGGCGTATAATTAGTTTTCATCAATTTATCAACGAACATTTGTGAAAATTCTAATTTGAAGGTTCCTGATCCCAAAAATGCCTAAAAACGTGTGTCCAACTGACTGAATATCGCATCGGTACAACATATCTCAAGAACGGTTTACACGATTTTTTTCGCCAATCTTCTTATATTTATAATTCGGAAAATTGAGGAGCTTTTGGATTCTCTACTTCAAGAGGGTCGGGTATCTGCCATAACAAATCACTCAAAATACCACGATATTGTATAAGATTTACCCCATATACTCGTTTAAGTATATCGTTTGAAAGGTCTTGGATCAGACAACAATTTTCAAACAACTTTAGTTCATAAATGCACCGTGTTGGCGCTGGTAGCTATTTTTTCGTATATTATACAGGGTGTCCCAAAAGTGGAGGACCAAACGAAGCAGGTTGATAGAGGAGATCTTTTCCAACAAAAAAAGTCAAATAAAGTTTTTTCGATTTGTTGATGGTTAAAAAGTTATTCCACTCATTATGATCTTGGAACGTGTGCCTCTCAAATAAAGTCATTTTTGTTAACTTTGATATCTTTAGTCAAATTAAAACCATGGTTTTGTGAAGCCATTTCGTTTCAAACAAAATTTTTACTAATATTTAAGTAACTCTCGTGGGGAAAAAACTTTTTAACCATCAACAAATCGAAAAAAATTTATTTGGCTTTTTTTTGTTGGAAAAGATCTCTTGTATCACCCTGCTTCGTTTGGCCCTCCACTTTTGGGACACCCTGTATAATATAAACTTGTCGTATATCGTTGAAAAGGTCGTGAAGAATGTCGTAAATTTTTACGATTACCTTAGTACTCAAAACTACCGTTGTGGCGTTGGAAGCAGTTACAACTTCAATTATTCCCATATAGTTATGTGGCATATCATTTCAAAGGTATTAGAAACAGCAACAATTTGTTAATAGTCACTTTAGTTTATAAATCTACCGCTTTGGCACTGGTATCTAATTATACAATCATCATATAATATATGCGTATATCATTGAAAAGGTCTTGAAGAATACCGTCAATTTTTTTAAGCACCGTAGTATTCAAAACTACCGTTGTAGCGTTGGAAGCTGTCACAATTTTTCTCATTCCCTTTATTAGCGCAATATACATCGATCGTTTTGGTGCTGTTACCTAATAATTCTGTGGCAATTCAACATAACCACTTAATATCAGTTAAGTGATTTTGTCGAATTTTATTTTCATGCTGTTCCTTTTCGCCTCATTTATAACCAAGCTAATTTTGGACGATTTTGTTTGATTTTTGAACGTGTCGTGGCTATAAAACAAAACCACTTAACTGCACTGAATTGCTATATATTACTTTATTATTTTGGAAAAAACACTCTGAATATACACAGAATTTCAGTTAAGTGATTATGTTGAATTGCCACAGAATTGATCAAAATCTTGAAGAATGTTACAAATTTAGCTGAAGCATATTACTTAGTACTCCAAATCAACATTGTGGCGCTGATTACAGATGCATTTGTTCTCATTCTCATATGATCATATGGTATATCGTTTTTAAGATTTTAGAGGAAAGACAATTTTTTGTCAGCTATTTATTTCACAAATTTTTGACGACTATCACAAAATAAGTTGAAATGCGTTAGTACTCAAAACTAACATTGTGGCACTGGACGCAGTTAGATTTAGCTTATTCCAATAACATCATGAGACATGTAAATCATACATGGTTATAAAGTCTTGGAAAAGTAAGAAGTCAAAAACAAATTTTTACAAAATCAATGATGATTCGGAAAATAATTCTGAGTCGTTTTGTGAAGAATTGTTTAAAGAAAATTTTGTAATGGTGTAATGGTAATTACAATCAAATTTTAAGGAAATCAAAATGGTTTTAATATGCGATTAATGATGATGAATTTTGTGACCAATTTTCTTACTGGAAATATGCGATGTTTCCCAATTTCCAGTGAATTTTTCCCCGATTACCCCGTGAGATTTCAGCCCCCAGCACTTTTATATTTTACATTGAAGTCGAAATTTAAAAATTTTTATTTCCTGCTTTTTCAATTTCCGAAAGAGCTCCAACCAGAAATTTATAATTTTTGATCTCACAAAATTGTTACTCAATTTCATTTTACCATAATATCATACAATCGTCAATTAATATATTCATGTTGCTCCATTTATAAAATGCATCTATGTAAACAATTGCACAACTGCACCCGTCTACATTCCAACATAATATTTTCTATTTAAAAATAACAAATTTTATAGACACGTACATCTAAACAGAACTCGTTTAGTATATTTAGAAATGTATAGAATTTTTTATATCTAGCAACGTGTCGTGTACTAAGACTCTACACATAGTGAAAGTGTCAGTGTCAGCAGTGCGTGTATAACACACATAGTTTTCTGTATGCGCGAGCACTCTTCTAGCAAACATTTTCAATGTAAATGCCACATACCACACCTCACCTCTGCCATTTCATACAGCGTTTATGTACTTGTTATATGTATTCATCTTCTGTATATATATATATATATATATATATATATATATATATATATATATATATATATATATATATATATATATAGCCATATGTACAAATAATTAAAAGTGCACAGAGAGAGAGATGCGATGGTTTTCGTAAATATTCAACTAGATAAATAATAGTTTTCTATTTTTAAAATGTAAATAATATAATTAAATGATACGTGTGCAGTCATGGGCAAAATTGTGCACTATAAAAATATAATCATATAATGCATATTTGTTCAGCCCTGAACTATCCAGTGTTTATTTAAAACTAGAAATTATTTCAGTCGGCCGCCGCCGTTTATTTGTTGACCTGACGCTAAAGGTCAATCAACTCAGTTTGATATTTTTGTCAGTATCGCAAATCGTTATCAACCTCAATCGTTTTTCACATTTATAAATGTCGTGTGTATTGTAATGTGTGCCAAAAGGAAATCTTATATAGATTAGATTAAGTCCTCCCCGTATTTAATGTTTCCTCTCTATGCGCGATGGGAGTAAACCCATATTTAATCAATCAATCATCGCGGGAGGTGGTAATACGTAATCACGTATTTTTCCTAACTTAAATTTCACCCGCATCTTGCTGTTATTGTTGTTGTGTCACCATCAACAAACATCATCGCAACATAATTTATGTGTGCTTTTTACCGTTTCCATATATACACAATATAATCAACAAACAATATAAAGTGGGTGGTATATAAGAAATCCCAACTCACCTCATACTTACGCTCTACAAAAAAAAAAGTTTTTCTAGATTAATTCCTTCGAACGGGACAATAACCTTTAATTTCATTCCATTGCTGTTGTGTGTTATATTTTTGCCTATGTACATCATGGGTATATGAAAATGGATTTTCCCCATCGCGTGATTTTTGCTTCTCTGCCGTTTGTTGTTGCATCCAAATGGAAAAATTATACATACACAAGTAGGAAGTAGGAAGAAAATATATATATATAAATTGCAACCCCTTGAAATGGTTTGGGTGGAAAATTATAAAAATGTTTATGTATGTAGTTGTTTTTAGGTTAGAACGGTATAATTAAATAATTTTGCACAGTGTCGATGTATATCATACTGTATAAATTTAAGTGAAGAACCTTTCAGCCCCCCGTGCACTCTTCAACGTATGTACATATACATATTTATTGTTAAACGGAAATGATACAAAATGATTTCATCCGTTAACGCTACAGACCTATATATTCTAAAACTAAAACTAGTAGATAGTTAACTGTAAACTACATATGTACTCTAAACACAGACACAATCAAATATGATTTAGTTTTTGTTACATTACGTACTGTATGTATTCATCATCATCTAATTTCCTGTTTGTTCCACAAATATGATTTTCTCTGGTTTTCATTTTCATCGCGCGACTCGCGTTTTTCATTTTTCTAATACATAAGCACTAAACTTAAACACACACACACAAGCAGATACGACATACAGAAGAAATTCTAAAAACAGATGGCTGACCCAAATAATATCTACATTCGGTTTACGTACAGTTTTCTTGTAATCAAAATGGATGGAAATAGAAAACGCAATGAAAATGTTTCATGTAGTTTTAAGAAAATCACTTTTTCTCAAATGTCATCTCAATTTTGAATCTGTTTATAAAAAAGAATTTGTGTTTTAGATGTTTTTGAGTGGGTTGGCTTATATACTAATAGCTTTCATAATGTATATAAGAGAGGGGAATAAATTATTATATACTCGGTTTATGGAGTGTAATGGAGTAATAAGTCTGAAATGGGTAAGGGAAATATTTGGTTTGTTGTCGGATTAACTGGGGTGGAATGATTTACGGTCAGGTCAATGTCATGGTCGTCTTTATTCTTAAACACGCTATTTGGAAGTAATGGGTTTAACCCAAATTCTTTCAGAATTATTTTCCTCATTTCTAATTGGTTCCCTTAACACTCCCTAAATGGTATTAAATTAAAATAAAGTAATAGATATCTTATAGTCAACATCAGCACCCTACCAAATGACGTAAAACGTCAAATTCCTCACCTCCACGTAGCGTGTTATATTACAGTAGATCATTTTGCCAATTAAACATTATTTCTCAACATAAACATATCTTCTGTGTGTCAAAGGCAGTTATTTCCAAAAAGAGTTGAATATGAATTGAATGTGAATTAAAATATGAATTGAATGCGAATTGAATATGAATTCATTATGAATTGAATTTGAATTGAATGTTGAATATGAATTGAATGTAGAATATGAATTGAATATGATGAATTGAATATGAATTGAATAAGAATTGAATACAAACAGATTATGAATTGAATATGAATTGAATATGAATTGAATATGAATTGAATACGAATTGAATACGAATTGAATATGAATTGAATATGAATTGAATAGGAAATGAATATTAATTGAATATGAATTGAATATGAATTGAATATGAATTGAATTAGAATTGAATATGAACTGAATATGAATTGAATATGAATTGAATATTAATTGAATACGAATTGAATGTGAATTGAATATGAAATGAATATGAATTGAATATGAATTGAACACGAATTGAATATGAATTGAATATGAATTGAATATGAATTGAATATTAATTGAATATGAATTGAATATGAATTGAATATGAAATGAATATGAATTGAATATGAATAGAATATGAATTGAATATGAATTGAATATGAATTGAATATGAATTGAATATGATGAATTGAATATGAATTGAATAAGAATTGAATACAAACAGATTATGAATTGAATACGAATTGAATATGAATTGAATATGAATTGAATAGGAAATGAATATTAATTGAATATGAATTGAATATGAATTGAATTAGAATTGAATATGAAATGAATATGAATTGAATATGAACTGAATATGAATTGAATATGAATTGAATATGAATTGAATATGAATTGAATATTAATTGAATATGAATTGAATATGAATTGAATATGAAATGAATATGAATTGAATATGAATAGAATATGAATTGAATATGAATTGAATATGAATTGAACATGAATTGAATATGAATTGAATATGCATTGAATAATAATTGAGCATGAATTGAATATTAACGAATATGAATTGAATGTTGAATATGAATTAAATATGATGAATTGAATATGAATTGAATACGAATTGAATATGAATTGAATATGAATTGAATATGAATTGAATATGAATTGAATATGAATTGAATATGAATTGAATATAAATTGAATATTAATTGAATACGAATTGAATGTGAATTGAATATGAAATAAATATGAATTGAATATGAATTGAATATGAATTGAACACGAATTGAATATGAACTTTAATATGAAATGAATATGAATTGAATATGAACTGAATATGAATTGAATATGAATTGAATATGAATTGAATATGAATTGAATATTAATTGAATATGAATTGAATATGAATTGAATATGAAATGAATATGAATTGAATATGAATAGAATATGAATTGAATATGAATTGAATATGAATTGAATATGAATTGAATATGCACTGAATAATAATTGAGCATGAATTGAATATTAACGAATATGAATTGAATGTTGAATATGAATTAAATATGATGAATTGAATATGAATTGAATACGAGTTGAATATGAATTGAATATGAATTGAATATGAATTGAATATGAATTGAATATGAATTGAATATGAATTGAATATGAATTGAATATGAATTGAATATGAATTGAATATGAATTGAATATGAATTGAATATGAATTGAATATGAATTGAATATGAATCGAATATGAATTGAATATGAATTGAATATGAATTGAATATTAATTGAATACGAATTGAATGTGAATTGAATATGAAATGAATATGAATTGAATATGAATTGAATATTAATTGAACACGAATTGAATATGAACTTTAATATGAAATGAATATGAATTGATTATGAACTGAATATGAATTGAATATGAATTGAATATGAATTGAATATGAATTGAATATTAATTGAATATGAATTGAATATGAATTGAATATGAAATGAATATGAATTGAATATGAATAGAATATGAATTGAATATGAATTGAATATGAATTGAATATGAATTGAACATGAATTGAATATGAATTGAATATGCATTGAATAATAATTGAGCATGAATTGAATATTAACGAATATGAATTGAATGTTGAATATGAATTAAATATGATGAATTGAATATGAATTGAATACGAATTGAATATGAATTGAATATGAATTGAATATGAATTGAATTTGAATTAAATATGAATTGAATATTAATTGAAATCAATTGAATATTAATTTAATATGAATTGAATATAAATTGGATATGAATTGAATATGAATTGAATATGAATTGAATATGAAATGAATATGAAATGAATACGAATTGAATACGAATTGAATAAGAATTCATTATGAATTCATTATGAATTGAATATGAATTGAATACAAATTGAATATGAATTCATTATGAATTGAATATGAATTGAATATGAATTGAATATGATTTGAATATGAATTGAAAATGAATTGAATATGAATTGAATATGAATTGAATATGAAATGAATATGAATTGAATATGAAATGAATATGAATTGAATATGAATTGAATATTAATTGAATATGAATTGAATATTAATTGAATACGAATTGAATATGAAATGAATATGAATTGAATATGAAATGAATATGAAATGAATATGAATTGAATATGAATTTAACACGAATTGAATATGAACTTTAATATGAAATGAATATGAATTGAATATGAATTGAATATGAATTGAATATGATTTGAATATGAAATGAATATGAATTGAATATGAATTTAACACGAATTGAATATGAACTTTAATATGAAATGAATATGAATTGAATATGAACTGAATATGAATTGAATACGAATTGAATATGAATTGAATATGAATTGAATATTAATTGAATACGAATTGAATATGAATTGAATATAAAATGAATATGAATTGAATATGAACCGAATCTGAATTGAATTAGAATTGAATATGCATTGAATAATAATTGCGCATGAATTGAATATTAACGAATATGAATTGAATGTTGAATATGAATTAAATATGAATTAAATATGAAATGAATATTAATTGAAATCAATTGAATATTAATTTAATTTGATTGAAAACAAATTGAATTTTAATTGAATATTAATTGAATGTTAATTGAATATGAATTGAATATGAATTGAATATGAATTGAATATGAATTGAATGTGAATTGAATATGAATTGAATATGAATTGAATACGAATTGAATATGGATTGAATATGAATTGAATATGATTTGAATATGAATTGAATATGATTTGAATATGCATTGAAAATGAATTGAATATGAATTGAATATGAATTGAATATGAATTGAATATGAATTGAATATGAAATGAATATGAATAGAATATAAATTGGATATGAATTGAATATGAATTGATTATGGATTGAATATGAATTGAATATGATTTGAATATGAATTGAATATGATTTGAATATGCATTGAAAATGAATTGAATATGAAATGAATATGAATTGAATATGATTTGAATATGAATTGAATATGAAATGAATATGAATAGAATATAAATTGAATATGAATTGAATATGAATTAAATATTAATTGAATACGAATTGAATGTGAATTGAATATTAAATGAATATGAATTGAATATGAATTGTTAATGAATTGAATATGCACGGAATGTGAATTGAATATGCATTGAATAATAATTGATCATGAATTGAATATGAATTGAATATTAACGAATATGAATTGAATGTTGAATATGAATTAAATATGATGAATTGAATATGAATTAAATATGAAGTGAATATTAATTGAAATCAATTGAATATGAATTAAATATGAATCGAATATGAATTGAATATGAATTGAATATGAAATGAATATGAATTGAATACGAATTGAATATGAATTCATTATGAATTGAATATGAATTGAATATGATTTGAATATGCATTGAAAATGAATTGAACATGAATTGAATTTGAATTGAATATGAATTGAATATGAAATGAATATGAATAGAATATAAATTGAATATGAATTGAATATGAATTGAATATTAATTGAATATGAATTGAATATTAATTGAATACGAATTTAATATGAATTGAATATGAAATGAATATGAATTGAATACGAATACAATATGAATTGAATATGAATTGAATATTAATTGAATACGAATTGAATATGAATTGAATATAAAATGAATATTAATTGAATATGAATTGAATATGAATTGAATATGAATTGAATATGAACCGAATATGAACCGAATATGAATTGAATATGAATTGAATATGAATTGAATATGCATTGAATAATAATTGAGCATGAATTGAATATTAACGAATATGAATTGAATGTTGAATATGAATTAAATATGATGAATTGAATATGAATTAAATATGAAATGAATATTAATTGAAATCAATTGAATATTAATTTAATTTGATTGAAAACAAATTGAATGTTAATTGAATATGAATTGAATACGAATTGAATATGAATTGAATATGATTTGAATATGCATTGAAAATGAATTGAATATGAATTAAATATGAAATGAATATGAATTGAATATGAAATGAATATGAATAGAATATAAATTGGATATGAATTGAATATGAATTGAATATGAATTGAATATGAATTGAATATGAATTGAATATGAATTGAATATGAACTGAATATGAATTGAATACGAATTGAATATGAATTGAATATTAATTGAATACGAATTGAATGTGAATTGAATATGAAATGAATATGAATTGAATATGAAATGAATATGAATTGAATAAGAATTGAACACGAATATAATATGAACTTTAATATGAAATGAATATGAATTGAATATGCATTGAATAATAATTGAGCATGAATTGAATATGAATTGAATATTAACGAATATGAATTGAATGTTGAATATGAATTAAATATGATGAATTAAATATAAAGTGAATATTAATTTAAATCAATTGAATATGAATTAAATATGAATCGAATATGAATTGAATATCAATTGATTATGAATTGAATATGAATTGAATTTGAAATGAATATGAATTAAATAGGAAATTAATTTGAATTCCATATGAATTGAATATGAAATAAATATGAGTTGAATATGAATTAAAAATGAAATGAATATTGAAGCCAGATTGAAGTACTCGTATTATTGGGCGGATTATCACACAACATTACATCGTATAAATTCCAGGCCTAAAGTGTGGGTACAGCACCAGGGAAACTTTCGAATTTCAAAATGAAACTTCCAACATGCATACCGTTTAAGCCCAACTTGTGCTAATTATTGCTCACGGGAAAAAATTAGTGCTAGTCCAAGAAGCTAAAAAGGAAAAGAAAATTTCAAATTTCACCTGAGACGAAACAAATAAAACCCAATTTCTAGAAAAAACCAGGAATAAATTAAGTGGACGAAATTTATGCTTATCATAGACATATGATTTTCATAAATTTTCATTCATAAATTGAGGAAAATTAACTAGCCTCTACAAAATACTACATTGAACAAAAAAAATACAGAGGTATACCGTTCAATAATATTTTTGTTAAACAACAAATTAAAAACTAGAAATAACTTGTTATAAAACCCAAGAATAAGCAATTCAAATGGAATATTCCTGCTACGCATGTTCATTGCCATCCGAAAAATATTTTGTCTGAATTTGTGCTAATCCAGAATTGGCCCAATTCCTTTGAACAACAAAGATCTGTTTTTTCGATGCTGTATAAGATAGCGGAATTTTGACATTTTTTTTGATTACGCTACTCACCGCAAGTGGCACCACTATCACTAAAGACAAATAATTTTTATTAAGTAATTACCAGCGAAAATTTTTCATTCATTATGTATCAAATTTTTCACTAAATAAAACATCCCACCGGAATAAAAGTGATCCTTAAAATGGCAAATTGATTGATCTCCGAAGTAAAGGAACTCGGTATATGAAATCTTGAAATTTATAACTATATTTCGTCTTTCCGGCATTTCTTTCACCAGTAACCAATACTTTCGGTTGTTTTTCTACTAGCTTAGGTCATACTGAAACTACATATATGGAAAATTTTAGGAAAATTTATGGACTAGAATTTTCATTAGAATTTTTTGATTTTCTGCGGCCAAATAAGTTATTTTCAGTTTTTGGCCAATACCTCAAATTATTGGCCAAAATTTATAAAGTATTGGGTACTAGTGGAAGAAATGCCGGAAATACGGAATATTGTTAAATTTCAAGATTTAATAAAGGGTGATTTTTTTGTGGTTAGGATTTTCATGCATTAGTATTTGACAGATCACGCGGGATTTCAGACAAGGTGTCAAAGAGAAAGATGCTCAGTATGCTTTGACATTTCATAATGAATAGACTTACTAACGAGCAACGCTTGCAAATAATTGAATTATATTACAAAAATCAGTGTTCGGTTCGAAAAGTGTTTCGCGATTTACGTCCGATTTATGGTCTACATAATCGACCAAGTGAGCAAACAATTAATGCGATTGTGACCAAGTTTCGCTCTCAGTTTACTTTATTGGACATTAAACCAACCACACGAATGCGTACAGTGCGTTCAGAAGAGAATATTGCGTCTGTTTCTGAGAGTGTTGCTGAAGACCGTGAAATGTCGATTCGTCGCCGTTCGCAGCAATTGGGTTTGTGTTATTCGACGACATGGAAGATTTTACGCAAAGATCTTGGTGTAAAACCGTATAAAATACAGCTCCTGCAAGAACTGAAGCCGAACGATCTGCCACAACGTCGAATTTTCAGTGAATGGGCCCTAGAAAAGTTGGCAGAAAATCCGCTTTTTTATCGACAAATTTTGTTCAGCGATGAGGCTCATTTCTGGTTGAATGGCTACGTAAATAAGCAAAATTGCCGCATTTGGAGTGAAGAGCAACCAGAAGCCGTTCAAGAACTGCCCATGCATCCCGAAAAATGCACTGTTTGGTGTGGTTTGTACGCTGGTGGAATCATTGGACCGTATTTTTTCAAAGATGCTGTTGGACGCAACGTTACGGTGAATGGCGATCGCTATCGTTCGATGCTAACAAACTTTTTGTTGCCAAAAATGGAAGAACTGAACTTAGTTGACATGTGGTTTCAACTAGATGGCGCTACATGCCACACAGCTCGCGATTCTATGGCCATTTTGAGGGAAAACTTCGGAGAACAATTCATCTCAAGAAATGGCCCGGTAAGTTGGCCACCAAGATCATGCGATTTGACGCCTTTAGACTATTTTTTGTGGGGCTACGTCAAGTCTAAAGTCTACAGAAATAAGCCAGCAACTATTCCAGTTTTGGAAGACAACATTTCCGAAGAAATTCGGGCTATTCCGGCCGAAATGCTCGAAAAAGTTGCCCAAAATTGGACTTTCCGAATGGACCACCTAAGACGCAGCCGCGGTCAACATTTAAATGAAATTATCTTCAAAAAGTAAATGTCATGGACCAATCTAACGTTTCAAATAAAGAACCGATGAGATTTTGCAAATTTTATGCGTTTTTTTTTTAAAAAAAAGTTCTCAAGCTCTTAAAAAATCACCCGTTATAACGAGTTCCTTTACTTCGGAGGTCAATCAATTTGCCATTTTGAGGATCACTTTTAATATTTTATTCCGCTGAGATGTTTTATTTAGTGAAAATAGTGATATAGATAATCAATAAAAATGTCCGCTGGTAATTACATAACAAAATACATTCTCTTTAATGATCGTTCTGACACTTGCTGTGAGTAGCGCAAACTCTTATTTTCCGCTGTCAAATTTCCGCTATCTTATACAGCATGTTTTTTCGGCTCCTGAACTAGCACTTATTCTTTCGCTTGAGCACTAATTAGCATAAATTGGGCTTAATCGGTATGCAACGTTTCATTTTGTAATTCGAAAGTTTCCTGGTCAAGAAGATTACTGCATAATGAATTGATAGAAGTGGATTTGTCATGCTACGGACCTCAGCTTCTGATAAAAGATGAAAAAACATTAAATAAAAAATTTAAAATTTGATTTAAACGTTAACTATTTGGGATACATAACAGCTCTGGCAGCATAACAGCTTTGGCAGCACATATAGCGAAAACGAAAACTGATCAATTCTACCTGCCTACTAAGTATTAAAATTACCAAAAAGATGTGTATGAAGTTGATATCAGACATGTGGAAAAAATGGTCAAAATTTAAATAAAAACGTGATATACAAATCGGCCAAAGCATTGTGAACAATTGAAGGGATAACTACCAACGGATCGTGTTACTCCACAACGGGCTTCATAATTCATACAACGCTACACGAACTTTATAAGCGATCGAAATGAATTACGAGAATTACAGAAGTTGTACGGCAAGAAATTACATTCAGTCAATTTAAATGATTTATGGCAAGATAAGGTATCGAATGGCCAACCATAGCCCGGGGCAACTATAACATCTTCTTTATCGAATGGTGAAGGAATCACTTTTCAAAATTAATGGATTGTATATACTATAGAGTAGTTAACACTCGTCATCTTTCACCCATGTAAGATGATCCATCGGATTTGAATGTGTTGACCTCGGGACATGTTTTGGTCGGTGGTGCCTAATCCAAGCCTTCTTCATTTAAATTTTAATCGTTTGACGACATACCAACATCTATAACATATATTATAACAACTTTGGCAACGATGGTCGTTGGAGTATTTGTCAGAATTGCAACAGCGCAACAAATAGATGGATGTTTAGTACTAGAAAACGAAAACCATGTTCCTCCTGGGACAAGTTGGAAATTGGGCGGTGAAATGTACTAATTTTTTTTTCGCATAAAAAACGGTTAAAGTATTGGTTTCCGTTTGGTTAGAAAATAACTAGGGCATTTACGAGTACCAGAAATAACGGGAAAAGTTATTAATTAAACTTCGTTTAAGCGTTCTAAGGTAGGTTCGGTCCTTTTTATAAATTGTTTTGTGTAAAACAATTTCATAAGAATAGGTGATGTAAGGAGTTTTTAGTGTAGTAGTAAAGTTTCTAGCACCTGTGATAAATAAAAGGTAGGTTCTCAGGGAGGATTATTTTTTCGGATCTAACGATTTTATTAAAAATTGGTGAGATCGTTTCGATAACGATGTTGCGATAACGATGTTGTGTGACGTTGCATCGTGTTTCATTATGTTATGCCATGTTGCATCATGTTGTACGAGCATGTTTGGTTTTATAATGTTGCGCCACGATGCTATGTTGCGTTGATTGTTATTAATTTGTTGCACTTCAAATCGAGTCTGGTGAAAGGAAATAAGATTTTAAACTTATTTTTGGAGAAGGTTCTGAAATGTGGCAAACTAGGACTGTATACTAAACTATTTTGAATCCATGATGATGATATTTCGTGCGGTAGATGAAAATAGAATTCAAAAATAATTGTTTGAGTAATTTATGGAAAATAGCCAACTGGTAGACCATTTTTAACCGGTCAGGAAGAAAATTGACATAGAAATGGGATTTTAAATGCCATTCATTAACCGTCTGACATGAAATAGGGTATAGGTAGAAGGAAACGGGATTATTAGTTTTTGGGGGAAGTTCTGGGATATGGTCAACTGGGACGAAACGTTGCTATTTAACAACCGACCAAGATAAAATTGCGTGTAAGTAATGGCCAATTGGAAAAAGGACAACAATATAACCAACTAAAACATTGAATTAGACTGTTTCTGTGGCAATTCAGCATAACCACTTAATATCACTTAAATGATTTTGTCAAATTTAATTTCTATCTGTTCCTTTTCGCATCATTTATAACCAAGCCAATTTTTGAAGAATTTGTTTAATTTTTGACCTAGTTATGGCTATAAAACAAAACCACTTAACTGCACTGATTTGCTATATATGTATTACTTTATTATTTTGGAAAAACCACTTATTTGAGTTTTAAAATAAATTAAATTTTGTATATTCACATATATAATAAAATAAAATCATAAAAATCACTTAATACACTTAGTGAAAATTTTAATTTAAATTTAACCAAACTAATTGTTGCGGAAAAATAACTTAAGTGACAATAAGTGCTACTTCATAAATTATCCTGTTGAAACATATTCGAGTATTGGCTATTAAGTGATTTTTTCATATGGATTCTATTGTAAAAAAATGTCACAAGTATTTCATAACAGCGATTACCTGAATTAAGTGATTTTTCTATAACAAATAAAATAACTTTATGTTTACTTAAATTGAGTTAAGTTTTTATTTTATAAGTGTTACCTTTATAAGTTTCGTGTTAAGTGTTTTTTCCATAAATGTGAGTAATATTTCATATGTGAGATTTGTTTTAACGAATTGAAGTAATTGTGTCGTGAAGTGTGAAAGTAATTAAAAATTATTACAATATGATAAGTCGCGCGAAACAAATGGTGATGTTAGCTCAAAAGCGATCGCAGGAAAACGTCCAAAATTATTCAAAAATACAAAACGCAAATCGAAGTGTCACAAATTCATACGATGAAAAAACGCAAGAATTGCAAACAAATACAGCAAGTAAGTAAATAACATTTTTTATTATTATTACTATACATTTTCTACAATAAAATAATTGCAATATATAATATTACTTCTAGGTACTGACAGCGCAAACATACCATCTTGTTCTAAATCGTTACCAGTAGTGGGTCGATGTGAAAATGAATCCTCATTCAGTTGTGTTACTGGAGTTTGTGAAAATGATGTACACCCTGAAATGCTAAAACATATTGTTTTGCCTAATGATAAGCAGGAAACTAGCTTTAGTGAGTTCAACGATTCAGATGCCGACCCTAATTATAGAACAGATTCTGCTGATAGTGAATTAGACTTGCAAGACAAATTGAAGAAAATATTGAATGTGACGCAGTGCAAAATGAAGTTGCAATGCAAAATACTGAATGTTTGAATGCAGCTTATACAAACCAATCAAGCTCTTCAAAATCATCAATTCGTAAGCACATGGTAAACCATATTTAAACAGCTCCAATAAAACTGTAAAAGCCAGAGAATGTAAACAGCTAACTGATTGCCGTTTCAAATGTCTAAATAAAATAAATTTTGCACAACAAAATGAAATTTTTAACAAATACTGGTCGCTCGGAGACTATAATCGTCGTATTTGTTATTTATCTGACCTTATACAAATAAATCCTGTCAAAAGAACAACAGTTTCCAAGACTCCTACTTCAAAAAATCGTCCATATAGTTATGCAATATGCATATCATGTGGAAAATAATGGAGTACACACTCAACTCTGTCAAAAATGTTTCAGACACACGTTTGGTGAAACAGACAATTTTATAAAGTCAGTTGCGAAGAAAAAATTACAAACCGATGATTTTGATACATACCTTGGTGATCGTAGAGGAACATCTGTTCCACCAAATAAACTGAATGCTGAAAAAATAGAGGAAATTAAGAAACACATTTCTTCATTTCCGGCATATGAAAGCCACTATTCACGGGCTCATACATCTCAAATGTATCTGGAAGCAGATCTTACACTAGCTACAATGTACAAGCTCTATTGTTCCAGTAATTCAGCCCCCGTTTCTTTATCAAAGTATTCAGAAATATTCAAAGGTTTGTGTTGTATAATCAATTTTAAATTTTATTTATTACTAAAGCTGCTTCATTTTTGCAGGAATGGGCATCAAGTTTAGAAAGCCACAATTAGATACTTGTAAGCGATTGATGAAACTACCAAACTAAAACTAATTGAAAACCAAAAAATACACCATGAAACGTCATCACAGGCATATAATGCGAAAAAACTTGATAAGGAAATGGCAGGAACATCATCAACTAAAAAGGTTTTTACTTCCGACCTTCAGCAATGTCTTCCAACTTCCTATCTTAAGACCTCTGTTTCGTTCTATAAACGTCCACTGTGGACGTTTAACTTAACAGTACATGACTGCATTACCAATGATGCTTTTTGCTACATGTGGCATGAAGGCGTTGGAGGAAGAGGAGGGAACGACATCGCGTCCTGCTTGTTTCAACATTTGCAGTGTATACCAGAGACAATAAAATCGGTTATCTATTATAGTGATTCATGCCCAGGGCAAAATAAAAATTCCTTTTTGGTCACGATGTTTTCTATCTTGATGAATAATTCTCATCTAGAAGAGATTCATCACAAATTTTTGATTCCGGGTCACACTCATATGGAGTGTGATTCAGATCATGCCATAATTGAAAAAAAGAAAAAGAAAACGAATATGAAAATACACCATCCTCGAGATTGGTTCAATTTTATTCGAACAGTTGGCAATAAACGCCATTTTGAAGTAATTGAGATGAAAGATAAATTTCTAAATTTTTCTTTTCTATCTAAATCTAAATTCACATTTCGAAAAATTGATATGGAAGGAAACAAATTTCGTGTTTTATAAATGTTCGCATAATGAAGCAGAACCATTCAAACAACTTTTAATTTCAAAAAGAGGTGTAAGCAATGTTCACGTTTCTGAAATACAAAACTAATACGATGGTCCACTTAAAATAAATAAAGCTAAAAAGGATGACCTAATTTCAATGCTGCCTTTAATAGATGCACAATTTCATTCATTTTATATTGGGCTGGCGACAGAAGAATGTGTTAAAAACACGCACCAGGACCTTCCAGATTCGGAAGACGAATGAATTAATTTTTTTATTATATTATGTAAACTTTACTATTTCATGATAAATTTGAATGAATTTTATATTTTGTACATGAATGTGTAATTATTTTTTTTTTTATAAATAAAGAGTAAAAGTAAAAATTATTTTTAACAAAAGTATTTAATTATTATAAGGTTCGCTTCCCGGTGGTGACAAGGAAAAAATTTCACGGCTGGTTTAGGATAGGATCAATAAATTAATCACTCATTATCCGAAAAGAAAATATGATTATGAAACCTCATTTAACGCGCCCAAATCTCTTGATAGGATATAGTGCCAGAGAGAGAGAGAGAGAGAGAGAGAGAGGGATTTAATTATTTGGAAAAACAACTTATCTTTAATTGCGAATTAGAAAATCAACTGGAAATATAACTTAAGTAACTTAAGCGAAAAATATTAAGTTTTATTTTTTAGTAAAATCACTTATCTGCTAAATCGTCATTTTCCTAAATAACTTCAAGGAAAATTTGGAAAAATGGGGTTCTGAATATTTTAGCCCACAACTATCTTACTCTATTTGACTTTAACTTACAATTTTGTGGGCATAGTTTTTCATATTTAGTTAGGTGATTAATATTGCTGTTTCTGAATATTCACTGAATTTCAGTTAAGTGATTATGTTGAATTGCCCCAGATTTATTAATCGATGGAGGAAAAATTAAGTAATAATTGTTGATGCAACTTGATTCAAACTTGCTGCAGAATAAATCGGACAACGTTTTGGCACCTAGGCTGCATTTAAACGCAAGTATAATTTAAACTTGTGCCAAGGGTTTCGAAAATGACTCGATCTATTTTAATCAAAATTCGTTTACGATAGTTCAGCGGCTCTATTCTTGTACTTAAATGATCATAACGCCGTTCGACGCTACCTTCGCGGATATGAAAGAAATTTTCTGTGTAATGCCAGCTGTCATAATGACGCTTTTGAAGTTAGACCTAAACTAGTCCTAAACCAACAAAAACAAACGAAAGTGTGATTGTATTGGTAAAAATTAAATAAAAATGACATTTAGGCGAAATAAAGAAATATTTGAATAGTTTTTTAATTGAAATTATTCTTTACAAAAAAAAAACATTTTTGGAATTGCGTAGTTAAAATAAATAATCTTTTCCATCCAAAGAATATAGGATTTTGTTAAGAAATTGAATATCTCGAGAATTAATATGTTTTTCACCGAGTTCTGGAGTAGGTGATGATAAACATATTAATTCTCTAGATGTTCAGATTCTTAAGAAAATTTTAAATGCTTACTATATAGCACAGATTTTTAAAGCATTTATTTGACCACGTTAATCCCATTAGCTTTTTAAATGGTTTAGAGGTTCGGAAGTTTTAATCTCAACCTTTCAGAAAATCATACAGTATTATTTGATAGAGGGATATCCAGTTTATTAATAAAGGCATTCATTTTAATTTTATTGATGTTCAGAATAATTCTACACTAAAAAACGAAGGGGGTTCAAGCTACCTGAACCGCAAATGTTTGTTAAAACATTAGATCAACAATTAAAAATCACGTATGTCATCGCTAATTACAAGAAGTCGATAATTATTCCAAGCATTGAAGTTCGTTGCGGAGTTCATGCATTTTGGGAATGTGATTTTGGAGGCGATGGAAAAACTTGAAATTGTTTTTAGCGCTATACAGTAAACATTCGATTTAACGAGAGCGTTAAATTATCTGTCCCAGCTGGCCATATTCCAGAATTTTTTCCAATATCATTTAAGATTCCTATATACATCCAACATACTCAATCCCAACATAATCGGTTAAGAATTAATCGAGTTCCGGCCAATGTGGCCATATTCCAAAATTCCATCCTAAAATCATTTATTCCTTTTTCCATCCAACATACCCAATTCCATCATAATCGGTTAAGAATTGATCGAGTTCCGTCCCAGGTGGCCATATTCCAGAAATTCTTCTAAAAATCCTTTAAAAATCCAATTTCCATCCAACATACCCTATCCCAACATTATTGGCTAAGAAATGCCTGAGTTCCGTAGCAGATTAAATTCGATCGAGCCGATTAAATTTAAAAAAAATCGGATTTACCGGACTCCCCAATTATTCTGTTAAATCGAGGTTTCTCTGTTTAACCTTTTACGTGACATTTTAATGCAACATTTTCACGCAACAATTTAACGCTACATTTAACAGAACAGTATTTTACGCAAATTGTATCGTGAACCCAAAATTAGTCCCCTATATGTTTTACCAAACATAAAAAATTGAATCAAATATTTTAAAAATTCGCCTAAATGCCATTTTTATTTAACTTTTACAAACACATTCTCATTTTTTGTTTGTTTGATAGTTTAGGATCAATTTAGTTTTAACTTCAAAAGCGTGTACACTCGTGTGAAGTTTGTGCTAAACTATTCCTAATATTAGTTCTACTCTAGTTAGTTCTAACTTCACCCGCATTCATAATGTACATCTTTCAAACGAATACTGTATCGCCTTTAATTACCCAATTTTGACATTCATTTCTTAATCAAAATGGCTGTCTATAGACTTGGCGACCACATGAAAATGGGTAGGGTGTACAACGAAATTGTTTGCCTGCGGAATTTGCAAGCTTCATATCAATAATGAGGTATTTGAGTGCTTTTAGCGGAATAAAATGTTTACTAGGTGATAGCTGTCGTTATTAGTTCTTCCATGAACTGTAGCTGTAACATTTTATTGCGTAGTGATGATTATGTTCATTGAATTACCTTCGATCAAAGTAGCAGCTCCGTATTTCGTTAAAACCGAATTTAAACAGCTCCACATTTCGTTTAAAATTTAACTGTGTATAAAGTTTTACTTTACAATGTACCAACATTACCTGACCTTTTTCGAATTTTTACAAAATAATACTAATCGACTAAAGAATAATATGTAAGTAACATCTATATTTTCCTATCATTGCGTTTCTAGAGCAAAGCATCACATATTATATATAGGTTTTTCAGATTAAATGAAACCTTTTGCAAATCAAGTGCAACCTTTTGCAAATTTGCAAATTAAACAAATTTGTTTCATTTGTTTTCACTTAATTCTTATTTTACAATTAGAATGAAACTTTTTAATAAATTAAATGAACTAATTTGCAAATAAGTTGAAACCCATAAAATTTTATCTCTAAATTAAAATAAAGCAATTTTATTTAAATTATACAATAATTGGACATGTACCCCATTCCTTACGAGACCACCATCACCCATTTTGCGAAACAAATTAAAATCATTTTAACTATACACCTAATTCTGTTTTTACGCGATAGATACGTTCCCAGAAAATTCGCGCAAAAAAAGATATGGCATCCATATAAAAGTAAAGGATTGGTTCTACATTTGTAAAATTAACTCAAATAATGTGATTAGAGTACATACTAGCTGACCTGTGACTGAATAATCAGTCACGTGAATACATTTTGTTGAATTTTTGGTTAAGAAATGATTAAGTAGATTTTTTAAGATGTAAATTTGATGCACTTTTATCAAAAATAAATTAAATTCATATACGCGGTTAATTTTTAAATCTTAAACGGCAAGCACGCGCTCAAATGTGCACAGTATGACTTACGTGTCAAGTCAAATATCCATATCTCAAACAGGAAGCGCGCGCTCGGGATCACATGATCACTTACGCACCCAAACTAAATATTAAAATCTCAAAAGGGAAAAGCACACAATTGCTGAGGCAAACTTTAATCTAAATATTTCATAAGAAATGTACAAAAGGATAATAAAATAGTAAAATATATTACAATTTACATGCACAGAATCTCTTCAAAAAATACATTCTTTGTTGTGATGTGCTCATCCTGATCAGCTGATTGATCGCTTGTCTCAACGATAAACACCTTGAGTCCGTCAAATGAGCGGAATCGTGAAAAGGCCACATACATCTGATCATGCGTAAATTGAACATGTAAAATTGAGATAGCAACAAGAGACAGATATAGCTATCACGAAACTTGTATTGAATAAGAAATATACGCACATTAAAATATTTTTTCCAATTTTCTGCATTTTTATTTAATAAATTAATGATGTAACTATAGTTTAAGCAAAATAATTTAATTTTTGTTATAAAAATGCGATAAACTAAATTTGTTGTTATTTTTTGTTTCATTCCTTTCCCAGTATGCAATTATTCCACTGTGTGGAAAAAGCTGCTCAAATGTCGTACAAAATTCCGTACTACAAAATATCAAAGACACAAAAATATTGATTTTGGAGAAAAATAATTGTTTTTCTCTTTCTATTTCGCGGTAATATTATTTTCGTTTTATAAGTTTCGATTGTATCTTTTATTTTCAGTTTCTTCTGACAAGTTGACGTGCACGGTTGCCCTACATAATAAATTTTTTTTTACTTTAAAGTGTTGTGTTTCATTATAATGTTTTTCGATTTGTTAAAGTAAATAATTTTAAATTTAAATATATAATAATAATTATTAACTTATTTAGTGATCGCGATGTGCAAATTTGGACTAAAAAGGTAATAGAGATCTGTCTCACAATGGCGTCGTCGCGAAATACATTTACGTAGTAAATTTTCAATGATTTTTTTTTTCCAAGATCTCAATATGGTGGCGGATGCAATACAACGTGGCGGATGCAATACAACGTGACGGATGCAATACAAAACTCAATTTATGAAATTTAAATATGTAAATAAATTTTCTATGTTTTTTGTACACAAATACAAAATAATGTGAATAAAAAATTAATATTTATTTTATTATAAATGGAAAATTTTGTTTTATTTCAAATAAGAATTATTATTTATTCCAATTGGAAAATATATACAAACACGTGCTTTTTGTTTCTGTGATTTTTTCTCTTTTTAGTTGGGATTCACACCGACACCGGAATTTTTGTGACACTTTTCTTTGGCGGGGAGTACGAATTTCCGCGTGATACACATGGTTCTTTCCATAGAAGCAGTGTGGTTTTAGAACGCGAATGTAAATGGAATTCCGTCGGCATTGCATATTGGGAACACGTGCTTTTTGTTTCTGTGGTTTTTTCTCTTTTTAGTTGGGATTCACACCGACACCGGAATTTTTGTGTGACACTTTTCTTTGGCGGGGAGTACGAATTTCCGCGTGATACACATGGTTCTTTCCATAGAAGAGGTGTGGTTTTAGAACGCGAATGTAAATGGAATTCGGTCGGCATTGCATATTGGGTTAAAGGAAATAGTACTAAAAAAAGCAAAGACGGCAATCAGTTAACCAAAGTTAGAAACCATTTAGTACACGTTTAAAAAATCCAATATGAATATTAAAATCTAATTCAAAAATGACTATAAAATATTTAAATTATTTCATTCAACATTGAAAGAAAAATGTTTCACGGACATGTCAGAAAACATTTTATTTTCAGAAATTGTTATATTAACGGCAATGCGAACTTCCTCCTCATAAGAAATTTCGTGATCATGCACTAAATGAATCAATAATTTTGAAAATGCACGAAAATAACAAAAATGTAAAACTAATATTTTTTAGACTTATATCGTTTTGCATAATCCTATATTAAAAAGTATCATTAAGAAATTTAAAATTTTTGAACTTTACACCGTTTTGAAAAATCTAAATATATAATTCGACCGGGATCCAATTTGGAGAAAAAATTGTTAATTTGTGATTATTTCCTATTTTAAAAGTGTTAATTTGTTAATTCTTGAAAGGTAATGTAATGTAATGATCTATGCCCAGCATCAATAAAACCTGAATCACAATCTCTGTGGATGGCCGATAATGGCCAGTTGTCTTTGTGTAATACTTGTTTATGTGTAGAAAATGTTTTATGGATAGAAATATATACGAGAACTTTTTAATGTTTTAAGTATTTCTAATCGGTGATTTAATTTTATTTATATCAAACTTGAATCATCATATCTGAGCGGTTATTTGTTCAATTTTCAATAAAATAAGCATAATTTAATATTACATAGTATGTAGCTTATAAAAAAATTATTCCGAAACATCTAATTTAATTTAGTGTTTATAATAGGAATTTAATGGGCTATTTTATTTCACAAGAAAGCAAGAGTGAATACCATTATTTTGTTAATAAAGCGTAACAGAAATCATCTAATTACTTGAATATTGACGGTTATGCCAAACATTGAATTGAATAATAATCATAATAGTTCTAATCATATTAAACAATTTTCAGATTTCTAATAGGAATTGTACTAAAAATAGTTCCAGCTGTTTTAGTTAGATGTCACTTTTTAATTATATTTTGTGGATGACCATTGCTTATACATATACACGGCCAATTCGAAGGCAAATAAAAATATACGGTTTGTATGTATCCCTTTCGAGTTCAAACATTTTTTTTCCTTCAATTTAAGCTTACCATACACAAATGTGTATGTAAATAATGTCAGGATGTAATGTCTTCCGGATTTTAACGGATCTTAGTTAAATGGGATTTTTTTTTTGAAAAAAGCATAATAGTTTGATAACATATAAATTAGATAACATATTAATTATTTCATTATTTGTTAATATATAATATTATTTCATTATCATATCATCATACAAGCCGTTTTCCTTGACTTGTATGAGGTAAATTTTACGCAATGTTGAATGGCCACTATCGGCCATCCACAGAGATGGTGATTCAGGTTTTATTAATGCTGGGCATAGTTCATTATATTATCTTTCAGGAAAACTAAACAAATTTATAGGTATTTCGAGCCGTTTTTTAGCTACAAGCCGTTTTCCTTGATTTGTAAGAGGTAAATATTAAGCAATGTTTAATTTCGGTTCTTAATTTTTACGCATTTTTATTGTAATATAGAAAATTTAGTTTTTTATCATGTTTTATTTTTTTAAATTTAAATTAAAATAATTTTTTTGAATAAAATAATTTTAATATAAATACTTTAATTGCGAATTTATCACTATATCTTCCTATTAGAATCTTAATATTTCTTATTAGACTTTGGTTTAGCAGTGTAACACACATACATACACACAGCCGTGGAATCCGTGGAAAACTTCACACCCGTCATCTTTCCCAGTTCCTGCATTTGTGATGTTTTTTGTTCATTCAATCAGCGTGGAAAAATTGCTTCAAACGCATGCAAAAGTGTATAGATCTTCATGGGGAATGTTTTGAAAAACAATAAAGCGATTTTCGATGATTAATATTTGTTTTTATTCTCTAATCCCGAAATAACCCTTTTGTGATTTACTAACACAATTGTGCGGGTAGGGCAAAAGTACCATGTCAAAAGTTAGTTTTGTATGTTTTTTGAACCAACTTACACATTTGTGAATTCCTTTTTAACTTATTTTCGTCCGAAAAAAACACTATATCTATACACACAATTGTGTTGGTTTTACTTCAAATCAAGCGACATTTTTTATCAACAAAGCCATTACATACTATGGTTTTTTATTCACACATTTGTGTGGGTTGGACTAAAACTGAGCCAATTTTTTTATTTTCTTGGTTGAAAGGCAGCCCTCGTATATATATAAAAATGGATGTTTGTATATACAGTGGTGGACAGAAAATTAGGGACAGCAAAAAAAAAATTAAATTAATAATGTAACAAAACTCAAATAATTTATTTAATTCCAAATGGTTGGTTTACAACTAATTTTGTATACGCTTCGTATGATAGTAGAAATAATTTCAAAAATAAACAACTTTTCTCAAAAAATCCAAAAAAATAAAAAAAGGCTGGACATAAAATTAGGGACACTAGAGTTACAAGCGAATAAAACTAATTCCATTCCCAATTTCTAATATAAATATTAGTATTTGGTAGCCTGTCCTTTATTTTTAATCACTGCCTGGCATCGTCGTGGCTTAGAATCTATTAAACTTTGACATCGTTGGATAGGTATTAACTCCCAAGCTTCCTTAACGGCTTTCCATAGTTCTTCCTTATTTTTTGTTTTTTTGCCGACTACGGCAACTTCAAGGTCCTTCCACAGATGCTCAATTGGATTGAGATCGAGAGATTGTGCTGGCCAAGATAAAAGATTGATATTTTTGCTATCCAAATACTGTTTTGCCTTCCTAGACGTGTGCTTAGGGTCATTATCTTGCATGAAGACCCACCTTAAAGACATGTTTTCTTCAGCATACGGGTGCATGACGTTCTGAAGTATATCATCTACGTAAACGTGCTGATCTATTATTTCTTTAATCCAGTATAAAGGTCCAACACCATTGTAAGATAAGCATCCCCATACTTTAATATTTCCTCCGCCATGTTTCACCGTTTTTATTGTGTGCTGAGGAAGAAATTCTTGGTTTTTTGGCGTACGGACATACTGTCTCCCATCAGAACCAAACAGATTAATTTTGGTTTCGTCGCTCCATAGTATGTTTCTCCATTTTTGGATCCCGCGGTCACCATTCCAATCAATATGGTCTTTGGCAAATCGGAGTCTATCGACGATATTTTTTTTTGCTAAGAAGTGGAACTTTTCGAGCTGATCTGCCATACAGATTACACTCTGCTAGACGTGTTCGAATATTGCGCGTACTAATTTCTAAATTTAGTTCCATTTTAACGTCAACAGATGTCTTAAAAGGATCTTTTTTCACTATTTTGGAAATATGACGATCTGTCTGAGGCATTGTTTTCCTTTTCACACCGCGTTTATTGTGTGACTTTTTTCTTTTTATGGCATTGGCAACCATATTCTTCGAACATTGAACGATGGCAGCAATTTCACGGTATGATTTACCTTGACTTGTCAATTTTAATATCATCCGTCTTTCATCCGGTGAACAATCCACACCATGGCCCATTATCGTTAAACGTGATATATTTTTTTTATTTTTTTGAGAATTTTTAATAAACTACAATATTATCTTGTTACTAAAAGGAAATTACAGTTTTTAAATATTAAAAATTAAAAAAATAATACAGAAAAAATACGTGTCCCTAATTATTTGACCACTTTTGTTTGACGTTTCCAACATTCTAGGGGAATTCCCGAAATATATCAAAAATAAAATACATTTTTATTATATTTTGTAGTACTAGAGCAAATTAGAATTCTTTTAAAACAAATGTCAGATCAATGGGATAAAGTGAAATATTGAATATAGAGTTTTAGTTATGTTCCAAATAGCTGTCCCTAATTTTCTGTCCACCACATATATGTTACCGTTTCACTCCAACATCGTTCAACCGATCGCCATGAAATTTTTACCATGTACAAGTTGCATATCCAGAACCAACCTTACGATATTTTGGAAGGAGCTGGACCCCGGGGTCAAGGGGCTGGGTACAAATTTTTGCGAAAATTATAATTTTCTTTAAATTTTTCCACGAAAATGAGTTTACGGGGCTGGTTATATGAAACTACTGACATGTTCGAATCTGAGGGGCCCAGCCCTAGATCAAAAATTAATTTTTGCATGTATAGATACAAATATTTGATTATTCCAAAATGACTTCTCAGCCGCTCAACCGATCGCCATGAAATGTTTACCATGCAAATGTTGCATGTGCAGGACCAATCTTACGATTTTTTTAAAGGGGCTGAACCCTGGGGCCTGGGGGCCATGGTACAAATTTTTCCGAAAATTATAATTTTCTTTAAATTTTTCCACGAAAATGAGTTTATGGGGCTGGTTATATGAAATTACTGACATGTTCGAATCCGAGGGGCCCAGCCTTGGATCAAAAATTAATTTTTACATGTATTGATACAAATATTTGATTATTCCAAAATGACTTCTCAGTCGCTCAACCGATCGCCATGAAATGTTTACCATGCAAATGTGGCATGTTCAGGACCAATCTTACGATATTGTGAAAGGGGCTGGACCCCGGAGTCTAGGGGCCATGGTACAATTTTTTTCAAAAATTTAAATTTTTTTACGAGAATGAGTTTTGGAAAGGGGTTATATGAAATAAGAGACATGTTCGAATTCGGGGGGTCCGCCTCTGGGTCAAAAATACATTTTTACATGTAAAGTTACAATTATTTGATTGTTCTGAAATAACGCCTTAGCCTCTTTACCGATCGCCATGAAATTTTTACTAGTCTAGGGGCCATGGTACAATTTTTTTCAAAAATTTAAATTTTTTTACGAGAATGAGTTTTGGAAAGGGGTTATATGAAATAAGAGACATGTTCGAATTCGGGGGGTCCGCCTCTGGGTCAAAAATACATTTTTACATGTAAAGTTACAATTATTTGATTGTTCTGAAATAACGCCTTAGCCGCTTTACCGATCGCCATGAAATTTTTACCATGTATATGTTGCATGTTCAGAACTAAGCACACGATACTTTTGAAGGGGCTGGACCCCGGGGTCTAGGAGCTGTGGTACAATTTTTTTCTCAAATTTCAATTTTTTTAAGATTATTGACGGGAATGACTTTAGGAAAGAGGTTATATGAAATTAGTGACATGCTCCAACCCGGAAGTCTACCCTGGATCAAGAATTCATTTTTACATGTATAGATACGATTATTTAAATGTTCCGAAATAGCGCCTTAGCCGCAAATTTAGACACCAAAAAGGATATTTGGCGTGCGATACACAAATCATACCTCTACTAGAATTGATTTAATTATTCAAATTAATTTTATTAATTTAAATTTAAGTCAATCTTTCATCATTTTAACTGAAGACAAATCTCGGAACACTTATATTATCCATACTAATAATCCATTTTTACTGGTTTGACATGTACTGTTTAGTGATATCCTATTTATCATATCCTGTTTGGAAATGTACCATAGTCAGCGAGTTCTAATTTCCACATAACCTCAGAAATAATTAACATTCTATTTTAATCCACTATTGCAACCGGCGGCTTTTAATGAAAATAGTAGTTTTATACTAAACGCCAATAGTTTATTACTTTATTTAGTTTATTACTTAAATAATCAATGATTGTTTCATAAAATCAATTCTAGGAAAGGTACCAAAAAATATTGTATGTATAAACTGATTTACTTTGAAAAGTACTATCGTTTTATATTTGAAAATAGCCTCTTCTACAAGAAACACACTTGGATTCAAATTATTGTACGTGTAAAATTGCCTTAGTTTGAAAAAACTTCTCTTGTTTTTCGAAATGTCATTTTCAACCACAGTTCGCGGTAAAACGTATCGAAGTGGACATTAAAATCGATTTGATAAATTAATACTAATTTCTGTTTTGAATGCCCGTCATTCCTGATTAATTAGCTACACGTTTCAGTTTTGCTTAAAAATGCCACCGAAAAAAAGATAAATTGGGCAGGTAACTGCAAAGTCGAAGAAGATTAGGGCCGCAAGGGTGGCTGAATTAAGCAAACAGTATGAAACACGACTTGCAAACGTTCGAAGCAGTACATCTTCTTCTAGAGCTAATGAAACAACTAAACAGCGTAAAACACGACTTGAAAATGTTCGAAGCAGGATGTCTTCTTCTAGAGCTACTGAAACCATTGAACATCGTGAGGCCCGGCTGGAAGTCGATCGGTTACGATATGGACGATTAATAGAAAGTTTTAGAGGTGATTTAAAGTTAGCAGCATTCAATTACGAGAAAGACTATGATTACAATGTTTCAATTGGGCAAATGGAAAACATTTCTTTGTATTGTCATGCTTTAAAGTTTCACAATGAATCGCCTGGAATGTGTTGTTCAAATGGAAAAGTGAATTTGCCTCCTCTGAATGATCCACCTGAAGCTCTTCTAGCTTACGTCTCCGGAACTACTGAGTTATCCAGACATTTTCTACAAAATATTCGAAAATACAACTCATGCTTATATACCTCCCGTGCAACGCCGGGTAACTCAGCTAGTATTATATATTTTTTTAGGTGTGACCAATAATAAACGCGGTTCGTGATCGATGCTTACAACTACCACTTGAAGTAAACTTACGTATTGAAGAGCAAATCATTCCATTCAAGAGAAGACTAAGTGCTAAGTAGTACTTAAAGAATAAACCAAACAAATGGGATATACAACTATTTGTGTTGTGAGGAAGCAGTGGTCAAACATACTTTTTTTATCCTATATCAGGGCTCATATTATGAGTTATCTGATTACAACAACAAGAAATTTGGCTTTGGAGCTGCTGTAGTTCTTCATTTAGTACAAAATATCAAAAAATCAGGCCACAAACTGTTTTATGATAATTATTTTACTTCCTTCACTCTTTTGGAACTCCTTAAGAAAAAAGGAATCAATGCTGCTGGCACAATGGAAATCAACCGCTTCTTTAAACCTCCTTTTATGGAAGATAAAGAATTTAAGAGACTTCCACAAGGTTCCTTTGAAGAAGTTATCGACTGCGATCAGAATGTCGTTTTGGTAAAATGATTGGATAACAAGCCTATTTATATTGCATCCAACTTTGTGGAAAAGAGTGATATATGTTTGGCAGAAAGATGGGATAACGCACAAAAACGATATATAGAAATTTCGCAACCAGAAGTAATACATTTAAGTAACAAAGGTATGGGCGGAGTAGATGTATTTGACCAATCTCTATCGTATTATCGGACTTTTATTAAACCAAAAAATTGGAGCTTGTGAGTTATAGCCGATTTTTTAGATTTTGCAATTTCTGCCAGTTGGACGGAATATAGAAAAAATATGTTGAAGCAAGGTCATCTTCAAAATGAAATTAAAGATTTGTTGGCGTTCAGAGTGGAAATTGCGTACTATTTAGTAAGTATAATGGAGCATAGCCGAAAACTCGACGAAGGCTCGTCCAGTATTATTATTATTTTTTGAATATACTTCCAAGGAATTATAAACAAAGATATCATTCTACTAAATTAACGTCCACCCATGGCAATCCACGCAGAGCAAAGCGCAAGAATCTACGTTGTACCGCTTCAATTCTTCGTATATGCACTTCATGGTATGGGGACCAAACCTGACTAGCATACTCGAGCAGGGGCCGAACAAATGTCAAATAGAGAGCCCTCGTAACATAAGGGTTCAAAAAATCCTTAGACCAGCGTTTCACAAATCCAAGCGAAGAGTTTGCTCTGTTGACAATAAAATCGATGTGATCTCTAAAGTTAAGTTCGCGGTCACAAATTACCCCTAGGTCCCGTATGGTTAAAACTTTTACGACAACAGAACTATTGATGGTATACTCACGACTAATGGAATTTGTGCGTTTTCTTGAGTATGTTATGCATTGGCATTTACTCACATTCAGATCAAGATTATTTTTAGTACACCAAGTCATTATGCAATAGGTTAACATCGGTGGAACATGAGATTTGTCTGTAAATTTTCATATCGTCTGCATAAATAGAAATTGGCGAGTTTTTGATCATGTAATAAACATCATTGATGGACAAGATGAAAAAAGTAGGCCCAAGATGACTGCCCTGTGGTACCCCGGAAGTAGCTATAAAAGGGGCAGATATGGATGACCTGAAGATCACCTGATACTTACGTTCCCTAAGATAAGAGTCCACCCATAGTAAGAATTGAGGTCCAAAACCAAGCGCCCGGAGCTTAAACAAAATTATCTTATGGGAAACCCTGTCAAACGCCTTGCTGAAATCCGTGGTAATAACATCAACTAAACTATGTATATTTAAAAAAAAAACTAACTATGGTTAATTACTTGAAAACTGCGTTGCATATTCTTTCCTCAAGGCTATTGTTCTTGGCGAATTCATAGACTCCATTTCCAGACTAGCTAATTTCAATGTAGTTTGAAGTTTCCTTAGGCCGTTTTGAATGCTTGAGAGGCTCAGTAGTACATTTTGTTCTGCACACTTTTGTTGGATAATAGCCAACGTAAAACCAGGGTTAGTTTCACCTAACGATCTCCTCCTTTCTTTTTTAATAATAATTCGTACTCATTTTGTCTGTAACGACGGAGCACTGTTTTAGCAGGGTTAATATTTAGTCTGGCGATATTTGCAGCATTTTCACTTCGTCAAGCAGTTTTATTAAATTTTTTTTTTCGAGATATATCTTTTGGTAATTTACGGTTTGTCGATTGTTTCTTCGTTGAGGATCTTAAAAGTGGTTTATTATTGTAATAAAAATATTTTTACATATTATTATAATAGATGATATTTATATTATGTATAATGTCACCTGATGAACTATTGGATTCAGATGAACTCATTTTAACAACTTTTAATTATGACTGCTAAACATGAAAAAATGACAAAATGAAATTCTTAAATTTTACTATACATAATTAATACGTGTTTCAATGAATCCGTGAAATTAAAACAGAAGGTATTTTCTAAACATTCAGGAAGGAAAAGTTTACAGGTTTCAATTTATTTGCAAATTATTTCATTTAATTTAGTAAAAAATTTCATTCTAATTGTAAAATGTTTTACTTAATTTGCAAATAGTTTCGGTTAATATGCAAAAAGGTTGCACTTGATTTGCAAAAGGTTTCATTTAATCTGAAAAACCTATACGTAGGAGTAGGTCATTGTCATATAAAAATTTGGGTTCAAATTTTTAAAATGTGGGTACCAAAAAACTAATGATTGATGAAAGAAACAATAATTTTCGACATTGTCTACATTATTATCCTGCTAACATTGATACCAACTCCAGCAACTCTCAACACAGCAACTCTCAACACAGCAACTCTCAACACAGCAGCAGCAGCAGCAATGTTAATCCTCCACGCATCCTTAGGGCTGTCCCTAAACCGAAAATCATATTTGTATCCCGGTTGTGTAACAATACAACTAGCGCCGATATTATATCACACGTTAATTCTATATTAAATTCGCATAACATCCAAGGAGAAAATGTCAAATGTAAAAATATATCCCGCTTCAATGGACAAGTTGCGTCTTTTAAATTAACCATTCCTGAAGCTACATTTGACCTATTACTTTCCCCAGAGTCATGGCCCGAAACAACGTATCTCAAAGAATTTGTCGATTTTCGAAATAATAATAATAATAACATGACAGTTCCAAAAAACTTAAACGCTTGTCCCTCTACTACCAGAACGTAAGGGGACTTAGAACTAAATCTCGCGAAATCTTTTTAGCAATTCAAAGACTTCCATTTGATGTTTTTGCCCTCACTGAGACCAATTTGAACAATGATTTCAACAGTAATGAATTTTTTACCTCGGATTTTAACGTCTTCCGGAAAGATGGTTCTTATTGTCCAGACACGAGTTTAACAGGTAGAGGGGTTCTTATTGCAGTGCACATCAATTTTGATAGTCAAATTGTTATCATTCCTAACACTGATAATATCGAACTAGTGTGTGTCAAAATTAAAAATAATAAAAATAATATTTTTATTTTATGTTGCTATATTCGCCCACTAAGTCAGATTGTAAGCTATCAGCTTCATACTAATGCTGTTGACTTTGTCATTGACCTGATGAATACTCAAGATGACATCTTTGTTGTGGGTGATTTCAATCTCCCCGGGCTTAAGTGGACTTATTCAGACGATAACACTCATTATGTTGCTTCGAATGCACTAACCGCCAAAGAAACTTTATTCACTGACAATATGTTGAACTCTGGACTATTTCAGATTAGTAACGTTAAGAATAGTTTGAACAGGCAGCTCGATTTGGTGTTTTCCTCTGTTATCGACAATAGCGTCGCTTCTGAATCCAATCTAATCCTCTGTGCCATAGATGTATACCACCCTCCCATTTTGATCACTTTTGGTCTGGAACAAGACAATCCCAATGTCAACTCTATGACTCCATTACGTTTCAATTTTCGTAAGGCCGACTTTGTGAAGCTTAAACAATTATTGGCTAACGTTGACTTTAACACAATTTTAAATGATCATAACGATATAGAAACACAAACAGTCAATTTTTACTCTGCAGTTTTTGAATGTTTTAAACATTCCATTCCGTATACCCGCCAAAAAACTGTATCGCCATCACCTCCGTGGTATAATAAGGAATTACGAACGTTACGTAACCTTAGAAACAAACGTTGGCAAAGATTCATGAAAACCAAATCTGACTCTGATTACTCTAATTATTTAAATAGTTATAATGATTTCAGTAGTTTGTCTGACGAACTTTATGGGAATTATATCAGACTCATGCAATCCAATCTAATCGCTGAGCCTAAGTGTTTCTGGCGCTTTATCAATATGAAAAAAAAGTCTGACGGATACCCTTCCACTTTCAAATATAAGGATCATTCCTCTAATGATCCCAAAGTCATAGCAAATCATTTTGCTAACTTCTTCAGTTTGGCTTTCACAAATAGCGGTTTTGAGCCCGATGAAGGTTACTTTACACATATGAATAACTGTACTCGAACAACCTTAACTTCTATTCAAATCGATTATGAATCCGTGGTACATAAGATTTCCAAACTTAAAGATGATTTTTCATCCGGTCCTGACGGACTACCATCCATCGTCCTAAAAAACTGTAGTGATATTCTTGCTCAGCCACTGACTACACTTTTCCAAAAGTCGCTTTCACTTGGCATTTTTCCATCTATTTGGAAAAGTTCGTTTATAGTTCCCATTCATAAGAACGGTTGCAAGTCAGACATTTGTAATTACAGACCGATTGCGAAATTATCTAGTATTCCTAAGCTGTTTGAAAGTATTGTGTATGACTCACTGTACTTTCATTGTAAACCGTTGTTTTCCGACAATCAGCATGGCTTTCTCAAAGCACGGTCCACGACAACAAACCTTATTGAATTCACATCACAAACTTTAGATACGTTGGAGGCAGGGAATGAGGTTGATGTCATTTTCACGGATTTTAGCAAGGCGTTCGACAGGATTTCTCATGAAGTCATCTTGTTCAAGCTTAAGGCCCTTGGTTTTCCTCCCCAAATTCTCCGTTGGATCGGCTCTTACCTAAAAGAGCGTATATACCATGTACTGTTCAGGTCATCAGTATCAGCTCGTATCTCAGCAACATCTGGAGTGCCCCAAGGCAGCCATCTGGGTCCAATTTTTTTCATTTTGTCAATTAACGACGTTGAATGTTTGATTAAAAATTCATCCATATCTATATACGCCGATGACATGAAGATTTACAAACTGATTTCAAACACAACGGATAAGAGCCTATTACAATGCGACCTCAACAACTTCTCCACTTGGTGTGCTAAGAACAACCTCGATTTGAACGTGGGTAAATGCAAAACAATCACCTACTCTCGAAAACGTGCACAGTCTATCTCTCGCGACTATTACATTAACAGCGACGCCGTTACCAGAGCCAGTTCTGTTCGAGATTTGGGGGTCATTTGCGACAGTGAATTGAATTTTAGACATCACATCGATCGTATTATCAGCCAAGCCAATTCTGCGCTCGGTTTCATTAAGCGTTGGTCGAAAGAATTCGACGATCCTTATGTTACGAAGGCTCTCTATTCAACATTCGTTCGTCCCCTGCTCGAATATGCTAGCCAGGTGTGGTCGCCTTATCATGAGGTTCACATTAAAAGGATTGAAGCAGTCCAGCGTAGATTTCTTCGCTTTGCTTTACGCGGACTACCATGGGTGGACATGTTTAACCTGCCTCCATATCAAGATCGTCTGCAGCTAATTAATTTACAATCACTTAGTAAGCGCCGAGTTGTTGCGGACGTGGCTTTCATCCATCAAATACTAACTGTGGGTATCGATTCTTCTGCTCTGTTGGGTAAAATCAATCTAAATATAAATTCTCGGGATTTAAGATCAGTACCTATGTTTAGAATCGACCCTCATCGAACTGATTACGGAAAGAATGAGCCCGTCTCTAGAATGTTGTACGAAGCTAATCAGCACTGCCATCTTATCGATTACAATATGACAAAACGTACGTTGAAAAAACGTCTTTATTTTTCTTGACTATAGTTTGATATTTTATTTAACTTATTTGTTTTTTGTTTTTTTGTGTCATTTTATTTTGCTTGACTTTATCTTTTATCTATTTAAATTTTTTAAAATCTATCAAATCTGTTTGTACTAAGCAGACTCGACTTCCGTTTTCCTGCCGTCTGCGACGGGTATCATCTTGCTTAACTATTCATTTAGCTATCTATTTATAATCACATTTGACTTTTTTTTTTTTTGCCGCTTTAAAATCCAATTTTTTAATTTCTCTGGTTAAGCATCTCGATATCCTTGTTTATAATTCACTTGAATTATACTCAAAAAAATAATAATAATACAGATGGAGACTCCCCGCGCGCGGTTGGGAGGGGTAATAGGTCGTCGGGATAATTTATTATTATTTATTATTATTATTATTATTATTATCTACGTTGGCGACATCAAGTTTTAAATTGTCTACATACATTCTCTACAAATGTAGAATATTAACTTTCTACGCGATGTAGAGAATGCGGCATTGCACTATTAAGGGGTCTAGAACCTGTTATCTCTGGTTGGAACTCTGCTTGATCTGTATGGGTATGTTTAGGATTGTACAATGAACCGAGTTTGGCGTATTTAATTGATTACCGGTAAGAAAAATTAAATAGATTTAGTAATGCACAAGCCTTTTCGTGTGGTCATCAAGAACGAAAATTTAGATCCGGTAAACCACCAGCTCCAAAAAAACACGATTCTAAATTACGAGAAGACCACTGATATTTGCGACGTTAATCCTGGATTTTTGTATGATTTGTGTATTAATGTATAATGCCCTCGGCACGAATTTAAAATAAATTGTGGAAAATATTTCGCTGCACCGCGGGGACTAAAATTAATTATTGGATTGTTGGAAAATTCACACAAATATGTTCTTTAAAGTTTAAGTGGAAATTGTAATATTCCGGGGTGCACAAAACTAATTATAGGGTGGGTAAAATTTACTAACAGGTGGCCAATGGCTAAAAGAATCATATATACTGGCTCAAATTTCACTCATTTTTCAACGATCACTGCTTAACGATGATGATATATTGAGGCATACGGCGTATATGAAATGAAATGCGAACAATTTAATGAAAATGGAATAACCCTAAAATAAACCCTAGCAGCTTATTTAAAAGCATAAATATTTAAATTCCACCAAGGTACTATTCTACGTATTAACCATCACCAAATTAACGCACACAAATTTAGTCATACGTATTTACATTTTACATTCATACACCGTCAACATTTTTGTTCTTGCTATTTTTTACTGATACACGAGTTAAAGTCGGTTTCGATTTCTGTGTCAATAATAATAACTAAAGCAGCAACAAAAAGTAAAACTTTTAAAAAACATGTTACAACATTTCTTTTTTAATTTAAGTTTTTACTTTTTACAATTTTATGATTAAGTAAATTACAATTTTTTTTTTTACTATTTTTCAGTTGGCCATGACTTTATTTTCTGTTGTTGACGCATTTAATTTGTTGTAATTGGCGTATAATGAGTTCGTGTGTATACACCCGATCGTAATTTGTTTTTTGTCTATTGGTTGCCCGATCAATATTTATAAAAAAAAAATATCAAACAAAAAATTACTGATGATTTGATATAATTTATCGTAGTAAACATAAAAATCGCGGTTAGTATTTATGTAGTACAATGAGCGCGCGATTAGTGTACGAAAGAGCGAGAGAGCACGAAAATAAAAAGTAGGTGAAAGGTCGTCAACCTACCACAATAAAATATTTAATTTTTTTTTCGTATACTAACTAGGTATATATAACTACTACCACTACTACTAAGCTAAATTTTCTTCGGTATAGTACATACGGTTGTCTCATTCGTGTTTAGGAGAAAATAGATGAGGCAGAAAGTAAGAAAATGTTTAGTACACACAGAAAAACAAAATTTTATTACTCAAATAGACAGCAGTAGTTTAATCGATATTGCAGTTTTATATACACATAACATAAGTAAATAATAGTTTTATGACGCCATTTTATATTATTTAATGTGTGCACATAGAATTAGTGTTTACGTACATATAGTGTACATACATTTTATTTTTCTCGTTTTTTTTTGAGGGAGTCGGTGGGGCGAGTTAATTTTCAATGGCATTCAACAATAGATAGATAATATAATTTTCATGTTTTTCACGTTATTTATTTACATTGTATGTACTCGTATATGAATATGTACTTACAGCGGGGTGAAGGTAGTTTACTATTTTTTTTTTTTTTACTTTGATAAAACTAATACCAAATAACGCTAACATTGCGTATATTTTTGTGTACATAGGTGTAGTACTCGGTTGACTGGTTGACTTACCTGAAAATAGAAAAAGCAAATAGAAATTATAGTATTTTATTAATTAATAATTATATAAATGTTGGGCTTAGTCGAATATTTTAATGATCTTTGACGATATATTGATTTCTAGGTGTCTTAAGGAAAGACATGAAGCCTCTCAGCTAGGTCAAATTTTATTCACCACTTTTTTTTGTTACAACAAAATAGGCAATCCCAAATAGAATAAATTTTCTTTAACTAATACACGCGTCCATGCTAATTATATATGTTGTTTACGGCAAACACAATTAACCGCGCTATTGTCAATAATGAAATGTAAACAATTTTAAAATACAAAAAACAAAATAGTGCGTAGAAATTTTGCATCATTATATGGGGGGCGTATACTGTCGGCGTGATTTCGGCTTTTGGGTTATTGCATAAAACAAATCTTCGGCCGATAACCTCTCTCTCTCTCTCTAGCATTTACATCCCATGAAGAGAGTTTGGTCCTCCATCCGTCTCGGTCCATCGCTCTCGTCCTCCAATTTCGACATCCTAATACGAGTAGGTCTTGCTCGACATCGTCACGCCAGCGCGTGTTCCTCTACGACGTACTCCGGCTGGTTGTTGATGGAACACTTTGTAAATCATTCGTTGTTGTGGAGACCTTGCAACGTGGCCGAGCCATCTCACTCGATGAGATTTGACAAAGCCGATAATATCGCTACCTCCGAGAAGTTGCTTTATTTCGTGGTTCATGCGAATCCGATATTCATTGTTCGCAACTTTAATACGACCAAAAACTGAACGGATTACCTTCCTTTCGAAGGTAGATAATAATCTACAGTCGTTAGAAGTCATGGTCCAGCTCTCGCTTCCGAAAGTCAGCACAGGTCTTATGAGTGCTTTATAAAGTGCGAGCTTGCACGACTGCATTAGGTGTTTAGATCGCAATAATTTTGATTGGGCGTAGAAAACTCGTTGTCCGGTAGCGATTCGGGCATTTATTTCTGCCTGCATATCATTCAAGGATGTTATAAGTATGCTCGCCAATTCCGAGATTTGCCATGGAGATGTTCCTGGGTGTTGTTAAGAATTTCGTTTTGGTACTGTTCATCTCCAAACCAAGTCTTCTTGCGCAGCGATTGAGCGGTATGAAACTGTCCTTGATGTCGCTAGGTCGTCGGCCAAGAAGCACGATATCATCTGCATATCCAAGAATTTGGCCAGATTTATTGAATGTACAGCGCGAAGTTTCAATGGTGCTACGTACTCAAGCGCCAAATTGAACAGCACAGGCGCGAGTGCATCTCCCTGTCGAACACCAGATGTTATTTGAAAAGAGTCTGATACAGTTCTTTCAATTACAATTCTACATGCAGATTCAGACGTTGTTAATTTACACAAAGAAACGAGTTTCTCTGGAATATCTAAATATATGAGCGCGGCCCAAAGGTTGTCGCGGTTTATACTGTCATATGCGTGCCGGAAGTATATATATAGTTGATGAATGGTTATGTTGTACTCCCAACATCATCCTCATGGTAAAACACTGGTCAGTGGTCGATCGGTTGGTGCGAAAGCCACATTGATAGTCGCCAATGATGTTTTCGGCGAAACGGATGAGTCTGGCAAGTACAACATTAGCCAACACTTTGTAAGCAGTGTTCAATAGAGCTATGCCACGGTCGCCTTTTTTATGCAACGGACATATGAGCGCGGCCTCCATCGAGACCGGGTGCCTTATCGTTTTTCAATCGACTAATCGCTGCGTCTACTTCCTCTACTGTGGGATATTTGACAAAGACCTCTTCACCTGGAGGAGCTATTGCTCTAATGGGATCACTTCGTCATTCCGATTTAGCAGACTTTGAAAGTAGGTTTGCCATACTGAGAGAACATCAGCCACGTTTGTTCTCAATTCTCCATTCCCGTCTTTGATGGCTGTACTTCTTAGGTGGAAGTCTTTAGTGAGATTCCTGGCATTAGCAAAACAGTACCTTGAATTTCCTACTTCCGCTTGGAAGCTGATGTTTTCAATGCATGACCTCATATGATCGCGTTTGTTTTGTCGAACGTATTTAATCGTGACTTTCCTTGCGCGTAGATATTCTGCTAGAGTGCTTCTAGTGTTGCGAGTCAACAATTTTTCACGAAGCTTTCGTTTATTTTCGATGACCAGGCGGCATTGATCATCGAACCAATCATTGCGGGATCTCAGCGGTCTTCTGTTATGGCTGACTGTATAGCGTACCACTGCATCTGGATATTAGGAGGAGCTCCTTCGTTGTCGCTGGGCCACTCTAAATAGTTAGTGACCGCTGATTGGTAACTCTGCAGTCACGCTTGGTCTTTTAGAGCAGTGATTCTTAACAGGGGGGCCGCGGCCCCCTGGGGGTCCGTAGAAAGTTTGAAGGGGGCCGCCAAAATTTGAAAAATTTTCTTCAGCATATAATAAAAAGAAAATTGACGTATAACCGAATATCGAATTGAAAAGTGAAATATGAGAGATGAAGTTTCCTTATTTAGTTTTTTTATTTATTTGTTATTTCTTCCTACATACAACTCTGTTAGTACAGAAGAAATAAATGCAAATATGCTACTTACACCGCAGAAAGCCAAAGTAAATTCTAAGAAACTGTTAATGCTTAGAATTTTAAAAATAATTAGAATTTTTTCTAACAATATACGAATGTTCAGTTGATTATAAAGTTTTTAAGAAAATTTAGTTTACATATAGGTGTTCCAATAAGAAGTTCAGTATATCGATTTTGTCTCAAAATGTGTGAAACGAAATGAGTGTAACCGGAATGATATAGTAGTAGCATATGTATTTGTGATAGTTTCGTGCGTAGATTGTTTTTCTGCATATGCAAGTCACGTGTCATTCTTTTTTTGTTTATTCATATTAACTCTTTGAGTGCAAGCATGATTTCGGCTAATGTATTAAGGAACACGATTGCGCTTTTTGGCACTCAAAGGGTTAACCATTGTAAACGCCATATTTTTGCGTTTTTTATGTATTTTCGATTTTTTTATAATTTCTAAAATTTATGAAATTTAAAATAAATTAATTTAAAATAATGCATATGTTCGAATTTCAGAAAAATGTCGCGCCATGTAGGTTAGGTTAGGTTAGGTTCAAGTGGCTGCTATCGCACACTTAGGCCAATAATGGCCCATTGTGATACCACAGGATCCAATCTCCCCTTACTCCCGCTGAAACCAACCATAGCTACTGATGTAGCGTAAAATATCTCGCACCCCAAAGTCCGCGAGTTCAGAAAGGCTGTCCTTACCGTACACACCCAAGTACCTACGTCTTTTGTATGATAGTGCTGGACACGAGCATAGGAAGTGAACTAACGTCTCTTCCTTCTCTTCGTCCATACAACTTCTACAAAAGTCATTCGTCTCTAGACCCAGCCTTCTAGCATGTTCCCCAAAAAGGCAGTGTCCTGTCAGTATCCCTACGACCAATCCTAAATCTCGTTTTCCCAGAGATACTAGTGCTTTGGAGCGCCGCAGGTCCAGTTTTGGCCAAACCTGTTTTGCTACCCTGCACGTGAGAGTGTTGGTCCACCTCTCATCTGTCAAGGCGATTGCCTTTTTACTGAGCGTCAATTTGAGCGCTGCTATAGGCCTCCCCAGACCTGCCTTTCCGGTTGCATCTGGAGAGTCGTACCGTACCTAGCTAGTTTGTCTGCCCTGCAGTTTCTCGTGACGTCCGAGTGACCAGGGACCCAGATTATCTGGATACTGAAATACTCGCTCATCTCATTAAGAGATGATTGGCAATCCAGCACCACCCGTGACTTCAGAGAAACTGCCTCTAGTGACCTGAGTGCCGCTTGACTGTCCACATAAATCGCGATATCCCTAACAGATACCACGTTATGCTTCAACCATGTCACGACTTCCCCTATCGCCACCACTTCAGCCTGGTACACGCTGCAGTAGTCAGGGAGACGAACAGAAATATTAACATTGAGCTTCTCACAGAAGACTCCGGCTCCTACTCTGCCGTCTAGCTTAGAGCCGTCCGTGAAAAATTTCAGTGCCTCGTTTTCCAGTATTGATCCGTTCCTCCAGGATTCCCTAGAAGGACAGATGATCCGGAAACCTATATCGAAAAACATCGTTAGTTTAATATAATCTAGATTCACCAGTTCTTCCCCTAGTGATCTAACTATCGTCGAGTGTCTCGCCTGAAGACACTTCCACTGAGAAACAGCCACGAGCCTTGTAGTCAAATTGGCTGCCATCTGCTTACCAAAAAATTCGATTGGAATAAGATGGAACATAACCTCTAAAGCGTATGTAGGTGTTGTCCTAAGCGCACCGCTTATAAGCATAGAGGCCGTTCTTTGCACCTTCTCCAACATCCTTATGTAGGTTACCTTTTTCAGAGCTGGCCACCATACGCCCACCCCGTACATCAGCACAGGCCTTACCACTGCGGTATAGAGCCAGTGTACCAACTCTGGTTTCAAACCCCATTTCTTCCCTATGGCGTTTCTACACGAGTAAATGGCTACATTAGCCTTACTCACCCTTTCTACAATGTTAGGCTTCCAGCTGAGCTTACTGTCCAAGATTATGCCCAAAAATCTCGCTCTGTCAGCAAAAGCCAGTCTAATGCCGTTCACAGTAGGAGGGCTAACTACCGGAATTTTATATTTCTTAATAAATAGTACCAGCTCTGTCTTGGAGGGGTTGATCCCTAATCCACATTTGCTGGCCCATTTCATAACGATCAGGAGTGCATTCTGCATAACATCCCTAATCGTATCCAGATATTTGCCTGAGCCAGCTATTGCTACATCATCTGTATACGCTACAACCCCTATCCCCTCTTTCTCCAGTTCCAACAGTAATCCATTCACCACTGCACTCCAAAGAAAGGGGGACATTAATCCCCCCTGCGGAGTTCCTCTAACCACCCGCCTTCTAATGGTGGACTCCCCCAGTTCCGAGATAATAATCCTGCTTACCAGCATCTGATTTATCAACCTACTTATAGGATAATCCACCTTCAAAAATGACAATCCTTCCATGATCGCCTCCGTTTTTACATTATTAAAGGCACCCTCAATGTCGAGAAATGCTACCATACAATACTCTTGCGAGTAAAGTGACTTCTCAATCATGCGTACTAGATCGTGTAGAGCTGTGTCCACCGACTTTCCCTTACAATACGCATGCTGCGACAATGCCCAATTCCTTGGCTCAACTTTTGTTCGAATAAGTACGTCTATCAATCTTTCCAAGGTTTTCAACATAAAGGATGATAGAGTTATAGGCCTCAGGTCCTTTGGATAAGCCTGTGAACTTTTTCCCGATTTCGGGATAAAAACCTCTCTGACCTCCGTCCATTTCCTGGGAATATAGACCAATTGCAGACATCCCCTGAAGATAACCTGCAGCCAGGGGAGGATAACTGCAGAGTTCCTTTGGATCTCTGCTGGTATAATCCGATCCGGGCCCGTCGACTTATAAGGCTTAAAACCGTTCAGCGCCCACAGGATTCGTTTCCTGTCCACGATACCATCCACATCTGTTAAAGGTGTTCCTCGATGAGCTTCAGGCTCCATCGAGTCATCAATGCTTCCCGGAAAATGGGTCTCAATGAGAAGCTCCAATGATTCCGCACTTGAAGCTGTCCATAACCCGTCCGGCCTAATTAAGTAACTAGGACTGGTTGGGTTAGTAGATAGAATTTTCCTAAGGCGAGAAGTCTCAGATACTTCCTCCATTCTACAACAGAAGAGTCTCCAAGACCCCCTTGTGCCTTCCTCAACTCTTTTTTGTATTTTCGCAGGTCTTCCTTATAGGAATCCCAATCCCTATTTTCCCTGGTGTTCTTAGCCTTATTAAAGGCTGTCCTACACGCTCTCCGATAGGTTCCCAACTCCGTGGTCCACCATGTCGGTTTCTGCCTGCCCCTAGGTTTTATCAGGGGACACGCAGCATTAAATGACAGATTGCATGCTTTTGTGACAATATCAACCATGCCATCTAATTCCTCTACTGTCGCCGGAAGTCCAGGAACCGCCAGCGGAAATAGTTCCTTCAACACCTCCCCATATTTGTTCCAGTTTGTCCTTCTTGGATTCCTGAAGGCTTTCCGGGCAACAGGTTTGATTGAGGTTATATGTAATATATCGGTGATCAGAGAATGAGTGCTCCTTCGCCACTCTCCACCCACTGATTATATCAAAAATTGTTTCTGACGCACAGGTTACATCTAGAACCTCCTGTCGATTTCGAACAATGAATGTTGGTTCACACCCAATATTGCAAACTACAAGGTTAGTATTTAATAAGTAATCAAAAAATAACTCATCTCTTTCGTTAATGTCTGTGCTTCCCCAGATTGTGTGATGCGCGTTTGCATCACATCCAAATATCACACCTACCTTTTTCTGACCTGCTTCCCGGATCAGTTCTCCCAGATTATCCGGTGGACCCTCCTTCTCACGATCCATATAGGCTGAGGCTAGCCATAGTTTTTCACAGCCTACCTCAGCGCTCACCGCTGTAACGTCCCCGCTACTAAATTGTGGAAGAAGAAAAATATTCAAATTATTTTTCGCTAAGATACACGATCTGATCTTCTCAGAGTTGCTTGAGTATAATAATTTATACCCTTTCATTCTGAGGCCACAGATCCTGTTATTGTTAATTTAAGATTCTTGGATTAACACCAAGTCCTCATCTGACTTAGTCGGTCTGAGCACGAGAGCTGCCGAGGCAGCCTTCGTGTGATGTAGGTTTATTTGTACAATGCTAACCATTGTAGTCTACCTTACTCACCACTTCATGCACTCCCTGCATCAGGATAGTGTCATCTGGCTTGTTGGTTTGGTTGCCAACCCCCTCTCGTCGTGTGTTCGACGGGTTGCCCCCATCGGACCCCAGAGAGAGGAGGCTACCTCCCATCACCAACTTCTCTTCGTCCAAAATATCGGAACGGCTACCCTGGTCGTCCTCAGCCCGCTTGACCGTTTCCTGCCGGGTCCGTCTGCCGCGCCCTTATCGATCTCGTCTTTCTTATAAACTTTAAGAGTGATCGACCCGAAACCGAAGTTGATCACTCCCTTAGATCTAGCAAGAGAAGCCAAGGATTCCTTATTGATCAGCATGATTGCCAATCTAAAGCCCCCCTTGGCCTCCTCCTGCTTCACAATCCTCCATCCTTCCGTTGGAAGATCGGGATTACTAGCCCGGATAATCTCAATGATCTCCTCTGGCTTATCTGGCTCAGTTGGTAACCAGACGCGTACCCTCGGTATGCTCGGGATTTCCCCTCTGCTGACTGCTTCAAGCTTCGCGCCCGGCCACACCTCGCCTACCTCGGCCACTGCCCTTTTATAGAGTTCGACCGATCTCTGGTCCGAGCACGCAGGTAGCTTAACGCGCCCTTGGTGCCATCCCGCATCTCTGCAGGACGGGGCGATCCCGGATTTTCTCTCAGGATCCTCAAGAAAATGAAGTTTAGTGCATTATACACTACCCTCCACTTTTCCGATGTGATGCTCCCATCTTCCTGACCTTTGTCAATGACGGCTAGCACCAGCACGTGCTCCTTCAGGATTTCACTGAACAATTTCAGTTTCTGCTCCTTAGGAGCACCCGACGTCATGTCTGCTTGCACTTTGGCCCGCTTACTGCCTTCTGCTTCAAGCTCATCCTGGGACCTCTGTCTTTTAGACACAAGGACCTTCTCCGAGCTATTGCAGCCGACAGTTTCCTTAGCCCATGCTACAGATTCCTTCCGCGCAAACCGTCTCTCTCTGCCCCTCAGGGGTCGCAGCCAGTTTATCCAGAATTCTAAACGCCGACCGTCTCTCTCTGTACCGTCGCTTTGCTGGGGGGATCTGTTTCGGTCCCCCGCTCTTCTGTTTGGCGGTTCCGCTTTCTAATAACACTATTCATATTACATTTTTCGGGATGAGACTACACTTTTTCTAGACGTACATTTTTTCGGGATGACTACACTTTAGCGAAGAAACTTACCAAAAATTTCGGGCTGATATTTCGGGTCAACTTCAGCGACTTCAAGACTCTATGGGTAAATGCCCCCATTCAAGATGGTTTTGAACATATATAGCATATATTATATATATTCAAAATGCGTTGTAACTTCCAACGTCTTGGTAACCTCACCTCAACCTCACCCTATCAGGGTAGATACCATCACCTCCTATATTATCCAGAATATCCTTTATTATGATTATTACGCTCTTTGTACAAATTAATAATTTAATTTTTGGGGATAATTACTAAAGAACGTCCAATTTAAAACGTCAAGTTATTGAACGGAACTAAATACTTATTGATATAACAATTATTGTGTTTAAATCGAGGTAGTAAAATCAATAACTATAAAATTGTTACGGCAATAACTTCGTTTATTGGCCAAAAACACTATGTTTTTTATTGATTTTGCATATGAAAATTGTTATTTCAACAACTTTTTTCTCTGAGTGACAGGGTTTTTGGTACTGATATCAGGATAATATTCTTTTAGTGCTGATCTAAATTCGTAATAAATTTATTAGCATCGTAAAATTGCATATTAACATGGTACAATCTGTCAACGAATGGAATTTGATTTTTATCCCCAAGAAGATACATTTTTGAACATTTACTGAACATAGCCACCAGTCTAATATAACTGCATTCATCATACTATATACTCATCAATAAACACCGTGTCATAACATCGGATTCCATTAATTAGGTATGAAGCAATCGTTTCATAGTTAAATTCAATTTTGTTGAAATCCATCTATTCCATAATACAATGAGTGGCAACTTCCTTAGTGACACATAAGACGAGATCATAGCCTAGTTTGCTTTTCCACAGCCTGGAACATCCTGGACACCAATAACGATAGGTTGCATGACATTGTCTATTGCATAGATGTGTTGTAACTTTGAATATGTCAGGAGATCGAGCATAATTTCCATGCCAGCGGAGCAGAAAATATATTTTTGAGATGTCAAGAAAGAGTTTGTGGCTTCACAATATTTAACTAGATGATCGCCATCAAATCCAAACTGATGAATAATTGTAGGATCCTCAAGATATTTGTTGTTTAGATTGTCAAATATCAAAATGTGCAATGATAATAAGCATGAGGCGGCAAACAGCATCAATATATTGTTACGACTGTGTGGTCGCAACCACAATTTTCTGTATTATATTCACCTCGTTTGTTGTTTTCGCTTTCCTTTGTTAATTGTGCGCTGAACGCACTCGTGACGTTTTGTTTTGTACCCCATCGTTTGGTGGCGCAGGGGTGAGAAGAATGACGGGAGAGCGAGAGCAATGCATATCGAGCGTGTGTAAAGTAAAACGTTTTAGAAAAATGTTTTTCTTATATGCTTCTCTTTTATATCAATGCAAATTGATATAAACGAAAAACAGAGAAGAGAGATTATTTTTCTAGAACGTTTTGCGCGTCGCTGTGTGGCGCAAGAATTTTTTTTCTTGCATCATTCGAGTTTTGGCTTCTATAAGTCAGTCAAGTTTTGTTTTTAAAAATTCAAGTTTTGATTTTGTAGATTTGGTACAAAATTTATAATTTTATGTGATGGAAAGTTAATAAATTTATGAAGAAAAAAAACAAGTTTATTTTGTCGTGTTTAATTTTATAAATAAATTGGAAAAAAATACGAAATTGTGTTTAGTGGTATACAGTGGAAGAAGTCGTACGTGTATAGTAATTGGAAAAAGTAGATTCTCTAACGCTTGGAAATACAGGCAACTAAAATTTTGATTGGGATTGCGCCGCTAGAATTTTATGAAGCCAACACATTGTATCAAGTAGCTAGTCTCAAAATTTATTTTACGGGCGGCCAGCTCGCGGTTTCGCAATTTTATTTTAAATTTACCGGTAGACGCCGTCACGTTTTACGATTCAACAGGGGTCGCCTCATATTAACAGGCACCTAATGGTAACGGATGGCCAACAACAGCAACGTGGTCATTGACATTTTTGTTTACGGTGAAAGCAATTTATACCACAACAAACGGCCAGTCGAGGCCAAAATATTTACCGGCCAGGGTGTGCCGCAACGGTACAGTACAGGGTGGCCAGTTGAGGTCACTCATTTTTGATATTAAAGGCGAAGGACGCCCAATTTTTGTGGACGAAGGCATACAAAGCCCAACGAAGGCATACAAAGCCCAACGAAGTGTCCAACCAGGCACGCGCTCAAGCGTATAGGCGGGAGGTCGCCCAACGACAAGCGTTATTCGATCAATGGCGGCAAGGCCGCTCCATTTTTTCAATTCACGGGTGGCCAGTTGAGGCCATTCAATTCTTCGGTTTAGGCGAGGCAACGCCCATAGTGTTTTGGGTGGTCAAGTGAGATTACTCCGCTGTATACGGATCTGGCGGCCAGTTGAGGCCAGCCATGATATTTTTATTCAACGACCAACCGAGACCAATACCAAAGGCAAAAAGGTCGCCCAACGGGGAGACATACGGGTTTTGGCGAGCTCGTTCCCAACGGTCCGGGTGTGTCGCACACCTGCGGCAGGACGGCCGTGCAAGGCCGCAACAGGTTTTTGTTGTAATTAAGATACGATTTTTTTTTGTTGTTTATTTTATTTTATATTTTTTTTACATTTGTATTTTTTTCTTAAAATTTTTTTTTTTTTTTTGAAAATTAAATTTGGATATTGTAATCGAGCGCCACACAGCGGGTGCACGCGCTCGGTGCGCATTGCTTTCGCTCCCTCGTATTTTGTCTCTGGTGGGAAGTGTGTTCTTTTATGGGAAGTTGCCTTTCTCTTTCTTTTAGGTGTCCTTTTAAAAGAAAATAAAATGAATTACTGAATTTTCGGTGTGGTGTGATGAGGGAGGGACTTCTCCCTTCGTGTCGGCATAGGGTTTGCGGTCCCTTGGTGCCCGCATCGAATTTCGTAACCAGGGCTTAGCCCTGTTTGAATTCGAATGGATGCGCGCACCAAGGCACCTCACCTCTTTTATAATTATTTCGTTGTTCGTTCCTCAGGTTCCGGCCGACGAACTTCGGCGGAACTCCGGGTTTCTTTCTATTATTATTTGCGTCCCCCCCCCCCCCAATTTTCTGTATGATTACGGTGTAAGCCAAGAGCACATGCAAGCCTCAAACCCCACGACCTTAGCACTTCTCCCTGAGAACGTAGCCGGTCACCGTGGAGGCCTCTGCATGCGCTTAGTGATAACCTGCAGGATGGCAGTAGCCAGCCTGTAACAATATATTTGCTGTAGTAGTGTTGGAGGTGGCTTTTAATAATACTTTCAGAATGTTTTATGTAAAACATTATTTCCATAACAGAGTTGTTATAGTAGGAATCCGCCCTAGCATCAGAAAAATATGAAGGGGATGCCGCTGGCACATTATTCTTAATGGTAGACTTCAAAAATTTGCAAGACTCACCAGTGATCCAACGAGACGACAAAGCTCTTTCAAAATATATTGACATGTTAAAGGGTATATTTAGAACGCAGTTCCAGTTTAAATTTCTGTACAAATCAACTAATGTCAGTTGTACATCAAAATCGTGACTTTCTGGAAGATTTTATAAACTGTTAGAAGACGACTCATGATTTTGCTGGAGACAAACCGGAATAAATATGATTTTTGATATCGATCGTATATGTATGTTCGAATGATTGCAAAGTGTTGCTGTAATATGCCATCGATCCAATATAGAATATGCAGCGAAATATTTAGTACCCGCATCTAATCCTAGATGACATATTCTTATTTCTCATAGGTAAACCGCAATGTATTCGTTTTGGCAGAAAAATTATTTTTCAAATTCTACAAGACATTTACAAATTACAAAGTATTTATGTCAACATAAGACAGAAACATGAAAAACTTAATTTCTTGGAATTCAATTACAAATTTACTACATATAGTGGTTGTAGTTGTACAAGTCACGTGGGAGATGTAGTAATAATTAGTTTTTTACGCGACGTAGGTTGGTGAACTATAAGCTCGTGTGATGGATAGTAGTACACCGAATATTGAATTGACGTATGCGTAGTAACGCCTATATGAAATACTCTTACGTCGTTGCGCGTAACAGACATCAATTATTTTTCATCTATGATTAACATGTTTTGTATTGCCTATTATTATTTCAAATTGCATTCATTTTACACTAATACGATCGTACATGGATATGATGCAAGTCGCAACAAAATGCAAACTAAAAAATTGTCTGGGAATTTGCAACCCATTACAAAACATTACATTATCTCATCTAATTTCCATAAATGCAGCGCAACAAATCAACCACATCAGTCGCACGCAGCATCACCACCGCGTGCGCACATTAAAAGAAGATTTCGATGAAATCAAAATACTTAAAGATTTTTATTGTAAATATTTTGTGCAGATGAAGGTTTATATATACGAGATTATAGTGGACCAACTGTAATTTTACTGATCTGACTCAACTCACCGTCTAACAAAATTGTTTCGTACACAATTGAATCTTGATAGGGCTGCGCATAATAATAATAATCAATATAAATATACGCGAATATACTATGCCAACAAAAATAATTTATGATTTGTATAACCTAAATAATTATACAGTTAACACTTTCGCAACCCGGTGTTAATAGCAGCGCACAACCTAATCCCCCATAAATATGGACATTTTCAAGAACAGTAATTCCCTTAATCACTGTAATCAATATATTTTGTAATAATTATCGTATAGACCGTGTGACAACTTGGCCAGTGAACAGGTTAACGTATACAAAATTCCCATGTTCACGATCATGATCAACAGAAACTATAATAATAAAATTCAACAACACTATTATGCAATACAAAAAATTCGATACAACTTTTTTTTTTGCTGCCGTTATGTCGTTGTAGTTGTTGTTTAAGTTTAAATTGAATTTAAATCGTTTGCGCAATCGAACTGAAAAATTATTGAAACAGAAACTACTTGCATATACATAGTTATTTAAAAAAAAACAGAACAAATATTTCACGATCGTAAAACGTCGGCTTAATAATATATAATATGTGTCGCGATCAGTTATTGATCTCTCGATCACAACCCTATATATAATTATTCAATTTTTATAATAATTAACATCGAATGAGTCATCGCACACGATCGCAACTCGTTATATTTTAACTGATCGCACGTTAATACTCGGTTAAGATCGTAAAGGGTCGTGACATGATAATTTTTCGAAATGCAAATCGTGTACGGAGATTTAATGACGTAACTTTCCTGTATATGTAGTCGGTTTTGTTTATCTGTTGAGATTAAGTCTATTGAACAAAAGACCTTTTTCATCCAACCCTAACTCGCTTCGGAGCCGAAGTACTGGGTTCACACCATTCCTTAGCCTCTTGTTTTGATTCTTGATCATAGTGGTAGATCCAATTCATAGTGATGAAGCGACGCGCAAAATCCTTTTTATCCTTTCTAAAATGCTCCAAATGTTCCACTGTTAGCGAATGCGGCACTCGTTATTTGCACACAGCTTTTTCAAACCCAATGAAAGCCTAATGAGATCCCTAAACGTATACGACCACGTTTAAATACAGCAACCTATCTTTCTACTGTTCTACAAAAAATGAAGGTGAAGAGTCCTTGTACACTTTTAACAATCGTTCAAACATTTGTTTTGGTCCTACACCTTCCAAAAATAAGAATTTTATCTTTGAACGATATTCCCCAGCGCTATCTCTTATTGAACGACAAAACTTACTGACCAACCTAGTAGTTCGTGGTCATTGTTATTGAACTTTTCAAACCGATCCTCCCCCGAGTTCACGTTGAGTGAGCAATATCAGCTGCCAGCCATTGCAGCTGTTCTTGAATGTTACAGTTTCATCCAGACTACTTGTAATTCACTGTAGTTTTTGATATCTTCCCAATAGCTGCTCATGTTGTATTGAATTGCTAGAGGCCATTCCATAGCGACAATTTCTAACTTGCTTAGCTTCTCGAAGTACGAGTAAATTCCTGTAGACCGGTTGAAAGGTTTAATTTCGACGTTGGCGCTAACGAGTTCGAAGATACAGCACAATGAGAACGGCTAACGCTAGGTGGTTATAAATAGTTGTCTTGGCGATGACTTGTTATTCTCAGCAGGAGTTGTACTTGCATCCTTGGTTGTTACATCCTGCATCCGTGAGATTGGTTTCATAGGAAATATCTCTTTTGAATCATAATCAATAGGTAGCTTAGTTAGTTATCCTTTGCGGTATGAACCCGTCTCAATTTTCATAGTGAGACTGGTATCGCCTCAAATATCGGCTGGTATCGCCTCTCCTATCACTCTCTTCACGTGGAATTTTACGAATTTTATTCCTGCTTCCCAAATTTCACCAAAGTACGAAGTGTGATGAGGTATAAAGTTGTTACGACTGTGTTGTCTTAACAAGACATTTTTTGTAAATTTGTGTGTTTCTATTCTCCACGGTTTCTTGCGTCCGGGTTTTTGCTGTCTAAACGTGGTTCGTGGTGGATGGATTCTTGTGTGTCTCTTGCTGTTTGGTTGGTAATCATACTGGAATGGGAGAGAGAGAGAGAGAGAGCAATGCGCATCGAGTGTGTGCAAAGTAAAACGTTTTAGAAAAAATGTTTTTCTTAAATGCTTCTCTTTTATATCAATGCAAATTGATATAAGGGAGAAACAGAGAAGAGAAATTATTTTCTTCTAGAACGTTTTGCGAGCTGTGTGGCGCAAGAATTTTTTTCTTGTGTCATGATTCGAGTTGTGATTTTTGAAGAAATAATTCGAGTTGGTGATTTTGTAAAGAAAATAAGTTCTTTTGGTTTTTGATTTTTAAATTAATTCAGTTTGTGATTTTGGATTAAAATTTCATTTGTGATTTTTGATTAAAAAAAAAAAATTCAAATAAAGTAAAAATTGTTTTATTTTGATCGTATTAATAAAATAAAATTTAAAAACGATATTTTGTATTTGTGTCGAGTGATAAACAGTTTCGAGTTAATTGATAATTAACAGTGACATAAAACACGGTGTGCCAGATCAGCACTATACGGTTACGACTGCAAATAAAGGCGGTCAAATATTTTTGATTAATTGTGGATTCGCGAACAACGCCTTTCTGTGTCGTGATACATAAATATCGGAATCGGGGAGTGGGTGAATGTCACCACAGTTTACAGGCGGTTATCCACCGCTCGCTAATTTATCTTCGGTATTTCGGCCGGCTGCAATATTTGCCTAATGAGGTAACATTTTATAACGAGAAAACGCTAAGCCCATACATTTGTTTAAAGTGTCATATTGATTTACGGCGTGGAGACGTCCATACTCGGCGGACGGACGCCCAACAAAATATTTTTCTTACGGTTTTTCGGCTTGCTAACGCCCAACATATTGCTTTGGCAGGGACGCCCAACGTCGTGGCACGACGGCTACAAGGCCGCCACGTTAAAGTTTACTGTTTCGGTGAGCCAACGCCCAAACAGTTATTGGTGGCCAGGTGAGGCCACTACTATTCTACGGTTTCCACGAATAACGGCGTGAGGACGTGCAATAATTCACCAATTCTCGGTTGCCCAGCCAGGCAAAATTTTATTATTAAGGCGAAGGATGCCCAACCACAGTTCACGGCGTGTACGGTACCTCATTTATTAACCCATATCGCATTTTCAACGGGTGCCGCTATCTTATATTTGACGTGTACATATTGGTTTTGGCGGGAAGACGCCCAACAACTATTTACTGGTGACCAGTTGAGGTCACTACGCATTCGACGGATCCGGCGGCCAGTTGAGGCCAGCCGTATTATTTAGGGTCTATCGGCGGTAGAGCCGCAACGGTGGAGTGCGGGAACGTGCCACACTATTTTTCAGGCACTTTTGCGTGTAGCACCTGTGTCGGTCGGACACAGCGGCGGCGTTGAGTAGCTGCATCGGTGTAGCGGGAAACGGCATAACCAAGCCGCAACGACGGGTAGCCAACCGGCTATTCGCTGTTTTATTTGGTATCGGGGAAAGGCCCCGCAACGCACGACCGTACAAGGTCGCACCACCACGAGTTGTATTAAGGTACAATTTTTTTTTACTTTTAATTTAAATTTTTTTTTTTGAGTTTTATTTTTTTACATACATATTTAAATTTTCCAAAATTATTGTAATCGAGCGCCGCACAGCGGGTGCGCGCTCGATGCGCATTGCTCTCGCTCCCTCATTTCTTTGTTTTCTACCTCAGGGAAGTGGTGTTTTTTTATATTTCTTTTGTTGTTTTGATTGTCTAAATCTATAACGGAATGAATTATTAAATTTCCGGTTTAGGTATGATGGGAGCGGAGACTCCCTCTGTGTCGGCATAGTGATGGCGGTCCCTTGGTGTCCGCATCCAATTTCGTAACCAGGGCTTGCCCCGTTTGACTTCGAATGGATGCGCGCACCAAGGCACCGCTCTCGGGTTATGATTTTGTTGTTCGTTCCTCAAGTTCCGGCCGACAAATTTCGGCGGAACTTCGGGTATTATTATTATTTGCGTTTTTATTTTTATTTAAATTTCTGTTAATCACGGTGTAAGCCAGGAGCCATGCATGCCTCAAACCCCACGACCCTTCGCACTTCTCCCTGAGAACGTAGCCGGCAAAATATCACCGTGGAGGCCTCTGCATGTGCTTAGTGAAAACTGCAGGTTGGCAGTAGCCAGCCTGTAACAAAGTACTAGTTTGTGCCATCATGGATGCTATGTCGTCGGGTAATATATTCAAGACAGCGCGATCCGTTCTTTTCAATACGGTATTTGCTCCAACAAAATAGGTTCTATTGTCAATAAAAAACTGTGCACAGTCCTCGCCTGGAAATGAATCTTTTGTAAGCCGCTATGAATACTTCCGTTGTAGGCTGATCACTATCTCGAAATGGATAGCCCATGTTGATGTATCCCTTGTAGGGTTTGTTGCCTCGACAGTTGGTATAGTTCTTTGTTGGATGGGCCTCGCATAGTGAATTCCCGTTTTAGCGAACGGGCAACCCAGCCCCCTCACTCTTGATAATGGTAACCTGCCCATTAGTTGCTCCATGTTTTTCTGCTAGTGACGAAAGCATGTTAGACATCTTTGTATTACCGAGCGTACTGCTCGCCTGCTATCAATGATCAAATATTTTTGTCTCAGGATTGCCAATGTCAGTTGTGTGCCACCATGTAATATACGTATGTGAAGTTATCCCAGAATTCTAGCCCAGAAAGTAAAATTTGTAATCAGGCAATACTAACATATCAATAACCAATCTGCTGTTAAAACCAACCCAATTTTAGATTCATTTCATTAAAATATACTATATCTGTGAAGTTAGCCCAACCCAGAATTTTTATCAATTTTAATGAACAACAATTTGTTCCTTGGCTGCTAAAAATGTCTCGCATCAGGGATACATTTTAAATTTATCGAGCGGGCGCGGGACGAAAAATTATATAAAAATCAATGAAATTCCCAGCCCAGAGTTCATTTTCGGGAACATGCCCCGGAACAAATTTTTTTCTTACATTGCCTGTAATTTTCCATTACTTTATGCAACTCAAAATTTTACAGTTTTTTTATACGTTAGATTTTAATTTTTTTATTATACGAAAAACAAATCAAATTTAATAATTTTGATAATTTTCCGTTTTTTCAATAAAATTGATAAAAATTCTTGGCGGTAACTTCACACAAGAGCAAATTGATTATTGATACGAGGGTATATCAAAAAGTCTTGCAATATCATATGAAAAAAAAGAGTGAGTGAGACAACAATATATTTTTCAAAACCATTTTTTGTCGCGATGAAACTTCTAGAAGAACATTTCGATGTAAATTTTACAGTTCGTTTGTTTTTGTCAATTTAGTAACACGTGTTTTGAATTTTTCTTAAAATGAATGAAATTGAATATCGCGCCATTATTAAATTTTTCTGTAAAGATGGACGAAATGCAATTTATATATTCAACTATATATCAAAAGTTTACGGCGAATCTGCACCATCATATGCCACAGTAACAAGGTGGGTAAAATTATTCAAAAGTGGTCGGGAGTCATTAGTAGACGACAACCCCTCGGGTCGGCCAGCAGATGCTATTAGCCATGAAAACGTAATTTTGGCCGAATCTATTGTATTGGAGGACCGGCGTATTTCTGTTCCAGGGTTAGCGTGGAAACTTTCCCTTTCAAACGGTACCACATATACTATATTACATGATCACCTTCACATGTCGAAAGTAAGTGCGCGATGGGTTCCCCGTTTGTTGAATGCAGAACAAAAAAAAATGCGTGTTCAAACTTCAAAGGCGATTTTAGATATGTACAAAGAAGATCCAGAAAATTTCTTGGATAACATAATAACAGGCGATGAAACATGGCTTCATCACTGGGATCCGGAATCCAAACAAGAATCGATGCAATGGATTAAACGTAGTGAACCACCACCAAAGAAATTCAGAACTCAACCGTCTGCTGTTAAGGTTTTGGCAACAATTTTTTGGGATTCTGAAGGAATTTTGATAATCGATTATATGCCACCGAAAACCACAATCATAGGCATATATTACGCAGAGGTTTTCCGAAAATTGAAAAAAGCGATCCGGGAAAAACGGCCAAGGAAAGCTAGGAAAAAAATCTTGCTTCTTCACGACAATGCACCAGTGCACAAGGTTAATATTGCTCAAGCTGCATTAAAAGACTGCGGCTTCGTGGAAATTCCGTATCCACCGTACAATCTAGACTTGGCACCCAGTGACTAGTTTCTGTTTCCCAATTTGAAAAAAATACTAGGGGGCCGGAAATTTTCCAGTGACTATGAAGTACAGTCTGTTGTAAATTAATATTTTATGGAGCAAAAGAAATCTTTTTTTTTAGAGGGTTTAGGCAAGTTAATTGATCGATATGACAAATGTATAAACCTTAAAGGAGATGACGTCGAAAAATAAAAATATGGCTGTCTCACTCACTCTTTTTTTTCATATGATATTGCAAGACTTTTTGATTTGCCCTCGTATGTTAGTGTTACCTGATTAAAAAAAAATTCTGGGATAACTTCACATACGTATGTAATGTGATTTTATTTGTGTGCTGGTGTCCTCAATTATCCGTTGCGTAATTACATTATTTTTGTTTACAATGATAGGTTATTTGGTTGGAGTCGGAGTTTGGATTTCAAAGGAAGCAGACGTGTTTTGTTGTCGCTCCTGCATTTAATTTAAATATATTTTTTTTTTGTTTGTTTTTGTGTGTAAATATTAAATAAATAAATTAATTAATATATAATAAAAAATGTGATTGTACATTATATAAAATAAAATAAGTGATTAAATGATGTGATTACAATAAAAAAATTTAAAATAAAAATCGTGACGTGTCCAGTGAAGAAATGTGGTTATATACATAAAACGGAGTGGAAATATTTATAACGGGATATGTTTCTATGCGTAGTGCACTATGCCGTTGTAATGTTTCGATACACTCTCTATGTATATAGATGCATAATACTATCAGAGAAGTTTCCTTTTTATATTTTTCTTTTTTATTTACTTTTCATGTCAATTTGTGTGTAATATGTTTGTGTGGACTGTGTAGACATTTATGTATGATTGTGTGTTTATGTGCGTGTGCATGTATATGTATATTGAATACTTGGATTATACTATAATATAATCTATAATTGTATTATGGTATAATCTAGGCTATTCCTTTTCCTGCCCGGTAGCGCGGTTGGTATTTTCGCCCGAAGAGGAATACTGTGGCTGTACACGCAGTTGTGTTGGTTGTGCTTTATTTAGGTCAGGCGGGGTTTTCTGTCAAAATCGCCATTACATGCTGTGGTTTTTTGCTCACGCATTTGTGTGGTTTGGAATTGGATTGGGCCAATTTTTTGGTTGAAAGAGGGATATAATATGATGTGTAGCACGATAAACAAACATGAAGAGGTGAAATATTCCCGTGTTTCATTTTCGTCGTTTTGTACGTGTTGCGTCACTATAGACAGCAAACGGAAATTTACATTGATTTTGTCGATTTTTCGATTGATTGTTTGAGTAGATCTGCAATAATTACAGTTTAACCAAAAAATGTCTAATAATAATTAGAGATTCTTCCATTTTATGGTCAAAATATTTGAGGAAATAATCCGTCGAGATATATTTTTCAAGCCGATGGCAAAATAAGGATGGAATAATTTGAGTATATAACAAAAAACTACTATAAAATGGTTAATACATAGATTTACTTACAAAACATTATAGCTGTGTTGCTTTCAAAAGATTACAACAACAATTGCATTGTATTCGGGCCGATCGCTTTAGAATGTTAGCTGTGTTGCTTTCAAGAGATTACAACAACGGTTGCATTGTTTTCGGGCCGATTGTCTTGGAGTGTTGAGAGGAAATTTTTTGGGATTAGGGGAAGTGGAATCGTTTTGTGGTTGTGGTGTTTGCCGCAAGGCGTTGTTTTTTCTATTTTTCTCGAAAAGTTTATCTTGTGGAATACTTTAGCAAACAACAAATTTTGATGGCAAAATACCGAATTTAATTTTGTTCTGTTTCTTGGAATAAAGAATAATAAAGTGAATGGTGGGAGGGTGAACCAACACAGAGGGGTTAAAGCGCGTTAAAGGGTTGAATCCAAAAGTTGCTGCTTTCACATTTCTTGGCTGAGCTGGGCGGGTTTGCGAAGGCAGCACTACTTATGGATCTGTCTGTACTATTATGAAATAATTGTGACGTCTAAATATCCGAATATGTATAAAGAAATTCAGCTTACAAATTATTGTTAACGATAGTATAGCTATGTTTCTCGATTTACAATTTTCAAAATATTCGTGGTCTTTAGAATTCATTTATTTAAATAGATTATGTGTACTTTAAATTATAAATTAAAATTAAATCTCGATTTTATTTCATTGTTATTTTATGATTTTAGTTCTAGTTAAACAACGTAGTGTTATATTTCTGTTCTTATCAGGTTTATGTAGTTGATGGGTTTGGCTACAAATTAAAGAAGGCCCCAATTCTAAGTCGATGTGGATTTCGAGATTGTTAAATGATTTATTTAAGAAAAAATGTTTGATTTTAACTGAAAATCAAAAAATAATTAAAAATTCTTCAACTATACTTATTAAACTTAAATAAGCTTTTCATTTAAAAAATTTAAAAAAGAAATGCGTTTATTGTCCATTTGTTTATGGAAACGATAATAAAATCGAAATCATATGTTTGTTGTCTACACTGACGTGACATTAACGTGCGCAATATTGCTCGGGGCACGGGTGCTTTACAGTAACAGGTATTGTTATCCTTGTAAGGCGTATCCCTTTTCCCGCCAGACAATATTTTAATTTTTTTAGCTTCAGTTCGAGTTTGGCCCACACAGGTGTGTATTTTGTTGGGGCAATTACAACAACACCACCTAGCTAAAGCAGAAACTGAAGAGTATAGATGCTTTGTTTCTCAACTAAGTACAGCTACTGTTTTTTTTTTGTTTCTTGTTGCTATTATTATTGTTATTATTATTTTAATTGATAATATTTTCCAGTTTTACTCAAAAAAAAAAGAACTTGAGATTTAAAAACGAATTGTCACGGCTTTGGGTAATTGATTAAGCATTAAGAATGTTTTCTAAACACCGACTGATTGACTTATTTGACTCCTTCTTGAATAAGTCGGCCAAGCTGTTCCGATTGCTTTTATTGACTTGTTTTGACAACCACAAAACGAAGGTTAAATTTCATATCATGCCTACTTTAACATTATTTAACCCTTTCGCGGACACGTCGGCATATACCTACGTTTCAATTGACCTACCGTAGGACACGTCAGTATATGCCGATACAAACAAAATAAAACGCGGCGGTAATTATAGACGTTGTTTTCATATGATTAATATTGAATGTGTTTTTTTGTGTCCCAGAGGAAGCGTTACTGTTTTCATTGTACCCTGTAAGAAACATTTTAAATAATCGTGCGTCGTCGAAAGGGTTAAATTAACTAAATTAACTAATCAAGATTTTGGGTGGAGGTCTTCATAGTATTTTGCCAATGGTTTTGATTATGGTTCGAATGAAAAATCTGTTTTGTTGGGGAAGATAATTCTGGTTTACGTCTTAATTATGCCGAGATCTAAGTTTACTTATATTTAACACAATTTATTTAAAAGTTGGACTAATTATTACTGAGTTATATTATATTTTAACAGGTTTTATTCGGTAAAAGTGAAATACTTATTAATAATTCTAAATATATGCTTTAATTTTTTACTTTTTTTTCGTATTTAGAAGAGTTGAAGTTCCCGAAATTATAATTTTGATTCTATTTAGTCTTTATATTTAGATTTTAGCTGGATTTTCAGATAACGCCAGTGACGAGTACCAGGGTTGCAAAAAAACTGTTTTCTTTTAATTTAAAACAAAAAACACGTTTTTTTTTGCTTAAAACATGTTTAAAACAGACTAAATAAAATATGTTTAAAACATGTTTTAAACGTTGTTTTAAACATATTTTCACTACGAAGTAAGGTAATTTTTTGTCGATTTTCTTGTAATTTCTCCATACAAAATAAGAGAGAACGAAACGAACGACAAAATTCAGGCACAGGTCTAAACGTGAAGTATGTTTACCCAAAGCCATCTTTACTACGTGCCTGAAACGATGATGTATCACTATGTCAACGGTTTACAAAAAATTCGGTCTCTCTTAATCGATTGAAGTAGCAGCAGGTTTATTTTCTTTGTAAGTTGCTTTAGACTTGGATTTTACTTTTCTCTTCTGTTTTCATGTGCTGAATTTTCAACAAATAAACTCGATCATTTATTTGTGTTACCGTATTAAACAAAATAGTAAAAGAGGAGTTGTCTATTCTAATACAATATAATTTGTATTTAATGCATGTATTCCACAGCGAAACAATTTTTTTCAGTAAAAATTACTGAGAAACCGAAAAGAGGAAAGTATACATATTAAAATTACGTTAGAGTGACAAAGAAAACAAATGTTGCCATAAAAAGTATTCAGTTTCATACTTTTTATGGCAACATTTTCCCCAGTAAATTTTACTGAATTTTTTGTTTGTTTCTTTCTAACAAATAAAGGATTTATATTTTTAGCTCGTATTAATTTTACTGAAAAAAATTGTTTCATTGTGGAATACCAGCATTATTTATTTTGTATTGATTTGTATAGTATGAGGATCTGCATAAACTAATTTTGAATTAAATCGTTTTTCTCTATTTTCGTTCGTTTTACAGCATTTGTCGTTTTTTGGTATTTTACATAACTGTTCTTAAATTGAGCCCTGTTCGTTTAATACAATTTTGGGAAAGTTCTTTCTACCAATCGGCTTTATTTTTTTTTTTGTAATTCAATTTTTAGTTCATTGATTATCTTGCTCCTGAGCGGTGTTGATTACTATCTAAAAATAACAATGACTGATCGCACAAAAATTTGGTATTAGTTCACTGAATTGGATGATAAAATCGAAAAATTTAGTTCTAATACTTGTGTGCCTGATACCATTTTTTTTTGTCCGAATGTCCTTTAACAAAATGGATGGTTTGTTGATACCAGTTATTGATAGACGTCTCCAAGGTTCATAACCAAAATATGCCTTAAATTTAGTTCTAAACTGAAAACTTTGTTAGGATTTGTCTATTCTAGATTAGAAATACTTTAGAAATTAATATATCTTAATTTATTTAGCAAATTGTAAAACAAATTAAAAAACACCAGATTAGATTTGTTTAGTGCTTGCGAACGAGTGGTTTGAAGTAATAATCAATTCAGTTGGCAGCAAATTGGGACAAGGAAATCGGTGTCAGGCATACGGTATAAACGTGTGAAATGCAAAAATTGTAAAAAGGAACTATCTGGGTTCTTGTTCTTGAAATCGGTGGAAGTTTCGCCAATTGGCATATGATTTGCTTTAGAATTCTCTATATTATTTGATTTTTTGGCCCGGTACTTTGATTATTTTTTAAAATTTCTCTGTATATTTCATGTATGTGAAGATAGCTCAAATTCCATCCCCGAAAAATGCGATGGCAACACTAATTATTGCTATCGTGACATTTTTTTTACTCTCAGCCCAAAAAATCACGACATTTTTAGTGTCAGCCCCGAAAATTGACTGTCATGACAGCTAAAACTATCATGACACAAACATTTTTCTGGGCTGAGAGTAAAAATATTGCATTTTGGTGAAGGAGGAATATTTAAAGTAATTTTTAATTTTCGCCGTCGGTATATTTGGTGTAATTTTACTTTACGGATACATCGAGAAAATCAGGTAAGGAGTATACATTTTTAAATGCAGGATTGTTTCCTATCAGTTTTTAGAAGGGGAAAGTTTTTCACTTTTTTATTTTTCCAATAATTTTTTTATTTTTATTAATATTGATTGCTTCGTCAACCTTGCAGACACAGATCAAAGAGTTTTTATCGCTCTTATCACTTCTTCTGATAGTGCCACAAATGTTAAAAAAATCAACTATCAGAATATACAAAATATTTTCTAATGTAATTTTAATTCGTTGTATACCTTAGAAGATGTAGGCTGCCCCCCAAACCCCCGCTTTTTCACAATTTATACAATTCTTCAAATGTCAAACTAAATAAAAAAAAAATTGAAAACATTTCAAAAATTTCCTGGAATAATTGCCAAATTTAGATTTATTGCTATAATTAATAATTAAATGTCACAATAGTATACACAAAAATGTATAGTATTGCCATAAGCAACTTTTTCAATTTTCGGGGATAGAAATTGGGGCTATCTTCACAGAGGTGTATATTTCTAATTTTTGCCACTACTAAGGAAAAAATTCCAACTGCAGCACGAAGTATTCGAATAATGTAGAGAATCCTAAAGCAAATTGTGTTCCGATTGAGAAATTTCCATCGATTTCAAGAATGGGGCTCCTGGTTTACTCGTTAGAATGAAAGAGCACCTGAAAAAATGCAAGCAAATTAGGCACACCTGTGGATGAGTTGAAGATTTAGATAGCGATCATGACACATCACGTAAGGATATTACATATATTGTAAGTTAAACATATTATTTTGTAAATATGATTTTTGCAGCGAAATTGCTACGCGAAATTATTGTTTCGCAAGCGAGGCTTGAATGTAATCTTCCGATTGCCAAACATTGTTTAAATATTAGTTAAGCAACATTTAAAATTTAATTAATCATAAAAGGCTGCCAAATTAGTTACAATATTTAAATCATTGAATCACAAAACCAAACCGAAAACTGAAGCCAATAAGTTTTATATAAATGATCAAGTTTTATATAACTGAATTTGATTGATGAGTTTGGGTTTTGTGGCCAATCATATTTATTTAATTTTATGTATTTGAAGTTACAGATATGTATTATATTTTTAAGATTTACTAAAGTTAATTTAAATAATTAAACCTTTGTTTTTTTTCTAATTAAAATCATGTTTAAAACACTTGTTTAAAACAAAATGTTTAAAACATACCGCTTTGTTTAAAACATGTTTAAAACATTCGTTTTAAACATTTTGTTTACAACATTGCAACCCTGACGAGTACTATTATATAGTATTGTACTAATTGTTTGGTGGTTTGAATTCAATTAATTTTAATACATGGAATACAGATTATATAAATCCATATTGTTTTTGGTTCAGTGTATTATATCACTTTAACTATTGCTGTTATATTTTAATATAATAAATGTTTTTATTTATTTTAAAAAAAAAAAACAGTTCTTTAATATGTATTTATTGTATTGGGGTGTAACAGCAAATATTAATTTTATTTCATATTTGTCAGGAGAATTGAATTGGATTAATTAATACTAATCATTACATTTAAGTCATTTAACTGCTTTAATTTTATTATTTAATACTTCAATATTTACCAATTTTTATTAGTATTCCTAGTACTAGGTTCACGTATGCGACCAAGGAATCATTCGCGAATTAAGCCAATCTTTGAGCGTAATTATTTCGCATTATTACTCATAATTTGTTATTTTTTTATTATGTTGGATGCTTCCGAAATTTTCCCAAAGTTAAAATTATTTCATCTCGGGCGGGGAAATTTGTATATGTTTCCAATGATTTAATTTTCCTTTGATTCGCAAATCATTTTTTGATCGCATACGTGAACCAAGCATAATAGTAAAAACGACCACTAAAAATAGTATAAGTTATATTGCAGATAATTTAAGATATTTTTAGGATTTTGATTCCTGGGTATTATTCCATAATATATTAAATAATTATGTTGTCTTGTGGTAACCGTGTTACATTACAGTTCAACTAACAATTTACAAACTATTGACTACTAAGGTGTCTGAAACCGGGTCAATTTCCATAATAATTAATTCGCCTTTCCTGTCCCTCCATCTTTTATATATAAAAGAGCGTGTGGATGGGCCTTGCGCCAACTGGGAATCTTATTTAGGTTTGGTCGCACATTTCAATCAATTAATCAATTATTCAAAATAACATGGTCTCCAACTAACACTCCATTTATCTAAGGTTGTATTTGAATTTCTAGGGATATCTTAATTGGCCAAGAAGAATTCTATTAATATATTTGGTCAGAATACAAAATCCTACAAACTGTCCTCACCCTTCGATGGGAAGCCCTGATTAGTTTTTCTGACATGGTCCTCAACAAATGCACCAAAGTTTTTTTTAAACCGCCCATTTTTGACAGAGTTGAATTTTGACCACTGTGGTTATTTCATTTGATTTCAATAATTCATCCTAATTAAGGATTTCATCTTTTCAAAATTTATAAACCGGCACCGAAGTAAAAGTAATAAATTCGTCGTTTCCTGTAATTATTATTATTATTATTATTATTTTTTTTGTTTTTTTTTGTTTTTGTTTTTTTTTTATTAAATTAATAAATGTTCATTTTATTTAGGTAACCAGCAATATATTAATTTAATATTAATTTTCAGGAATTATACATATTGCTTGTGAAATAATATTTATTTATAAAATTAATTGCTGATTGTGTAGTTTGTTATTGGAGTAGAGTTGTTAGAGTTGTATTGTCTTTGTGTTACTAACTATAACGTCTCTATCTCTATCTAGATGTAAAGGGTTATCCAATTCAAGCTTGATAAAGTAAACTTAAAAAAAACACACAAAATATTCGGAATGTATTGTAATTTTTATTTCATTTTACAGATTGATCCTTGCCATTTTTAGTTAAACAAGATATCATTCAAATGTTCTCCACGGGACTTCTTACAGGCCTTGATTCTTTTGAGGTAATTTTCAATGACTTTTCGGCACATTTCGGGCGGTATCTCGGCCATTACTTACGAATATTAGTTTTCAATTCGTCAAGAGTTTGAGGATTGTTTGCGTAAACACGATCTTTCGCGTAGCCCCACAAAAAGAAATCCAAAGGCGTTAAATCACAGGATCTTGGAGGCCAATTGACATCAGCCAATCGCCAAATCAAACGTCCAGGAAATTTCTCTTGCAAAAGATCTCGATTTGCTCGTGTTACGTGACTGGTTGCTCCATCCTGCTGGAACCACATATCGTCAAGATCATAATCTTCGATTTTCGTAAAAAAATAATCGGTTAACATGCGACCATAGCGCTCAGAATTGACGGTAACGGTTCGTCCATGGTTGTTCTCAAAAAAATACGGCCCAATCACACCACCAGACCACAATGCGCACCAAACAGTAACTTTTTCCGGGTGTAATGGCTTCTCTACAATCAATTGTGGATTTTCTGAGCCCCAAATTCTACAGTTTTGCTTAATAACGTATCCACCAAGCGAAAAATGAGCTTCATCACTGAAGAAAATTTTGTTAGAAAAATCAGCTTTAATCAGATTTAATAATTTTAACGCGTTGGTCGATTGTTAAATGCTCCATATTCTTAAATGGCAGAATGTCAACTAAATAAATGACAGCGTACTTGACGGTTATCTTTGACAGATGTCGGTATACAGATTTCTACTTTATCAACCTCGAATTGGATAACCCTGTATGTAATCGGGCCGATTCAATAAACCAGTTTTGTTTAGGAAGTCGAAAAGTATTAATATAGTATTCATTTTCAGGTGATTTCTAGATACATGTGAAATAACAAATTTTTTCTTAGGTTGCAGATTTAAAGAAGCAGTTGTTGATGACCAATACCACCATTATCCATTTAACCTGTTAAACCTTTATCCTTCCCCAAGTAGATTAGTTTTGTGCTGTCTTTGTGTTACTAACTATCGGCTATACCTAGGTGTCTGTAACCGGGCCGATTCTGTCCCACTTAACTAACCTATCCAATCGTTCGGTTTTGTTATATGTAAAAAAAGGGTGTACGGTGGGCCCGGCGTCACCCGGGAGTTCCTGTGTAAGAACTTGGTCGTACATTCAGAATCAATCAATCAACAATGATAGGTTATTTGGTTGGGGTTAAGAGATTTAAGTTCTGAAGACGGCCCATTACACGTAGCAGGCCTAGGTCATGCTGAATTTAGTTTAATGAAGCTAGCTGAATGAAACAGAAGAGATGAAGTTCCAAGTGGTACTATTCTGAGTCAATAATGCAGCGATCTCAGGGTTTACATCTCTCGTATTCTGCTATGGATTTTTCCTCTTTGAACAGGGCGATGAATGCATGTATAGTGAGCTCGAACACCATGTTTTTTAATATAGTGCTTGCGTAGATAAGCGTCTCGAAGGAGTGGCACAATACGATGGAAGATTAACCAGGCTGGCGCGCCTTTTAGCAATGGTGAAAGCATACAACCATAGATGAATTATATTTAATAAGATTTATAAAGCCGAATACATCTCTCCGTTATGTTGTTTGTTGCTGTAAAAAATCATTACAACCCTGTATATGTAGTGGTGCAAATTTCTAATAAACGTATAAAAATAAAACGTTGTTTATTCTATAAATGGTTACATATGACAGTGAACACTATATTTATTAATTTATATACCCATACAATTATCTAAATTTGAGATTATGATTTTTAATCAAACAATTAATTTTTTCATTAACTTATGTTCTTAATTTTTGATTTTACAGACACCATAAGTATGTTGTAACCGGCTATAGACGCCACAAATTCGATGAAAACACCTGTTTTGGCAGCTTAAATATTAATTTTTTTGACTTTTTAACTATTCCATTAAACAATTTGAAAATTTATTGTTTTAAAACGAAAAATATAAGTTTTTAAGTTTGAAAATAAAAAAATGTAAGGTCTATGATTACAAACAGCTTTTAACCTATCTTAAAACTAATCAATTTATTTTCTAATATAAATTTTTATTTTTTAAAAACTGATTATTTAAAGAGTCTTAGAAAATTTTACATACTGAAACAAAAATAGGTGTACTATAGGAGTAGGCACGCGTCGAAGAACAACAGAACATGTTTTGTTGAAAACATCTTTCCCAAAAAATATTGACTCATCCGCGTAGGACTTCCGAATGTCTAGTGTATGTTAATTTATAGAAGAAAATTTTAACGGTTTAGTACAACCGTTTCTTCTGCAGATCGCAAATTCCAAGTAATTGAGTATAAGTAGAGATATGATTATTTTCTAACCAACCGCTTTACGTAAATTACTCAATAATTCATTGTTTTAAACCTGCACCGACCAAATTAGCCCGCCTCAATGAAATCTGTACGATAATTTGTTAGACATTTATTACAATTTATTACAACAAATCCCGACTTTATGACAAATGCCATTTTTCAGAAACGAGTGGTCGGTTTAGCTTACAATTAAACGTGCACCGCCAAAATTATAACTTTATATGTAGCTATGATATCGTGATTGTTCTTGGACCAGAATTTATTACAAATTAATTACATTGAATAAGTTAGTTCAAGACAACCCCCCCCCCCCCCCCCCCTATAACATGGCTAAGCATAAATTTCATACCGAAACGATTGTTTATTTCAAAAACGCCAATTTCACCAACTTTAATAAGGTTTTTACACCAGACTGCCACCAGATTTTGGACCAAATGTTGCTCCAAAGCATTGTCGGTAGGGTAGGTCAATCTTATCCAGGTATGTAATAAATTATTTTTGTATAATATTAGACGGACCAGACATAAGAAGATGTAGGTTTCAAATTGCAATATATAGGTTGGCAAAGCCACATTTAAGTATTTATTACACCACCCTGCCACCAGATATTGGGTCAAATGTTACCTCGTTAACTTAGTAAAGGGAAAATTAACCTTATTCAGAGATACTATTCTGGTAATTCCCCGGGAATAGGGAATTTGTTTATTTGTTTTTCAAATAGCTCTTAAGCTAATTTTCCAGTTTACAGTACAATATATATACATCATCTACTTAATAATTATGAAATTTCTTTTAACAGTTCTGCCCTAAAATCCTTTATGCTTCTACAATTTAACTAACATGAAAGTATTGCATTCTAACTCGCTCGTCACATCAAAAGAAATCGTGCAAGGAAATGATAATTCGAACAATGATACTCATACAGTGAACGAGGTTTCTAATGAAACTGTTGAGAACCGCAGAGTAACACGATCCCAATCAAAAACTCAACGGGAAAATGACAAAATACCACAAACTGCCTCTTCGAAAACTTTATCTACTGATATCCTGATACCGTCTGTATCGAAGACCACAGACCCGCTACCTCAAACATCTCACTTTTTATCAACACCTTCATCAGCGATATCTCCAAAAACAACATTTGTATCGCCAACGGAATCATCGCACTTAAAGCCTATATCATCAGTAACCACAACTGCAGGTTCATTAAACTCACATCTTACACATGAACAGTCATATCAGCCAGCATCTGATGAAATAAAAGCTGTAGAACCTCGACGATGGCTCTTCGTTAGTAGAATTGAAAACTCTGTGACGAAAGAAAAATTCGAAGACTTTCTAAAAACTAAAATGAAACTGTATAACGCCGTGTGTATCAAAATTTCCCGCAACCAGAAAAACGGTCATATGTATGACTATACATCAATCCGTGTTAGTTTACCAGTAAATCAATTTTTAACTGCATTACATTCCACGTTGTGGCCTTCTGGACTACTGGTTAAAGAATTTGAATGGAAACGACGTCGCCAAAATTTTCGACTTATGGCACCAATCACCAACCTTTCTGAACATGAACTTAAGTTTCCAAAAAAGCAATCGGATTTTCGGAATTCAATAAACCACAACCAAATAACTTAAAAACTTCCAAAACGAGCAACTCTGCCTGCAACTTCAATGGTGTTTTTAATATACGTACTATGGATGAGGTTGATGAAGTCAATGCTGACTTGATGAATTTTTCGCGCTATGAAAACCTCGTCAAGACAGCGAGAGTTAAAACCATCAAAATGAGAGATGCTGTGTGCGATTCAAAAGGAGGCTTATTTCATTTTTCATCTTCAGAAAACTACTCAAAGACTCCAAGACTGAGTAATAAGTGCACATCTAAACACTGCGAAACTCAAACGGATATTGACATCAAATCAACATACAACAAATCAATCATCTCCTCATTTAAATTTAAACTTATGTTACAAAGAAGCATAAGTAACAACCTGTAACAAACATAAGTAACAACCACCAAGAAGATTATATAAACGGATATGAGTTTGTTAAAAATATCCCATCTCAAAAATTCATGCATGCTGAACCACAGATTTAAACCTGGCTAAATGGCAAACACTTAATAAAATCATCTATTTTTATTTGTGTTGCTTTTGAAGAAAAATTGGATAATTGCAATCTTAAAAAATATCTATCCCGAAATGGACTTATACTACATAACTTCTACATTAAATCAGTTAATGAAGTTACAAAAGTTTATAAAATTGGAGGTAACTACGTTATTGTGGTTACTCATCAATCTAAAACTGATTGAAACTTTAACATCCTACTTGCAACATCGAAAAAATGAACCTTTCATAATTACCTTGGATGTTAGCCATCATGTCAACAAGGTTTTGCCAGTGTTGGATTATGTTACAAACTCTCCATTTAACAACATCAAATGGGTTTTAAATATTCCTTTCAATATGTCACTGCAGTATGAGAGAATGTTATCTTCCCGTTGGATTACAGGTGATCCCACGAAGTTCTCATATGGAAACTGTACGGATTTTCCATCCACATCTCCGACTTTTCACAAGGTGTTGTCTGCAGAGTCCAGCTATAAGAATTCGATCATGGAAATAATGTTTTACATGAAACACTCAAACAGCCTAATAAAAAGCCACTTAAAGGATCATTACATTAAGAACATAAATCTATTGCCTTTCTCCGCTTCTTCCTTACGACAATTAAATATATTTATATTTGACAACGCTACCAAACAATATCTCGAAGAACCGACCACAAAACATCAGTTTGGCTTCGATGGGAATAATCTGGTACAACTGTGTGAAGACACAAACACATTTATTACCCCAAACAGATACATTTTTTGTTCATCGGGTACGGTAATTATGTTAGATCATCAGACTTACAACTCGTTAAACAATATCTATCTTAAAACAAACATAAAGATGCCGGACATTACAAATATTCAAGGTGTACCTGGGTGTGGTAAATCAACATGGATTATAAACAATCATAATCTGGGCACTGATCTTGTTCTATGTGCTACAAAAGAAGGACTTGCAGATATAAAATTAAAGGTAACATCACGTTGCGAGCACAAAAACACTAACTTTAATAACATCAAATTAAACTACAAAACGATTGCCTCATACCTAATAAATGGTAACTGGACCTACGATACAGTTTTTATTGATGAGTATATGATGGTGCATGCTGGATATATAGGACTTGTGGTTATCAAAAGTAAATGTTCTAAAATATATCTTCTAGGTGACAAAAACCAAATACCATATATTGACAGATTACATCATGTCAATATGAAATTTTCCGATGCAAGTGCTTTCGTAACAAAGACTGAATACTTGAATGTAACGTATCGATGCCCAGCTGATGTTACTTCTGCTCTCAAAGAATACTACCCTAACATCACTAGTATGAACACAGTGGAAACTTCCGCCGAATTTATAAACCTGCCACCAACGTTATCATCATTACCTGTGTTAGAGAACGCTTTCTATCTAACTTTTACCAGAGCTGATAAACAATTAATCTCTCAGCTTAAGATACCAGAAACCAGTAAAGTCTTGACGATCCATGAAGCAGAAGGTTTAACCTCACCAAATGTAATATGTATAAGAACCAATTCTCAACCTCTTGAGCTGTTCGATAGTGTACCGCATGCCATAGTTGCAATCTCTAGACACACAAAATCATTTAAATATTTTTCTCCGGTGGCCACTGATAGACTACACTCACTTTTAATGAAAGATCGAACTTATACTATTACTCAAAAGGTAAATCAGCCCATAAAGTCCAAAAAAAGATCGGTATATGAGAAATGTGCAATTTACTATCAAAACGTAAACAAAATGGCATCAAAAGCATCTAAATTCTACAAATTCGTTTTAAAATCAAACTACCTTATTTATGTAATTTGTGAAACTTCATTAAAACCAGACATACGGAGCAGCGAATTTTTTGGCCATGACTACGTTGTTTATAGATGCGATCGGTCTCCTGAAACTAGTTCAAAGAAATCGGGTGGTGGCGTACTGATAGCAGTACATTCTAAACTCTGGAATGCTCCAGTAACTTTAGCCCCATCGAGAGTCGAACAGATCGGTGTAAAAATCAAAATCAACCAAATCAATCTAACCATCTACGCAGCATATATACCACCTCAATCAAATAGTGATCATTATGCAACTTGCATCGATGCGATTGATGAAGTTATTAATACAACAAACTCGTCAGATTTAGTTCTTGTGCTTGGTGATTTTAATCTTCCAAATATAACTTGAAACTTGGACCCAGAACTAAACTGTATTTTACCTTGCAATATAACAACAGATGCGGAATCTTTATTTGTGGACGCCATGCTTGGTTATAATTTGAACCAAATAAACACAATTGCTAATAATCGTGATAGATTATTGGATCTTGTCTTCAGCAACGACATTGACACCTTTAAAATTTCTGAATCCCTATTACCTTTTGTCATAAATGATGTTAATCATAAATCTTTGGATATTGTATTTGACGTAACTAAAATGGCGAGATCAGAACACCTACAACCAATGAAATACCACTTTAAAAATGCTAACCGTGTGGGGCTACAAAGTTACCTGGAATCCATCAACTGGCAAATAACTCTCAATTCCAATGATATAAACGAAAATGTGGACAAATTTAATGACATCATGCTTCAAGGCTTCGAAATGTATGTACCTATGTGCTGTAAACCACAAAATGCTCACCCTCATTGGTTTGATGATAGACTAGTTAACTTAAAAAATCGGAAGTCGAAAGCGTATGCCAAAATGTTGAAAAGCGGGTTAGAAGCGGACAAAACTACGTTTCTACAATATAGTAATGAATTTGAAATTTATTTCAAATCTAAATACAGGTCGTATCTTAATCAAATTCAAGACAAAATTAAAGTAAATCCAAAACAATTTTGGAAATACTTTAGAAATAAACGCGAAATTGAAGGATACCCTGCTAATATGACGTACAACAATACCTGCTCTTCAAACGCCAAAGATATAGCTAACATGTTCGCGTCGTTTTTTCAATCAGTCTATAGACCAAGCGTTACTAGTGGATTGTACGAACAACCCAGCAACAACAACACATCAATAACTCCTCCTATTATTTTTGAGGACAACATTTTATCGGCTTTAAGGGGGTTTGGAGATGGTTGCGGTCTTGACGATATACCCTCTTCTATTCTGAAGGAGTACGCTGAAATTTTAACAATTCCATTATGTTATCTATTCAATCATTCGTTAAACACCGGCGTGTTTTCTGAAAAATGGAAAATTTCAAAAATTACTCCAATTTTTAAATCGGGTAAACGTGAGGATATCTCATGCTACAGAGGAATATCAACTACATCATCAATTCCTAAATTATTTGAGTTAGTATTATGCAACAGCTTTAAATCCACAATTGCACGTCATATATCAATAAACCAGCATGGGTTTATGCCTGGCCGATCCACATCGACTGATCTGGTTGAATTCACCAGTAAACTAATTAACGAGATAGAAAAACACCGTCAAGTTGATGTAGCGTACACGGATTTTAGTAAAGCATTTGATTCTATCTGTCATCATAAAGCACTCCAGAGTTTATTCAATTTTGGGTTTTCTCTCGATTACATAAATTGATTTAGGGAAATGAGAAATCAAACGTTATTAAAGTTACATCTGGTGTTCCCCAAGGATCACACCTCGGGCCCTGGATTTTTATTGTTTTCATAGACCGAATAACCGAGATAATCAAAAACTCAGACGTGCTCATATTTGCAGATGATGTGAAAATTTTTCGTACTATTAATGGATGGTTAGATACGGAGAAACTTCAAGAAGACTTAGATAGATTAAGTGAGTGGTGTGATCGGAACTCACTATACTTAAATATTAAGAAATGCAAAATCATGTCTTTCCATCGTAAAAGAAATCCGGTTATTACTTCATACAAAGTCAACAACGAAGTACTGCAAAGAGTCAATGAGATTATAGACTTAGAGGTGTTACATTTGTCGAAAACGCCAGTTTCAATAGGCATATTGAAAATTGTATTGCGAAAGCGAATGCCATGTTCGGATTTGTTAAAAGATGGACAGGTGAATTTAAGGATATTCAAACCTTATGTTCACTCTATTTCGCTTATGTTCGATCACAACTGGATTACGCTGTAACGGTCTGGAATCCATACTATGCTGTACACATAAAAAGAATTGAAAGCATTCAAAAGAAGTTCCTGATTTGTTTGTTAAAGAAAAGTGACTGGGATTACGACCACAACTTACCATTCCATGAAAATGTGGCTCGCTTACCTCCGTACACAACAAGATGCACAGATTACAAAATATGCACGCTTGAAAATAGACGACTTCTCTTGGGAGCAGCTTTTATTGGTAACGTTTTGCTTGGTCACGTAGATTCAGCTTACATCTTGGAAAACATATCAATTCACGTGCCATGCAGAACATTTCGAAACCATAAATTTTTAGCACTTGAACACCATTCCACCAACTATGGAGAAAACAACCCAATTAATAGGATGTCTAAATCTTTCAACTTAATCGACGACCTATTTGACTTCAACTTATCAAAGGACAACTTTAAAAATATCCTTAAAGACTTTTTTCTAAATTTTTAATTGTTTAAACCAAAATTTGGTATATATTTTTTTTTTTTTTTTTATTCTGTTTTAAAGTTTTTTGTTGTTTTAATATAATTTTAACTATAACTGTAAATAATCTGAAATCATACATGTATATTACAAAATAGATTTCTTTAAATAAATAAATAAATAAATAAATTTCTTATTTTTTCTGGTAACTCATTATACATCGATATACCTTTGTCAAATATCGATTTTTTACTTCTAGATTGTCTTTTAAACTCTAAATAAAAGTTATCCTTATGCCTAGTATCATGACTATGCACATCCTGTCTCCTACACAACAACTGACATAAATATTGTGGTAACAAATTTTTATCAAGCCTAAAAATAAAAGCCATTACGTTCATATACAACGTATAATAACAACTCTAACTGTAGCAACATATCACAGATTCTTGCATATCTATCTCTATTTAACATAACCCTCAATGCTCTATTTACGATAACTTGCATTTTAACTATATCAGACTTATTTACAATAAAAAGTATAGTACTGCAATAAGTGATATGTGGCATTACAATAGTGTTATAAACTACACCTTTTTTGATTTTACAAATAACAAATTTTTATATCTAGCTAATACACCTACTTTCATTGCTAACTTCTTTGTAACATAACTAGCATGTTCTTTAAAATTTAGCTTGTTATCCAGTATAATGCCTAAGTACTTAAAACTATCTACCCATCCTATTACGGCATTACCTATAACAATATTTCCATTTACTACGTTATTCCCTATATACATACATTTTGTTTTGTTTACATTTAACATTAACTTATTTATACGAAGCCATTTTGCCACTTCACCTAACTCTTCATTCATACTAATTATGATCTCACCCACATCACTTCCCGACAAATACAGCAAAGTATCATCAGCAAACACGTGGATTTTGCTTCTATTTAGGATCTGTGGCATATCATTTATATATATACTATAAATAGCAATGGTCCCAGCTTACTTCCTTGTGGCACTCCATACTTTACATCTACAGGATCAGAGCATACATCATTTATTTTTACATACTGCTTTCTATTACTTAAATAACTATTCAACCAACTTAACAATTCGCCCCTCACACCATATTTGTTTAATTTTCCTAGCAACCTTGCCCTATCTATTGTTTCAAATGCCCTTTTAAAATCAAGGAAAACGGCTACCGTCGATTTTCCATCCTCCCTCTCTCTCTCTTCCAATCCTCCACCACCATCTGAACAGCTGTCTCTGTAGAGTGCTGCTCTCTAAAACCAGATTGGTGCCCAGATAGTATATTATTCTCAGCTATGTGCCCGAGCAGCTTATCCAAAATTATTGACTCCAATACCTTATCCAAGATTGGCAAAATATTTATAGGACGATAATCCGACATCCGACAACTATTCATAACTTTAAGCACAGGAACTACACATGATACTTTCAAACTTGTAGGAACTACTGCATATTCCAACGACAAATTTACTATGCGGCTCACATATCCTCTTAGCATCCTCCATAAATCCTTAAACATTTTACAGCTTAACACCCCTTCACATCCTGCTAATTTTAACGTTTTAACTATTTTATCTAGGTAGTCCTCCTGCACCATGCCCACATTCTCAATTACTCCTCCATCATATGCTATATCCACATTGTCTTGCTCCTCCGGTATCTCCCTTATAATATTCTCTACACTATCTACAAAATACTTGTTTAATCTGTTCGCAATGTCCATCTTTTCGTACACCATTACTCCATCAAAATCCACTCCATTTATATCACTCATTCCCTTAGATCCAATTACCCTTTTTAATGTTTTCCACATCTTTTCCGGGTTACCTTTGCACTGATCAATGTTTCTCTCATAGTACAATCTCCTCTCACTACTAATCACAGCAACAAATCTGTTTCTTTTCCTTTGGTACTCCACCCACCCTTCCTTAACTGTCTCAGTCCCCAAATCTCCCTCTCTCTCCTTCATCACTCTAAATTTCTTATACGAATCATCTCTTCCTTTCCTAACCTCCTTCACTCTGTTAGTGAACCATGGACAACTTCTAGCTATGTCCACTATCCGTAACTCGCCTGTTCTCCATTTCACTGCTTCTTCCACCCATAAATTTAATTTCCCACACTCCTCCTCAATGCCCCCAGTGACTTCTCGTACACCATCCTCTGTTTTATAAGTTCCTCTTCTACAACATTTAGATCTATCTTTCCTTTAATCACCTTTTTCCCATTTACATCCTCCCTCTTGATCATTATAAGCGCATGGTCTGTAATTTTTGGGGTGTCCACAACAATACAATTCACATCCTTATTTGAAAATACTAAATCAATTGTCGTTCTTGATGCATCCGTTACTCTGGTATGTTCCTTCACGAACTGTTTAAGCCCAAAAGATTGTGTAATTTCTTTAAGACACTTAACATAATGTTCTTCTGATCTCTCCCAGTCCCGAATTGGAGAAAGAATTTATATGTAATTTTTGTTCAAATATTATTTTTCCAGCCTACTGAAGAAAAAAGTTTGGTGTAAATATTTATAAATTGGGAATAATTTTTCCATATCTAAATTTTCAGGGAAAATTACTCCCAAATTAATTTTGTTTTCAAAAAAAATTAATTCTAGTTTTTTACCTCCGTACCTATGCCAGATTTTTTTTTTTTAAATATAAATTACATATAAATTCTTTCCCTAACTATTCCCAGGGAATTACCAGAATAGTGCCACAGGCAGGTAATACATTATCTTTGTATCAGGTTAGCGTGTTAAACGGAATTGGCTTCAGAGTGTGAAGGCTTCAAATATGATCAAATGTCGATTTTACCACATTTAATATTTTTTTACGCCAGACCGCCACCAGAAATTGTATAAAATCCTTCTCTATTTTTACCTTGTGGAGGGCAGGTCCACCTTATCCAGGTGTGTAATAAATTAATTTTGTGTCAGGTTATACGAAGTTGGCTTCAGAAGTTAAAAGCTTCAAATATGTAATTTTAAAGACGATTTTACCACATTTAATAATTTAGTACACTAGACCGCCACCAGATATTAGGTAAAATGATTACTCCGCATGGACCTTGTGAATATCTGGTTGTGGTTTGGTGTAATAAATTATTAAATGTGGTATAAAATCGACCTTTAAATTACCTATTTCAGGCCTTTGCACTTTGGAGCCAATTTCGCGTATCCTGACACAAATACAATTTATTACACACCTGGATAATATTGATCTGCCCACCAAAATGGCAAAGGACTAACATTTGACTGGTGTAATAAATTACACATTTGAAGCCTTTACCATTCTGAGCCAATTCCGTGTAATATGACTACAAAACAATTTATGCACACCTGAATAAAGTTGACCTGCCCTTCACAACTACCACCAAGTTTCAACAGAACTAATATATGGTGGCTGTCTGAAGGGAGCTGAGGAAAGAATTTATATGTAATTTTTGTTGAAACATTTTTCCGGCCTACTGAGGAGTAAAGCTTGATGTATACATTTATAAAATGGGAATAATACTTCCATACCTAAATTGGCAGGGAAAATTATTACCCATTTAATTTTGTTTTCAAAAAAATTAATACATACTTTTTATCTCAGCATGCCAGAAAAAAATGTTTAAATAAAAATTACATATAAATTATTCCTCCCCTGTTCCCGGGGAATCACCAGAATAGTACCACTGTAGGCCTATTCGAGCTTTTCCTACAGGAATAAAGAATTGGCGAAAATATTTTCATAACATTTTTGTCTAAATTGTAGTTTTCTGGCCTACTGAGGGAATAAGTTTGGTGTAAATATTTTAGAAACAAAGTTAAATGGGAAACTATTATCAGAGCCACCTTAATATAAGAGCCGTAAGATTCCGCCATTTTTTTCCATGAGCTTTCCATAGAGGGGAAGGTTTTTGTTCTTTTTCATACCAACCAGTGTATTTTAATATTTTTTTAGACGCTTTTTTGTATATAAAAACAGTAATGATGCCTTTCAATTTTTAATTTGAATGGTTAGTTTAATATTCAGGAAAAGCATATTTTAAAATTGAGTCATATTATGTCGAATTAACGCAAAAATATTCAAATTAGTCTACCACAAAATTTTTTTTATTGTAGAAATAAGAATTTGTTTATATGTGTATGTAAAAAATTAGTATAGAGTGTTCCATCAAAAATTTCAGCATTTCTTTCCCAAAACAAACGTTCGTTAAAAATGCTTTTTGAGTAGCTATGTAATATGGGGGTTATTATGTTCTGCATTCTATTACAGCATTGTTGATGAACAATCTTCGAAAACTGTTTTTTCGTTATTTATTAAAAATTGCATCGCAACAAATTCGCAGGCTATACTGTTTCATCCTGTAGTATAAACAAACCGGAGCAAATGAATAAAAACATTATATTATAGAGCTTTTCGCAATTAATAAACCAATCAAAAGATGTCGCTAAGTATAAATTAAAGTTAAATATTAAAACCTAAATGTTTGTTAACTAAAGTTTAACAATTTATTATGTATACTGCCTGGTTCAATAGATTATTGAGATCTCCTGGAACTGAAAATAACCGAATACGAACGAATTGAAATAAGAAAAGAAAAAATTTGGAAAAAATGTGACATTTTTCTATTATTTTTTTTCAGCGCGCAGCAACTACGATGATAAATATTTTGCGATGAAAAGCTTTATTTATGCCAACCGAACAATAAATAAAATTTATAATTGTTTTGAGTTTTATTAATTATGTTAAATTATTGTATTAAAGATTTCGCGCTTAGCTTACAATAATAATGGTTTATTTTCGTAAATAGTTATTTAATTATTTTACGCTTTTCTGTAATTTAAAGTAAATTTATTACAGAGACATCTGTAAACGGATTTTCAAATTACAGAAAGCTCAGTTCTGCAATCGGATAAAATTGAAGTTATTTTCGTTGTCATGACATCGTTGATTTTTTGTATACAAAAATAATTTTCGTAAATAGATTTTGATGTAAAAATTTTATTATATGAATAATATTATTGTTTCTACATGGTGATTCATAAAATTTCGTTTCAGCTCACGTTTTCTCTTTAATTTTGTTATAAATGGAGAATGTTTAGATTGCTATTAAGTGCGTCGTTCATCTCAAAAATTCTGATGTGCATGTGACCAGAATTTACCAAATAAGTTAAATTTTTATAAAACTAAATTTTAAATTGGATGTAAGAGCAATCCGCGGCAGCACCCGTTACTATCTTACTTTATAAACCTACACAACTAAACAGAAAGCTCATTTTTATAGAAAATTAATAAATTTATGCTCCGCTTTAGTTTAAATTTACCAAATAAATACTAAATTATGATGGCTGATTTTCAAATATGTGTTCTTTGAATAGTTTATTAAAAATATAAAATTAAAATTTAGATGATTTGTTTAGTTTTTTATTCACAAATTCATGTTCAAAAATTTTCCAATTACCACGGTTTCTTATAGTAATTCAATAAAAGCTTCCCCTCTACTGAAAGCTCTCTTTTTAATATTACGGCTCTTCAAAATCATAGATGGCTCTGCTATTATTCCCTATTGTTACGATTTTGCCTTGTCAATCAAGGTTCGAATCACTGGATTGTGAATAAATACACTGCTTCAAATTTTAACTCACACAATTTATTTACACAACACAATTTATTATACAACACGAAATTCACAATTAATTATTACACTTATAACACACTTTTTAATTATCACTTTAATAATCGCTTTAATAATCACTTTAATAATCTTTCTATTTAACCTTCACTGTATCACGTTTAAAATAATACTCAGCAATACACGTCAACGCGCGCCTTTATATACCAAAATATTTGTTTCTAGAATAATCCTAAATGCGCAGCAAATATGTTAGTATAGAAATACGCCTAAATGTTGAGTATAAATTATAAATGCAATTGAATAATTAATGAAATTAGCTTATTCTATTCTATTCTAGGTGTCACCGTAACACTATAAAAATTTTGTGGAACAAAAGTTTCCCAATTAAGTTTGTTTTAAAAAATTTTGCACTAAACTTGTTCCTTCAGTCTAAAAATTCATTTTAGACAAAAATGCTATGAAAATATTTTTCTGAACTCCCTATTCCCAGGGAAAGCCAGAATAGTGACATTGGTGTAATAAATTCTTATATGTGGCAAAACCAACCTATATATCGTAATTTGAAACCTATGTCTTCTTATGCATATTCCGTCTAATATTATACAAAAATAATTTATTACACACATGGATAAGGTCGACCTACCTACCGAAAAGGCTTTGGAGCAACATTTGGTCCAAAATCTGGTGGCAGTCTGGTGTAAAAAACTTATTAGAGTTGTTAAAATTGGCGTTTATGAAATAATCGTTTTGGGATGAAATTTACGCTTAGGCATGTTAAAGGGGTGGTCTTGAACTAACTTATTCAATGTAATTAATTTGTAATAAATTCTGCTCCAAGAATCATCCCGATATGATAACTACATAATTATAAGGTTACAGTTTTGGCGATGCAAGTTTATTTGTAAACTAGATCGACCTGTAAAATGGCAACTGTAATACAATCGGAATTTGTTGTAATAAATTGTAATTAATGTCTAACAAATTATCGTACAGATTTCATTGAGGCGGGCAATTTGGTCGGTGCAGCTTTAAGCACTCAATAATTCGATTGACATAGCGCTTTATAAATAAACACACAAACACAAACACAATGTGTGTGTGCGTTTATTCTATTCCTACAAAACACAGCTCGTGTAAATTACGAAATAGAAAATATTATGTAGATCATCATACGGCATTTAAATTTTGTATTCCCTCAGGATTATATCAGGGGAAAAAGTAAACGACAAAAATATAAATACACTCAAAAACAAAATGTATGAAAGTAAAATAATAAAAACAAAATGTGTATGGATGTTTATGTCACTATTTATAGAATAAACAATTTTTTATTCCTTATACGTTTATTTTAAATTTGTACCACTACACATCCAGGGTTTTAGTGATTTTTTACAGCAACAAACAACATGATGGAGAAATGTATTCGGCTTTGTATGTCATTAAATAATTCGTCCATGATACAACACATTTATACTCGTGCGAACGCACCAAGATTTGGCTGCTTAGCATCCAACAAGGTTTTAGTAGGTGAGCTAACATTAGCTATGGACGACCGATCTAGTGATAGTCCCATGCCAGACGAGCATTTTTTGTATTTTGGCATTTTTTTTTCTACCAATGTTTTGTTCTGCTCTCTCTTAAATAAAATTTTAACTAAAATGATTCAAAAATGTCCTTGAAATATTTTTTATTTCATTTATGTTTGAGTTGTGTGGTAGAACAGAAAATTTGTTAAGTCGCAATTAAAACTTGTATCATAGGTAAACGGGGAAAGAAACGAAGAAAAATGCCGCATTTTTTTTTACGTGTGGCATGGGCCATATACGTGCGCTTGTGAAAGAACACACGCGGCATGTTATCGAGAAGTCAGTTTTGGCAAAGCCCTTTCTCGAATAATGTCAAACATTAATACCATTTAGCAAGGAATTCCACCAACGATCCCTTTTGCGCTATATGTAAGTGTCAGGTGGTTACATACAAGAATCATGTAGCAACCAGTATGAATTGAGGTTATCAGAAGGTTTCCTCATATTCGATACTGTAAAATAAATATACTTCAACTTGACCTCAACCAATGCAAACAGTCACATGACACTCCTACTTGTATAGGAGAAAAATCTAGAATCTGGATGATATCGTGATTCCAAAGAACACCACAAACGGAGCTGTAATCTAGACTATCGGGAGACGTGCTTTCCAAGAGAAGTCAGTTGCAGCCGTGGCACACTATCACAAGAGCCTAAGATAACATATATCCTTATAGCTGCTATGTCTAGTGCTACGTAGGAAGTTTTATAAAGTTTGTTTTCATCACTTCTCAGTACTAGACATCATCCTGTAAAGCGAAGGCGAAGCGTTCACTTACTGCAGGGGTGGCTGTTTTCCAGCAACAGTAAAATGAACCAAGCAAGCAGCTTAAACACTTTGTGAAATCAAATAAATTACGGTATTTAAAGAATCTTTTAGGTGAAGTTGATAGCGGCCCGTGGAATAGACCTTATAGAACAGTATGGAAAAAATTAAAAGTTATCGTGCTTCGCCACCTTCGTACCAAGATATGATGCAGAGAATTATCGTAATTTTGTTTCCTTAAGACACGGATGACATTCAGAACGTTGAGTTGAAACCTAATCTAGAGATCAGTGCACCAGTAACTGGAGAAATACCATTCCACTTGGATGAGGTACCACGCATAGCCTTTAAACCGGCAATACGTGTAAGGCCGGAGGTCTTCAATGAGATGTTTATTTTATGTTTGCAATGAAAAATATCGCGATAAAACCACCCAATGACCCTTCTCACTATCGCCCATTCTGACTGCGTGGCAATACCAGAAAAGCGTTATAAAGGATTATCTGAGATAGATTCAGATGGCGATTAGAAGAGGAGGAAATCTCCCTGAGTGTCAACTTGGCTTCCAAAAAGCTCGTTCAACGACCGGCGCAATCAAACTTGTGGTGAGCTATCTTCAATGAATATCGAACGGTTTCAAACACTGTATGTATTATTGCTAGCCTGCCCCCGAGCGCTTAAAAATGTATAGAAGAGATATAACATCACCTTTGAGCTGAGAAAAATCAGGGAGAGCTGTAACAGTGGCTCGCTGGCAACAGCTGGTGAAAGCTTCTATAGAAGCTTGTCGTTGCTTGCAAATATTTTGAAAATATAAATATTTTACGCGTAAACTCGCGAAGATCAGTTTTCCAAAATTTAAGCGGAAACGACGTTTTTTGACAAAGCATGGCTTTTCGACAAAAATTTGGTCTCTGTGAATCCCAGATGGATTGATTGTTCAAGAGATGAAACTTCATACTTTATTTTTTTTATATATAATTGGGAGGTTCAAGTGATTTTTAGCCGAACCAAACCACTGGAAGTAGCATCTTCCATAGGAGCTAATTTTTGAGAAGCATATAACATTTACAAAAAACGATTAAAAAAATTCTAAATAAAATTTCAAACAAAATTAGTTCAGATCATATTTTACATTTTACCGGAAATGACGAGATTTGATAAAAAAAAAATTTATTCCACCAAAATTCAGCATTTCTACAGGCGAATGACTATTCGGACTGAAACTTCATACTAAATTTTTTTTAATTAATTAATTTGAATTAATGGATGCGCTTAATACAATACTACCATGGATTTAAAATAAAGGAGATCATATTTGTTCCGGCTGCACCACTTGGATCGGGCGAATAATCCAGGGTGGACCATCTATTCGTTTGTTTTTAAATAATAGGCTTATGGCAACACTTTTATCAACGATTTGCTTGAAATTTTGACAGACATTCCGCGTCACGAGATAATCATGTTTTTGCTTGAGGAGCGTTTCGAAATCTTGAAAACATATTTTCAAAGCCAGTCTTGAGTTCCGAAACCGTGTTTGAAAAGAAATATGGGTCGTGAAAAAGCGCAAAGCGGAACCGCTGTAGTTAAATTGGTGTAGAAAGTTCGCGAGAAAGGCTTGCTATTGGATGACAGAAATGGCCTCCGGGAATATTGCGACTGTGGTCCATATACCATATAGTGTAGAACAGAATCCCACAACCTTAACTCGACGCCCATCGCAGCTGCTGACCATAAGGTTTCAACAAGATGACGCCATTCCACGAAGATTCCACGCCGCTCCACATACATATATACCATCTTTTAATAAATCGCGTTGTATGTCTGTACTGAGCTAAAATAATTATCAAAACATAATTCATAATGTTTACCTTAAATCTTTGCTCAGATCTGTGATTACTCTGACTCCTAAATTTTTTTCAGCAATATCTGAAATTTTGCCAGTATGTATTTGAAATTGCTTGATTGATATTTTGATGGCTGGTATAACACTAACACTCCTTTATATTCGAGACAGTTCAACTAACATAGGCCTGATTTTGTATAGCTTATCATAAGCTGGCTCTCCTTTATTTGGCTGAAGTAAGTTATTATTTATATCCAAATGTCGAAGCAGCCAAGTGAATCTATCTCGTGACATAACAGCAGAAATCACTTTGGACGGCAGTCCAAACGAGTGACGAAAGCACTTACTGTGCTGGAAGTCGAACTCGTATATATACAGCTAGTTTCAAACTTTTTCCCTTTGAGGCCGTCATGATCATGTTATATACCATTGGAAAGGTCTTGAAAAATATATCCAAATAGCAAAAGCATGTATAAAAGCATGAATTCCTACCAACATTGAGCGGAGATATGACATTCCGAAAATTGCCCCAAAATAAAAAACCTCTTAACGAGGTAAATGTTCGAGTGACGGAAGCCGAATTCAATTCACAAAATTTCTGATATCAAATTTGTGCCGAAAAAAACAATTGCATTCGATTTGAATCAACGCGCTGAATGCACTAACATTCCGAAAAATCGTTGGCAAATCGAATGCAATTTTTTTTTCGGCACAATTTTGATATCAGAAATTTTGTGAATTGAATTCGGCTTTCGTCACTCGAACATTTACCTCGTTAAGAGGTTTTTTATTTTATAATTATACCGCAATTCAAATTTTAATGACTAATAATCACGATAGCTGGGTTGCTTTTTTATACCCATAAGAAGATTTAAAGCCAAAAGATATTTTATTTCTTCAACTGTAGTTGGTGTGCTATTTTCGCCATGTCTCTGAACTGCATATAAATTACTTTGAAAGATTATCATTTCCAACAAATTCTTTGAAAAGAACCTGAGAAACATGTCTACTGGATTTTCCAAGTCGTGTAAAATTTCCAGATCCTCGGATATTTTAAGCCCTACGGGTTCGTCAAATGGCTGCACTAGAGTACTATGCCTAACATCTCTTGTCCACACTACATTGTCTTTTACAAACCCTGACAATGGTAAATCATCATCATTTTCCCAATCAATATCGATTAGGTCATCAACGGCTTCCGTAAAGGAAGTTTCCATAAATTTTTGCTCAGAATGAAACGAATCAATCTCTAATTTCTCGTCGCTATCCGAAGCGTCAGAGCCACGCGAAGGAATTTCATTTAAATCGCGTATAACTCTTCACTAGTTAGGTGCGTTAAATTAATTGTTTTATTGATTTTAATTAATTATAAATAAAAACTAGTTTTATTTTTTGTACATTTAACAATATTTTTTAATTCTTCCTTATAATGATAGTAAACTTGATTTTTTAAAAGATCGATTTTGGCGGATATACAGATGTGGCCAAATTATTATCACCTCATACGAAATTCATGGTAATGTGATTTTCAAAGGCTGAACTGCAACCTATTGTATAGTTGGCACGTCATTATGGTAGATATCAACCAATCCAAGGAATTCGTGCAATAAAAATTTAATATACGCAGAAAATACGCCTTTTATGAGTCATTAATACCTGTGTACACTTTTCGACAAAATATGAATTCCGAATATTTATTGTCCTGTTAATTAGTTTGACTTCCGAATTGTTTTGATTTTATGACAACTAGGTAGTATTTAAGAATTAGTATTTTACTGAAGAATTTCAGTCTCGTTTGTGACTTTGAAAAGTGAAAGTGGTGTAGTATTAGTGAAATTCATCAGGGGTAAAGCAAATTACATCAGTGCTGTAACCAGAGGCAAAATTTCGATGTATTTGGAAGTAGACCAGTATACGCATGCGCAAATAGCCCAGAAAACAGGAGTGAGCCAATCATTCGTCAGCAAATATTTGTAAAAATTAACATCTCAGTCTTCAACAAGTCCCAGAAAAAGAGGAAAATGTGGTGGCAATCCTAAAACAGCAGTCAGGCAGGACAGATTTTTAATGCGGAAAGCTAACGAAGATCGAACGTTATCCAGTCAGTCTGTGAGGGGTACAATGCGCAACGTTGGTGTGGAAATATTGGAGAGAACAGTGAGACGGAGACTTTTTTAATATGGGCTATGTGTTAAGTCACAAACGAACTGCATTTCTAATTACAATTTAAAATTCGCAGTAAAAACCTACAAAATCAATTATGTAAATTTATAAAAGTATTAGTACACTCATGTCAAATTATATGTATAACATTTTATGGTAGCAAATCTATTACGATTTGATTATGTATGTATAACATTTTAGTGTAGAAAATCTATTACGATTTAAAATCATTATCTCAATCTAGTACATTGTTATTAAGTTTTTTTTTATATACAGAAAAAAACAGTCAGTGTAAAAATAATATTTGTGACAGCTGCACCAATTCAAACAAAATAAATAAATAAATAAAAATAGTAAAAATTTGGCGAATTGTGTTTGATCTAACTGGAAAATCTTGGTGCATGCTAAACAGTAATGGTCCTTCGAGCCGGATGGCGGGATAGTGGAAAGCAGTAACGTTGTAAATTAAAGCTGTACGCAAGGATCGAACATATTTTTGTCGGCCATTTTAAATATACAACGGAAACAGCGTAAGTTGTATTCCAAACAAACGGTACCAAAAAAGATTTCGTTCGAGCGGTGTTTTATAGTGTCCGCACACAATCACTACAAGGACAAAGTAGTACGCTAACATTTGCGAGTTTAACAAAGTGTAAATGCGTATACATAAGTATATACAGTGAGATACCGTGGTACCCCGATAAGATTTCGAGCGCTTTCATCTCGCAATTACGGAAATAACATCCAGCAAGCATCGTGTTAGGCCGACAAATCATTTCGAACGTTTCATCGTGTGACAAGGAGCAGCGTCATACGCCAACATTTCTCGAGCGTTTTTTCGTCGTATAATTACATGTATTACATGTATACATGTATGTATTACATGTATATAATTACATAAGCCGTTGAAGTGAGCATCGTGTGACCTTGACCACAGTGGTACGCCAACCTTTGGAGCGTTTTTATCACGTGATTATACGGATACAATTACAAGTGCATACAACTAGAAACACTGAGCATCGTGTGACCCTAAATATAGTGGTACGCCAACATTTTGAGCGTTTTATCGTCGCGTAATTATACGTATAATATAATCACATAATACTTAATAAAGACAGTGTGTTTCGCCAAGTGCCTACGGCCAATAGCGTAAAAAGTATAATCACATAAGTTTATACAGTGAACATATGGACTACATATAGTCACCCTTTTGGGAACATCGAGAGGATTTCTAGAGATTTCTTCGATCTTGCAATTACGTATATAATTACATACAGTGAACGACGTGTGAATAGTGATCAACGTAACACGACGACAGTATTTCGAGTGGTATCAGTTAATTATACTACAACGCCAGTGATTGACCGAGTATCGTGATCTCGTGTGAATAATCGAGCAACGTGTGAGCAGTGAGTATCTAATATCTATTACAATCAACGCAATTACTGAGGGCGACTTCAGTAATTGGTTGCATCGCGGGAGTGACATTTCAATTGTGAGAAGTGAGCAGAATAGCTATTATTATTAACGCAATTGCTGAGGCCTACTTCAGTAATTGGTAGCAACGTGGGAGTGACATTTCGGGACCAGTCTGCGTGACCTTAAAATTAAAAGTTAATTCAACACCGGGAAATCAACAAAAACACCAATAACTGTAAGTAATTTTAAATTGTAATTAGAAAATTGTAGTTCAGTTGTGGTTGCATAATCATTTAGTTACCACATATTAAAAGAATTTCGTGATCGTATTCAATATCAGAACCGCTGACACTTATTCGTTCGGTATATGAAAATAATTCTCTTGCAAATTCATTGGTGGAATTAGTGATTGGATCGTGTAACAAAACAATACAATCTTATTCGATCGAAGTCGTACCCTAGTTTATAATTAAGCATATAAGTGAGTGTGTGTATAAGGGAGCTTGAACCAAGAAATATGACGGATCAAGTTAAAGAGTTTATGGGACGAAGGGGAGTGGCGAAAGGGAGTATCACTAGGTTAGTGCTATATGCCGATAGTATCACTGATCGAACATCAGTTTCGGATATCAAAACTAGATTAGAGTTGTTAGAGCGATCATTTAGTGAGTTTATGGAATGTGAAATGAAGTTAGCAGCGTTCGATGTAGCATCCGATATGGCCGACTACGAGATGAAATATTTAAATATAAAAACAAAATTGTCACAAGCATTGACTGTACCAACAGTGAAGGAAGAGGCGACCCAGGTAGAGAAAATGATGTCACGCATGTTTAAGGAACAAAACGAATTTCTAACGAGCCTATCCACAACATTTACCACTTCACTAAATCAAACTGTCAGTCAATCATTTGATGAGCCGCCCCACTGTTCGGTAAGGCTTCCACGATTAAACATTCCAACGTTTAGTGGAGATTACAAAGATTTTCCTTGCTTCAAGGATTTATTTATTGCTTCCGTTCATAGTAAATTAGGACTTAATGAAGCAGAGAAATTTCAATATTTAAAGGGGTATTTGTGCGGTGAAGCGTCAGATCTAATAAAGCATATAACGGTTTCGGAAGCAAATTATACCCAAGCTTGGAACAAATTGTGCGAGCGCTATGACAAGAAACGGTACGTTTTAAATAATTTTATAAGGTTATTCTTAGAACAACCAAACAATCACCACAGCTCGGCAAAGGGATTACGGCGATTATATAACGTATCTGATGAAGTTATTCGAGGGCTTACAGCATTGGGTAGTGAAGCAAATTCAAAGGATGCTTGGTTGATCTATATATTACTGCGCAAAACAGACAATGAAACACAAGAAGCTTGGGCACACAAAACAGTATCAAATGAGTTTCCGTCTTTTGAAGAATTTCTTAAATTTCTTAGTGACCGTGCTGATGAGCTTGAATCTTGCGAAGGTAATCTCAAATCTAGCACAACGAAGGCTCACCAACTAAACTCATGGGAGGACACATCGGAAGATAAAAAATCAATTCCTGTGAAATGTTTGATTTGTGGTGAATCACATCGAATCTACCTATGTACCGAATTTAAGAAATTGGATGTTACACAACGGAGAGAAAAAGCGGCCAAGTTACGAATGTGCTTTAATTGTCTATCGTCTAACCATCGAGCTATGCAATGCCTAAGCCAAGCAAATTGTATGAAGTGTGGACGTAGACACCACACATTACTACACGAAAATGTAAACTCAAGCACGCTAACGAACAAAAATTCAAGCACGGTGGCGAACATAATAACCACATCATCAACCATTCCTGGCAACGACTCAGCTGCAAGAGAACTACCAAAAGGAACAACTACCAATTTAAGTCTGTTCAGCAATGGAAACACGTTTTTACCAACAGCAGAAGTGCAGTTAAAAACACAATACGGGCAATTGATATCAGTCAAATTATTAATGGATTCAGGCTCACAGTCGTCCTTCATTTCAGAGAAATGTGTACGTAGGCTTGGAGTATCAAGGGAAAAGGGAAGAATATTAGTGGAAGGACTTGCAACAAATAATGTGTCAACAACAGGACGGACATCAATTTCCATTCATTCCCGATTCGATCATTCCAAATATTTAATGGTAAACGTTTATATACTCCCAAACTTAACAAAATTATGTGCCAATGCGATGTTAAAAGAAGAGCAAGAGTGTAAAATTCGAAGTTTAAGGTTGGCCGATCCAAATTTTAGTAACAAAATGGAAATCGATATTCTGTTAGGGGCTGATTATTTTTTTGAGGCTTTGGCAGCCACTCAAATTCAATTATCACCGCATATAATCGCACAAGAAACATTGTTTGGGTACGTGATTGCTGGTAGAAGAGAGGATGCCGGGCAGAACGAAGCAGACTGGAAATCTTACAAAACTTTCAACATAGTAATTTCGGATGATCAAGGTTTAGAGAAATTACTGAGAAAATTTTGGGAACAAGAAACGTTATTGGACGAGGCACCAAAGACAGTAGAAGAAGAATTATGTGAAAATCATTTTCGAGCAACAACCACCAAATCCAAAGATGGTAGATTTGTGGTTCAACTACCATTCAAATCAAATCGGATTAGACTTGGCAACTCGTATAAATTAGCCTTACAACGTTTAATGTCGATGGAAAGAAAAATGAGTAAAAATCTCGAATTCCGGAAACTGTATATCGAGTTTATGAATGAGTATAAAACTCTCGGACACATGCGATTATTACAGCCGCATGAGATTCATGTAGATGGCAGAGAAGTATATTATTTGCCTCACCATGGAGTTGAGCGTGAAAATAGTTCAACAACAAAACTACGCGTCGTGTTTGATGGGTCAGCTATTAGTTCCAATGGTGAAAGCTTAAATCAAAACCTTCTGATTGGACCCACATTACAAGACACATTATGGACAATATTATTACGCTTCAGATCATTCAAAATTGCAATGTGTGCCGATATTGCAAAAATGTATCGCCAGATACTAATTGAACCATCACAAACGTCAATGCAACGCATCCTACGGCGTGAATCTCCATCTGAATTAATTCAGCATTATGAGTTACTAACAGTAACATACAGCACCTCACCTGCACCATTCCTAGCTATAAGAGTGTTATATCAAATTGCCAATGAATGTGAAGAGACACACCCTGAAGTCGCCAGAGTAATAAGGAAAAACTTTTATGTGGACGATGTACTTACAGGCGCAGATGATGAGGCGGATGCGATCGACCTGAAAATCAAGTTAATAAAAGTGTTGGACCATAGTGGCTTCTCGCTAAGAAAGTGGCTATCTAATTATTCACAATTAAGTGAAGATAACAATTCAATCCAAATAACAGGAGATTGTCAAGGAACTCATGTTTTGGGATTGTACTGGGATCCAATAAACGACATGTTTTCATTCAAGAAAACCGATATACCAGACAAAGTGACTAGTAAGCGAGGCATACTATCAGTAGCATCACGGATATTTGATCCATTGGGTTGGTTGAGTCCATTTACGGTATTGGTGAAAGTTTTCTTTCAGGGCTTGTGGCTCAAGGGATTATCTTGGGATGAGAAACTCCCAATAGATGTACAAGGAGCATGGACCGGTATTCAAGGTCAATTTAAGTTTTTAAAAAATGTACAAGTTCCAAGATATGTGTCTAATTTCAAAAACAATTGCCAAATTCACGGATTCAGTGACGCGAGCGAAGTGGCATACTCAACAGTTATTTATGTGCGAATGGAACGGGATAAATCTATTAGAACCTCATTACTTACGTCAAAGACCAAGGTAGCTCCAATACAGCAAGTAAGCTTACCACGGTTAGAACTATGTGGCGCACATCTACTTGCCAAATTAGTCAAACGAGTACTTACATCCCTCGACGTGCTCAACATTGAAGTATACCTATGGACAGACTCTATGGTAGTTCTGTCATGGCTTGCAAGCCACCCTCGAAAATGGAAGACATATGTTGCCAATCGCGTTGCATCGATTCACCAATTACTTCCAGATTCTAAATGGAGATATGTCAGTGGAAGGGACAATCCTGCAGATTTAGCAACTCGCGGAATCATGGTAGACAATTTAACCAAAAATGATTTATGGTGGAAGGGACCCCAATGGTTGTCGAGATCCGTAAGTAATTGGCCAACCAATCCATCAGGCAACGAAACAGTACAGGAACGCCACGAAGAGAGAAGGTCAAAGATCTGTGTAATGAATATAGTTTGTGAGACAACTGCAATTCATCCTATAACCAGACTATTACAAAATGTCTCTAGCTGGACTAAAGTTATTCGAGTGATGGCATATATGTTAAGGGTTGTGCATATTGCTAAGAAGACCATCAACTTCCCAAGTTATATAACTGTGTCTGAGTTAGAAGGCGCTGAAATTCGAATAATTCAATTTGTTCAATCTCACGAATTTTCAGAGGGCATAAAAAATCTTAATAAATATAACCGGTTACAATCAAAGTCGAAATTAACGTCATTAGCGCCATTCATTGATTCCGAAGGTACATTACGAGTAGGCGGTCGATTACAAAATCTAAAATGTGCCTATAATATAAAACATCCCATAATACTACCACGGCGACACATAATTGTAACTTTAATTCTAGACTACTTGCACAAAAGATATTTACATCCTGGGCCATCATTACTAACAGCACTTTCTCGACAGAAATTTTGGATATTAGGTGTACGAGAAGCAAGTCGTACCGTTAGTCACAAGTGTTTAATCTGTGTTCGTCACTCTACGATTCGATCAACTCAGCAGATGGGTAGCCTACCCGAATCCAGAATAACTCCAAACCGTCCGTTTTCCATAACCGGAATTGACTATGCCGGTCCAATATCATTGTTATCTAGGAAGGGAAGGGGTGCAACACTTATTAAAGGATTTATAGTTATTTTCGTATGCTTTGTTACGAAAGCATTACACATTGACGTTGCATCAGACTTGACTACGGATGCTTTCTTAGCCGCTTTTGATCGGTTCATAGCACGGAGGGGAGCGCCCGCAGAAATATATTCGGATAATGGCTCAAACTTCTTAGGCGCAAAACGAAGACTCTACGAGTATTCCAACCTAGTCACATCCAGTGAATTCAAAACCAAAATCAACAATTATGCTCCCGTGCACAACATAAAGTGGCACTTTATTCCACCTATTTCTCCCCATTTTGGAGGTCTCTGGGAAAGAGCAGTCAGATCAGTTAAGACGCATCTAATTAAGGTCACTGGAAATTCTCATCTTACGTTTGAAGAGATGATCACTGTTTTGACCAGAATTGAAGGAATTTTGAATTCAAGACCCCTCTGCGCCATTAAAAATGAAGATACAAGCAACATAGATGCTTTAACACCGGCACATTTCCTCACACTTGGGCCAATTACTGCTTTACCTTGCCCAAATTACGAAGAAGTAAAGTTATCGAGCATTAATAGGTGGGAACGACTTCAAAAATTGGTGCAACATTTTTGGCGTCATTATTCCATAAGCTACTTGAATACATTACATCAACGAACAAAGTGGCAAGGCACAGCTCGAAATTTTGAAATCAATGACATTGTATTATTACACGATGCTAAATCATCTCCATGCAATTGGCCTTTATGTCGAGTAATTGAATTACATAAGGGAAGTGATGGTATAGTCAGAGTTGTCACGATTCAAACCAAATCGTCGTCATTTAAGCGTCCAATCACAAGATTGTGCCGGTTACCGATAGATGATTAAAATATACCAAATATATTTTGAAGGGGAGTATGTTAAGTCACAATAACGTATTACGCGATAAAACCACATTTTTTAAACGAACTGCATTTCTAATTACAATTTAAAATTCGCAGTAAAAACCTACAAAATCAATTATGTAAATTTATAAAAGTATTAGTACACTCATGTCAAATTATATGTATAACATTTTATGGTAGCAAATCTATTACGATTTGATTATGTATGTATAACATTTTAGTGTAGAAAATCTATTACGATTTAAAATCATTATCTCAATCTAGTACATTGTTATTAAGTTTTTTTTTATATACAGAAAAAAACAGTCAGTGTAAAAATAATATTTGTGACAGCTGCACCAATTCAAACAAAATAAATAAATAAATAAAAATAGTAAAAATTTGGCGAATTGTGTTTGATCTAACTGGAAAATCTTGGTGCATGCTAAACACTATGTGCAAGACGACCTAGCAAGAAGCAAATGTTAAATGCTAGGATTATACAACAAAAGAAAACATGGGCAAATGGACATTTTACATGGTTTCGAGAAGGCTGGGAAAAGGTACAAACAATAAAAGTCCTTCTTTTAATAATATTTTTAAAGTTACACTTTTCAATAAATGTCTCTTTCAACTTTATCTTTTTCTATTTCTTGATTAGGTTGTATTCAGTGACGACGAGACTACGATGACTTTGACACTACCAATACCCAGGATCATTCGTAGATCAAAAGAAGAAGAATATTTACCTTCCTGTGTACAACACCAGGTCACCCAACCAGTTAGAGTCATGGTTTGGTCAGCAATATCATCAGAAGGACTCTTCCCACTTTATGTAGTAAACGGGATAATGAACGCGAATCGATATTTAAATGTTCTGCAATCACAACTGGTACCGACTATGAACGAAAAATTTAATGGGGGCGGAGTTTTTATGCACGACAAGGCTCCATGCCATACGGCAAAAAAGTCACCGAATATTTAAGGACTAACGGCATCCAAATCCTTGATTGGCCAGTGAATAGGCCAAATATGAATCCTATCGAAAATATCTGGGATATTCGTAAAGAAAAAGTAGCAGAAAAGTGCCCGCGCACTTGTCGAAGTGCCCCGTAGGATAAAACTATTAAAAAATGCTAAAGGAATGTTCAACAAGTATTAATAAATATTGTTATCATAAAATTTTTTAACTATTATTTGAAAAATTAATTTTTAAAGCAATAATTTTCCAAATATCTAAATGTGATAATAATTTGGTCACATCTGTATTCCTTCTTCAGTTTTTTTAAAGTAACTATTATAGTTTTTCTGGTTACTTTACATTTTGACTCCTCCTTTCTGTGTTTTTTATTATTAGGTCGTAAATTCTATTGGTTTTGGTGTTAATTTTGTCGTCAAGCAAATTGTTATTGTGTTTTTCTTTATATATTTCAAGTTCTTCGAGTCTATTTGTGATTTTCGTTTTTAACATGTAGTGCAAAATTTGATTTCGGTTCTGTTTTTGTTATGTCGTTCATATGTTTTTGTACCTTTCTGGAAAGTTTCTACCGGTTTGCCCGATGTAAAATTTTCGGCATTCGTGACATGTTAGTTTGTATACTCATGCGCCTATTTTTTGGGGTGTTTTAAATTTGAGTTTTTCTTCTAATTTATTACTGTTTTTGTAGGCTGTCGTGTATTCGAATTTTTTGAAAGTCTTTCTATTATTTTGTGTCATTTTATTGTATTCTAGGCTTATGAATTTTTATTTAAAAAAAAACCGAAGAAGCAATATATCTGAGATCAATCCTTTTAAAAATCAAAAATACAAATTTATTATCACACTTATTAGATCGAAACTGGATATTACTTCTGTTACAAAACTTCATCGAAAAAATTTAGCTTCAACTTGATCATAGGTTTAGTTTTCAGTGACTCTGCCGCATAGATCCGACTGAATTGAGCGATGGTATTGGTTATGTTGACAACAACGGCATCGATCGTTTACGGCTTATTGGCATAGACCTGCGACTTGAGGAAACCCCAAAAGAAAAAGTCCAGCGGGGTCAAATCGCATGATCTTATGGTGACCAATGCACATCACCTCTGCGAGAGATAACCCTACCCTCAAATCGTTCATGCAGAAGGGATGTAGCCCCCCGTCACCCAATAGTAAATCGGCATCATTCTATAGTACTCGCCGTTGATCGTTGAATGATGCCGGCGGTCCAAAATTCGCACCAAACGTTATTTTTTGTGGATATATTGCCACCTGGTGAACCTCGAGTAGGTTGGCGTCATTTCATATACGGTAATTTTGTTTGTTAACATAGCCATTTATCCAAAAATGCTCTCGTCGCTAAAGATGATTTTTCGGCCAAAATTAGAGTCCTCCTCCAAAAGCTCCAGGGCCCAGCGAACAAACGGCGTTGTGGATAGTCATTAACTTTGTGCCGCTGGATAAGTTGGATCTTGTTCGGGTGTAGGCCCAAGTTCCGACGCACAATTTGCCAAATTGAAGTCTGTGAAACGCTGAGTTCTTGTAAACGGCGAGGAATTGACTGCTTCGGTTTCTCCTGTACACTTTCACAAACCTCGGCAATGTTCTGGCCGATCTGGCGTTCCAATCATTTCGATGTGCTCTTCAATCGTGTAACTTGACATGGTGATTTGGAATCAGTGACTGAAAAAACACCACACTAAACAGACGCAACCAAAACAACATGGCCGCCACAGGCTGCCGACATCAACCTACCCAAATTGAAAAATTCTTTAAATACAAATTTTGAAGTAAAATATGTTCAGTTATTTTATTTAAATTTTCATTACGTAAATATACATTTAAATGTATAGTACATTACCGGAAAATCTTTGTTTTTTTTCATAAATTATTTACTGTTTACAGGTTTTTCAAAAGTCGGTATATTTGCGAACCTTCTACTTAATCTACTAATAAAAAATTAAAGTTTAATAAATTCTGTCAAGAAGGTAACGGGAATTGGTCATTTAAAAAGTTCGCTTGTCGCTAAGTTGGCACAATTGTCCTCTATCTTGAACCGTAATTTGAACGCGATCTGTCATTCAGTTTGTAGTGCTCTATTTTGTCAGGTCATCTCAAGTGTGTTTCCCGATTTGTATAATGAATAAAAATATTGAACAAAGAATTTGTCTCAAATTTTGTATTGCAATTGTCACTCAAAGGTAGCTGAAGAGTTGCTAGAACGAATCAATTCCGACCCCACATTCATAAAATGCATTATAGCTGGTGATGAGACATGGTCTTGCGAGTTTGACGTGCAAATCAGTCAACAAGCTTTGGAATGGTGCTTCCAACTGAACCGAAACCGAAAAAACCATATCAAAGTCGATCAAAAGGCAAGGTGATGTTGATTGTTTTGTTTTATAATCGCGGTGTTATGCACTCGGAATTCTAACCAGAAGGTCAGATGGTAAATAAAGAATATTATGTGGGCGTTATGCGGCGTTTGAGAGGGCAAACTCGTCAAAAAAGTTCAGGTTTATGGAAAGGGATACTTTGAAGTTAGTAATTTTAAGGTAAAATTAAAAAAACCATATCGATCATACGCCGCATTTTACATATTTTCAATTACACAGAAAAAAAACGTATTAAAGTTAAAACATCTGGTAACCCTAATTGTACTACAATAATTAATAATATTAATTACATTTCGAGCAAGAACACACTTACCGCAATTTATTAAAAATGAGAAACATAACATAAAGCATAAAGATTTTCTAAATTAATACGATTGCCACTATACAGCAGTATTCATTCCCAAACTAAGGCCCGCGAGCCATATTTAAATCGCTAAGTGATCTAACTTACGGTAACAATTCGTTTTATTCACTATCTCGAGCAATGAGCTTACCACTCAAACATGCGCAGTCACAGACGGCCCATGCGAAAAGTAGTTTAAGAATCCCTGATTACTATATACTACTAAAATAAAATACTTCAATATAAATTTAATATTTTATTGTAATTTGAATATTGCTGCGATTACGAAAAATACACCAACAGCAACAATACACAGCGAAATAAAAATATTTTAGTATATGTATGTAGTAGTAAAAAATAAACAAAACAAAAAAACGAAGAGAACGGCATCGACAATGACAGTGTATCGACGAAGCCTGTTTTAGTAGGTCAAATAATTCCGGCCAATGGCCTTTTGCATGTTATAAATAACTATTTTTTTTCTACGTATTCGTATGTAGTTGTGTTCGTTTGTTATTCATAATACTAAAAAAAAAAAAGTTTGCATAATCATACCACACCACACACAATACACTAACAAGCAACAAATACTTTTAATTATTATGAAACGAAAAAAAAAATAATAATAATAAAATCGATTTATTAGATAATTATTATGTTATCTCTTTTCGATATCGAACACGGGAGCGGGATGGCTTGATTGATCCGCGATTAATGATGCATTTTGTTTGATAAATAATTGATTTGTGGCATAAACATCTAGATAAAATATGCATGGTATGGAAAATATTTGGATCTCGATATGCTCGTTCCAATCTTCATTATTGGATCAATACCATTGTGACTTAATACAAATTATATAACCAAACCAGTGAAAGGGTTAAATTTAATAGTTGTAATAATACAATTATGTAGACTTTTTGTTGTATACCAAGTAGGTAATGTACAATTATGTGATGTAACAAAATTAACTTTTGTATATAAAGAGGAAAAGCCGTATGCTGATGATTTGAATAAAATTTATATTAAATCAGCAAAAATTTGTTTTAAAGTTTTTTTAGGGCAATCACCTGAGTATAACCTTAAATTGATTTGATGCAAGTAGTACAGAAAAGAACAGAGAATTAGCCGAAAATGGCAAATTGCATAAAACGATAACTTGTCGAAAGTACAATTTATAGAAAAACCGGTAAATTACCCAAAATACTCGTAGAAACCGGGAATTCCGTTTTTATTTGACTTATTAATTAAAACGGAGCTATCTAAATATTTTAACTGCTCTACTTTGAAATTGATGACTCTAACGCTGCACCAGTACATGTAGCACAATCCAATGAAAATGGTACTAGAATTGTTTACAAATTAATTACAAATTTGTTACACAGTTAGAGACCGGACAAATGGTGCAGTGGTTAAAGCTTCGGCACTTGGACCGGGAGGTACTGGGTTCGTATCCCATCAGAGGCTAGATGCAAGCCGAATTTTCGTCATCGATTACGATCGGTGATGTTAATAAATACAACTATGACCCTCTGGTGGAGAACAGAATTCAACGCCGACCCACCGTCCGCGTCAATGTACAGATTAACGTATAGCTTGCAATGTGCAGGTGATATACTGTAGTTGTGTGAGTAGCTGAATAGGCGAATGGATTAATGATGTGGCTGCATGAGTGGTTTGACAATGAGGCAAAATTGACCTAATTGTGCGATAGCTACCACTGAAACCTGAAACCTACACAGTTAGAAATTGTTTACAGGTCCCCTTATGCTGCAATTCGTGCGTGGGCTGATGTATGTGAAGATAGCCCAAACTCCATCCCCGAAAAATGCCATGGTAACCCTAATTATTGCTATCATGACATTTTCTACTCTCAGCCCAAAAAATCACGACATTTTTACTCTCATCCCCGAAAATATTTGCTATGATAGTAAAAAAATGTCATGACAGTTGATATTTTCGGGGCTGAGAGTAAACATAACACTGAATGTTTAAAGAACATGTACGTTTTTTTTTAGAATTTTTCTATGTATAGGAGTTGAGATATAGTCCACATAAGTCAGGAAATATTCGTTGGCCCAACTAGTGGTGCACATCGTTTGATAGGTGAATGTTTAAGGAGCATGTACGATTTTTTTTAGAATTTTTCTATGTATAGGAGTTGAGATATAGTCCATAGAAATCAGGAAATATTCGTTGGCCCAACTAGCGGTGCACATCGTTTGATAGGTGAATGTTTAAGGAGCATGTACGATTTTTTTTAGAATTTTTCTATGTATAGGAGTTGAGATATAGTCCATAGAAATCAGGAAATATTCGTTGGCCCAACTAGCGGTGCACATCGTTCTATAGGTGAATGTTTAAGGAGAATGAATGCATTTTTTTAGAATTTTTCTATGTATAGTAGTTGAGATATAGTTCATAGAAGTTAGGAAATATTCGTTGGCCCAACTAGCGACGCACATCGTTTGATAGGTGAATGTTTAAGGAGCATGTATGATTTATTTTAGAATTTTTCTATGTATAGTAGTTGAGATATAGTCCATAGAAATCAGGAAATAATCGTTTGCCCAACTAGCGGTGCACATCGTTTGATAGGTGAATGTTTAAGGAGCATGTATGAATTTTTTTAGAATTTTTTTATGTATTATAGTCCATAGAAATCAGGAAATATTCGTTGGCCCAACTAGCGGTGCACATTGTTTGATAGGTGAATGTTTAAGGAGCATGTATGAATTTCTCTGGAATTTTTCTATGTATAGTAGTTGAGATATAGTCCATAGAAATCAGGAAATATTCGTTGGCCCAACTAGCGGTGCACATCGTTTGATAGGTGAATGTTTGTTTAAGTAGCATGTATGAATTTTTTTAGAATTTTTCTATGTATAGTAGTTGAGATATAGTCCATAGAAATCAGGAAATATTCGTTGGCCCAACTAGCGGTGCACATTGTTTGATAGGTGAATGTTTAAGGAGCGTGTATGATTTTTTTTAGAATTTTTCTATGAATAGTAGTTGAGATATAGTCCATAAAAATCAGGAAATATTCTTTGGCCCAACTAGCGGTGCACATTGTTTGATAGGTGAATGTCTAAGGAGCATGTATGAATTTTTTTAGAATTTTTCTATGTATAGTAGTTGAGATATAGTCCATAGAAATCAGGAAATATTCGATGGCCCAACTAGCGGTGCACATCGTTTGATAGGTGAATGTTTAGGGAGCATGTATGATATTTTTTATAATTGTTCTATGTATAGTAGTTGAGATATAGTTCATAGAAGTGAGGAAATATTCGTTGGCCCAACTAGCGGCTGTAATCGTTTGATAGGTTCTAAAAAAATTCATACATGCTCCTTAAACATTCACCTATCAAACGATGTACACCGCTAGTTGGGCAACGAAAATTTCCTTACTTCTATGGACTATATCTCAACTACTATACATAGAAAAATTCAAAAAAAAAAGGAACATGCTCCTTAAACATTCACCTATCAAACGATGTGCACCACTAGTTGGGCCAACGAATATTTCCTGATTTCTTTGGACTATATCTCAACTACTATACATAGAAAAAATCTAAAAAAATACATAAATGCTCCTTAAAGATTCACCTATCAAACGATATGCACCGCTAGTTGGGCCAACGAATATTTCCTAACTTCTATGGATGATTGTGAAGTACATACCAAAAATAATACCAAAAATTTACACTGTTAAATTTAAAAATATTCCAATTGAATTTGTTTTGTGTTGAAATTCAAACATGTTTAGATAATCTTTAACATTTATATTACAGAAGTCCCTAAGTCACTAATAGTGTCGCTGTAAAGATCAAATAATTTTCTAACGATTTGAGATAAACACGAGAAAATTGTAAATCGATTTACTAAACTTTTTTTAATTCTAAAGAAAGCTATTTAAGACCATGTTTCTATTTTTATATCTCCGGTCCTAGAGATGTTCACGGGGTCTCACCTATACGACCGAATAGCTAAATCAAAACCCCACATGTGTGGTGAACAAGATTTAATTATGATGATTTTTAACAAGTTCAGTGCATTTTTAAACAGCTATGGTTTTTGATTTCAATCTATTTTCTAATTTTTCTATTACCCCTCCTAGAGACGTTCACAGTTTTTAAAATGTAATTTAGGATAGCGTAGCTAAAATTGCAACACTGAAATGAACATGGATAGTTTAAGATGATATTTACTATGCCATACAGGCTACTTAAAAATTCCATGAATTTTAATAAATTTTAAAATTTTATTTCATCGATCCTAGAGATGTTCACGGGGTCTCACTCATATGGTTAGATAGATCTGTCAAAACCCTATGAGTGTGGTGAATGAGATCTAATTATGATGATTTTTAACTTGTGCAGAGACATTTTTACGTTTTCGGTTATATCCCATATACCAGAAATGTTCACGAGATCTCTTTCATATAATCGAATAGGTCAGAAAATTACCAATCAATATTGTGAAAACAGGACACGAATGATGATTTTGACCTTGTTTTTCAAAATTTAAAACTTCTTCATTTTCAATTTATTTCTCAATTGGAAATTTTCGTATTTTCTCCAATAGGATTTTTACCCCATTGACATTCCCAAACAAGCGAGCAACCCGATTTATTGTAATAACAATCAAATAACTGAAATCCTAGAGATGTTCACGGACTCACGTTTATACTATTGGATAGTACAAGGTTTCGACTTTCGATAGTTCTGGACAGTCTCTTATATTTAAAGGGCGAACAAATATTTTTATAGAAACAATACAATATGACGTATTCTAGGATATGTATTCTACTTTTACGTCATTTTAAAAAGAAGAAATGTTGTATACGAACACACCCCACAATGTACGTACCTAAATAAAATTATAGCGCATACATTCATACGCCTGTTTCATACACGGCTTCAGCTTCTGGCTTCAAAATAAGTCGAAATAGATTTTTGATAGCTAATTTAAACCCTTATTTTATATTAAAACACCAAATTTTTTTGCATTGTTTTATTCTGCTTTCTCGGAAATAAAATTTAAACAAAAATCCTAATCTCATAAATGGCAATAAATTTTATTTTCATTTCTATTTTTATTAGTTCGGCGTCACCAAAAAATTTTATGTCGCATTTAACATCGATTTTATAGGTAAAAGGGGAAGAGCCGAAAGTGAAGCCTGTATGGAACGGGCGCATAACATTCATTCATCTAAAAAGCAAAAATAAAAAATTATTTTGTGTATACCTTTTCCAGCCAGACAATTATTTTTTATTTAAGTATACCGTACACAAATTTGTATGTAAATAAGTCTCGCCACACTTTAATTCTTTCGTCGTGATTCTATGATTTCAAAAAATCAATCGACGTCTACATTTGATTTCTTTGCGCATATCTTTTTTTTGTATGTGCGTAAAATTATATATAGTTATTTGATTGTTATTACAATAAATCGGGTTCGTCGCTTGTTTGGGAATGTCAATGGGGTAAAAATCCTGTTGGAGAAAATACCAAAATTTCCAATTGAGAAATAAATTGAAAATGAAGAAGTTTTAAATTTTGAAAAACAAGGTGAAAATCATCATTCGTGTCCTGTTTTCATAATATTGATAGGTAATTTGCTGAACTATTCGATTATATGAAAGAGATCTCATGAACATTTCTGGTATATGGGATATAACCGAAAACGTAAAAATGTCTCTGCACAAGTTAAAAATCATTATAATTAGATCTCATTCACCACACTCATAGGGTTTTGACAGATCTATCTAACCATGTGAGTGAGACCCCGTGAACATCTCTAGAATCGATGAAATAAAATTTTAAAATTTATTAAAATTCATGGAATTTTTAAGTAGCCTGTATGGCATAGTAAATATCATCTTAACCTATCCATGTTCATTTCAGTGTTGCAATTTTATCTACGCTATCCTAAATTACATTTTAAAAACTGTGAACGTCTCTAGGAGGGGTAATAGAAAAATTAGAAAATAGATTGAAATCAAAAACCATAGCTGTTTAAAAATGCGCTGAACTTGTTAAAAATCATCATAATTAAATCTTGTTCACCACACACGTGGGGTTTTGATTTAGCTATTTGGTCGTATAGGTGAGACCCCGTGAACATCTCTAGGACCGGAGATATAAAAATAGAAACATGGTCTTAAATAGCTTTCTTTAGAATTAAAAAAAGTTTAGTAAATCGATTTACGATTTTCTCGTGTTTATCTCAAATCGTTAGAAAATTATTTGATCTTTACAGCGACACTATTAGGGACTTAGGGACTTCTGTACTATAAATGTTAAAGATTATCTAAAAATGTTTCAATTTCACCACAAAACAAATCCAATTGGAATATTTTTAAATTTAACAGTGTAAATTTTTGGTATTATTTTTGGTATGTATTTCACAATCATCTTCTATGGACTATATCTCAACTACTATACATAGCAAAATTCTAAAAAAAATCATACATGCTCCTTAAACATTCACCTATCGAACGATGTGCGCCACTAGTTGGGCCAACGAATATTTCCTGATTTCTATGGACTATACCTCAGTTTTTTTTAAATTCAAAAATCATAGAAATTTTAATCAAATAAGTCCCTACACTTTTATATATCATATACTGAAGTTATATATTATGTTACAACAGTTAACAGTAATTTTGTTGTTTACTGTAATTTATTTAGAATCTAAGAATGTTGTTCATGTTTTAAATGATGAGTCTTGTTTTATTTATACAATTTTGTAACTAAAATTTACAAAAAAAAAATTATTTTTTTATTTTTATACTTGTATATCAAGTTTTTGACTCTCAGCCCCGAAAATATTTACACAAACATTTTTCTGGCCTGAGAGAAAAATGTTGCCTTTTTGTGAAGGAGGAAGATTCAAAGTAATTTTTGATTTTCGCTGTCAGTATATTTCTTGGAGAGTAGAATTTAGTTGTTTTTGTTTATTTACACATTTTATCAGAACTTTTTATTGTTTTTATTAAACTCATAACATTTTTTTATTATTTAGCTGTTATTCGGAAATATTTATACCCGAATTTAGATTTATTGCTATAATTGTTAATTAAATGTCGCAATAGTGTACACAAACTTGTATAGTATTGCCGTAAGCAACTTTTTCGATTTTCGGGGATAGAAATTTGGGCTATCTTCACAAAGGTCGTGGGCTGGCATTAGACAAAGCTGCACCACACTTTCGTATTTTTGTTAATATTTATTGTGTTTACATCATACCGACAACCACAAAACTGCTGTTGATATCACAACAGGTTTGGCCCTAGAGCAACGAAATGTTCTAAACTATGTGAATTCAACGCTCCACATGGCGGAATTGCACATACAAATTCTCTAAACTACTAAATCTTAACGCCTCAGCGGCGACCTTAAGAAAAGCAGCACCAAGCCGCTTATTCATCCGCGATCCAGTCAACAAGCTAGAATTTTTGATTTACACTGGCGGGGATGTTAGTTCCATTCCACACACACAATGCTTCTGCTACAATACAAATCGGAGTTCCGATTTAGTTTTGTCAGCAGCAAACGGTCCTACTATCAACACGTACGGTACCAAACTACTCGACGTAGACATCGGCCTATGTCGATCATTGAAGCATTCATTTCTGCTAGCAAGTGTTAATCGGCCCATAATTGGGGCGGATTTCCTTAAGAAATTCGTCATTCTAGTGGATCTACGCAATCGCAAACTTATCGATCCATCTACTAGTCTTACAGTTCACTCTATGACAGTACACGTGGACACACCAACTCCACTTAATTTTACAATCAGCAACGTTACGGAGCTCTCTTAAAGAAGCATCCTTTTTTAACAGCTCCACCGAATTACAATTTATCGATAAGACATAACATCGTTCATCGCATTGTGACGAACGAGCACTTACCTTTTTCTCGATCTCGTCGACTCAACTCAATACGGCATAAATCAGCTTTCCTAGAATTCCAACATATGGTGGACTTAGGAATCTGCAAGGCCTCTTCTTCTCCTGTATCATATCCGCTACACATGGTAAAGAAAAAGAACAACGACTGCAGGCAATGTGGGGACTATATAGACGGCTCAACGCGGTCACAATTATTGACCGCTACTCTATTCCCTACATACAAAACTTTTCCATGAAACGACATGGATGCAAAATTTTCTCCAAAATCGACATCGTCAGAGCATATCATCTCATTCCAATTGCTCCCGACAACATTCACAAAACAGCAATTACTACTCCATTTGGTTCATTCGAATTCACTCGAATGCCATTTGGACTTCGCAACGCTGCACGAACATCCCAGCGTTTTATCAACGAGATAGTAAAAGATCTCGACTTCGTCTTTGTGTACATAGACGACATTCTCGTCGCGTCACAAGACGAAAAGCAGCACTTTAAGCATTTGGAACAACTCTTTCTAAAGTTTTCAAATTTTGGCATCAATTTTAACATAGCAAAATGTGTTTTCGGAACCAGTGGTCTTGACTTCCTCATTCACACGATTACCGCTAATGGCAGCCCCGCAAACTATCAAGCAAATTCAACAATTTATCGGCATGATTAACTACTATTACCGATTTATTCCAAAGCTAACGGAGACTCTTGCCTCAATACCCAAAATACCTCAACACAGTTCTTGGACTGAAGAATGTCAAGCGGCATTCCTTCAGCTCAAGAATAAGTTACAGGACATAACACTACTAGTGCATCCGTTAGTTAATGCAAAATATAGCATTACTACGGATGCGTCTGGTATAGCAACAGAATAGGTGCGGTCTTGCAGCAACTTAACGGCAAGACCTGGGAACCTCTTGGGGTTTTCTCCAAGAAACTCACAGATGCGGAAAGGAAATATTCTGCATTCAATCGTGAGTTACTTGCAATTTATCAAGCAATCAAGCATTTCCGTTACTTTGTGGAAGGTCGTGAATTTACCATTTACACCGACCACAAACCACTTACTAGAGCAATCTCCTCTAAAACGGAACGTAATCCAAGGCAAACACGCCACTTAGATTACATCGCACAGTTCACAACTGACATACAGCAGAGGTACTTGCCTCGGCTGAAAATCCTTATACAATCGTTACTATCGCGAAGCAACAAGCTCGTGATACAGAACTTACAGACACACTCTCAAGTGCTTCCACTCGTCGTACAGCTAAGTGGAAATTGGAAGGATTGCCACTTAACGACTTAACAATTTACTGTGAAACATCATCTACAGGCCGCAATCGTCCGTACATTCCGGAGATGTTACGACGAACCATCTTCGACACTCTCCACAATGTTCCACATCTAAGTGTTCAAGCTACACGCAAGGTAGTCTCAGCAAAATATTTTCGGCCCAAGATGAATCAAGATGTTACCCTTTGGGCAAAGTCTTGTTTATCTTGCCAAAAATCAAAAATTCATCGCCACACCAAATCGCCTCACGAGAATTTCAAAATTCCGTCAAGTCGATTTGAGCATATCCATCTAGATATCGTGGGGCCACTCCCACCATCTAATGGATACACACATTTACTCACCTGCGTAGATCGTTTTACACGGTGGCCTGAAGCTTATACTGTATAAAAGACATCTCCGGATCAACCATCGTAAAAACGTTCATCGAAAACTACATATTCGAATCCAAACTCTTTTCTGAGCTTATGCATCTTTTAGGCTCACACAGGATTCGAACCACTGCCTATCACCCGCAAGCAAGCGGTATGGTTGAGCGCTTTCACCGCCAACTTAAAGCTGCTCTTAATGCAAGAGCAAATACCGTTAACTGGAGTTCGGATGTACCAATAGTTCTATTGGGAATCCTGACCTGCAATGCTCACCAGCAGAACTGGTGTACGGTCAAACACTCAAACTTCCTGGGGAATTTTTTGTGGAACATCCACTTACACCCCAAATTACCGCTGACACAGTAGTAAAGCAATAAAGGTTCACTATGAACAATCTCATACCAACGGACACTCGCAAAACTAAACAAAACTTGTGATTACGTGTTCGTTCGTACTGAAAAAGTCCGAACAGGTTTCGCTACACCATACGAAAGTCGATACAAAGTGGTACGAAAACTTCGTAAACACTTTGTAATTCAAATCAAAGATAAACTCTTTAATATCTCAATTGTCAGACTCAAACCAGTCTACGGGATAATGAATACACCTGATCATTCGTCCGGAATCAAGAAAATCATTCGATTTGCCAACAACAGCCCACACATTCGAATGATTCCTTCTCAGTAAGCATAATTTCCAGTTTTCATTTTTTTCAAAGGATGGAAACTATAACTATCAGCGATCTCAACGCCCGAAACGAGGAGTTGATCAAGCACATTGAAATGGAGTTAGATGCTACGGTTCTAGAATCGGAATTAGAATCCGCTCCATCAACGTCGAAGCAAGAAAAAAGGGTTCAATGAAAATCGGTGGCAACGCAAACAACACCGACGACGCTACCATCTAATAATACCGGCATTTTTGGGATACTTTTGACAATTTTTAGTGATATGCGGTATATCGAAGCGACCGCCGGGGAATTGTTCTATCGAATTTACAAGAAAATATCGAATATTTCTTGTAAATTCGATAAAAAGTTCCCCGAGGGTAGCTTCGATATATCGCATATCACTAAAAATTCTCAAAAGTATCCCCAAAATGCCGGGAAACAACAAGATTTGCGTATACATCTCTAGAATTATGTGTTAATGGCCATCACATATCTACAAGATTGTACGTACACTTTTCATAATTTTCTTGTCTTATAAAAATCGGATTTTAATGAGACAAATTGAAAATTCAGGCCTGTCATATTTTTTGTGTATAGCTACACTTTTTAATTTATTGTGTAACTCACTTTCGTCATTTGTTAAATTGTGTAGCTACACTTTTGATAAATGTTAAATAGATCACACCGGTCCTGAATTTATGCATTATGATCCATTTTCGTGGGTGTGGGCTGTTGTAATTAATTCAGGGGTACCTATTTCTTACACAGTAATGTAATTCGATAGATTATGATCGATTGGACCAAAATTGAAATTGTCGGAAATTGGAATTGTCGTGGGGACCAATTATTGAATCAGAAAAAATAAAATTAAAGAAGTAGCCAGCACTTCTCAAATGCTGGTAAAGACGGAGAAAGGGGGGGGGGGCTATGACTCCAGGCATCAGTGGTGCTAGGGCTGGTTCCGAGGCTTGCATGCCAGGGACTAGCGGTAGAAATAAGAAGAAGAGTCATTGTTCCGTCGGTTCGGAGATACAGAACTTGGCGTTCGGCCTTCCGTGTCTTGGAAGGACTGGCTACATTTCTGGAAGATCAATGGAATGAAGAACAGAGGAAATCTGCTAACTGGGCTGAGAGCTGTATTGCTGATGTAAGCAATGCTCGGAAGGAGGATCTTGGGTGTAAAAGGCAGAGAGCAAACGAAGTGGAGGATTGGATGTCGAGAGAAAACATAAACTTTTTAGCGAAATCGTGAAGGTGGGGGAGGTGGTGCTAGCCGTCGGCGACGATAGCCATGAGGATGGTAGTATGACTCAGGAGAAAAATGGAGATTTTAGATTATCCATCATGATAATCAATAGGGAATCTCTGGCACTCTGCCAAAAACTAAAGGAGTAATGAATATCGGCTTCGGGTCAGTAACAGCGAAGATGTTCAAGAAGGCCGAAATCGGGGTTGAACCGAGTACTGTGCACCCCGAGAAGAGGGAGGAAGAGATACAGCCTGCAATCGAAGATTTTACTCTCCCCAGGGGAGGTAATAAAATCGCAGCTAGTGGCGAACGCAGCTAGTGGCGAACGCAGCTAGTGGCGATTATCCATAGGCATGGAGAAGCGGGACACATCGGACTCTGAGGGGGGAGACGTAGACCTTCTTAAGATCAGGGACTGCGGAGGGAGTGAGACAGAGGAGACCGTCGACTATTAACCGACATGGCCGGTACGACGTGGTCGTCGTAAGAAGGTAAGGGAATATTGTTAACAATGATCAGGTTTGTGTAGATAAAGTCACACCACAGTAAGGCTGCTTCAGCGGCGCTACTTCTCAGAGTTGCTAAGTCAGGGGAAGAGATAGTTCCGATCCAAGAACCATGGATCAATAATAACAAGATCTGTGGTCTGCGAGCGAAGGATGGGACCGGGAGCAGCCAGTGGTGCCAGATATACTGGGGGAACTTGTTTGTAATACAGAAAGGAACCTTTATTATTAGTAACAGACAGACGGTTCTGGATGTTGCTCTGGTTTCCTATTTTATTTCACCTATGATCATGGAATGGAGGATGGCGAACGAGTATTCCTTCTCTGGCCATCGGTACTTAACGTTTAAGCTCAATATCCAAATTACAAATCAGTACGTGTTCCGTACTGATCCACGGATGACAGTATAGCGTGTAAATAGGGATTCAATGGTGGATACTCTTACTAGGGCTTGCAATATCTCTATGAAGAAAGCTTGCTCATCAATAAAGCTGAGGGGAAAGCGAAAATCTGTTTGGTGGACCTCGGCACATGCGGAGTGCCGAAAAGTATGTGGGGTTTATATAAGAAATGCCTCAGAGTATTCAAAAGGGAAACAAGGAAGGTGCAAAGGAATTCGTGGAGGTTCTTCTGTGATAGATTGGAAGGGGTTTCGGAAACATCGCGATTAATAAAGATTCACTCTACCAGCCCAGCTGTTTCAGGCTATTTGATGAAACCAGATGGCGAATGGACAGTTTCTAGTGAAAAGACTCTTGATCTTTTGATCGAAACTCACTTCCCGGGGAGTGAGGATGCATCGTTTGTGGGGATGGATGACTGTGGGTCTATGGATAACTGCGGGACCTAACTATTGTGTACAGAGGATGTTCTGAATACACGGAAGATAAAATGGGCTATTAAAAGTTGTAAGCCTTTTAAAACAGCTGGTCTGGATGGGGTTGTACCAGCAGAAATTCAAAAGAACTCGCACATCTTGCTTCCCTGGCTGGAGGTTACCTTCAAAGGGTGTCTGAAGCTGGGCTACATCCCGAAGAAATGGAGGGAATCTGGGCTGATTTTTATCCCGAAAGCAGGTAGAAGGACGTAATACCAATATTTGTCATCCTTTCTGCTGAAAATCGTGGAAAGGCTGCTGGATATCTATATTCGTTCGAGAATTGTACCCAAAAACTGGGCATAGTCTCAACATGCGTACCGTAAGGGTTAGTCCGTGGGCACGGCACTACATGCCTCGATTTGGGAAATTGAGAAGCCACTGGATTTTCAGGAACTACCGCTGGTGGCGTTTCTCGATATCGAGGGCGCTTTCAACAACGTGAAGGTCTGCAATTAGGAAAGGATTGCTGCTACTAGAGATTGAAAGGCCAGTAAACAGAAGGGTTATTGCGGGGTTGGGGGAAGTCTCCATCAGAAGACGGGTTGTTCGGGGAAACCCGAAAGGAGGTGTCCTCTCTCCCCTTCTTTGGAATGTGGTAATCAACGGACTACTACTGGAACTGGAGGGTGAAGGAATAGGTGTAGTTACTAATGCCGATGACGTAGCGATAGTTGTCTCGGGAAGCACCTTGGTACAATTAGGGATGTGATGCAGAATGCGTTATCAATCACTGCGGGTTGCGTCAGCGGATATGGTTTGGGGGTAAACCCATTTTAAACAGACCTGGTTCTTTACACTACGGGATATAAAATTCTGGAAGTGGTTCCACCAAGCTTGAATGATACTATGCTTCTACCTTTACTAATAAGGCGAAATTCCTGGGGATTCTTCTGGACAGTAAGCTCAGTTGGAAACCAAATACGAAAGAAAGAGTGAAGAAGGCCACTGGTGAGTTTACAGTGGTGAGTGTATGGTGGCCAGTTCTGGAGAAACTATCGTACAGGAACATGATGGGGAAGATGCAGAAGGCAGCTGGTTTGCTCATTAGTGGGGTGCTGAAAACGAAAATTACTAATGCTGTATAAGATAGCAGAAAATTTCCAGCAGAAAAAATGTGTTTTGCTATTCACCGCTAGAGGCATCACTATCACAAAAATGAAATTTTTTCTGCTGATATTTTTTTACACCAGCAGAAAATTTTTGATATTTTTATGCAAATTAAAAATTCTCAGCTGAAAACTTTATGAAAAATCAGAGAATTTATGAAAAAGAAGAGAAAATGTATGTTTAAACATTTTGAAGCGATGAAAGTTAATTTTCTTTAAAAAACGATTTACGTATGTATAGTGTAAGCGCTCTCAAAACATAATTAAATTATCATAATCGTCATTATGCAAACACAGGGCAACATCAAAAAAACGGCCATCGTTGAAAGCACTCCACATATTTTTGAAGTCATTTTAATGTGAAATGTTTTCAGTTTTTTAACAAAAGTGTTAGAAAAACCCCCTGTAACTACCCTGGTTGTATGTTTTTATGGTAGCTGAGATCATAATCCATATACATGAGCAACATAAGATTCACACCTGGCGTCAGTAGCCTTCCATACATTTTTGAATTCATTTTAATGTGAAATGTTTTCAGTTTTTTAACAAAAGTATTAGAAAAACCCCCTGTAACTACCCTGGTTGTATGTTTTTATGGTAGCTGAGATCATAATCCATATACATGAGCAACATAAGATTCACACCTGGCGTCAGTAGCCTTCCATACATTTTTGAAGTCATTTTAATGTGAAATGTTTTCAGTTTTTTAACAAAAGTATTAGAAAAACCCCCCTGTAACTACCCTGGTTGTATGTTTTTATGGTAGCTGAGATCATAATCCATATACATGAGCAACATAAGATTCACACCTGGCGTCAGTAGCCTTCCATACATTTTTGAAGTCATTTTAGTGTGAAATGTTTTCAGTTTTTTAACAAAAGTGTTAGAAAAACCCCCCTGTAACTACCCTGGGTTATGTTTTTATGGTAGCTGAAATCATAATCCATATACATGAGCAACATAAGATTCACACCTGGCGTCAGTAGCCTTCCATACATTTTTGAATTCATTTTAATGTGAAATGTTTTCAGTTTTTTAACAAAAGTATTAGAAAAACCCCCTGTAACTACCCTGGTTGTATGTTTTTATGGTAGCTGAGATCATAATCCATATACATGAGCAACATAAGATTCACACCTGGCGTCAGTAGCCTTCCATACATTTTTGAAGTCATTTTAATGTGAAATGTTTTCTGTTTTTTAACAAAAGTGTTAGAAAAACCCCCCTGTAACTACCCTGGGTGTATGTTTTTATGGTAGCTGAAATCATAATCCATATACATGAGCAACATAAGATTCACACTTGGCGTCAGTAGCCTTCCATACATTTTTGAAGTCATTTTAATGTGAAATGTTTTCAGTTTTTTAACAAAAGTATTAGAAAAACCCCCCTGTAACTACCCTGGTTGTTTTTATGGTAGCTGAGATCATAATCCATATACATGAGCAACATAAGATTCACACCTGGCGTCAGTAGCCTTCCATACATTTTTGAAGTCATTTTAATGTGAAATGTTTTCAGTTTTTTAACAAAAGTGTTAGAAAAACCCCCCTGTAACTACCCTGGTTGTATGTTTTTATGGTAGCTGAGATCATAATCCATATACATGAGCAACATAAGATTCACACCTGGCGTCAGTAGCCTTCCATACATTTTTGAAGTCATTTTAGTGTGAAATGTTTTCAGTTTTTTAACAAAAGTGTTAGAAAAACCCCCCTGTAACTACCCTGGGTTATGTTTTTATGGTAGCTGAAATCATAATCCATATACATGAGCAACATAAGATTCACACCTGGCGTCAGTAGCCTTCCATACATTTTTGAATTCATTTTAATGTGAAATGTTTTCAGTTTTTTAACAAAAGTATTAGAAAAACCCCCTGTAACTACCCTGGTTGTATGTTTTTATGGTAGCTGAGATCATAATCCATATACATGAGCAACATAAGATTCACACCTGGCGTCAGTAGCCTTCCATACATTTTTGAAGTCATTTTAATGTGAAATGTTTTCAGTTTTTTAACAAAAGTATTAGAAAACCCTCCCTGTAACTACCCTGGTTGTTTTTATGGTAGCTGAGATCATAATCCATATACATGAGCAACATAAGATTCACACCTGGCGTCAGTAGCCTTCCATACATTTTTGAAGTTATTTTAATGTGAAATGTTTTCAGTTTTTTAACAAAAGTGTTAGAAAAACCCCCCTGTAACTACCCTGGTTGTATGTTTTTATGGTAGCTGAGATCATAATCCATATACATGAGCAACATAAGATTCACACCTGGCGTCAGTAGTCTTCCATACACCCAGGGAAACATACAACCAGGGTAGTTACAGGGGGGTTTTTCTAACACTTTTGTTAAAAAACTGAAAACATTTCACATTAAAATGACTTCAAAAATGTATGGAAGGCTACTGACGCCAGGTGTGAATCTTATGTTGCTCATGTATATGGATTATGATCTCAGCTACCATAAAAACATACACCTAGGGTAGTTACAGGGGGTTTTTCTAACACTTTTGTTAAAAAACTGAAAACATTTTACATTAAAATGACTTCAGAAATATATGGAGTGCTTTCAACGATGGCCGTTTTTTTTATGTTGCCCTGTGTTTGCATAATGACGATTATGGTAATTTAATTATGTTTTGAGAGCGCTTACACTAACATACGTAAATCGTTTTTTAAAGAAAATTAACTTTCATCGCTTCAAAATGTTTAAACATACATTTCCTCTTCTTTTTCATAAATTCTCTGATTTTTCATAAAATTTTCAGCTGAGAATTTTTAATTTGCATAAATATATCAAAAATTTTCTGCTGGTGTCAAAAGATATCAGCAGAAAAAATTTCATTTTTGTGATAGTGATGCCTCTAGCGGTGAATAGCAAAACACATTTTTCTGCTGGCAATTTTCTGCTATCTTATACAGCATCAATTACTAGTGCCTTAGAAGTCATGCTCTATCTTCTCCCGTTGGATATTATTGGTAAGCAAATTAGTGTTTTCTATGGAGGATTGGAAGAGTGGTCTCTTTGTGGAGAACGAACAGTTAAACTTGTCACCGACGGCTCCAAGCTCGATGGTAGAGTAGGAGCTGGTGTGTTCTGTAGGAAATTAAATATAAGTCTACCTTTTCGTCTACCTGATTACAGCAGTGTGTACCAGGTTGAAGTTATAGCGATTGAAGAGGTCATGAACTGGTTGAGGCATAATATAATATCGATGACTGATATCACCATTTATGTGGACAGTCTGCGGCCATTCTTTCACTGAATTCAGTTTCCCTGGCGCCAAGGGTGACGTTGGATTGTCACACATCTCTTAACGAGATGAGAGAACTATTCAATATCTAGTTGGTCTTAGTTCCGGGCCATTCTGATGTAGAGGGAATTTGCAGGGCGGACGATCTAGCAAGGTACGGTACGACTCTCCAACTGAAACAAGGAAGAGAATGTGAAGGTGGGCCAATGCCTGTGCTGAAAGCAGCGAGCCATAGGAAAGCATTTGTGCTAGCTGGCTCGCCAGTCCGACTGGCAGGGTAGCGTAACAATTATGGCCTGAGCTGAACTTGAATCGCTCAAAGATCTTAATCACACTAAGGAAGCGTGATTTAGGTAGAATTGTAAGAGTAGTCTGGATGCAAATGATTTCTAAAGAAACTACATGGAATAGGAGGAGAAGGAGACTCGTTTTCACTTAATATGCTCATGTCCTACACTAGTTGGCAGAAGACATGATCACTTGGGTAAGTATACTAGGACCGCCTCTTTAATATCGAAACCTGTAATGTGCGAGATCTTTTACGTTATGTGAATAGCACTAAATAGTTTCTAAAGAGTTTATTGATGTCGTATCCTATGGTACCACAATGGGCCATAATTGGTGTAAGTGAAGAACATCCCTCCATCAAGTAATGGAAACTGTATACTATGCCTTTACTTAATCAGAGAGAAATTGACTGAATATTTGATCCGTAACTTTCCAAGCCTTGCTGACATATAGAAGAACTTTTACGCTTGTATGCAGATCTGATATTTTAGGCGGCTTGGGTGGTCGTTTAGGCAATGTTTATACGGGTTAGTTCATCCGTTTCTGAGCCATCAATTTTCATAATAATTCTATGCGAAGATTGCTTGCCAAAAACAATGGCTTGGCGATTAGCCTCGCGTTTTAAATCTTTGGTTCATACAAACGGGTTCATCGGTCTTATGTTCGTTAATACGACACGAAGACCTTCAGATGAACTAGGGTGCCAGGTGTGTATTGGTGGGGGTTTCGGAAGATCTCCAGCCGCCAGTTGAAAACAACAATCACAAAACCACTTAGCACATTTACAATTGCCGACAGTGTCCGACAGGTAGCATCCCATCAATTGCGGAATAAAATTGGTCGTTTTGACGGCCTTCAACACTCTTCGATGTAGTTCCTTATGGAAAGCACCAAGCATTTTACCTAATGGTATCCGGACTCAGCGGTTGTAAGCGCGAACGAACGGATATTTTCTAGCGGGCATTTCCGGAGTAATACCGGAAGATACTCGGGTACACTTAGGCGTGACCATCGAACCAGTCATTTCCGCGAAGGGCTCTAAGTTAAAATGCACCGACTGCTCCCTGACCCATTGTAAGTGTTTATATAATTACCAATTCAAGTGACCGATTACTAAACCGAGATTTTCCGAACTCCAAAAATTAGACTTGACCTGATAATTTTCCCAAACGATCATTTCTAGTCCAAAACTCTAAATTTTAGAATTTTTACATATTTTATAAATTCAGTAGTAAACTCATACATACTCAATTCATACAGGTAGATGCTCGATCAGATACCAAGCATGCAATTTGCAAGCAACCCCGGCTACATGTTAAAAGGTACGTGAAAGGGGGTCTGCTTCAATACTCCCGTTAGTTTAATGTGAAAATATAAAAATTATGATTGAACGAATTCACTAGCCTTTTTTAATGGCATTCACTTACCGGAAGGAAACACAGATAGGAGCCGTTCAAAATCAATTAAAATTCACATCAGTTTCAAAATACCAGTTTGACAATTGGTTTACCAGTAATTGTGTGCGCACCTACATTTTAATGTGTCTACAAATATAATCTTAGTTAAATAGAGTTTTGTGCGGAGGAGGAAAATGATCTTGAATAAAACAGTTTATCTATTTAATTACAGACACGTATGGTGTACCTGTGTATTGCGTTTCTGATGTTGTACGTATAATTGAACGTATGAAAAGTGAGGCGCTGTACTAAAACCAAGAAATGTCAGGAGCCAAAATAGAAGCTCTGACTAGGAGTATAATTCGTCTCTATTGCCATTTATATGCGACCGACCAAAAAAAAAAAAGATGTCGCAGTACCTAAAAATGTAGTAAAATCGTAAACCGAAAGGCCATGCCAAAATTATAAAATAAACTCGAAATTTGTTGGTTGCGTCATTAGGGTAGCGCAAAGATTACAAAAATCTCAATTATGGTACCGTGTAATTTACAACGTTATACAGCGTATACCTGTAGTGTATTGCAGACCCACTACTGTGTATTATAAACTGTCACTCTCTATTATGTATTTTACATACTGAGCTATTACAACATCATTTGTGATTTTTTAAACACAATTATTTGTTGTGTGTCTGTTTCTAATGTCATGCTAATTCATATCTATGTTGTTGTTGCATTTATAGGTATACGACATACTCGTATAATACGACAAAACGGCGGTGGTGAAAGTTTTATTGAATTTTTAGAATATTTCTTTGTCTATCGCGCGCGGAGATTTTTTTTGTTAACATATTATATATTTTCCACACTAATGAACACGGTATTAAGGTATACGACATTTATATTTGGAAATGATTTTGAATATTTGGCATGGGAAAATCGCGCTCTAGTGAAATTTAATTCATTTTCGTGCAACATTGATTTAATCTGGATGATTATGTGAGGAATAATTTATGGTTATGCTATGGGAATTGCACGAGTTAAAAAAAATGAAAGCGAATCTGAGTGTGGAAATTAAAGGTTCATCATACATAATTATCACTTAATTCTGATCATAATTAAGTTATCTTAAAAATCGTTTAGAATGTAATTGGTTTAACCTTACCCACCTTATGCAAATAAAACTGTTCAATATCACAAGATTTATAAGAAATAGCAGAATTCGCTCGTTACGAAATAGATAATTGTAAGGCTGTGTTGTATCAAATCAAGCAAATTATTACTATATGCCAAATATCGGACCGGAAAATAGAATAGAGGTATTCAAATCCATGCAATTAAAACTTTCACTTATCAAGTAGATTAACCGTGCGATTCTGGCGTATAGTCACAGAGGTCTTAACTACAATATTTCTCATAACTAAGAGAATTCTCTTACTTAAGACTATTTTGCGATTCTGCACATACTGATCAGTTAAGAGGTTCTCTTAAAAACCTCTTAGCCTAATACCTACCAATTAGGTGGTCTTAAACATCATAAATGCTAGAATTTTTATTATGTTTCACTAAATCTAATAAAAAATGACGATTGTGTAAAATAAATTATTTAATTATATTTTACAATTTACAAAAAGGATTTAGATGTAATATTTTTAGAAGAAAAATTATTCCGACATTGCCATTTCGAGCAGAAGTAAATATTTTGTTGTTGTTTATTTTCGGCAATTTATTACAAATTTTCTGCAATACATTCTCTAATTTATTACAAAAATATGAATTGTAAAACATTAGTTTTCACAAAAATATGTCGTATTTTATCGTTTATTTAATAATAAAATACAGTTTCAATGGCTCGCATTAATAAAAAACACATTTGACAGGTCTCCAAAAATATTTGGAGAGTTTTTAATATAAATTTTAAGAGTATTACTAACAGAATACCAATTAAGAGATTCTCTTAAAAAAACCTATTAACGAAAAACCTCTTTACTGTTAGCCTCTTAATAGTCTTAACATCAGAATCGCACGGTAAATCGTGCTACTCTGTCGAATACTAACGAATTAAAAGCTCAAAAAACTTTGAACACATGTACTACGCTATTGTCAAGTGTCCAACAATTTATAAATCTCAATGGCCGAACTTCTGTTGATGCAATAGATACTATTCAACCACAAGGACAATCTCAAATAATCTAAAATATTTCTGGACAATCTTCTCTTGTGAAGAATTTTGATGCACCGATTTCTACACAAAATGGCGATGGTTTGCAATCCCAAAATTTGCAAGAACCACACTACATCATTTCCGTTACCGAACCGAACGACTATTTCCAGTCTTTCCATTCCAATATCGGGAGACCCACCAATTACCACGGTTGGCCAAGCTGAATCAATGGGAATTGCTTATAATCAATTGCTCACCGAAATAAGTTTCGTATTAAAAGGCACATCCCAAAATTGTTATTGGACTTACCGAAAGTATAATCCCACATCCACCTACGTTGTCATGAGTCGTAATTTAATCGAAAGGTTTATAGATAGGCGAACGGATAATAATAATATAATATTTATTAAATCATTACTTAAGTCTAAGCTTTTATGATACAGACATATTTACTAGGGGAACCGTTCAAAATGCCGCGTTTTAAAATGTCGCGTTTTAAAATACCGCGTTTCAAAATGCCGCGAAGTACAAAATGTCGCGTTTTAAAATGTCGCATTTCAAAATGCCGCGAGGTACAAAATGCCGCGAGGTACAAAATGTCGCGTTTCAAAATGTCGCGTTTTAAAATGCCGCGAGGTACAAAATGCCGCGAGGTACAAAATGTCGCGTTTTAAAATGTCGCGTTTCAAAATGCCGCAAGGTACAAAATGTCGCGTGGTACAAAATGTCGCGTTTTAAAATGTTGCGTTTTAAAATGCCGCGAGGTACAAAATGTCGCGTGGTACAAAATGTCGCGTTTTAAAATGTCGCGTTTCAAAATGCCGCGAGGTAGAAAATGTCGCGTGGTACAAAATGTCGCGTTTTAAAATGTCGCGTTTTAAAATGTCGCTTTTCAAAATGCCTCGTGGTACAAAATTTACCGATTTTCCTAAAATTTTGTATACAGATGAAGAAAAATATTTAAAGAATATTTCCCATATACACCAACCCGGAAAAACTACGGGAAATGCGGAAAAATTGCGAACTTCCACTTGGAAAATTTTCCCGATAATGACTCAGAAAAATATGGTGATTTTCCAACATTAATTTTCGGGAAAATTTTCCGAGTGGAAATGGAAAATCACAGTTTTTCCGGATTTCCCGTAGTTTTTCCGGGTTGGTGTATATGGGAAATATTTTTAGTTTATTTTTCTTCATCTATGTACAAAATTTTAGAAAAATCGGAAAATGTTCGGAAAATTTTCCCGCATTTTCCGAAAATTTTCCGAGTACATAGATGAAGAAAAATATTATAAGAATATTTCCCTTATACACCAACCCGGAAAAACTACGGGAAATGCGGAAAAATTGCGAATATACGTGAGTTGTATAAAAACAATATATTCCTTCACTAAAATGTTAAAGTTAAGTCCTTATATATCGGAAGTTGATATCGGATACACAATTTAATCCAAATTGAAACATTTTTTAAGAATTCTTGTTTATTATTAATCAAATTTTGTACATATGTATTTAGATATATAATTATTATATATATTTGTATATATATAATATTATTTTAGTGCACCATTTAAATAAATAACCCTTTTCAAATGGCAATTATACGCGAACCACTTTGATTTGTATGGTTCTCGAGAACTGTCAGACCACAGTTTTTGCACTTTACGGTAATCAAATTTTGTAACATCTTTCCATCGGTTTAGTTTCAACAAATCATCATATTGTATGCCATTTACGAAGCAAAATGTGACAACAGTTAAACGTTTCTTGTATGTACAATTATCGAAGAACGAATTAATTATGTAATCTGGTGCATGGTCGAAGCTAAAAAGGTCATCCGCATTCAAACGAATTATACGTGCTCTCGTTCGTTGCTTTTGGAATGAATTCATTCTAAACACAAATAATATTAGAAAATAAAATAGTATAAAATAAATCTGAATTATAAACTATATTACCTCATATATATTGAGAAAGGAAAATTTTGAAGTTGAACCCGTAGTGAATAAAAATAAAATGTATATTTTCTATCAACTTAGAAAAAATAATATATTGTATTTCACGCCAACCAATTGATAAACTTGAACTGTATGGTAATTTTTTATTTGTCAAAATAGGACACAAAGTACAGGACAATTAAAGTGTTTTATTACGATAACAGCAATCATCCATAATTTAAAAATTATTTTTACCTACCTGCCCATTATTTTTTAACGAGGGGACACATTTTTGAAACGTTTGTGGCTATTCTTCACTGTCGGTGTAGGCGTGTACAGTTGTAGTATTTTATATACATGGTAATATATTAAACTTTAAAATTCTCCTTCACTTAAATGTTTAATTAATTTTAGTATTTGTTTAATAATTCAAATACGACCTAGTATAAGCACTTAAAGAAATGTATACCTTGCTTATTCAAATCGGAAAGTAATAAGTCCAAAACTTGGGACCTTACTCATTACGAATTGACCAACCAAATCAATGTAAGAACCGAAGTCATGTCATAATCAAACAGAAGAAGAATTTTGAGAGAAAATTCTGAAATTTAAATAATAACAACAATAGAATTATGTTTTGGAAAGAATATTTATTTATTTATAATATTATATAAATAAATATCTTCTAAAAAAACTTAAACTTAATAATTAAAATAATCATAAACTTAATATCTAAATCAAAAAATTAATTTAAAACTAATATTTAATAATAAAATTAAAAAGAAATATTTCCTGCAATTGCTTTCAAAAATCCAAATTTGCTGAATTCTTTTTTTTTAGATAAAATCAACTCAATCCTTTTTTCTTTTAAAATAAATTTTTTGTTTTTTTTAGGTGGAAGATTTCCCCTCGTTAATTTTTCTATTTCGGCACTTGTAATTTTTGTTTGCTTTTTAAGTTCGTCTATTAAGTGGTAAACACTAATATGCGGCCGACCAATTACAACATTAAAATAATTATGGAACGATTCTGCATAGTTCTGTGTGCGGGGTATTTTATTCTTATTTTGTTCACTGATGCTCCATAAACTCGGTGGAAATAATGGTGTTCTATTATTTTTGCCGGAAACATAGTTTTCATCCATCCAATTGGTTAGCGGTTCAAATTCTGCGCCTAGTTCTTCTTTAATATCCTTGAACCATTCCGGTATCTCTTCAGGTTCCAGGAAACATAAAGCAGCGACCTGTCTTACCTTCATGGCAAACTCTATATCTGTGCCATACCGCACTTGCCAACCAATTTTTTGGATGTGTCTATATATGTTCTGCATGAAGTGAAAATTGCAACCCTTGACGTTGACTCTCTCAAAGACACTCCGAATGTTGCTGATTGCTGCTTTTTCAAAATCAGTTATTACCAATTTTGGTGCTAAACTGATACCAACTCTTATTGCACTCTCTTGTAGAGTTGTAAACAATTTATTGTATATTGCCGAAGATTTGCCGCTCATTAAAGCGTACACCATTGGGTGTACTGTTTTATGAGGCGCGATACTGCAATGCACAGTATAAAGTTGATAAAATAATTTTGGTACAACTTTGAATGTACCGTCCATCATCCAAAACTCTGCATCGCGAAGCTTGGTTAAATTATTTTTGATAGTAAAAATAATTATCCGATTATCGCCCTCTTTGATATCCCCGTATACAAATTGCTCTCCATCAATTTGGAGAAACCTTTCTGGTATATCGAATGCCAGTGATACTGGCTCCTTGTCCACTATTAATCTTCGTTGCTCACGTTTGATGATTTGGGTTAAGGCGGCCTTAGAAGGTAGGCAACCACCTACATTCTCAGGAAGTTTTGCAATCTTTGATTGTAGTATTTGGCAAGGTAAATTGCTTGAAGTGCTTGCTATATCTTTAATACTATTTATGACATTTAGTACTGGTAACGTTTCAGGATCAGGAGAGTGATTATGGGAATTCCACAATTTTTGTAAATAGAATTTTCCATCTATTTCTTCGGCTCTCAAATTGCAAGAGCATTTCAAAACTCTATTTTGTCGCTTTGTACATCTCCATTTATTCCTGCGGGCATCGGAAGTGTAACTAAATCCATTTAAAATTAGGATTTTAGAATTTTTCTGAGATATTGTCAACTCAATCAGCTGTCCCGAATAAATCTCCTTATCCTCCATTTGGGTGCAATATTACTTTAATGCTTCTCGTACTATATTACTTATTTAATTTTCTATTATAATTAATATTTTCTTTGATATTTTTTAACTTATATATTTTTATGAAATTTAGTTTCACCAACTTATGAAAATTAATCGATTTATTTATATCCTGCTACTTTGCAATTCATTAACAAACTGATACCCAGAGTAATGGAAATTGTTATTTATATATACCTTGATGTGCTGTTGTTTTTTAACCCTTATTTAAAGATCGATAAATGAAACAAAGGAGTTGGTCAAAATTTTGAAATCATAAAAATGTTACTTTTATTACATCATCAAACTGCCTCTTTGGTACATTGTATTTATTCTCCGATCTGAAAAAATTACGTTTTAAATTTATAATGCGCTGTTTTATTGCTGGTTTTTCCAAATTTCATATAGTAAAAACATTTATCTTTAATGTCTAATTTAGTAATAAAACTGAAAAAATACTTTTATGAGAAATGGTCAATTATCTGAAAAGGGGTTCAATATTTGAAATTAGAAAAATATTAAAAACGTACTTTTATTATGGTATCGCCCTCAAATTTCAAAAATGTGTAGTGTTTTCAAACCAATTGTTCTAATTGATCGTAAAACACCTGACGGTTTTCCTTATCCATAAAGGAACATCCATGAATTTATATGACAATGAAACATCTTTGTAGCTAACTCTTTACAAAAAATTCATTAACGAAATTAACAGTGGGAAAAACCATATTTGGAAAAAAATTAGAAAAATATTAAAAACGTACTTTTATTATGGTTATCGCCCTCAAATTTCAAAAATGTGTAGTGTTTTCAAACCACTTGTTCCAATTGATCATAAAACACCTGACGGTTTTTATTATCCATAAAGGAACATTCATGTATCTATATGACAATGAAACATCATTTGTAGCTAACTCTTTACAAAAAATTCATTACGAAATTAACAGTGGGAAAAACCATATTTTTCAATTTCACCCAAATCATTTATATTGTTTAATAATACACATTTCTTATTATCTCAATATAACATTTATTTTATTCCTTCTTTACAAACGCAGTTTTTTAAAACGCGATATTTTAAAAACGCGACATTTTGTACCACGCGACATTTTCTACCTCGCGGCATTTTGAAACGCGACATTTTAAAACGCGACATTTTGTACCTAGCGACATTTTGTACCTCGCGGTATTTTGAAACGCGACTTTTTAAAACGCGACATTTTGTACCACGCGACATTTTGTACCTCGCGGCATTTTAAAACGCGACATTTTAAAACGCGACATTTTGTACCACGCGACATTTTGTACCTCGCGGCATTTTAAAACGCGACATTTTAAAACGCGACATTTTGTACCACGCGACATTTTGTACCTCGCGGCATTTTAAAACGCGACATTTTAAAACGCGACATTTTGTACCACGCGACATTTTGTACCTCGCGGCATTTTGAAACGCGACATTTTGAAACGCGACATTTTAAAACGCGACATTTTAAAACGCGGCATTTTGACCCGGACCCATTTACTAGATACTTGCAAAAGTATTTACATATACAATGGTGTGCAAAATTTTCCGGACAAATCTTAATTTAAGAAACTAATGTAATTCAACAAATACTCTTGCCATTTCTTTTAATTTTTTACTGCGCAAGCGTCTTTGACACTCTACTAACTTGCTATATCCTGCATTTTTAGGCTAGACTAAGAAATGCAAACAAAAAATATTAATTCCACTATTAAACACGGCGGTGGAAATATGATGGAGTGGAGTGCAATGGGTTACTATGGCGTGGGAAATCTCCAATTTATTGAAACAACAATGGATATAGTATAGTTTATTTGAATACTTTAAAAGAAAATTTAATACAATCATAATGATCCCAAGCATAAAGTTTATAATGTTAGGTCTTGGTGCTTTATTAATTGCCCCATACATTGAAAACTCCTCCACAAAGCCCGGATCTAAACCCGATAGAGCATTTATGGAATCAGTTAGACAAACAAATCAGAGATAATCATGGTATAACGAACAAAATTTCATTAAAATCAGCAATCGAGTTGGAACGGGAAAACATCGATACCATATTGAATCAGAATTTAATCGAATCTATGACACGCAGATTACAGGCGGTAATAGATAGCAAGGGATTGCATACGAAATATTAATAGTCTTAATCTGCAGACTTATTCAAAAATTAAACTGAAAAAAATTCTTTACTTATAATAAAGAATTTGAATTACAATTTTGTCCGAAAAATCTTGCTCATTGATTTTGGTATATTTTTGTTTTATTAACCATATGCGGCAGACTCAAGAGTAATTTAGCCCAAAAATATCGGATAGTTTAATAGTGTTCAGAGACGCTTTCGCAAAACAAAATATAAAAAATGGCCGGACTCATTGTTAAATTACATTAGTTTCCTAAATTAAAATTTGTCCGGAAAATTTTGCTCGCCACTGTATATATTATTTACATAACAATTAACCGTTACCATGTTTCCGCATAATTACATCAAATATTGAAGCGCAGGAAGAACCTATCAGTGTAATTGCAACGGTTATGAACTTTTCTCACCGAACCCTAAAAACGTGTGAAATATCAACTTTCTACCTATTACCCTTCTCGAATTGAAAAAAGCTACGGACATTTGTGCATTATTAATGAGATATATTGGTTCTGTTAATATAGGCCGATTGATATTTCTCGTGCGCAGAGATTTTGAAAAATTAAGTTTTTCGTACGTTGGCAAAGCCGAATGAATTAATCGGAAAATAAAAAGAGCAGTTCTGAAATAATAATACTCAAACAAGTCACATCCAAGAAGAGAATATTTATACTCTGAAACGAAATCTCTTGGGTCAGACCCCTGATCTATCATGAGATGGATCGTAATATAATTTTGCTCTGCAAAAATAATTAATTTTAAATAAATAAGTGATGGAAATTTGGAAATATATATTTGAACTGTGTGAAGAAGCTTTGTGGATGCGTCTGAAGGATTTATATCTTCAGTTTATGGACGTAAATATGTAAGTTCATCGTAATAAATTTTGATGGAAAATATTTAGAACGCTGACAATAATAAAAAAAAAAAAACTGTCAGCGCCATGTAGAATACATTCCACAACGGAATGTCAGATAACTTTTTTTTTTTGTACAACCATGCATATAGAATTGTTTACTATGTATATTGATTTTCAGAATATTAGGTGATTGATGTGGAATTTGGTTGGTTTCTATTTAATTATATGTAGCTAGTTATTAAACTTATAGTACTAGTGAAAATAAAACAAAAATTTAAATTTAAACTATTATTTTGAAATACTTAATGGTAACCGAATATACGGCGCTAATTCTTAGTATTCAGTGGGTTTCTTATTTGATAATGTGACATTTTGAGATCAAGCCGGTTTATTTTTTGTTTCTATTAAAAGTCTTGATGGAGATATTTAGTTGAATTATAGAATTGTTTAAAAGAAATAGATGTGGTAAGGTGTTGCGCTTTAACGTGATGAATGACGTTACGACAATGTACATATCCGATGGTGGTTTCTTGCTTTTAATTAATGTTGCATATAAGTTGAAGTGGATAGCGAATTGTACGTGTGTAAAAGTGCCGTGTGGGGTTGTGTGTAGAGTGATATTGTTGATGTGATTTGATGGTAGAGTTTTAGTTTTTAACGGGATATGCGGGTAACCATAACATTTAGTTGCCTTGTTGGCTAAGCCGCGGTCGAGCTGGTGTTGATTGGAGGATTTCATGGCTTTCCTAAGTATGTGCGAATGTGACGTATTTGTAGTTGGGAGTGTAAATGAGTGGTGAAGACTAATATAAATAAATCTGTTGCATATGTCATATGAATGGTTATGTGTGTTAGTAAGGATGGATGTGTATATATGCATATGTGTGTATGTCTATGGATGTGTGTATATATGTAGGTATGTATATGTTTATATATATATATATATATATATATATATATATATATATATATATATTTATTTATATATATAACTATATATATATATATATATATATATATATATATATATATATATATATATATATATAAATAAATATATATATATATATATATATATATATATATATATATATATATATATAAATATATATATATATATATATATATATATATATATATATATATATATATATATATATATATATATATATATATATATATATATGTACATGTATATATGTATGTGTACGGAGCCGCTAAAAACGCGATATTTCAAAATGCGATATGGTACAAAACGCGATATGGTACAAAACATGATATGGTACAAAACACGATATTTCAAAATGCGATCTGGTACAAAACGCGATATGGTACAAAACGCGATATTTTAAAACGCGATATTTCAAAACGCGATATGGTACAAAATGCGATATGGTATAAAACGCGATATTTTAAAATGCGATATTTCAAAACGCGACATGGTACAAAACGCGATATTTCAAAACGCGATATTTCAAAACGCGATATGGTACAAAACGCGATATTTCAAAACGTGATATGGTACAAAACGCGATATAGTACAAAACGCGATATGGTACAAAACGCGATATTTCAAAACGCAATATTTCAGAACGCAACATGGTACAAAACGCGATATTTTAAAACGCGATACTTCAAAACGCGATATGGTACAGACGAATGTGCATTGCGAAGCGACAAGAGCGTAACCACCCGCCTGATATCACCCAGTCCTATACTCCCGCTTTTAACGATTTTTAAATTCCTATAAACTGAAATTTTTTCTAAGAAGCGACGCGACTGGAGCGCAGTGACCCGCCTGGTATAATCCGTTGCTGTACTCCCGAACTGCTGAAGTTTTTCTTTCTAACTAAGGAGCGAAGTGCTCACCTGATATAACCCGATCCTATACTCCCACTCATCGATTTTGAAATTGCTATAAACTGAAGTTTTTTTCTAACTAGGGAGCAAAGCGCTCACCTGAAATAACCCGATCCTATACTCCCGCTAATATCGGTTTTTAAATTCTTTAAACTGAAAATAAATTTCTCCTGATATAACCTGACCCTAAACTCCCACTCCTATCGATTTTTAAATTCCTATAAACTGAAATTAAATTTCCCCATCACCCACCTGATTTAACCCGATCCTAAACTCCCACTCCTATGAATTTTTAAATTCTTATAAACTGAAATTAAATTTCCCCTTCTCCAGAATGTACATTGCGAAGCCAAGCGAGCGCAGCCACCCGCCGGATGTAACCCGATCCTATACTTCCACTCCTATCCATTTTTAAATTCTTATAAACTGAAATTTAATTTCCCCTTCACCCTCCTAATATAACCCGATCCTAAACTCCCTCTTCTATCGATTTTTAAATTTTTATAAACTGAAATTAAATTTCCCCTTTTCCAGAATGCACATTGCGAAGTTACGATAGCGCGGCGATTCGTCTGATATAACCCGGTCCTATACTCCCGCTCTTATCGATTTTTAAATTCCTATAAACTGAAGTTTTTTTTTTTCTAACTAGGGAGCGAAGCGCTCACCTGATATAACCCGATCCTATACTCCTGCTAAAATCGGTTTTTAAATTCCTATGAACTGAAACTAAATTACCCCTTTTCCAGAATGTACGTTGCGAAGCGAACGGAGCCGACCCGCCTGATATAACCCAATCCTAAACTGCCACTCCTATCGATTTTTAAATTCCTTTAAATTAAAATTAAATGTCCCCTATTAGGATTATAAAAAAAATTGAAATAAACTAATTGAAATAACAGTAAATTTTTTTATTTGTATAAAAGTTGGGATTTGGGGCGGTAGCCCTCGAATCTTAAGGTATAAAATGATTTAAAATAATCATAAAAGCATTTGTGAAAAAAGAAAATATTTTTTCGCGTTTGGGTTGTCTTTTAAGACCATTTGGGGCATTTAGGGCCGCTTGGGATCATTGGGATCACTTGGGGTCGTTTCTGGATATTTTCATGGCCATATTCGTAATCAGCATTCTAAAGTACCTTAGTAGACCGTTTTTTAGAATTTTTGGAGGTATATAACCTATTCGGAAGTATAACCACGCAGTTAAAATTTTCGGCCGTCAATTGATATCAGGTGCAAATTGAATATAAATTGAATTTTATTAAAACCTTCAATGTTGGGCATTTCTGTATCTTGGACACTTTCATTCAGTCCCTTGAAATTTCATATTTTTATTTTTACAAAAATGGTAAAAATATTCTGTATATTCACAACCTCTTTATATTGTAACTTGGACACTTTGAAAATGTTCGTCTAACCTTTAATAAATCACCCTTTATATATTGGACACGAACACTTTTGTTCAATATCAGTGATTCGATTTAATGATAAAAAATATCACGTTTTGTACCATATCGCGTTTTGTACCATATCACGTTTTGGAATATCTCGTTTTGAAATATCACGTTTCGAAATATCGTGTTTTGTAACATATCGCGTTTTGAAATATTGCGTTTTGAAACATCGCGTTTTGTACCGTATCGCGTTTTGTACCATCTCGCGTTTTGAAATATCTCGTTTTGAAATATCGCGTTTTGTACCATATCGCGTTTTGTACCATATCACGTTTTGAAATATCGCATTTTGAAATATCGCGTTTTGTACCATATCGCGTTTTGTACCATATCACGTTTTGAAAAATCGCATTTTAAAATATCACGTTTCAAATGGGACCCGTATGTGTATATATGTATATATACCGGGTGAGTTTTTTAAGCTGAAACTTTCAAATATCTCGGAAAATAAGCCCTCTACGATAAAAATGACCATTATTAAAATTAAATCATTCTGGAGGGGAAATACATTAGTGCTAAAATTAGGACCCCCGCTCCTGTTTGTAAGGGGATGGGGGGCAACTTAGAAACTAAGATAGGAACCTCAATTTTTTATTGCAGATTCGGATTCTACGGCTAAAAGTACTTAGGATTTCCTTGAAACATTTTTTTCGATTTATGATAGATGGTGCTGTAATAGGCGATATCCAATTTTTTCGATTTCTCCTACTGAGAACATTATGCATCCGATTCTGCAATATGTTTGCATTAAAATTAACACGTTTTCAATGTAAATACTTGAAATTAGTTTTAAACAAATTGTATTTCTTTAATTAAAAAAAAACTACTTTTAGCGTAACCCAGGAACAACGACGGCGATGATTTTGCATAGGTACATGCGACTAAATTTGTTTTCAAATAAATGATATTTTTTGTTTTAAAAATATCGATTCAGTTCAAAGATTATTTCGAAAAAAATAAGACCTGTTTGCGTAAGGCTATAACAATTCAAAATGGAGTATTTAACTGTACAAGAAAAAATTGAAATGGTCCTTGTTTATGGAGACGCTGGCCTTAGTCTTGTTAATGCGGTCAATCTCTACGCTTCGCATTTTCCAGATAGGATTCGGTCACGTGCTTCATTTTACCGGACTATTAAACAATTCACTGCTGGTGGAAGTGTTCGACCGAAGATTAATTTATTTAGATGGGTATTATAGTTAGCTTCTGGTACTAATGAGGAACCCCTAGTAAAGCGTCAGGTCATATGCTGTGTAGCAATCAGAATCACCGCAACCGCGGATATAAAATTTCAGCTAGTATGACTTATTTAGATTTAGGTTTAGACTTATTTATCTTCTTTATCGCCATTTTTCTGTATAACCGGTAATTATAGGTTGACTACCTTAGATTGTTACAGGCACCGGGGGCAACGAAGCTGACAAAAATCAGCAGAAATAAGAAATTCTGCATTATCGGAAATTTTAAAAAGAAAACCATAAAACACATTTCTAACAATATATAAATGATCAAAATAATTTTGCTTCAAATTCCTTATTACGATTTAACAAACTGCATTTCATGAAGTCTCCGAAGCCATATCTAATTGTTTAAAAACAAAACTTACCAAATGAACAATAACAACCGGAAAACGTCGATAAATAAGATCCGTTGCAAAAATCAGCCGAAAGTTGTTTTGTGTTGAATAATTATGAGTTGAAACCGTACCATTGTGAGATGATTGGAATAAAATAAAAACTGTTATATCGACATAACAGGCGAACTGTCACTGTGAAATCTGCCCCATTTTCAAAATTTCAAAAAAAGCTCAAAAGAATTTTTATTAGCAAGGTTTAAAATTGTATGATATTACGACACACAGTCCCGATGCTGGCACATAAATGTCACATCTAATGAAGAATTTATAAGATTTTTAGAAAGTACCTTTAAACGATATATTATGTCTAAATTTTAGGATAACCCGAGCATTGCTTACAAGTTACATTAGATTTTCGCAAGAATGGAAAAAAATAAATTTCGCTTGTTGATTAAACACTGTTTGTTTGTTGCGGCTCCATCGAAAGAAACCGTCAAATATTGGTTTGCCGAGTTTAAACATGGCCGAACAAACACCGATGAGGCTCAACGCTCTAACCGCACGAATTCGACTGTTATTCCAGAAAAGATAAAAAAAAAGTTGCACAAAATCGATTAGGATGACAGTGAAGTATGTTGCGTGAGATAGCTGATCCCTTAAACATATCAAAAGGCACTGTATCCAGAATAATCAATACAATTCACAATCAAGAGTTTAAATTTAACGTTTGCTTACTTACATCAATCACCATCTTAATTAATTGAAGTTCTCGAACTTACCTGAAAAAGAGTAAAAATATAAGGTTAGTTCAAATAATCAATTAACAGTTTACAAATTAAGTTATAAATAATTTCTAATACACCACCAACCAAAAATGATGTTGAAGTGCACAAAATAAATTGCCAAACCAATACCCAGTATGGCAGTTGGTACTTTAGCCTGGGTATAGTGCGCATTAAATCGCAATTGTCACTTTCACTTAAATCCAAACTAAAGTAACGTATATAACACAACAGCAACAACAACAACAATCGCACAAATCCAACTATGTATATATTCATACAACAATAAAATTCAGTTATAATTCAATGACAAATTTCGTCATTACCCCAAAGTAAGTTCAATGGACCCATGAAATATGTTTTAGGAAATTTTAAGGTGGTTGGATTACAAAGCGTTTCTAAATTTGTGTTGTATTTTGCTTTCGTTTCAACTTAAAGCGTTATACATTATTTGCTTGGTCTATGGGAGAAAAGATTTTATTTGTAATTTTCATGTCAATGATCATCGCTGATGATGATGATGATGATGATGATGCTATTCACGACGACGGTGATGAAATGATTATGATTGATGAATTACATTTTTGTTCACCCCGTTCGAAATGTGAAACGAACGACGCAAGAAATGGGGGGTTTCGGTTGATATAAATCGATGATATTGTGGGTTTGTTCTTCAGAGCTTTTCATCTTTATAAGCAGCACAAACACACACACACACATACGTATTTACAAAAGAAACGAATATAAGATTGATTAGTGTATGGTAATCGTAATTTTTTTTTAGCAACGAGCAACCTACAAGGATGGGGTTTAAAAATCGAGAAACGTGTATTGGTTTATATTTTTTATTTTATACCCTCATTATTTTATTAGAGATTAGATAATTGATTTGCAATTAAATTGTAAAAGTTGATTGACATTCAAGTGGTTTACTCGCTTACCGAGACTTCACTGTATATGTAACGAGCTAATCAATAAATAAATAAAATGCATATATGAATGCTGTCGCATATAGAGATAATTGTTGATTCCGCGCGTACTCGAACTTAATACAACCGCAACAGTTATCTCTCTCGCTAATACAAAAAGAACCTTGCCCAATATGAAACACATTGACCTAAAGAGTCATCTCATTTATTGCTATATCGCAAATCACTTTATACAATATTAATAAAAAGTGCAGCAAATCAAAAATGGGGTTGGTTTGGTGTACGGCATTTGGTCATAAATATTCAGAAAATAATTATCACATGTGTCATGTGGTGTGGTGTTGCCGCTATCAAATAAAATATGAAACATAGCTAATAGTAATTAGTATAAATAGCCGGTTTGTTGTTGCTTTTCATACTCTACTAGATTATTATTATACATGGTAATGAGTTGACCCCGAATTGGAACATCATTCTAGGCCTTTATAAGTGGCTAAACTTAAAAAATGTTATGTTCGTTCACATCGTAATCTATTAATGTGGACCACTTTCATCTTAATTTTGGGGCCTTTCGGTGATATTCTCATTTCTTCTCTTGGGCTTCTAAAGCCAATCCAAATCCCCGTCAGCAAATCCTTCACCATCTGCTCTTAGGTCATACCTAGTTTCCATTCTATCGCTGGCCTTTAACACGGCTTTTATCGTCTTAGATCGTCTACGTACTCATGCTGCACGACTGGTCCGGTTTCCGGTAAACCAAACTTAATATCACTTAGTAGGCGGGGATCTTGATCCGAGTGTAGTTCTTATGGTACTCCGAATCTGAAAATCTGTCCGGGCCTACTGATTTACAATCGGATAGATTTCCACCCACTTGCTGAAATAGTCAATACACACCAGTATAACGATTACCATCTTTTATTTCTGGATACGGGTCGGCAATGTCCATTGCTATTCGTTCGAATGGCGCTCTAACAATGTATTGCTGCATTCTTCCTTTCGCCCAAGTTTGCGGTTCCTTACTCGAAGCACACACTATGTTACGACTCCTTGTGGGGTCATAACATTTTTGTTTTTATGGAGATTAGCCTTAGTATCCACATCTATTGTAAACGTCGAATAATTGTAAAAGCGAGACCAATGTGTACACCTTGTACCGTGTGTGTGACCGGCGGAGATATAGAAGAATATTTTTGTTGTGCATTTCTCGTTTTGTTGTGTGCGAATGATGCGTGGTAAGAATGAGAGAGGGACTGACGCGCATGAAAAACAAAACCAAAAACGTCTAGTTTTGAATTAGGGAGTCTAGTTTTGAATTTTGTATTAGATAGTCGAGTGAAGATTTTGTGAACAGATAGTCGTGCGGAAAATTAAGTTTGGTAAGACCGTTTTGCCTTTAATTGAAAAAATATATTAAAATGGGCAATTTTTTTTTGTTCTGAAAATGTTGACTAAATTGATTGAAATTATTTAGTTAAGCCAAAGAATAAGTCGATTTTATTTTATTGAGTATTCGTTTAAGGGTAATAATACGAATCCACATTATCGACGGTGGGCGTAAGTATTTACGAGTGCTGCCATTTATATAGCATCGGCAATTTTTTTTCTACAGGGCCGCAAATTTATTTGAGTGTCGCGAGTCACATTTCGTGTGCAGTGCAAGTTTTGAGTGTCAAATTTTAATTTGAATAGAAAAATTGATTAACCTTTGTGACCTTTTCGAGGTCAAACAAGGCACCGATTATTTTTTTTATATAAATTTTATTATTGAATTAAATTTTACAATTTCCAATTTCAATTTTTCACATTGATTTCACCTCAGAACTTCGGGCGTTCATTTTCTTATTTTCTTTTATTTTATTTTTTTATCCATTTCAGTCCTTATCTAGGCTATTTGTTGTTATTTTTTCCTCCCACTGAATTACGATGAATTATTAAATTTTTCGGATCGGTATGTTAGTAGGGGGAAGGGGGGTGTCTTATCCCGTGTCGGTTCCACGTTTACAGGCTGGGCATGTCTCTCTCCCTTGGCAAGACATCCACAGGGTCGGAGTGTTGAGTCCAGTATATGTGATCTCTATTCTGGGACGACCGTAAAATCTACATGGTCTTCCCGTGACAGTCGGGCAGTCTCAAGCTGTTGGAGTATGAATTGGGGGAAATCCGGTCGTTCCTGGATGGGCACACCCGGTTATTATTATCTTCACTGTTCCTCAAATTTCGGCCGATGTAATTCTGGTATAATTTAATTTCAGTATTTTCTTTTACTTTTGTTTTGTCTCACGATGTAGGCCAGGAATATGCAAGCCTCAACTTCCCCACGACCCAAAACCCTGAGATCTAGTCGGCAAAATCACCGTGAGCGAGGCCTCTGTATATTTAGAAGAATCTGCGGGTTGGCTTCGTGCCATCCCGCAACAACTTCACACTGTTTGCACCAGTCTTTAGTTCTTTCACCGTGTGTTTCTTGTAGGTCTACTCTTATCCGATTAGCAGCAGGTAACACAATTTGATGTTTATTATTGTCACCGTTGACCGTTTCCAAGATTCTTATTAGTATTCCGTCATTTATTTTCAGCGAGTGCCACTGCACCCAATCACTTTTAACAGTGGTGCTTTAAGATGCAATTTCGTGACAACGAGGTCGTCTACCTTTTACCAGCCATTTTCTTATTGACCCAATTAATTCATCGGCCTCCTGGTCTTCTTTCAAATGTTGTTTATCCCAACCACGTACCGATTCAAACTGGGTTGCTTACATTGCTTACACTAAACTGCGCAAAGCCTTCTTGATAGTGCTGAAAGCGTGAAAGCTCTTTGCTCTCTTGCTTCTGTGATAACACTGCACCTGTCACCTGTCCCCGAGTTACTAGCATCTATATCCAAAATGAATATCCGACCGGTCTGCGGATACGCCAAAAATACAAGCCCTGCATAATTTTATCTTTAATTCTTCAAATGCTTTTTAATGCTCTGTATTTCACTGAAATGGTTGACTTTTTTCGATGAAGCAATGGAGACTTCGTGCAACATCTGCGAAGATTGGCAAAAATTGTCGGTTATGCACATACTCCAAGGAAACTTCTTAGTTGGCTAATATACTTTAGTGTTACTATCGGAATGGATTGCTTGTCGTACTCGTTGTAGTAGACGTGCTCATCAAATGTCCGCTCTAGTACAATGATATCATCTAAATAAACCAGACATGTTTTCCAATGTTTCCAAACTTGTTCCATTAATCTCTAAATCCAAATGGCATTACCACAAAGTGATAAAGACCGGTTTCTACTGAAAACACCGTTTTATCTCTATCATCAGGATGGATTGCTACTTGCCAATATCCGCTTCTCAGATCCAATGTACTGAAAATCTTGGACCTGACAGCGTTTCTAAGATGTCGTCAAGGCGCGGTAACGGATAATTGTCTTTTTTCGTTAGATTGTTTAGTTTACGGCAATTAACACAAAACCGTGTTACCCGTCCTTTTTCTGAACAAAAACCACTGGTGAACTCCATGTGCTGCTAGACTCCACTATTACTCCACCATGTTTCATTTCTTTAGTTTTTTTGGTTTTTTGGCAGCCACTTGCTGCTTCGCGAGCGGTACTCGTCTTGGTGCTTGCCGGATTAGGGTATTGTCTCCTGCGTCGATTCTATGTTGAACAACATTAGTTGTTCCTAGCTCATCATCTCCTGAATGGCTACACAATGAGCGAATGATCTTTGTCTGCCTATGGTTTGGTGATCAACAACATTGTTTCGAGTGGTAGTTGGCAACATTGTTGATTTCCTCAGCTTTACCGATGACCACCCATTTCTTCTGTCTTACATTTGTTGATGAGCTCACTTTTAAAACACGTGCTAGTACTTTCTGCTGGAATTTCACTAAGGTTCTCACAGTAGATGACTTTTTCACACGTCAGGGTATACCTTCCTTTGACTATCGCAGATCTCCTGTTGCTGTTCTGTTAGCAAGTTATAACGGACAGTAGTATCTATCTGTTCTGGATCTACCATATCAGGACGTACCACCGATTTCAAAACTCTGGTATTTAGTGTAAAGGTGCATTCACGCTGTGCCAATATGCCAATAGCGACACTTTTGTAATCCGCCACCATCCGTACCCATGAGGAATTTTTTCCATTCCACCAGCGTATACGCCCCACAAAACTGGTGTAACTTAGGTTTTCGGATCCACGGTCATTAAATGAGACAAATGCTTCCTGTCCTCGTCTCATTCAGTGTCTATCTGCCCCATATCTACGCGGTTCTTGATTCATTCCAAAATGAGTGCTTTGAACTGCTTCTCTCCGCCTCAACAATTGTGCTGCACAACCGCTTGAAACTACACTCTAAAATTATCAAATGAGATCTCGCCATTGAATTTCGGAAATTTCGAAATTCCCCTTGAAATTCCAGCAATTGGTTGTGTTGAGAACGTTTTAAGTAGGTGGCCTTCTGGAATAGCTTGCGATCTATTTGGCGTCCATTTTCTAAATTTTGTTTTCAAATCCTTGAAATTACCGTAGACTTTCACCTCCAGACGCTCTATTTGGTTGAGCTTCTGGTCTCACTTGGCAAACCGCCCACCTTGTTCCGCTCGCAGTTCTGCTAATTGAGTACTTTGATCCTTACGTAGCTCAGCAAATTGTTCCCCTTGCTGGTCTAATTTTTTCTTCTTACACGGTGCGAAGCTGATCAAATTTTAGCGCCCATTCCCTATAGTTGAAGCACAAGAGCCTGCATCATGGCCCCGATGTCCAAACCGGTTTTCTGTTCTTCGGGATTAGGCATCGCTCTGGTTTCTTTATTTTAAACTGATTCTTCCCAAGGCTGAACTATATGCTCATCGGTTGGGTAACTGGCGTGGCGCTCTGTAGTCTCGGAAGCAACTTGTAGTAGTTTTTAGATATTGGCAAGAAACTGAATAGAACTTGCATGACCGCAGAAAATGAAACGTTATAGTGAAAATTCTAACCGATAAATTTTTCCCAAATTTCCCATTTAGTATCAGCACGTCCTAAGCTACCAGAAAAACAACCGTACATATTGGTTTTATGTGTCAGTTTTTGCAATTTTAGAGACAATCTGAATCATAATTATTTGTCCACAGAAAATCAAAATAATCTTAATGATAATCTCAACCCTGCACAACTATTTTCATATTGACTTGTAAGGAAGTGGATGAGAAGCTCATTGACTCACTTCAAAACCTTGTTCAAAATACTTAATTGTTCAAAATATAATATTAGAATTACAATATACAACTCCAAAGTCACATTCGTGGCCATTAAAGTTATTTTTCTGTGTTTTATTTAAATTCAGAGTTCTATACCTCGAAATTCCATTTTTATAACTGCAGTGGGATTTTATACGCTATTCTCACGAAATTCTCATGAGAATTTGTATACGTTTACCATACAAGTTCTCATGAGAATAGCGTACAAAATCCCAGACACTCATTCGTTTTAAATGGAAAAAAATATGTAAACATGTAGCAGTCACGATTTTAAAAACGCCATTTTACATTGTTTTGACTCCACCCATGTTTGGCACAACAACGAGTGTGAAAAGTCTAATGAGTTTAAGTCAAACTAGAATCTAAACATATATAAATAAATAAAGCCTATTTTAATACTATTAAGCTCCTCCCATTTCAGTTGAAACGATGATTCTTGCTGGAAACTTGGCGAAATCAACATGCTAATATCAATAGTTAGATCTCAAATGCAAAACAGGTGGCAATTAAAATCGAAACAAACTGAAACTTTTTTGTAAACGCCCAAATTAAAATAAATAGACTCCGCCCATTTTTGTCAAAACGTAGGACTCTAACAGCAGATTGCAACAACCCACATTTTAGATTGGAAATAAAATCTTAAACCAAATAATAAAAGTTGGATTTATAAATTCTTATATGAATTGTAAACGCGAAACTAAATTAGCTCCGCCCATTTTAGACTTAATATTTTGATTTTAATGGTACACAATGAAATAAGGTGTTTTATTAAGTTACTATATCAGAACTTAGATTCTCATATTTAAAGCAAATCATAGCAGTTGAATATTACAGTGTCGGAATAAAAATTGTCGTTAAAACACATCTAACGACAGCATGATTAACAAAAATATAATAGAGTGCTAAGCAAAGGACACTTAAAAAATTAAACTACACCCATTTTTGATACAGGAACAGACCGCCCCGGGTTTACTAATACAGTAATAGAGCCTTTTCCGATGAAAGGATGAATTAATACAGCATTTAGAATGCAAGACAAACTATAATTAAAGTAAGATTTAAGTGGAATTGTTTTGGTAAGGTCCAATTTTAATATATATATTAGGCTCCACCCATTTTCAAAGATATAAATAAATTCCATTTTAAAAATGAAAGCTCCTCCGAATTGTTATAAAAATTGTTAACGCATATATGTACGCCTATAATTGTTAACGCCTGTACTTTAGTTTCTAATAACGGTTCTCCTAAACCATAGACTCAGGCTCCACCAATTTTAATAAGAAAATGAGTTCTAGCAAGCAAAATATTAGAGGCTAATTTGAACGTTTAATTAAAATATCTAGACTCCGCCCATAAACCAATATCAATACATTGAATTAGAAAATAAAGCAAGATCTTAAAACAAACAAACGAAATATTGAAAGTAACTTTCAGATATTATTATGCCCGTCCCTAATTACGGCTTTAAGTCAACTAATCTAAAATTAAACCTATAGTAATCCTTTTACCGACTATGTATATACGCCTAAAAGTTCGCCCAAACCAAAAGAACAATCACCTTCAACACTCTGAAAACAACAAGAACAATTGAAACACTACAAAAAATTAAATCTAAAATAGACAATAAGTCGCCCCCATTTCCAATTTTGTTTTTCCACATTAAAATTTTCTAATTTAGTATAATAATTACCGACCCCCATCCACCCACAAGTAACGAGTATTCAAAATTACGTAGACGCCTGACTTACTGAGAACACAATAAAAATTTCGTATCATACAAAACATGCATACATTTCGGCGTTTGTTTCTTCAATTTACATATCTATCGATTGTTTAATTTTCGGTAAAGAATGCCGCTTATGTATATCCATCTCATTCGACCGTCATTTAATCGATATGCATTACGTAAAAAGAGACATTAAATTTGATTTGTCCTCATTTTATTTTTTTAAACCAAAAACAAAATGAGAAATAATGTTCACTTCCGTGTTACGTACATTATGACGCAGCAGCGATATAATCTATCCTTGTCTAATAGTTTACTATGTACATTTAAATATATATTCAAACCAAGGGTGAATGTACTCAGGATTGTCCCAGGTCATGGATTTATATTCGTAAATAGCACACACATATATAATTGATTTTTTGTTCTGTTTCATATGTATGAAATATGCGCATAAAATAGTGTACGAGTGAAATATGCATAAAATCATTAGAAAAGGATATAAATATATTTTTTAAAACTGTAAATATACATACTATATAAAATGCTCGGTATAAAATATATAAAAAAAATCATTTTTATTTTATTGTGGCGCCATCTATGATTCGAGTTGTGAACGAACATTATAGCAAAGACATAAAACTTACTGTTATACACAATTTTTTAATAAAAAGAGAAAGTGATTTTACTTTTTTACTGTACACATATTTTCGTTACCGTTATTATTGTGTGCTTTTTGTTGTACAGTCATCGCGTATATTGAGTGTTATGTTGGTATATAAATTTTATTATTATTATTTTTATTTTATATTTATTTATAAATAACGACTTCCGCGTTGATTTTTAAATAGATTGAAGAGCAATACTGCACAATATGCAAATACAAACATACGTAGATAATGAGTGAGCGAGATGGAATGCATACACAAAAAAAACGGAAATATGCAAATAATGTTTATATAGAGATAGAGAGAAAGAGAGTAGTAGAGTTCAATCCCCTGTTGTAAAACAACAAAAAATATACAAAACAAAAATTGCATAATCGTGTACACAAATGTTTATTTTTGTCCCTCAAACCAAAATGAGATGCAAAATATATTATATTTTTAGAATAGTATACATGAGAACGAGATAGAAATTTTTTTTTTTAAATATTTGGGGTGGAAAATAAAGTTGTTGCGCGCATATGTTTTTTTCGAAAATAGACGCATTCGAAACGAGGGGTATAAAAAGAAGTAAACAAAACGTTGTTGCTATACAATGAATAAGAAAAGCAAAGCCCTATATACCGATTATAAGGGATGACAAGGGGTAGTTTTCTATTATGTAAAATGAGATGGAAAATCTATATCTAACCAGAGTTCATTGGTTTACTGTGTTCTCTGAAAAAACCGAATATATATATATCTGGGTGTGTGTATGCGCGCGGATGGTTCTCTTTGATTTTTCCGGGGTGAATGCTCGTTGACGACCCTGAGCTGTAGTTCGATGACCTTTTTATATTGCGAGAGTAGTATAAAATCGATTTTTTCTCTATATTTGTGCCTGCTACTCAAATTTTTTGCCCGAAACTTGAATTTTTTTTTCGTCAGTTGTTACCCATCAGACATTATGGATTTTTGTGCGAGTATGTATAAAATATAGGGGATGGGGGTAGCTTTAAATTTCATTTTAGGTAGATATGTATGAGTAAATAGATTATGTAATCTCAAGTTCAGAGTCAAATTTTAAAAATACATTTGGAATGTGCTATCTTTAGATTTTATAGATTTGCAGTGTTAAGTTATTTTTGTGGTATGGTGGAATTGTACAGACGAAATGATATATGTAATTGGCAGCTGTTGTGAGTGTGGTTTAGCCTCGGCCGGGGCCAAATGAGATGGTGTATGCTTGATGGCGCAAACTGTTGCGTGGGGAATCTGATGTATTATTGCAGAAAAAATGGGTTACCATGGGAAGAATAGGGTTACTATGGGAAGAATAATCTGTTGCGACCCCTACACATCCATCGTCAGTTTTGTACCAATTGTAACACAATTGAATTGTTTAAGAAAACAGTCTGTTTCTAGGCCAGTTGTATTAGTCAAAACGTTACGACATGTGTGTTTCACATCATTTGAATCATCATGGTGATTCAATCGGCTTATAGACACTTCCCACAAGAACGTTTTAATAAGGCAGGCTTTCAGAAATCAATCGGTACGGTAGGTCAATCTCATCACATCTCTGTATCCAAAAGACATTTCTCCAGTATTAAGAACATAAAAAGCGTAAAAATTACGTCAACTTCTACCGCAAATATAAGACAGCCCTTGTCGAAGCGAAGTCCATAATATTGTGTAATACAAAATTCTTGGACTGAACACAGTGACGTGTACAAATATATTAATTTACATGTTCGGAAATCTCTCTAACCGTCGAGGCCGATATAGTAAAAATAAAAAACAATTTTCAGTTACGCTCAATGATTTTCTTTCTCCAATTACAAAAATCGCAGTGTTCCGATATGATAGGTTAGTAAGTTCCTTCGGCCATCGCGATGCGATTCGTAGGAGCTGAGTTAAATAATTGTATTTCAAAACTTTTGTTTTTCTTAATAGAAAATACCGAACCGAGTGGAATGACAGTTTTCGTTCCTAGATTTCTCCTTTAATGTTTTAAATTTTTATAGGCTAAAAAATATTCAATTCCTTTTCATTTGAGTCATTTTTCCCAATCCCTTGGTGTCAGAGAACATATAAAACGTTTTGGTACTTTTCAGAAAAGTTACTTTGAAGCCTATATAAAGTAAGTCAATAGAAATAATTATCAATCAAATCAAAATTTTCAATTCGCAAAATTGCTGCTTTTGGAGAACCGAAAGCCAAAAATCGAGCCACCCGGGAAGAGGTAAACACCTGTAGACGATAGCTGGAGAGTGTGTAGTGCAAATATGGACGGCAAACAAAGATTCTGGAAAAACGTCATATTGGAACTACAGTAATCAGCCTCCTGAAATTAGACACGCGAAAGATTTCCGATGTGGGTAGGATGTATATTCATCTGTATAGTCCGCAGATCGCTCCTTATTAGGCCAAACCTATATTTTGAGCACATCTTGATCGGCTGCTTATTAGGAGCACTAGCATGGCATCGGCAAATTCTCAACAAATACTGGGGCCTTTCCACCGACTCCGTCGGCGTTCATCATTCTACGCATTTTCATTTCCGCTCCACCTAATGATACGACACACAAACAACGCAACGCTATAAGCGAAATTTTGTGCGCTGAACTTATAAAAAAAAAATTATAAAAAAGTAAATTGTTACCACTTGGGTTGACCAATGGTTTAAATAGAATACAATTAGTCTGGATAACAAATATTTTTTTTGATTTACCAATCACTTGTGTTTTGACAGCAGCAACTTAAGCAACCTGCCCTTGTTTTCTAACTTCCTTTACTTATATACATATCTCTTTCTCTCTTCCTTTGCGTTGTCGGCTTGTCGCATTCAACACAATTCCCCAGTTTATTTTGGAAGTTGTCGTTATTCCCAACATCTCCCCCTTTTTAGATAGACAACTCGAAGTCTTATAGCCGGACAAGCTGTCGTCTATGACGTTGTGGACGACTTACCGGTCTCGGTGAATTCTGCGCATCGTAATTCCTTGGCGGAGTTGCTGTTTCTGCGTCTTGGTTGGCATCTGGAACTGTTAATAGCCCTGGTTGGTCAACGGATGACACTGGTTCTTGACGGAATGCTGGAATATCTCTGCTGGTCGTTATTAATACGTCGAATGGAAGTTGATCGTCGTTGTTCACGCCGTTATCTTCAGTGTATCGACGAATCAGCTGATATCGAATCAACAATCAACTGCCTTATTTGTGCCCCATGGTGTTTGTTAAATTATTTTTCCTGCTGTGTGTCTCTACCTGTGCTGCGTTGTGGAACTGGTTTTAGCAAATCCCGCTCGTTTCGGATTTCTCGTCCTAAAAACAAATGTGCCGTGCCGATGATATAGACTGTTGAGCTCGTCGATTAGGAGTTGAACGGTAGATATGGAGGAATTTGGTTAAATTTTCCTTATTTGTTCCTTCCCCTTTTGATTTCTTGAGTGTCCTTTTTAAAATAGTGCGAAAAATTCACTGAGTTTCTCCGCGCACTTTGACGATGTGATATTATCACACTAATGTATTGTGGACACGACTGTAGTGATGTTTTAATTGGAGATTTTGCATTTTCTGAGCAACGTTCACATGATCGCGCCAGAGTCGTGATTGCTTCGTCGATTTTCGGCCATAGTATATATGTTATCGCGCTAGCATTTTCATTACGTCGGCTCCTGTGTGCGCAACATTCAGTTGGCGAAACAAAAGTTTGCGGAATCTGTACAGTACCACGATTCGACTACCAAACATGATATACCCGTGGTTCTATGACAATGAGTCTCGACGGTTGTAAAATTGTAGTAGTTCCTCACTGTCAGGCAATGTTTTCTTCACTTCTGGCCGTCGTAGTTGGATGTATAAAACGACTATTCGAAGAATTTTGTCGCTTTGTGTTGTGCTCGAGATCATATGGCGGTTGATCGGCAAGGCCTTTATGGTTTATTCAAATCCGTCATCGATCTATTATTCTACGTGGATACACCGATGACCATGTCTTCATCTTCGACATCAGTTGCAGGTATGAGACGTGGCAGAATATCTGCATTGCCAAACTCGGTTGTGGACTTGTTTTGTACTCTAAAGTCGTAAGACAGTAGTGTTAGAACCCAGCGCTGTAGCCGATTACACGGGAATACCGCTCATATTGCCGAAGATACTTAAAAGGGGCCTATGGTCTGTGACTAGCGTGAACTATCTACCATACCCGTAGCGGTGGAATTTCTTTACCGCACAAATAAGACCTAACCTTTCCTTCTCGATTTGTCTGTAGTTCTGCTCGGCTTTTGTCAGTTCCGTTGTCGTATACGTGATTGATTTATGCCCCAATTTTCGAAGGTGAGAAACTTTTTGAAATGCTTGTTGGCATTCTGGAGACCATTCCCATACTACATCTGCTCTTAAGAATCGATCCAATGGTGCACGTAGGCTGTGCATCTGCTTGACAAATTCCCCATAGAAATGTATGTGTCCGAGAAATGAGCGGAGTTGAGGTTTGTTCTACCATTGGCATTAATAATCATACCCAGATATTTGACTTGGTGCGTTAACAGGTGGCGCTTCTCAAGTTTTACTCAAAACCCATATTCCTTCATACGATGGAATATAGGCGGTTAACGAATTCTTTATGCGTTTCCTTGTACCTTGCGTACACGGGGGTTTCATCGAAGTAGGTCACTGTACCTTCGAGTCCCGAAATCATGCAATCCATTATCTTTTGAAAACTACCAGGCGCGATTTGATACCAGGTGCGAGCCGATTAAATGTGAACAAACCCTTGTGCGTACTTATTGTATCTGCTTTGATTCGTCGTCGACTTCAATTCACAAATACGCATGTGATAGTTCGACCTTGTTTGAAAATTGTACTGTCTGCGAGCTGCGAAAACATATCCTCCGGAGTTGGCAGTGGGTGTGCGTTTGTTTCAATGCTGGTGTTGAGATCCGCGGAATAGTCGGCTTATATTCGTATGCGTCCGTTTGGTCGCTTAACAGCTACTATGGGTGCTGACCAATTGGAGAATACGACCAGTTGTATTATATTGCATTCCTGTAGATGATCTATCCGTACCATACCGCAGAGTCAACATGGTGTCGATGGAGTCCGTGTGTGTGGCGGCTGATCTTTCCCAACTGGTGCAGCTTGATTTGGGCTTTGTAAAACGAAAAATCGGTGTTGTCGTTCATAGTTGTTTGTATGTTTGTAGACATTTGAACCGCGAGTTGAAAATGGATTCCGTTCTTCCGAATGTACCTTTTAGCTTTTGTATAATTTCTTCGAATGTAAAGTCTTTCGACTCCTTCGGTAGAAGCATGTCCTTGAATTTTGCATGTGCGTCTAATTTACGTAGACACAGGCGAATTTTGGCTGCGTCATCGAACTACTTTGCTTCCTCCATGAACAATTCTTTGTAGAGTCGATACCAGCTCTCAAATGTTTGACCGTTTTCTGGGTCGTAACAAAAGGTTTGCATGCTGTTTGACAGGCTTTCCATGCGTTGCTCAACATTTGCATTTCCAGGAATTTCTCGAACTTTTATAATTAATTCCTGCATCTGCTTCTGCTGTATTTGTTCTTGGAACGCCGTTTCCCTTCGTTGCGACTCTTCCTTTTGAAGATTAAGCTGTGCCAAAAATGTTTTGACCAGCTCGTCCGACATTTTTTTCCTTTTGTCCTCGTCGCCACTTTGTTACCACTTGGAGGTGACCGATGGTTTAAATAAAATACGATTAGTATGGATAATAAATACTTTTTATTGATTTATTAATCACTTTCTTCTCTATCTTCTTTTACTTATATATCTCTTTCTCTCTTCCTTTGTGTTGTCGAATTCAACACAATTTCCCAGTTTATTTTTGGAGTTGTCGCTATTGCCAACATAAACATTTAAATTCACAACATGGATTCAACTGCCTGTTATTTTATGGAAAACGACCCCCAAGATGAAGCTTTGATCGGAGAAGCGTAAGGGCCACTTCGTCTTCTCTTACTCTTCCAGAAACAACGTTAGTATACAATTGCTGATATTTTACATTTTATTACTCCACATTTGTTATAACAGTTTGACTTTAATTTCTTTACCCTGGTTTAAACTTATTCAGTTTGCCAAGAATGCTAGACGCAATTTGATCGGTTTCGTGTGAAAGCTAGAATGTTTCGATATTTCAAGTGACGTAGCATCGTCAATCGTTCTAAACTCTGTTACAAATGCGGTAATGAGTCACATTTTAAGGAACAGCACTAACTAAACCTAAATCACTGTAAGTCCGCGCAAGACTTTCGATTACAAACTACCTACGTCAGAACTTAAGGTGATATTGTTGCCCTTTAGGAACAATACAAACACAAAGAGGGAGATAATCAGTCGAGTTGCTAATTGAACCAGCAAACTGCAATATAATTATGACGCAAACGTCTCTTTGAAAAGATTCCAAAAAATTTCGAAGCTGGGTCTGAATAGCCTGAAGCCTATGTCAAACATGTTAGTAGGACTCGTTGAGTGAAAGCTAAATGGCTGGATGAGGTTTACTTAGAGGGCTGGCACATTCGAAACCAACCCAAATTGAACTGTGTAGTTAGACTAACACATCAATGCATAAAAGAGTGGTAGATAACCACCATACGCCTAACTACTGATGGATTGAATAATACAATATACCTAGATCTGAACCAAAGCTTGATAGAAAAGGTCAATGTAATTCGGTTGACCACGAATCATAGTGTAGACTATACAGGACGGTAACTTTAAGATTTAACTAGATTACGATCTGTGGTGAAATGGAACGTGAGGTTGAAAGCAAAACTGCGAAAGAGTTGGGAGTACTTCGACCCCAGAACAGATGGCATAGATTAAAACAAAACAAAAGATGTAATCGCCTCCGGCATGCCACTTATGGTGCTAAGGATTTTCTCGAACTTGTTTTCATATTAATTAGATTTAGTACCCAACATATTTAGAGACCCGTTTCAGCACAACAGTTAAAGGGGCCTGTAAGAAAGTTGAAAGTAGTACCTAAGGTACCAGACTCAGATATTACCCCAAATATCGCACCAAAGACGGCAATCTGAATTTTGTTCGTATCTAACATCGCTTTATTTTGTAACCAGCCAATCGTTCACGCTACAATTTATCGATAATATATCAATATCAGAAATATCAATAATTCCCCTTTGTTCGCTAATTAGTATTTTCAGAGGTGACACACTATTAAGCCTGCGTATATCTTAGTCAAGGTAATTTATTTAAAATCCCACCTTTCTGCAACTCCTTGCTGATCAAAATTAACTCCTAACCACAATACCGATGCCATCATATTTATTATCCTTCCACTAACAGCTACCAAAGCTGGTCTCCTAATGTCAAGGGAACGTTTAAGTTGGATCATAACGGATTAGCCTTTGCTCACTTGTGTTTGTTTCCCCGCAATCACCCGCCGGAGTATTCAGTGCATCATTCAGAATAAATGCTTTTAAAGATTTCTGCCATTTACGTGCCAAAAAAGAAACAGATTTCGCCAAAAAATTGTTGGAAATTTCGGTTTTCTTCATCTATTCAAATGTGCTTAACCATTTTACTGCATTAGTAACAAACATCAACATCATTTTTCTTCAAAGTTCTTTCCAAAATACACGTGCATTTACCTATTATAACCTCAAAAAAATTGGATTAATTTTTAGTTTTAATTTTTGAATTATATCCGTACCTACTTTATATTGCCACTTAAATTTGAGCTGAACAACGTTACAAATTCTAATTTGAGAATTAATATTTTAAGCAAAACGCAAACAATGGAACGCACCCCTTCCATCACATTGATTAAAATGACGGGTTCGTTCCATAACTTCGATTACGTGCTTCTTGGGTAAATTATCTAACTGATAGATACACGTGGTCTGTACTTTACTGATAGAGAACTCACATCATAAAAAAACTAAATACTATAATGAACAGTCTAGTCTAAAACACGTTAGTGTCAAAAACCTCACCAATAATGCAGTAACACATTTTAAATCGACCGATAACCGCCTCAAACTATAGAACTCATTATACCGCGCCATATAGCCATTAAAATTGGATATGAATGTGTGTGTAGCGTACATACATAATTATTGCGATAGGTCTGGAACATAAACAACAATTTACAGTAATTGTTCTTCTTCGACGTGTGTTCTTCATCGACGTCGTGTTATGCTTTTTTCAGATTTTAATGATTGCTTCACTTTTCTGCTCAGCCACACACACACACACACACACACACACATATATACATAAACTTGTAATATCTACTCCCATTTTATATCGATTTTATAAAATCCACCCTATTTTTCACCCCATCCATACCAAACTTTCCCGCTTCCTATGGATGCAGCACATGATTATTAACTGCATTGAATAGAATAATCCAATGAATAAAACCGCAAAATGCATTTCGTTCTCTTTTAAGTTCATTATTATGTGTAACTCTCTTTTGCATAAATTTTTGTTTTGCACCCTCAGAAAAAACCATCATTCCAAAAATAAATTTGCAACCACAAAAAAAATCAAATTGCAATAACAAAAATCAGTCAAGGTTAAATCATGGTCAATTTAATAAAATTAACTGTTATTTTAGCGAACTTATTTTTAGGCATTAATCATGTGGGTATTAATAAAAAATGTGTACGTAATAAATGTAAGACTAATAAAAGAGAATCACTCGCGAGAAGATTACGTTAAAAACAAAATTCACACAGTCACTTATACACTCACACAATATAATATATAAACATAACAATAATAATAATAAAAAGAGAAACAAAAAATAAAAAAGAAAGCGCTAGGTCGGACGTTCACCTCCGGTAAAATATAATATTTTTTATATGTGTGTGTATAAAAACAAAACAAATTGAAATGAAACAAAAATTTCGTATATGTATAAAATTTTTGGCTATTCTTGTGTCTACGTATTCGTGCATACACATCTATATTATTAAAACATATGTGCAATATTTTTAGGTATATTGGTATTAGAGATGACGTAAAAATCTATATAGTAACCGTGTGTCGCTCTGCTTCTCTAAATATTAACGCACAGATCTTTGGTTATCGCCCGGCTCTAATCTACATGGGAAATTGCGAGTACATTTTAATGTTAAATTGACCTTCAAAAAAAAAAAAAAAAATTGCGCTATAATTAACTGTTGTATACACACGTACTCATTTTTATTTATTTATCGATGATTTTAGCCATTTAACCGGCAACTAACAATAATACACAATTCAGATTTTACGTCGCTGTAAGGTCAATGAACATTAAAGCGGGTGTATTTGTATATATGTATTTACACTACATGTATATATGTATAAATGTCAAAATTTAATCAATCAACTAAATCCAATATATATTTGATTCGATTTCAAATTCCCGGACAGAGTGAGATAGACTTTAGAACGTTTAGTGCTAACTCATCATCAAACGCACTTTCGTTTGTTTATTATTTTTGTTTCGCTTTTTTTTTTGGGTTTTGCGGCGAGTGGGAAAATTTATACCTCTCCAAAATATAGAGGGCGTCGCGCTTGGATATATTTGTAACCTATATTCGTATTTATTAGTATCGGTCGATCGCCTTCAAGTTCACCACCCTGGTGAAATTCACACGCACTTTTTTTGTTGTTGTTGTAATATTTTGCCTATATGGGTATGTGTCGCGTCAGAATGAGACAGATCTACTATGTAGCAAAACCAATACATATGCAAACCACCGAAAATATAATATTAAATTCATATATAGGCACAAGGGCAATGACCTCCAAAATATACTAATACATATAAATTATAATAATACCCGGCCATTATACAATTATTGTGTATATTATAAATAATAATTATAAGTATTTTCAGTTTATTTTTTTATGTATTGTGTTTTATAATATTAATAATAATAATAAGATAAAGACTCCCTAGCGACATTGAAATAAATACGAACTAAAAAAAAAAAACAAAAAATATATGAATTTGCGTTTTGATGTCACCTAAAAATAATATAATTGGTAGGCATCCAATTGTTTTCGAATCGAATGCAGAAGAAAGAGATAGACTGACGTGGATACCATATGATTATTAATTGGAATAGATTTAGGGTATTTAAAGATGTTTAGAGGGAAATTATTTTTGTGTTATCATAAATATGTACTTACATACATACAGGATGAATCACTTTGTATTTCATAGTACTGTGATAATATCAGGGTACGTTCACATAATACGCTGGACATGTGCTCGTTCGTGTATGAAATACGATGACATTGGCTGACCGTGAAAACAAAAAATAAATAATCAAAATTCTTATAGAATTGAGTCATGATTTATTTAATGAGTAAGCTCAAGTCATATTCTTATTATGGAAAATGAAATACATTTACAGTTTTGCGATAATATAGTTTTGGATATGCATATTTGGTCTGTAGTCAGATTATTGGAAGTAATTCAACAAATCATTTTAATGGTTACACGGGTTTGGTTGATTGGGTGCAATCCGGATGTTGCTTGTAGGTAAAATGAAAATGAAATTGATCTGTTTTGCGACACTAAATATGTATATATTTATTCGCATACAGAACAATTCACGATTGGCCAATATGGTCACAACAATAAAATACAAAGTATGATTCCGATGATCACCATATTTCAGATTTATTTCTTTATTTTTGCGCTAATTTTCTCACACCACTGTTCTACAACTTTTTCCTTTACATATATTCTCCTTTTACTCTAGCGACGCCCCGTGTTGATTTTTTGCAATACCACCCTAGACACTAATATGATAGTCTAACTACCATGAAAATAACGATAGCATTTCGATATAAAAATTCATAAATTTAAATTACCACAATTTCAGCCATCCTACCATATTGTATCTCCCATCGCAGGTGTGTGAATTTTTATCATCACCAAATCCTTGGGATCGACCACAACCACTCCAGGTAGTGAGTGGGGAACCCTATAAACGGTAACTCCCTGAATGAAATGGGTCCCATTTGTTTGGGATATCCGTATAGATGGGTAAATGAGTGAGTGAATGTGGGAGGGGGCGTGGAGGGCGGGGTGCTCGGTGAGGTAATGGGCTGGATTAAGGTGTTATGCGACCCGTGCTGATGATCGGCTAGACTGGGGGCCCATTTAACAAAGCCCAGTCGTGAACGGAGTCCACTGGATACCTGGCGACCTCCAGTTGTATTTAGCCTTACCTGCATATACGGATCTCTGTGCAGGTGGACCGTGTTTCTCCGATACTCGTGGGAATATATGGAAGATTTGAAAAAAATTATAAAAACAAGCGGACCGGTACCCACCAAAAACCGGAAAGTACTATAGAGGGGAGTAACTGTAACCAGAAAGGTGGGGCTCCCTCATCTGAGGCAGAGGTTGTTACGACTGTGTTGTCTTAACAAGACATTTTTGTAAATTTGTTTCTATTCTCCACGTTTTCTTGCGTCCGGGTTTTTTGTTGTCTAAACGTGGTTTCTTGCGTCCGGGTTTTCGCTGTGTGAATGTGACTTCTTGGTGGATGGATTCCTGTGTGTTTTCTTCTGTTATGTTGGCAACGGAACGAGAATGGGAGAGAGAGAGAGAACAATGCGCATCGAGTGTGTGCAAAGTAAAACGTTTGGAAAAAAATGTTTTTTCTTGTATGTCTCTCTTTTGTACCAACGAAAATTTGGTATAAAGGAGAGACAGAGAAGAGAGATGCATTTTCTTCTAAAACGTTTTACGAGCTGTGCGACGCTCGAATTTTTTTTGGTGGTCGCCATTCGAGTTGTGATTTTCAATAAATCAAGTTGTGTTTTTTTTGATTCGAGTTTGTGATTTTTGTAAGAAAAGTCAAGTTTAGATTTTTGGTAATTTTTTTTTAAACTCAGTTGGGCATTTTGAGCATTTTTTGTGAAAATTTATATTGGACGCCATAAATTTATATATGAATAAAGAAATCAAGTTTGAAGTGACACAAAATAATTGTGAAAGTGCCGAAAACATTTTTTTTATTGCTTTTCTTGATCTCGATATCTCTTGTGGAGTTGTGGCGGATGGAATAAAAATTTATTTTGTTGAATTTTGGTGTTTCCTTTTGGCGTGCCCTCAGTGAAAAGTGTATGGTAGTTTTCAATTTCAAACTTTTCTGAAAGTAAACGCTGATTATTGATGTCGACGTCAAAATTATAAAATATAATTAAAATACTCGAGTCGAGTGTTAATTTTGAATATAATTCTATCACCAAGTATTTGTGATAGTGTGAATTCCTGAAAGGCCTCCATTGTGATTTTATAGGTGAAACGCCGCAACGTACGGGTGGTCAACCAAGGCCATTCGCTTGTTACTTTTGATAGTTAGTGGCAATCGATTGTTAAAGGGTGGTCAGCTGAGGCCATTCCCATTTTTACTGTTTTGGCGGAAAATTGCTCAACAAAACAAATTTACGGTTCGGTGCGGTGAGACAACGCCCTAGGCGGCCTGTCAAGGTCATCCAACGAGTTTTCAGGGTGGTCAGTTGAGACCACTTGTTTTGGATTTACGGATCTTCGGTAACGGCAAAGGACGCCCAACAATTATTTACGGGTGACGTTGTTAAAGGTCATTTGCAAGACAACGCCCAACTCATTTTGGCGGCTATAGAGGCCAGATATATTTTATTTTCCGGCGGTTGGGTCGCACCGGGGAAACACGCGGTGATTATCGGTATCGGGGAGAGGCCCCGCAACGTAACGGGTTGCCAACCGGCACCTCGTTTGATTTTAAATTGGTATCGGGGAAAGGCCCCGCAACGATACGGGTGGCGAAACAACGCCGTACTAACGAGGATTAACCGGCGGGTGTGCTGCATCGGTAGAGCGGGTAACGGCATAACCAAGCCGCAACGGTCCGGGGGACAGGAGTCCGCTGTGGCATGACGGCCGCGCAAGGTCGCAATAGTTTTAGTATTATTAAGGTACCATTTTTTTATTATTTTTATTTTTTTTAATTTTTTGATTTCGTTTTTATATTTTTTTTATATTACATATATTAAATTTAAATTTTGTAATCGAGCGCCGCACAGCGGGTGCGCGCTCGGTGCGCATTGCTCTCTCTCTCTCTCTCTTTCGGTCTTGCCTGATGCGGGTGGAGGGGGAAGTGGTTTCGCTTCGTTGTATTTGTTTCTTTTATAAAATGAATTATTAAAATTCTTCGGTTAGGTATGATGGGAGCGGAGACTCCCTCTGTGTCGGTTTAGTGTTTGCGGTCCCTTGGTGCCCGCATCCAATTCCGTAACCAGGGCTCGACCCCGTTTGAATTCGGATGGATGCGCGCACCAAGGCACCTCTCTCCCCTTTATAATGTTGAGTTGTTCGTTCCTCAGGTTCCGGCCGACGAATTTCGGCGGAACTCTGGGTTTATTATTATTATTTGCGGTTTAATTTTTTTTAAATTATCTGTATTAATCACGGTGTAAGCCAGGAGCCATGCATGCCTCAAACCAAACGACCCTTCGCACTTCTCCCTGAGAACGTAGCCGGCAAAACATCACCGTGGAGGCCTTTGCATGCGCTTAGTGAATATCTGCAGGTTGGCAGTAGCCGGCCCGTAACAAGGTAAGCAACACCATGGCATCGAAGCCAGGAGGAAGCGGAACCGAAAAACAAAAGAGCGACGATTGAGAGAGATCCCCCAATAAAGCGACGGTATAGAGAGAGACGGTCGGCGTTTAGAATTCTGGAGAAACTGGCTGCGACCCCTGAGGGGCAGGTTACATTGCGCAGATGGAATCTGTAGCACGGGCTAAGAAAACTGTCGGCTGTTATAGTTCGGAGAGGGTCCTTGTGTCTAAAAGACAGAGGTCCCAGTATGAGCTTGAAACAGGCCAAAGTGCAAGCAGACAGAACGTCGGGTGCTCCTAAGGAGCAGAAACTGAAATTATTCAGTGAAATCCTGAAGAACCACGTGCTGGTGCTAGCCGTTATTGACAAAGGTCAGGAAGATGGGAACACCATGTTGGAGAAGTGAAGGGTAGTGTTTAATGCACAAAACTCCATTTTTCTGCAAATCCTGAGAGACAATCCGGGATCCCCCCCCCCCCCCCCCGTCCTGCAGAGATGTGGGATGGTACCAGGGGCGCGTGAAGTTGACTGCGTGCTCGGACCAGAGATCGGTCGATCTCTATAAAAGGGCAGTGGCCGAGGTAGGCGAGGTGTGAACGGGCGCGAGGCTTGAAGCAGTCAGCAGAGAAGAAATTCCGAGCAGGCCGAGGGCACGCGCCGGTTACCAACCGAGCCGGATAAGCCAGAGGAGATCATTGAGATTATCCGGCTCAATAATCCCGATCTTCCAACGGAAGGATGGATGATTGTGAAGCAGGAGGAAGCTAGGGGGGGGCTTTAGATTGGCAAGCATGCTGATCAATAAAGAATCCTCGGCTTCCCTTGCTAGATCTAAGGGAGTGATCAACTTCGGTTTCGGGTCGATCACTCTTAAAGTTTATAGGAAAGACGAGGTCAATAAGGGCGCGGAAGACCAGCCTGGGGGCGACGGCGAACGGACCCAGCAGAAGACGGTCAAGCGGGCCGAGGACGACTATGATAACCGTTTCAATATTTCGGGCGAAGAGAAGTTGGTGATGGAAGGTAGCCTCCTCTCTCTGGAGTCCGATGGGGACAACCCCTCGAACACACGACGAGAGTGGTTTGACGACCAAACCAACGAGCCAGATGACACTATCCTGATGCAGGGAGTGCATGAAGTGGTGAGTAAGGTAGACTACAATGGTTAGCATTGTACAAATAAACGTACATCACACGAAGGCTGCCTCGGCAGCTCTCGTGCTCAGACTGACTAAGTCAGATGAGGACTTGGTGTTAATCCAAGAACCTTGGATTAACAATAACAGGATCTGTGGCCTCAGAATAAAAGGGTATAAATTATTATACTCAACCAACTCTGAAAAGATCAGATCGTGTATCTTAGCGAAAAATAATTTGAATATTTTTGTTCTTCCACAATTTAGTAGCGGGGAAGTTACAGCGGTGAGCGCTGAGGTAGGCTGTGAAAAACTATAGCTAACCTCAGCCTAAATGGATCGCGAGAAGGAGGTTCTACCGGATAACCTGGGGGAACTGATCCGGGACGCAGGTGAGAGAAAGGTAGGTGTGATACTTGGATGTGATGCAAACGCGCATCACACAATCTGGGAAAGCACAGACATTAACGAGAGGGGTGAGTTATTTTTTGATTACTTATTAAATACTAACCTTGTACTTTGCAATATTGGGTGTGAACCAACATTCATTGTTAAAAATCGATAAGAGGTTCTAGATGTGACCTTTGCGTCAGAAACAATTTTTGATATGATCAGTGGGTGGACAGTGGCAAAGGAGCACTCATTCTCTGATCACCGATATATTACATATAACCTCAACATCAAATCTGTTGTCCGGAAAACCTTCAGGAATCCCAGAAGGACAAACTGGGGTCGGGGATGTGTTGGAGGAACTATTGCCGCTGGAGGTTCCTGGACTTCCGGCGACAGTAGAGGAATTAGATGGCATGGTTGATATTATCACAAAGACATGCAATCTTTCATTTAATGCTGTGTGTCCCATGATAAAACATAGGGGAGGCAGAAACCGACATGGTGGACCACGGAGTTGGGAACCTATCGGAGAGCGTGTAGGACAGCCTTTAATAAGGCTAAGAACACAAGGGGCTAAGAACATAAGGCTAAGAACACTTCTCGCCTTAGGAAAATTCCATCTACTAACCCAACCAGTCCTAGTTACTTAATTAAGCCGAACGGGTTATGGACAGTTTCAAGTGCGGAATCATTGGAGCTTCTCATTGAGACCCATTTTCCGGGAAGCAATGATGACTCGATGGAGCCTGAAGCTCATCGAGGAACACCTTTAACAGATGTGGATGGCATCGTGGACAGGAAACGAATCCTGTGGGCGCTGATCGGTTTTAAGCCTTATAAATCGGCGGGCCCGGATCGGATTATACCAGCAGAGATCCAAAGCAACTCTGTAGTTATCCTCCCCTGGCTGGAGATTATCTTCAGGGGATGTCTGCAACTGGTCTATATTCCCAGGAACAACAGAAAGTTCAAAACCACAAACGGGAAAGAAATCTCGAACAGAACTTTTAATATATAAAACAGACTACAACAAGGTTCCATTACCGCCCCAATACTGTTCAACGTATACACAAAAGAATTAGTAGAACTTGAACAACTAAACACGCCAGACCTCCAAACCATTGCTTATGCAGATGATCTGGTGATCTACAGCACAATTTTTTTTTTTGTTAAGAAATCTTTATTTCTGTATAATATTACAACTAATCATATGGATTATCTAGTAATTGTTTTATAAGTTAAGTAGTCCATTCTTGCGGGATAAGACCTATCTGTTCATCCCAGCTCTGTCAGTCCTTTGATTTAAGCGGCTCAAAGAACCACTAACTCTAAAGGTTTTGTTCTTTTTAGGCGCTTTGGTCCATTGGTGCGATCCAGTAGGTTCCGTAGCTCCTCGTAGTCATACTGCTGCAGTCGCAGTACATGACCCCTTGCAAATTTTTGTATTTCATCGCTGACGTTTCCATGTTTAAGTCTCGATGGTGATTGTCGTTTCTAATGTACCAAGGAGCATTCACAATGCTACGTAGTACTTTATTTTGAAATGTTTGAATGATCTTCACTGTAGTTTTCCTTGCGCAGCCCCAAAGCTGAATACCATACGTCCAGATAGGTTTTAGGATTTGTTTATATAACAGCAGTTTGTTATGCGTTGTCAGTTCGGAGTTTCTTCCAATAAGCCAGTGCATTTTTCTGAATTTTAAATTCAGTTCTTTCCTTTTCTTTTTAATATGCGCTTTCCACCTGAGTTTAGAGTCTAGCGTCATGCCGAGGTACTTAGCATTGTCAGAATATGGTATTTGTTGTGAATTCAGTCTAATCGGAATATATTCTAATTTCCTATTTGTAAAGTTGATGTGTGTTGATTTCGATTCGTTAAGTGTTATTATCCAGTTATTTATTATATCAACAGCATTTTGAAGTTTTCTCGTGGACTCAACTATACTAGCATCGGTGTTCATAATAGCTGTGTCATCAGCAAACGTTCCTATTCTAGCTTCTTCTATGTTTGGTAGATCATTTGTATACAGGAGGTATAAAACGGGACCTAGAGCACAGCCTTGTGGAACCCTTGCCAATATTTTCTTCAGTTTAGAGTATTCCCCTTCCTGTCTCACCCGGAAGTAACGGTCGTTGAGATAAGACTTTAGCAATTCAGATTGTTGTTTTGGCAAATCTCGTTGGAGCTTAAATTCTAGACCACGGTGCCAAACCTTATCAAATGCTTGGGCTACGTCTAAGAATATTGCTGAGCATACTTCCTTTTTCTCCAGCGCCTCCTCAATTGTATCAGTAATCCTATGTACCTGTTCTATCGTTGAGTGCCTTTCTCGAAACTCAAATTGATGTTCCGGTATAAGATTTCTACTCTCTATAATTGGCTTTAATCTCTTGAGAAACAGTCTCTCGAAAATGTTTGATGTTCTTGTTAACAAAGAAATAGGCCTATACGATGTTTTGTCATTTAGTGATTTATTAGGCTTTGGAATCATTATGATTTCCGCTACTTTCCACTGTCTCAGAACATAACATAGTCTAAAGATATAGCATTGATTATGTGCTGTAGTTTCCTTAATGCTTTTTCTGGTATAGCTTTGATTATTTGCCCCGTTATCAAGTCGTATCCAGGGGCTTTTTTATCTTTGAGATTTTTTACTTCTTGTTTGAGTTCTTTCAGAGTAACTGGTAGCACAGATGCCTCGTCTACTTTGCTTATAGGTGTTAGATATTCATTATCCGGTTGACCAGTTGGTGGTTTGAAAGTATTTTCTAGGTGTTCGGCAAACAGATCAGCTTTTTGTTTTTCGCTGCGAGCCCAGGTTCCATCAACCATTCTAATGGGCGGCACTTGCATTTTAGGCCGTTTTAAACCTTTGGTGGCTTTCCACAGGGAATAGTATGTGTCAGGTTTACCTGTCAGATTACTTAGGAAGCTTGCAACTGACTCATTCTTAATCTCCTTTATAAGTAGTTTAAGTTTTTTGCACAAGTTGTTTAGGATTGTTTTGTCTTCAGGGACTCTGGTTCTCGGCCAAGTCTTACGAGCTCTTCTTTTTTCGTTAACCAACTCTCTCACTTCAACTGGATAATATATGCTTTTTTGTACTATTTCTGGCTGATCAGGAGTACTTTCCCAATCCGCTTTTTGCAAACTTTCAATGAGGTTTTCTAGTTCTTCTTCTATCGTATAAGCATTCGAGATCTGCACCTGTAGGTTGATGCTTTCTTCGACTAGCTATCGAAAGTATTCCCAGTTGGTTTTGTTATTTGTTAGTCTTGGGGGGCTTGCCTTCCTTATTACCGTGTCACTTATTGTCATTAAAACTGGAGAATGGTCTGACGATAACCCTTCTTCATTTTCAACTGCTAAGTAGTTTTCGGAGATACCTCTTGATATATAGAAATCCCGAAGGTCAGGAATTTCATTTGGGTCCGTAGGCCAGTAGGTTGGCTTTCTACTGCAGTGAAACTCACATTTTAATGTCCTGCCTGCTTCAAATAGCTCCCTTCCTTTGGGACTAGTTCTGTTTGATCCCCAGAATATGTGTTTCGCGTTAAAGTCGCCTCCAATAATAAAATTATTGCCAAGCGATTTTAGAAAATTGATATAGTCTTCTTTTTTGAATTATATCTGGGTGGACAGTAGATTGCTGATATACTATAGCTCTTGTTATTTTTGGTTTCAATAGATACAGTAGCTACTTGCACAGCTTCCTCCTCTATTTTTAATTCTTCGTGGTGTTTTATATTATCCTTAATAAAGATTGCTGTCCCGCCTCTAGCTTTTCTGCTGGATGTAGAGCTTGATAGCACTGGTATCCACTTATTTTGGCATACGAGGTTCTGGTAAAATGACTTTCTGAGATTAGGCACATATCAATTTTTTTTATGTTTAAAAATACTTCTAATTCTGAAATGCGTTGCACTAGGCCATTTGCATTCCAGGTAGCAATTCTTAAATAGTGTGTCATTAATTTTTCTTGATAAGTTTGTTTTGACTAGAATTAATGCTTTTAGTGGAGTTACTAGTTTTACTTGATGCATCCGTTATTCCTTTGTCTTGGATCATCGATGCATTTTCTAGTGTTCCTAGTCTCTGTTCTTGTTGTTTCAGTAGCTCGCAAATAGATTCTAGTCTTTGGTCCTGCCCAGCCAGATGCAAATTGATAGAGTTTAGCTTCTGAAGTATTTCTTGCAGGACATGGGTTTCCTGACTCGGAGCGTTCCTCATATTTTCGTTCTGCTTAGCCATTTGTGCATATGATATGCCTTCTCTTACTTTGCCGCTATTTAGGGGGATTTGTTTTGAGTAGGATTGCATCCTAGGGTGAGAATTCTAACTTGTTTTATTTCTCTTGTTGTCTCTCATTCTTTGCAGCTCTTTCGCTACCTCGCTATCATTATTGCTATCATGACATTTTCTACTCTCAGCCCAAAAAATCACGACATTTTTACTCTCAGCCCCGAAAATATTTGCTATCATGATAGTTAAAAAATGTCATGACAGTTGAAATTTTCGGAGCTGAGAGTAAACATAACATTGTGAATGATTAAAGAGCATGTACGATGTTTTTAGAATTTTTCTTTGTATAGGAGTTGAGCTATAGTCCACAGAAGTCAGGAAATATTCGTTGGCCCAACTAGTGGTGCATTTCGTTTGATAGGTGAATGTTTAAGGAGCATGTACGATTTTTTTTAGATTTTTCTATGTATAGGAGTTGAGATATAATCCAAAGAAGTCAGGAAATATTCGTTGGTCCAACTAAATCCAACTTGATTTCGGTTCGGTTTTTGTTATGTCGTTGATATGTTCTTTGTACTTTTCTGGAAAACTTCTACCTGTTTGTCGGATGTAAAATTTTGGGCATTCGTCACATGTTAGTGTGTATATTGCTGCGTCTATTTTTTGGGGCGTTTTAAATTTTGTGTTTCTGTTCTAATTTATTACTGTTTTTGTAGGGTGTCATGTTTCCGAATTTTTTTTGAAAGACTTTTCTATTATTTTGTAGTCATTTTATTGTATTCTACGCATATAAATTTTTTCTCTGCACTGGTTGTCATTTTCAATGGTGAGGTCCATATGTGTTTATTGTTTTCCGTTTCTAAGGTAATTTTTATAATGGTTTGTAAGTTATTTATTTCTTGCCGTTAGATAATAGTATTACGCCATCTACTTATCTATACCAGTATATTATATAACCTTTAAATTTGTTGTTTTTGCTATTAATGTGCCGTCTTTTTAAATGAGCCATATTTTTGCCAATGTTCCTACCTGAAAGTGGGCTTCCCCTCAAGACGGACTATACATAGAAAAAATCTAAAAAAAATTATACATGCTCCTTAAACATTCATCTATCAAAGGATGTGCGCCGCTAGTTGGGCCTACGAATATTTCCTGACTACTGTGGACTATAGCTCAACTCCTATACATAGAAAAATTCTAAAAGTTCCTATAAGCTCCTTAAACATTCACCTATCAAACGATGTACACCACTACTTGGGCCAACGAATATTTCCTGATTTCTATGGACTATATCTCAACTCCTATACACAGAAAAAATCTAAAAAAAATCGTACATGCTCCTTAAACATTCACCTATCAAACGACGTGCGCCGCTAGTTGGGCCAACGAATATTTCCTGATTTCTATGGACTATATCTCAACTCCTATACATAGAAAAAATCTAAAAAAAATCGTACATGCTCCTTAAACATTCACCTATCAAACGACGTGCGCCGCTAGTTGGGCCAACGAATATTTCCTGATTTCTATGGACTATATCTCAACTCCTATAAATAGAAAAAATCGAAAAAAATTCATATAAGCTCCTTAAACATTCACCTATCAAACGATGTGCGCCACTACTTGGGCCAACGAATATTTCCTGATTTCTATGGACTATATCTCAACTCCTATACATAGAAAAAATCTAAAAAAATCGTACATGCTCCTTAAACATTCACCTATCAAACGATGGGCGCCGCTAGTTGGGCCTACGAATATTTCCTGACTTCTGTGGACTATATCTCAACTCCTATACATAGAAAAATTCTAAAAAAATCCATACAAGTTCCTTAAACATTCACCTATTAAACGATGTGCGCCACTACTTGGGCCAACGAATATTTCCTGATTTCTATGGACTATATCTCAACTCCTATACATAGAAAAAATCTAAAAAAAATCGTACATGCTCCTTAAACATTCACCTATCAAACGACGTGCGCCGGTAGTTGGGCTAACGAATATTTCCTGATTTCTATGGACTATATCTCAACTCCTATACATAGAAAAAATCTAAAAAAATCGTACATGCTCCTTAAACATTCACCTATCAAACGACGTGCGCCGGTAGTTGGGCCAACGAATATTTCCTGATTTCTATGGACTATATCTCAACTCCTATACATAGGAAAAATCTAAAAAAAATCGTACATGCTCCTTAAACATTCACCTATCAAACGATGGGCGCCGCTAGTTGGGCCTACGAATATTTCCTGACTTCTGTGGACTATATCTCAACTCCTATATATAGAAAAATTCTAAAAAAATCCATACAAGTTCCTTAAACATTCACCTATTAAACGATGTGCGCCACTACTTGGGCCAACGAATATTTCCTGATTTCTATGGACTATATCTCAACTCCTAACATAGAAAAAATCCAAAAAAAATCGTACATGCTCCTTAAACATTCACCTATCAAACGACGTGCGCCGCTAGTTGGGCCAACGAATATTTCCTGATTTCTATGGACTATATCTCAACTCCTATACATAGAAAAAATCTAAAAAAATTCATACACGCTCCTTAAACATTCACCTATCAAACGATGTGCGCCGCTAGTTGGGCCTACGAATATTTCCTGACTTCTGTGGACTATATCTCAACTCCTATTCATAGAAAAATTCTAAAAAAATCCATACAAGTTCCTTAAACATTCACCTATCAAACGATGTGCGCCACTACTTGGGCCAACGAATATTTCCTGATTTCTATGGACTATATCTCAACTCCTATACATAGAAAAAATCTAAAAAAAATCATACACGCTCCTTAAACATTCACCTATCAAACGACGTGCGCCGCTAGTTGGGCCAACGAATATTTCCTGATTTCTATGGACTATATCTCAACTCCTATAAATAGAAAAAATCGAAAAAAATTCATATAAGCTCCTTAAACATTCACCTATTAAACGATGTGCGCCACTACTTGGGCCAACGAATATTTCCTGATTTCTATGGACTATATCTCAACTCCTATACATAGAAAAAATCTAAAAAAATCGTACATGCTCCTTAAACATTCACCTATCAAACGATGGGCGCCGCTAGTTGGGCCTACGAATATTTCCTGACTTCTGTGGACTATATCTCAACTCCTATTCATAGAAAAATTCTAAAAAAATCCATACAAGTTCCTTAAACATTCACCTATCAAACGATGTGCGCCACTACTTGGGCCAACGAATATTTCCTGATTTCTATGGACTATATCTCAACTCCTATACATAGAAAAATTCTAAAAAAATTCATTCATGCTCCTTAAAGATTCACCTATCAAACGATGTACACCACTAGTTGGGCCAATGGATAGTTCCTGTTTTCTATGGACTATATCTCAGTTTTTTTTGAATTCAAAAATTATAGAAATTTTAATCAAATAAGTCCCGGCACTTTTATATATCATATACCGAAGTTATATACTTTGTTACAATAGTTAACAGTAATTTTGTTGTTTACTGTAATCTATTTAGAATCTAAGAATGTTTGTTCATGTTTTAAATGATGCGTCTAATTTTATTTATACAATTTCGTAAGCAAAATTTACAAAACAATTTTTATTTTTTATTTTTATACTTGTATATCAAGTTTTTAACTCTCAGCCCCGAAAATATTTACTGTCATGATAGCTAAAACTATCACGACACAAACATTTTTCTGGGCTGAGAGAAAAATGTTGCCTTTTTGTGAAGGAGGAAGATTCAAAGTAATTTTTGATTTTCGCTGTCAGTATATTTCTTGGAGAGAAGAATTTAGTTGTTTTGTTTATTTACACATTTTATCAGAACTTTTTATTGTTTTTATTAAACTCATAACATTTTTTTTATTTTTTATTATTTTTTTTATTTTATTATTTTTTGTTTTGTTATTCGGAAATATTTATACACTAATTTAGATTTATTGCTATAATTGTTAGATAGAAATTTGGGCTATCTTCACAAAGGTGTATGTACACCATTTGCCAACGTTGAATTTTCATGAAATATAAAAAATAAAAACGCGGGATTTTGTATGCAAGTATGAAATTGAATTTAGAATTCATATATGCAATAAAAAGGATATACGAGTTAACTCGTATGTGGCAATAGAGATACCCATTTTAGTTTTCATTGCCGGCTACGAGTTAATTCGTAGTGCAGGACATACGAGTTAACTCGTAGTTTGGCAATGGAGGTGTTTTGAAAATGAATAATTTTTCATAATTGTGCCGTTTTGTTATTATTTTTTAATTGCGTTTTGGCGATTGTTGTGAAAAGAGGAAATGTATGTGGTAGAAATATTTTGTGAACTATTGGTTGAATACATTTCTTTATAATTTTATATTATTAGTGGTCTGTAGGTATATTCTGAGTAAGTATTTTGATTATTATATTGGAAAATATATTTTGCATTTTATTATCCAGTTATATAATTTTGGTTTTAGGAAAGTAAATTTATTCCTTAGAATATGGCGCTAAATTCTGAACAAATCCTAGATTTATTGATGGAGGATGACGATGAATCCCAAGATGGATTTTCAACGGATTTGGAAGATTTTTCTGGTTCTGAGTCTGAATATTTAGAGGAAAGTTCTTCTGATGAAAGCGATTCAGATTTGGACAGTTTTGCAGTTACACCTAAGATTCGCTCCAGGAAACCAACGCAATCAGTGCCTGTGCCACAGGTAAATCAACATGGATGAACAAATGTTCCACAAGAACCACCGAAATTCGCTTTTCAAGGTATTCAAGAACTGAAACTATCTTCACAAGAGCTTTCTCCAAAATGTTTTGCTGATTTGTTTTTCAACGATGAATTTATGATGTTATTAGTGAACGAAACTAATAAATATGCTGCTCAAGAAATCACAAAAAAGGGTTTTATGCTCAGATCATCTCGTTTCAAACAATGGCATGATACTAATGTTCCTGAAATGAAAATATTCTTAGGCTTGCTTTTCCATATGGGCCCATTTTCTCTTCCAACTATTGAACATTATTGGAAATCTAGTGCATTTTATAATGTGCCATTTTGGCGAAATATAATGAGTCGTAATCGATTTCAGATTTTATTACTTTTTTTACATTATTCAGATAATAATGATCCAATAGGTTCGACAGATAGATTGCATAAAATAAGACCGGTTCTAAACCACATAAATAATACAATGGACACAATATATAGTCCAGGACAAAATTTATGCATTGATGAGTCAATGGTACTTTGGCGTGGAAGATTAATGTTTCGCCAATATATAAAAAATAAAAGGCATACATTTGGAATAAAACTATATGAATTGTGCGAATCCAAATTCAAGTATATTGCGGAAAATCAAAAGATCCACCCACTGGAGTAAGTCTTACGTCTGAAGTGGTAATAACTCTTATGGACGGATTCCTTCATAAAGGGCACATCCTTTATACTGATAATTTTTATAATTCGGTAGCATTAACAAAAACAATGACTGATTGTTCTACTTACATATGTGGCACTCTAAGATTCAATAGAAAGGATAATCCAAAAGAGCTCGTAGAAAAAAAATTGAAACGTGGTAAACATTCATGGATGCGATCTGATAGTGTTGTGGTGTGCAAATGGAAAGACAAGCGAGACGTGCTGTCAATTTCTAATATGCATAAAGTTGAAATGATAGACTATACAAATGCCAATAAGAAAGTTTCTAAAAAACCAAATATAATAAAAGATTATATTGATGGAATGTCTGGAATCGACAAATCCGATCAGATGCTTTCTTATTATTTGTGTTTGAGAAAAACTCTACGATGGTATAAAAAACTCAGCATCCATTTCTTTGAAATATATATATACAAAATGCACACATTATGTACTCCAACCAACCAAATATTAAAAAAATTAAATCACTGGAATTTCGAGAATAATTTGTGGCTCATTTAATTGGAGCTAAAATGCCTACTACGACACCAGGACCATCATGTACACAAGTAGCAACTAGGCAACCTCGCATCAGTTCACGGCAATCCGAAATGCACTACTTACAAGTACTTCCTTCAACTGGTAAAAAAATCCAACTAAACCATGCCGAGTTTGTACTAAAGCCAAACGTCGCAAGGAAACCAGATACTTTTGCGAATCATGTCCAGATAAACCAGCTTTATGCGTCGTAGACTGTTTCAAAATTTACCACCAAAATATCTAAAATTAAATATATTTACTTTGGTAAATTAATATGAAAATGTATTTTTTATTAAAAATAAAAGTTTTTTAAATAAAGAACTATAAAATAAAGAAGTTTTTCTGGCTTGTAATTAGATTATAGCAATGATATACCTAGCATAATTGTTTTTTTAACTTTAAATTTAAATGGAAACTTCAGATTTGTTTTCAAAATTTCAGCAAAAAATAAGGCAAAAAAAACTAGCAAATTTTTTTTCCTGGTTATTCTCAGTTGCCAAACCAAAATTCAGACTCTAACTCGATATGCTAAAGAATTTCATTAACAAATAAAAATCATATGCCAACTACGAGTATACTCGTAGTTGGCAGTCAATGTGCTAGCGACATGGTGGTGATTTTCTTGGTTACCGTTCTCTCTACGTTCAACATAAATAAACAGCACAAATGATAAAATACAGAACATCACAAAAAACATCCAACAAGCAGTGGAATTCACTATAGATTACTTACATACATGGAGAATAAAAATCAACCCTACGAAATGCGAGACAATACTATTCAGAAGACCTTACCAGCTAGCAAAAGGCAACACGCAACACCACTGGAAAGATTTCCAAGTTAAAGTAGCTGATACGACTTGTGTGCAAAAGCCATCAGTGAAATACCTCGGCATCCACTTGGACAAACTGCTATACCTAGATCAACACGTAGAACATCAAGTGAATAAAGCGAAAAAAATATTCCATGCCAATCGTAGAATTTTCTGTACTAAGAACATCACGACGCAAGTGAAAAAAATATGCTATAAATCTTTGGTACGACCAATATTAACATATGGCTGCCCAATATGGTGGAATACTGGCCCATACACGATGGAAAAAATGCGAATATTCGAGAGAAAATGTCTGCAGTACTGCAAGGGAGAACACCGTTCAGCAAGCTCTAATTACAAAAAATACATAACAAAACCAAGAGCAATATGAGACATTTGGTACAGGTAGGATAGACTTACATATACTAAAATTGGTGAGAGACCATATCAAACGATCAACGGAGAACACAGACAACTCATTGATATTTGCCCCCTACCTTACCGAAGATAGCATTCAACGAGAAAGCTTGTAACGATTGGTTGTCTGCACATTGTTCCCCCCCCCCCCCCCCCGCCCCTATTACGCATTCCATCTTATAGTGGAATGCCACCTTTACATTTTTGAATAGTGGCTATTCGTTAACAGATGGCAGAAATGCTCGTTACGATAATTAAGATTTATTTATTAATTTTTTTTGGTTTGACAGCTACCGAGGTAACGAGGAAAACTTAAAGAATTGAAAAGGGGATTAGACCACCTAAAAGGGGATTTATTTTCGCTATTATTCGCGAATATGGCATACTCTACTATGAATCCCAGTCTGTTGGAACCAGAAGAGTTCCATATAGAGTGCGAAATTCGCCACATTCCCATTACAAATCTGTCGATTAGTATGCTGAAAGCAAAATTGCAGTCCGAACAGTCATTTCCTATTATTATACCATCCCGACCACACTTGAAAGCTGTTAATAATCCAGAGTACGATCTCAAACTGTGTTCACTTAAAGTACAGAGAATTTACACTCCATTGAATTCTTCTAATGCTCTCACAGAACAACAAATGGAGCGTGTTTGTAGACTCCAAAGTTTGAATATAGATAGTTTGGCTCGATCAATCACCGATTTATTAGCCAAATGTTGTGCAGTAGTTGAATCGTTAGACGGACCTATCTTACAAGATATAGAAGAGACCGACAGTGTTATATTAAGCAATCATCCGGAAAAATCGGATGTTAACAATATCCAAAATAATTCAACGGTAGATATTTTACTTCCGTTAGTCTCATATGAATCTGGTCCCTCATATCCTTTCGTTTTACATAACAATCAAGCAACAGAGAGTAATACCCGTGCTGCGACAATCAACCTTTCTGAATTGGATCCTTTGCAAGTAGTGTCAGGAAGTAGTCAAGCGAGGGCCGAACACACAAATCATTCCGACTTAAATATTAGTCCTAGAAAGCCGGAACCCATCAAATTCAAATTTGATGACCAGGTTATGACCAACATTTATAATCCCTTTGAGGACCCTCCCAGTCCACCCAATCACGTAAAAATTCCAGTTACAAAGGTTATCAATAATAGAAATGACTCTCTATTGGAAGAACCTAAGCCACTTTTACAGAATATTACACGAGATAGGTACGGAACTTTACTAGAAGACGCCAGGTATAGGTGGATGCATCCACGACACCCATCTGCTTGGGGAACCTTCACTCAAAACACCAATAATGTACGGTTCCAGACATTGTTAAATTACGACACGTCTCAGTTAAACTCACAACCGGTTCAGGATTCTAATATTCAAGGCAACAACTATCCGGGTCACGAAATACGCGATCGCTACTTTATACCAAAAGTACCGATATCGCACCCGCAATCGATTTACGAGTCTCCACAAGGATAAACATACGACCATAAAGCACGTGAAACCTCTGTTTCCAGAATAATAAGTTCCTGGAATCTTAAATTTGGGGGAACTGTCCATGACCTCCCCGTTGACAGATTTCTGTTCAGATTGGAATTTTTGGCGCAAGCCTCTAATCTTACCCTCAAGAACCTAATTGATCATCTTGGCAATATCTTGACCGGCACCGCCTCTGAGTGGTACTGGACGTACTTAGAACGTCACCCATGTCAGTCGCTGACTTGGAATCAAATTAAGCATGATCTTATCGACCGGTTCAATATAATGCGTTCAGATCGAGATATTAAAAGAACTATGGACATGAGAAAACAAAAACCTAAAGAAAAATTTGTAGAATTTTAGGACGCTATCGTTAAGCTCGCATTACAAGCTAGAAGTCCGATTCCAGATGCAGAAATCCTGGAAGTGTTGAAGGACAATATGGACCCGCAATTACAAATACACCTAGCCAATAGAACTATACGCACCATTGGTCAACTGGCAGTGGAATGTAACAATCTAGAAGACATTTGGACAAGAGTCGGATCCTGTACTACACCTTTGGTTAGCACTCGGCCACCCTCTAAATTTAATGTTCATGAAATGGTCGCTCCGAGTAATCAAACTTCTCCTATGTATGATAGTCGCTTTAGAAATACGTCAGAGGATAACATTGACGAAACTATGACACCCGACGTAAATGCCTTTAGTTTCCGAAATTCAAGACCCTCTTTTCAACAGCAGACCTCTGGTAAACACGTGAACTTTGCTCTACCACCATTGACATGTTGGAATTGCAAGCGTGAGGGGCATACATATCGGTATTGCAGAAGCCACGACCGAAACTTGTTCTGTACCGTATGTGGTTACAAAGATGTTCTATTTGCTGAATGTCCTCATTGCAATCAGGGAAACGCCCAGGGGAAGAATTCGCACAATCGGGATACAATTCTTCAGGACGGTCCATTCCCGAACCATACTTGCAACTCAACGACCGAATCCGCATCAAATACAGATCCGGAATTATACCAGATTCTGCGGAGGAAATCGTAATGGGAAAAGGTGAAGTCGTAGACACTCATCAACCCAATTCTCTAACAAAACTCACAAGTCATCCCAATAATAAATTCCATCGCTCATATGTATTCTTTCAAACACGGAGAAATCTTCGTCGTGCTATCTGCGACTCCGTTATGTCCAACTATTCTAACTCAGACGATCGGCCATATCTTGACTTTCTCTTAGATAACCAACATTTTCGAGGTCTTCTCGACCCTGGCGCTAATGTTAGCGTTCTAGGTAGGGATTGTCATAATTATGTTAAAACTCAGAATCTTAAGCTTCACAATTTTCCGTCATTTATCACCACGGCTAATGGCTCAAAGGAACGCTTACTCGGTTATGTAGTTCTAAGTGTTACATTCAATAACGCAACCAAACGTATGAAATTCTTCCTCGCGCCTAATTTATCTCAAACATTATACTTAGGAGTGGATTTTTTCAAACTGTTTAATCTAACCATCCATGTTTCGGAGTTAACGGCACACCAGTCATTGGTAAATTCGACCATCCCCGAACCCCAAGTAGTCGATCCTGATGGATTACTTGCAACCCACAATTTGAGTTCGTCACAACAGCGGCAATTAAACAGTATCATCGAACAGTTTCCCTCTTCGGTTAAACTCGGTTTGGGGCGTACTAATCTGTTATGGCATAGCATCGACACACAAGACGCGAAGGCTGTTAAACAGCGACATTATGCCATTTCACCTGCGATCCAAAAACTCCTATATACCGAACTCGATCGGATGATTGAACTAGGAGTAATAGAGGAATCGACTAGCTCTTGGTCTTCTCCGGTTACGTTAGTAAGGAAGTCAAACGGGAAGGTAAGGTTATGCCTGGACGCTCGGAAGATCATCGAAGTAACTGTTAAGGATGCCTACCCGTTACCGCTAATTGAAGGGATTCTGAGTCGTCTGGATCACACCGAATACATATCCAGTTTGGATCTTAAAGATGCATTCTGGCAGATCCCACTCGACGATGATGCAAAACCTAAAACTGCTTTTACGGTGGCTGGTAGGCCTCTTTATCAGTTCACTGTGATGCCTTTCGGGTTATGTAACGTGCCGCAAACCACGAGTCGATTGATGCATCGAGTATATTTGAACGACCTTCTGATTACGTCTCGTCAATTTGAGGATCATCTCGAACTTCTGCAACTCGTGGCTTGTTGGTTGCGTAGGGCTAACCTTACCATTAACGTCGAGAAAAGTCGTTTTGTGTTGAAACGCATTAAATATTTGGGGCATATTGTTGCCGAAGGGTGTATTAGAGTAGACCCGGAAAAAGTTCAAGCGATCGTAAGCTTTCCAAAACCATTGACCACCAAAGCTCTGCGAAGATTTTTAGGCATGAGCGGATGGTACAGACGGTTTGTGCCAAACTATTCCTCTGTAGCTGCACCATTGACCGATCTCCTCAAATCAAAAAATCCATCGTTTGGAACAACAATGCTCAAGTGACCTTCGATGAGCTAAAGACCCTCCTCACTACTGCTCCAGTCTTAATGCACCCCGATTATACACTCCCTTTCTTCGTTCAAGTTGATGCCTCGTCTGTAGGAGTAGAGGGAGTTTTATTCCAACGAACAGGGAATGTAGAACACCCTATAGCATATTAATCAAGACAATTAAATGGCGCTCAGCGCAAATATTCCACCACAGAGTTGGAATATTATGCGGCCGTGCTTTGTATTAAACAATTTCGTCCTTATATCGAAGGATCCGAATTTACCCTTATAACCGACCATGCGAGTCTTCAATGGCTAATGTCCCAATCCGATTTGTCGGGTCGATTGGCCAGATGGAGCCTCAAACTCCAGGCGTTCAAATTCAAAATTCAACATTGTAAGGGTACCCTCAACGTAGTACCAGATGCTTTGTCACGAGCATTCTGTGAAGCTTTCCATGTCGAACCGATTACTATAGCAGATCGATGGAATAACACACCCTGGATTGAACTAGATTCACCCTATTTCATGGATGAGGAATACTTGGAGAGGATCCGAAAGATTGAGGGCACGACGAATGTCACAACTAATTTCAAGATAGAGAATGGCAAAATTTTAATCTGTCCAGCAACCGGGTGGAGATACTACGAGGAAGCAGAATTGCCACATTGGAAGTTAGTTGTACCCGTTCGTGCAATTCCCGCTTTACTTGAAAAGGCACATACCAATCTGTCTGGTGGACACATGGGTATGTCAAAAACTGTGGAATTATTGAAAAGATACTTTTTTTGGACTGGAATGGTGAAAGACGTACAAACATATATTCAAAACTGCCAGCCATGTAAATTATCGAAAGCCGTCAATTATCGAACGAGACCAAATATGGGTGAATATCGGGAGAGCATCCGGCCGTTTTAACAACTCTACTTGGACTTTTTAGGACCATATCCCCGCTCCAGTAATGGTAATTGCTATATCCTAATCGTTTTGGACCAATTTTCTAGATATGTCCTATTAAAACCCATGAGAGAAGCGTCAGCCGCAACAATGTGCGAATTCCTAAAAAACGAAGTTTTCAATGTATACTCCGTACCCGAGTTCATAATTACGGATAATGGTAAGCAGTTCTTATCTCATTTGTTCAGTAATTTAATTGCAGGATTTGGCATAAAACATATTAAAACTCCCTTCCATGCACCTCAATGTAATACGTCCGAACGTGCAAACCGAACTATCCTAGCTTGCATTAGAGCATACCTTGGAGAGAATCATGTGGAGTGGGATAGATTTTTACCAGAAATTGGGTCAATGCTACGAAACGTGGTGCACAGCTCCACTTCATTCTTTCCGCATTACCTGGTTTTTGGCCAGCACTATATTGGGCATGGTCAAGATTACGAAATGCGGCGAGTCCTGGGTTACGAAGGTGATAATGACGTTTTGATAACTACGAAGTCAGCACGCTTGGAGTTAGTACGTGAATCCGTATTACGACATCTGCAAAAGGCGCATGAGAAAAACGAGCGGATGTACAATTCGAGGAGCCAACCACCACGCAATTTTGTTGTAGGTCAAAAGGTGTACCTGAGAACATTCCCACAAAGCTGTGCTACAAACCATTTTTCAGCGAAACTAGCCCCGAAGTTCACTCCCGCGGTGGTTAAAGCACGCGTGGGACACGTCGCTTACCAATTAGAAGATGCAACGGGTAAAATCATTGGCATATACCATATAACTACTTCACCTAACATAACTCAATTTTGCATTACTAATTCAATAATATTTAGCCTAATAATATGTCGTGTATACTTTCTGGCAAGACAATTCAATTATTTCTCTTGACAGGTCATATTGTCTATTTTAGCCCGACTGATGAGACATCTCAAGGCGTGAGTCTTCCCCACGATGTAACGATTGGTTGTCGGCACATTGTTCCCCCCCCCCCCCCCCCTCTCCCTATTACGCATTCCATCTTATAGTGGAATGCCACCTTTACATTTTTGAATAGTGGCTATTCGTTAACAGATGGCAGAAATGCTCGTTACGATAATTAAGATTTATTTATTAATTTTTTTTTGGTTTGACAGCTACCGAGGTAACGAGGAAAACTTAAAGAATTGAAAAGGGGATTAGACCACCTACAACCGACAAGATCGGATGAGAAAAAAAAACAAACGTATCAATAAAAAGTGAATTAAAAAAAAATTGTGCAGCTACACCCAACTGGGTAGCCAACTAATATAGTAGTGAATATTAAAGTGAAATATTAAGTGCGTGGTGTTGTTGTACGCAGTGCAGTGGAGAAGCGGATTTCATCGGATTAGTGCTATCGCAATCCCAAACATATTAATAAATACTGTGCTGAATCTCGGATTACGTTCGATAAGCGCTATACACACCACACGATCGGGATAACACCGGTATATTCACACTAATAGGCGGAACCGTTATATACACACGGATAAGTGAAACCGCTATATATACACAACTCGAGCGTTGGAACCTGGATAATCCTCAGTTTGGGCTATCAATCATCAGCGAAACAGCGGATAGAGGCGGCGTACGAGCGGTCCGGCTTTACGGTGGGGCGGCTATTTGCGGACGGAAGAAGGCAGATCAAGCAGCGGGTTTGACGTGGGTGACCGGTACTAATTTTTTTTTTCTCTTTGTTGTTTTGTTCCATGTTATGGTCAAGGTCATTACATTGATTCGGTTTTTTTTGTAGATAAAACAAGTGACTTTAGCTAACCTAGTTTTTCCCAATATAATCGCCTGCGGTCGCAGGTTTTTTTTTTTTGGTTTTGTTTCATTTCTATTTTCAGATCGGTGTCTACCAACGAGCTCGGAGGGATCCACCGACGAAAACTTGAAGTTGTGCATCGATGTGTACGGTAGTTTTGGGTGTATTCGCGATTGGAGGAAAAATTTTGTTGGTTCGGTATACTTTATTTTCTTAATGTTAAAATTCGTTTTGATTATCAATATAATGTAATAACTTTACCTTTCCAAATAATGAATGTAAATATATTTCTAATTTTGTTAAAAATGAGTACAAATAAGAGCATGTTTTAATTTTAAGCAATTCTGGAGATGAGGACGAGTCGTATGTGTGTGTAGCTTCGTTTGCAATGAGGTGAGTAAAGTTTCTTTCAACAGCAGTAAAAAAAGACCCAGGAAGGACACCATCACAACACCACGCCAGACTGCGCGATATCCGGATAAATGCTGCTGGTGGTGACTCCTGGGCATCTGCTAACGCGCGATTTCGAAACGGAATCGTTCGTTACAAGCTGTCACAAAAACAACTATCCGGGACCTGATACGTTCATATTAGTGTACGTTAAACATCGATAGTTCAATAGATAATATCGATTGTAAAACTATCGATTGTTTACTCTTTGTAAATGAATATTATAGTACTAGTCTTGATTTGTCCGAAATATAAATAATGGTATAATAGTATGTTTCATTTATTTAATTTTCTTTCCCTAAAAATTTTAAAATTATAGATACTATCGATAGTAGTGATAGTTTTTCGTAAATTAATCGATACTATCGAAAAAAGAAACTATCGATGATTAACGTACACTAGTTCATATATCTCGACAAAATCGGTTATATACAGGGTAAGGACACCAGATACCCGAAAATATACGATCTGGAGAGGAGGAAAAATATAAAAGGATTCGACGAGCAAATATTCAACAATCCCCAAGAATACCATCAGCACAACCGATTCAACTACTCAAATATAATTCTAGATCCCAGCACGAACGCAAGGACGAGGATGAAATACTGGTGGCTGCAGGAGCCACACGATCCATAGAGACATATAAGAAAGTCGAAACAACAATTACATAAGAGATAAATGATGAGCCGAGAGCGGGAGTGGCGGAGGATTACGAACACTGAAGCGAGTGGCCTGAAACCACTCCACCATCGCTCTCGCACTCATTTCAGTAGAAACGGTTTTGCTTTTTTTATTTCCTATCTTTTTAACCAAAATTAAATAAGATATAAATTTTGATTACACTATTAGATATACCCGATCGATTTATATAAAAATGTATCAAGGAACATGATTTGAGCCTCCGGCTGAAGCAATAATCATAAAATTGTAAACGTTGAGGGCATTTCACCAATCACCTTTGGCCCAAGACAAATGTAATAATGACATGTAAACAATAAAGCGTGAATTTAATAAAAAAAAAAGGTATAGCATAACCCATTAGAATCGGATGCCATCACTATAACGGTAGAATATTGTGTAATCTATTCAAAAATGTGGGTGACAACCTGTGGACATCTCTACGATCGGCGATATAACAAAAGGAGTTTTTGTCCAGGACCTGTGAATATCTCATCTCTTTATAAAACTTCTAATATTCATCAAAATTGTGAAATTTCAAACATTTTTCATAGTAAAACCCATCATAATTTTATCCCATTCACTATATGCCTAGTAGATTGGATGATCTTTTTGAAAATGGTACTGAAACCCCATGGACATCTCAAGAATTGGCTGGGGTATTGTTTGAAACCCGTCAGATGCTCTGTTTCTAAATATAATTTTTAATAGAACGAATCTCAGAAATATACTTGACTTAAATCTTAGGAATAGGTCGATGCTTAACCTTTCAAAAATGTCAGGTAAAATTTGTAAATATTTCTAGATTCGACGGCACAACATTTAGAACTAGTCCAATTTTATAAGTTTCTTTTGAAAATAAATTCCAATAGGAAAAATTAAAATTTAACAGTGTAATTTTTTAATAATTTTTTTAGCACAAAGTTCACTATTATAGTGTATCTTATTACATATATGTATGTACATATGTTATGTTACTTACAAATTTGGTGTTATGAGATGCTGATTGAATGACTTACCTGAAAATAAAAAAAAAACATAAAAGAAATTTAGTAAAATTCCTTGAACTATCCCTATATAGAACACAATAATAATAGTGTAATGCCCTAAGATCACCTCGTTTATTTTAAATCACTCGACAATGACGATCAATTTAAATACCGTTTGAATATCATTTCCTAAATAAAATAAATAAAAAAGAAATGAAAAATCTGCAACCTTGAAATACGCGACTGATCAATAAAATCAAATGATCCAAAATTAGCATAACAAATCGCCTTCGAATTTTTTTTTGTGATTTGAGTTCATTTCGGTTCATCAATATGCGGCCACTGTACTAGATTATGGGCTCGCCACACACACACACTGTGCCGTTCAATTTTACTATATTCAAGCACGAGTCGATTACTGTACACACAAAAAAAAGAAACCCGGAACAAGGAATAAAATCGTTAAAAAGCAGACCTAAAATAGAAAATTCTGTAAAATTAATTGAAGATATATAGAAGGAAATATACTCGTATATAGTGGGTATCTATATACTGCTGGTACATAGCAGCGATACGTGCAGTATATATAGATAGAAAAAATAGACGAGAAAGTCAATGTACTGAAGATACCGACGACGAGAGTTTATGTAGAAAATGAAAGAAAAACTAGAGATGAGATCTCTGGTTCTCGTTGTAAAACAAAAAGTAAATTTAGAAAAATTTAAATTAAATTGGAAAATGAAAATGAAAACATTTTAATTAATCGCATTGGTGTGGTGTACTCACAATGGATAAACTGTATGGACACTGGCTTTATGGCAAAATAAAATAGTTTCTAGGGTAATTTAAAAGATTTGGTCGCTTATCCAAAATAGTTACATCGCGAAAGTATTATAATTGCGACACGACAAAAGCGACATTGCCTGGTAAGAAACTGTTGCTTGGAAAGAAAGTCCTTCTGAATGAACCATTTTATGTTTCTCCAAAATTAACTGATAAGTCAAAGAAAGCATAAAAAAATGTAAAGTTACACGCTAATAAACCAAAGGAGAATTGGCCCGTGTTAAGAAGCAAAATTAGATGTTGCTCCATAATATCGGTAAACCTCCCCTTGTAAGAAACTATAATTTAGTTGTTCTAAGAAACTAAAATGGTTGGTGAAATTTATTTATCTACTATTATTATCGCAATACCACACTGGACCTTTGATGCAAATCGAGGATTCTACAAAAACACAGATACAATATGCCACCTTAGCAAACAGAATCAGCTTGAATAGTTGCGATGTCATGCAGTTAAAGGTTGGACAAACATAAACGAAGTGAATCCATTTCTTCTCCTCTTTGAAGCTGTTCTCAAACAAAACATCTTGAATAATCGTCGACAGTGTAATGAAAAAAACTCTCAAGTCTCCATGGGAATAAATTACCGAACACTAGTTACCAAAATCAAACTCAGGTAACATTTTATCAATAATCATTGTAGTTTCTAGTATTGATGAATCAACGTTGCCAAAACATGCATATAGCTTTTTAGCGTTTATTTTTACAAATCCACTTCAAACTAACCCCACTCCATTTTAGCAGAAGAAGAGAACGGCCCTTGAAAACTTCATCGCAAATTGCAAAACCAAGCAATACCGAAGAACGTGTCGAAGTTCATGTAGGAATGGAAGGCGTACTATTTTGTTGCAACAATGAGGAATAATTGATCACCATCTCGAATTAATAAGATCAAGTAGTCCTGGATAAGAAAAATGCATGTTAGAGAACAGCGGGAAAAACTCTATCAGGATAACCGACTATAGTTTGTGGACTAATGTCAATCAAGAAGTGGTCGAGATATCAGGTGCAACATTATGTAAGTTTACAATCTTACCCACTGGGTAGCGCTAGTCTTCTGTGAAATTTTGTGTGCGAATAGAGTTTTTTTGTAATTTTTTTAAACTCAAAAAATTATCCCAAACAGACTGAAATTTAAATCTTAGAATGATTTCGAGACTTCTAAAGCTAACAAAGATTCATCTCATCCAACATTGAGAATTTCCAGCTCTGCGAGAATAAATATTTAAACAAGATGAACCCTTGTTATTTTAATTTTGGATCAACAGATGATATCCAAGCAGATACAAAAACCCGAATAGCAGCCAAATAACGAGTCTTCTGCGCTCAGTCAAGGTTGTTGCGTTCAAAATATCTTTCGCAATCTGTAGTTCGCACTTTGGAAGCGAAAAATGGACCATGACCACTAACGATTATGGCCCTGTTAACGTTGCGGACAGCGAATATCGGATTTGAATGAATTACGAAATCAAACGTTACATACCAATGTCTCCAATCCAACCAAGACAGATAGATGGGTCGCAATGAAAAATCCCTATCACAACGAATGATGCGGAAAGAGTTCAACAGCAAACAGTTGGCGTTCGTCGTAGGGGAAGACCTAGACTACGCTGGCGTGATGACGTCGAACACGATCTTCGAGTATAAGTCTAAACTGGAGCATGCGATAAATCGAGATAGTTGGAGGACCACCGTGCAGGCGGCAAAATTCCTTCATTGGATGTGAAAGCTAGAGATTCGCGTCATATCCAATTACTAAAACGATTTGTTTATCCGTGTTTCATAGTATTAAAATAGTGAGTTCTTCCGAGTATGGGGGAAAAATTTAAGCTCGAATTAAGAGAATTGACGGTCATGAGGGTAACATTGGCAGATGAAAAAGAAATATTCTTCAAAAAGAAAATAGAAGCACTATTGGTGGTGGCGAGGCTCCTGTATTAAATTCTACTATTAAGAGTGCTATCCAGAGCGAGCACTCTCGCAGAGAGAAAGAAAATTTGACGTTCAAAATTATAGGGAATCTTGCAAAATTTCTTTTAAAATCTCGAAAGATAGAATATATTAAAATAAAATAGAGGCCCAAACCAAGATGACCTTGCTGCTTCACACGGGGTATTCGACTAATATGGCTTCGAAGTCTATTCTTTGGCATAAAATGGTCAACTATGTTTAGGAACACGTTCTAAAATACAAGATCTGGAAATTGTCTAAAGCTTCCAATAAAATTATTCAACCAACAAGAGAAAATTTCAAATTTATTGATAGGCCGTGACAGCAAATTTACATTTGACTCTATGGGCCTTCTTTTAGTCCAGAGACGATAAACCTAACTTTGATTGTTCAACAAGGGAACCGCTACAAATATTGAAATATTTTTGAAAGACAGGTGTAGTTTTAGTTTAGTTTGAATGTTCTGGAATACTATAGTATTGAAGTATTAAACAATAAAAAATTCCTGTCTTAAAATGAACCATAAAATCTGGAATGATATTTCGTCACCTTATGCAGATCTCTATTTTTATGATTTGTATAAGAGACGATTAACAACCGAGATAGTAACCATTTTACTAGCGAACGACAAACAACGTCAGCATAACTCATTTAAATCTGGACTAAACGTGTGTTTCAAGACACATTCGTTAAGTAATAAAAAAGCAGGGTTTACCTTTCGAACTCGATCATGCCACTTATTCTATATAACCCTTCTCCTAAACTCATTCCCGTGAAATTAAAAAAACTTGAAATAATACAAAAAAAGTTTGAACCGGAGCCACTAGACCTCGGGGTCCAAGCCTTCAAAAATATAGTAAATATCGTCGGTTGGTTCTGAACATCCAACCTACACTTGGTAAAAATGTCATGGCTATCGGTTAAGCGACTAAATTCGATTGGAAAAATGGTTTTGAAACCTATAAGGATCGTCCCCTTGATTTACGAACCTCTCGAATTCGAGCATGTCACTCAATTCTATAAAACACATCTCTTAAACTTCTCATTAAAAATAAAAAAAAATTGAAATTTTAGGTAACACTTGTACCGGGGCCCCTCAATCCTAGGGTCCAACCTCATAACAAGGTAAAAATTTAATGACGATCGGTTGAGCGACTTTAAGGAGCGTTCCCTTGATCTAGAGGATGAAACTCTCGGATTCGAACATGCCACTAATTCCATTAAAACCCTCTTCTTAACTCATTTCCGTGAAATATAAAAAATTGAAATAATAGAAAAAATGTGTACCGGAGAGCCAAGACCGCAAAGTCCAACCTCTTCAAAAATATCTTAAGGTTCGTTTGAGCTTCTAAATCAAAGCATATGAATGGTAAAAAAAACTTATAAGGAGGGTCCACTTGATATAGGGGACGAACCTTTCGAGCCTATCGCTAATTTCATATAACTCTTTATCTAAACTCATTGCAGTGAAAAAAAAAAATTGAAAATTGAAGTTTTAGATGACACTTGTACCGAAGCCCTATTTTCCGAAGTTCAACCCCTTCAAAAATATCGCAAGGATGGTTTTGGACATGCAACTCATCGGTTGGTTCTGAACATGCAACTTATACTTGGTTAAAATTTCATGATTATCGATTGAGCGAATAAATTCGATTGGGTTAATGGTTTGGAAACTTAAAAGGATCGTCCCCTTGATCAAGGGGATAAACCTCTCGGATTCGACCATGTCACTAAGTCCATAACACTACACTAAGCACTTCTTTAATAGTTGCGATGCGAATAAAGAATTGGTGAGGTTTTGTTTCAGAAGAGCGATGCGGGGTTGATTAAACAAAATTTACGATGGCCACCAACCACACGAGTCTAAAGGGGCTTAGGAACATGCAGGACCTGTCAATTAGATTAGATCGGTTAAGTTTCTATCTTCAATACATGGATATCTTTTGCAAATAGCTTGCTTCACAATCTATCGAATTGTTCTAATTTCTACTTGTTCCAACGAGATGATAAAGAAAATTTGAAGTTAAAAATACTAGGTAACCTTGCAAAATTTCTTTTAAAATCCCGAACGATACCGAGATGATCCTGATCTTCACACAGGGTATTCTAAAACTCTCATATGGCTTCAAATGTTATTTTTTTGCATAGAATGATTAACTATGTTTACGAACATGTTTCAAAATACGAGATCTGAAAATGTTCTAAAGTTTCCTTATCCTTGATCAAGGGGATAAACCTCTCTAACTAGTTTTAGTTTTGTTTAAATTCTTTGGAACACTATAGTCTAATATTGGAGTATTAAACAATAAAAAATTCCTGTCTTAAAACGAACCTCAACATCTGAAATGATATTCGGCCGCCTTATGCAGATCCCTTTAGAGACCATAGATAATAACCATTTTACCAGCGAACGATGAACAACTACACCGTATTTCATTTAAATCTGTCTAAACTTGTCTTATAAGACACATCCGTTAAGAGATAAAAAAGCAGGGCTAACCTCTCCGACTCGATCATGTCACTAATTCCATATAAACCTTCTCCTAAACTCATTCCCGTGAAATTAAAAAATAAATCGAAATAAAAGAAAAAAATTGTACTGGAGCCCCAGATCTCTCAGACCCAACCTCTTCAAAAATATCGTAAGGTTCGTTTTCGACCTGAAACTTATACATGATAAGAATTTGATGAAAATCAGCTAAGCGGCTGAATCAGAATAGATGAATGATAAAGAATGTTTATATCAAGGTCCAGTTCATCTAGGGGATGAACCCGTCGGGTTCGAGCATATCACTAATTTCATGCAATAAATTTTCTAAACTCATTCCAGTGATAAAATTGAACTTTCAGATAACACTTGAACCGGAACCCCCTCAAAAATATCTTAAGGATAGTTTTGGACATGCAACTTATACATGGTAAACATTTAATGACAACCGGTTGAGCGACTAAATTTGATTGGATGAATGATTTTGAAACTTATAAGGAGCGTCCCTTTGATCTAGAGGATGAACCTCTCGGATTCGAGAATGTCACTAATTTCATTAAACCCATCTGTGTACTTATACATGGTAAAAATTTCATGACGATTGGTTGGGCGGCTGAATCATGATTAGATGAATAGTAAAGAAACTTATAAGGAGGGTCCCCTTAATCTAGGGGATGAATCCCTCGAGCATATCACTAATTTCATATAACACTTTTTCTAAACTCATTCCAATGAAAAAAATTTTAAAAAAATTAAAATTTTAGATAACACTTGTATCGCAACCCCAGATTCCGGGCTTTAACCCCTTTAAAAATACCGTAAGTTTGGTTTTGGACATGCAACTCATACATGGTAAAAATTTTATGATGATCGATTGAGCGACGAAATACGCTTGGATAAATGGTTTAGAATCTCTAGACGAACCTTTCTAATTCGAGCATGTCACTCATTCTATAAAACTCCTCATATATAACTCCTCACTCATTCCCATGAAATATTTGAAAAAAAAAATTGAAATATTGGAAAACATTTATACCCCAGGACCCCGGGGTCCAATCTCTTCAAAAATATTGTAAGGTTCGTTCTGGATATACCACTGATACTTTGAAAACAATTTTTGGCGATTTATCTAGCGGAAGGACCATTCGGATTCGAGCATGTCACTAATTCCATATAACCCCTTTTCTAATTTCATTCCTATGAAAACATTTAAAAAAAATTTACCTGGGCCCCTAGATCCCGGGATCCAACCTCATAAAAAATATTGTATGGTTGGTTCTGAACATGCAACTTATACTTGGTAAAAATCTCATGACTATCGGTTAAGCGACTAAATTCGATTGGAAAAATGCTTTGGAAACTTAGATCAAGGGAACGAACCTCTCGGATTCGAGCATGTCACTAATTCTATCAAACACATCTCCTAAACTTATATGCGTGATTTTTTTTTAATAATTTGAAATATAAGAAGAAATTGGAGCATATGATCTCATATAACCCGTTAAATAAACTCGTTCCCGTAAAAAATTGAAAAAATTTGAAATTTTAGATAAAATTTGTACCAGGCCGCTAGACCTCGTGGTTCAACCCCTTCAAAAAAATCATAAGGTTGGTTCTGGACTTACAACTTATACATGGTTAAAATTTAAGCGGCTAAATTCGATTGGAGGAATTATTTGAAAATTTATCAGGGGGCCCCCTTTATCCCACGAAACGAAAAAATTTATAAACGAGTGAACGATTTATGACAGAGCTGAAACGAGGGATAAATATGGAAAATAATATTTTGGATCAATTTTATATTTGTAATTGGAACTCTTGTTTTTTCGAGAGATTTTGTTGGAAATCATCTTGTTCAGAATTTGTCGAACAATATTTTATTTGAAAATTGCCTAAGGGCCGATATGCTTAAATATCGCTTCGATTTAATTAATTATTTAAAAAAAATTGATTAACTTTGAAATCCGGGCCATGTAGTATTCTGATACCGGGACGATAAGAAAACATTTCACCTTTTCGTAACAGAAACTTTTTTTTAATTCCAAAATCTTCTGATTGATCAATAAAATTGATAACCTATAGAGGTGTCATTGATGGCAGTAGTACTGTCAAACAGCCACTTAGGTTCAACGTTCAGGCTTCAGTTACCACAAATTCAATCGATTGAATCTGGCCGCCCCGCATAAATGTTATCTCTTACGTGTGTACTTAATTCTTTCTAACTCAGTGCAACAACTACGTCATTAAATACAATTTTAGATTTAAAGTTCAGAGTTTAACAACGCGACCAATACTAACAATAGTAATTTAACACACATACAAATTACAAATCGATATTAAATTATTCAAATGCAAATTAAATTTACAAAAAAAGAACGCAACGTAAATCTTCCTTCCGCGTCGGTCGTATTTTTTTTTTGAAATTCGATCAAAGTGCACCGAACTCTACTATTTGTTACATTGCTGTGTGTGTGTGTAAGTGAGTGACGCAATTATATTTTTATCTCGCTTTATCTTAGTACAACACTTTTATTGATTTTAAGTGGCGGCTTGGCTATTTTATTCTCGCAACTTTAATTAATGCATGTACGGCGTTAAACTATATATAGTCTAGAACTATTTCGGGGAGGACGGTATACGAGGCGGTTTATAAGGCAATAATTGTATCTTCTTATTTATTGGTTCAACTGCGCTAACGTTTTTATTACATACATGATGATTTATGCACACTACACAGCAACTATTTATTGGAATAAACTGAAAATGAGAAGTAAATTTTTTTTTTGTATTGTCGTTCGACTTCTTATCTCTTACGAAACTGTATAAGAAATGTAAAGAAAGAAGAAATTGAAAGTGAAATTATATTGTACCTAATTGTTACGGTTATCAACCGACACTGATAAAGAAATTACAAAAAATAATATTATGATTAATTGTGCGAGTGTGTGTGTTTTTGATACGAATGGGTTGTTATCTAATGACAAGCGAATTAGAACATTGTTTAGTTGGATGATGATTAGCGGAGATGATTTGTATGCTAATGTACGATTTCTTTAAATAGGATTTCTATTGAATTATGAAGTTTTCTGAAGTGAAACTAAAAAATCAAAGAAAATTTGAAAGGAATCGCGCTTAGAAAAGGGCTCTGGGAAACGGGGGTAAAGAGATCTCGTGCCACTCATTAAACGATTATTCTTGCGTTGACCGATACCATCCGCAAAATTCTTAACGGTCCAGCTACAATGTTTTTGCTTCTTTTTTCAAAAGAACTTCTGTAGATTGTTGGGTATGTCACATTTTTCTACATCTTTCATATTTATGTTAGTGTACACTTAAGGTGAACTGGAAATTTTTTGTACCATTAATTATAAAAATTTCAAAATCGGAACGTTAATTTTTAATTGTAATACCGTGTAAAAATCGATTTAACCAATTTAAAGAACCCGAGGTTTTGTTTGGATCAATGAATTAATCACTCATTATCCGAAATGAAAATAGGATTATGAAACCTCATTTGAGGCGGCCAAATCCCTTGATGGAATATAGTGCCAGAGAGAGAGAGAGAGAGAGAGAGGTTTTGTTTCAATCAAATTAGATATTTTCATACTACCAACCGAGTTCCATACTATTCGTGTGAGAAAGGTCTACACTCCATTGAATTTGCTAATCTTTTAAAATCACATCCGGAACTCATTTTAGAATCCTATTCTATGTTTAATATACAAAGAAAGGTACATCCCAATCGGTTAAAAAATGGTTTAGGTTCATTTAAATTAACAATTTTGCACAGGCATGTTCAAAATTTATATTAGATTCCCATTAATCCCATAATTAATCTGAGTTCTATTGTGGAACATAGCGGCTAAACCAGAGCACTAGTGGTGCAAATTTGCGAAAATCATAATCCATTGCAGTTATGTTCAATTTTTTTATCAAAATCGTTCGAAGTGTATTTTTTTAAATGGGGGCTCGACAACCCATCTCACCCATTTTTATAATTCGTTCGACCCGAAGAATCCTAAATTATCAGTCATCGCTATCCATTCCTGGCATTAGAAAACCCTTGTCAGTGCAATTTTTATCTAAATCTTTCGAGCCGAAAAAAATATGAAAAAGGCATCCAACGAAGGATCCCCTAAACGAATTTTCCCGGAATTAGCATCCATCGAAATCGATTCCTGTCATTTGATCCCTTATCAAAATCGTACTAGCCGAAAAAAAAAGTTATATGAAGAGAGCCGGGCCGCACCAGGACTAAAACTTTAATTGACCGCAGCGCAACCAACAGAAAATGGTGCAACATTCCGGAATATAATGGAACAGAACGCCAAATATCTACGAAGCAACATGACGCAAATACGAAGCAATGTGACGCAACATAGCAAATTATATCTAGCAATATCCCACAACATGATACAAAATTGTGCAACGTCACGAAACATGGTTCAATATGACGGAACATCAAAAAATATTGTGTAACACAACGAAACATTGTGATCACCACGCCATGTTGCGTACAACATCATGTGACATGTTGCAATATGATGAAATATCCCACAACATGGTAATAATATAACTCTACATTGTGCAACATCACACATCATGGTGCAACATCATAGCAAGGGACACCCATAACTACTCGCTAATACGCGCATGTTCTGGGTTGCCGCAGCTTCTTCTACTGACTTGCAAATGATTCCCGTGTTGTGCATTTTTTTATGAAATATTTGCTATCTGTTCTGGGGCCAAACACCTCCAACTCTTTCGTAGTTCGCTTTTTTCGTCCGCTGCAAACATTCCGCAATATGATGGAATATAAGGGCAGATATCAAATTAACGAAAAACACAAGACCCAATACGAATTAATATGACGCAACATCCCGAAACATTGTGCAACATAACGAAACATGGTAACAACATAACTGAACATTGAGCAACATAACACACCATGGTGCAACATCATGTAACATGGCGCAACATAGTCCAACACCATGTAATACGGCATAACATGGTGAAAGAATACGCAACATGGTGCAACATGATGAAGGCCACCTAAATAAACTATTCACAAATCAGAACTGCTTGTAATCGGTTCCTTGACGTTTTATCAAAATCGTCCGAGCCAATCAAAATGTTAAATGAAGGCCCCAATCACGACCCATCACAATCGATTGTTGGACATAGAAAACGCTCCTCCAACAATTACTATAAAAACCAGCCAGTGGAAAAAAAAACTAAAAAAACGGACACGAGACCCACCGGACGACACTCTAAACAAATTTTACGGAAATCCAGACCAGTTGCAATCGGTTAATTATAATAAAAAGGGTTTGACCCGTCTGAGTCTACATCGATTTGTCATTTAACTCGTATAATTAGCTCAACCTTAGACAATTTACAGTAGTCGAAACTATTAACCACAACGCTATACCAGGCGACCCATTCGGTTAGCGCTGCCACACTACCCCATATCTAGTGAACGATTAGACATTCCTTACGATCACTAGCGGTGTATAGTGTGGACTAATCCATCCCTTGTAAATAAACGAGTCAGCTTTAAATAAAAGCGTATTCCAATTTATGAGGTCTTCTTTCTTAGGGATCTTTATCCTTCCGTCCATTTTCGCGGAATACCATACTTCTGTAGGTACTGGTGTTACAGCATTTTCCATGTGGTTATGTCTTCTATGAATATTTCAGCTGGTATATTGTCCGTTCCAGAGGCTTTGTTATTCTTCATTCGAGCAATGACACTTCTAACTTCCCGCTAATGCACCCATGTTCTGGGTTGCTGCAGCCTCTTCTGCTGCCTTGTGAATGTTTTCCGTGTTTTGCGTACGATCACTCGACTTGACATTTTCTTCTTGATTTCTCGTACAGTATCTTTTTTTTTGTTGATTTAATCTTTGCAATGTGTTCTGGTGCCGAAGCACTCTCAACTCTTTCGCGATTCACTTTTCACGTTCTTAAGCAGCTGCCTGCCAAATCGAGGCCGTTCGGCTATAGGTCCGATTTACGTAGAACTATCTGCACATAGTTTTGTACTCCGACAGAGGGTCGTAGTTGGGTTCATTTTCATAACTGATCGTAATCAAATGATGAAAAATCCCTTTTGCATCCTACCATTCTGAGATTACGCTACTCGCCACAAGTGGCAGCACTATCACTAAAGAGCGATATAAATTTGTTCCGTAATTACCAGCGGAAATTTTTTATTTACTTTTTATCTTTCTTTCACTAAATAGAACATCTCAGCGGAATAAAATATTAGAAGTGATCCTTAATATAGCAAATTGATTGATCTCCGAAGTAAAGGAACTCGGTATATGAAATCTTGAAATTTATCGATATTCCGTCTTTCCGCCATTTCTTAACGAATAATGATGAAATTTGGATAGTAGTATTGATCAGGGATTTTAATGTAATTTTTGGACAAAATTCTAGAATCTGTTCATGCTGAACTAAACTTGGCCATTTCATAACCAAACCTTATGAAAATTGGATTCTAGATTGATTTTGGAGAAAAACCGGCTCTTTCTTAATTAATATTTGTATAATTTACATATACAGGGATAATTCGGACAAAATTTATTGATTAGAGTTTTTACAATAATTTTTTGATTTTCCGTGGCCATATAAGTTTTTTCAGTTTTTGACCAATATCTCATAAACTTCCACTAGTAACCGATACTTTCGGTGGTTTTTCTAACAGCTGTGGTGATAGCTGAACTGAGGCTATCTTGATAATTTTCCATGTAGTCTCAGTATGAACTAGGCTATAATAAAAACAACCGAAAATATTGGTTAATATTGGAACTTTTTGAGATATTGGTCAAAATCTGGAAATAACTTATATGGCCGCGGAAAATCAAAAAATTATTGTGAAAATTCTAATCAATAAATTTTGTCCGAATTGTCCCTGTATGTAAATTTTACAAATATTAATTAAGAAATAGCCGGGTTCTAGCCAAAATCAATTTAGAAACCAATTTTCATAAGGTTTGATTATGAAATGGCCAAGTTTAGTCCAGCATGAACAGGTTCTAGAATTTTGTCCAAAACTTACTTTAAAATCCCTGATCAATACTACTATCCAAATTTCACCGTTATTCGTTAAGAAATGGCGGAAAGACGGAATATTGTTAATTTCAAGATTTCATTTACCGAGTTCAGTTACTTCAGAGATACATCAATTAATTGTCAATTTATTGTCATTTTAAGGATCACTTTTAATATTTTATTCCGCTGAGATGTTTTATTTAGTGAAAAAAGAGATAAAAAATGAATAAAAAATTTCCGCTGCTAATTATATAACAAAGTTATCTCTTTAGTGATAGTGCTGCCACTTGTGGCGAGTAGCATAATCTCTTATTTTCCGCTATCAAATTTCCGCTATCTTATACAGCATCATCGTACTCCTATCGGGATTCGAATCCGGTACCTCCCGATCAAAACGCCAAGCTTTACCACTGTGCCGTTTGATCGGTGTGCAGATACTTGGTATTAAGGTTTAAGTTCCTTGGCAACTTGAGTGGCCGACATTCTTCAATTTTCTGTCAAGAAAAGACTGAGTAGACTGCATGGACTATGAACTGAGTGGCGTATTATGATCTCTATCAACCTGGTAGTAATCATTTATAACAATGTCCGTTACTCACTATTAAAATTTTAAGATAATCCTGCCGTTGTAACTAATACTATAACCTCACATGTATTGAAATGTAATTATTTGAAAATTTATCGTTCAAATATGTCTGTGCTCTGAATATATTTTTTTTTCTTTCCATGCAATATGTTTTATTACGAGGTTTTAATATTTCTTGGGCTGAACTAATTAATATCAATTTAAACAATTTTAATGAATTCTCGGGCTGGTATAAATATATAACTTTAGTGGTACCTGATGCAAACATTTATTTTTTCTGCGATGACTTTCTGGGCAAACTTCACATCTGCGAACGTAAGCACAACCTCAATAATAATTTCAATGTTTGGGAATGCGTAAAAGGTGCCAGGAAAAGGAAGCAAGTAAGTCTGCAGATAGGGTGCCCTCTATTTAAAATCTTGTAGAATAAAGCGAAGTATCCATGGCTAGATAATTTAATTTAAATATTAATTTAACTCACCATGTTACCGGTTTATTCGCTAGTCAATGGATGTAATGATAAAATTTGTTCATTGACCCCTCTCCACAACAACGCAATGATGTTGCCAATAATTGATGTGCAATAAGGGACAGTCCAGCAATGCAACAAGTACAGCCTATGTAGTTTTAAACTATTAGGAACGCACCGATTTCTAAGCCTATTTGTACAAATTAAAAAGAAAGCTACCCAAAGTTATGTGTTACTGAAAGCCTCAACGGATAAACCTAAATTAAACCAATACGACCATCTTTTTAGATTCTTTGCAACTTTTAAAAATTTTGCAAATCGGCTTAGAAATCGTATTTCATAACATGCGTTTACATTCCATATGTAATTTGTTACACGGAACTTTTTAAGTATAAGAAACTCGATTTCCACTAGTAAGTAGTTCTATAATAGTTCTACGTACCTGCTATAATTGTATTGTATTTTAGATTGTTTGTAGTTTGTGATAGCATCGACCTTCGAACATAACATGTGTAAAGACAAAATACATTTTTCCTATTTTACATATGACACATGCAATTTCGTGAAAAATAAACATTTTCGATAAAATAATAACAATTGCGGACACAAGTTTAATTAAACTTTTTCGCTATCACGATGGGTAGGTGGTGTTCAATACACGTGTGGAAGGCACAATGCTCGTGTCTGTCACTTCGGACTATTTAGATATCATTAATATTATTTAATAATAGAAGTAAATTGCTTATCAACGAAAACCCACTAAGGTGAAACACGCCACGTCGACACGCCGGATTATGAATTATTATGAATTTGTGTAAATTTGGAATTTTCCAGCACCGATCTCAGAAATGCCTGGACCAAATAGGTAGTGGTTTCAGGCTTCTGAATCGTTAGATAATAAAACCGTAAAATCTTATTACAATATCTTGGGGAATACTAGTAGAAATAATTTATTGAATCATTCTACCACTTGCGCATTATGAATTATTATGAATTTCTGTAAATTTGGAATTTTGCAGCTCTGTTCTCAGAAATGTCTGGACCAAATGGGTAGTGGTTTCAGGCTTTCCAATCAAACTGATAATAAGACACCACAATCTCATTACGATATCATGGGAAATACTGGTAGAAATAATTTATTAAATCATTCTACCACTTGCATAATCGAATTTCTGAAAATTTGGAATTTTCCAGCTCCAATCTCAGAAATGTCTGGACCAATTGGGTAGTGGTTCCAGGCTTTTGAATCATTAGCTAGTGCGACAAATGACTCAAAAGCCTGAAACCACTACCTATTAGGTCCAAACATTTCTGAGATCGGAGCTAGGAAATTCCAAATTTACAAAAATTCATAATTTCACGTCACACTCTAGTTCATTATTGGACTGTATTATTTCTAATACGGATAAAATTGTATTTCATAACCAAATCTCGCTTGGATTTAGTGATCACGATCTTCTTTATTTTTCCTATGATATTAAACATGAGAGATCTATTCCTAAAATTTAATTTCGTGACTACAATAGCATTAGGTTATCAGACTTGCTTGATAAATTTAATAATTTAAATTGAAGCATGGTTTACAATTTTAACAACCCTGTTGATAAAGTAAAATACTTTACAGAACTAGTTGTAGACTTGTTTGAGGAATTTCTGCCACTAAGGACTATATCACCCAAACCTAAACAGTCGCCTTCGTTCCATGATGAGATCAGGGATACCATAAATTTCAGGGATTTTATTTTATGTCGGTGGAAGCGTACAAGAAGAGTTGAACTGTACCAAGAATATAAAGCTGTACGAAATAGGAGTAATAATATTATAAAATGCGCAAAGGCCAAATATTTTTCATCCATCCATTATCCCTTCCTTCAAAAGTTTTTTGGAAAAATTTAAAATCTGTTGGTTCCTTTCTATCATCCAACGAAAAACCATCTACACAATTTTCACCAAATGAGTTCAATAATTATTTTCTCGCAGCAACTTCCCTTGTTGAGGATTTTCCATCATGCAGACTTTCATTTGTGCAAGATTTCTGCAGCGTGACAATGCAACGTACAGCTGTCCATGCGAAAAAATCGCTGTCTGTAGATCAATTCCGACATTATCGAAAATTTGACCTTGCGATTTGTTGATTGTGATGGATTTGTTGTACGCAGGAGTGATGGGAAATTGTCGTCGCACTCTGATAAAATTTCAGCTGTTATAAACTTTCGGTGCAGCTTCTTAACAATCATTCGAGTGCCATTTAACATTCCTTTTTTTAGGTTCAAATTTCTCAGCAGCATTATAATTACTCCAGGCTTCAGAAGTAAAACATGAGGTAGCATTCCTGATGGCATTTGATCATGGAGAAACTCTGCTGGATAATTTTGTACATCATTTGGATCCCCTGAGATCATCGAATCAGCATTGCAATAAATTTCAGCTTGTCCTGGCATCATGTCGACGATCTAACGATTCATCCTAAGAGTCTGTTGATTTGTCGGTGCAACAATGACGCGTTTTCCCAACTCCTGCACAGATATTTCAGAAATATTTGTAGCAAAAATACTTTTAACCAGATCTCCAGTTTTGATCATTTGCTGAGGAATTTGAACTGTGCAGTCATTGTTGATACCTTTGATAAGAGGATGATGTGACAATTGAAGAAAGTTTCTCCACAGATTGCTCGATTTTATATAGCATTCAATGATGTCAGCTTGCGTTTCTCTCACAAGTGGAAGTGTCTGTTGAAAGTCTCCACCAACAACGAAAACCTTTCACCATTATTTCACGCAACACCTGCAGTTCCCGTTGTTGCAAATAAAAGCACAATTTTTCCTTTTCCCCGGATGAAGACCATCAGTGTTACGTATAGAAACGTTTTTCCAGATTCTCCTGGTCCATCAAGTTAGAAACTTCGGATCGAGACATTTTCATTATCCACTGCAGCAATTATTTTATGAAAAGCATCCAACTTCTTTTCGTTTAGCAGTTGAATTCGTAATTCAGCTTCTCGAACTGTATCGAAGACTTCTACAGGACTTCCCGATGGAGTTGGTAAGCCGATCATAGCGCAAGAAAATCCGTGCTGTATAAGAATTATGTTGATATCGTGAAGAGCTAAATATTTTGCTACATTTTCAATATGGTGTCGGTTGTAATCGAGTCATGTCATCTGCATACTTCATCCAGAGAACAAGAGCTTTTGAAGATTGACAAAAGCAACGAATATAAGCGAAGGCCTCTCAAAGCCATTCATCATCGTTTACCAAAAGGCCTCAAGCACCTGCAGCTTCTTTGAAGGGAGTCTCTCATAGTCTTGAGTCTCTAAAGAAAAAAAAGTCTTTTCGGGCCAAATTAACAGACATCAGATACAGAGCATAACCCTGTTTTTAGAAAAACAAAATAAAACGGATTCCAGTACCAACAAAAACAGAATTTCCTTCAATTAGAAGCAGAATTACTTTTTTGAAAAATGTATTTATGGTGCTATTTCACCAAGATACAAGATTTCGATTCTGAGTATTTTTTCGAAAAAAAATTTTTGTTCCGATTTGTTTTTTTGCGCAGTGAATTATCGATTTTATTCTCCATTGGAGGGTAACGAAAGATATTCCGACCTTGAGCACAAGTGTACATCTTCTAATCTTAATTTGAAGAGACCACCGTTTATGCCATACCGTAATAGCAAATTGACTCGAATTACTAAAATAAAATCGCTAGGTGATATTGATTCTCTGGCACCTTTCCTCTCATTACCAAACAAAATATTCGAAACAAACCATTTTGGTTCTCTGGTTTGAACAGATTAAGGACAACTGTTAGGAACAAAAACAAAGCAAGTAGAACGAAAGTTCAAAACGCCTAAGACAACAACTTCTGAACGGCGCAAAAGGCTTACCAGAAAAGCGCAAAACTTAACAGCAATGAGGAAATCAACAATCCCTCGGCTGTTACTAGGCTCAATAAAATCTTGGTTAAGAATGGTAATTGTTGACTTAGTTCTCTCCGATTACCTAATGTTGGGTTTACTTTGTCATCCAAGAAGGTTGGGAGCTTCTTCTCTCCGTTCATTTTGCTGGAGTTTGTGCTCTTTTAGAGTTGGGAACCTATCGGAGGGCGTGTAGGACAGCCTTTAGAAAAGCTAAGAACACAAGGGAGGTTCGGGATTGGTAGAGGGAGGAGGTTGAGGGAGGGAAGGAAGGAGTCAAAAAGAGATTCTTGGAGACTCTTCTGTTGTAGAATGGAGGAGGTCTCTGAGACTTCTCGCCTTAGGAATATTCTATTTCAGATGCCATTCAGAACCCATTTTCAGATGAACACTTTCAATAGAGGTAGAGAGCACGCGGATAGGGAATGAATCCTGTGGGCGCTGAACGTTTTAAAGCCTTATAAATCGGCCAGCCCAGATCGAATTATACCAGCAGAGATCCAACGGAACTCAGCAGTCATCCTCCCCTGGCTGGAGGTTATCTTCAGGGGATGTCTGAACCTTGTCTATATTCCTAGGAAATGGACGGAGGTCACAGTGGTATTTATCCCGAAATCAGAAAAGAGCTCACATGCTTATCCAAACCATCTGAAGCCTTTAACTCTATCATTCTTGTTATTGAAAACCTTGGAAAGGTTGGTAGATGTAGGTATTCAAACAAAAATTGAGCCCAGGGAAAGTCGGTGGACACAGCTCTGCACGATCTAGTTCGCATGATTGTATGGTAATTTTTCGACATTGAGAATGCCTTTGATAATGTAAAACCGGAGGCGATCATAGAAGGATTGTTATTTTTGAAGGTGGACTACTCTATATGTAGGTGGGTAAATCAGATGCTTGTAAGTAGGATTATTACTTTGGAAATGGGGGAGGCCACCATTAGAAGACGGGTGGTTAGAGGATCCCCGCAAGGAGGTGTAATGTCCCCTTTCTTTGGAGTGTAGTGATGAATGGATTGCTGTTGGAACTGAAGAGAGAGAGATCGGGGGTTGTAGCGTGTGTAAATAATGTAGCGATAGCTGTCTCAGGCAAATATATGGACACGAATAAGGATGTTATACAGAATGCACTCTTGACCGTTACGAAATGGGTCAGCAAATCTGGATTAGGGATCAACCCTTCCAAGACAGAGGTGGCACTATTTACAAAGGAATATAAAATTCCGGTAGTTAGCTCCTCCTACCGTGAACGGAATTAGACTGGCTTTTGCTAGACATAATCTTGGACATTAAGCTCATGCTTATAAGCGAGGCGCTTAAGACAACACCTACACGCGCTTTAGAGGTTATGTTCCACCTTATTTCAATCGATTTTTTTGGTAAGCAGATGGAAGCCAATGTGGTTACGAGATTCTCGGCTGTCTTGCAATGGAAGTGTCTTCAGGCAGGAACTCGTCTATAGCTAGATCGCTAAGGGAAGAACAGACGAATCTAGATTATATTAAACCAACGTTGTGTTTCGATAAAGGTTTCGGGAGCGGACCATCTGTGACCAAGTGGTGGCGATAGGGGAAGTCGTAACATGGTTGAAGCATAACCTTGACATCCGTGAGGGATATTGCAATTTGTGTGGTCAGTTAGGGGGCGTTCAGGTCACTAGATGCGGTTTGTCTGAAGTCACGGATGGCGCTAGATTGCCGATCATCAAAGCACTAGAATCCCTGGGAAAACGAGAGGTAGGATTGGTCGTAGGGATACTGACAGGACACTGTCTTTTTGGGGAACATGCGAGAAGGCTGGGCCAACAGACGAATGACTTTTGTAGAAGTTGTATGGACGAAGAGGAGGAAGAGAATTCAGATCACACTAGGTGTGTACGATATGGACAGCCTTTCGGAACTCGCGGACTGTTGAGTGCGAGATAGTTTACGCTACATAAGTAGCTCTGGGTGGTTTCGGCGGGAATAAAGGGGATATAGGATCCTGTGGTATCACAATGGGCCACTATTGGCCTAAGTGTGCGATAGCAGCCACTCTTACCTAACCTAACCTTGTTCTCTTTTGCCTCTTCAAAGTCTGGCAGTCCTGATCAAATTTTTTGTAAAATTTTGCTAGGGCAATTACTGGTGCATTTTCCTCGACTCCACTTAGTTCAATGGAGCCCATTCTTTACCTTCCTCAACTGAGGTCCTGTATTTTAGTCTTTAATACGTTAGGAAAAACCACGATATATCTCTCTCTCTCTCTCTCTCTCTTTCTCGCTTCCGCATCCCATGAAGGGATTTTGCCGCCCGCACTATGGCCCTCCATCCATCTCGCTCGTCCTCCAGTTTCGACATCCTAATATGAGTAGGTCTTGTTCGACGTCGTCACACCAGCGCAGACGGAGTCTTCCTGTACGACACACTCCGGCTGGTTGTTGATGGTACACTTTGTTAATCATTCGTTGTTGTGGAGGCCTTGCAACATGGCCGAGCCATCTAACTCGATTGGATTTGATGAAGCCGATAATCTCGCTACCTCTAAGATGTTGCTTTATTTCGTGGATCATGCGAATCCGATATTCGTCATTCGTAATTTTAATAGGAAAAAAAATGGAAAGGATGACCTTTCTTTCGAAGGTAGATATCAATCTACAATCGTTAGAGGTCATGGTCCGGCTCTCGCTTCCGAAAGTCAACACAGGTCTTATGAGTGTTTTATAAAATGCGAGTTTGCACGACTGCGATAGATGTTTAGATCGCAATAATTTTGATTGGGCATAGAAAACACGTTGTCCGGCAGCGATACGGGCGTTTATTTCTGTCTGCATATCATTCGATGATGTTATAACTGACCCGAGATATTTGAAATTTTCAACGCTATCAAAGTTATGGTCGTCAATTCCGAGATTTGCCATGGGGATGTTCCAGGGTGGATTTAAAAATTTCGTTTTGGTACTGTTCGCCTCCAAACCAAGTCTTCTTTCGCGGCGATCGAGCGGTATGAAACTGCTCTTAATATCGCTAGGTCTTCGGCCAGGAAGCGCAATATCATCTGCATACCCAAGAATTTGGCCTGATTTATTGAATATACAGCGCGACGTTTCAGGCGCGAGGGCATCTCCCTGTCGAACACCAGATGTTATTTAAAAGAAGTCTGATACAGTTTCTTCAATTATAATTTTACATACAGATTGAGACGTTGTTAATTTATACAGGGTTCGTTTTCGGAAACTTGCCACGAAACGAATTTTTCCTAATTTAGCTTAAATTTAGGTGCTAGTGTATACATTTCAAAATCATGTAGCCCTGATCCGAGACATTTTTAGCTTTGGCGAAATAGTTTTAAATTTATCGAGCGGGATGAAAAATTATATAAAATTCAATGAAATTCCCACCCCAGAGTTCATTTTCGGGAACTTGCCACGGAACAAATTTTTTCTTACGTTGCCTGTAATTTTTCATTACTTTATGCAAGTCAAAATTTTTCAATTTTATATACGTTAGATTTTAATTTTTCTATTATATGAAAAACAAATCGAAAAAATCGAATAAAAATTGATAAAATACAAGCATCTGAGATGAAAACAAAGAACGGTTATCCGAAAAAAAACTTACAAACTCAAGTGTATATTCTTGCGAATTTCTGTAAATCCAGATATCTCAACAAAATCTATTTGTTTGTGAATTGGGCATCTTGAAGACAATTTAAGCTTCTCGTAATTCTTGAATTAATTGCGAATAATAAAACAAAGTGATTATAAAATATATTTAATCCCCGCTTCATGAAATATTAACGCTTTTTAATGTTTTTATTGCTGCCAACCCTGCTGCTACTTAATATCAATCCTCTATCACGATGTAATGCGAAATATCCAGCATCCAAATACGTAATATTTAGTTGCCGAGCGAGCTATAAAAATATTTCATCTGTTTTCATAAACAATCCAATCATAACATTAAGCACCACCCTGTTATTATTATACAAAATACATTTTCCATCAAAATTTAACACCCAATTCCCATTACCCCTGAAAACAAATCGAAAAATTTCCAAGTTCATCAATCCCAAATAAAAATATATAAAATTCGGCCTTCAAGTTCATTGATACAGTTATTATTACATCATAATATATATAAATTTTGGTATCCTCTTTTTCTCTTGCCGCTGTATCAAAAAATCCAATTTCATAATATCGCCCTCGTCACACACGCCGCTAATACAACCCGAATCTATATAAGAAGAAAACGTGCACGACAAAGGAAACGAATGGCACAGGCAAATCGAAAAGGGTCGATATCCTATGTTTCATATTCGACAAAACCATTCATCCACTAACACACACTTGAGAATAATATACCGACGTACCGACAACGCACACACACAAAATTTAAAGAGCAGTGACACTCCCAAAAAAAACACCAACAAAACGAAAATATATAAAATTATTACACCCGCTTAAAGAGCAAAATACATTCAAATGTACGGGCACATATACACCATCACGAGATAGAATACCGATATGTATTTGGTTTTATTTTATTTTTACACAAAATATCCAAAAACAGATACAAAAGTTAAATGACATGACAACAATAAAGAAAAAAACTGTAAAATTTGTTTTTTTTTTTCAGTTTTGAGGTTCAATGTCAAGGAAAGCAAACTAGACAGAGACAACCAGATACGTAACCCAAAATAAAACATTTTTCTGGTATTTTGCATGAATAACTCACAAATGACGTATGTGAATATGTATGTAAATAATTATAATTTATATTTTCGATATAAAATTTAAAACGTTCATATTTCATTGATGAATCAGATTATTTTAAATCATAAGGATGCAAATTTGAGAGAAGGACGAAACTATAACAAACATTTTTGTTCTCGGCCACAAAAATATAGAATTTTCTACATACATATTACACAAACACAGCAACAACAAAATAGTAAACAAAAGAGAATCCTCAGGTCAATGACATTGTACATATATTGCCTGAATTTTTTGTTGCTGTCAATATCACTAACACTATTAAATATTAACATTATATTGCGGCTGTTTTATTATATAGTTTTACAGCACATTGTAAATATTTGATATAGATGACGATGATGATGATGATTATGAGGAAGAGATGATTATTTATTGTTGTCTTAATATACAAAATGTGGGATCTCCCCAATAAAATAATTTTTTAATTAAAATTAAACCGAATGCAAGCATGTTGATAACCGAATTTGTGAGTAAGCAAGAAACGGTTAAGATTTGTGTAGAATGATGGATCACAATGGAATTTATTGGGTGGTGGTTGATTTAGTAAATAGTAAACAGAATGGGTGAGATTAATCATTATCGAGTGTGGGTAATATTTAAACCATACCTGTGCTTTAGATGGATTACGTAAAGCAAAAGATATTCAAGGGTCTATTGAACATTTTCTAAAGCAAAGGATGTGGATGGGAACTGCGAAATGCCTTAAAAATTTTAGCTTTTGATGCTGCCCGAAAAGCTGAACGAAAAATGAGTTTCTAATTATTTCCAATTAGTAATTTGAAAAACCTAAAAGTCAGTTAGACAATTATATAAACCCACTCGTGATAATTAAAAAACCTGTACGAAAAAAATGGGTTTTCATTTAATATTTTGTGTGGCCTCCCCATTTTGTATTTCTTCCAAAATTCAATTCAGATCAATTTTTACACCACAATCACAGGTGGCACTTTTCAAGTCATTAACATTGTCATCAAATTACCGACCACTTGCATATAGAATTTGCCACCGAGGATACCTCAAAGGTTTTCGATGGGATTGCAATCCGGGCTGCATTTAAGGAGAGAGATTTTTTTCGTTCATCGAGTCATTATGAAGCAGATGGGAAGTTTTGCGTAATAAGGAAAGGCCCTCCATACCATTATGCTTCCTTCACCAGACCATCGAGGACGTTCGAGATTAAATTTTTTTTCATCTGAGAAAATCAACTTTTGCTAATTTGTTGTCCACAATATGCGTTTACATGCGGTTTACTTTTCAATTTAGTCGATTTCCAGTAGCCTCATGTCGAATTTGACTTGTTTGGCGTGCTGAGATTTTGGTTAGTTCTTCTGTTAGGGCTTTTACACCACAAATTAGGCCCTTTTAAATAACTACGCTTTCAGATCGCCCAATTTTTATCCTTCCCCAATGTATATTTTTATAGATCGTTTATTAAACGAGTGTCCTTAAAATGATTAGCAGTTTTGAAAATGGTTTTAGCTTTGATATGTAAGAAAAAAATCAAAGGAAGTTTTCACGAATTTCTCTGCAAATACCAGCTACTAAGCAGACCGTTCTGATTTGCTTGAAATTTTGTAGGAAAACTTTTCTAAGAATATAAATACCATTGGTCTCAAAAAATGTATGAGTAAAATACGCGCTACAACGGTATTTCGGGGTACTAGTGTTTCCACTAAATTTGTGAATAGAATATATATCTATAATAATTGCATAATTAGCTACCAGCGCCGAGCGGTGGATTTGTGAACTAAATAGCTGATTACAAATTTGTTACTTTCTGTAAGACTTTTCGAATAAGCCACATGATTATGGGAATGACAAAAAAACTGCTTCCAGCGCAACAACAGTAGTTTTGAGAAATGAGGTGCCGGAGAAAAATATACGGCATTCTTTAATCAAGACCTTTTCAATGATGTACGACAAGTATACATTCTATAAACAAAATATTAGCTATCAACGCCGAAACTTTGGTTTTAGGAGCATAGGGCGTCTACTAGACTGGACCAGCGAACTTTATTTGAGGCTATTCTCTTTAGTTCCCCCCATGTCTTCTCGAGATGTTTTGCTTCAGTTAGCACCGTTCTTTTCCAGGTCACTGCTGGCCTTCCAACTTTCCTCTTTCCTTGCTGATTCCATTCTAATGACATCCTGGTTATGTCATTTGGTGGCTTTCTCAGCGTGTGTCCTATCCATCTTCATTTCCGCTTCCTAATTTCCTTTTCAATGTCTACTTGGTTTGTTTGTCGCAGTAGGTTTCACAGCCATACAACAGTACTGATTTTACACAGGCATTGAACAATCGTGTCTTGGTGTTTATTGACAGGACGGATGCATTCCAGATCTTATGGAGCATGTTAAACGTGTTTCTCGCCTTATTGATGCGTTGATTAATGTCTTCTTCCGTTTCACCTGTTCTTGATACAGTACAGCCAAGGTATACGAATTTTTCGACATCTTCTATTGTATCTTGGTTGATGCGAAGTGGTGTACTAATGCTTGTGTTCAGTCTCAGGGCCTTTGTCTTTCTTATGTTTATCTTGAGCCTAACATCTTGTGCTATTTCTGATAACTTCTGTAGCTTTTGCTGCATGTCTGCGTATTTGTGTGTTGGAAGGCATATATCATCTGCGTAGTCGATATCATTGAGTTTTCTGATTGGATCCCACTGAATTCCGTTTGGTGATGCGGTATCTAGCTTGCGCATGACATTATCTAGTACTATGAGGAACAGTAGTGGAGATAGTACACATCATTGTCTAACTCCTCGTGTATTGTAGTATATGCCACTCTGCTTTCCTTTGTGTTGGACTTTGTTTCCAGCATCCCGGTACATTTCTCGGATAAGTTCGGTTATTTTCCTCGCGATGCCTATTTCACAGAGTGCTTTCCAAATTGCGCTTCTATTCGGAATCGAATGCGCTTTTGAAGTCGACGAAGAGCAGATATAGTGGTAAGTTCCATTCGTTGGATTGTTCGATGATAATTCGGACTATGTTGATGTGGTCTGTACAGCTTTTTCCTGGTCTGAAACCAGCTTGTTCGTTTCTTGTGTATTGGTTCACAGTTGGTGAGATTCGTTCCAGGATGATCATTGCTAATACTTTCATTGTACTGTTGAGCAGGGAGATCCCTCGCCAGTTTTTGCATTATCTTAAGTCGCCTTTCTTTGGAATCGTTATGGTTAAGCGCTCTTTCCATTTTCTCGGAATTCTCCCAGTATTCCACACTTCTATTAATAGTGGTGTTAGTGCTTCTGCAGTTGCAAATGCGTCACCATTGAGTAATTCAGCTGGTATGTTGTCGGTTCCAGCGGCTTTGTTATTTTTCAGGTTCATTATGGCACCTGTAACTTCCCGCTCCGTTGGTGGATAGGTGTTTCTGGTTTCGTTATAGTTGTCATCTGAAAGCTCCTCAATTGGTTCGCTATCTACGCAGTTGTTCTCGCAGAACTCTTTCTATATATTTAGTTGTTGGTCGTCTGTAGTTAGGACTTGTCCATATGAATCCTTTATTTGTGGTGCATTTGTAAATTTTCCGGCGATCTTCTTATACATTGATGTAATGTGCGCATATTTCTATTTGCTGCCGCTGACTCGGTAGTCGTGAGAATGTCTTCTGTGTATTTCCTACGATTGCTCCTTGCCATTTTCTTCACTTGTCGAGCTGTATCTTCATATTGTCTTCGAATTTCCGCCGTATGTTGATTGCCTAATTGTATTTTAAGTTGGCGGCGTTCCTCGATTTTCTTCCACGTTTCATGAACTAAAGTGGTATCGTCAAAATTGTTGACTGATCCAAGACCTCACAAACGATACCTACTACACGATCCCTTTGAGGTAAAGATCTCAAAGCTATTCAGTTCTCCGACCAGTGGGTTTGAACCAGTTTCATTTTTATCAGGATTTTAATAATTTGGTTTTACAGATCCTGAATATTTATGAAAATTCATGTTAATATTCGTCTACTTTGTACTTTCTGAAAATGGTTTTGGTTATACAATCGCAACGGACCGAAAGGTGATGACAACACAATTTGGCTGGTGTTATTATATATATTTGGAACGTGTTTAATAAAAAGCCACTCAACGTCACTTACGACTCCTGGTAGGGTCATAACATTGTTTGGGGTATAGACTTGATTTTTAGAATTTAGACAATACTAGGTTTTTTTGTGAGTGTGAATCGAGCTTTATACTCTGGTTCACGTTTTGCATCCTTCTATCTAATGGCGTAAACGTCGTATTTATGTTGTTTTCTTGTTTTAGTGTGTGCGCTTGGTGCGCGGTCAGAAAGAGTGTGCAGGTGACGCACACGAAAAAGAAAAACAAGAAACATCAACGAACAAAATATTCTTTTTTGGTTGGTGCGAGAATTTTTTGAATCGTTGTTTCGAATATTGACGTTGTAAAGTCGATGTCCATTTTAAAGTAAAAAAAAAAAAAAGTATAGTTTTGGTTGATAAAGGCCTAGGTTGTAAGAAATTAATGTTATTTTTCTATTTTTGGAAATATTGAGTGAAATAATAAATGAGTACGAAAAATAGTAAAAGAAATTTTATTTGAAGTGTCAAGTCAACTGACCCAATTTTTTTTTGTTTGAGATTTTACGTGTATACCAAATCTCATAATATTGCGAGGAGACCGCCATCATTAATAGTTTGAGTTTTTTTAAATTTAATTTTGTGGAAAACAATTTAAAATTTTGAGTGTAATATAAAAATATATATATTTGTTTGGGGATTTTGCGGTGACGTCATAAATTGTTCCTCCAACGGGTAGAACAAATTTTCATCGAATAGTTAACGAGTATCATATTTTATCGGATGCCGTAATTAGTTTACGTGTACCATATCATCGAAGGGTACCGCCATTAACAACGGGCAGGAGTCCAACCTGCCATTGGCATTTTGTTGACCAAAGGCGGAAAGACGCCCAACGGTTTATTTTCAGTTAAAGGCGAAACAACGCTCAACGATAATTATTTTCGGCATTCATATCTGTTATAGGCTACAAGGCCGCAACGGTCCGGGTGTGGCACCACCTGTGGCCAAGGGTGGGCAGTAACGAATTACATGTATTTGAATTACGTAATGAAAATACAAAAGACACGGATTTAAATAGAAATGTTAATCTCAAAGCGATTTGCTTGCTCTGCCCTAAACCAATCGAAATTCGCGGGAGTCTAAAATCCACATCAAATTTTACTACTCATCTGAAGGTATAACTTTATAAAATTGCTTTCAGATCCGTACATAGATCAAAACTAACCAGAAAATATTTATATTATTTTTAATAAATTTTAGAGAGTCCATCCAGAATCAGTCGAATCATTTGAAAAATACAAAAAAGACAACAAAACGCCAGGCAGAAAAATTATGCTAATCAGGCCATCACACGCAAACAATTTAAAACAGACAACATTGGGAAATGATTTTTTTAGAAAAAAATAAAATAGGCAAGAACAATTAAATGAAAATATATTGAGCTACGTTATAAACAGTATGAAGCCTTTTTCAACTGTTGAAGATATAAATTTTATAAAAATTGTGAAAGGTACATAATTTTAAAATTTTAATTTGAATTTTGTTCAACATAATTTTTTTATATGGGTTTACTTTTGTTAGATTTGGATGCTGATGTCACAATTATGTCGAGAAGAACCTTGAGCCGAAAAATAGCCGATAGAGATGAATTTGTTCGATCAAATTTAAAAACAATCTTTAAGTGGATTCCGTTTGTATCAGCAACGGCTGATATTTGGTCTACTAAATATAGAAGCTACATGGGTGTAACTGTACACTGAGTAAGGAACTACGCATTTTTTTTTTACTAAATAATGTAAAGTAAAGTAGTCAATTTCAAATTATCAACATTTTATAGATAGAACCAAAAACACTAGTTAGAAAGAGTGCAGTTCTTACATACATACGAAAAAATTGCGGAAATTCTGATTGAAATCACACGGAAATTTGATCTAAACCAGCAAAAAATAATGTCAACCGTGACGGACAACAGATCGAATTTTGTTAAGGCATTTAAAGAGTTTTGTTATAGATGTGATGATGAAATAGATTCATCGGATATAGTTCAAGTTGACAATGGTTTTTAAAATCGAAGTTTAAAATAAACCAGAAACGTATTTCCAAACACAAATTTTTTTATGTTTCTGTAGATTTAGACACCGATATTGAAGATGACCTACCAACCATTACCAGAGCGCCATATTATACGACCAAACGCAGAAGAAATGCACAACGATGATTTGACATATGCATCAAATGTAGTCAAAGATGTTTCGGAGACAACGTTTTTATTACCACTCCATTTACGATGCGCTAGTCACACATTAAGCCTGTTGGCAACGGCGGACTATATTAAAATTTTAAAAGACAAACCCACAACATCAAAAATCCATTTTTTGGCTATTGGAAAGTGCACATTTCTGTGGAATGCTGCGAGACGGCCTAAGACTGCCGAAATTATTAAAAGTACCATAGATACACAATTAATATTTCCAACAGCAACCAGATGGAATTCTTTGTATGATACAATCCACCATCTTTTAAAACATAAAGAAAAACTAAATATTTTATTTACTAAAATCGGAATTCATTGTGCGTTCAAGCAACTAGAACTGGAATATTTAGAAGAATGCTGTTTTATTTTTAAACCAATTGCTTTAGCCTTAGATAGCCTCCAGGTGCAAAATGATTGCTACTATGGACAATTATATCCGACGTTATTTTCATTGAAAATAAAATTAGAGAGACTGCAATCTCAAAATGTACTTCGATACTGCAATGGGTTGCTAACAGAGCTTATTAAATGTTTGGAACAAAGATTTAAATTATTTTTTGAATTTTCACCTGAAATGAATCATGCTCTTATAGCTACTTGCTTACATCCGCTTTTCAAAATGAGATGGTTACCAGATATTGATAACGCTACAAAAATTAAAATTCAAAGTATTTGTTTAAATGCAATTGAAAAAAATAAAAGAGATCACCAACTTTTGAATGGATCGCTTAGTTCTAGTGGAGATCTTGATCAGGAAGACGATGCTAAAAGTTTCTTCGTTTTCGACTCTACCTCAAACCACCAACAAGCATTAAATAAATCAAACCTGGAACTGGAATTTATTAAATACCTGGGCGATAAAAATAAATCATTTGAAATTTTAAACAATTACCCGAATATAAAAAGAGCTTTCGCGAAGTACAATGCGAGCCTTTGTTCATCTGCACCAGTAGAGCGATTATTTTTTCTTGCTGGCTTTATAAATTCACCAGCCAGAGGGTCATTATCAGATGGTGTGTTTGAAAAGTTAGTCTTTTTGAAAGGTAACCAAGAATTTGTATCTAAATAAATGAAACAATTAAAATTGTTGTAGTGTAATAAGAGTACCGTGATTGAACCTCCAGCTGTTCGAATGTGAATTTCATGTCTTCAAGTTTCTCTCAACTATTTTTGGTTGAGTGATTTCGGTTCCTTTCAATTTTTTTTTAAATTTTCAATTTGTTTTATATGCGGTGGAATCTAGGACTCCGCATATCTCTAGAAACTCCACGACCTTTCACATTAGCCGGCAAAATATACAGCGCGTGGAGACCTCTGCAGGGTTAATTCTGCTAACGGAATTGGGCTTCTTAATTCCGTTATAATGCCCTAGCTAGAGAGTCGCGGCAGAGCCCTGATTGTTTGATCTCATTCTGGTTCTGGGAGGTCATCAGAAGTCATATGAAGGCCAACTGGGACATATATACCATGGCTCTTCAGCCTCCGTGCTACTTAATATTGATGTACTTGGATTTCACGGTAGAAACCATTCTTAGCACCTGCAGTCAAAACCCAGTTTTTTTTATAAATCCCGGTTTTCAAAATTCCGGTATTCAAAATTTCGGTTTTGTATAAAAAAATACCGATTTTTAGGAAATGTGGGAAAATGTGACTCTTAAATGATTTTTTGACAAATTTCAAAAATGAATTTGCGATAAAATTCTAGAAAATGGCTAATAGGGATGGAATTTGGCCATTTCTTAACAGATTTTGTTGAAATTCGATACGTGCGATAGAAATGGGATTCTAAAATGATTTTTCGATAAAGCGGTCAATAGAGATGGAACTAGGCCATTTCTAAACCGATTTTGTTGAAATTCTACACGTGCGATGGAAATGGATTTCTAAAATGATGCAAGTACAAAATCTTGCAACTGCAAAATCTTGCATAACAAAATGATGCGAATATTATTCTTTTTAGTAGGTATCATTAATAGATTCTATAAAAACCGCTCCTACGTGCTTGAAAGAACAAATTTTGAATTTGAATAATGATCAATCGCATGCGTATGTTTTGCTTTAAATTTCTTAGCAAAATGGTAATTCTAACTGTTTTGCAGTTCTTAATGCGATCAGAGAAGACAAATATATATCGTCCAGCCATTGCAGGAAACTGGAGAAGGCCTTAGCTGCCACTTTCTTAAAAGTTATGAGAGAAAAGTCAGGTCAGGACTCCCTCCGATTTGTCGAGACGGACAGTGGGACTGAAATTGTGTCAAGTTGATAAATTGTGCCGGCCAACGGTCACTGACCCTGTAAAAAAAGGCTGTAGAGAGCCTAGGTGAGGTCTGACACGGTGTTATAGAATAGAAGTATTTGCTAGAGAGGATATCCTCTGCAGGCCTAGAGCGAGAGCTTGGATCCCGGTGGAATCTAGTGGAAAGAAATTCTGAAAATGCTAAAAATTAGCAACCCTAAACTGCCGACCGCCGACTGAGAGTGGCATATTGAGAGCGCCGATACTGCTAAAGGCCCCAGCTGACAACATGAACATCATGGAACTGAGTGAGGAGGTAGAAACACCTCTCTAAAGATACGGAGCACACCTAATTTTGAGGTTCCTGCAGATTAACCTCCATCACTCCAAGGCAGCTTCAGCATAGAGATGGATAGTCAAAATCTCTTGCTAATATCAGCTTACCTTTCATTTTAGACCCTATAGAAGATCCAAAGAACTATCTATACGTAGCTTGAAGCCTTATAAGTTGTCAGGATCCAATAATATTATACTGGTAGTTGTCCAACAAACGACTGACTTATTCTTGCCGTGGCTGGAACTTATCTTCAAGGGCAGCCTAGAACTCTACATTACATTCCTAGTAAATGCGTCCTAAACACTTTGGACTTATAACTGTCGCCCCTTATCTACTCAAAATTTTGGAAAGACAGATGGAAGCCCACAACAGAAGTTCTATTGAGCCAAATAGGCTATTGAAATCCCAATATGCATATTGCAAGAGGAAATCTGAGGTAGCTACTCTAAACTCCCTTATTGCTCCTATCGAGAAATCTTTTGATCAAAAGGAATACTCCATGATTTTTTTTATCGATATAGAGTGGCATTTAACAACGTTAGACCAGAGGCAATCTCACAAGTACTCTCCTATCTATGTATGGACGAGTCACTCGAAGGCTGGGTAGATCAAATGCTTAAAACCTGGGTCGTAACCACTAGCCTTGGTGAGTCCTCTACTAGCAGAATTGTGAGTAGAGGCGCTGAAAGGATTGAACTACAACTTTCAACAATTGTCCTGCTATTATTGTACACACTGTATGATTCACTTTGTCTGCACACTATCGCATTAATCATTGCTTCATCTCATTCCAACCGGTATACCATCCGCAACAATTAACCCGCTAAAACTTGATTTAGGTCTATAAAGTATAGGGGAAATTGATATGACAAACAAATTTTGATTTCTATTTGAATATTGCTTTGTGATGCATATTGTTAAATCAGTCTTCTTCCAAATTTTCAACGTGAATTCATTTTCCACAGAGGCCAATATGCACTGAGATGATGCGTTGATTGTTTTATTCTTTTTATATGTCGGAAAAGCAGCTCACGTAAATCCGTTAATTACTCGAAAGACCACGCCCATTTCTCCTGTAGCTTTAGTCGGCAAACTTGCTGCTATCGGGAACCATAATTAGTGGATCTGTTAACGCTGGCTTCGAATTTGTTACGCAAAATTTTAAGCGAGCGTTACAGTGGCGCCCAACGTGTGTGAAAGACACAACATAATTGTTTATGGTCAAATTAGTTTTTTTATTAAAGTAATTTATTTTGGGTTAGTGACATGCTGTTCGCAATATATTCCGTTATTAACGTTTTGATTTACATTGTCCGTAAGAAGTATGTTCACGTAACTATTTCTGTTGCATTGATTTTTTTTTTGTTTATTTATCTTCAAGTATTGGTATAGATTGAAAAGCGCAAAATATTTCCGTCAATGTGACGTTCGGAAAATGATTCCTATCGAATGATTTTGTAAGTGAAGTTCATTATTAATACCATCAACGTTTTCTTTATGATCCTTAATTGGAAAATTAATCGTAGTACAGTGAAACCTCCCAAAAGCGATTACTTACGGGACTCTAAATCTTTGGTCAATTTACGGAGGTGGTCGGTATGAAGAAACTTCTCTGAATAGTGACCAAAATTATATTTCTGGAGTTTAGTCTTTTTATAGAAGTTTTGACAAATGGTAAATAAAACAAAAGTATGTATATTATGTACATTAGGGTGGTCCTTGTTTGTATTGGGCGGAGAAAATGTAGAGATATATATCGGGATACTCCCTGGAAATGTGAGGTTATGCTAAAAAGTTAAACAGAAAAAGTATTGGGTTAATCGAAGATGGTTAGAGGTCGCGACTTGAGCGCGAAGTTCGATAAAACGGTACAGTGAAACTTGTCAAAGCCGGAATCATGCGGAGCCGAATAAAATTTCCGCTACTGGGAAGTTTCCGGCTCTCGAAAGTTCTTAGCCAAATTTTCTCTAAATTAAGGTCTAGTTTTAGGTTTCAATGTACATACATAGGCTGCGGGCCAATAGTCGAGTAAATCGTTTACTATGGTAAAAATCGAATTTAGAATTAATTTTTCGATCAGTTTGCCATAGAGTTTTTGAAAAATAAATTAATTTACCGAAAAATTTACTTAAAATTGACTTTTACCTGACTATTGGCCCGCAGCCATAGTACGTATTTTATTTAATACAATTCATATCAAAAAAATTCAGTTACGTATTCAATGCAACAAGAAGCGTCGTTAAAATAAAAATACATATTTATATTTATACATAAATGTATGTACATTACACACTATAGTATATAAAGGGGTTTCCAATAAGAATGATACAATTTAAAAATTAAAAAAAAAACGCAAAAATTATTCAGTGAGACCAAAATTTCTTTTTTATTTGAAAGGTTACATTATGCCATTATGTATGGAAAATAACATCATTTAAATGACCACCACGACTTCTCCTGGGAGGATAATCAAGTGGACCAAATCTTGAGATAATTTCATCACCAAATTTTGTTTTCAATAAATCGATTGTTAAGGTGGCTGCATGGTAGGTGGCACCCTCTTGTTGAAATCACATATCTTCCAGATTATTCTCAACAACAGCAGGAAATAAAATCATTTAACATTGTTCTGTATCCGTCTACATTGACTGTTCTCCTTCGACCATTTTCTTCAAAGAAATATGGAGATGGACCAATCACTCCACCAGCATGAATTGCACACCACACAGTGACTTTATCTGAACGTAATGGTGTCTGAACAGTTTTGTCTGGATTTTAACCAAAAATGAGCTTCATCACTAAATAAAAAATTTCTATAAAAACGTTCATCATTTTCAAGCTGTTCAAAAACAAAATCAGAAAATAACGACGTTTATGGTGGTCTGATGGCTTGAGTTCTTGAACCAGTTGAATTTTGTAAGGATGTAAACCTAAATCTTTTCTTAAAATTCTCCATGTTGTTGTTTGAGAACGATTTAATTGTTGAGAACGACGTGGAACCTATAAATTTGGATTGCTGCTACTTAATCAATATTCTCTTGTGTGCGTGCATTTATTTGTCGTACTGGTACTCTTGTATCGTGTAAAGAAAATTCACTTCCAAATTTGTCTACAACACGACGAATAGTGAGTCGATTAACTGAATAATGTCGTGCATAAATTCTTCTTAATTTTCTCTATGTATGATAGCACAAATGAGCACTGATTTTGATAAAACAATTTAACAATTTCTAAACGTTGTTGAAGCGTGTATCTTTCCATGATTAAATGACATAACCTACTGAACAAATGACATAAAAAATGTCAAAAAATAATACGCAGTGTTGCCATTATAATCGTTTTAAATTGTATCATTCCTATTGGAAAACCATTTACATACATAAATACATTAATGAAAAATTCAATTCATTTAAATATAAATTTAAAGAAATAGTGCATAACCGCGTTTACAAAATTATCCATCGTTGCTTTCGTCAGTTTACTAGTTGCACATTTGGAAATGATGAATAATTTAGACTCCTCGAGCTTCCTCCAGTTGCTTGATTATCGCGATTTTGTTAGCAGTTAAAATATCGGCTTTGCCCGATGATTCAGCACTGTTCGAGCTTTTCCTGTTTCTTCAGATCTTACAGATAAAGAAGCTGAGCGGGACATCAACTCATTCAATATTACGTCATTTTCAAATTGCTAAAAAATCAAACGCATTATTGTTATGATCGCCATATATAGCCTGAATCATATTCTGCAATTCCCCTGTTGGAATAGGATCATCTTCGATTGTTTCAACAAATTCGTCCCAAACAAATCCGCATTTTTTGAAACATTTTGTGATTGGTTCTGGTTTAGTTTGTTTTATTGAATGCACAATAAAGTAAACTGTTTCCAATATATTGGTCTGTTTCGTTTAATCAGGTGCTTTTGGCAGTGTATCCATTGCAGACAACAGTTTTTGAGGAAAAACTTTTCTATAGTTGAATTTTAAATTTTCAATTATACCGGCATCTAAAGGTTGTAGAGAAGCTGTAGTATTGGCCGGAAAAAAGATCAATTTTATATTTGAGAAATTTTTGCGTGGATGACACATTGCATTGACGAAAAACAGCAAAATGTTTGTTTTGCTAGATCATTTCGTTGTTAAAACCCCATAGAAATTGTTCAAAGATCGCAGATATCGTCCGAAATGTTCGACGGGTAAAGATCTTTTGCCTATTCTTTTAAACGCAAGTGGATTATTCGAATACCTATTAAAACGTATAAAATTAGTTTCCGCCGTACACAAGTACAAAATAATGAAAACTTTAATTTTCGTTCCAAAAAGTTGTTCCTGCTTCCGGGTTTGAGAAGTTTCCGGTATATACAAGTTCAATTTAGAATAAAATTTCATTCTGGGGAAAATAATTCCGCGTAATAAAAGTTTCCGGCACATCAAAGTTCCGGCTTTGACAAGTTTTACTGTATTTTTTAATTTTGCATTTTCAAACGAACAGAAAAATTATTAAAAACAATTTCTCAGCCTAAATGAAAATTATTATAAATAGAGGTAATATCATAGGATAATTATCTTTCCATCAAAGATATCAAAAATCGGTTAACAAATAGCGATTTTATTGCCAATTTCCAAAACTAATAAAAACCCAAATAATAAAAGGCTTTTTTTAGATCCTGGATTTTAAATTAAATGCTATGGCCAATATGTTTCATTGTATTGTATAATATATAAACAAGAGAAATACAAAATAATTTCAGTTTAAATCCAAATCTCTCGAGAAATAGACACAAATTTGTAATAACTAAATCTAGCCCGTTTAACAGTTTTATTAATCTTTTTAAGAATGTGCTACTAAGGTTTACAAAATGGCAGATAATGTACGGTCCACTATAAAAATTTATTTTCTTGGCCACGAGTACTGTCAAATTATTGGTGCTAAGTTACTCTCAAAAAAGCAAGTGATGTGCTTCTTTTGACCATCACCGTACTGTAAAATTAGCTATTCGTAAAAGTGCAGCTCTGACAATCCTAAAATTATCCATTTTTTGGACAAAAGTGTGAATTCCAGTGAAAAAGGAACAACACTCTATTGAAAATGGGAAAAATTGCATGATGAGTGGAAAAATCTTTTAAAGAATAAAAACAAACCTTCAAAATTTACTGTGAAAGAGAAAATGCCTTTAATAGTAAACTGGATGATACTTTCGATATCGCATATACCGATTGTCCATGATGACCAGTGAAGACGACAAGCGATTCCTCTTGACGTAGCGTAAAAAAGGGCATCCTGGAAATTTTACTGGAACCAGAGAATATGAAATTGACAAAGAAAAGCGGAAATCGGAAGGTTTGGAGGCAGAAAAAAAATCGTAAACGAAGATACCTTGAAGAAAAAAGTAAATCAATTCCAATAGACCCACAAGCATTGTTTTCTTCATCGGAGAGTGATAGCGAAAGCATATCTGATAATAGCATGAGTTTCGAAAATATTGATTTGCTCGTGCTAAGCGAAGAAAGAACCTCCTCTAGGGGCACATGTTTCATTACTCCTAGAATATTATCAGCTTTGGGTAAGTGGAAGGCTATTGATCGTGCAGCACACTGATTAAATAGTGTCGTTGAAGAAAGTCTTGGACATTCTATTGATGAGCTCGCTTTGAATCGAACAACACTGAGGTGTCTTCATGAAACAAATAGAGTAGAAAGAGCAGCATCAGTTAAATCGATTTTCAAGTTTACAACAGGCATACATTGGGATGGAAAGTTACTTGCGGAGTTATTTGGAACGGAGGCCGTGGATCGTTTCTCTGTTTACATTTAAAAAAAATACTTTTGGTCATATTAAAGGAGTTGATTTGATTCGCATAACCCCAAATATACTGGTCGCTTAACAGAATAGGGAGGTGGTCAGGTTAAAGAGAATTTTTAGAACAAATTTGTATGGTTAATGTGTTGGTACTGTAGAAAGGTGGTCTATTTAAGGAGGTGGTCAGAATGGAGAGGTGGTCACATTGGGAGGTTTCACTGTATATTTAGTTTTTTTAGTGGTTTTTGTTTATCACTCAGTGCGCATTGCTTCCCCATGGATTAAGAATTTACCCCTATTTAATCGAGCAATATATTACATAATATAAACTTTTTGAATATTATAAATTATTACTTTGTTAGACGTGATTAAAATTAGCAACTTTAGTATAATTACTAGTTTAGCTGAATAATTATCAATATGCACCCAGAACACTTAGATTTTAATGAGTTTGAACTAGAGTGTGAAATTCGAGAAATCGTTGGAACGCCTAGCCTAGTGTCAAATTAGAGAAATTAAAGGAATCTATTGAATCAGAGAAGAATCATTCTGTATTAATTCGAAATAAGGCACATGCTGCAGCTCGGAAAAATCCAAAACGAGAAATTTCAAAAATTTCCTTTAAATTGAGAGATCTATCTATCTTTAGTAACGCAAGAGGCAATTACTTGCAAAAACGAAACTAGATTAAAACGTACTTTATCTCGGTTACATCACGTACTTGATAGATTGAATCGTATAAAAAATTCCAAAAATGTCTCAAAAGAGTATCAAACCTTATTGGACAAATGTTCGCAGGTTATGGGTATCTGTAGAAAAGTTTTAGCCAAAGAATTGGAACCGGGCACGTCTATTAATCAGTTAAAGGAGGTGGCTGTGGAAGATCTTGGGCCAGAATCTTCGGATTCAGCTAGCGATACAGCACACGATAATAATGATCAATTCGAAAACAGTCGTTCCGATTTTTTTTCTTCCAGCCCAAAGTCTCGCATCCCTAACCAAATTCACAATCCCAGGCATGCTGCTTCTCGGTAGAATATTTCATTTGACGGATCACCAAAAGGCACACCTATTAAACGCTTTCTATTTAAAGTTGAGCATATGGCTGAATCAGAAGGGTTTTCTGCGAATCAGCTTATTACTGACTTAAGTTATGTATTGAAAGGTACAGCCGCGGATTGGTATTGGACGTATCTCGAACAAAATAAAAATATAACTTGGTCTAATCTAAAGGTTGACCTAATTCAGCGGTTCCAAGATCGCAGATCTGACCATGAGATCCGGTATACTCTGGAGTCCAGAAAACAAAGGATAAAAGAATCCTTTTATGATTTTTATCAAGATCTGCTTGGTATATCTCTGCAAATGGAGAACCAAATTTCTGATTCTGAACTAATGTACATTATGCGTCATAATATGCGGGCAGGCCTGCAGGACAAATTAGTAGATCAGCATTTTTCAACGCTAAGTCAAATGGTACAAAAGTGTGTGACCTATGAAGATACATGGACCAGAACAGGTTTTGTTCCCGAAATTTTGAGCACCAAGCGTTCAGTGTATGAAATCGATCATGATCGATACTCGACTCAACTAGAATACGATGACGAATTATGTGAGATGAGTTTTTCCAAGCCTGCTTTTCAACGAAAACATCCAACCCTTTTTACGGCGCGAAAATTCATCGATTAATCCTAAGAAATGTTGGAATTGTTACCGTGAGGACCATTTCTTTAAACAATGTTCAGTTCCACTGACTCACAAATTTTGTTTCGGTTGTGGAACACCTGATAGATTGTACCCAGAGTGCGTCCCTTGTCTGAAAAGAAAACATTCGGGAAACGTAGTGAAGGGGATGGGGTTAACCAAAAGTCCATCCCCCAAGAAACAGTTAGAGGTAATAGATGCTGCGAGCAACACTGATCCGGAATTAGCAAAGATGCCGCCAATCAAACAGATCTGATAGACATTCATCAATTAGTAGATCGGTGTACCCAAACAGATTTCTCTTTAACTAATTTTAATGGTAAACAATATCAAAACCGTAATGAACGGTACTGGAAATTGCGCGAACGAATGAAATCTTTGATTGCGGAATCTTTGTTAACCGATATTATTGATCCACGCCCGTATGCGGAGGTGGAACTGTTGGGTGCAACTTATAAGGGACCGCTAGTGGCCGGTTGGAATCCATTCTTGGTCATGTTCGCATTCCAGTTACGTTCGCAGGTCAAACTCACTTTGTAACATTTCCTCTTGCACCAAACTTAAAACAAGTATTATATTTGGGAATTGACTTTTGGGATTTGTTTAAGATTAAAATCGTTCTTCCTTTAAAACTACAGGGTACACCCCAAACATCTGAACACAGATTGTCTCCGGCGTGTAAGATATCAAAACTTGATGATGAACTTGATTCTTCCCTCGAACAAAATGTTTATCATGACCTTTCACCAGAACAAAAATCCATGCTGCATCTTATCGTACAAAAATTTCCATCATCTGCTGTATTAGGGTTAGGCCGCACACATTTAGTGTCACATGAAATAAACATTGGCTTATCGAAGCCAATCAAACAAAGATATTACGCCGTATCACCCGCTGTGCAAGCAGAAATGAATAGGGAAATCGATAGGATGCTGGAAATGGGAGTAATAGAAGAGAGTAGTAGTTCGTGGAGCTCCCCCATCGCTGTGGTGCGCAAACCGAATGGCAAAGTTCGATTGTGCCTCGATGCGCGAAAATTGAATGAGGTGACAGTAAAGGATGCTTACCCTCTGCCTCTCATCAACGGGTTGCTAAGTCGTCTTGACAAAACTCGAGTAATTAGTACTCTTGATTTGAAGGACGCCTTTTGGCAAATACCGTTAGATGAGGGGTCAAGGGATAAGACAGCCTTTGCTGTCCCAGCTCGGCCATTTTACCAATTTAGAGTAATGCGATTTGGACTGTGCAACGCGCCACAGACGATGTGTAGGTTGATGCACCGAGTTATTCCGCATGAACTACACTCTCAGGTTTTCGTATATTTAGATGACCTTCTAATACCTAGTGAGACATTTGAAGAGCACCTGGTTTTATTAGAAAAGGTAGCTAAGCTTTTAAAGAATGCAAATCTTACGATTAATATCGAAAAAAGTAAATTTGTGCTAAAGGAAGTTCGCTATCTTGGATATGTAATTGGTGATGGGGTATTAAAGGTTAGTCCGGAGAAGGTTGCTGCTATAACGTCTTATCCTCAGCCGAAAACCGTTCGCCAGGTGCGAAGGTTCTTAGGGTTGTCCGGGTGGTACCGCCGGTTTATACCCCGGTATTCCGAAGCTGCGGCACCACTTACAAACCTGTTGAAGAAGAACAAAAAGTTTGTCTGGGATGAACATGCCAACTTAGCCTTTGAAAACTTAAAGTCATCCTTATCATCTCCGCCAGTTCTGTGCAATCCCGATTACATGCGGCCATTTTATATACAGTGCGATGCCTACACGACTGGTGTTGGCAGTGTATTATTTCAAAAATCCGATGAACATGAAGATAAACCGATTGCTTTTATTTCACAGAAGCTCAACGCGGCCCAGCGTAACTATAGCATAACCGAGCTTGAGTGCTTTGCGGCCGTTTTGAGTGTAAAAGAATTCCGGCAGTATATTGAAGGTTTTCCTTTCACGATCATAACTGATCATGCAAGCTTTAAATGGCTTATGAGCCAAAGGGAGCTTACAGGAAGCCTTGCCCGGTGGAGCCTCCAACTACAGAGTTTTAATTTCACAATTAAATATAAAAAGGGTAGTGAAAACTTGGTTCCAGATGCGCTTTCTCGGCAATATATGGATGCAATTGATTCTATTAGTTTTAACGATGCAAATCGTATTCCGGTTGATTTGAATTCAGAAGAATTTTTAAATTCGGACTACCAGTCTATGGTTCAAAGCATCGAAAGTGAAACAAATCGTGTCTCGAATATGAAAGTAGTTGACCATCGAGTATTTATTAAACCTGGAAATTGCAACGATGAATCATTGTCTTCGGATCTTCCCCAATGGAAATCAGTTGTTCCGCTCGGTATGATTCAATCAATAATAAGAACTGCGCATTGTCCACCTACTTCGGCACATTTAGGAGTGCGTAAAACCTTAGAGCTCATTCGACGCTTTTACAATTGGAACCATATGGCAAAGGACGTAAACGATTTTGTATCTAAGTGCGAGATATGTAAAATGTGTAAGACCGTAAATAATACTTGTCGTTCACCAATGGGAAATTATATTCCAGTTACACGTCCGTGGCAAAAACTTTATATAGATTTCCTTGGACCCTATCCGAGATCAAAGCAGGGTAATACGTATTTGTTTGTTGTATTAGATCAATATTCGCGATTTGCATTGCTTGAACCTATGCGAGTTGCCACCACAAGAAACGTAATCAAATTCTTAGAAAATAAAATCTTCTACGTATTTTCTGTTCCGGAAGTCATTTTAAGTGATAATGGAAAACAGTTTTGTTCGACCCAATTCACAGATTTCTTAATAAAATTTGGTGTGAAGCAAGTTTTAACCCCAAAATATTCACCCCCAATATCTCCGAGCGACTTAACAGATCGATTTTATCTAGTATACGATCCTATATACGTCAAGACCACTCTACTTGGGATGAACAAATTCACACAATCGGATCGGCACTTCGAAATGTGACACATCAGAGTATGAACCGGTCTCCGCATTTCACAGTATTTGGGAATCATTATATTGGACATGGATCGGACTATCTATTATTGCACACACTTACACTGCTGGATGACAATGCAGTTGAACTTACCAACTCTGATCGATTGACGTTGGCACAGAGAAGCATATTAGAAAACTTGAGGAAAGCTTACAACCAAAGTTCGCATTACTATAACTTGCGTAGTCGTCCTCGAAAATTCCAAGTTGGTCAGGAAGTGTTTGTCAAAAACTTCACACAGAGTAGTGCTCCAAACAAATTTGCATCTAAGCTAGCTCCAAAATACACAAAAGCCTATATTCACAAGCCAATTGGAAATGTAGCATATGAATTGCGTGACTCTAATGGAAAATTAATTGGAGTTTACCATATAAAGGACTTAAAATAATGTATATGTTGATGTAAAAGTGTAGATGTCTAACATGCCCAGCTATTTGAGACTCCTTCTCGGATGTGGGTCGTCCCCACGAGTTGAAAGGATTGAACTACAACTTTCAACAATTGTCCTGCTATTATTGTACACACTGTATGATTCACTTTGTCTGCACACTATCGCATTAATCATTGCTTCATCTCATTCCAACCGGTATACCATCCGCAACAATTAACCCGCTAAAACTTGATTTAGGTCTATAAAGTATAGGGGAAATTGATATGACAAACAAATTTTGATTTCTATTTGAATATTGCTTTGTGATGCATATTGTTAAATTAGTCTTCTTCCAAATTTTCAACGTGAATTCATTTTCCACAGAGGCCAATATGCACTGAGATGATGCGTTGATTGTTTTATTCTTTTTATATGTCGGAAAAGCAGCTCACGTAAATCCGTTAATTACTCGAAAGACCACGCCCATTTCTCCTGTAGCTTTAGTCGGCAAACTTGCTGCTATCGGGAACAATAATTAGTGGATCTGTTAACGCTGGCTTCGAATTTGTTACGCAAAATTTTAAGCGAGCGTTACAGCGCACCGACAACTTGGATGTTATCCCATTTCCTTTGGAACTTGGAGGGGTGTAACTTTAAGGTGGTTGCTTATGGGGATGGTGTTGTGATTGATGTCTTCGGTAAATATTCTTACACCTTAAGACAACGCATGCTAAGTGCCTCTTTCTAATTTGGGCTAACAGTTGCGGTTTAAACATAAAGTGTAGCTTAAATGGTCTTGGATTGACTTTCACTGATAAAGCGAAGTATGAGGGTCTCGGACGTAAAAGTAAGTTTGAAGAAAGAGTAAAGAATGCTACAATAGCGCTTTATTTCTCTAAAAGTGCCATTGGAAAAACCTTGGAGCACATCTACTCAAGCAGTGGAGATTCTCTTTCGTCTCACACTCCTAGATATACTAGGTACACAAATGACATCGAGCTCAGCTATTCGGCTAAACCGTATGCGCATGTGGAACTGTGGCAATACGGGGGTAGGATTTTCTGAGAACAATTAAATGTAAACTGCTCTTTATGTCTCCTGGACTAATAAAGCGTGTTGTTGAGGTATAATGTAATACACTGTAACGAATATTCGCATTTTTATAGACAGTCAGGCTTCAATTAAGACGCTCAAATCATATTTCTTTACGTCGAAAGTAGCCCAAAATTGTCCTCCATCTCTTAACGAGATGGCAGATCAGTTCAACATCCACTTGATGTGGGTGCCAAAGCATTTCAATATAACGGGAAATAAAACGACGGATGAACTCGTTCGACAAGGCACAACCTGCTTCATTTCACCAAGCAGGGCAGATGTTAATATATCGCACGGTACGTGCAAAAGACTGCTTCAAGAGGAAGCTAGAAGAACAATGAACGATAGATGGTGTAATAGTACATTATGCGCAATGATTAGTTAAAACTAGATCTGTCAAGACCCAGCCGGATGACATGTCGGTATAGTGGTGGGTGCTGATCTCTTCATATGATTACTGTAGCAGTTGCGAGGATGAATGGAAGGAAGAAACTGTTCTCCGCTTAATTTGCACCTGTCCGGGTCTGGACGTCAAGGATATTCTACACATCGTTGAGACCTCAAGATGGTTCGATGAGTAGCTGAGAAGAGAAAACAAGCGCTTCAGGAAGAAACACTAGCCTTTACAAATAAAACAGGGACGAATATAGTCACATGTAGTGAAAAACGGCAAATTTGGTGAATAATTTGATTAGCCACGTCAAAATACTTCAATTTCTTTACGACAGCGAAATTTAGAAACGTTTACTAGACTGTATTTTTGAGGATTTTGCGTGAAGGCTGATTGTCTACTTTTGTAGAAACTACAAGGATAAGGATGAAGCAGAAACAATGGACGGAGGGCATTGTTTGCCCAAACGTGAAGTTTTTTGCATAAAAGTTGAATGACTCATTTTGAAAAACAAATTTTGGCTTCAACTATTCAGCAGCCAATTAATCAAGTGCCCTCATGATAATACCCGTAACCTCAAACCACTTTGAGGTAACAAAAATTTCTAATTTTATGGCACGAAAATGCAAAACGGCCATAATTATTTTCCCATGTGGCAAAATATATCTTTAATTTACCACAGACAACATCTTTGAATAACGCGGCATCCCGTGGTCAATTTTTATAACCTGCTGGCCACTTTATCATGCATCAATTAGAATATCAAAGTGACAATAAGCATTCTACGAAATTATATCACACTCCCACAGTGCATTCGACAAAAATTAGTTTTGATTAAAAGAGTAAATTCTAATCATCTAACCCATACACATCAACACTTAACAAACATAGATTAGACGACGACATTGAATAAAGTCACATATGTATATGCGAGATGATAGTAGGTAGTTGCTTTTTGATATTTATGTATGTACATTTCTAATTTCAATTACACGCATATTTAAATGCGCGAGTTCAACGATCTCTGTGTGCGGATGACAATTTGTGTATACGAGAATCACACATACATGACGAAACAATATAGGAATGAGTGACATTCGGTCAATAAATTTGGACAGACAGCAAAAAATGTATATTCTAGACAGAACACAAAAATATTTTGTGTAAAGTGGGGTGTAAAAAATTCTGAGCCAGACACACCACCTTAAATACAGGATGAGTTTACAATTTTGTTTAGGTTGATTTTTGCTGTAAACATACACAACGTGTAAAAGTAGACTACCAACGTTAATCGATATCAAATTATCAAAAATATGTAATTTACTATATATTTTTATCAACCATACACAGCCAAAAATAGAAAAACGCCAATTAGCAAAATTTCGCCGCCGCGCGTATTTCGTTGTCAAGGGTGCGTGCAAATCATTCAAGTTCATGAGAATGAAATTATTTATGAGTCGATGCTCGATATAAGATTTTTGAGAATTTGTCACAAATTTTTGCAGGCCATATTTTTACCGCCGCACCGCGCATTATTCCGATGGAAGGTTGATTTCTTATATACATAATCGTGTACTCGTCTATTAGATTCATATCCGTCGTTTTCTAAATATGTAAATAAATAAATTTTCAGATTTTATTTAAAATTACAATTTTAAATTAAATTTACAAAAAAAAAATAATAAAATTTGCATGAAATATGTGTCACTGAATATGAACTCTTGACTTATTTATTCCAAAATACAGAAATTCCAACTCGCCAATGTGTATGGATGTAAGAATATATAACACGAATTTATAAATAAAATTATTTATCACCAAATTTGTTGTTTTAGAAATTGATAAGACGAATACAAAAATGATAAACCTTAATATTTACTATATACTAGTAAAGTAATCAAGGATTTACAATGTAAATTGATCTGTTCATTGAAAGTGAACTCATCGTAAAAACTTCATTAATCTTAAAAATGGGGTTGACAATCGATTTGCCGTGAACAGTGCGGCGTCCATGAATTTATTGTGTATGTCCGGTTGATATGCCTACAGGTCATGACCGGACAAGTAGAATCAAGATCACCACCACATTTCTTACTGATTTTCAAACCGCCTTGTGCTTTAAGTCCAGCGATTCAAAACTATTAATGATATCAATCATGTAAATCTGACTCTCTTAGCCTGCAGATAATATGTGTCTAAAAAGCGAACATAATATGGTTCCGGATGGTCTGCTTTCGGATGGTAGGATTATGTCAGAATTCGATGTGAGAATAAGATCATCTCGAGTTCAGTCCTGAGATTATGCATTTGAATTGTGATTCTTGGTATTATAAAGAGAGAGACACTTGTAAATATGTGGTCATTGAAAAATATTTTATTTACGATTTTGGGCGTACTAAAACCATTTGTATGTTTTTGAATCCACCATTTGGAACCACGAACTTATTATGTTCAGTATTTGACTGACGAGTTTTCTATTAACTATTGAGACAGTTAGTTGGCGGGAAAACTTTTTTCCAATTCTGTCAGTACAAAAGTCATTTCTGATAAATTAAACTCAATTAAATGTAATATTAGTTGCTTTTCAATCGACCACCGCAAGTACTTGTAAGTGCGAAAAATGTGTATTGGCTAAAGTGTCGATTGGAAAGCACAAAAAATTACAAAAGCAAAATCTAACCTACAAATGAGTAGTTTATTTGTGATAACTTTTTAATAAAAGAATATCTATAGCGGAATTTTATTAGCGCTTCACATACGACATTCAATTCTATTTTTGACAGAAAAATACTACACACAATCACCTAGCGGACAAATTTATCGCAACTGCGTCCAACTACTCATAATAAAAAGGTAGAACCGTTGCGAGTAGTTAATTTAGCAAAGACAAAAACCTTAAGTGCTTATAAGTACTTGCGGTGGTCGATTGGAAAGCAACTATTGGCATTTTTGTGTACGCCTACTCCGTTACTACTTTAAAACCAAAAGAGTGGGCCCTGTTTTTTAATTCAACCCGGGCAGGCAGGTTGTACTTGGCAAAATGATCCGGTGTGCTTAGAGTAATAAAATGTGTTTTACTTTGCACACTCTTAGTACACTGACATTTATTTCAGAGTAAAACAGTGAGTGAGATTACTCAGGGGCCGTATTCTTGAAATCGGTGGAAATTTCCCCAATCGGAATTCAATTTGCTTTGAAATTCTCTATATTATTAAAATATTTCGCCGGCTACTTTAATAATTTTTTCAAGTTTGTTTTCAAGTTTATTAATATTTCTCCCCCTACGAAGGGAATAATTTCGAATCGATTTACCCAGTTTTGATTTTTCTCTTAGTAGGGGAAAACAATTATGTTTCTGAATTTAAGAAAAGAAAAGAAATTTAAAAAAATGATTAAAGTAGCCGACGAAAAATTCGAATAATATAGAAAATTTCAAAGCAAATTTTATTCCGATTTGGGAAATTTTAACCGATTTCAAGAAAACGACCCCAGGTTGAATTAAAAAAATACAAAATATTTTTTGACAGCGCACTGCTTGCTCGAGTTGAATTACAAAATAGACCCATGACAACCATTACAAGTCATATTCGTATTGTGGCCATTGCTACCGGTATAAACCCAGCCGACCTCGTGAAATACCGTAGACATACGATATCATCCTGTTACGACTGTACGGTCGCAACTACGATTTTTGTATTATTTTTATTCCCCTCGGTTTGTGTCCTCGCTTTCGGAGTTGTTTAATGTTAGTGAACGCACTCGCGATGGTTGTCATTTTTGTACACGCTTTTGTGATGGCGCGAGGGTTAGAAAGATGATAAGAGAGCGAGACGAATGTGTATCGGGTGCGCGAAAACCAAAACATTCCACAAGAATCTTTTTCTTATATGCGTCTCGTTTACATCAATGCTAATTGATGTAAACGAGAAACAGAGAAAAGACATTTTTCTGGAATGTTTTACGCGTCGTTTGTGCGGCGCGAGATTTTTTTTTTCTTCATCATTCGAGTTGTGATTTTTGACAAGTTTTGTTTGGATAAGTTAAAGTCGAGTGGTAACTTTTGTGGTGCCTGTTAATAATTATACAAGTAAAATAATATTAAATTATTAAGTTTGGTAGTAGCGGTAGTGATTATCGGAAATTATTAAACGAGGTTAATTATTGAGTTTCAAAAAAAAAAAATAAAGGCTAATAAATACTGGAAATTGTAACTTAAATTTAATTAGCGAAACTATTTTGTATAAGAAAATTTGTTTCAAGTAAATAATAAAAATCATGTGAGAATTTAATTTATTGAATATAAAACTATGGCTGCGGGCCAATAGTCGGGTAAAACTCAATTTTTGGTAAATTTTTCGGTAAATTCATTTATTTTTCAAAAACTCTATGGCAAACTGATCGAAAAATCTGTTCTAAATCCGATTTTTACCACAGCAAACGATTTACCCGACTATTGGCCCGCAGCCTATATCTTAATTATAAACAGATAAAATTATAATTTATAAAATTGTGGTTAAGATAAAATAAATTTGTAACAAATGTTATTGAACCGTTTGAATTTTGCTAAAATAATTTTGGTTTGCAAATGGATGGGTCGCATTATTAATTTTACCGCTAAGTGACAGTTTTTCTTTAAAAACAATATCAGGAACATCTAAGTGTTATGATGATAAATTTGATGTTTGAAAATAACTAAACTAGACTAATTATATTAATTAAAAGATAAATCAATAAGTTATATAACTAAATTATATTGATAAAACAAAAATAACTAATTACGAATTTTATCGAGCCAACGCCTAACTTATAAGCTACGGCCTATCGAGGAGCAATTCGGTTGACGGCGTTAAATATATATCGTCAGCAAGGCGAGCAACCCATAGTGGTTGCCTAGCAGGATATTGTTTTGTCGGCCGCCATATTCTTCGGTTATCGGGGAGAGACCCCACAACATAGTGCCCAACCAGGCAAGCGCTCGAGCGTAAGATTTTCTTTTTTTCCTCTCTTTAAATTTTTATATTTTTAACTTCTGTTAAATTAAATTTTTTTTACTGTAATCGAGCGCCGCACAATTGTTGTCGGCGATTGTTTTCTTTATTTTTCTTTTTGTTGGTTTTCATTTTTCTACCTAAAAAAATGAATTACTAATTTTTTTTAGGTATGGTGGGAGCGGAGACTCCCCTCTGTGTCGGCAGTGTTTGCGGTCCCTTGGTGCCCGCATCCAATTTCGAAACCAGGGCTATGCCCCATTTGAATTCGAATGGATGCGCGCACCAAGGCACCTCTCTCTCTCTCGCTTATAATTATTGCGTTGTTCGTTCCTCAAGTTCCGTCCGACGAATTTCGGCGGAACTGCGGTTTTTGTTTTATTAGTATTTGCGTTTTTATTTTAATTTCAAATTTCTGTATTCATCACGGTGTAAGCCAGGAGCCATGCATGCCTCAACCCCTACGACCCTTCGCACTTCTCCCTGAGAACGTAGCCGGCAAAATATCACCGTGGAGGCCTCTGCATGCGCTTAGTGATAATCTGCAGGATGGCAGTAGCCATCCTGTAACAATCCAGAGAAACTCACAGCCTAATATATTGGTCTGTAAATCAGAGAATCAAAAACCAAACATATGGGTATTGTAAGATGGCAATAGGGTTGCCAGATAAAACTTGTTTAATATATACCGACACCTATTGACAAGAAATTAAAACTACTATATTTTTGAGGGACAAAGTACTAAATGCGTCTCGAAAGTACTTTCTGTGCGTTTACCAATTTCACCAAAATTTCAGTAGGTAATTTGCTTGATTGTTCGATTCAGTAAAATTCAGCCTGATTGAACTCACATCCAAATACTATTTTCAGTATAGCCAATCAACGCTCACTAAATATATTTCTATTTGGGCTAGCAATTTTAAATTCCGTGTATCTTCCTAACATTTTATTAGCTAGCGACATATACACTAAGTTGTCGTGATTGTGCTACTTTCTGACCAGTCTCATTTATAAATTTTATTTGAAATGTGTCGCCATTTTTTGCTTTTTTTTATTTTCGATTGGTATTTTATCTTTGAAATGTCACTATTGCGAGAAGGTTTTTCGATTTTCACTTTTCTATCCAAACTTCTCTATGATAGTCTACAAGTATATAGGATAGTATATAGGATAGTCACTTCTGCCGGGGATGCGCCCATCTTTTCAAACCATTCAAATAGTACTCGTCTTTCTTCATCCAAATAGTTGTCTACGAAGGTGATGGCCTTCACGTTCGACGAAAAACTCTGTCTCTGAGCGCAACTTTTAGCTTAGGGAACAAAAAAAAGTCACTTGTGGCTAGATCTGGTGAGTAAGGAGCATTCAAACCGCAATTCGTTGATTTTGGCCATGACAACCGCTGAGGTGTGAGACGGCGCATTGTTTTGGTGGAGCAAGATTTTTTTTCTGCAAATGTGGCCATTTTTTCGCAATTTCTGCCTTCAACTGGTCGAGTAATGATGCGTTATATGCTCCTGTAACGGTTTTCTTTTTTTGAAGATAATAAATTAAAATAACTCCATGACTGTTCCAGAAAACCGTCACCATCATTTTCTCGGACGAAGGAACGGCCCTCACCTTATTTGAAGCCGATTCTTGAGTATGTTTAAACGTATGCGCAAAGACACTCCTCAGATTTAATTGACGAGTGCAGCCAACTTCCTGTTGAGGTTGGTAACTTTACAGACAACCAGCGTAGGTGACTTGTGTTTCACACAAAAACATGCAAAGGTCAAACTTTTGTTACTTACAGATGGAGTATCTAAGTGAAGAACGACTATGTCTAATAATCTGTCTAACATACGTTTACATCACTAAACAATTTAGCACACGTCTGTCCATTGAATCGTTTTTTTCGCTTCTATTTCACTTATACTATGATTTCATCACCATTCGTTATCATTTTGAATTCTCTTCGCCTCGTTTCCGTTTCGTTGTTTTATTTCAAATTGCACAGGAAGTAGAGATTAGCGTTAGCGGTGCTGATACATAAGAAAATTATATATATATATATATATATATATATATATATATATATATATATATATATATATATATATATATATATATATATATATATCGCTAAATGCATGAAACTGCCGCATAAATTTACTTTTGGACGAAATTATCAAACGAACCTGCCTTGCTCATGTGGGTATTACACTTTCTTATTGACTTACGTAGAGGATCTTATCGTAATCCCAACAATATTTTTTCCCTGGTCCTACAACTTTGTAGGAAGGGCGGCGTGATATGCAACTATTATGGCAGTCTCAAACTCAAATTTACACTTCGAACCTCCTTTTGACTAACATGAGTGGTTAACATTGGAGCGCTTATTTTAATCGAAATGTTATCGAAATGTGATATCACCAATTGCGAGACATTAACCCACAAATTGCCGTTGCTAAAACCTCTGTACTAAAATTTGTAAATTTGTCTTCAATGAATTCAAATTTAAAGAGGAATCTTGTCTCTTAAAATTTTTGGTAGTTTTCCGAGAAATTTTAATTTTAAACTAAATCTAAGAACCACTTTTAAAAAATATTAGGAATTTCGTATACCTAGAGATATATATTTTATGATCTTTTTATGTAGTTTTGCTTAGCTAGGAGCCAAAATAATTAACTACTTAAACATGAAACTTTGAAATTTTGTCTGTAGGTAGAGCAGATCTTTTAGTATATGCAAACCTGCTTAGCCAAAACTATTTTAATGAAAAATCACTAATAATCCAGTAAATGAAGGAAGAAAAAAGGCCAACCTGTAAGTTATAAGTTGCAATTTTCATTTTCTGGTGATAAGTGGCATTTGGGACCTCATTAAAAATGAGACCGAGTTTTCAAGAAAAAATTCTGTTGTACAGAGGGAGAAAATGGCCCCAAAAGGCCCGGCGAATATCTCCCAAAATATGGCAGTTAGAGATTTTTTGTTCAGATAAGAATTGAAGATCAGTTAGTTTTCTACAAAAATGGTCCTAATGATTTTTTTCGCAACATTAATATTTTTTGCAAAAAGGCGGGTTGAAAAATTCAAAATTTTGAGATTATGCTGATACTGACTATGATGAAATATGCAAGTTTTTTTACAAAATTTGAAATGGGCGGTGTTGCAAATACATTATTTTCAATTTTTTGGACTGTGGAAACCAATTGTAGATGGCACCACTACAATCCATCCACTGGCAAAATCCTCGGGGCCATAAATGGGAAACGCCGTAAACCATGTAATTTTCAAGAATTTTTATGTTCCCGAGCGTCTTGTTTTTCTCGGAGGTGGGGGCTCAAGTTACACCTATTAGGAAAGCAGACCATAAGATTAATTACAGCAGGATGAACTCCACAAATTGGCGAAAAACTAGCGAAAATCTGGTGTGCCCATATAATTAACTATTATTCAATGAGGTAACGAAAACTATAATCTCTAAAGAGTGAAGAATATTTACCCAAAATACTCAACCACAATTTCTTGCAGATTCTCGCCAAATTTTTGCAAATTTTTTTGCAACCATCTGAATCGAGGTTTTTGGAATAAAGAGTTATAAAGTTTCTTTAAATTTCATTTATTCAAGAAAAATATATAAAAATACATTGAAATTATGGCATAAATCTGTTAATCACCAGTTCCCGTCACAAGACTCCAATAATAATTCTTGGTCATCAACGTCGCACTCGCCAACAACTCCTTCTGGTTCTAGAGTTTCCTCTAGTTCTACCTCTTCGAATAACGTATCTTGGCTGTCTTTATAATTCGAACATTGGCGGGACTCACATGAACCACAAATAGATGAGCGTTGTAGCCCTTCTTTCTTGCATGAACATGTTCCCTTACATTCTTTCTAACATTGACAAAATATCATCTTTAAGAGTTCCGGAACCACTGGCTTTTTAGTGGTTTGGACCGGTATGAGTATACCCCCTACACAGCATTGTTCCACTACCATTCTCAGAACAAAAACTTATCCGGTCCTCGCCGAATTCGTCTTTCAAGCATGCAATCAGGGTTACACGAATCATAGGAGGATTACCTGGGAAGAAAAAATTCGTAGCTATTAGATACAATACTTCTAATCAGCAGCTTCAAAGTGGTCCCGGAATACTCGGACATCAATTTTCTTGGCCGACTCTCGTGACATCCTTTTGGGTTTGGAAAACTGTGCTTTTTTCACAAATAAACGGGAGGAAGTCAAATCAATGTTTCCATTAACGGGAATTGAATAAACAATATTTTTTGGAGCGGAAGTCATTTGCAAATTCGAAAATTGCAGTTTACGAGAAATGTCACTCTTCATTGGCAGCCAAAAATTCCATTTCCAGTCAAGTCCAGGCCAAAAAGGCAGTGTACAACTATTATCACAACTAATTTTGAGCCAAAAATTCAATTTTCAGTCAAGTTCAGGTAAAAATTGCACTTTCCAGTTCTTGTGACTACTAGTTTTCACCTTAAAATCCAATTTTTATTCAAGTCCTAGCCAAAATGGGAGCTTACAATTAATGTAACTAGAAATTTCCACCCAAATTTACATTTCCTGGCATGGCGGACTCAAATATTTCATTTCAAAATAATAATCTAGCGAGCGGATTGTATGATTTGGGGTTGACAGTCTAGCAACAAATTGTAGACAATGGAGCAACAAAGTGTGGAGTACACAATATGCAGAATCTTGTTTTTTAGCTTTTAAATGTATTTTTATCTGTTTTTCCTTTGAATGATCAGTTGACGGTGTTCTCAAATCAATTCCCAATGTTTGTAGCTGTTTACATGCCATTTTTCCCCAGCCGATCTGCTAAGTAAGATAATTGTCTCCGGCATACAACACAGAAACGCAATATTCTAAGTGCGCTTGGGCCCTTTTGTATCGGAAACGGTCAATTTTTTGGAAAAAGTCATTACGACCATTTTTGTAGAAAATTAACTGATCTTCAATGTTTGTCTGAACAAAAAATCTCTAACTGCCATATTTTGGGAGATGTTCGCGTAAAATCGATTTTCCACGTCTTTTGGGGCCATTTTCTCCCCCTACAACAGAATGTTTTCTTGAAAACTCGGTCTCATTTTTAATGAGGTACCAAATGCCACTTATCACCAGAAAATGAAAATCGCAACTAATAACTTACAGGTTGCTTTTCATTTACTGGACTGTAAACTTTGTTCACTGTTCTGTATGTTCTGTATTTCTTGAACTTTTACTTTTCAATCCGTACAGCAAGCTTTAAATATTTGTACGACACCCTCAGTGCTTCTAATTGTGTTGCAGTATATTTGGTACTAATTGGAATTCTTGACATACTTTTACGTATCACAATTCGCATGTAATTATTTTGTAAAACAAGTGATTTTTGGCCAAGATTTCCATGTTGTACAAAAGTTCCGTTCAATTTGTCTGATAAGAAGAAAATATTGATCAAGAAATACTGCATGGTTCAAGCAAATCGCATGGCGTGCCTACCGCCTTATAGAAATTTGTTCCATTACTATGTATTTTATTGTGAAATCAAATTGTTGTTGTTTTCCCATACAAATTTCACAGCCGCTTAAAATTGACGTGCGGTAACCATGACCCGACCCCAAACCTTCCAGGAATAAGTTAGTCCAGTAGTCTATGGTCTCGAAACCTTTATAATAACTGGACTCTAGCCAATTACTATTAATATTTTAACAGTCGGTTAAAACTCCGAAAACTTGATTTAAATTCCACTCTAATGAACATGATCTGTTATATTAGATCGAAGCACATCTGCTTTAGGTATAAATCTTTGTAAAATTATTTTGTTTGATTGCATTTGACGATCTGTGTAACTTTTGACGTATTACATATAAGCAGAGCCACCTTAATATAAGAGCCGTAAGATTCCGCCATTTTTTCCCATGAGCTTTCCATAGAGGGGAAGCTTTTTGTACTTTTTCATACCAATCGGTGTATTTTAATATTTTTTTTGGAATCTTTTTTGTATATAAAAACATTAATGCTTCGTTTCAATTTTTAATTTGAATGGTTAGTTTAATATTCAGGAAAAGCATATTCTAAAATTGAGTCATATTATGTCGAATTAACGCAAAAATATTCAAATTAGTCTACCACAAAATTTTTTTTTATTGTAGAAATAAGAATTTGTATATATGTGTATGTAAAAAATTAGTATAGAGTGTTCCATCAAAAATTTCAGCATTTCTTTCCCAAAACAAACGTTCGTTAAAAATGCTTTTTGAGTAGCTATGTAATATGGGGGTTATTATGTTCTGCATTCTATTACAGCATTGTTGATGAACAATCTTCGAAAACTGTTTTTTCGTTATTTATTAAAAATTGCATCGCAACAAATTCGCAGGCTATACTGTTTCATCCTGTAGTATAAACAAACCGGAGCAAATGAATAAAAACATTATATTATAGTGCTTTTCGCAATTAATAAACCAATCAAAAGATGTCGCTAAGTATAAAATAAAGTTAAATGTTAAAACCTAAATGTTTGTTAACTAAAATTTAACAATTTATTATCGATACTTTCTGGTTCAATAGATTAATGAGATCTCCTGGAACTGAAAATAACCGAATACGAACGAATTGAAAAAAGAAAAGAAAAAATTTGGAAAAAATGTGACATTTTTCTATTATTGTTTTTCAGCGCGCAGCAACTACGATGATAAATATTTTGCGATGAAAAGCTTTATTTATGCCAACCGAACAATAAAAAAAAATTTATAATTATTTTGAGTTTTATTAATTATGTTAAATTATTGTATTAAAGATTTCGCGCTTAACTTACAATAATAATGGTTTATTTTCATAAATAGTTATTTAATTATTTTACGCTTTTCTGTAATTTCAAGTAAATTTATTACAGAGACATCTGTAAACGGATTTTCAAATTACAGAAAGCTCAGTTTTGCAATCGGATAAAATTGAAGTTATTTTCGTTGTCATGACATCGTTGATTTTTTGTATACAAAAATAATTTTCGTAAATAGATTTTGATGTAAAAATTTTATTATATGAATAATATTATTGTTTCTACATGGTGATTCATAAAATTTCGTTTCAGCTCACGTTTTCTCTTTAATTTTGTTATAAATGGGTAATGTTTAGATTGCTATTAAGTGCGTCGTTCATCTCAAAAATTCTGATGTGCATGTGACCAGAATTTACCAAATAAGTTAAATTTTTATAAAACTAAATTTTAAATTGGATGTAAGAGCAATCCGCGGTAGCACCCGTTATTATCTTACTTTATAAACCTACACAACTAAACGGAAAGCTCATTTTGATAGAAAATTAATAAATTTATGCTCCGCTTTAGTTTAAATTTACCAAATAAATACTACATTATGATGACTGATTTTCAAATATGTGTTCTTTGAATAGTTTATTAAAAATATAAAATTAAAATTTAGATGATTTGTTTAATTTTTTATTCATAAATTCATGTTCAAAAATTTTCCAATTACCACGGTTTCTTATAGTAATTCAATAAAAGCTTCCCCTCTACTGAAAGCTCTCTTTTTAATATTACGGCTCTTCAAAATCATAGATGGCTCTGATATAAGGCCTAACAATTCTGAAAGTTTTGAATTGAAATGCACTTGAGTTCAGTAGCCATTTTGCCTATATCAACACAGAGTCCGACATCTAGTGATTTTTGTCTACTAAGAAAAGGTGGTATAGCTTCATAAATAAACATATAATATATGTACGATGCAAATAGAACATTTATTAGTCCTCATTGGCAAGTCAGTTTCTTCCGTGTTGAATAGCCTAATTAGTTCTGCCTAATATTTTATTTTGAAATACGTACATTTTCGTAAAGACTCGAATTGAATCGATATCGATCTGAATGTTTCGTTAATTGATAACCTGACAACATTTTCCGCTCGAGTATTCAAGAAATTGCTAATTCGTAATAGTAAATTCAAACGGATAAAATATAATATATTATATTCGCTTTACGTGTCTTGGTCTTATGTGAAGCGCTGAAATGTTTTTTTGGGGACAATCGGGATATTCAATTTTCGACAAAAAATTATCGATGATTTTCCGTTAAATGGAGCGATCCTAAATTATCGGGAAAGATTTATAGAATTATCATTTTCGCTAAATTGTCCGTAAATTGTCCTTTTTGGTGAATTGTTGTTCCAGTAAATTTAAATTTTCGATGAATTAACGTTTTAGGCGAACTGTCGATTTCAGTGAAATAAAGTTTTGGATGAATTGGTGAATTGTTTTTAATTAAATTGTCGTGCTACTGCTGATTTGTATAGGCGAAACAAATATTGAAAAAAATTTATGGCGATAAGTCACTGTATTATTTAGGCTAGCTTAATTTATTGTTTACCTTAGAGGATGGGTACAAAAAAATGAAAAGAACTACCGGGAAATTAAATTTTCGAGGAAAATTTTTTTAGACTTTTTTGTAAATCAATATATAGTATGTACGTTTTTTCTGCTAAATGAGGCGATCCCAAATTATCGGGATAATTTTGAAGCATTATTATTTTCATATAATTATCATTTTTGGTAGATCATTGATTTCGATTAACTGTTGTTTTCGGTAAATTGTCCTTTTTGGTGAATTGCTTCTAGTAATCTGGTATATTGGTGAATTAACATTTTCAGCAAACTATCGATTTCGGTGAATTGTTTTTCAATATCCTATCGTGCTACAGCTGATTTGTAAAGGGGTGGTTAAATGGCCGATTAATAAAACATCGCAAAATAAAATGTCAAAAAATAGTAGAAGAAAAATATCGAAAAAAATTATCGATTGATCCTTCAAAAATGCTATCGCTAGCATAATTCGTTGTTTATCTTGGAGGATGAGGGCTAATCCCCAGTCTATACTTTGTGCAAGAATGTTCGGTAATCGTATAGTTATTCACGGTACTCAATTACTTTGCGCAAGCATGATAGAAAATTTTAGATTTTAAAAAATCCATAAATTGCTTTAAGTTCGATTAAATATATTAAGATAGATATTAGATATTTAATATTCCACGTTGTGGTAAGACGATATTTTTTCGGCTAACCGGTGAATTCAAGTTGACACAATGAAATATGAAGTATATTATTTGAAATATTTTCGATGAACTGTATTATATTTACAATTTCTTTGGGCTTATTATGCTCGAAAATTTCTAAGTATCAAAATAGTTATTTGAAGGAAGTTAAAAGGCCTTCAAATAGTGTGGAAGACTTCATTCTAGTTAACTTCTGTTTAAAATGGCTTGAAGTTCAAATAGATTCGCATTATCAATTATTCTATTTATTTTCAATACATTGTATTCTGTAAACGATCGTAATCGATTACGACGCCACAATTCGGCCAACTTTAATCAATTCCGCAATGGCGATAGCATCACTCATATTGATCGATTGCTTCATTCCATCTTTCATTTATTAGGCAGGTAGGAATGCATAGTATAAAATCACCTGCCTATCATGGCAGTTCAAAGAAAAGAACGTAATAACATTCTTCCATCACAATCATGCTGCAAAGTGGACTAGCACTGTTAAATATAAAGAAACTCCGTCCTTTATATAATTTACCAAAACTAAAACTTTAGAATAAAGAAATATAGTTTCGAAATTTGAAATACTGCATTGGTAGCATTTGCATTTTACTCCAAAAGTAAAATTACGAAATTTGACATTTCAAAAATCCTTTGCATCTTACCCCAAAAATAAACCAAATTTCATAGTTTGATATTTTCCTAGCGGCTCTCCCATTTGCATTTTACTCTAAAATAACCTATTGAAATTTAACATTTTTTCAATACTCCCTCTTCTTTACATTACATAATATCACAAAAATAAAATTTTGAAGCTTTATAATTTCCAAAAAAAACGAAACGGAAATTTTTCCCCCTTCTTTACATCTTAAAATTAAAATCACGAAATCTTATAGTTCACGAATGATGCCTTTTTACCCCTTTGCCAGTCTCATACATCACATATGATACATAGGCGGTAACCTAGACGCTTCTGTGTCATGTTTGATACATAATCTAATTTAGATTATGTTTCGAATATGATACAGAAGCGTCTCAGTTAACCGCCAATGTATCATATGTGATGCACGAGCCTGGCAAAGGGTTAAAACCGACTCTAAACTAAAATTTGGGAAAATAATACATTGCCCAATAGTTCCACTTTGTAATTTACCCCAAAAACAAAAAATCAACATTTAATATTTCCCCTGGTTCTCCTTAGCATTGTACTGCAGAAATAAAAATTGAGATTTTCCCAATACACCCCACTTTGCATAATACCCCAAAATTTAAATTTAGAAATTTTCCCTCTTTGAATTTTATTCTAAAACTGAGATTTACTTGTAAAATAAAATTTCCGAGATTTGATATTTTCCGAATAGTCCCTCTTTTTTAATATCTTCTCAAAATAAAATTTTAAAATTCAATATTTTCCTATTTATCTTCTTTGCATGTCACCCCAAAATTTTATCACAAAATTTAAAATAAAAATTTAAAATTTGGTATTTTTCCAATGGTCCATTATGCTCGAAAAATAAAATTTTATATTTTCTTAATGAACGCCCTTCGCATTTCTCTATCAAAATAGAAATTTAATATTTTCTCCAACGTTCTCGCACTCTTCATTAAATCAATTTTGCCAATGGGATCCCTATGCAGAATTCAACTGTTCAATCTTGAACAGTTTATTTCACACGATAACCGGAAACAATGTAAAGCGTGTGAGCGGATGATCATTTGATATGCATAGACAGCGCAACACGTATATGTGAAAATGATACATCCGCTTGCATTCTTTGCAGTTTCTTGTTATCGTGTTCTATTATAAGTTAGTCATAATTTAGGTTTTCTTTTGTGTATAAAAACCTAGAAATTAAAAAATAAATTGTTAGTCAATTTCAACAACACATCGAAATAGTACGGAGATTTTTAATATTCTATTTTGTCTAACATAATTCTAAACAGTTTGTTTAGAATTTACATTGGTCCTTCGAGCCGGATGTCAGCACAACGAGATTCGAAGTCAATTATAGTCCACATAGGCTGGCTTAACAACAACGATATACGACAACCGCCGTATAAACCGCAGTCTATTATAAACAAATTGTAAGCTTGGTATTTCGAGTAAATCTGCCTGCCCACAACATTGAGCGGGTGTGACCAGCATACAACAACGGCAATCCGGTAATACCACGCCATCAAATCTAACTCACCTTAAATCGTTGACACGAGTTTTTTGCGCCAACCATCAACAAACGGCAACATCTCGAATCACACTCAGCCAGTCAACAACAGGCCATTCGAGATGGAACAAATATTGCTCGCACAACACGAAATTGCTACCAACATAAGGCAGTTGCTTTCCAACTATAAAAAGGACGGCAACTCCCGGAAAACAAAAAGCTATTTGGAGAAGAAAATAGCATATGTGAAGGCGGCACATCAGGAGTTCATCACCAATGATGAAAAGATTCTAGCGATATCCCCTCCAATGGAGAATTCGCACCCATATCGTTCAACTAGACAAACTACACCGGATGAATGCACCTGGCTTCTAGGAGACATGCGCCAACGCTTGAATGCAGCACCTCCAAGCACTCCAACGGGTATAGCGGTCGAAAAATTAGGCTGGACCACAATTTCCCAGCCTGATTCCATCGATAACGACGTTCATTCGGAGAGCCATCAAGAAGAGCCGGAACCAACTTGTAGCAGGGACAATCAAGAATCCAGTAAACCTCCGCCTTTCAAGGAAACCGATTCCTCGTCACACTCTAGCAGTAATGAGCATCATAAGACGACAACTGCATCTTTAACCCTCGAGTGCAAGCGACAAGATTTCTATATGCGTCAATTACATCAAGACATATACGCAATAGAATGCAGATTGGATAAAGAAAGTTGTCCGAAGGAATACCTTCATCTAAAAGTAAATCAGCTGCAGAGACAAATGCGTGATATATATCAACTGCATGCAACCATCATGATAGAAACGGATGAAAAGGACAAAACAACAAACTATTTCGTCCAAGATTTCTATGGCACCATCAAAAATAGAGTGGAAAATACGATAATAAGATTACAACAGTGCCAGGAACTGGCAGAACGTATTACGAGTAAACCACATGTAGAACAAAAGGTCAAGTTGCCTCAAGTAGAAATACCAACCTTCTATGGTGATTACGATAAATGGACCTCGTTCAAGGATTTGTTCATTGAAATAATTCATAACAATGATTCATTGTCCAACACAATGAAAATGACCTATTTAAAATCTAAGCTGCAAAAGGGAGCGGCTCAGCTCATCGCTCATCTAGCCGCAACAGGTGATAATTATGATATGGCGTGGGAAGCCATAAAAGCTAGATATGACAACAAGAGGTTGTTGTCCAGCAATTACTTCAATTCAATATTGTCGATGTCTACGCTACAACAAGCAACAGGGCCAGCAATCCGCTCGATGCATGACACGCTTAAGGAAGTGTTGCATAACATCCAGCAACTCGAACTGAAGTCCACATTCGAAGCATTTGTGGTATTTTTAGTCACTAGAAGGCTCGATCCAGAGTCAATAGGATTGTTTGAGACAAATTTGCAACAGCCCAAGGAAGTTCCGAATTTGAACGTGTTGTTTGACTTTTTAGAACGACGATTCCAGTCTTTAGAAGCCATGGGTAAAAACAAGCATGTAGCAACACCGCGTCAAATCGTCACACAGCCGATCAAACGTGTAAATGTCGCGACAGCTTCAGTACGCTGCGTGGTACCCAATTGTAGCGGAAATCACAAGTTAGAGATCTGCCCACGTTTCAAGAATATGCCAACCTTGGAGAGGGCTAAATTGGTCAACCATCTACAATTCTGTGTGCGATGCTTGGAAGGTCATGATAAGTTCAAGTGCTCCGCCACGGAATTCTGCGTAGTCTGCAATGGTAAACACAACACCCTCTTGCATTGCAACAACTCTGCATCGAAAACCGAGCAGGGTCCGAAAACATTCATGGTGCAGCAAACATCGGCAGTGCTATTGCCAACTGCCGTGGTCCTTTCAACAACCGCCAACGGTCAGCTCGTAACACTGCGAGCCCTGATAGATCCTGGATCTCAGGCAACGTTAATATCATCCAGAGCCGTAAATCGTTTCAATTTCAAAAGGAAGAAAATTAATGTTAAAATTTCTGGCATTGGTGGTCAAGCGGCAGGAGTATGCAGGCATGCTGTGAACACTACGCTATCACCCAATTTCCCTGGGAGTTTCACTTTAGCTATTGAGGCACTAGTGTTCGATAACCTGGATCATCAACTACCACAAGTCAAGGTTGACGACAGCAAATGGACCCACCTGGGTAGACTAAAATTGGCCGATCCGAGGTTCAATCATCCACAACCCATCGACCTAATAATCGGTGCCGACTATTATGCGTCCATAGCTATCAACAACATAATCAAGATGGGTCCCAACGACCCGATGGCTCAAGAAACTGAGCTGGGCTGGATTTTGATGGGTAACATGGGTCAACGTTCTGGAGAAAAGCTTACAATGGTGACCACTAAAGCCATCGAGAATCAACTAAAACTCTTAGTGGAAAACGACGATATTCCAGACGAAAGGGTCCGTACCGAAGAAGAGCAGAGAGCGGAGGAACACTTTTCATCAACAGTTCAACGAAACGGTGACGGCAGGTACTCGGTGAGCATTCCGTTCAAGGAGGATCCCCCAAAGTTAGGAGAATCCAAGAAAACGGCTGCCGCTCGTTTATTACAACTAGAGAGAAGATTTAAAAAAGACGCCCCGTTTAAACAACTATACCAAGACTTCATGAAGGAATATCTAGACTTAGGCCATATGGAGCTGGTTCCCAAGTTAGAAGAGCAGCCAAACTATAATAGTTACTACATTCCACACCATGGTGTAATGAAGCAGGACAGCACTACTACCAAATTACGTGTAGTGTTCGATGCGTCATCCAAAATAACAAATGGATCATCCCTTAATGAGAAAATGATGATCGGCCCAAAGTTACAGCAAGATTTGGCGGACATAATCCTTCGTTGGCGTAAACATCAGTACGTGCTGACGGCCGATATAGAAAAAATGTATCGGCAGGTATGGATTCACGAGCAAGATAGAAATTATCAACTAATTCTATGGAGGACGGAACCAACAAACCCCATAGACATCTACAGGTTAAAAACGGTCACATATGGCACCACAGCCGCCAGCTTTCTGGCTGTGCGTGCTTTAAGGCAACTAGCTGAAGACGAACGGCGATCGTTTCCTATCGCCTCCGAAACCATATTGTCTGACTTCTATGTGGACGATTTGCTGACAGGAAACGACAGCTTAGACCAAGCCTCGGCCATGATACAACAACTAATAGGGCTCTCCGAGAAAGGTGGACTAAAACTAAGGAAGTGGTCTTCCAATAGTCCGGAGCTATTAGCGCAAATACCAACAGAATTGCAAGCTACCGGTAACGTGTTGTTAAAATTAAGCGATTGCATCAAAACCTTGGGGATTCATTACAACCCCACGAAAGACACCTTTGAATTTCACGTAGACAATTTGGAATTGTCTGAGGGGACGGCCACCAAACGTTCACTCTTGGCTGATTCATCAAAATTATTTGACCCAATCGGTTGGTTAGCACCCGTCACCATTGCTGCTAAGATTCTGATGCAAGGTACGTGGGCCTCCGGGATCGAATGGGACGAACCACTACCAGAAGAAATAGGTAAAAAATGGTTGATCTACAAGAAGGAAATGCCCGCTGTGAAGAACATAAAAATATCTAGGTGGGTCAACACAACAAGAAGCACCAGAAAGGAACTACACGGCTTTGCTGACGCCTCCGAACTTGCATACGCCGCTGTAGTATATTGCAGGACTACCAACGAGGCAGGACAAGTAACCACTAATCTTGTAATGGCCAAAACACGGGTGGCTCCCATCAAAACAAAGCTGTCAGTTCCTCGATTAGAGTTAAACGCAGCTAGACTACTAGCTAAACTATTAAGGCATGTGCAACTTGCAATGCAGCTAAATGAGTGTGAAACGCACGCTTGGACCGATTCGTCCATCACGCTAAGCTGGATCAAGGGGGAACCAAGGCGCTTCAAAACATTTGTTGCAAACCGCATCTCGTGCATAAAACAAAAGCTACCAACAGCCACTTGGCATCACGTAAGGTCCCACAAGAATCCCGCAGACCTCGCTTCTCGAGGAACATCTCCTAGAGAATTAGTCCACTGCAAGTTATGGTGGCATGGACCAGAATTTCTACAACATGATTCAACTCTATGGGGACTCCCTGAAGATATCGAGCAAAACAGTGAGACGGACCCACAAGCCTATCGCCCTGAGGAATACGAGGAGAAGATAACCTTAATAGCAACAACGAATGTAACCAACGTCTGGTGGGGATTGTTTCAAAGGATTTCCAGTTATGACAAATTAAAACGAGTAGTAGCAATCTGCGCAACGTTCATTAGTCGGGCTGCACGGAAAATTCCAACATTTAAGGCGATCGCGCCTGAAACCATTATATTCCGCATGAGTCAAGAGGAAGACTTCTACCAGGAGCTGAGATGTCTGAGAAACACACAACGATTGCCGAATAACAGCAAGCTTTTATCTTTGAACCCCTTTCTAGATGACAATGGTGTATTACGAATGCGAGGGCGACTGCAGAACGCGAACATCCCAACAGCCACCAAAAATCCCATTATTTTGGGTAAAAATAAGTCAATTACTCGGAAACTCATCGAAAGAGCCCACAAGTTAATGTTGCATGGAGGAGTACAGCTGACGCTATCACACCTAAGAGATAGATATTGGATCCTGGATGGAAGGCGAGCTGTACGACTCGTGATAAATAAATGTGTTACATGCTTCCGGCACCAACAACAAAATACGAGACAACTTATGGGTGATCTTCCAGGTTCCAGAGTATGGCCAGGCAGACCATTCGCTAAAACTGGGATCGATTATGCTGGACCTATTCAGCTGAGAACAACAAAAGGCAGAGGTCATAAATCATATAAGGGATACATAGCCCTATTTGTTTGCATGGTGACCAAGGCCGTACATATAGAAATAGTTAGTAGCTTAACAACGGCCGCCTTCATTGCCGCTTACCAACGATTCACGTCACGACGAGGCTTATGCACTGATCTGTATTCGGATAATGGCACCTACTTCGTTGGTGCCGATGCCGAAATGAAGAAGAACCTTCACGTCGCCTTGACCACATTGCCAATCGATATAACAAATGCAATAGCCGAAGGCGAGACAACTTGGCATTTCATACCACCATTCGCCCCTCATTTTGGAGGCATTTGGGAAGCCGGAATTAAATCCGTAAAGGGTCATTTAAAACGAGTCATAGGTGCCACTACTCTTACCTATGAAGAATTAAGTACCATCACCGCTCAAATAGAGGCTTGCCTAAATTCGAGACCATTGACGCCGGACCAATTAGAAGAACAACTTTCGCTGATTCGGCAACATGTACCGACAGCCGTCAGCGTCCCTGGTCACCAATTGTCTGATCTGATACATGTATATCAAAGTCTAACAGTCAGAAGTAGAATGACCAAGAAGAACGTGATCATCGAAGTCATCATTCCACTGGCGTTCGCAACAGAGTATACGCTTCTCTCCGTGATTGCCGTGCCGGACATTCTGCATGACCACACACAGTCAAGCATAGTAACTTCAACTGAGTATCTGGCCATGGACAGCCATCGCGAACATTTCGCGTTCTTCTCTACGGAACAACTATCTCGTTGTCAGATTGTTTCCTCAGCACATTTCCTATGCGAGACATCACCCGTCTTCAACGCATTCTCTAACAACGGTCGATGCGAGGTAGCCATCCTTCAGCGGAAAGCCGCTCTTGAGCAATTCTGCAGCTTTCAAACTAGGAATTCCACTAATAGATGGATTCCCCTCAAGGCACCCAATCAATGGATTTATGCAGTTCCCAACGAAACTACGGTCGATGTCTTATGTGGATCCCAATCTAGTCCGCTCACTCTTCAAGGCTCGGGAATAATTAGCATTGATGCAGGCTGTATATTACGCGACAGGGAGTCATACATTGTAGCTGTGGGCACAGCAACCAACAGTATAAGCAAGGCGTTTCAAAGATCAACCTCGGGCATCACCACTTCCAAGCAGTTGAAAAATCTTGAAAATCACATCAAAACCAAGGTGCGTGATGACGCTGCGTCATCACTTCGACCACAATCAACGGCCGCTACTGCATAGTACAACCTTGCCATAGTCGCCCGGGAGTATGTTCAATCTTGAACAGTTTATTTCACACGATAACCGGAAACAATGTAAAGCGTGTGAGCGGATGATCATTTGATATGCATAGACAGCGCAACACGTATATGTGAAAATGATACATCCGCTTGCATTCTTTGCAGTTTCTTGTTATCGTGTTCTATTATAAGTTAGTCATAATTTAGGTTTTCTTTTGTGTATAAAAACCTAGAAATTAAAAAATAAATTGTTAGTCAATTTCAACAACACATCGAAATAGTACGGAGATTTTTAATATTCTATTTTGTCTAACATAATTCTAAACAGTTTGTTTAGAATTTACACAACAAAATCAAAATTTCGAATTTTTAGAGATTCCTCATGGAATGGCCTTTAGATTTTACTCTAAACCTCTACATTATTAAACCCAAAATTAAAATTTCAAAATGAAAATTTCGTAATTGGGCGATTGTATTTTATTCCACAACCTCGCAAAAAAAACAAAAATTTAAACAAAAAACGAATTTTCATATTTTCCTATTGATCATTCACAATTAAAGTTCCGAAATTTCCAATGATCAGCTATTTGCATTTTACCAGAAAAAATAAATTTCGAATTTGATTATTGCCTCTTTAAAATATTAGGTAGAAAATGCAATAACTTTGGCTTGAAATTTTAAACGAAACGAGCACCATAGAAAATCGATCCAAGGAGCTCCTTAGTATGGTTTTCCATTCCGAAAACTCTTAAGCCAAAAATCTCGTGATTTTGGTTAATTTTAAAATCCCATTTTTGTTTCATTTTTTTCTCTTTTTCTAGTTTATTCATTATGAATTTGTGTCCTTAATATAGTTATACCAAATAGGAGCAAAGAAGCTATCGTTCCCACCTCCCTCCTCCTTCTCGTTGCAGTTTGATTAGCAATTTCTAAATTTTAAACCGAACCATCTGGCATGCTCAAAGAAGCTGGATCTTGCGTAACCTCTACCAACGATATTGATCACCGTCTTCTCCCACGTCACCTTCCCTTATCCTTCCGACTTTAGTTAAGAGGTGGTATCGTTTTCATTTTTACTATATTTATCATAATTTTTTCTTATTTCTTGAGAAAACAAAATATTTTCGATATACCCGGGAGTTTTTTTCCAATCCCGTATCCCAGAATTAAAAATTTAATTTTTGCAAACCTTACTTCTAAAAACAGAGTAAGCACTCTACTTACTCGGGTACGATATGGCAACTTCGCATTATCCCAAAAAAAAAAATTTGATAGTTTCCCAATAGTTTCTCCTTTGAATTTTACCTCAATACATTGCATTTGACAGTAAAACTAAAATTTAAAAAAAAATCGGAATTTGTCATTCGTATTTAGGTCTTTACGATAGTCTCCACGAACACATTTTTATAATACTGCCGCGATGTGCGTTATACCATAAAGCAAAATATACATAAGAGGACTCATGTAGAGATTCCTAGGTTAATCTATTTTACTTTTGGAAACCTATATAAGCCTAACAAGGACAATGAACTATAAAATAACTATGCCGATATGTTTATAAGATACGTGTATATGGATTAGATATAGAAAAAAATTAAATTTGTGTATATAAATATATTAAAACTATAAAATAAGATTAACCTCGGAAAAACCTGCTTATAAAATTTGCACTACTTGATTTCTCTTATATATTTATTGCTCGATGGTTATACCGACAATTTTATTTCTTCTGTATAATGCAACGAGGAGAACCTTTGGAAAATATTAAAACTAACCATAATGATCGAAAAATTCGAACGTTCCGAAGTTCGGAAACTACTACCAAATTGAGATGGAAAATGGTGATATCATCTGAATTAGGAAATCACCCAAAAAGCACCCATTACCCCAATACCACGATATGGCTTTACAGTGTTTTGAATTATTTCCATAGATTCGTGCAGTAAATTTGTTTGAAATGTCTTCAATCAGACTACAATTTAGACACCACCTTAGTTGATAAATCCACCGACTTTGCGCTGGTTGATAATAATTAGTTTATTCTACGATGTGAACGTGTCGTATATTTTTAAACAAAATTTGACCAAGCAATATATTTTAGCAGAATTTTAGTTGACAAATCTTTATAAAATGTATACGTGTCATATCATTGTTAATGTCTTGAAAGAGGGGACAAACCAATTCGGCACTTCATTCATCCATAATGTAGTTTTAATTACAAAAAATACTAATCTAAACACTACGTGATGACAAATAGTAATTATAACTGAAATTTATTTATACAGATGATGAAAAGACTGAACATTTAATAAGGTCTTAAACTTTGTGTTTCTAAACAACTACATTGATGTTAATTTAGTATTGAAGACTAACGGATTTTGGTACAGAACTTGCCTTTCCGACCACTACATGAAGTGCAAGTGATATTTGCGGATAGAATTATCAGTATCGTTGTACAAGCAAAAGTACAACTCTAGAGCATTTTAGGACTAATCGCAATTGCCTGCTGGTACGCTACATTGAAACCCTCCCTCATCCTTATCAATTATTATTCAAGTCATCCGTATCAAAATTAAATGTAGAAAGATCTACTCCCAAATTTTTGCCGGCTCTACTAAACATCCTTCATTAAATTTTACTAAAATTATCTTTACTCGAGTTACTCGTTTCTGGAAAATGTGTATCCACTTCTTACGATCTTCCCTGAAATCAGGACTTGTATCCGGTTTCAGGTGGTTGAACATTTCCATAACTACTTCCTCCCCTCCCTCCCCCTTATAATGTCCGCCTTAACCCGTGATATAATCTTAAAAATCTATAATGTAAAAACGTTTAAATGTGGAAGATGAACTCTTCTTTTCGAATAGACTAATTCACGCTTTACATAAGCGTATTCTAGCAACTTCAGTAAATTTTAACATGTTCATTTAGTGTAATTTAGCTAATGTATTTCAACGGATTCAAAAGCTAAGTTACCGCATACCGCAAGTGAAACGAGTGAAAAATCCAAATTTTTAGAACGGGCAATACGCGTTTTATAATTATAGTTTTATGAGCTGAGAAACAACGAAAAAGTTTAAACTTTTTGAGTGATATTTTTTGAGTGAATTTTTTTTTAACTTTATCTCCAGTGCGTATTTATTTTATACAGAGGCAACCTGATCACTAAGTAGCGTCGAAGCTTCTTTAGTAATAGTTTTTGAGTGAAATTTTTGTACCCGAGTCTTTATATTTTGTCCACTCCAACCATCTTTTGCAATTTTAAAGCTCGCATAACTGAAGAGTTGAGAGAGAGATCACATAGCTTCATTTTGCATTTGACTGAAGAGTTAAAATTTCAATTAACAAGTAAATTATATTTGAGTAACATTTTTTGAGTGAAAAATGTGAAATTTTCTTCATTTCGTACTGAAATAAATTTGGTATATATTAAAGCTTTGGCAATTGGATCGGGAGGTACCGGGTTCGAATCCCGATAGGGGCAGGATGCAAAAGTGAAATTTCATAACAGAGTGCAAAATTCATGGGCCGACCCATCTTCCATGTCAGTATAGGCTGGCATGGAGCTTGCAATGTGCAGATGGTCTTAAAATCGGTCCTATAGCCGTACGTCCTCGAATTGGCTGACTGGCGTAAAGTAAGGACGGAAATAAGCAAACCGCGAAAGTGCAGGGAGAGCTGAACAGGCCCCAGAACAGATTGGAGGGATAAAAAAAAATTGGTTTCTAGTATCGAAAAATGTTAAATGATATTTTTTGAGTCAAATATTTTGAGGGATATTTTTAGTGCGAATTTATGTTGTACGAGGGTAAATTTGATCTATAACATCGAATAGTCTCCACATTTTACCTACCGGTCCGATCTTGTACATCTTTGAAGATGAAATTATAAATTTCGGGAAATTTATTTTGAGTCACATTTTAAGGTTGTCTATGATGGTTGGCGGTATGTTTTCCGAATTTTACATTACGTTAAGGTAGATAAATAAAACTCATTACTTTGTAAATCGAAGAGTTTTGTATCACTGCAAAATATGCTTCTTACTCAAGTTAAACTCAATCTACTATGATAATATGACCATATATTGATTATATTTATGTGTTTGTATCAATGGTTTCGGAAACGACTGTTTTCCAGGGAGTGGCCGGATTCGATTGCAATGGTATTTGATTTCGGAAAAATTTGAATAGAGGGACCTACGGTGGGCCCGGGTTTCTTCTTTCTATTTTATTTTTTTTCCTCAGCTCAAATAAATGACTTTAACGAAAATTGCTGAAGATTTTTTAAGGACCAGAAATCGATTGTGATGAGTCCTGATATAAGCAAAATTAGTTTAAGCCGTCATCCGGTGGAGCAAGTGTCCCAATTTTAAATTATTTTTTTTGTCTCGCACGATTATGATAAAAATTTGGAATCGATGATTGCCATTAGTCCTAATTTAGGGAAAATTCGTTCAAAGGGTTAATCGATGGGCCTAGGCCACCTTTAGTTTTTTCAGCTCACACAATTTTTATAAAAATTGATGAGGAGGTCTTTGAGTGCCAGAAGTTCATTACGATAGATGGTAATTTTTTTAAATATTCTGTTCAGAGGGGCCATCGAAACCCCTAAATGAATTTTCACGAAATTACGCCCCATTGCTATTGGTTTCTGGTACTCGTTAATGCTCTTCATAAAATTTTATAAAAATCGTGAGAGTCGAAAAAATAGGATTGGGCCTGATTAAAATTAATTAGGAGGGGTTGGTGGGGAGGGGGGGTGGTTACTGGTCCCTTTATTTAGTTTGTTCTACTCGCACGGCGTATTTTTTGAGTGCTAATTTCAGGAAAATTTTATTAAAATTCTGAGTCGCTATTCGAGTAACAGAAACCGATTGCGGTGGCTTCAGATGTCGGAGAAATTCATTATCAAGGACGGAAATCCGTTTAGCAGGTCCTCCGGTGCGGTTCTATTTTCGACGAGAAATAAATGGCTAAAAAGTTTTGATAAAAAAAATTTTAACGGGAGAGACGAATCCCTGCGGACTTCGCAACAATTTATTTGGCTTGAACGATTTTGATAAAATTTGACGAAATTTGTTCGATTGCAAGGAAACGATTACAAATTCTTGTTTCCGGAAAAATGTTTTAGGAGTCCTTCGAATAGGCAATCATGTTGCACCACGGTAATTCATATTGCACCATGTTGCGGAATATCATGATACATCATGCTGCGCGATGCTGCGTTATGTTGCACCATGTTGCTTGAAGTTGTATCTTGTCGAGAAATGTTGTGTGTTGTAGCACTATGTTGCCACAATATTTCAGAATTTTGTATCATGTTGTGGGATGTTGCACCACATTGTGTCATGTGTATTATGTCGCATGATGTAGCCAAACACCACCATGTCGCGCAATTGTATACCGTCATTTACGTCATGTTGCTTCGTGTGCATATTGTGCATGATGGAACATAACATGGTGTTAATTGCGTAACCGTGACATATTGTAAGGTTGCGTCCTTTTTTCCCATTTTCTTCCGCTTCAAATGGTTTTAATGTTGTAGTGACGCCCGGGTTACTTTATTTTAATTTTTTTCGGCACCTACGTTTTTATAAAAATTGGTGAAGGGATGGTTTCGAGTACCAGAAACCGATTGAGATGGCTCATTCATTTGGTGGGGGCTGTTCTCCATTATAAATTTTTTTCGGCTTGAACGATGTAGATACAAATTGGTAAAGGGGATTTCAAATGTCAGAAATCGATTTTTGATGGGTGCTACTTTCGGGGAAATTCGTGAATGAGAGTTTTTTTTATACCGAGAATGAATTGCGCAGTCCTAGATTGAGAACAATCATTGAGGGTTTGCTGTCATTGATCATGTTTTCAGGAAAATTATTTTGGAGCCCTCTGGTTTAGCAATTACGTTGAGTCTTGTTTCACTATAGAACTATGTAAGTAATTTCTCAATTGAGAATTTAATATAAATTTAAGATATGCCTCTGGAAAATTGTCAATTTTATTGAACCTAAGTCATTTCTTAACTATTGGGATACAATTTTGTCTATATGTTAAACAAAATGAGGTCCGGGTGTGATTTTAGAAAATGAGTAAATTGGATGGAACGAAGATCTTTCTCCAACGAAAAGTATGGAATTTGAATGGTACTATGAAAATATCTAGTTGGATTGAAATAAAACAGTGGGTTCTTTAAATTGAATAGAACAAAACCGTTAATTCTCCAAGTGTGGCCTAAATATTCTATTAACTGCTGGTAAGGAAACTTATTTAATAATATACCTATGTGAAGCCACCGAGAGGTTTAGATCCACATAGAAAATGAGGAAGTGTGTTTAACTGTTTAGCTGAAAAAAATCGGCACTTCGGAAATGTGCCGCTGAATTTAGTGCGACTAAGCCCTATCAAAAAACTATGAAACAACAAAATGTTTAAAACTACAGGTTGTGATGGTTCGAACAATTCACATATGATAAGATATCAGGCAGTTCGACATATCCCTTTCAAACAGGTTAACAAAGATTAGGTCAGGTGATATACGAGGGCAAATCAAAAAGTCTTGCAATATCATATGAAAAAAAAGAGTGAGTGAGACAGCCATATTTTTATTTTTCGACATCATCTCCTTTAAGGTTTATACATTTGTCATATCGATCAATTAACTTGCCTAAACCCTCTAAAAAAAAAGATTTCTTTTACTCCATAAAATATTAATTTACAACAGACTGTACTTCATAGTCACTGGAAAATTTCCGGCCCCCTAGTATTTTTTTCAAATTGGGAAACAGAAACTAGTCACTACGCCAAGTCTAGATTGTACGGTGGATGCGGAATTTCCACGAAGCCGCAGTCTTTTAATGCAGCTTGAGCAATATTAACCTTGTGCACTGGTGCATTGTCGTGAAGAAGCAAGATTTTTTTCCTAACTTTCCTTGGCCGTTTTTCCCGGATCGCTTTTTTCAATTTTCGGAAAACCTCTGCGTAATATATGCCTATGATTGTGGTTTTCGGTGGCATATAATCGATTATCAAAATTCCTTCAGAATCCCAAAAAATTGTTGCCAAAACCTTAACAGCAGACGGTTGAGTTCTGAATTTCTTTGGTGGTGGTTCACTACGTTTAATCCATTGCATCGATTCTTGTTTGGATTCCGGATCCCAGTGATGAAGCCATGTTTCATCGCCTGTTATTATGTTATCCAAGAAATTTTCTGGATCTTCTTTGTACATATCTAAAATCGCCTTTGAAGTTTGAACACGCATTTTTTTTTGTTCTGCATTCAACAAACGGGCAACCCATCGCGCACTTACTTTCGACATGTGAAGGTGGTCATGTAATATAGTATATGTGGTACCGTTTGAAAGGGAAAGTCTCCACGCTAACCCTGGAACAGAAATACGCCGGTCCTCCAATACAATAGATTCGGCCAAAATTACGTTTTCATGGCTAATAGCATCTGCTGGCCGACCCGAGGGGTTGTCGTCTACTAATGACTCCCGACCACTTTTGAATAATTTTACCCACCTTGTTACTGTGGCATATGATGGTGCAGATTCGCCGTAAACTTTTGATATATAGTTGAATATATAAATTGCATTTCGTCCATCTTTACAGAAAAATTTAATAATGGCGCGATATTCAATTTCATTCATTTTAAGAAAAATTCAAAACACGTGTTACTAAATTGACAAAAACAAACGAACTGTAAAATTTACATCGAAATGTTCTTCTAGAAGTTTCATCGCGACAAAAAATGGTTTTGAAAAATATATTGTTGTCTCACTCACTCTTTTTTTTCATATGATATTGCAAGACTTTTTGATATACCCTCGTATGTCTAGAAATTAAAAAAAGTCCAGTCTGGAAATTTTGAATTTATCACATATTCCAAATAACCGACATGCAAACGATGGCTTCAGATATTTAGAAAACAAGAACAGGTTCCTCTTACATTGGCCCTTAAGAGACCTAATTTGGAATGTGTTTGGAAATCAATCTTCCATGTCAGCTTTTTGACTGACAGAGATTCTTGTCCACCACTTAGTTAACGTTTAAATTGCTGCATATAACGTTAAATAAATTACTAGGTACTAAATATGAGGTGATGTTGACTCCTTAAGAATAATAATAAATTATGTGACTTCTCGAGAGCGACATTCATGAGAGGTAGCTATGCGGTTGGAATTAATATTAGTATCGCAAAGACGTAAACAACACATTTATAAAAGGTTTAACAAAAGAGTTTAGCACCGACACGAGCCATAGATGATTTCACGTTTCAGATGAAAAAGACGTGATTAACGAACAGGTATCACAAGATATGAAAAATAATGTCTTTTAAAAAAAAATTCGATATACAAACTGAAACAATAAGTATATAAATACTTCAAAGTCAAGTTCAGGTCACATATTACGAGACACAACTGGAATAAATTTTTCCGAATTCGATATTTGCTTGCCTTTCAAACGTTTTTCTCTACATACACACAACATCCAAAGAAAACCGAGATAAAGTTCATGAACTGAACTTCAATCCCATATTCCAAATTTATTTCCGCCAACCAAAATAAAACAGAAACCAAACAACAGAAATTCAACACAATCTCTCAACTCAACAAATGGTACAACACATAAACTCAAATGACCTTCCAAAAAAAAATAATAATAACGATAAAAAATACTCATAATACCACCCCACATCAACCATAGAACATTTTTTTTATTATATAATGAAAAACACTTTTCATGATTTTGTATAATATATTTGGGAATTTTCCTCCATCATCGCACCCATGTACATTATACATCATGCAAACGATTTATCATCCAAACCTAGTAACTTGCTAAAAACAATCCCCACGTCATATGAGATGCTGCAACAATAGAACAATACAGTAAAGTGACAATCAAATCGGCTACATACACACAAAAAGTAGTTAGTGCCCGAGTGAGATGCAGACTATAATATGTAAATACAATAGTTTTCCCCAATTGCGAGAGCAAGACTGCAATATGCATATATGAATATTACATACAATAGGAGTACATAATGTACTGTCGTTTATATACAACAACATAACTAGAGTTCAATGTCTGATTTGGTATGACAACAACAACAAAAAACGAAAAGAAAATTGTCTCATTCGCGATAACATACACAAACAAACACATCGAAAACAGAGACGACACAGAGAGCACATGAAAAAAAGAAAAATCAATTTTTCTTTTTACCCATAGAATTTTATTGTTATGATTATTGTTACAGAAATACAGCCAGCAATCTTCTTCCCATCATCTTTTTTTTTTGTTAATTTCGTATTTCCGTGATTTTTATTTTCTTTCATTTAAAATGTTGCAATAATATATTTTATTAAGTAACTTCGGGGGGGAAACTCACACCTCATCTGTATTATATACAAAAGCGTTATGAAATATACCATTTTACAACAACAAAATATTTTCTAAAGTTCAATGTCCATCATTTGAATCAATCAATTTTTCCGAATTTTCCTACTTTTGTCTCACTCCATCGGTACAGCACATGGCAAGGATTTTACGTTTTGTTTCATTCGAACTCATCTCTTTCGTAAGGAATGAGGAGGATATATTTGACACGGTAGAGGTACACAGTTTTGGGAGGTATGAGGCAATTTTAATCAATAGCTCATGTGAGATGAAAAATGAGATGAAAATCAATATGTAAATGATGGTTTTCATTTTTAGTCCGTTTTGTTTAAGGTTATTGTTGTTGGTTGGAAAATATTAATGGATATTCAAGGTTATTTGTGGTTATGGTAAGGATTTAGGGTTTTATGTAATGTTAGGTGAGATTAGAAAAATACATGTGGAATTTTTAGTTACAACTTAGTTACAACTAAGGATATATGTGAGTAGAAGGTGCCAAATGTTCTCGAATTGGTTCTCGCCGTAATTTAAAATTTAAAAAGTTCTTACTGTCTTTGAAACATAAATTTGATAATCCTGAGGCCGAGAAAACAGGAACCAAGTTATATCGCCTTAAAGTCGATAAAATAAAACCACAAAGGATATTTTATCATAGGAATGTAATATCATATTGGTATTGAAGAACAAAGGACTGAACGAATTCTTACAGTGTCATAGAAGCCACCTGAAGCTGAGGCTTAATCATTTATGCTCGTCCGCCTTCCATTTATAAATCTTAAGTTGAATTTTGTTAAACGTGAAATATTTAGTATACCTGATTGTCTGTTAAATGACCCGTACCAGGAGCTCATTTGACCTAAGATAAGAAATATATTTGTTTTATTTATATTAGAAGTACTTCATGAAGCGAGCGGAAAAGGCGATGTAAGTTTCTATAAACTTTAGGAAGGCTAAGTACATTACATGTGAACCAAACATGAAATTTATTATGAATGTTTTATATTTGAAAAATACCGATGGATCAAGCCACTCTAAACCTTATTTATACGAACGAGGCTTGAGGTTCCTATATGTTAACTACCTTAAAATGGATGATGTGTTTGTGGTTTTTCAACCTTAGTAATTGATCAGCCTTAGTTTCTTAACTATGGAGATCTTTGACTAAAGATCAGTTGTTTTCACTGATCTGCGATGGCCTGACGCAGTTTGTAAGAACAACAAAAGGAAATTGCGAATAACTTTAGAATCACTCCAGCTATAATTTTAATAAAGTAACCAACGCCAGTAGAGTTGTTTGACAAGCTAAGAACATTATTGAGGACCGCACTCTATTTAGTGCCTGTCAAATTACCCAAGGTGGAATTCACAAAATTTGACGGAGTTTACAAAAGTTGACGTCCCTTAAGCTAACAGAACCGATACAGCAGAACATTACAAGATATTATGGATAGGCTAATAATAGGCTAATTAATTGCTCTATTAAAAAATTTTGGTCTCCAACCCTCTAAACTAAAACGCGGGTTCTGATAGCTTTAGAAAATGTTAGCAGAACCCATATCGAAACGCGATTTAAAAACAACTGGAAAATTAAAGGTTATTTTAGGCTAACTAAATGCCATATTTAAATTTTTATTATTATTCTGCTCGTTCTAAAAAAAGCATAAGGCTTTATCACTTAAAAGCTAGCAGAACCCAAATCTAAAATGGGACCAGTTACATATATACTATTCGCCACTACACTTTTTATGACAGCATAAAAAAAGTAAAAAAAAATCTATCACTGTCCCAGTTGGCTTCTAGAAAACATAATGAAAGATTATGGCTTCTGGTTATGGCTAAATTAACTTGCCATCTTAATTATAATCTCAAAAAATAACTTACTTGAAATAGTAATTGGGTGGTGATAGTTATGTATTTGTATCTTAGTACCTTTTTTAAATTGTACTTTTTTAAATAGTGGTTTTACGACACCAATTTTAAGTTTTTCTGGAAAAACCCCTTTTACTAAACAATTATTAAAATTAAAAGTCAAAACTTGCACTATTTTTTAGATCACTTACGATCGTGAATATTTCATTTTCACAAACAAGGAAAAAGAAAAAACGTATGCTGTTAAAATCCGAGTGAATTAAGGTATTTTTAACAGTATCAATGCAAACGTTTTCCTCATTCGCAACCAATATGTCGTAGACCAATATGTCGCAACCAATATGTTGATTGATTTGATTGATTGATTAGAATGTACGGCCAAGACTAAGCAGGGATCCCGGATACGCCGGGCCTACCGTACACCCCTTTTACATATAACAAGATGGAGGGATAGGAAAGGTTGGTAGATATGATAGACTTGACCCGGTTACAGACACCTAAGTAGTCAATAGTTAGTAAAGCACAAGACGGCACAATTATTTTTGTTTTTCGAGATGTAAATAATCAGCATTCAACTTCCTTAAAATTAATTGATTAATTAGTTTAGTATAAATGTCCTGAAATGAAATTTCATTATTATGAGTGATTTAATTGTATATACCATACATATCAATTTACAATAACGCGACGCCGGCCCACCACACACCTATAATAAAGGTAAAAGGCATAAAGGCATCTTAAAAAAATTGATAATTAATTATGTTGGCATCTGAAGGGTAAATTTCCTGAAATAAAACGTCATTATTATGAGTTAGAGATTTATTATTTTGTACGATATAGTTAAATTATTCTTGAATAGAATAAATGTAATGTAGTGTAATGATTATTATAACTAAATTAATTATAATTTGATAGTCGTAAAACAAATAAAATAAAATAAATCGAATCCAAATATTGTAGTATCAAACGGATGGATCCCTCTGTATACCGACATCTGTCAAAGATAAACGTCAAGTACGCTGTCATTTATTTAGTTGACATTCTGCCATTTAAGAATATGGAGCATTTAACAATCGACCAACGCGTTAAAATTATTAAATCTGCTGATGCTGATTTTTCGAACAAAATTTTCTTCAGTGATGAAGCTCATTTTTCGCTTGGTGGATACGTTAATAAGCAAAACTGTAGAATTTGGGGCTCAGAAAATCCACAATTGATTGTAGAGAAGCCATTACACCCGGAAAAAGTCACTGTTTGGTGCGCATTGTGGTCTGGTGGTGTGATTGGGCCGTATTTTTTTGAGAACAACCATGGACGAACCGTTACCGTCAATTCTGAGCACTATGGCCGCATGTTAACCGATTATTTTTTTACGAAAATCGAAGATTATGATCTTGACGATATGTGGTTCCAGCAGGATGGAGCAACCAGTCACGTAACACGAGCAAATCGAGATCTTTTGCAAGAGAAATTTCCTGGACGTTTGATTTCGCGATTGGCTGATGTCAATTGGCCTCCAAGATCCTGTGATTTAACGCCTTTGGATTTCTTTTTGTGGGGCTACGCGAAAGATCGTGTTTACGCAAACAATCCTCAAACTCTTGACGAATTGAAAACTAATATTCGTAAGGTAATGGCCGAGATACCGCCCGAAATGTGCCGAAAAGTCATTGAAAATTACCTCAAAAGAATCAAGGCATGTAAGAAGTCCCGTGGAGGACATTTGAATGATACCTTGTTTAACTAAAAATGGCAAGGATCAATCTGTAAAATGAAATAAAAATTACAATACATTCCGAATATTTTGTGTGTTTTTTTTTAAGTTTACTTTATCAAGCTTGAATTGGATAACCCTTTATATCAATAATGAATGTGTCACAGGTTAATAACCCCCAATACCTAAACAAATTAACAGATTACAATTTATTATCAACTAGAATTATATAAAACTATTAAGCTAATCAGGAATCTGTAAGATGACAGAATTAGTAATAAGTAGCTAGTTAGTAGTAAATAGTCTAATTATCCCAATTTATTACAAAATACAAAAACCATCTATGTACATATATCAATATTTGTCTCAAAAAATAAGTCAACCCCCCTCCACCGGCACTTCAATGTCATTTAATCTAAAAATAACCGAATCGACCCGGTTACAGACACCTAAGTAGTCGATGGTTAGTAAATTGTTAGTAAAAAATATAATATCAGGCGGTTAGCACAAGATAGCACAATTATTTTTGATTTTTTTTTTTTTTGGCAATAAATATTCAGCAATCAGCATCCTAAAAGAAATTTATAATTAATTAAGTTGCTCTCGTAATGGTAAATTTCCTGAAATAATACGTCATTATTATGAGTTAAAGATTGTGCCTGAATGAACAACCAGCATAATCATTTATCCAACCTACAACAAGCCAACCGAAACCACCACCAATATACAGTCTCCCACCCGAACAACCTACAAAACAACTTAATTAAAGAAATGCCCCGATCCCCAAAAAAACTATCTAAGTACATACAGCAATATTTAACGGCATTTCAAATTTACTCTGTAGCTTCCAAGCTATCTGTAATTTCAAAAATTCAAATATCCGCTAAAAAATAAAATTCATTAGTAAAAGAACCAAACAAACTGCAACACAAAAGTTATTTCCGAAACGATCCCAATAGAATCGAATCCTCTCTCTGTGGAACCTCTACTATCCTCCAAGTGATCCCCTACCAACATCAACAACCAACAAAACCCAAGCTTTACAAAGTCGTGATGAATCCATGACAGATCAGAAACGTACTCTGTAGTCATAGAATTTCAAAAATGATTCCGCTCCCGCGAAATTGACGGCAAACTTCAACAAAAACATCAAACAAGCGTTCTATGTAAAACTGCAATTTTACTATATTAGAAATATAGATAACAATAGAGCATATAATGAATACAACCTTCCGTAAGTTGAGAAACATAATGTACTATGACGAATCATCAAAAACCTCAAACACCAACCTATTACTCATAATGAACGATGCCCATTCAAAGTACTTTATATATCTAAGAACATTTATTGCTATATAGTTCCTCCATACCTTCGCCGCCACTGTGTATATTGATCACACACATAAGCATTACTCATCAAAACCATCAAAACCCAATGAAATTAATGAAAAAGTCAAAAAAATATTTATATGAATAGCATTTATGATGAGATCGCCGTTTTTGTGTACCTTACTCCTTTCGTATATCAAAAAACATCCACGCACACACGCACAAAAAGCAAATATAAATATTATATGTAAATGTATCATAATTATATAATACAAAATAAAGTAAAAATAAAATTAAATGAAAACAAAACTGCCCCGATCCAGTGCCTTCTATAGTACTGGCCTGTGACAACATTCATTTTTTGCTGATGACGACAACGTAAGTCGACAACCAGATGTCAGCATAATTAAGTAAAAATAATACACTTTGCCTCCTTATTACGACGGCAATAAATTTCACAAACTTAACAAATAAAAATCTAAATTATTATACAATAAATTAATAAATTATGAACAATTTTAGTGTAATTGATTTTCTCAATTCATAAATTGAATTTTTTCGATCCACATTCAAGAAGTTACCCTCTAAATAAATTTTCGAGGCCTCACCAAAGCGAATCGAAAACGAAACGCACGTAAATCGTATTTTTTTATATGACACCAACACTACCACGTTCATATATAAGTTGTTTTTTGCTATATATGGATATAATTTTTATATTATTTTACTTATGTAGCCATTTTGCTTTTTAAAAATTAAAAATAATTCGTATTTAATAACAATAATAAGTGCAGTGATAAAAATAGTGAATATTAATTATTATTTAGTAATTCATAACAATAATAATATTAAAAGTGATAAAGTATTGTACATAATATCAATTATGAAATATATAATAGATTGTAGTGCATTATAAGTCATTGTAAGTATATTCGAAGTAACTACGTGATAAAAAGTAGTTCGGTAGTGATACGTTTTCATATCAACTGCATTTCGTTTCTGATTCCAAAACGTTTCGTAAATGAATCGAATATGAAGAGAAATGCGAACTACTAATACATACAAATCAGTTCACTTTCATTTTAATTTTCATACGCCAAACGAAATACTAACGAATCGCTTTTGACTCGCCAAGGCGATGCGTTTGCGAAGTGTTTCATATATAAATTTCCTCACTTGCGATTCGTTTTCGATTCGCCAAGTTTAGAGGGTAATGAGAATTTAAAGAAATGCAATTATTTAGATAACGTAATACAAAGTTCTAGTGTATTCCACTACAAAAATATAAATAAAACCGTGAGAGCAGAGAATATTATGTGATCATTTTGTTTCTATTTTGTCATTTCATTTTTGTATTTTATTGCCATTTTCATTTAGTGTCACATAATTAGTCGAAGCCGTACGGTACGATGCATTTTTTCTGTATTTTACATGATATCCGTACTTCTTTTCCTATTTTTATTGAATCTACGTACCAATTACAACAATTTTGAATTAGATGATATTACAAATCGACTTATGTTGGATAAAAATGACAAAAAAAATGCCAAAATCTAAAATAAAAATGTACATTCATTACTAGAAAAATTAAAAAACGAATATCCTTCGGCTTCAACAGTTTGTTCGAAACTAAACAAATTAACAAAATTACAAAACAACTGGAGAGAGAAGTAATATTTTATTGTTTTGTAATTTTGTATGACGAAATTTATTTTGGTTTTATGAGAACGAGGCGGAGCCAAAAACTAGAAAAAACTGGAAAACGGAAATAAAAAATGAATAACCTTCTACTTCGATGTAATAATTGCAACTAAATATATTTTGTGATGTAATTTTCCTTTTTAAAATTTATCTGCCATCTAGTTGAACCGTCGACTTAGCGTGTCGTCATCAGTTGGTGTAAGCGGCCAGTAGTTTAGAAGGCATTGCCCGATCTCATAAATTGTTCCTTCGTAATATTAATTATCCATACTCATTACATAGTACAGCTAGAAGCATATAACAAGGTATATACATACATAGCAACACCATACCTTCGGTGGTTTGGTTATCGAAATGTACATATCATTGTACACCTCCAATACTAATCTACAATGATACGTTTCTCCATATAAAAATACAATACACATACAATTACGTTCGTATATAAAACAAAAGATAGGATTCAAATTTCAAACAAAATTAACAAAAACAGAAAAAAACGTGTGCAAAACAACAACAAAAATTGGTACCGAATGTGACAAAACAAAACAGCAGAAATGAAAAACCCTTTCTCACGCAAACTAGCTATACTCGAATAAACTACTAGATGAGAATATTAGTACTTTACGCCTTTGTGAGTTATAAAATACGCACTGAAAATACAGTTATTATGATTATACTAAAATTTATTTGGAAAATATGTATTAATAATTAATATGTATTCAAATATGTGTTAAAACAATGGAGAAATGAAAAACCACTTAGCTTATGTACATCCTCTGGAATCAAAAAAGTCCCACATATTGAAGGTTTGCGTACAATGTGTATGAAGCATTCAAGCAACGGCATCAAAATACATACAAACGAAAATTGTTATGTACGTATTCTAAGCCATTGCAAGCGCACCACATGCAAATTAATACAAATATACAATATGTTAAAATTTTCACTTTACTTTCACTTTACACTATTTAACCATCAACACTATTTATTATTTATTTATTAGTTAATTAATTAATTATTACAACACATTTAAATTAAATAATTTATTTATTTCGAGGAGAGACAAAAACACGTCTTTCCTCGACGACAAACAAACGCCGAATATGTCGCAACCAATATGTTGATAAAAAATTCATTAAAAATTTTGACAATTTTAGACGGATCAGTTTCGATTCTAATATCACCAACAACGATTGATGGAATTGCTTTAACAGTTTTTCATTTAGATTTTAAGTCTACAGCGGAACAAAACTTAGTTTTAAAAAACCGTTCTTTGGTTTGTAGAATTAAATATTTTAGTTTGGCATTTACGCTTTGAAATTTTGTGTTTAGTGCCGTATTATTTTGATTCTTTCTCAATTTTTTGGCTAAACTGTTTTTATAATTAATCGAATTCAGTAATGAATTAGTCATCCATGGTTTAATTTTGAAATCATGCCTTGGGAGTTTTGTAATCAATTTATTATTTTTTAGTTCGTCGGTAAACTTATTAATAAAAATCGAATAGGCCAGATTTGGATCATCAGTAGAGAATACCGAAGTCCAATCACAATACGTCAAACTTTCTGATAAATTGCAATAATTGTTTGTAATAATTTGTTTGCCATCGAGTATGATATTGTGGGATATTTTTAATTGGACTTAGTGATTTTAATGCTAGCATAACACTATGGTCAGTCATAACACTATGGTCAGCCACATGTAGATCTAAACTGTGAACCTCAAGAAAGAATCTGTAATGAAATGTTCGAGAAATGACGTGATCAATACACGTATTTGAACATGGCCTAGTAATAAAAGAATCCGGCCTAAAAGAAGGAGACAACAACAAATATTTATCCTTCAAAGATGAATCCTGTAACAAATCAATATTTATGTCTCCAAGTAAAAAAAACGTAAAATCAGATAAATTATAATTGATTTCCGAACTCGAAATCTAGGTCTCAGTTAACAAAATTATATCCAAATTCTTAACTATCGAATTAATATTAGCCAAAAAACTATCGAAGTTTTTACGAAGACTCCAAATGTTTTGTTATAAAAAGTTATAATTATAAATGTTTGGCTGGCTCATCGAAATTTTAAATTATAACAGTAACAAAAATTGTTTGTCGATAATATACTAAAGCAGAATTTAATATGAAATTGATACAAAATTAACGCCTTAAGGACCGTTTTTTTTAACTATATATCGTATGTCCCGAGAGATATCTCGGGGTTGGTCCTTAAGGGGTTAAAATTAAAATCAGCAAGTTATTTTAAAGTAATAATAAATTATAACAACAACAAATTAAATTATGTGTTTGAGTTTAAAATATAAGATTTTATAGCGCCGTAGGTACAAACAATAATGCCATAATTTGTTTAACAATGAATAAAAAAGTACTAAGGTAGTACTTAATATAACAAAACGAAAATTTAGTATTCAATAATATAAAACTTACTATAAAAATAATATCAACCCGGTCAAAATTTTGACAACTTTTTGATAAAAAAATTTCTTTACAATGCCAAAGTAGCATTTGTAAGCTTTTAATAACAAAATGTTAAATAAAATGTCAAAACGTTAAAAATAAAATTTGTGAACAAGTAAGAAAGTGAAAAATATTCTTCTATAATAAAATTTTGACTCAGAGCCACAACATGTCGAAAGCGATATCACAAAAATGGGGACTAACTTTGAAATGGGGACTAAGCATTGAATTCAGCGTACTCGAATTAGGTTTACCCCCTGGGTTCCCAGCTTGTCACATTTTTCAACTAGCACAGTGTATTTAATGTGAGAAATATATGTACTAACAAACTGAGCATGCAAAAGTACATAAACTATAATACTTAACAAAAACTTATACAATTTCAGGATCTTTGCCGAAACTCTGGCAGATTAATCAACTGAATGATATAATATTGGATAACGGCTTCATATAGCCGGCTGATGTCGTTGAAAGAATTAATATGGAACACTTTCGAGTCCGAAGATGAGAGAATAAGAAGTCCGAGAATAGAAAATGTTATTGTCCTTAAACCATAAAATTTGGTAGTTATAATTAACTTTTATCTCTTTAGCTGCATTATACAATCGAGATTGAAACTATGTAAGATGATGAAGTATCCAGATTTTGTGATTAGTAGACACCATTGAAAACTCGTGACCAAGTTGATGTAAGTAAACATAGTTTCTCTTTCGAGACGTCAGAACATTACAAGATAGTATAAATAATTAAAGGCTAATTATAGGCTAATTAAATGCCGCAATAAAAAATTCTGGGCTCCACCCCTTCCAACTAAAACGCGGGTTCTGCTAGCTTTAGAAAAAGTTAGCAGAACCCATATCAAAAATTGATTTAAAAACAATTGGAAAATTAAAGGTTAATTTTAGGCTAATTAAATGCCCTATTTAAATTTTTTTATTCTGCTCGATCTAGGAAATGCAAAAGGCTTTATCATTCCGAAGCTAGCAGAACCCAAATCGAAAATCGGACCAAAACCGAAATTAGAACGCAAATAACATCTATTGATAAGCAAATAATTTTAGGCTCACTATGAGCTAATCAAATGCCCCATTAAACAATTTTGGGCTCCACCCGTTTTTGACCAGACTTCAGGCCTGAAAAAAATTCGGGTTTTTCGGAACTAGTCGGACGGCAACGCGTGTCATGCGCAAACAATCGTGTACAAGTTACGAATTGTTTCGAGCATCACACAAAGTGAAGCGGCTATCTCTCTCAAACTCTCTAATGATGATTCTCTTTTAATATTTTCTTCACTTTATTGACGTTAACTCCAGTTGAGGCCGATCAGGGCTAGGCAAATCTTCCACCTCATCTCGACCGCTTTTGAATGCATAGTACCACTCAAATGCACGAGTTTTTGATTAGGTCGATACGCCATAAGCCTTCGGTAACATTTTCGGCGGTTCGGCACACAAAATTCTATTTGAAATACTAAATTTGAGACCAATTCTTTGTTTGATATTCTTCGAAATCGTAAAACACACTTGAGATGTACAGACAAAATAGAGGACTGTATACAAATTAAACAACAGATTGCAGTCAAAGTTTCACTTAAAGATAGAGAACAGTTGTGCTAACTTAGCGACAGAAATATTATTTGCTTATCAATAGATCTTGTTTTGCGTTCTAATTTCAGTTTTGGTCCGATTTTTAATTTGGGTTCTGCTGGCTTTAGATTAAATGACCTGAAGTCTGGTCAAAAACGGGTGGAGCCCAACATTTTTTAATGGGGCATTTGATTAGCACATAGTGAGCCTAAAATTATTTGCTTATCAATAGATCTTTTTTTTGCTTTCTAATTTCAGTTTTGGTCCGATTTTCGATTTGGGTTCTGCTGGCTTTAGATTAAATGACCTGAAGTCTGGTCAAAAACGGTTGGAGCCCAACATTTTTTAATGGGGCATTTGATTAGCACATAGTGAGCCTAAAATTATTTGCTTATCAATAGATCTTTTTTTTGCTTTCTAATTTCAGTTTTGGTCCGATTTTTAATTTGGGTTCTGCTGGCTTTAGATTAAATGACCTGAAGTCTGGTCAAAAACGGGTGGAGCCCAACATTTTTTAATGGGGCATTTGATTAGCACATAGTGAGCCTAAAATTATTTGCTTATCAATAGATCTTTTTTTTGCTTTCTAATTTCAGTTTTGGTCCGATTTTTAATTTGGGTTCTACTGGCTTTAGATTAAATGACCTGAAGTCTGGTCAAAAACGGGTGGAGCCCAACATTTTTTAATGGGGCATTTGATTAGCACATAGTGAGCCTAAAATTATTTGCTTATCAATAGATCTTGTTTTGCGTTCTAATTTCGGTTTTGGTCCGATTTTCGATTTTAACTTTTTCTAAAGCTAGCAGAACCCGCGTTTTAGTTGGAAGGGGTGGAGCCCAAAATTTTTTATTGCGGCATTTAATTAGCCTATAATTAGCCTATAATTATCCATACTATCTTGTAATGTTCTGCTGTGTGGGTTCTGCTAGCTTAAGGGACGTCTTTCGAGTTATGTTTAATATAGTAGTTTTTAGATCGCTGGTACTTACATAGTTTAACAATATATGAGTGTTTGAGTTGTGACGCCGATTCATTATTGTGAACGGCTTAACAGAAATTATATCGTCACTGGAGATATGTATATGAAGTTGGATCAAATTCTAACCTAAAAAAAATCGATGGTAATACTAAAATATACAGACTTTGACTATAGGAAAGGGTGAGCCCAAAAATGTTTAAAAAGACTCTATTTTCTATATAAAAACCCAAAAATTATTGTCAACGAAATAAAACCTTAATGTTTTAATGTCAGCCCAAAATAATCAGTCATGATACTATCATTAAAGAAAAATATTACTGTCAACCCAAAAAAGTAAAATTAAACGAAATATGTAATTTAATTTTAATTCAGTATATGAATAATTTGTGTATGACACTGAATAAGAATGGCTTTTAAATTTAAGGAAATACATCAGAGCATTATACGACATAAACATTTGTTGTAGAATCGGAGGCTAAAGGACTCACCGTAGTCTTTATCCTGATAATAGCATCATTCAACGAAATATGTAATTCATTTTAATTCTTATAATTCTTCTCTTTTTAATTCTAACCATTGATCGTATTGGACGCGTGTGTTTATAAGGTGACATTTTAATTTGCACTTTGACATACAAAACATTAAAATCGGTGAAGTGAATAAAAAGTTACAACATTTTCAACATGGAGATAAATAATGAAAAAATTCGATATCTTTTACAGTTTTATTACGACAAAGTAAAGACGCGGATCAGGCTTGCACAAAAAATGTGTGCTGTTTATGGAGAAAGTGCTTTATCCAAATCACCAGCAAAAAAAAAGGTTCACGCGCTTTCGTTCTGGAAATTTGGATGTCAAAGATGCATCTTGCACTGGTCGACCAACCACTGGAAAATTTGATGAAATCATGCAGAAATTTGAAAAATACCGGCATATAAGCAGCCATGCAATTATTGGTAAAGAACTAAATGTTGATCACAAAACAATTTTAAACCATTTGTAAAAGGCTGGATACAATAAAAAGCTTGACGTTTGGGTACCCCATGAATTAACAGTTATTAGTCATTTGTAAAGCAAATGATTACTAGTCTAACAAAACGAGGTAAAGCTTCCCAAACGGTATGAAAGCCAGGATTGACGCCAAGAAAGGTGTTTATGGGATTGGAAAGGAATTGTGCATTATGAGGTGCTGCCACTGGGCCAAACAATTGATTCGTATCTTTACTGTCAGCAACTAACGCGTATAAGACAAGCAATTCAGTTAAAACGTCCAGAATTGATCAACAGAAAAGGCGTTGTGCTCCATCATGATAACGCTAGACCACACACTTCATTGATGACCCAGCAGAAACGGAGAGAGCTTGGCTGGGAAGTTTTGATGCACCCACCATATAGTCTTGACCTTGCACCATCGGACTACAATTTGTTCCGGTCTAAGAGGTTTCTCCTCTAAACCACAGAAGTGCAATGAAGAAGAATAATGCTCCGATTCCCCAAGAACTGTTTATGTCGTTTAATGCTCTTTAGTATACTTTAACATTAATTCTAATTATAGTCAACAGTTAAGTCTCAAAATAAACTGCTACGGAACTCAAATGTATTATTTATTATTATTACGTTAATAATTTTTGATTTGAGAGAAGTGTTTTATCTATCATGCGGGTTTGATAGTTTATAGACATATTTATTTTTGGGCTGACATTAAAATATGGCGGTTTGCTGTGGTAAAGAATAAGTGGTGAATTAACGTATCGAAAATACAAAATATTTGGCAGATACTTGATGCAGTAAATGTTCGTATATTTTACAGTACCTTGATAGTTTGGGGTTAATATTTTTGGCCCAACTTCAAATACATAGAGAACCACAACAACATTTTTAAAGATTTATCATTTTTGTATCTTAATATTTTCTATCACGATAGTTTCATTTTTTCACGATACTTGCATTAGTGTTGCCAGCTTTGAAATCCGTCATTTTTCTGGGCTAGACTTTTGGCCCAACTTCATATAGGCACTGGAGATACGATTTTATTTTCCAGAATAGATTCTTTGGGTACAACTGTCGGCATCCTTGGTTAACTTCTCAATAGTAATTTTCATCTCATCCAGTACTTTACAAAAGAAATTTACTGATGATTAAAGTGTGTCTAACTGGGTTTTCTTCGCTTGAAGGATAATAACCACATCGCTTAGCTTAGCTGGAATATCGTTGTTAAATAAATTTGGATCATGACTGCCATCGCCAAAATCATCTAAGATGAAGCTATTGGAACTACTGCGACAATCAGAGCACAGCCATGAAGTTCAACCACTTCTAAGTTCTTTACACACCTCGTCAGATATGCCGGTACATTTAACATGGAATAAACTCGCGCAGACACCACATTTAACACCAGGAAACCGTGCTTTGAATATTCCTTTGAGACACTTCTCATAGCTTGAGCTCATTTGGAATTCGAGCCAAAAAAAATACGTCAACAACAGAAATAAAAACCAAAAATAACTTGACTCAAACTTAAATTTGTTATTAATTATAGTTATTATTGTTGCAATTAAACGTTATCTTTTAGAATAAATAAATTAGATAAACAAATCACTAAAATTTATGTTTTCTTTTTAAGTTATTAAATTTTACTTATTTATTTTGTCTAATATTATGACACTGAATGATGTTGTTACTTCTTCTTCTACCCTTACCAGCCCCATCTGTTCTAGACTCTCACAGTTATCTATCCGAAGTCAAAGTCGATAACTCGCTTTGCCCTTTGAGAGGAAAGGATTTGCACAGGAAGTGATTATTTATACAGAGAATTGACCGTTTGTAATTGATCACCTTGTGCGGTGTTTCTTGTATAGTTGAAGAAACTAGCCGTTACTTTTTCCGGTTTTGTGTCCACCAGCGATTGTGGATGGAGTTTTTGGAATTGTAATATTATAAAATGTATGATCATTGTAATAGTAGTGGTAATGCATGCCGTTTACCTATTATTCGGTTGGAGTTTTTATTTGGATGTGCAAAGTGCGGATGTTATCAGAAAATACGGACATATCATTCATTCCCGATATTTGATCGGGTGAACTCAGAATTCCACAGACCGGTTTGATGACGAATATGTCGTTTTGATTTTTTTTTTTTTGCGCGTGTCCGTTGGGATAAGATTGTTCAACCAAATGGTTGTTCACCAAATGGCACAGTGATTAAAGCTTTGGCGTTTAGATCGGGGGGTACCGGGTTCGAATCCCGATAGGGACAGGGTGCAAAGTAAAATTTCATCAACACAGATTACGATCTGTGGTGAAATGAAACATATCAATGACGCCCTGTCGGTGTGTAAAACTCATGGGCCGACCCATCTTCTATGCCAATAATAGGCTGGCATGGAGCTATGCAATTTACAGATGGTCTTATACCCGTACGTCCTCGAGTTGTCTGAATAGGCGTAAAGTAAGGACGGAATAAGCAAAAACCGCGAAAGAGTTGAGAGAGCCGTGTACCCCAAAACGGTTTGCATTGATAATAATAAATAAAAAACTATACTTGACGACTTTTTTTTTACTTTTTGTTAATCACTATATAAGTTTATAGTTGATAATAAACCGGTTTTGTTTTCCTTTATTTAGCATATACGAAATGTCAAAAAGTGTTTGTCAAAATTCATACTTGTTTACAAAGCTGTACGCCAAAAAATAAAAATTCTCCAAATAAAATTAATTTTCTATTTCACATAGAAATAAATAGATTTTTGGAAACTGCGGTTAATTTATTAATTTCACTTTAACTGAGTACTAAGCTTGTGTGGCAGCAGTTGGGAAACTTTCGGATTTATAAAATGTCATTTTTCATACCGATTAATCCCAATTTGGGCTACTAACTGCTCATGGGAAAAATTGGTGCTAGTCCAGGAGACGGGAAAAGAAAATTTCAAATTTCGCGCAAAAAGTAAAAGGCGAAAAAAATACAACCCGATTTTCTGATTGCATATTCCTATAAGGTAAGTAGATTGCTATCCGAAAAACATTGTGGCTGAATTTGTGCTAATCCAGAATTGGCTTTAATCAATCAAACAGCAAAGACAGTTGAATAAACAATTTTCTGACATAAAGCGTCCTAGAAACCAATGAACTGGCCCAATTCCAGATTAACACAAACTTAGCAACTATATTTTTCGGATGAAGTAGAAATATCAATCAAAAGTACCACGATTGTTGGTTTCTTAAACACTTTGTCAGAAAATCGTTCATTCAACGGTCTTTGCTGTTCAATGGAATTGGTCCAATTCTGGATTAGTACAAATTCAGCCACTATATTTTTCGGATAGCAATGAACATAACTGATAGGAATTGTTAATCAGAAGTTCCAACTTCTAGAACACTTTATGTCAGAAAACTGTTTATTCAACGGCCTTTATTAATGAAATCGGGTCAATTCTGGATTAGCAAAAAGTCAGCCACAATATTTTTCGGATGAAAACTTTATGTCAGAAAATCGTCCATTCAACGGTCTTTGTTATTCTTTGCTAATGAAATTGGGCTAATTCTGGATTAGTACGAATTCAGCCACTATATTTTTCGGATAGCAAAAAACATAACTGGTAGGAGTTTTTAATCAGAAGTGGTCATTGGTTTCTAGAACACCTTATGTCAGAAAACCGTTAATTCAACAGTCTTTGTTGTTCAATGGAATCGGGCCAATTCTGGGTTAGCAAAACGTCAGCCACTATATTTTTTAGTATGGCACATACCTGATAGGAATATGCTATCAGAAGTGCCAAGTCAATGGTTTCAAGAACATTTTATTTCAGAAAACTGTTCATTCAAGTCTGTCTTGTTCAAGTTCAATGGAAATGGGCCAATTCTGGATTAGCACAAATTCAGCCACTATATTTTTCGGATGACAATGAACATGAATAGCAGGAATATGCTATCTGAATTGCTTGCTCTTGGATTTTAGAACATTTCACTCTATTGTTTGATTGATTATTCAACACAAACAACATTGAACGGACTATAGTATTTTTTATGGCGGATTCAGTGTTGCGTTCTTTCGTTCCTTCCTTCCTTCTGAATTTTTTTTTACATCAATCCAAGTTGACAAAAGATTAGATTTAACCACACGACTTGGGACACCTCTTGTGCAGTATACCAACGAAAGATGAAAACATTGAAAAACCAAATAAGTTATCAATAGCAGTTCAAAACAAAAGACCTTCTATACACTAATATTCGCAGCTTACCCTCTAATTTCTTAGAGTTATCACAAATAATTATTCAATATAAACCGTCAGTTGTATTACTTAGTGAATCTAGAACAACAGAAGACATGTACGACTCGGAATTTTTTATTGAAAATTATAAATGTGTACGGTGTGATTCGGATAGTCGTCATACTGGAGGGGTTGTCATGTATATTCACCAAAACATAAGCTTTAAAATAATTTCGAATATCGAGAAGGACCGCGCTTGGTTTTTGGCGATTCAGATCATAAAAGGATACCATACAACAGGAATATTTGGCGTAGTTTATAGATCATACCAAACAACAAAAGCAGCATTTTTAAATAATTTAGATGGATGGTTCGAAGAAGTTATCAATTATAATAAATCGAACTATATATTTGGGGATTTCAATATTGACGTGAAAAGCAACGATATTTACAGTTTACAATTAAAGCAGTTAATCATGGATTATAGATTGGTGCAAGTAGTTCCAGATTATACCAGAGCCACACAAACCAGCAAAAGTTTAATAGATCTTTTGATAACTAATTCAGTAAATACAAAATGTGAAATTATAAAAGAACAACAAATAAGTGATCATTGTATGTTATGTGTGGATATAAGCAGAAACAATTCACAGTTACTTGATCAATTTAAAGAAATTAGATCTCGGAAAAATTATTCTGGTGAAAAATTAAATTGTGTCCTAATCACTAGACTGCAGCACTACAGAACACAGAATGAATTGAATGAGAAAGCTGAAAGCTTAATACTGGAGTTAAAGAATGCGATTAAACAACTGACGCAAACAAAAATTGTTCAAAGTAGAAATAAAATCCCTTGGTTCTCAGAAAATTTGTCATTATTAAGACAAGGAAAGGAACGTAATTTTAGTATTCTGAAATTAATAAATTCAAGCGAGAATTGGGAAAACTATAGAAAAGCTAGAAATATTTACAAACAATCGTTAAGAAAGCAACAATCTGAATACTTCAAGAATAAGTTCATTGAAAACCAATACAACCCAAAGGAGCTATGGAAAACTCTCAAATCTATGTATAAGACTAAAAATAGTATGCAATGGAGTATTCAATTTAATAACAAAACACTCACCGATAAACAACAGATTGCAGATGCACTAAATCACTCGTTTGTGTCCAGCGTCGTAGATATTCACCGTAACATCCCTGAAATATCGGATTTTGAACTTCCTAATGCTGTTTTGAACATACAAAAATTTCAATTCCAACAAACATCACAAAACGAAATATTAAAAATAATAAGCAGAATAAAATCGCAATATGGAATAGATGGTATAAACAAAATTGTCATGCTGGATGCAATGCAGAATCAAATGTTCTCTGAACATTTTACTGATATAGTTAATTGTAGTTTAAGGCAAGCAGTGGTACCAGATTCATGGAAAATATCAACGGTTGTTCCCATTCCAAAAATTTCGAAGCCAACCACGCCAGAAGAGCTCCGGCCAATAAATATGCTCCCACTGTATGAGACTGTTCTGGAACGAGTAATTAAAAACCAACTGGTAAATCATATCGCTGATAACAATATATTGGTTGATCAACAATCTGGATTTAGAGAATCCCATTCTTGTGAAACGGCCTTAACCCTAATGTTGGATAGCTGGAAAAGTCAAATAGATGACAACAAAGTAATCATTGTAGTCTTTTTAGATTTTAAAAGGGCTTTTGAAACCATCGATAGAGGAATTCTACTTAAAAAGTTAACCAAGTACGGAGTTGTTGGGAAAGAACTAGAGTGGTTTAACAATTATCTTCAAGGGAGGCAACAATATACGAAAATTGATAATTACACATCGTCACTAATACAAAATAATCTCGGAGTACCTCAAGGATCAGCCCTGGGTCCGTTACTCTTTATTCTGTACATTAATGACATAGTCGATGTTATTCAAAATTGCAAAATAAATATGTTCGCAGATGATACTTTACTTACTATTTCGGCAACAACTCTTCCAGAAGCAGTGCAGAAAGTAAACGAAGATCTCGAGAGTCTACGGAAATGGCTGATGTTTCACAAACTATCACTGAATATCTCGAAAACGAGGTACATGCTCCTATCAATCAAAGCAAAGTTCGAGAGTAATGCAGATATAATAGTTGACAACCAAATTATCGAACGAGTAAAACAGTATAAATATCTTGGTGTTATTATCGACGAGCACTTAAGTTTTAACGATCATTTGGATTATATCGCTAAAAAGATGAATAAAAAACTTGGATTTTTCACTAGAATTAAAGACAAATTACCAATGCAGACAAAAGTTGTTTTTTATGAATCAATTGTGACTCCACATATTGATTATTGTTCTTCTGTGCTATTTATCATGAATCAAACTCAAATTACACGTCTTCAAAAAATTCAGAATCGATGCATGCGACATATCTTGAATGCGGAAAGTAGAACACACATAAAAGACATGTTGGAAATTTTAAACTGGAAGTCAATCAAACAGAGAATACAATTTAATGTGTTAAAATTCTTGTTTAGGCTGGAAAAGGGAGATCTGCCAAAATATTTAGATACTTTGCTTTCTTCTAATAGAAATGTTCATACTTACAATACTCGGAGTACACACTTCAGACTACCAATGTATAGTAAATCATTTTCTCAACGGTCGCTGGGATATAATGGAGTAAAGTTGTATAATTCATTGGGTGACTATTGCATGCTAGGTGAACTTCAAGAGTTAGAGTACGGTCAATTTAATCAATTATTGCATACATTCATTAAAGATACGAGGGTATATCAAAAAGTCTTGCAATATCATATGAAAAAAAAGGGTGAGTGAGACAACAATATATTTTTCAAAACCATTTTTTGTCGCGATGAAACTTCTAGAAGAACATTTCGATGTAAATTTTACAGTTCGTTCGTTTTTGTCAATTTAGTAACACGTGTTTTGAATTTTTCTTAAAACGAATGAAATTGAATATCGCACCGTTATTAAATTTTTCTGTAAAGATGGACGAAATGCAATTTATATATTCAACTTTATGTCAAAAGTTTACGGCGAATCTGCACCATCATATGCCACAGTAACAAGGTGGGTAAAATTATTCAAAAGTGATCGGGAGTCATTAGAAGACGTCAACCGCTCGGGTCGGCCAGCAGATGCTATTAGCCATGAAAACGTAATTTTGGCCGAATCTATTGTATTGGAGGACCGGCGTATTTCTGTTCCGCAGTTAGCGTGGAGACTTTCTCTTTCATACGGTACCACATATACTATATTACATGACCACCTTCACATGTCGAAAGTAAGTGCGCGATGGGTTCCCCGTTTGTTGAATGCTGAACAAAAAAAAATGCGTGTTTAAACTTCAAAGGCGATTTTAGATATGTACAAAGCAGATCCAGAAAATTTCTTGGGTAACATAATAACAGGCGATGAAACATGGCTTCATCACTGGGATCTGGAATCCAAACAAGAATCGATGCAATGGATTAAACGTAGTGAACCACCACCAAAGAAATTCAAAACTCAACCGTCTGCTGGTAAGGTTTTGGCAACAATTTTTTGGGGTGCTGAAGTAATTTTGATAATCTATTATATGCCACCGAAAACCACAATCACAGGCATATATTACGCAGCGGTTTTGCGAAAATTTAAAAAAGCGATCCGGGAAAAACGGCCAAGGAAAGTTAGGAAAAAAATCTTGCTTCTTCACGACAATGCACCAGTGCACAAGCCTAATATTGCTCAAGCTGCATTAAAGGACTGCGGCTTCGTGGAAATTCCGTATCCACCGTACAGTCCAGACTTGGCACCCAGTGACTACTTTCTGTTTCCCAATTTGAAAAAAACACTAAGGGGCCGGAAATTTTCCAGTGACTATGAAGTACAGTCTGTTGTAAATGAATATTTTATGGAGCAAAAGAAATCTTTTTTTTTAGAGGGTTTAGGCAAGTTAATTGATCGATGTGACAAATGTATAAACCTTAAAGGAGATTATGTCGAAAAATAAAAATATTGCTGTCTCACTCACTCTTTTTTTTCATATGATATTGCAAGACTTTTTGATTTGCCCTCGTAAAGTAGACATTTAGTATATAAAATAAAATTTAATTAATTTAAATAACAATGTATTATAAAATGTCATTATTGATAAATAAACAAACAAACAAACAAAAAAAAAATCACAAGAAAACAACGTCAAATTTAACGAATTTTTAAAAAAATTTCATAAGTAAGGAAGGTACGAAAGAACGGAACACTGAATCCACCTTTAAGGGCTAGTTATTTTTTCCTCAATTTGTGAATAAACATTTATGAAAATTATATTTCTACGAAAAGCACAAATTTTGTCAGTTAGCCGCCTTTGCAGATTGTCAAAATTAAGCTTAAACTATTTCTGGTTTTTTCTAGAAATCGGGTTAAATTTATTTGTTCTTTGAGATTTCTGTTTTGCATTGGGCAATTTAGTTGGCGGGAACAACACTTTTATTCAGTATAAAAGTCAATTGTGGCAATTTAAATGTCAATTCTGCCATTTCTGTGTACGCCTACTTTGTCATTATAATATGTAACACCAAATGAGAAGATAAATGAAATTTTAGTGTATCTTGAGGAGAAATCGTGATGTCGATGTATTCAAGCCGATAACAGAGCATTATAAGATAAATACCTACCTCGGCTAACCGTAAAAAATTCATGGGCCAAGATGAAACTAGTAATACATTGTTTCGAATGCGTGTTCAGCCGTCTCAAAACAATTTGAACTAAAAATTTTAATAAAACTCCGTTTTGCAATTAAATTTTAATTAACTAATCTAAATTTGGCGCGATAAGAGTATAAAAAAAAATTTAGTGCCGCGATTACGCATTCCATTGTGACCGCCATATCATCGTAACCGTAACCAAGAAAAATGCTATCTTGTTATTTCAAAATATCGCACACCCCCAATGTTTAGTCGTCCCAGGGTTTTGTATAAACCAACAAAACGATTCAATATCATAAATTAAAATCATATCGATGAGAATGAAATGACTGTTTGCATATGTATTCCATACATATGTGTATGTGACGTTGCGATTATACAAACAAAACAATCTACATATACATTTATATAATTCAGTTCAATGACCTGCTGTACAAAAGTTTTTTGGAAATGCGATTGAATTGCGCGCGCGAGTCTCTTATTATTTTATTGCTGAGTGTTTGTGTGTGTATAGGTTTATTTATGCGTGGCTTACATATGTATTTGTATACATGCCAGCTGTATATTACATTTAAATTCGGGGAATACGTATGTATTGTGCGTGCGATTTTTTTGTTGTTGTTATTTCTGGTGTAGTGGAAATATTTATTTTGGCATTGAAAACCCATTTTTGGCATTGTGGAAATGTGCGCACGGGTAAATGACATGATTTTGTGTATGTACGAATATGTGCAAAGAGATATGGGGAAAAAATTCGTTTGTAATGAAGGTGAAGTTTAATAATTTCCGTGAAACACATAATAAGAAGAATACGCCGAGGGGAGACAAATGACTGCCAGCTGATGTAATATTAAAGATAAATTTTGTGTTGTTGGATTTTCTGGTTATATACGCAGGCATGTATAAAAAAGGCAGCAGTATACAGATGTTAAAATGTTTGGGGCCATATCCAATCCCTAATCATATTTACCGCCACTCTCAAAATTCATTATCATTTCATAATTAGCTTTACAATCGCGACTGCTTAATCAATCCTAATCAAGTTCAAAGTCAATACGCACAATTGCTTATCGACCGGAGCGATATCAATTCGATTTGAACTTTTTGTTGTGTACATTTATTAAAAAGGCTAATAATTAATGTGCCGAACTTCACTCGATAAGCAAGTGAAATTTTCATTATCAGTTTATTTATTTATGTGCGTTCAGGGAATGTGACCTAAATAGATAGTTTTAGCATGTTCAATTGGTCAAGTTTTTGATTCGAAAGATTCACAATATTGGAGTTGTGTTTCAAATCGCTAATAGAAAAAATGTTGTTATAACAAAATTTTTGAAAATTGTGCATTTTATTTTAAGTTAAAATTAAAACAATTAAATACAGTTTAATATAATAATTTTGTTAAGCAATACGACAACCAGAGTTGCTACAGCTCAGTACAAAATTACCGAAATTTTGATTTTTACCGGTAATTATTTTATTATTCAATTACTGGTACTGCAGGCCATTAAAAGCTCAGTTTAATTTATCTATAGCTGAAAGGAAATTTTGAGTGTTCATGATCAAAGAGCAGGCTGTTCATCATTTCATCCGATAGATGCTTCCGATCAGGATTTAAAAATTTTCGAAGCGAAAATATTTTTCTTGGTGCTGCTTCCCCAGTCTACATTCGCTTTGAAAGTAAAATTATACGCTAGGTATCGGATCATCCGGAATTCTAATCCGCCATTTGCAAAATTACCAAAATATAATATTTATAAAAATTCAGGGACAACAACACATGAAGGCTCAGATTCTAATTGAAGACTTAAGCAACTTGCAAACATTCGGAGGGGATTCAATTTTATTAGCTGGTGAATTCAAACAAATACTACTAATTGCAGCACAATGCATTAGTAGCGCGTATAGCAGCTCAAAACATTTTATATTATAGACACCATACCAACATATTGGACTTAAGAACATTCAAAATATTACAGTGAAAAAATATATTTTTTGTTAAAAATTAATTAAGTAGTTGACTCATAAAATTCTTTCAATTTATTTTTAACCCGTCTTTGGTTAGGCATAAGTTAAAGAGGTGGACAATTTTATTAAAAACGTGCGCATCATATACACCGGTTCATGGAAACCATAATTTGTCCTGTGCTTATTTAAATAAAGAAACTCATAATTTCTTAAGGTTCTGCTCGGTGCTTTTATTCCAATATGCTCAAGTAACGTTGGTGAATCGATTACATTCACTAAGATGTTTCCAATAAACGAAACTTCAAACGCTCCCAGGTTTCAAACGAACAGCAAAAATCAAATTTGTGCAAGCATTCTTAGGTTTTATAATGACTGAAGGAGTTAAGCCTTAGTAAAGTTTGTGTATACAACAGCAGCTTTCTTGTGACTTTCCATTTCTTGTATCGTTTTTCGAAATATAACCACTACCAGCATCGAATACTAGCCACTCGAGCCTATTCACATTAGTATAGCTCAGTTGTGATAATCCCAAATACTGACAATATGAGCTGGTTTGCGTTAAAATTAACACGGGTTATACGAATAAACACATTTATATTCTGTGTTGCTATATACGCCCTAATAGTCATGCGGACACCTACCAGCTTCTTGTAGATGCTGTCGATTTCCCTTTTGATAATACTGCTATTTTAGATGACCTTTTCGTCGTCGGCGATTTTAACCTCCCGAACCTTATTTGGACACAATCCGAGGACAATACCCATTACGTTGCTGAGAATGCACGATCTGCAATTGAGATTTTGATTACTGATAATTTTTCTAATTCCGGTTTGATGCAGATCAGTACCATCAAGAATAATCTCAACAGGCAACTTGACTTAGTATTCTCTTCCGGCATAAATAATTGCAGAGTCTTGGAAACAAATCTGATTCTCTGTACAATTGACTTGTATCATCCGCCTCTTTTAATTTCATTTTCCAGTGAACTATGTAGAGTTAACGATAACTGCGAAACTTCACCCAGTTTTAATTTCCGTAAAGCCGATTTTAAGAAGCTAAATGAATTATTAGCTAGCGTCGATTTTAACATCATTCTCGATAATAATCACAAACTGGAAACCCAAACTCTCAATTTTTATGCCGCGATAGTTGAATGCTTCCAACAGTCCATTCCTTATACTGTACGAAGACACAAACGGATAGTTTCCCCCTGGTATAACAGCGAATTGCGATCACTGCGTAATCAAAGAAACAAAAACTGGAAAAAAATTTTAAAGACGAGATTGGACTCGGATTACTTAAATTACGTGAACGTTTACAATGCATTTTCGATCATGTCTCATGAACTTTATAATGGTTACATCAGTAGTATGCAGTCAGAAATAATTGTTGACCCAAAAGCGCTTTTGACAATTCGTGAACTATAAGAAGAAATCAGATGGATATCCTTCCATGATGAAGTTCGGCGATCATAGCTCTGATGACCCCAAAACCATTGCTGGTTTTTTCGCAAATCTTTTTAATAGCGCCCACTCCAATAACGATATCGAGCCTGATGCGGCCTACTTCAGTTATATAAATAACTGCGCTCTATAGCGTCTCCGGTCTCTATTCAAATCGATCTTCAAACTGTGGTAAGGGGCATCAACAAGCTAAAAGATGATTTCTTCGCGGACCCCGATGGATTGCCTTCTATAGTTTTGAAAAACTGTGTTAGTAGCTTAGCACAGCCGCTTACAATGCTGTTTCAAAAGTCGATCTCCTACGGAATATTCCCATCAATATGGAAAAACTCCTTTACAGTTCCAACCCACAAAAAGGGATGTAAATCAGACGTCTCTAACTATAGGCCAATTGCGAAACTGTCCTGCATCCCCAAGTTGTTCGAGAGTGTTGTTTACGATTCTGTTTACTTCCAATGTAAAACATTGTTTTCAATGAATCAGCATGGCTTCCTTAGAGGACGATCTACCACAACCAATCTAACCGTTTTTGCTTCCGACACTTTGAACGTCATGGAAGTTGGAAAGGAGTTGATGTTATTACCACGGATTTCAGCAAGGCGTTTGATAGGGTTTCCCATAAGATAATTTTGTTTAAACTCAGGGCTCTCGGTTTCGGACCTCAATTCTTACTATGGGTGGACTCTTATCTGAGGAATCGTAGTTACCAGGTGATCTTTAGGTCATCCATTTCTGCTCCTTTTAAAGCTACTTCCGGGGTACCGCAAGGCAGTCATCTTGGGCCTATTTTTTTCATTTTATCAATTAACGATGTCGATTTCATTATCAAAAACTCGTCAATTTCCATTTATGCGGACGATATGAAAATTTACAGACAAATTTCAAGTTCCATCGATGTTAACTTATTGCAGAACGATCTCAATAGCTTCTCAACTTGGTGTACTAAGAATAATCTTGATCTGAATGTGAGTAAATGCCAATTCATAACATATTCAAGAAAACGCGCAGATTCCATTAGTCGAGAGTATACCATCAACAGCGCTGTTGTTGTAAACGTTTTAACCATACGGGACCTAGGGGTAGTTTGTGACCACGAACTTAACTTTAGGGATCACATCGATTATATTGTCAATAGAGCAAACTCATCGCTTGGATTTGTGAAACGTTGGTCTAAAGAATTTTTGAACCCTTATGTTACGAGGGCTCTATATATGACATTTGTTCGACCCCTTCTCGAGTATGCCAGTCAGGTTTGGTCCCCTTACCATGGAGTACACATACGAAGAATTGAAGCGGTTCAACGTAGATTTTTGCGCTTTGCACTGCGTGGACTGCCTTGGGTGGACGTTTATAATTTGAAGCCACTGAGTAAGCGACGATCTGTTGCCGACATCGTTTTCATACATCAACTCCTATCTGGCGGTGTAGATTCTTCAGCTCTGCTCGATAAGGTAAATCTTAATGTAAATGCTCGCGGTTTGAGAACGACACCAGCTTTTAGAATTGCCCCTCACAGAACGACCTACGGCCAGAACGAGCCTATGACAAGAATGCTGCGTGAGACTAATAAATATTTCGAACTTTTCGACTACCACATTAGCAAAGTCGCTATTAAGAGATTACTGTTTTCCACCGATCGATAAGGCAATTTTTATTTTATTTTTAGAATAATTTTATTTCTTTTATCTATTTTATCTATTTGACTTAAATACTCTACTGAGTATTTATAATTTCTAACATTTGTTTTTTTTTGCGTCTCTTTTAATTTTATTTTTGCTTAACTTTGTTTTTATTTTATTTTTATTTTTTTTTTATTTTCTCTATTTTCCGCTTTTTTCCCCAGTTTTAAATTTGCTTGCTCTAAGCAAACCAGCGGTTGGTCTCTCCTTTTTTTGCGGCGGGGTATCATTCTCCTAAATTCAGTATAAATAGATTCATCCATTTCAATTTCCTAACCATAGCTCTTTAAATACATTTTTTATTTCGATTAATTGTTAATAATTTTATTTTTCCCGTTTTCTTTCTTTTTTTTTTTAATTTTTAATTTAGTAGAATGATATCCTTGTTTATAATTTCCCCGGAATTATATTCAAAAAATAATAATAATATTGATGGTGACTCCCCGCGTGCGGTCAGGAAGGGGAGATTGGTCGTTGGGAATTATTATTATTATTATTATTATTATTATTATTATTATTATTATAGCTCGAACATATATAAGAGGGTTGGGCTCTCCTGATAAAATACCAAATGTTGACAAAAATATTAAGTGAGAGCCGATCATAAACACTCAATTAACAGTTCATTCTAGTCATATCATCGAAAAATAGACACTCGAGCCTATTCAAATTAGTATAGCCCTGCACATATAAGAAGGGTTGGGCCTCCCCGATAAAATTGGAAACGTTCACAAAAATATTACAAAAAATTTACATATAAATTTTATTTAAATAATTTTTTTCTGGCATACTAAGGCAAACAGTTAGTGGAGATTTTTTTGAAAACAATAAAATTGGGATAAAGTTTCCCTGATAATTTTGCTATGGCAAAATTAGTCCCAATTTTTTACATCAAACTTTTTTTCTCAGTAGGCCAGAAAAAACTGATTTCTAGATAAAAGCTATGTAAAATCTTTCCCCAGTTCCCTATTCTCAGGGAATTACCAAAATAGGGCTACTGAAATATGTTTTAAAAGTTTTCCACTTGAAATGTTGCTTAAATTAGATTCTTTACAACTTCTACTGAGGGCGAATTTAGTTAGCCACGTATACAGTAAGCCATGTGGGAAGAAGATTTAGTGTTTCTTTACATCATTATCAACTCTAATTTAGATTTTCCATTTTCACCTTATAATTGTGATTCATTTTGAGGAGGTACTTTGTAGGGCTGATCGTAATCGGCATATCCATGTAGACTTTGGACTTTACGTAACCCCAAAGCAAAAAGTCTAAAGTTGTGATATCACATGATCTAGATGGCCAATTCACTGGTTCGATAAAGCCATTGTTTCACGGGCTGTGTGGCAAATAGCACCGTCTTGTTGGAACCAAATGTCGTCGAGATCACGGGCTTCAATTTCAGACAGAAAACAGTCCGTAATCATAGCGCGAAAACGGGCGCAATTCACAGTTATGTTCCGGTCGGCCGCATTTTTGAAAAAAATATGAACAGATGTTTCCAGCAGCCCATAAACCTCACCAAACCGTTGTTTTGTCTGGATATAATGGTGGTCTGGATATAGTAATGTCAAGTAATGTCAAGTAATGTCAAGTAACATTTTTGTCAACATTTCGTTTCGAATTTTGTCAGAAGTACCCAACTCTGTACGGACGATACTAATTTTAATAGGCTCGAGTGTCTACTGTTCGATGGTAGTAATGGCTATATTGCGGAAAACTGTAGCATGGACAGTTCATTGGGTGTTGTGATCGGCTCTCATGTAATATTTTTTGCAACATTTCGAATTATGTCAGGGGAGCACAACTCTGTTTATATGTTCGGCAGTTAATTTAAATAGGCTCGAGTGTCTACTATTCGCAGAAACTGTAGGATGGAATATTAATTGGGTGTGGTTGATCAGCACTCATGTTTTTCGTCAACATTCTGAATTTTGTAGCATGAGGAATTTAATTAGCTGTTAGACGCACGGTTGCAAACCTGTGAGTCAAAATCTCGGGTAAGGGGTGTTATTGGCAATTTACAGTTTAAAGACAAATTTGAATTTCTTCAAAAAAGAATTCGTCAACACTTCCAGACTCGCGTTAGAGAATGAAATTTGAGCTCGTCCCCTCGTCAAAAATCGTCACCACTTATGACCCGGATTAGGGAAGGTCGAGAAATTGAATTATCTATGTAGACGCATTATCGAAACCTTCATTAACAGTTCAAAAATCATGAACACCTTGTGACCCAAGCTAAAGTATTTAGGCTCGTCGGATGAGAAATTTAATTTGCTATTTGACAAACTATCGGAACTTGACTTAAAATCTCTGGTAAGGAGTGTTATTGGCCATTTTTAGTTCCAATACAAATTTAAGTTTCTTCGAAAAAAGATTCGTCACCATTTTGGGACTCGGGTTAGGGAATGAAATATAATCTCGTCAAATAAGGAATTTTATTATCTATAAGAAGCGCTATCGCAACTTGAGTCATAATCTCTGGTTCGAGTGTCAATGACCATTCAACGTATGCCAAGACAAATTTGATGTTCATCGAGAAAAATTCGTGAACGATTTGTAACCCGGCTTAGACGATGGTATTTAGGCTCGTAACATGAGCAATTTAATTTGCTATTTTACGCCCTAATTTCTCTGGTAAGGAATATTAATGACCAATTTCTGTTCCAGGAAAAATTTTAGTATTTTCGAACGATATTCGTCAACGCTTTGTGGCCGGGTAGGCGTGATATTTGTGCTCATCTTATTAGGAATTTAAATAGCTGCTAGACGCTCTGAGATGTTGACTGAGGTTCCGATAGCGCGACAAATTGATAACTAAATCCTACATCCTACGATCATGAATGTTTTTCGAAGAAACCAAAATTTACCTTGAAAATGGCCATTAACACTCTCAAGCAGAGATTTTAACTCAGATTCTGATATTACGACAACCTAACTAGGGGTATAACGTGTTCACGAATTTTTCTCGATGAACCTAACAATGACCTTGGAACATTAAATGGCCATTAACACTCATTACCAGAGATTTAGCAATAGTTGCAAGTAGCACAAAAAACTGGCCACTAGAATGTGGCGTGAGCAATGTTTCCAGATGATAAGATTTCGATAAATCAGGACGACACAAGGTAACAATGATAGGAAGACTTTACGGATGAAGGACTCTGGTCCTTAAAAGGAAGAAAAAAGAAAACTTTCTGTAAAGATGTAGGAGCATCGTCTGCCAAGAGTTTTAAATTTATAGGCATGATTTTAAAGCTAAAGATATTTATCCAAAAAATCACCGTTAACAATCAGCAATATACAGACATACCATATTTCTAAAGAGGATATTTCTCTAACAAAAGAAGAAAACAAAGACAAAGTAGTGATATCGATACTAAGTCAATCTAGGCAGTCCCACAAAGCTCAATTTTTTTTAAAAGGGTGATCAAGGGTATGAATCAAAAGAAACGGTTTCGTTTTTTTACATTACCAATTAATATCGACCATGTCTCAAGAAAAGCATCAAAAGTGGAGAAGGACGTAGCCATCAGAAAGCAATATGATACCAGAAGACCAAACTTACGAAACAACAACTAGAACACAGAATGGAAAATTGTTAACTCTAGCTACGTCATCTGACAATTTTTTGAACGAATGTAAATCATTGGGTTACTTGCTCAAGGCAAGCGAAGCAATTGAGGGATAAATAATTCTATAAATCAATGTTTGATGAAGAGGCCAACGGTACAGTTGAACTTACGCGAGATAATTCTGACACTTAGAAGAATTTGCCAGTGTGCCCGGAGATATCGGAAAGATATCGGCAAAAAATCAGTGTATACTCCGGTCCGGTGAAGACCACTCAAAGAAATACATGATGTTTACCAATTAATAAATGTCACCAATGGCATAATATCTGCGTGGTTCGTATAACCACTTAAATGATAAACTTTCATTTTACTAAACGCGAAGTGACAAAGGTCACAAGGCAAACTATTTTACGAAAATGATCGTATGAAGGGCGCGGAGTCGGCGAAAATGTTAAAACTCAAGACAAACAGTCTGAATATATTGAGTATAGCGGGAGATTTAACTAGAGATAGTTCACAACAAATGATGAGTAACGGGAAAATCACCGAAAAGAAAATCAGATACAACAATCGGGCTATTTTTAATCTACGTAAGATACAGGTTCAGAGAGATCGTTGAAATCAAGGATGTGATTGTTTTAGGTTTTCTGTAGAATATCACCGAGCACTGAAAATAATTTCACGAAAACTTTCTTATCCAAAGTTAGTCAAGTATTTTTTTCTGCATCGACGGTTTCACCACTTCTCAACAGGTTGAAGATGGTAGTAGTCTATAGCTCTGCAAAGTTAAGTAAGATAACGAGCTCCAAATCGATATTTATACGAGTTGTCCCGACCAAGACGAGTTATAATCGTGGGAGATTTGTTTGTGAAATATTTTAACGAGTTTTAATAATTTAAGCGAAATACAGATGAAACAAATGGAAGCATGTTGTGATGACGAGGGCTTGACCACACCAACAAAGACAATTTTTGGCCCATTTTGAAACTTTCAGATTTGTAAAATTTATAAATAGTTCAATTATAAGGACTGTAAGCTGATCTATTCCAATATTTAACAAATTGAGATCAATACAAAAAAAAATCTATAAATCATCATCACTCTAAATATGTCACAATAAATTTCAATCACCAACAATAAATTTTAAATCCGAAACTAAACCGGATTGATTTTTTTCTTATTGGTAAATAGAAAACCCCTTCACTTCACATTTCACAATTCACATAGATTTTTGAATTCCTACTCTCGGTACTTTATATAGCACACAATTGAAACTATTATCTTGTGTTTTTTGTGCGATTGCGATCTTTTCTTCTTTTACTTTAGTTAACCTCAAACAGCATATTCATGTATGCGCGGGGGGATATGTTCGTGCAGCACACAAAATAGACAACAACAACAACAAAAAACTTTCACTGCATACAAATTTCTAATTTTTCTCGTTTATTGTTATAACATACCTATATAGCTGATCATTTGACATTTGAGTGAAGTGAATAAAAACCGTCATGGCGGGAGCATGAAAAATTTTCACGATCGAGATCGTAATTAGTGATATATTCCTATACGGTATAGTTCTAAATACAATAAAAACACCGCACCTCTATTTAAAAATGACGTAATTAATACGAGACAGATCAAGCCGCCGAATACCGAGAAACCAAATTAATTTTTTTTAAAGATCACCACTTTCTGATTTCTACGATCGTTTGGTTTGGTTGAAGTGTGGTAAGCGCAACAACAAAAACGTTTACCGGTAATATTTTGATTTTTTTTTTATACACACAGCGCAACGTTACAACAATATATTATAATATTGTAACGGTTGTGGTTGTAGAAATAAATAAAAATAAAAAATAAAGAAAATGTGAAGAATTGCACAAAGCGAGTAGATGATCGTAAAACAAAAGCAAAACAAAACAAAAACTCAAGCATCGCAGAACACGATCGACGAAAAATGAAATAAAATGTTAGGGAATTTCTTTACAATTTTTTACGTATGTATGTATTTGTGTATATTGTCAATGTATTTTGTTTTGGGCCGATTTCGCGATCGCTTTTATATTATGATTTTTTGGCTTTTTTTTGGGTGATTCAATATTTCATTGTGATGATGATCGTTCTTTATAATTAAATCAGTTTAATGACTTTTTGACGTTCGTGTACACAAGTTTCGTCATAATTGTTTAAGTTTGTAATTCACTTTGTGTGAGTATATCGTGGTATGACGAGGGGTTCATTCAACTGCCCGCGACACTACCACGTGCTTTATTTGATTTGTAAAATTTATTTTTGGTGTTGTTTTGTACTTACATTAAATTATTCAGCAATCTAACCATTGTCATCGGCCATTTTGCTGGTTGTGATGTGTATGATGATAATGATGACGATCCAATTGCGAAGCACACTATTAATTAAACTTTCACAGATTTAGTCTTAAATCTTGTTTTTTTAAATAAAATATTCGATGTTTGTTTATAAGTCCTTTTGAATTTCTTGATAAATTAAGTCTGAAAATAAACAGAAAATGTAGTTTAAAATGCGATCGAAATATTTTAAATTGATATATTGAAATATGTTGTCACTACGGCCATGATGGTAAATGTGAGTGCAAAGATCATTTATCGATATCGTTTTTGTAACCCTGCGTTATCAAAATATGACGGAAATAAGTTGTTGCGTGTAACTCAACCACGAAGGCGCGTGCCACAAAACTATTCATAAAATTAATAGCGGCCCCATTTTAATGTACTGGTTAAACCCGTAAAGCGTACAACTTTCAAATAAATTTTGGGTTTCACCTTATTAAGATACTTTTTATAGTGTAGTAAATTTACCATGCAGATCGAAATCACCAAAATTTAGCGTGTGCATATCTAATGATTTATACATATAATTTACATTTTTTAAAGGTTTTTACATTGGGTATATCCAGCCCATGGAAGCCTACATTTGAGATGTCTCACTTGTACATTTCCCTCAGTTGTAGAATTCTACAAGGGCTGGATAATTAATTATGATTAACTCGAAATCATGATTTCGTACTAGTGTGTCATGTTTAACCATAGTTTCAAACTAGATTTGAACTCAGTTTCGAAATGAGATATTTTTTCTCATTTCGATGCATTTTACTGTCACAACGCCAAATACATCAAAAATGGAGATTCCTTACACTAATAGTTTACCAAGCAAATCTAGTTTCCTTTGAGTTTTCTATTTGTCATTGTGATATTTGATTGGCGGGAGCAAATTTTTTCTGTTCTGTCAATAGAGAAGTCATTTATGACAATTTAAAAGTCAATCAAATGTCAATGCCTACTCCACTGCTGTTTAAAACTAAACGAGAAGACAAAAGAAATTGTAGTGTGTCTTGAGTTCTCATTTAAAAAATCATGATCTCAAAATTATAGTCATGAAACCAGTAGTCTGTCTATGGCATTATATTGCGCTTATGTCTAAAGCTATAACCAGCGAGTCTGTAAGAGCCAGTAATGAAACCTTACAGAATTTAACGAAAATGTTTTATTACAGAATCTTTGACAGTTTGACCAGCGAATCTGTAACACGATTATTGTCAATTGAATTTTTAAATGTCAATTTACTATACATCCTACAAAACGGCAGACCAAATTGAATAGATAATATCCATTTATAAATAAATTATTGATAAATTACAAATCAACCATGCCACGATGGTATGACATTTATATTAGAATTGTTTTTATATTAGAATTGTATTCAATTTTGAAGTTTCCTTCAGTTTGGGCGATAATTTTTGCTCTTGTTACAGATTGCTAAATGACAATTCAAATATAACGAAACTGAACGAAAAGTACTTTGAGTTTCGCTGGTCAGTAATGTCAATAAACATACATTTTTCAGATGTCGCTTTGTTACTTAAATTTCTTACAGACTCGCTGGTTATACCTTAATATAATTGATTTTAATAATAAGGTAAATATTTTTTTTTTTTTATTTCATTATCAACTTAATCATTAAAAATAAAATACATTGTGTGTACAAAATTATTAAAACTAACAAGATTCAGAAAGTAAGATAAGAGAACCGTTAGACCAAATAGATCACGTGACTGGTCCCCTGATTCCAAACCACAAAAAAATTTTGAATTCTATTTACAAAAATAAAAACAATTTAATTTACAGTTAAAATTGAAAGTAATAAAAATTGTAGAATATAATTATAACTATTGGGTGTACAAATAAATTTCCGACCTTTTTTACTGAAATAAAAGATATTAGTTTTTGTAAAGAATGGAAGAATGTTTTATTCAAAGTATGCTCCTTCGGAAGCTATAACCTTCGTCCATCGTTCAGGCAATAAACGGATTCCCCGAAAGAAGAAGTCTGGTGGTTTCGAGGCGATCCAGTCATCGACCCATTGACGTTTTCATATGAAGTGAAGCGCTGCTGTGCCAGGGCTGATTGCATCGACCGACACAAGTGATAATCAGAGGGAGCAATGTCTGGTGAATATGGCGGCTGGAGTAGAATTTCCCAGTTCTGCCTGTCCAAGTAATTTTTGATAGGTATAGCAACATATGGCCTAGCGTTGAATTGTTGCAAAATAATCTTATTGTGCCTTTTGGCGCTTGGTCGACTCTCGCTTCAAACGAGTTTCCAAAGTAGAACCAATTTCTAAACCAAAAACTCTAAAGGGATACAATAGGAATGAACACAAAGACGATACCAACAATTCTGAGGAACATTCAACTGACGAAGCCACTAATGATATAAGTGCCTTACACCCGCAAATGTTCGTTGTGTGTTGGAATTGTAAAGAGCTAGGGCATAGGTTTTCTAAATGTTCAATAGCAAAGACACACGAGTTTTGTTTTACTTGTGGATTGGGCGGATACAGTGCAGATAATTGTACGAGGTGTCTTACGAAACGATCGGGAAATGTACCATCGAACGCGACAAAACTGGGGGATCCGCGTTCGGAAAAACTTCAGTCCTCCAAAACTCGAACCAAATCTCTATAAGTCACAAAATTGGCCAAGTAGAGCAGCTGAATAAACCTTTGCCAAACCTTTCTACAATTCACACTCGAGTTCAAAGAATTAATCGTTATTGGAAGAAAAGAAAATTATATTTTAAAGGGTGTAATATCTCTACCATTAGCAAAATTAGTGAAGATGATCCCAGACCGTACGCTAAAATTAAAATCGGTGGGCACTCGATTTTAGAGCTATTGGACAGTGGGGCAAGTATTAGTATTTTGGGGAAGGGATCAGAAAATTTTGTGAAATCTCTAGGCGTGGAAGTAAAGAAACTGAATACCCATATTCAAACAGCTGATGGTGCTATAAACAATGTATTGGGCTACGTAAATCTGGCCGTCAGTTATTTGCAAACAACTAAAGTAATGAAATGTTGTATTGTGCCTTCACTACAAGCCGAAGTTTACCTTGGAGTGGACTTCTGGAAAGAATTCGAAATAGCTCCCAACATAATATCAGAGATCATCGAGTGTTCAGAACCGAGTGGTGATAAAGACTTGAAGAAACACGATTTGACTTATGAACAAAAGATTGGTTTAGAGAAGGTTATTCAAAAATTCCCATCGTTTGCTATGAAAGGCTTAGGAAGGACAAATATGGTGGAGCATGTAATTGATGTGGGTAACGCTTCCCCAATTAAACAAAGGTATTATGCTGTATCACCTGTCATTCAGAATTCCATTAATGAAGAAATCGACCGCATGCTATCACTTGGAGTAATAGAGGAGAGCAGCAGCCCGTGGAGCTCACCAGTTGTTTTAGTAAGGAAACCGAATGGTAAATCGCGCTTATGTCTGGATTCGAGGAAAATTAACCTGGTCACAAGAAAAGATGCTTATCCTCTCCCGATAATTGATGGTCTTCTCGGAAGAATTACAGAAACAAAATTTATTAGTAGTCTTGATCTAAAAGACGCCTTTTGGCAGATTCCGTTGTCCGAAAACTCTAAAGAAATCACTGCTTTCACAGTTCCAGGCCGTCCTCTCTATCAATTTCGCGTCATGCCGTTTGGGTTATGCAACGCACCCCAAACCATGTGCAGATTGATGGATCGAGTTATACCACACCAGCTTAGAGAAAGTATTTTCGTTTATCTCGACGATTTACTGTTAATCTCAGCTAGGTACGACGATCACCTGGAACTGTTAAAGACGGTAGCGGAATTACTGTCAAAGGCGAGCTTAACGATCAACTTAGACAAGAGCAATTTTGTTTTGCGTGAAACTAAATATCTGGGTTATATTATTGGAGAACAAGGACTTCGAACAGATCCTAGCAAGGTAGAAGCAATTCGTAATTTTCCCTCACCCACGTCGGTTAAGCAGACTCGACGATTGTTAGGAATGGCGGGTTGGTACCGGCGATTTATACCAAACTTTTCAGATTTGACAGCACCAATTACAAACCTATTGCGGAAAGGCGTGAAATTTGTATGGAACGAGGAAGCCGATATCGCATTTGAAAAATTAAAAGATCTGTTAAGTAACGCTCCAGTATTACATACGCCAAATTTTCAAAAACCTTTCTTCATCAAGTGCGATGCGAGCACACAGGGCATTGGTGGAGTTTTGTATCAGTTGGATGGCAGTGGTGATGAGAAACCTATAGCCTTTATGTCTCAGAAATTAAACAGCGCGTGAATTTCTAGAAGAAGCAATTGATGCTCGTTCAGATAAACCTCCGAAGGTTGTTACAAATGGCGACATTAATCGAACATTAAGCGAGTTCGTTGAACAACAAAAGACATTTTACGAGGGTGTCAAACTCTCAAATTCTGTACATGTACCTAAATTAAATATTGAACCATTTACGGGAGACTACAAGCAGTGGCCTTCATTTCGAGACATTTTTACAAGCGCGGTTGACAGTAACGAGAAGTTAAATGGGGTTCATAAATTACAACTATTAAAATCAGTTTTGCGAGGAGAAGCTGCGGCGTTGTTAAGACATATCACTACAACTGAAGAAAATTATCAAGAAGCTTGGAAGAAACTTGAAACCAGATACAACAAAACAAAATCAATTGTTGCTGAATTGATACAAACGTTCCTTAATATAAGAGTATGTACTCGTGGTAACTGTAAGGAATTAAGAAAACTTTGTGATCAGTCGGACGAAATAATACGAGCTCTTCGTACTTTGGGTTCAGAGCATGAGAAAAGAGATCCGTGGTTAATTCACATTTTACTAAATAAAATCGATGATGATCAAAAGACATTTGTGGGCCGAAGCAACTGTAAACAATCCACATCCTACAATTGAGCTTTATACAGAATTTTTGAACAATAGGTGCGATGCACTGGAATCCTGCTTACAAATCGAACCAAAGTGAAGCCACAGAGTAACAGGCTCACAAATTGTAATGTAAATTGTAATGAGGAACATTGGATACATAAATGTCCAAAATTTCGAAATCTGGAGCTAAAATCGCGTTTTGAATTGGTAAAGTCGAAAGGCTTATGTCAAAATTGTTTGCGCCGAGGCCACTTTGCTAGTAATTGTCAATTTAAAATCAGCTGTTTAATTTGTCGCAAAAAACATCACACATTGCTTCATAATTCAAGCGAAGGATTTCAAAACAGAGGCTCGCATCATGCGTATATGTTAAGTGAACCATCAACTAAACAGTCTTCACCCGTTTCCAACGATATCAATCAATCATCAGCCACGGAATCATCTTTAATGAAAACTAATGACAATAATATCACAAGCATAAAATCATCTGGTACTTCTGGAGCATTGCCACCAAAATCAACAATTGGATGCACATCAACAAATACAATGGCATCAGAAGTTATGATCACTAACGCAGTACGAAACCCACCTAGCTTTATAATACTACCTACTGCTATAATAAATGTACAATCACGCAGTGGGCAATTTGTACCAGCAAGGGTTTTGCTAGATTCGGGATCGCAATCGTGCTTTATTACCGAATCTTGTAGTCAACGCCTCGGCCTAACTAGATCGAAATCGAGTATTGAAATTTACGGCCTTGCATCTGTTCCAAGCGGAACGACTAGAGGGAAAACATCGCTTATTATATATACAATCACGTGTAAATAAACATTACAATTTACAGCTGATAGCTCATATTATTAAAAATATTACTCGTAACTTACCAATAAGGGATTGTGACATACAAAGAACTGAATTAGAAGGAATTGAGTTAGCAGATCCATATTTCAACCGCTCCAGTAATATTGATATTTTAATTGGAATTGAATTTTTCTTCGAGATACTTGGACCTCGACAAAAAAGAATACCCGGATTTCTATTAAAGGGTTATCCAATTCAAGCTTGATAAAGTAAACTTAAAAAAAACACACAAAATATTCGGAATGTATTGTAATTTTTATTTCATTTTACAGATTGATCCTTGCCATTTTTAGTTAAACAAGACATCATTCAAATGTCCTCCACGGGACTTCTTACAGGCCTTGATTCTTATGAGGTAATTTTCAATGACTTTTCGGCACATTTCGGGCGGTATCTCGGCCATTACCTTACGAATATTAGTTTTCAATTCGTCAAGAGTTTGAGGATTGTTTGCGTAAACACGATCTTTCGCGTAGCCCCACAAAAAGAAATCCAAAGGCGTTAAATCACAGGATCTTGGAGGCCAATTGACATCAGCCAATCGCGAAATCAAACGTCCAGGAAATTTCTCTTGCAAAAGATCTCGATTTGCTCGTGTTACGTGACTGGTTGCTCCATCCTGCTGGAACCACATATCGTCAAGATCATAATCTTCGATTTTCGTAAAAAAATAATCGGTTAACATGCGGCCATAGCGCTCAGAATTGACGGTAACGGTTCGTCCATGGTTGTTCTCAAAAAAATACGGCCCAATCACACCACCAGACCACAATGCGCACCAAACAGTGACTTTTTCCGGGTGTAATGGCTTCTCTACAATCAATTGTGGATTTTCTGAGCCCCAAATTCTACAGTTTTGCTTATTAACGTATCCACCAAGCGAAAAATGAGCTTCATCACTGAAGAAAATTTTGTTCGAAAAATCAGCATCGACGGATTTAATAATTTTAACGCGTTGGTCGATTGTTAAATGCTCCATATTCTTAAATGGCAGAATGTCAACTAAATAAATGACAGCGTACTTGACGTTTATCTTTGACAGATGTCGGTATACAAATTTCTACTTTATCAACCTCGAATTGGATAACCCTGTATTACAAGAATCGAACTTTGGTTGGTTAGTGGCTGGTGAACTAAAGCAACAAAATGACAATATCATCGCTATAACCGAATGTTTATCAGACAATGATATCAATTGTGATATTATTCAAGCTCTGCTTAAAAAATTTTGGGAGATAGAGGAGATTCCAAATGAATTGAATCAGTTTGACAAAGAAGATGCGTGTGAATTATTCTATCGTTCAACAACGGAGAAAATTGACGGACGATATCAAGTACAGTTGCCATTCAAAACGCCACGAATGAAGTTAGGTGAATCGTTTAATAACGCCAAACGTCGTTTATATACAATGGAGAAAAGATTCGCAACCAATCGCGAATTTTATAATCAATACAAACAATTTATCGATGAATATCTCCAGTTAGGACATATGCATGAGGTTAAATGGACCGACTTACCAAAAGATGATTGTAAAAAATATTTCCTACCTCATCACGCAGTTTTTAAGGACAGTTCAACAACACAACTCCGTGTGGTTTTCGACGCATTATGTAAATCGTCAAATTCAATATCTCTGAATGAAACACTGCAAGTGGGACCAAAAATTCAACTCGACTTGAATACAATTTTGCTCAAATTTCAGACACATCAAATCGCCTTCGTCGCCGATATTGAGAAAATGTTCCGACAGGTTCGTGTACATCCAGATGATAAAATGTATCAACTAATTCTTTGCAAAGAAGGTGATAACCTAAAGGTCTATATGTTGGATACTGTCACGTACGGTTTAACAAGTGCTCCTTATTTAGCGGTTCGCACGTTGAAGGCTATCGCTGAAGAATACTCGGATCAGTATCCAGAAGAATCAAAAATCATTACTAAGGATTTTTATATGGACGATCTGCTTTCAGGCGCAAATACAATTGCAGACGCGTTAAAATTCAAGGCAAATATAATACAAATATTAGAAAGTCGAGGTTTAAAATTAAGAAAGTGGAGATCGAATTTTAATGAATTTCTGCAATCTTTTACAAAATCAGATATTGAAAGCATACCAAAATTGATTGAAAGCGAAGCAAGTATGAAAACACTAGGTATAATTTGGGATTCGTTTGCCGATGTCTTTACCTTTACGGTTAATTTGAGTTCAAAACAAAACTGGTCAAAACGCAGCATCTTGTCGGAAATATCACGTATATATGATCCACTTGGATGGTTATCACCAATCATTGTGCTTTTTAAGCTATTTTTCCAAAAATTATGGATTCAACATATTGAATGGGACGCATTATTTCCACAGCAACTGAAAAATGAATTCGAGTTCATATTATAATAAATTAACTTACGTCAATCAAATCAAGATCCCACGGTGTTATTTTCGGAATCGACAACCAATTAGAATTGAACTACATGCCTACTCCGATGCTTCCGTAAAAGCATATTGTTGTGTAGTGTACACTAGAAGTATATATCCTGACGGGACAATTGATACATCCTTGGTCAGCGCTAAAAGTAAGGTCGCGCCAATAAAACAAGTTACGATACCTAGATTGGAGCTTTGTGCGGCATTTTTGTTATGTAAATTAGTTAAATATCTCAAATCAGAAGTTTTTGTTGGCGATGAAGTGAAAGTGTTCGCATGGACGGATTCAATGGTAGTTTTGCATTGGTTGTCCGACATTCCTCGAAAATGGAAAAATTTCATTGCAAACCGCACTTCGAAAATGCTGGAAATAATTCCAAACACATGTTGGTATTATGTACCATCGAAACAGAACCCGGCAGATTTCGTTTCTAGAGGGGTTCAACCGGACAAGTTACGTGAGATGGAAATGTGGTTGAAAGGACCTCCGTGGTTAATAAAGGACTCAAAACATTGACCAAATGGAACGAGACCTATACCGCAAATTGATGAATCTTCATTAGAAGCAAGGCTAAACAGTTTACATACAATAAACAATGGCGAAGGAAACGTAATTGTTCAGCTGGTCGAGAAGGTCTCATCGTGGTTTAAACTTAAAAGAATAGTGGTAATTATAATGCGATTTACAAAACGGTCCAATCAACAAAAGTTACGAGTACGTGGACCTATATTAGTAGATGAATTACGTTATGCTGAAGTGATAATTATTAGAAATATACAAGAAATTGCCTTCAAGGAAGAAATTAGCGCTATTCAAAATAATAAACAGTTGCACTCCAAATCGAAGCTGTTAGGGCTTGATCCATTCATTGACGATAAAGGTATTGTTCGAGTTGGCGGACGTCTCATACATTCAAACTTAAAGTTTTGTGCCAAACATCCAGTCATATTGCCGCATCACCAAATCAATGATTTAGTAATTAGGGAGATACATGTAACACATCTTCATGCTGGTTTGAATTTAGTTTTAAATACTATACGACAACGGTTTTGGATGATGAATGCTCGTCGATCAATAAAAGCACTTATCCGAAAATGCATTATTTGTATTAAATATCGTGCTAATACATCTCAGCAAAAGATGGGCGACCTACCAACACAAAGGGTTACTGAGCAGCGTCCATTTTTAAACGTCGGTATAGATAACGCAGGGCCAATCTATATCAAAACAAGTTCTACCCGAAATGCTCGTATGGAAAAGGCATATCTCACATTGTTCGTTTGCTTATCAGTGAAGGCAATCCATATTGAAGTAGTTAGCAGCATGACCTCTGAAGCATTTTTAGCAGCGTTTAATAGATTCGTAGCACGCCGAGGTATTCCTGAAAACGTATATTGCGATAATGGATCCAATTTTGTCGCTGGCAATAAGGAATTTAAAATATTGAGACATGAGTTATTGCAACAATTTCATTCTAATTATATTCTAAATTTTTCTTTAAAGAATAATATCACGTTTCATTTTAACCCGCCTACTGGTGCGCATTTTGGAGGGCTATGGGAAGCTGCCGTAAAGTCAGTTAAGTTTCATATGAAGAGGGTCATGGATAATGTAAACCCTACATTTGAAGAAGTAGCAACACTAACAACACAAATCGAAGCTATCTTAAATTCACGACCGTTATGCTGCATTATGGATGAAGTCTCAGAACTTCAAATATTGACTCCGGGCCATTTCCTAATTGGCGAAGCACTTACTGCGATTCCTGAGCCACTATTGGAAGATGTGAAGAATTCCAAACTAAATCGATGGCGAAATATTCAGAAACGAATGCAGGGATTTTGGAAAGATTGGCGAACTGATTACTTACATACCTTACAACAACGATCAAAATGGAAGACAACATGTGATGCATTTCAAATCAATGACAATGTTGTATTGTTGAAAGATAATAATCTACCACCGAATCAATGGCCTTTTGCTATTATTACCCACATTCATCCAGGCAAGGATGGCATCGTAAGGGTAGTAACAATAAGGTGCAATAACAAGGAGTATGTACGACCAATTGTAAAATTAGTTAAGCTTCCTATTAAGAAAGAATAATTGTAAACTTTTTTTTTTTTTATTATAGAAATGTCAATGTATAGTTTGTTTATTTAAATAACTGTATTATTAATACTATTTTGTTATTTATATAAATTAAAAACAAGAATAATGATAACAAATTTTTATATATGAGTTGTTTGGTTAAGATAAATTATTATATATATAATTTCCTTGACGTGGGGGAAAATGTTTAGGATTAGATATTAGATTTATCCCATAAAGGTATATACGCGCATTCCGCTAGTAAAGAAAATCTCATTAAGTTGGTTAATTTAAATCAAATGTTTAATACTTAATTTAAGTTGCAACATAATCAATCACTTAACGTAACGTAAGTCCATAATTTCATAGTTCACACGATTCTATTACATTTTTTTGTTTATTGCAAAAGCATGAGATTTAATGATAATAGATGAGGGAGGATGCGCTTTTATACAAAATAAAATTTTTTTAAATTGATAAGAATAAAAAGAGTTAAGTTGACAACCAAGCTGCACTGCACGCACACAATACTTAAATACTTAAGTTCATATTTTTTTTGTTATAAATTGTCATACGCATGAAAATGTATCTTGGCTTCATGCTAAATAAGTTAAAATAAAGTTGAGAAAATTTTTATTATAAGTGAAACGTAAACTTTGAGTTTTTATGAACATGGTTCCCTTTCTTTCAATTTGTGTGGCACTCAATTTCCCAGCTTCTGAACCAATTCCATTGCTTGTATACGTTGCGAAACACATTATTGGGTAATATTCAACTCTTCTGCCAATTGTTTTTTAGTCTGACTAGGGTCCACATCAAGCAATTCTTCCAATTCTGTATCTTCAAATTTTCTTGGTCTGCCTTCACGTTGTTTGTCTCTTACGTCAAAATCACCAACTTTGAATCGTTGAAACCGCTCTTTGCATGTTGTTTTCGATGGCGCATGTTCACCGTAAACTTCCACAAGCAAACGATTTGTTTCCGCTGCATTTTTCTTCAACAAAAAATAATGAAGTAAAACCTCCCGCAAATATTGTTTTTTGGCACAAAATTCGACATCTTCAATTACATGAAAATAATTGTTGTTTACGCTTTGAACAAATGTCACTAGTAATTATTCAAGCTTGACATCTAACTTCCAAAAAACATGTATTGCCCGATTGAATAATATGCAAGCAGTGATACTAACGATACCTATCTAAAAATGTCGGAAATTTATTTGTACACCCAATAACATAGAATATTCTAAGCACCTTGAAGACGTGTATATGACGTAGAGGAAGTAAGTATGCTGAGATTTTCAATTAATGGCCACGAAAAAGATGGTTTGACGAACATTATTCTGATTAACTGCTTTTGTCGCACGTAGATATGACGTAGTGTAGCATTGCAAGCACTACCCCAACATGATAAACCATATTGCAGAATTGAGTCCGCTAATACAAAGTAAATCGTCCTAAGTAAATATTGCGGACAAAATAGCCGTAAAACATACATTTTTCTGGAGACCAATGATAGTCTAGTTTTCAACCCTTATGTGTGCGCTTTCCAATTTAAATCTCTATCAAGTCAATTAGCACAGCATTCCGTGTTATGGTTTCTACTGCATTCGAAAGTATGATACGTTGTCTCAAGATACGAGTACGACAAGGGGGATTCCCTGAAGCCGTATACATACGTTGGTTAAAAATCCGGGATTTTTCTATCCCATCGTTTTAACCAATTACATCACGTAAATTATACAACAGACACGCCTCTTTTTATACAAAAAAGTTGAAAAATATTGAAAAAAAAATCTCGGATGTAAAAATCCCGGATTTTCATCCGACGTATGTATACGGCTTCAAATGTAATAATTTCGTTTTGTGACTCAAAACAAAATTATTTGCTTCCAACTAAATAGACAAACTATTTAAATCATGATCTATGAGCGTGATATTATCTTGAAAACTTGGACTAGCATATGTAAACGAGATATCATCAGCAAAAGCAGTTGGAGACCCTCGAAATTGTTGTCGAAAGATACCGTTTACATACACTAAAAATAACAAAGGTCCTATAAGACAGAACCCTATGACACTCCCACATTAATCGGTAACTATTCACTTAATTGTCAATTTACTCTAACCAATTGCGTTCGCCCATTCAAGTACGAGGACAACCAATCCCGGGTTATCCCTCTGAATCCACAACAATATAGCTTTTTTAACAATGTGCTATGTTGAACTCTGTCAAAAGCTTTTGTTAAATCTATAAATAGAGTTGATACTTTGGACCCTTTATCAATATGTTCAGTTACTTGTTCTAGAAAGGTCACGATAGCTTGTTTAGTATTTTTATTTTTCCTAAAACCATATTGGTCGGGAGAGAAAAAGTCTCTTTTATCTAGGAAAAAACCAATTCTACTTTTTATGGCTCAAATTCAAATATTTTTGAGAAGACCGAAAGTAGAGAGATTGGTCTATAGTTGTTCATACTTGTTTTATCATTATTTTTAAAGATCGGAACAGCTAAGACTCGCTTTAACGATTGATTGATTGATTGGACTGTAGAACCACAGGGTTGCAAAAAAAAACTGTTTTTTTTAATTTAAAACAAAAAACACGTTTTTTTTTTGTTTAAAACATGTTTAAAACAAACCAAAAAAAAATATGTTTAAAACATGTTTTAAACGTTGTTTTAAACATATTTTCATTACGAATTAAGTTAACTTTTTGTCGATTTTCTTGTAATTTCTCGATACAAAATAAAAGAGAACTAAATGAACGTTCAAAATACAAGCTCAGGTCTAAGTATGAAGCACGTTTACCCAAATCCAACGTAACGCTACGTCGACGGTTTAAAAAAAATCGGTCTCTCTTAATCGATTGAAGTAGCAGCACGATCATTTTCTTCGTAAGTTGCCTTAGACGTGGATTTTATTTTTCTCTTCTATTTTAATGTGATCAATTTTCAACAAATAAACTCGATCATTTATTTGTGTTGCTGTATTAAAAAATAGTAAAAGAACTTGTCAGCATAAAGTGACGTCATTAGCAAAAGACCAATGTTCACTGTTCCATAGTGGAAGATGGCTCTGGTTACATAATTATACAAATTAATAAAATACTAATACAATATACAGGAAACCCTCCAAAAAGACGATTAATTCGTTCCGTGCTCTTTAAAACCGTGTTGTTCGAGACTACAAAAAATAAAATAAAAAAGACATTACGTTTTATTGTTTATTTTTTGTTATGACATACAAAAAAATAAAATAGAATAAAGAAAATCGTGTTTGAAACCGTGTAGTTTGAGAAAATGGGTATCCATGTTCTCCGAAACCGTGTTCTTCGAATGCCGCATTCTTGAAAGATTGCCTGTAATTTGTATTTCTTTATGTATGTAGTTATTTATATAGTATCAGGATCTGCATAAATCAATTTTGAATTAAATCGTTTTTCTCTATTTTCGTTTGTTTTACAGAATTCGTCGATCCTTTTTATTTTACATAACTGTTCTTAAATCGTTTAATACAATTTTGGGGAAGTCCTTTCTACCAATCGGTTTTACCTTTTTTTGTAATCCAATTTTTAGCTTATTGGTTATCTTGATCCTGAGCGGTGTTGATTATCATTTAAAAATAATAACTCGTCCCACAAAAACAGTATTTGGCATTACTTCACTGAAATCGAAACATTTAGTTCTAATACTTGTGTGCCCGATGTCGATTTTTTTTGTCTGAATTTCCGATTAACTAAATTGATGGTTTGTTCATACCAGTATTGATAGATGTCTCTGTAAGGTTCATAACCAAAATATGCCTGAAATTTAGTTCTAAACTTAAAACTTAGTTTGGATATTTTGTCAATTCTAGATTATAAATGCTTTAGATATTAATAAATCTTAATTTATTTAGCAAATTTTAATTAAAAAACACCAGACTAGATTTGTGTAGTGCCTCCATACGAGTGGTTTGAAGTAATAATCAATTTGGTTGACCATAAATTGGGACAAGACAATCGGTGTCAGGCATACAGTATAAACGAAATGCAAAAATTGTAAAAAGGAACTATCTGGTGTCTTGTTCTTGAAACAGTGGAAGTTTCGCCAATCGGAATATGAGCAGCGTTTTTTTGAAAAACAGTCGGGTTGTGTTCGCGATAGCTTTCTTCAAATTTGTCCAATTTAAGAATAGAAATTTAATATTTTATAAATTTAAAAAGCTAGATTTAATGGTCATATAAGTATAACATAAAAAATCCATTATAAAAGTTCTGTAGTGTTCTTGTAATATCGTTGCTCTGTATAGTTCTACACTACTCCGGTTTTATGTGGAGTTATACAGAACAACGATGTTACAAGAAAACCATTCAACTTTTAGAATGGATTTTTTCTGCTATACTTAGATTGCCGTTAAATCTAGCTTTCTTATTTTAAAAAACATTAAATTTCTATTCTTAAATTGGACAAATTTTGAAAAAGCTATCGCGAACACAACCCGACTGTTTTTCAAAAAAACGCAGCTATGGTTTGCTTCGGAATTCTCTATATTATTTGATTTTTTCACCGGGTGCTCTGATTATTTTTTAAATTTTCTCTGTATATTTCTAAATTTTTGCCACTAATAAGGAAAAAATTCCCACTGCGGCGCGAAGTATTCGAATAATGCAGAGAATTCTAAAGCAAATCGTGTTCCCATTGAGAAATGTCCACCGAAAAGTGGGGCTCCTGGTTTAGTGGTTAGAATGAAAGAGCACCTGAAAAAATACACGCAATTAAGCACACTTGTGGGTGAGTTGAAGATCTAGATACTGACCATAACGCATCAATTAAGGATATTACATATATTGTAAATTAACCAAATTATTTTGTAAATATGATTTATGCAGCGAAATTGCTAAGCAAAATTATTGTTTCTCTGTAGAAACTCAAAAAATACTACATTAGAAACAATAAATAAACGAATTAATTGAAATTCAGAAATGGTTTATACTACGGCAAGCGAGGCTTGAATGTAATCTTCAGATTGCCATTGTTTAAATATTATTTAACCAACATTTCAAATTTCATTAATCATAAAAAGCTGCCAAGTTAGTTACAGTATTTAAATCATTATCATCAAAATCATATTGAAAACTGAAGCCATTTATATAAATGATACTAACTGAATCTAATTGATGAGTTTGGGTTTTGTGGCCAATCAAATTTATTTAATTTTATTGTATAAGCACCTATTTGAAGTAACAGATATTATATTTATAAGATTTACTAAAGTTAATTTAAATAAAAGAAACTTTTGTTTTTTTGTCTAATTAAAATCATGTTTTAAACACTTGTTTAAAACAAAATGTTTAAAACATGTTTAAAACATTCGTTTTAAACGTTTTGCTTAAAACATTGCAACCCTGGAACCAAGTACTTGACAAGTGTCCCGGATAACGCCGGGCCTATTCCTACAGCCTGTTTACATATAACAGTAGGAGGGATAGGAAAGGTTTTTTTTTTTTTTTTGGGACAGAACGGCCCGGTTTCAGACACCTAGCGATCGTACGGCACAACACAATTCTAATCTACTTCTAATCTACTGAGGAGGGGTAAAGGTTTAATAGGTTCAATGGATAACGATGATATTGGTCTTCAAAAATTGCTTCTTTAAATCAGCACCCTGAGAGAGAAAAAAAATATTATTATTTCACGTGCATCTGGAAATTTCCTGAAATATAATTCAACATTAATACTTTTTTCAGCCACCTAGGTAAATCCAATATTTAGTAACACAATGACAACACAATTCTAAACTACACAATAACCAATTAATATTTCAATGAATTATTATTCCACAAGCATCTTAAGATTCCTGAAATTTAATTCTGAATTGATGTTTTCCGGCTTCCTAAATAATATAAACATTTATTAATTTACTCCTGCTACAATAACTACTTAATTTCTTTTAATTTATTTACCCTTTCATTTACCTATTCTGTCATGGTAAGGGTGTATGGTACTGAATTGTCACAAATGATGCTTCTCACAAATGCACTAAATGTCTAAAAAAATATTTGGTTTGTCTGAGGTTTGAAACGTATAAACCAACTTCTCAATATTCCATCCTCAAACAGCGAAGCCCCCTACCTCAATTGTTAAGAAACATAAAATCGAAATATAACACATGATTTCCAAGATCAGTCTCGAAATGACGTAGAAATTGCAAAACTTAGTAAAAATATTAAAAATTTCAACCATTATCAATCGAAAAAATACATAAAACGATAACTTTTTGTTCTACGCCGCAATGACTATTACATTTGGTAATTTATACTATCCCTAGCAAATCACTTTATAATTAATGTGTCCAAGATAAAAGGTTATTAAATTATTAATACTCAAGCTTTTTAAAGAATCGAACAAGTTGCATACATTAAAGAGGCAATTAAATATTTATACTTAAATAGAAATTTGTTTTATCAGTACAGTACAGCCCTAAATTAAAATTGAAAATATAATATGTAATACAATTAAAATATAATGCAATTATGTACAATAAAATACAATCCACCAGTTATAAATTCTAAATAATTTAACTAATTATTATTGATGCCATCTACCGGCATTTATAAAACTAAAAATAACAAATGCCTACTGATAGATGTCACTTTCTTAAGTTACAATCATTGAACTTTGGTAACATAACACTATTGCTGTCTTACTTTGGTAAAAGCTAATTCCATTCTGGTATAGAATTAATTTGTGCTCAATGTAACAACCAATATATTTATTTTTAACAGTTGGTAATCATTATATTTTGACGTTTTCCAAATTTGATTTTAACAACATTTATTTTAATTTTCAAGTAAAATCGTAAACTATATAATAAAAATAAGTTCTTAAATAAGATAAAATATGACGGAAGAAATTTGTTCGCGTTCACGTAACCTATCGTAAGTACAATTAGATCGAATAATGGAATTTTTTTTTGTTGAATTTTGTAGAATGATTTGTAAATATTTACGTTTACAATTAACTAATACAATTTTTTTTTCATTTAATGTAGTGCTCCAAGACGAAGATGGTCGCTAGTCGAAACGCGTACCTTACTCGTTTGTGTGTACGGTAGGAGAGAAGAATTTTATCATGTAGAAAAAAAGAAACATGTACATGATAATTTAGTTGAAGACATGACTAATGCGGGAGTATCGGTTAGTGATATTTTCATCAAATTTTTTGTGTTTTATTATTATTTATCAATATTTTTAGGATACTCCATTTAGTTCTGATGAAATCCGAAATAAGCTGAAAGCTTTAAAGACCGCGTATAAAGCAGCGATAGACAATAATAATCGTACCGGGGCTGCACCTTCGGTCGCTCCATTTATGGATTTATTAGACGAAATCTATGGATATTCAAATCTCGGTCCCGAAGCGACTACAAGTGTAACCAGTGCCAGTAGCGTTGGAGTAGGCAGGCGAGATACAAATCCCCCTATAGAACAACAATTGGCGGACCAAAATTTTGAACAAATGATTGAAATTTCCATTCCGGAGGTGGCCGCGGGAATGTCTTCTAATACAGAAAACGAAAATATTCCAACGGTGAATAGAAGACCTAGACGTATTTCAAAGAGGGAAAATTACTTCGAGAGAAAACTCCAATTAAAAGAGAAAGCTCTGAAAATAACGGAGCGAAATAAATTTAAAAGGTTTAGGTTAAAGGAAGCAGCCAAACAGCAGAGACATATTGAATTATTGGCAGCCTTATAAGAGAAGGCAATTAATCATAAGTCTTTTATAAAATAAATATTAATGTTGTGTGTACAAATGAATGAAAAATAAATAAATGAAATACTTGAATTTTGTATTGGACTTTTTTATTTATTCGTATATACTCCTATTATGATTTCATTTCATGTTTACATATATACACATATAAAAACTATTTCAAACGAAATTTTTTTTTTTTTTTTATCAAAAGCTAAGACTCGCTTTAACGATGTAGGAAAAATCCCAGTTACCAAGCTTAAATTGAAAATAAAAGATAAAACATCAACTAAAAACCAGGACATTTTTTAACAACATTATTTGAAATCCCATCCAAACCAGGAGTTGAATTATTTTTTAGGGAAAGAATTGTAAAATACACTTCTTCAGATGAAATTTCCGAAAAAACGCAACTATCTAAAGATTGGTAATATTGACATATTAATCTATTTTTGTCAGCTTCATCCAAGAGGAGACTGGTAGCATTAGCATCACCAACACTCGTAAAGAACTCGTTAAATTCATTAGCGATCTGTACTGGACCAGATATTTTGCAGCCTCTTTAATTAACAATTTTTTTAATTTCAACTGGATCAGGCTTGCCGTTAATTATTTCGTTAACTGTTTTCCAATTTTTACGAGGATCACTACCATTGTTGTTAAATTTTTGAGAATAAAAGCTATTTTTGGCTATATCAATTTGTAGGTTAACAGAGTTACACAGCATCAAGCTATATTGTTTCAATCTACGGTTGCTATTATATTTTTTTGCAAGGCGACAAATATTATTTCGTTTACGTATTAGTCTCAAGAACTCATCAGACATCCATGGCTTTAACTTAGTTGATCTATTGGCAAACAACTTAATTGAAGTGCATTTTTAATATGACCTTTAAAGATTTGAATAAAATTATCGTAGGCCTTACAAGCATCTAGGCAAGAATAAACATCAGTCCATACTTCATACAATAGTAGTTCCTTTAGCTTATTGAAATCAATCTGTAAAACTTCAGAGGTTCTCCGAGATGTAGATTTATTGTTAAAGGTTCCTGTTAATTTAATTTCGATTAAACAGTGATCTGAAATTTTCAGGTATAATACACTGTAAGAAACTGCCGGAAAATATCTGGCCTACGAATCGATAATTAAACCAATTTGGTTGTATGGTATCAATGCCTCCTAAGCTACAGGCCTCTTACAACTCTCATTTTTCGCACATGACGTCAATTTATGTCTAAACCGAGACTGCGCAATAATAATGTTAAGATATTTACACTAACAAAACAACTAGAGAAAGCAACAAAAACGTCGACATAGCGTGTCGTCATCATTTGGTGTATGCGGCCTGTAGTTTAGGAGGCATTGATGGAATCCAGCTCTGGGGCTGTACTACACAACCAAATTGTTTAATTATTCAACGTTTTTCTACTGACGATAAAATCGTTCGTCATTCGAGATTTTTTACAGAAGGAAAGCAATCTATGCCGATTCGATGGCTCAAGACCATAGGTAAATTTTTGGTATAGGTTCGGGGTGGGTCTGATGAGGTTAAAGGGATACAATTTTGATTTTTTCAAGTTTTATCGTATAACCGTTCATCATTTGAGATAAGGCATAGTCAAATTGGTATCTATCTAGCAAAAAATCGAATGATGGCGATTTTATCAACAGAAGGAAAACAAAATTTCACCACTATATAATTTTTTCAAACCTACCCCAAACCTATAACCAAAATCTACCTACCCGGTCTTGGGCCATCAAATTTGGATAGGCAGATTGGTATTTATCTGGCAACATCTCGAATGACGAAACGCTATTGCCGACAAAACATGGAGAAAATCAAAGTTTCACCCCTATAAGCTTATCAGACCCACCTTAAACCTATAATCAAAATCCAGCTGTGGTTTTGCACAATCGAATTGAGAAGCCAGATTGGTGGCTATCTGGCATAGTCTCGAATTGCAACCCATTTTAACGATAATTACAACGATAATGTATGAAAGAAATATGGCATTTGACCCCTATAATCTCATTAGACCCAATCCAAACCTATAATCAAAATCTACCTATGATCATGGGCTATCGAATCTTAATCTGACTGGTGTCTATCTGACAAAATCTCGAATGGCGGACCGTTCTATTGATAAAAGAAGCGGAAAATCAAAATGTCGCCCCTATAAATGTCGCCTCACCTCATCAGACTCATCCCAAATCTATCATCAAAATCTACCCATGACCATGGACTATAGAATCGGCATATAGTCTGATTGGTGTCTATTTGGCAAAATCTTGCATTGGTAAACGATTTTATCGATAGAAGAAGATAAAAATCAAAATTTCACCCCATAAACTAAACCTCATCAGACCCACCATAAACCTAATCAAAATTTTGCTGTAGTTATGGATCATCAAATTGGCATAGTCGGACATCTGGCAAAATCTGGAATGACAATCGATGTTATGCATTGACGAACGATTTTATCGAAAAATTAAAATTTCACCCCTATAACCTTGTGAGACCCACTCCAAGATTAAAATGAAAACCTACCTGTAGTCATGGGCCATCGAATTGGAATAGCCAGATTGGTGTCTATCTGGCAAAATCTCGAATGACGAACTATTTTATCGAAAAACATGGGAAACATCAAAATTGCACCACAATAACTTTATTAGACCCACTAAAACCTATAATCAAAATCTAGCTGTGGTCATGAGCCGTCGAATTGACATAGTCTGGTGTAGATTGACTGGTGTAGGTCTTTAATTTAAACCCTATAACCTCATCAGACTCACCTTAAACCTCACCCTCACCCTCAGCCTAAAATCTACTAACAGTCATGGGTTTCGAATCGGCATAGTCAGATTGGCGTCTCGATCACGGTTTTATCGACAGAAGAAAGGGAAAATTAAAATTTCACATCTATTACCGCGTTAGAGCCCCCCCCCCCCTCTAAAATTTAATTCTACACATAATAATAGGCTATCGAATCGACTTAGGTCTGGTAAAATCTGGTAAAATCTGGAATGACGAACGATTCTAACGATAAAAGGAGGGAAATCGAAAAGGATAATTGAAATGCAAAACAGTAAGCAAATTTGTTCTAGCAAAAAAAAAACACAATTTTCGATAAGTATCGAAAAACGTGATGTTACAAGATCTCACCCCAGGTCAAACCAAGCCCATAATAAAGGGTTTTCCAGTAACACACAATTGTGTTATCGGGCAGCAAAAGGGATATGATTAGTTTTTATATTTTGTTGAATTTTCTATAATTACAAGAATAAACAATAACAAAATGTCAAAAAGAATAATTTGAGGTTATTGTTTAAGTTTTTATTGAAATTTGATCTACTATTTCGGCTCGGTTCCGCCTTAAACTTAACATTTGTTACGACTATACGGTCATAACAATGCTCCACACCTTTTATATTATTTCATTGTAATCGGTTGGGGGTGCCTTTATATTATTTCATTGTAATCGGTTACTTTGTGTCCTTGCTTGATTTCATTGTAATCGGGTGATTGGTACACCCTTTTGTATGATGGTGCGACGGAAAAGATGATGAAGCGAGACCAATGTACACCGGGTATGTGTGTACAACCGCACGACGATGTGGAATGTATTGTTTTTTGATTGCTCTCTCTCTCTCTCTCTTGCTCTTTATATACGTGTTGGAGGGAAACAACCACAGAAAAAAACATTCCAGAAGTTTGTCTGTTTGCTGCGCGAATTTTTTTTAGTTAGTTAGTCTTGATTGAAATTTAAATAAAGATAAAAGTCTCGTTGTGGTTTTGTAAATGGATAAGTTTAATTTGGGGAGTTTCTTAAGATTAGCCAAAAATATTATATATTTTGTTTTGATTTTGAAAGTGAATATGTAAAACATTGAATAAAAAGGGAAAACATTTATCAATAAAGAAAAATAATAAAATTTTTGTTTTTGAGTATTGAAAAGTGTTGGCGAAATTGCATTTTGAAAGGGCAGGGTGTGTAAAAAAAGGGGGGAAACATTTTGATGGAAAATTGTGAATACGCTGATTTTATCGTTGCTTAAGTGTCCACGAGATACCAGAAAATACACTATATAAAGAATTTTCACAAATAAATAAAAACAAAATCAAACTCGAACAAAAAGAAACCAACCCGTATAGTAACATCAGGTATAAAAGGGTGGAGTGAGGTTGGAAGACCAGTACGCAGGTGGAATAAAAGTACTCGAAAAAAAAGGAGATCCAAATTTTTAACGTTTTAAGACGAAACAGCCAGGTGAGGCCATACCCATATTTTGTGGTAGGGTGAGATAACGCCAAACGATATGGGTGGCCAGTGGATCCGGCGGCCAGTTGATTATTATTGGGAGTTCACTGGCGGTTAAGCCGCACCGGTGGAATAAATGGGGGTTCGGCAGGTAACCAAGCCGCAACGGTCCGGGTGGAGCATCACCTGTGGCATGACGGCGTTAATTCCACAACACACAAAGTACAATTTTTTTTTATTAGTTTTAAAAATTAGGCCGACGAATTTCGGCGGAACATCCGGGTTTTTATTTATTTTTAATTTGCGTTCCTTTTTAAATTTCTGTAATCACGGTGTAGGCCAGGAGCCACGCAACCCTCAAACCCCACGACCCTTCGCATTTCTCCCTGAGATTTAGCAGGCAAACTCACCGCGTGAGGCCTCTGCGTTGTTTAGATGACATCTGCGGAATGGTGTTGAGCCATTCCGTAACACATTGTGAGCATGTTTTCGGTTTTTCATACATGTTGACATATTCAACTTAAAGGTCGGAACGGAACGAAAACTATGTGCCTCGGCCTTTATTCGAAAATGAGGCTGGTGCAACGGTGAATGGATTACGCTACCGAACTATGATTAATGATTTTTTATGACCGGAATTGGAAGATATTGATGTGAACGACGTTTATTTTCGGCAAGACGGTTTCAAAAAGTTTCCTGACCGTGTTATTTTTCAAATAGATGATCATAATTGGCCAGCGAGATCTTGTGATTTAACACTTTTAGAGTTTTTTCTTGAGGAAAAAATGAGGTTTTGAATGGCACAATTTACTGTAATATATTCTTAATCAACTTTTCATTGATTTTTCTGAAGGTTTGAAATAAGTACTATAGTACCATATTCGGCAGATTTTTTTAGGAATTAAAACGAGTGTTATTAAGGACATCAATGGAGATATAACAATTTTGTTACACAGCTTTGAATGTTGTTCATGATCTGTCAACGTAAAAAAATTAATCAATGTTAACATTTTTACCATGGTGAAGTTCACGAATGAGCACGGTTTGGAAATTATTAAAAATTACTACCGCACTCCGATCATTTGAACTGCCAAAACTTATCCGATTGGGCTCTTCTAAAGTTTGAAAAAACTGAATTTCATTGAAAAATCATCTTTAGCGATGAACCTTATTTTTTGCTTAATGGCTTTGTCAATAAGCAAAATATGCGTTATTGGACAACAAAAAACCCCCATGTGCTTCAAAAGAATCCATTACAACCACAAAAAGTGACGACCGTGTGGAGTAGATTTCATGCCGGAGGTGTGATTGGACCATAATTTTTCGTCGATGAAAATCATCTCCATGTTACGGTCAATGGAGTTCGCCATCGTGCCATGTTGACATTAGTGATATGCGGTTCCAACAAGATGGTGCCACATGCCACACAGCTGGTCAAACAATTGATCTATTGAAGGGAAAGTTTGGTAACTGTGTAATCTCGAGAAATGGTCCGGTCCTGGATTAATTTTTATAGAGTTACGTTAAGCCGTTGGTTTATACCAACAAGCCAACACCGTTAGAGAAGTTCAGGGACATATTGCACGAGAAATTGCCAGAGAGTCGATCGCTGCAAACTTGCGGAAATAATGCGGAATATGGGAATAATGATGGGAATAATGGAAGCAATCGTAAACGCCGTTGATATAGGTGATAGAAAACACTGGAATTAACGACGGCGTTAACCATCGTCAAGGCATAGGAATAGATGACATCGAATTCCGTGATTACAACAACTATATGTAAGTGATTTATGGAGCAAAGTAGTCAATCTGCTGAATAAAGTACAAAGCGCACAATCGGCAGAACTACGAGAGGCCTAAGATGATCAATTTAGCCTAAGGTGAGATACGTAAAGAAAAAAGTGCAAAAAAGTACAAAAAGGTGGCCGATTTGCCGAGTTAGACCAGAAACTCAACCAAATTCTTCAGAAGATCGTCAAGTTAAAGAGCTAAGAGGAAAAGTCTCTTGAAAGATAAGTCGACGACCAGCTCAAAGAATTTGAAAGACAAATCAGGCAAGAGCTTGAAAATAAAATTCAGCAAAAATTGACCCATATATTGCTTTCTTATTGGAGGTTTCATGGATGATTTTACGAAATGGTTTTATTTAACTTGAGATGTAATTTTCAAAATTCGTATTTATGCGGTTTCAATTTTATCTAAATTGATTTACCAAAATATCCGTCAAATTTTCATGATTTGAGTGATTGGTTTTTTGATTTGAGATTATTCTACATGTTTACTGTCTTAATTGTAAACTTCAAGAGCTGGGTGCAACCATTTCTTTTTTTTCATCGAGGAGTTATATCCCCCAGGAGGATTTGGCTGTCCTTAAATATAATAATAAGAATACAAATATCATACAGTTTACAATGAACGCGAAAAATGGCAGCGTTTCTTTCAGTAAAACCATATTTGCGAACTTTGTTAGTAATTTGTGTTGGAGTACCTAACCCATCTTATAAACCAAATTTAACCCAATAACAGTTCTTATTAGAATCTTATTTTTATCTTATACACCAAATTTGAACATAATCGGTTAAGAAATGGCCAATTTCAATTCAGAATGTCACAGTTCCAGAACTTCATCCAAAATTTATGTTGAAATACCAATCAAAACCAGAGTTCAATCATAATCGATAACTAAGTGATCAAATTTTAAACAGTAAGTGAAATTTTAGAATTTCGTTCATATTTATGATAAAATTTCAAATCCTAAAAAAAACATTTCATCACACTTAGTTTCGAAATTTGTCCAAAGTTTATGTTAAAATTGTCATCACATACTCGAATGCATATTCCCAATGTTGTCCTACGCTTTGTTCGTGGCGCAGATTATTTGACTACAATCGTTTAAAATACATACAAAAATCCTGATCACATCCTACAATCTAAGCTAAACCAAAGTCGGTTAAGAACAAGCAAAGTTCATTTGCATATTTCAGAATTTCATCTACTCATGTTATAATTAAATCTTCTCTTACACACCGAATTTGCCCATAGTCCGTTAATAATTTCAGTCAGCAAGGTCAAGTTCCAAAACATTGGTAAAAATTTACGTAAGAATCCCGACCCATACAGTCCAAATTTAAGCAAAGCGGCTGGATATTTGCCAAAGTCAAATTCAGCACGCCCGATATCCAATAACCTTCACGTTTTAATCCAAATCTTCCCACCACACCGATTTTTACCATATTCGGTTAAGAAATAGTGAAGTTCCACTTAACAATGCAAAGCTCTAGAACTTTTATTATCTGTTTCTAGACTCGCTATGGACAAACGATAGGGGTCGAATTTACGGTCGAAATGCATAGTAAGATGTCAGGATTTTGACTCACAAATTGGTGGTAACTCAATGCGATCACAGCGCTCATTGCAGTTATCAATCGAATAATACCTCTTTTTTTATTATCGTGGCAATCTGTTCTATAGGATTGAGGTTCCCCCAACTCTTTCGCGATTCGCTTTTGCCGTTCTTACTTTTATGCCATTGCCAGCCAATTCGAAGACGTACGGCTATAGGTCCAATTTTCGTAGAACCATCTGCACATTTCATAGCTCCATGCCAGCCTATATAGTACTTGCATAGAAGATAGGTCGCCCAATGAGTTCTGCACTCCAATAGGGGGTCATAGTCGTGTTCCTTTTCATCACAGATCGTAATCTGATGGTGAAAATTCCCTTTTGCATCTTGATCCTATCTGGATTCGGGCCTGGTACCTTCCGATCCAAACGCCACTGCTTTAACCTTTAGCTCACATTCTAAATTGGATGTTTTGAAGATTAGTCTGAACTGCATTAGTTGCTTCTAGGTTACTTTTGTACCACATGATATACCAGCATGATATATGACAGTAAATATTTAAAAAAAAAACTAAAACAACTTACATAATCAGTAAATTGAACATGCAAATAAATTTATCTCTCTCTAGCCTTTATTGTATTAAAGAGATTCACGGATTTGAACAGCCTAATCTATTCATTTTTAGAAGGCATGTGCCCGCATATGCCTATTCTATACATTTTAGATGGCACTGTTACTCAGTAACATCACTGAGATTCTTGAAAATGAGCATAGTAAGCAATTTATTTTACGAATTTTGGCATCTTGCTAAACACATCCGCACTACAACAAGTTCCGTGATCGACCCAGATCAATTATTATATCAATTATGCAAATTCGAACGAAATTGCCAGTATATTTGTCAATGGGGGATGGCGAGCCTCCATTCGAGCATAACATTCTTATTCATCCCGCAATATCTTAAAGACTCTCAGCAGCAGTTTATAAAGGGTGATTTTTTTGTGGTTAGGATTTTCATGCATTAGTATTTGACAGATCACGCGGGATTTCAGACAAGGTGTCAAAGAGAAAGATGCTCAGTATGCTTTGACATTTCATAATGAATAGACTTACTAACGAGCAACGCTTGCAAATAATTGAATTATATTACAAAAATCAGTGTTCGGTTCGAAAAGTGTTTCGCGATTTACGTCCGATTTATGGTCTACATAATCGACCAAGTGAGCAAACAATTAATGCGATTGTGACCAAGTTTCGCACTCAGTTTACTTTATTGGACATTAAACCAACCACACGAATGCGTACAGTGCGTACAGAAGAGAATATTGCGTCTGTTTCTGAGAGTGTTGCTGAAGACCGTGAAATGTCGATTCGTCGCCGTTCGCAGCAATTGGGTTTGTGTTATTCGACGACATGGAAGATTTTACGCAAAGATCTTGGTGTAAAACCGTATAAAATACAGCTCCTGCAAGAACTGAAGCCGAACGATCTGCCACAACGTCGAATTTTTAGTGAATGGGCCCTAGAAAAGTTGGCAGAAAATCCGCTTTTTTATCGACAAATTTTGTTCAGCGATGAGGCTCATTTCTGGTTGAATGGCTACGTAAATAAGCAAAATTGCCGCATTTGGAGTGAAGAGCAACCAGAAGCCGTTCAAGAACTGCCCATGCATCCCGAAAAATGCACTGTTTGGTGTGGTTTGTACGCTGGTGGAATCATTGGACCGTATTTTTTCAAAGATGCTGTTGGACGCAACGTTACGGTGAATGGCGATCGCTATCGTTCGATGCTAACAAACTTTTTGTTGCCAAAAATGGAAGAACTGAACTTAGTTGACATGTGGTTTCAACAAGATGGCGCTACATGCCACACAGCTCGCGATTCTATGGCCATTTTGAGGGAAAACTTCGGAGAACAATTCATCTCAAGAAATGGCCCGGCAAGTTGGCCACCAAGATCATGCGATTTGACGCCTTTAGACTATTTTTTGTGGGGCTACGTCAAGTCTAAAGTCTACAGAAATAAGCCAGCAACTATTCCAGTTTTGGAAGACAACATTTCCGAAGAAATTCGGGCTATTCCGGCCGAAATGCTCGAAAAAGTTGCCCAAAATTGGACTTTCCGAATGGACCACCTAAGACGCAGCCGCGGTCAACATTTAAATGAAATTATCTTCAAAAAGTAAATGTCATGGACCAATCTAACGTTTCAAATAAAGAACCGATGAGATTTTGCAAATTTTATGCGTTTTTTTTTAAAAAAAAGTTCTCAAGCTCTTAAAAAATCACCCGTTATAAATCAACAACCCCATGGTGTACGCTCTGTTATATCCGTATGGTAAACCAGCCTAGAAGTGTGAGTCTTACGAGCCAGGGATGCAAGCCAATAAAGTCCGAACAAGCGTGTCCGTTTTTTTTCTTTTTTTATACAAAATTACAAAAATTTACAATATTTATTATAATTTACAAAGTTGATTCCCGATGGATTTCGTATCCGTTTAAGGGAAATCAACTTTATAACTGAACTTCAAGATATACATTAGCAATTCAATTACACAATTATATATTCAGTAATATTAAATAAAACAATAATTCATTAACAATAAGCAGAATTTAAGATTCAACTTATATGAGTTTGATAATATAGCTTCAAACTATTCTTAAAATGATGGAGATGAACTGATTCTTTTATAATTTCTGGTAGTTTGTTATATGTATAACGAAGGACCAGAAAATCTAATTGGCAAATCTGGTGAAATAATTATGATTGTAACGATAAAATTCTAAGTTAGAGAGAACTGAAGATACATTCAATGTTTTATACATATATAATGTTACTTGGTAATCGTATAACGCACGCACCTATTGGTAAAATACCGTTGGCTTCAGTTTCAAACAAAGCTAACGTATAGGAAAACGTGCAGGTAGTCTCAAAATTGCATTCAAACTTTTGTTATCGAAAACCCAAAATTTCAACCCATAAACTTAACCTCATCAGACCCACCACAAACCTAATCTAAATTTAACTGTTGTTATTGATCATCAAATTGGCATAGTAAGGCATCTGGCAAAATCTGGAATGACAATCGATGTTATGCAATGACGAACGGTTTTATCGAAAAAACATGGGAAAAATCAAAATTTCACCCCTATAACCTTGTGAGACCCACTCCAAGATTAAAATGAAAACCTACCTGTGATCATGGGCCATCGAATTGGAATAGCCAGATCTGGCAAACTCTCAAATGACGAACTATTTTGTCGACAACACACGGGAAATAACAAAATTGCACCCCAATAACCTTATTAGACCCACTAAAACCTATAAGTAATCAAAATCTAGCTGTGGTCATGAGCCATGGAATTGACATAGTCATACTGGTGTCTGTCTGGCTCAATTTCGAATTGCAAACTATTTTAAGGGTAACTATAAACCGTTGAATGCTTCACATTAGTAAACTTCTTTATCGACAATTTTCGGCTGTATAAAACTGATATGGCATTTGAACCCTATAACTTCATCAGAATCACTCTAAACATCACCCTTAGCCTAAAATCTACCAACGGTCATGGGTTTCGAATTGGCATAGTCAGATTGGTGTCTATCTGGCAAAATCTCGATACTCGAATCGACTTAGTCTGAATGGTGTCTATCTGGCAAAATCTGGAATGACGAACGATTCTAACGATGAATGGGGGGAAATGACCTATAAACCTATAACCTCACCAGACCCACCCCAAACCTATACTCAAAATCGAGCTGTGGTCATCGAAGTCATCGAATTGGCATTGGTGTGTTTGGTATAATCTCGAATTGCAAACCATTTTAACGATAACTGCAAACCGTTGAATGCTTGGCAATTATTAAACTTATTTATCGACAATTTTCGGGTGTATGATTTTATCGACAGAAGAAGGGAAAATCAAAAGTTCACCTCTATAGTCTCATCAGACGCACCCCAAACCTATAAACAAAATCTATCTATGGATGTGGGCTATTGAATCAGTCGGATTGGTGTCTATCTGGCAAACTCCCGAATTATGGAAGATTTTATTGAAAGAAGGGGAAAATAAGTAAATTAATATCGGTATTTAAATTTTTGTTGTTGTTTATTATTTATATGTTTTCGGTTAATTTTGTAGATTAGTTACTACCGTCGAGGATGTTTCAGTTTATTAGATAACTTATTTAACTTTCGGCTGAAGTAGTCGAGACACTATCTGCATTATCATTGCTTCACTTTTGACTTGCAACTTTCGATGCTACTGAAGTTAGCCGAAAATTTCAGCCGAAATCTGTATTATCGACATATTTTGTATAATGTGGTAGTACAAAATTCTGTTGGTATGAGCCGAAAATAGTTGAAGTTAGCAGGCCGAAAATAAAAATTGAAAAATCATAATCACATAATTCGAATGTTTAAAGGTAACATGAACTGGGTTTAGACCAATTTGTAAACTGTTGGATAAAATATTTATAATTTGTCGTGCTAGCGGGCTATGAATTTGAGTTGCGGCACTAACAGTGAATGCCTATGCCAAAAATCAGGCCATATTTTATGTAGCATCATAGTGAAATAAACTAAATTCGTAAATAGCTGGATCACTGGAGACGTTGTCAGAACGTTGAAAGATCTTCGTGGTAATCAAATCATTTTTGGTGGAACCGTCATTCTGTTAACAGGTGATTTTCGTCAGGCTCTTTACGTTCAACTACACGCGTACTTGAAATTATCAAATTTTTGGCGGCTTTGTGAAGACCCCTCGATTAACGACTAACCTGCGAGTGTTTTTGCAACAGTATCAAAATGCAGATGTGTTTTCGAGCAATTGTTGGACATTGGTAATGGATAAATCGCAGTTGACATCTCGGCCGGATTCATCACATTGCCCACGGAATTCTGCCAGTTGACCGAATTGAAGGCGGAGCTCATGCGACATGTTTATCCGAACATAGTGCAAAACTTAAAAAAATCATAATTGACAGAACAAACGACCCATATTTGCGCCGAGAAAATAAGATGTCGATGATCTCAACGCGACCATTTAAAATTTCATTCCGAGACAGTTGTTTTCCTTCAAATCGGGTGACACAGTAATCAATCAGGATGAAGTAGTCAACTATCCCACAGAATTCTTGAATCCGCTGGAATTGCCCGGATTAACACCTCACAATTTGCTCAGTCATCATCATGTCTGGGTGTGAAAAATCAAGACTGGGTGTGAACATTCTTATGAGCAACGTCTTCGAGGTGACGATTGTCAAGGGAAAGTACAAATGAGAGAATGTTTTGATTTCGCGCATCCAAATGATTCCAACGGGATTGCCATTCGAGTTCAAACGGCTGTAATTCAGGCCAGTCTTTGGAAGTTTCCGGAATTAACTTGGAGTTTCCGTCTTGAAGTTCCCCCAACACGATAAACTATAAATATTTTATCCAACAGTTTACGAATTGGTCTAACTTCACCCAGTTCATATTACCTTTAAACATTCGAATTATGTGATAATGATTTTTCAATTTTCTTTTTTCGGACTGCTAACTTCAACTATTTTCGGCTCATATCAACAGAATTTTGTACGACCACCTCATACGAATTATGTCGATAATGCAGGTTTTTCGGCTAACTTCAGTAGCATCAACTTTCAGTGTAGCTACACAAATTAACAAAAAATGTAAGTGTAAAAACGTAGCAAGATACACTTTTTACATTTACACCTAAAGTTAAAAATCATCAAAGCCCTTGAATGGGTCTAGGTGGTGGTAGTGTATAATAAACTACATATTTAAACGTAACGAAATTATTCACACGCGAGAATAACTTTGTGTCGTTGTTTCCGTTTTTATTTCTTGCTTGATATTCTTACACATAATACCGTTGATTTTCAGCCATTATGTCTTCGTATTATTATTGTAACCCCGTATATAAAAAATACAAAAATTATCTCTACTTAATGATCGCTAATGTGTATGCGTATGTGTGTTGGACTTTCAACGATAGACCAAATTGCACTTTTTGTGTATAGAAAAAGAGAAGCTTACAACAATAAAATCGAGACAAAACCGGTTAGTCAATAGAAAAAGAAATTAAAGTCTTGGGTTTTAATACATCAGCATGATCGTCATCTCAAAGAAAAATGAATTAGAAAGTGGAATTTTGCTTTTTTTAGTATTTTTTGTTGTATTTGGGTTTTTATGCTTTTTTGTATGGTAAACTAATGAACAGCATAACATTAAACCGTTACTCTAGTTGCAGTTTTATTTATTTTGTGTTTCGGTTTCTTTCTCTTCGTCTAATACACTTATATACATTTTCTTAAGTCGACGCTTTTTTGTATTCATTTCATTGTGTTGTTGTTATGCTATTTATGCTTATACACACTTATGTATGTAGTTTAATGATATCATATACTTATACAATAATCAACTGTCGATTTCAAATTACAGTTATTTTCTTAATGAAATTCACTCTCATTTTATTCAAACCGCGCATCGTATGACGATGATCATGATTATGAAGATGGTGATGATACAAGCAGTAAGAAAAAAAAATTTCCTTTCATTCTAGAAATTTAAGATTAGAAAATATATGATACAGTGGTACAGATAAATGCAAGAGAAAATGGGTAAAAGATGAAAAACTTGTTTTGCTATTGTGTGAACTTACAGAATATTTAAGAAGGGGTTAGAAATTACTTATATACGCAAGCTACACTTACATATAAACAAACAACACACCAGTCCATGAAAAGAAATTTATTTTGTGTGGTTCTAGCGAGTTGTTAACCCTTTCATAATTTCAACAATATATATTATGATTCATTGTAATGCCACCACGTCTTATATTTTTGGGTGGCCGAAAATTATACAATGGGCCAAAATATTTTGAGGCGATGATTAAGAGGCGAAAAATTTTCGGGAAAATTATATGACAACAAAGGATTTTCTTTTGTCGGATATTGATTGATTAGGTAGTTTCCGAATATAATCAGCTACATCGTTTAGTTACATTTTTAATGAGTTCAAACGTTTTTTGATGGTTTTTTATTCTTATAACAGCTGCGTTTTTCAGTTGACACATGTCCCACGATGTAAGCTAGTTTTTTTACGTACATGAATTTTAAATTTTGGAGAAAACAAGTTTTCGATCACATTAAGTATTCCCTAAATTTAAATACTGTGTTAAAGAATATTAAGCATTATCGGGATAATCAATCACGATTTAAGAAAAATGTTAAAACTATCCTAAAATATAAAATTAGGAAGAATTAGGACAAACCTCAAACTTCTGTACATGATAGTGAAGAATTTCCTTAACTTTCCTAAAAATTTAAAAACCGCCATTTTTATTGCATACATTGGCGTAAAACTTCGAATAAACGAATAAATTATAATTTATATACGAGGGCAGTTTGACAAATCAGTAATTTTTTGAACTTCCCGCGCAGTAACTTTAAATGCAACACTGATCCCATCAAATGCCATCTATTAATAGATTAATGTCAAATAGAGAAAGCAGCGGGATAGCAATAAGCGGGAATATCACATTTTACATGAAGCAGAAACGGCCTGGCTAAGAAAAAATGCTGTTCCATCAAGACAATGCACACGTGTTTAATCCTCATGGCAAAATAAATAAATTGGGCTACGAACTGCTACCCCATCCAGCATATTCTCCAGATTTTTCACCCCTTGCGACTATTTTCTGTTTCCAAACCAGAAGAAATGGCTGGGTGGTAAGAGATTTGGGTCTAACGAAGAAGTCATCACTAAAACAAACGCCTATTTTGAGGGTCTTGAGAAAACCTATTATTTGTAAGAAATCAAAAAATTGGAAAAACGCAGGACTAAATGTTTCGAGCTTAAACAAGACTATGTTGAGAAATAACACGCTTTCTTGTAGAAAAAAACTCTTTTATTCAAAAAATCCAGTAACTTATCAAACTGCCCTCGATGATGCAAATAAATTTACAAATCCTTTACACGATTTTTAAAATATAGAAAACCCTTATCAACATGCTGTATAAGATAGCGGAATTTTGACAGCGGAAAATAAGAGATTGCGCTACTCGCCGCAAGTGGCAACACTATCACTAAAGAGAAATAATTTTGTTATGTAATTACCAGCGGAAATTTTTCATTCATTATGTACCACTTTTTTCACTAAATAAAATATCCCAGCGGAATAAAATATTAAAAGTGAACCTTAAAATGGCAAATTAATTGATCTCCGAAGAAAAGAAACTCGGTATATGAAATCTTGAAATTTAACAACAATCCGTCTATCCGCCATTTCTTCCAATAGTAACCAATACTTTCGGTTGTTTTTCTAGTAACCTAGGTCATACTGAGACTATATGGAAAATCTAAAAATTCTAGAAAAAGTTCTGGTTTATGAACTTCCCCAAATTTTCCATACAGTCTCAGTATGACCTAGGCTACTAGAAAACAACCGAAAGTATTATTTACTAGTGGAACTTTTTGAGATATTGGTCAAAAACTGAAAAACACTTATATGCCCGCAGAAAATCAAAAAATTCTAGTGAAAATTCTGGTCCATGAATTTTCTCCAAATTTTCCATGTAGTCTCAGTATGACCTAAGCTACTAGAAAAACAACCGAAAGTATTGGTTACTAGTGGAAGTTTTTGAAATATTGGTCAAAAACTGAAAATCACTTATATGGCCGCAGAAAATCAAAAAATTCTAGTGAAAATTCTGGTTCATGAATTTTGCTCAAATTTTCCATATAGTCTCAGTAGGACCTAGGCTACTAGAAAAACAACCGAAAGTATTGGTTACTAGTGGAAGTTTTTGAGATATTGGTCGAAAACTGAAAATCACTTATATGGCCGCAGAAAATCAAAAAATTCTAGTGAAAATTCTGGTCCATGAATTTTCCCCAAATTTTCCATATAGTCTCAATATGACCTAAGCTACTAGAAAAACAACCGAAAGTATTGGTTACTAGTGGAACTTTTTGAGATATTGGTCAAAAACTGAAAATCACTTATTTGGCCGCAGAAAATCAAAAAATTTTAGTGAAAATTTTAGTCCATGAATTTTCCCCAAACTTTGCATATAGTCTCAGTATGACCTAAGCTTTTAGCAAAACAACCGAAAGTATTGGTTACTAGTGGAAGTTTTTGAGATATTGGTCAAAAACTGAAAATCACATATGGCAGCAGAAAATCAAAAAATTCTAGTGAAAATTCTAGTCCATGAATTTTCCCCAAATTTTCCATATAGTCTCAGTATGACCTAGGCTACTAGAAAAACAACCGAAAGTATTGGTTACTAGTGGAAGTTTTTGAGATATTGGTCAAAAACTGAAAATCACTTATATGGCCGCAGAAAATCAAAAAATTCTACTGAAAATTCTGGTCTATGAATTTTCCTAAATTTTCCATTTAGTCTCAATATGACCTAAGCTACTAGAAAAACAACCGAAAGTATTGGTTACTAGTGGAAGTTTTTGAGAAATTGGTCAAAAACTGAAAATCACTTATTTGGCCGCAGAAAATCAAAAAATTCTAGTGAAAATTTTAGTCCATGAATTTTCCCCAAACTTTCCATATAGTCTCAGTATGACCTAAGCTATTAGCAAAACAACCAAAAGTATTAGTTACTAGTGGAAGTTTTTGAGATATTGGTCAAAAACTGAAAATCACTTATATGGCCGCAGAAAATCAAAAAATTCTAGTGAAAATTCTGGTCTATGAATTTTCCCCAAATTTTCCATATAGTCTCAATATGACCTACGCTACTAGAAAAACAACCGAAAGTATTGGTTACTAGTGGAAGTTTTTGAGATATTGGTCAAAAACTGAAAATCACTTATTTGGCCGCAGAAAATCAAAAAATTCTAGTGAAAATTTTAGTCCATGAATTTTCCCCAAACTTTCCATATAGTCTCAGTATGACCTAAGCTATTAGCAAAACAACCAAAAGTATTAGTTACTAGTGGAAGTTTTTGAGATATTGGTCAAAAACTGAAAATCACTTATATGGCCGCAGAAAATCAAAAAATTCTAGTGAAAATTCTGATCTATGAATTTTCCCCAAACTTTGCATATAGTCTCAGTATGACCTAAGCTATTAGAAAAACAACCGAAAGTATTGGTTACTAGTGGAAGTTTTTGAGATATTGGTCAAAAACTGAAATTCACTTATTTGGCCGCAGAAAATCAAAAAATTCTAGTGAAAATTCTGGTCTATGAATTTTCCCCAAACTTTGCATATAGTCTCAGTATGACCTAAGCTATTAGCAAAACAACCAAAAGTATTAGTTACTAGTGGAAGTTTTTGAGATATTGGTCAAAAACTGAAAATCACTTATATGGCCGCAGAAAATCAAAAAATTCTAGTGAAAATTCTGATCTATGAATTTTCCCCAAACTTTGCATATAGTCTCAGTATGACCTAAGCTATTAGAAAAACAACCGAAAGTATTGGTTACTAGTGGAAGTTTTTGAGATATTGGTCAACAACTGAAAATCACTTATTTGGCCGCAGAAAATCAAAAAATTCTAGTGAAAATTCTGGTCTATGAATTTTCCCCAAACTTTCCATATAGTCTCAGTATGACCTAAGCTATTAGCAAAACAACCGAAAATATTGATTACTAGTGGAAGTTTTTGAGATATTGGTCAAAAACTGAAAATCACTTATATGGCCGCAGAAAATCAAAAAATTCTAGTGAAAATTCTGGTCTATGAATTTTCCCCAATTTTTCCATATAGTCTCAGTATGACCTAGGTTACTAGAAAAACAACCGAAAGTATTGGTTACTATTGGAAGAAATGGCGGATAGGCGGATTGTTGTTAAATTTCAAGATTTCATATACCGAGTTTCTTTACTTCGGAGATCAATTAATTTGCCATTTTAAGGTTCACTTTTAATATTTTATTCCGCTGGGATATTTTATTTAGTGAAAAAAGTGGTACATACTGAATGAAAAATTTCCGCTGGTAATTACATAACAAAATTATTTCTCTTTAGTGATAGTGCTGCCACTTGCGGCGAGTAGCGCAATCTCTTATTTTCCGCTGTCAAAATTCCGCCATCTTATACAGCATCTTATCAACCCCACTAAGTGCACAAACTAACTGAAAATCACCATTCCTATAAAATAATAGTGGCTAAAGGTGTTTAGTATGCGCAATTCACAATACAATAAATTTATGTTGCAGGCGGATTTCAAATAAATTTTCTCATACCGACCAAACGGCACAGTGGTTAAACCTTTAGCGTCTGGATCGGGAGGTACCGCGCTCGAATCCCGATAGAGCAGGATACAAAAGGGATTTTTCATCATCTGATTACGATCGGTGATGAAAATAAACACAACTATGACCCATCGTCGGAGTGCAAAACTCGTGGGCCGACCCATCTTTAATGCCAGTACTATATGCTGGCATGGAACTATGCAATGTGCAAATAGTTCTACGTATATCGGACCTATAGCCATACATTCTTGATTTGGCAGGCAGTGCGTAAGGTAGGGAGTGAAAAGGGAATCCTGAAAGTGCTGGGAGTGATTCGGCTCCTAGAACAGATTGCGAAGTTTAAACCATTAAAAAATAAAAATTCTTAGATTCTAAAGAAACCCCCACCAAATACCAAGTGAACATTCGGGACAATAATGATCTAAACTTAATGAAAACCACCATCTTTTGAAAAGTTATAGAGGCTAACGGTGTTTAGTACTTCGCACATTTTTTAAACAAGCCCATTATCTCACATAAACTATTCAAAAAATACTCGAATAATCAATATTTTGAAAGCTACTATAAAATCCCTTTCATTTGAGTCCTCATTTATTAAAAACGGCTCAGTAGTGTTGACCCAAAAAGGACGTGCGCCTCTGTGAAAATGTTCAGTGCCACACAAAGATAACATTTTTCTCAAATTTATGTGAAGGACAGAATTTGGTCGGTTTTATGCGGACGCTGAAATAGTGAATATAGCATCTAAAAAAAAATCTAACGTAAATTAAAATTGTAGCCATACACACAAATTAACAAGAAAGTGTAACATACACAAAATCAACATAAACTAACATTCTGATATGTAGCCACTTCTGCCATCAAATAGTAGACACTCGAGCCAAATGGGTTGGGCACCGCTGACAAAATTGGAAAGTTGACAAAAATAATACAAGAGAGCCGATCACACACAACCAAATAACAGTCCATGCTAGGGTTTCTGTAATATAGTCATTAGACAGTCGAGCCTATTCAAATAAGTGTAACGCGTACATATAAAAAAGGTAGTGCGCCTCTGAGAAAATTCGAAATGTTGATAAAAATATTATATGAGAGCCAATAATACACACCCAACGGTTCAGCCTAGAGTTTCCACAATATAACCACTACTACCAACGAATAGTAAACGCTCGCGCCCAATCATATTAGTATTGCTTGTACATATAAAATGGTTTGGCTCTCCTAACATACGTACACATAGAAATATTATGTGATTGCCGATCATGCACACCCAATTCACCCAACTAACAATCCATCCTAGAAAGCGGCTATCTGTAACTCTTTTAACGTGCAACGTTACGCCGAGCCTACCATCAAAATCAATTTCTAACCGCTTAACCGATTACACCAACTGTACGCTCCTTCCAATAACGGCCACTAAAGATAGTCTCCTAATGTCAAGTGAACTTTTGAGTTGATCATAACGGTTTCGGAGCAAGATATATCCATTTGTTTGCTATTGTACCAATTAACCATCCTGCCTATGGCGTTCTGCTCTTCCTCCTGAGTGCTCAGTTTTGAATTGCCGGCAAAGATTATGAACTTGTCATCTGCAAATGCTACTTGTTGGACATCACCCTGCATACTATCGTTGAAAACTATATTCCAGAGCGGATTCAAGATTGTTGAGCTTTGTGGACAACCTTTATTTACGCTTTTTCAAAGCATGCCAGGATTTTACGCTGCGGTAGCGGATCTGTCAGAAAAGTACCTGTTAATAATCGAATAAAGATTAAATGGACGGTCAATTTTTTTAAATTCTTTCATTATCGTAGGCCCACGGCCTGTGGTGGGGTCTTACGAGCAAGTTTAGGTGTGTTTACAAAAAATCTCTCACATTCTCCCATAAGCGCCGAGGAGGAATAGAAATGCTCAGCTGCTTCTAAATTGCATTTATTTATTTATTTTTATACAATTTACAATTTAAAAAAACCGCACACTCCATTTTGAGCATCAAAGCTCATTCATAATGAGGGTGTAGTTCATAGTTTTTTCAATTATAAAATGGATGTAAGTCAAAGCTCCATTCATTATCATCTTCAACAGTTTGCAATTCCTCTGAATTGCACTTGAATTGCATCACGCACGATCAACATGCACATATCCATTGTGTGATAACCAGCCAAGCAGCAAATACATCGAATTTGTGCCAACAGCTATGAGGCCAAGCGCAACATTAACTTTTTTCAAATGTACGCAGTTACAACATTTTAAAGTATACCTACAGAGATATTCGTGTAGTGTGTTTCAGGGACCTGCTTCAAAATATATCCTACAATCCACACGGGTTGGGGTACTTCAACGTTTTACTGGGGGGCACTGCCACACTCTAGCAACAAAAATACAATTTCCGATTTTTCGGAATGATTTCGGATCGGGCTGCTGGTTGTATATCGAACCATATTAGACAAAAAACCAAAAAAAAAAAAATGTTTGAGTCCAAGGAGATTTTGGACGAAATCGGCTTACAACAAAGCTATTTCGTTAAATGAGTTTGTACATTTTTAGTTCTTAAAAGAATTCTGGAATTCTAAATTCTAAAAGCCTATTTTTTTGAGTTTTGATATTCGACACTCCTTTGAAATTCGTGGACCGTCGTAAGACTAACATAAGCGAAAGCATTTGGCAAAGATATTTTCATTACATAATCAAGAACGAAAGTTAGAGGTTCGAAGGCGATCAGCTACCGCCCTAGTTCTAACCATAAACGATGCCAACTAGCAATTGAATGGAGCTACATATATGGGTGTTTCAGTCGCTTTCCGATAAACCAAAGGTTTTGGGCTTCGGGGGAAGTATGGTTGCAAAGTTGAACCTTAAAGGATTTGACGGAAGGGCACCACCAGGAGCGGAGTTTGCGGCTTAATTTGACTCAACACGGGGAAACATACCAGGTCCCAACATAAATGAGTAAGACAGATTAATAGCTCTTTTTCGAATCTATGGGTGGTGGTGCATGACCGTTCTTAGTTCGTGGAGTGGCTTGTCTGATTAATTTCGATAACGAAAGAGACTCAAATTTCTTAACTAGATGCCGGCAAGGTTATGACGTTGAAACTTTGCATGAATTTATGCCTTTGTTATCCATTCTTCTCATTAGGATTGGTCTTAATTCGTAAGAATTGTCTGTAGATGGAGTCATACCTGATGGTTTGTCTTAATAAGACACTTGCTTCTTAAATAGACAAATTGCGTCTACCAATATGAGGTTGACCAATAACAGGTCTGTGATGCCTTTACTCTAATGTCCTGGGCTGCACACGCGCTACAATGAAGGTATCAACGTGTCCTCCTATATAGTCTAAAAAGACCGGGTAAAGCGCTGAACCACCTTCGTGATTGGGATTGTGGACTGAAACTGTTCACATGAACCTGAAATTCCCAGTAAGTGTGGGTCATAAGCTCGCATCAATTACGTCCCTGCCCTTTGTACACACCAACCGTCCTCAGAGGTGATCACCGTGATGCTTCTTGTGTTGTGATTGTTTTACCAAAGTTGACCAAACTTTTATATTTAGACGAAGTAAAAGTCATAACAAGATTTCCGTAGGTGAACCTGCAGAAGGATTATTAAAAAAATTTTAATCATAATTTAAGAATAAACAGTACCGTTGAGAAGCTCAAATACGTAATTTATTCTTATATAATTACGTTATTGATTAAAGTATTTCGCTTTACCAATGGAATAATATATTATTGCTTAACATTAAAAAAAATATCATTCTTAGCGGGGGATCACTAGACTCGTGGGTCGATGAAGAACGCAGCAAACTGCGTGAAGTTGTGTGAATTGCAGGACACATGAATATCGTCATTTTGAACGCATATTGCGGTTCATGCTAATAGTACATGTTACTCTGCTTGGACCACATATGGTTGAGGGTCACTAATATAAGCAAAATAAATTATTATTTATTAATTATGATATGTAAATATTATACATATTTACAATATCGTATTACGTAATTTGTGTAATAATACGACGGTTAAAGAGGTAAGTCATGTCTGATATAGTTCAAGTTATTCACTAACACAATTCTAAATTGTGACTTCAACTCATATGTGATTACCTCCTGAATTTAAGCATATTAATTTGGAGAAGAAAAGAAATTAAGAATCCCTTAGTAGCGGCGAGCGAAATGCGAAGAGTCCAGCATTAAGTTCTTATAGCGAACAAGTATACTGTTAGAGAAAGATGAAAAGTATTGCCTGTACAAATTATTTGTTTTTTCCATTTTGGGTATTGAAATAAAAACTATTAAAAAATATATAATGAGGAAAACAAACGACAGGCTGACGCAAAAGAAAAGTCACAGCTACTGTGTGAAAGTCATTTAGATACTGTGTTTATAGGGAATACTTTCGGATAGATATCATGCTGAATCAACGAAACAACTCGATAGCACCAATAGGCAATAAAATATAAAATCATTGAAAATTTACCGTAGAATTTTGATAAATGTGAAGCTAGGAGGAAAAACCAGCATGAAACACGTTTTTCCAATTTTGGTGTGTTTCTTTGCTAAATTTAGTACTATCTCGAAAAAATTATTGAAAATGCAAGAAAAACTTAAATTCCATCCCGAAATAGTTTTTAGGTTTGATCTAAAAAATCGAATAGCAGATATTCTAGAAATACTCCTGCTCAATTAAAAGTTTGAGGTTAGTTTGAGCTCAATAAAATTATAGAAGAATCACTTACTCGAACCGGTGTGAAGTTTCTAACGTTAATTAAAAATGTCACGTACGCAACAAATATTCTGCAGCGTATGCAACTTATCTATGCAGTGTATGCAACTTATTTAACATGTAAATAGTTTATAAGAAAAACCACAAAAACTAACATTAAATTAATAATTTCGAATTAAAAACAAACTAAAAATATATGTACAAATATGTATTAAAGTTTTCGAAGTTTTATCATACACTAATATTTACCAATGGAGGTTAAACACATAATTAACACTCCATCCTACAGTTTTCGCAATATAGCCACAAGTATTATCGAATATTACACATTCGAGCCTATTCAAATTTGTATAGCCCGTACATATAAAAAGGGTTGGGCTCCTCTGACAAAAATTCATATTTTGATAAAAAAATTATATGGAAGCTGTACCTACACTCCCAATTAACACTCCATCCTACAGTTTTCGCAATATAGCCACTAGTATTCTCAAATAGTATACATTCGAGCGTAAAATATGAAATTTTGTCGGAAGAGCCCAACCCTTTTTATATGTACGGACTATACAAATTTGATAGGCTCGAATGTGTACTATTCGATAATAGTAGTGCTTCCATATAATTTTTTTATCAAAATATGAAATTTTGTCAGAGGATCGCAACCCTTTTTATATGTACGGGCTATACAAATTTGAATAGGCTCGAATATCTACTATTCGATAATACTAGTGGCTATATTGCGAAAACTGTAGGATGAAGTGTTAATTATGTGTTTAACCTCCATTGGTAAATATTAGTGTATGATAAAACTTCGAAAACTTTAATACATATTTGTACATATATTTTTCGGTTTGTTTTTAATTCGAAATTATTAATTTAATGTTAGTTTTTGTGGTTTTTCTTATAAACTATTTACATGTTAAATAAGTTGCATACACTGCATAGATAAGTTGCATACGCTGCAGAATATTTGTTGCGTACGTGACACTTTTAATTAACGTTAGAAACTTCACACCGGTCTTACTCGATAGTAAATAGTAGTAGGTTTGAAGAAAAAAAATTGGAAAAAATAAAAACATGGCGATTTCAAAAAATATATTTAACACAATAGGCCAAACCAGTTAAGTTAAATAAAATAAAATAAAATTTAGCGTGAGTTTCGTCATGTTAAAATCAAAGTGGCAGTGTTTATTAGTCTCACGCAGCATTCTAGAGACAGGTTCATTCTTGGTATGGAGACAGAAGAAATTTACGTGGAACTGCTTCAATCCTCTTTATGTGAACCTCATGATAAGGCGGCCACACCTGGTTAACATACCCGAGCACGGGTCGAACGAAAGTTGAATAAAGAGCCTTCGTAGCATAAGGATCGTCGAGTGCTTTTTCAATTCGCTGTCACAAATGACACCTAAATCGTGAACAGAACTGGCTCTGGTAATATAATAGTCACGAGAAAGAGGGCTGTGTACGTTTTCGAGAGTAAGTTATTGTTTGGCATTTGCACAGGTTCAACTCAAGATTGTTCTTTGCACACAATGTGGAGAAATTATTGAGAAATCCGTTTGAAAAACTTCATGTCATCGGCGTATATAGATATGGATGAATTTTTAGTTAAACAAAACATTGAACATCGTTGGTAACGGCTCAAACCTTGGGACACTTCAGATGTTGCTGTGAAATGATCTGATACTAACAGCGCATGCTATATATGGCTTTTTACATAAGAGCCCACCCAACGGCGAATTTGGGGTTGAATAACTTCATGAGAAATAATGTCAAATGCCTTACTAAAACCAGTGAAGATAACATGAACCTCATTCCCTGCCTCCATCATATCTAATGTTTGTGAAGTGAATTCAGTTAGGTTTGTCGTGGACCGTGCTTTGAGAAAACCGTGCTGATTGTCAGAAAATATTGGTTTACAATAAAAGTAAAGTGAATCAAACAGCTCAGGAATACAAGGCAATTTTACAATCCATCTGCAATTACAGATGTCTGATTTGCAGCCGTTCTTAATATAGATCGGAGCTATAAAGGAACTTTTCTAAATGGATGAAAAAATTCCAAGCAAAAGCCAATTTTGGAAAAGAGCCGTCAGCGGCTAGGCAAAAATGACATTGCAGTTTTTTAAGACGATGGATACAAATTTCAAGTCAAGGTTGTTTGAACGCAGTTTTTCATGTATATATGAAGTAATCTTCATCGGGTTCAAAATCACTGTTTGTAAAAACCAGACTGAAAATCGGATTTTGTTTTTAGGACGTTACGTAACGTTTATTCGTTATTCACTATTATCCCAAAGAGGTGACGGCGGTACAGTTTTTTTGGCGAGTATACGATATGGGGACTGTTCAAAACATTCAGAGCAAAATTTAACAGGTTCGGTTTCTATGTCGATGTTTGCCATAAACCACTAATGCCCGGTTGCACAGAAAAATGACTAATGGCCGGTTAGTTGTGCGCCAATTAAATGTTTTATATGAAAACATACGCAATCAGAAAAAAAAATCAACGTTAACTTGATTCCGTATAAATATTTAGCTTGCGTCTAAATATTTAAATAGCCAATTTTGAGCCTATTTTTTAATTCAACCTGAGCAAGCAGTGCGCTGTCAAAAAATACTCTGTGTTTTTTTATTCAACCTGAGTAATTTTACTCTGCACACTGCGTTTTTATTTGTGAACTGTGCTTACACCGAGCTTACTCGGTTCTTCAAATTTTACTCTGAAATTAATGTCAGTGTACGAAGAGTGTGCAAAGTAAAAAACAATTTTTTACTCTATGCGCACCGGATAATTTTACCCAGTCCAACCTTTCCTCGGTGTACACTACCCGGGGTAAGCCTACTTGCTCGGGTTGAATTAGAAAATACACCCTTTGATTGAATAACTTTTTAACTAATCGTTAAATATTTCCATAAAATAAAATATATTTAATCAAGTTTGCGTTGTATTTTTCCTGAATGCGAAAACAGATTTAGTCGTTTTTTTGCGCAACCGGATATTAGTTTTACAAAGTCGGCTTTACGATAACTGAAGTTTCAGAATCGACATATAGACTAACTTGTTCCAGACAAAACGTGATTAAAATGGGAGGATGGTATACATCTACATGGCACATAGGATTAAAAATGTTTTAGAAGCGACGGCTGCCTGTTTAGACTGTCCTTAACGTTGCTGATTGAAATAGTCCAGAGCTCAACATATTGTCAGTGAATAAAGTTTCTTTGGCAGTTAGTGCATCCGAAGCAACATAATCAGTGGTATCATCTGAATAATCCAATTTCAGGCCGGGGAGATTGAAATCCCCCACCACAAAGATGTCATCTTGTGTATCCATCAGGTCAAAGACCAAATCAACAGCATTAATAAGAACATGGTAGCTCACGATCTGAACTATCTTTTTATTATTATTAATTTTTTATTACATATTAGCTCGATATTATCAGTATTGGAAATGGTGAAAATTTCACTATCAAAGTTGATGTATACTTTTTTTTGCGACACGCTGGGCACCCAGGGAGTAAACCTAATTCAAGCGTGCTGAATTCAATGGTGCTAGTCCCATTTCAAAGTTAGTTTCCATTTTTAAGATATCGCGAGTCAAAAAATTACCAAAATATACAACCATTTTCACGTTGATGGCTCTTAGGTTTAGGTTAGGTTTCAGTGGTTGACACTTAGGCCATTTTTTGGCCCATTGTGATACCACGCATTCACGCTACATCATTAACCCATTCACCTATTCACCTACTCACACAACTATAGTATTACCACCTGCACATTGCAAGCTCCATGTCAACCTGTACATTGACATGGAAGGTGGGTCGGCGCTGAATTCTGCACTCCATCAGAGGGTCTTAGTTGTGTTTATTAACATCACCGATCGTAATCGATGATGAAAATTCGATTTGCATCTAGCCTCTGATTGCTGTTGGAACTGGAGAAAGAGGGGATGGGGGTTGTAGCGTATGCAAATGATGTAGCGATAGCTGTCTCAGGCAAATATCTGGATACGATTAGGGATGTTATGCAGAATGCACTCCTGATCGTTACGAAATGGGCCGGCAAATGAGGATTAGGGATCAACCCGTCCAAGACAGAGCTCGTACTATTTACTAAGAAATATAAAATTCCGGTAGTTAGCCCTCCTACTGTGAACGGCATTAGACTGGCTTTTGCTGACAGAGCGAGATTTTTGGGCATAATCTTGGACAGTAAGCTCAGCTGGAAGCCTAACATTGTAGAAAGGGTGAATAAGGCTAATGTAGCCATTTACTCGTGTAGAAACGCAATAGGGAAGAAATGGGGTTTGAAACCACAGCTGGTACACTGGCTCTATACCGCAGTGGTAAGGCCTGTGCTGATGTACGGGGTGGGCGTGTGGTGGCCAGCTCTTTAAAAGGTAACCTACATAAGGATGTTGGAGAAGGTGCAAAGAACGGCCTGTATGCTTATAAGCGGGGCGCTTAGGACAACATCTACACGCGCTTTAGAGTTTATGTTCCACCTTATTCCAATCGAATTTTTTGGTAAGCAGATGGCAGCCAATGTGGCTACAAGGCTCTCGGCTGTCTCTCAGTGGAAGTCTCTTCAGGTGGGACACTCGACGATAGTTAGATCACTAAGGGAAGAACTGGTGAATCTAGATTATATTAAACCAACGTTGTGTTCCGATATAGGTTTCCGGATCAGCTGTCCTTCTAGGGAATCCTGGAGGAACGGATCAATACGGGAAAACGAGGCACTGACATTTTTCACGGACGGCTCTAAGCTAGACGGCAAAGTAGGAGCTGGAGTCTTCTGTGAGAAGCTCAATGTTAATATTTCTGTTCGTCTCCCTGACTACTGCAGCGTGTACCAGGCTGAAGTGGTGGCGATAGGGGAAGTGGTGACATGGTTGAAGCATAACGTGGTATCTGTTAGGGATATCACGATTTATGTGGACAGTCAAGCGGCACTCAGGTCACTAGAGGCGGTTTCTCTGAAGTCACGGGTGGCGCTGGATTGCCGATCATCTCTTAATGAGATGAGCGAGTATTTCAGTATCCAGATGATCTGGGTCCCTGGTCACTCGGACGTCACGGGAAACTGCAGAGCAGACGAACTAGCTAGGTACGGTACGACTCTCCAGATGCAACCGGAAAGGGCAGGTCTGGGGAGGCCTATAGCAGCGCTCAAATTGACGCTCAGTAAAAAGGCAATCGCCTTAACAGATGAGAGGTGGACCAACACCCTCACGTGCAGGGTAGCAAAACAGGTTTGGCCAAAACTGGACCTGCGGCGCTCAAAGGCACTTGTATCCCTGGGAAAACGAGATTTAGGATTGTTCGTAGGGATACTAACAGGACACTGCCTTTTTGGGGAACATGCGAGAAGGCTGGGTCTAGAGACGAATGACTTTTGTAGAAGTTGTATGGACGAAGAGGAGGAAGAGACGCTAGTTCACTTCCTATGCTCATGTCCGGCACTATCATACAAAAGACGTAAGTACTCGGGTGTGTACAACATGGCCTTTCTGAACTCGCGGACTGTAGGGTGCGAGATATTTTAACCTACATTAGTAGCTCTGGTTGGTTTCAGCGGGAGTAAGGGGAGATTGGATCCTGTGGTATCACAATGGCCCATTATTGGCCTAAGTGTGCGATAGCAGCCACTCTAACCTAACCTAACCTAGCCTCTGATGGGATTCGAACCCAGTACCTCCCGGTCCAAGTGCCGAAGCTTTAACCACTGCACCACTTGTCCGGTTTGATGGCTCTTGAACCATTAAGATTTTCGTTTTGCTTTCTTCTTTGTTGCGCAAGCCAAGACGAACAACTTTGCTGAACATATCAAGATCGAAAAACCACAACTACATTCACATTTTTGTGTTTTCTTTCTTTTCATTACGACGAAAAACACTTTTTTATCAGTTTTTGTCCATTTATCGAATTTAAATCGATCGAATAAACATCGCATCGACAAATATAGATACACCAGAAACTATTTTATGATGATTTTTCTTAATTTTTTTAATTTTAATTTTCTGAATCGTTCGTGTCGCCTTAGGGATCTTCTTCCTCTTGCCAATTCCAACAAGCGTCACCCAAGATTGTATACGTACAGTTGAGTCTCACGACTCATGAGTCAAACTGTGCCTAAAATTTATACCAAGATCTTGATTTAATGTATTTTTTTTTAAATTTGGTTATGTCATTGATGTGTTCTTTGTACCTGATTTGAATTAAGCGTCCTGTTTAGCCTAAGCATGCCGACCTCCAGTTGTATTGAGCTTCACTTATATATACAGATCTCTACGCAGGTGGACCTATGTTTCTCTAGATGGCAAGGTAGGAGCTAGTCTTCTGTGAGAAGCTTTTTTTCCAAAACTGACAAGATTCTGCTTTTTTGGGGAGCATGCAACAAGGCTGGGTCTACAGACGAATGACTTTGTAGAAGTTGCATGGACGAAAAGGAGGAAGAGGAGATAACTTCCATATGCTCGTGTTCGGCACTATCATACAGAAGGCATTGGTATTTGGGCGTGTACAGTTAGCCAGCCTTTCAGATCTTGCGGACTAATGAGTGCGAGATATTTTGCGCTACGTACGTAGCTCCGAATGGTTTTAAACAGGGTTAAAGGGGAAATAAGATCCTGTGGTATCACAACGCGCCACTACTGGTCTAAGTGCGCGGAAACAACTACTCCAACCTAACTTAACCTAACCTAACCTTGATCTAAGTAAAACACACATACAGGGTGGTCTAAAAGTCTGGAAACGGTGAATTTATTTCTCACACGGGAGGAAAATCGGAATTCTGATACTAGGGTCTTTAGTAATTTCACCCGAGGAATCGAATGGGCCCATCAGATTTTGGACCCGATGGGGCCTTATACGAGATATGAGGCCCAGCTTTGAAATTTTAAATGCAAACCCATCTTTTTTATTGCAGATTCGGATTCAGCGAGAAATTTTACATCCGAATTGGTTAAAACCCGAATTCTGTTGGTACATTTAAAGACCTCATTTTTTCTCGACAATTACCAATCCTGACTGATTTTGTTTGTGGTTTGGGCTTAGGAAGTCAATTGTTTAATACAACCAGGGGCCCTATTTCTGAATACGATACGTTGGGCCTCATATCTCGTATAAAGCCCCATCGGGCCCAAAATCTGATGGGCCCATTCGATTCCTCGGGTGAAATTACTAAAGACCCTAGTATCAGAATTCCGATTTTCTATCCGTGCGCGAAATAAATTCACCGTTTCCAGACTTTTAGACCACTCTGTATATGGTGGATATGGTTTTACGGTCTTGATATGTTCGGCAAAGTTGTTTATCTTGACTTGCCCAATAACTTTGCTGAAGAAACCATAACGAAAATCCGAATGGTTCGAATACTAGCGGTGAACAACGCAAAAAATGCATTTTTACGACTTTTGTTACGACTGTGTGGTCGCAACCACAAAGTATATTCACCTCGGTAGTTGTTTGTTAATTGTGCGCTGAACGCACCCGCGACGTTTTTGTTTTGTTGGTAATGGTAACCAAACGAAAATGGGAGAGAGAGAGAGCAATGCGCATCGAGTGTGTGCAAAGTAAAACGTTTTAGAAAAAATGTTTTTCTTATATGCTTCTCTTTTCTATCAATGCAAATTGATATAAAGGAGAAACAGAGAAGAGAGATTATTTTTTCTGTAACGTTTTGCGAGTTGTGCGGCGCGAGAATTTTTTTTCTGGAAAAACCATTCGAGTTGTGATTTTGGTATAATAAACATTCGAATTTTGGTTGTGAAAAGCCGATTTTTGTTTTTTTTTTTTAAAGTAAAAATAAATTAGAGTTTTAATTTTTGCTGAAAAATTCAAGTTTTGGTGAAAATGTAGAGTCGAATGTTAGAGTCGAGTTTTTGATTTTTGAGTCGGATTAATAAAAATAAAGTGTATATTAATAAGAACATTAAATTATATTAAAAGTCATATGAAAATAAATTCAATAAAAATGGCGGAATAAAGTGGGGGGGGGGTTAAAATGGGGTTTTATAACCGAAAAAAAGAAAACAACGGAAAATAAAGATACCTACTGGTATATTGTGTTCTGTTATTTTGGTAACACAAAATAAACCAAAACCATCTAAACAAAAAGTCTCCAGAAATAGTCAGTGAGTGCATAAATTGGAACAAAGGAAATTGGTACAAACGTAACAACGGGTGGCCAGGTGCTGCCATACAGTTTTTACGGTTTTAAGGCGAGCCAACGCCCAACGATTTTTTGTGGTAATTACGGTTTTGGCCAGACGCCGTTTCGCCGCTTTGGTGGCCGATCCAGGTGACATTGGTGTGCATGCGGTAAAGCGAGCCAACGCCCAACGAGTTTCGGGTGGCCAGTTGAGGCCATTCGTTTTATAGTGGTATCGGGGAGAGGCCCCGCAACGCAACGGTAGCCAACCGGCTATTGTGTTTTATTTTTCGGTGGTCTGCCGCAACGGAACGGTGGCCAACCGGCTATTGTATTTTTATCGGTGGTCTGCCACAACGGAACGGTACCAAGGCCGCAACATTAATTTTTGTATATTGCCTTTTTAGCGGTGGTCTGCCGCAACGGAACGGTGGCCAACTGGCTATTATATTTTTATCGGTGGTCGGCCGCAACGGAACGACCCCAAGGCCGCAACAGTTTTTTTATAATTAATTAAGGTACCATTTTTTTTATTTTTTTTTATTTTTTATTTTTTTTGATTTCATTTGTTTTATATATTTTTACATTATATTAAAATTTAAATTTTGTAATCGAGCGCCGCACAGCGGGTGCCCGCTCGGTACGCGTTGGTCTCTCTCTCTCTCTCGCTTCTCTCTCGATCTCTCCCTTTCTTCTTTTTTTTGCGGGAAGTTGTGTTTCCTTATTTTTGAATGTGTCTAAATTGATCTTAAAATGAATTACTAATTTTCGGGTTTGGTGTGATGGGAGCGGAGACTCCCTCTGTGTCGGTGTAGTGTTTGCGGTCCCTTGGTGCCCGCATCCAATTTCGTAACCGGGGCTTTGCCCTGTTTGAATTCGAATGGATGCGCGCACCAAGGCAACTCTACCGTTATTATTATTTTATTTTGATTATCCGGTTCGTTCCTCAAGTTCCGGCCGACGAATTTCGGCGGAACATCCGGGTATTTTTTTTATTATTTGCGTTTTTATTTTCATTTAAATTTCTGTTAATCACGGTGTAGGCCAGGAGCCATGCATGCCTCAAACCCCACGACCCTTCGCACTTCTCGCTGAGAACGTAGCCGGCAAAATATCACCGTGGAGGCCTCTGCATGCGCTTAGTGATAAACTGCAGGTTGGCTGTAGCCAGCCTGTAACACTTTTAGTATAAAAAAACACACTGGGTGCAATTATTTGGCCGAAATAATAAGAACAACTTCGCTGAAAAAAGCAAAACCAAAATCTTAATGGTTCACAAGAGCTATCAACGTGAAAATGAGTGTATATTTTGGCAAATTTTTGACTCAGAGCTAAAACATGTCGAAAGCGATATCTCACAAATGAGGACTAACTTTGAAATGGGACTAGCACCATTGAATTCAGTGTACTCGAATTAGGTTTACCCACTGGGTGCCAGCTTATCACTTTTTTAAACTATAAGCACAGTGATATTTTAGATATGTTGTTTCGGGTCACGGTTCTGGGGAAAGTAATACGTCAAACTTCAGGAATCATTAGTTTTAATGATGCAACATATCCATTGAAGCGGATTTAATATAAAACTAATGTGTGATATAACATCAGCATTAGTTTTATTGTTGCACAACCTAGATAGAAATATAGTTTTTCGTTTAGGAACTACTGCTGCTGGTGTGTTGAGGGTTGCTGGAGTTGGCATTAATATTAGATATGAAGGGGTTGAGCTGTTATTTGAATGATTGCCAGCTGTGGTAGGAAAAAATCCCCGAAGAAGATTCAGAATATAAGCCGATGAAGATTCAGATCTGTAATTACAGCTGGTTTGTGAATTAAGAGGGAATTCGTTAGATCATCACTGGTATTTCTCAATTCCTTCTCAAGTCGCACGTTAAATAAACTCTAAAATTGGTGACCCCGACGTGATCGAGGGCCACATTAAATACCAACTACCACTAATCATATCAACAGCCGCTTAGAAAACATCTACGGCCACATCATCTAATCAACGGCAATTTTACTAAACAACCTCATAATTAAATATTTTTTTAGAAACAGATAAATCAAAGTATAAGGTTTTACTTGGTGATTTAGATTTTGATTTAATGAAGGATTCACAGAGAAAGGATGATTATCTATCAGTATGTGCTTCTTTTGGTTTAGAATATCTTTTGAAAAGTATGACGAGGCCATGTTCAAATGCTTACATTGATCACGTATTTTTCGAAACTAGTTACCAACAGTATATGATTGATCTAAACAACATGCAACTCTTTGTAACTGACCACAACACTATTCATGCGAATTTGAAATTTACCAATAAAGTAAAAAGAGGTCGAAGGTATGAGCCGACTTACCAAAGTAAGATAACTTATACTGGCATATCGGAAGCATTGTGTAGTGGAGATTGGAGTACAGTACCATATGCTCAGATGATCCTAACATTGCATATTCATTAGATTTAAATCGGTAGTCAAAATTAAACGGCGTAATTTTAAATTAAAGCCTTAGATGTCTGATTCCTTATTAAAGTTGATTAATCTCGACGAACGATTAGATTCTCTTAATTCGGAAATTAAGAAAGCAATTCCACAAACACAGGAATTATATTTCAAAAATCAGTTTAGTGTTGCTAAAGATTTAAAGCCGAAATGGAAGGTGGTGAATAATATTCTAAATAATAATTTTAGCGTGAATGCCATATCGTCGATCAATATTGGTGATAATGTTTCATTAACTGAACCGAAGTAAATCGCAAATGCGTTCAATGAACATTTTACCAGAATACCATAGGCTATTTTAAATTATCGAAAAAACAATAACTACTATAAATAATACTTTGAGGAAAAACTTGGTACTATCGCGTTATAATAATTCTAACTTTCCGATCAGCGAATCTGAAATAGTATCTGCCGTAAGGGATTTGAATACTCGCAGTTCTTGTGGAATTGATCGCATTTCAAGTAAATAGATTAATAATGTTACTTTTAATATTAGCCACGTTTTAGCGTACACAGTAGCGAGCAAAAATGGATACATAATGAAAACAGAGTTTACTTTGGTTACGGATTACAATCCACTAATCTACACTTTTATCAGAATTTGCCCATTGATTTGTCTAGTGAAAAAAAGCATAGCCATACCATGCCAACTTTTACGTAAAAACACGCAATTAAAATTCATGGAAATTTCGCTAAATTTCAATTTCAATAAAAAAATTTATTGTGATGTTTCGACTGCTGTTTAAAAACTGTTTAGAACAATTGAAATGCGGAAAACAAATGTTAAAGCCTTTCATAATTTATTTCATCCTAGGATTAAAGTATCAGATTGAATCTGGCCATCTATCTCTTAATATTCAAAAACTATAAAATTCATTTAGAAATTTACATATTTCTGATAATCAGCGATACTGCGTATCATTAATAGATCGATATACGAGATGGGCTGAGACGGTTTCTGTATCGCATATTAATGCGGCCACTGTCCACATGAATATAACGCTTCGGGGTACCAAATGTCATAGTTACAGATTAGGGGTCGCAATTCAATGAGTTAGGACATCGTTTTACAATCCATAGTAGGGATTGACGAAATTACACCACAGAAAGGATCTCATGTGTTCTTAAGAACTGATACTATAATGAAATCCCTTGAAACTCCCTACAGCGATCCGTATAAAGTTATTAAACGGAATGATAAGTTCTTCATTATAGAGGCACACGGAAAATTAATCTCAACATCCACTACATGACAACAATAACAAAATCGCAATTTTTAATGCGCATTCTACTCACACAACGGTTGCAAAACAGGTCAGTTTAATTTACCGCCGAAAAATAGTGTCCTGACTTGATCGGGTTGCCAAGGTTAAACTTCACATTGCTTCAAAAAAATAGTAGCTGCGGATAAAATCATTGGAATGGAAGTATTGTGGCCCTAATCGCAAAAAACAATTTTCTTAGTTTTTTTTTCGTCTAAATTTTAACTTTGGAAAATTTTAATATAGCTCAATAAAATTATAGAAGAGTGTTAACTAATAGTAAATAAAATAAAATAAGCATAGATCAATAATTTTGAGTGACAAATCAGGTCTTAACCGAATACTGTGGTTTTAAAAGAGGAAACCGATTGATAAAATTTTTTTTAACGGATTCGGATATCATTCTCAAAAGACACTTTTACATCCAACGGAGTGGGCAGCATTTTCATTTTCACCCACGATTATAAATAAATTTGGATACAACGAAATAAATATTTTAAATACCTAGAAAGGTTAATGTTGCTGTACACCGAATAAGCTAAATTTAACAGTAATTACTAAAGGTCGCATTTTCTGTATGTTTTTTACAATGGTCACCATCTGTAATTAAAATGGTTAAAATTGAGTTTTTGTGAACTAAAGAACAAAATCAGTAACCTAAGTGGACATAAAACAAAATTTGCAAAAAGACCCCAAGGCCCTAACAGAAACCGATTACAAAATGGCATTAAAACTAATAAAAGTGAAACAAAATCGATTCAAACGTTAAATATTGCTATCTAGACATCAAAGACGTCTAACAACCTTAATAAGTTTAAAATAAAATTAAAGCTAATTATCCACCGTTTTATTATGCTCGAGTTTTTTTTTTCTAAAGATGAAAGAGAAATTATAACATAATAGAGGTATACTCCATTAATAATAAAACTAACGTAACGGTAATATTTGTAAAATTTAAAAAACTTTTCTATCGCAATAGTAGAAAACCGAACACAGAAATCTAGAATGAGATGGAAAAAGTATAACAAAAAAAAATACATCGCAGCGCTCCACACCGCACCGCATCGCGCCAGTCAGCCATTTTGTTGCAATGTTTTATTTAAACTATTCGTCGAGTTACTAAACTAACTATACTAAACAATAAAAAAAATGTAAAATAGTTTTAGCTTCCGCGTTTTATATGTATGTATAATATAGAGTTGTAGTATATATAGTAGTTGAACTCGCTGGAAAATGGAATTTTAAAATTTACCTTATTTAGTTTAGTAATCAAATTCGATGTATTTCCCAGTCCAAATGAAATTAAATCACCATTCGAGTAGTTCTAGCCCTTTGGACGAGCGCGCACTAATAATAACACCAAAAGGGGCACACTTCAATTTATACACTAAACACTTTTTATTTGGTATTAGATAGCCCAATAGACGACACACAGAGCAACCAAAATATGGTTATTATCACAATAATAATATTTTTTTTCTATCACCACTTCCGGGATTAGTTTCACTACAACATTTTGAGATTTTAGATTCCACACTCTCACGAAAATTATAAAATAAAGGCCATTTTGGGGAACTTTTTTTAAGCACCTCACACACTTTCACACTTTCATATTTAGACAAAAAAAAAAAAAAACGAAAAACGTTAGAAAATTCACTTCATAGCAACACACTAAAAATAGACCACCATGAATAGTTCTTAACACTTTTAATCCTTAACGTGTATCTATTGGCCAGAACATAATTTAATACACACAACAAGTAAAATCGTAGTGTTCACACCTTATTTTGTCACAATCTGCAGTGTAGCACGAAATATTCACTGTAACGAAAAAAATTCTAGTTCATATAATAGTAAATCTCCGGATTCACAGTCGCCGCCGATCGATCGATCAATAACCAATCAACAAATCGAACCCGGCAAATTTTTTACTGAATGAGTACAAAACACAATAACAACAAACACAACACACAATAAACTTAAAATTCGTTAATGAATATATTAAACGTCACAAACACACCACAATTAATTAAATAATTTTTCATCTCTTGATCTTATCTAATAATAAAATTTTTTTCCTTAATTTAATTTAATTGAATTTTTCTATTTATTTATTATTTATTTTCATATATAGAGATTTTTATTAATTTTCTCTTCTTACATTCACAAAAACTTCAATAGTAATGAAAAATAATAAATAAAATAAACAAAAAAAAAAAAAGAAAATATTAAAATATAGAGTAAAAGAGTAAAGTATAGATTTTCTGTTTTGTTATTATATATTTTATTTCTCAAAGGTGAATGACCGATGAAACCCGCGTGTGTTTTTATTACTTATACAACCATAATGTATGTGAATACGAAAATATATTATTTTGTACGTGTATTGTATATGACGAAATTTTTGTTTCCCCTTTCTGCCGATATTTATAGTGTATATGTGTAGAGTACCGCGCCGAGAGAACAAAAGAGATGAAGAAAAATGTTGCGCGAAAAATATTAAAAAATTTATTTTTGGTTTGTTTTGATCAAGACGCGACAAAAATTTGATAATGCTCAATTTTTTAGTTGAGTGCATTTTATTATGTTCCCCTAAATTGTGTATGTTGTGTCCGAGATAAACTGTTATACTGCGTATTAATGTTTAATGAAATGAAATATAGATGGTACTGAAGTATAATAAAGAGATTTATTACGATTTTAATATTATTTTTGTAAATTTATATTGTACGAAAAAATTAGTACAGTATAGAAGTATGGCACACGGTTAAAACTCGATACTAGATTAAAATTTTCAAAACAACAAATTACTAACAGTGAAATATAAAGATCTTCGAGATGTCTACGTACGTTTATGTACACTACCGCTCATAAGTGTTTAGGCACCCGTTTTGGCGTGAATACGTCTTTAAATTTGCTTTCATATAGGGAGTCAATTCGGAAAACTGGTGATAACGAAATCGGTAGATACAGTTTGATGCTTCAGCTATAGATGTATCAAACTTTAATTACTCCGCTCGATAGCTGTTTAAACATCGTAATCATGCACCAATGATAGGTTAAAACATCGTTGCCGTTAACATATTATGAGTAGGCCAACCAGACAAACCACTTGACTGCTAGCAAAGATCTAAAAAATACCACTACCAACGGCACTAATGGTGTACTCTCTACTATTGTCCGTACGGCGGATAAATCATCATATTTAACACAACCAGTAACCTCTACTAAATTAATTGATGCACTTTGTGATGTTAATGGCGGCTTAATGTACTTTTCATGCACCAAAGAATATATAAACGATCGTTATCAGAAGTGCAATGGCAAATCCAATCACGTTGAAACTCAGACTGAGGAGGAAGCTGTGTCAACACAATCAACGAACAAATCATTCCTCAAATGTATAAAAACCAAGTTACTTCCAAAAAAGGGCGGCAAATCTATCTATCATGAGGATTTCACAAATGGATACGATTTCATACAACGGATTCCTCCTCAATCATTTGATTATGCTGAACCTCAAATTACCACTTGGATAAAGGGGAATTATTTACCATGTTCTTCTGTTACGATTTGCGCATCTATGCAAGCCAAATTAGACAAATGTCAAATAAAAGAATACTTAACAAAAAAAGAACTGAAACTGATAAACTGCTATTCCAAATCTATAAACTTGGTTACAAAAGTATACTTAATTGAAGGGAAATCCATTATAGTTGTCTCACATCAAGATAAAACCAACTGCACTGATTTAATCTATGTGTTAGATACATTAAGGTCATATTTACAACATAAGCAGGAATCATTTGTCATCACGCTTGACATCAACTGCTTCGTAGATAAACTTAAACTGGCTCTAGAATACATCTCCAACTGTTCATGCTCCAATATCAAATGGGTTCTAAATATACCGTTTAACATGCCAACATCTTTTGAAAGAGCTTTGTCGTCGCGTTGGAGCACTGGTGAGCCTTCCAGATTTTTGAAGTCTGCCATTAAGAACAATGTGCCAGTTTCATCTCCTTCATACTATGTTGATACTAGCGCAGATTCCTACTATAAGAACTCTGTTATGGAAATAATGTTTTATATTAAACATTCTGACAGTATCATTAAAAGTCACCTCCAACACTACTACAGCAAATACATCCATTTGATGCCGTTCGCCTCCTCATCTTTATTATCATTGCACATCTTCGTATTTGACAATCTAAACAACAAATATCTTGAGGAACCTACAATTATTCATCAGTTTGGTTTTGATGGCGATCACCTAGTTACATCTCAAAGATATATCTTCTGCTCCGCTGGCACTGAAATTATGCTCGATCTCCTGACATATTCAAATTTACAACATATCTATGCAATAGACAACATCATGCGGCCTATCGTTACTGGTGTCCAGGGTGTTCCAGGCTGTGGAAAATCTACATGGATCATAAACAATCACAAACTAGGCTATGATCTGGTCTTATGTGCCACTAAGGAAGGTCTTGCCGATCTCAAATCTAAAGTTGCCACCCGTTGTATTAAGGAGAAGATGGATTTCAACAAAATTGAACTTAACTATAAAACGATTGCTTCATACCTAATTAATGGAACCCGACGTTATGACTCAGTGTTTATTGATGAATATATGATGATACATGCAGGTTATATTGGACTGGTGGCCATGCTCAGTAAATGTTCAAAAATATATCTTCTTGGGGATAAAAATCAAATTCCATTCATCGACAGATTACACCATGTTAATATTCAATTTTACGATGCTAATAAATTTATTACGAATTCAGATCAGCTAAACATTACATTTAGATGTCCTGTTGATGTTACATTAGCACTAAAAGAATAGTATCCTGAAATCAGTACCAAAAACCCTATATCAATGGGATTCTTCAAACTACCACCTGATTTTTCATCCTTGCCTGTAATTGATAATACATATTATCTAACTTTTACCAAGGCAGATAAGCGCTTATTAATGGACCGGCTTACCTTACCATCTTCCAGTAAAGTTATAACTATTCATGAGGCACAAGGACTAACGTCACCAAATGTTATATGCGTCAGAACAAACACTCATCCGATTAAACTTTTCAGTAGTTTACCACACGCAATAGTTGCAATATCGAGGCACACGTGTTCATTTAAATATTTCGCACCTGTAGCAGATGATTTACTCCATTCGTTAGTGATGAAGGCGCGCCATTTTAACAACAGCTGTCCTGCTATTTACAAATCACCAAATACTACCAAACCATCTTCAAAACCGTGTAAAAATTCAGGCAAAGATGTCATTACAATTTATTATCAGAATGTAAATAAAATGGCATCAAAAGCATCCAAATTCTATCAATTTGTTCATCAAACAAACTACCCTATATATGTAATTGTGGAAACTTCATTAAAACCCGACATAAGGAGCAGCGAATTTTTTGGCCAGGACTACGTTGTTTATAGATGCGGTTCGTTTTGATCGTCGTAGAAGAAAGACGCCTTTTTGTCTTTCTCTGTATAGTCAAATATAATATTGCCGATCTCATATACATTTTTTCGCCAAATTTTTTTTTAAAAGATGGAACCAATGCACACTAACCCACCATACGGACACTTTTTTCATTAAAAAGTTTAGCTAAGACAACAATTTTTGTGAGACATCTAACGTTACATGAACAAAATTTTACGAACTTTAAATTTTTTTATCGATCTTTATTTTCGACGATTTGCACATGCTGGATGCACATGTTGAAGTATCCCAGTATGCAATGCCGACGGAATTCCATTTACATTCGCGTTCTAAAACCACACTGCTTCTATGGAAAGAACCATGTGTATCACGCGGAAATTCGTACTCCCCGCCAAAGAAAAGTGTCACAAAAATTCCGGTGTCGGTGTGAATCCCAACTAAAAAGAGAAAAAAATCACAGAAACAAAAAGCACGTGTTTGTATATATTTTCCAATTGGAATAAATAATAATTCTTATTTGAAATAAAACAAAATTTTCCATTTATAATAAAATAAATATTAATTTTTTATTAGCTCACAAATACACAGTTAAATTTTATAACACAAATTTTATAAATTAAATTTTAAGCACGTTCACCATACGCCTTGTTTGTTACGCGCATCCAATTGAACATCCCAACAAGCACAACCGATCTTGAAAAGAAAAAAATGCTTTGAAAATTTACAACGTAAATGTATTTCGCGACGACGCCATTGTGACACCGCATACCCAATGGAAAATTTTTTTCTTACGACTTATGACTTATGACTAACGAAGAGCATACCCAATGAATAGGAAAAAATTAAAGCAAAACTAACTTCATTGAACAAAATAATTTTTTGTTTATTTGTCAAAATCTGAAACATCAAAATAAAATGTTTGTGTGATTTTTGAAATTATTAATATTTAATAAGAAATAACTTTTATTGACACATGTTTTTATTTCTACATATTTTATTTGTACCTATACATATTTTATTTGTACCTATACATATACCTAAATATTTGTACATATACATTTGTACCTATACATTTGTACCTACACATATTTTTCAAGCAAATTAGAATGATCAAATGATTCTGTTGTCATTAGCAACAGCTAAAATCAAATTCGAAAAAACAACAACAACAATTTTACAAACGCGGTTTACTTCATTGCATTTCTCATAAGCAAAATGTTAAAAGTTTGATAAATTTTTTCATAAGTTTTTTACCAATATAACGAGCTCAAATTTTTTTTTTCTCAAAATATTTTTCATACTGTTCTGTATGTCATAAGTCATAAGTTTTCCATTGGGTATGTGGTGTGAGACAGATTTCTATTACCTTTTTAGTCCAAATTTGTACATCGCGATCACTAAATAACTTAATAATTATTATTTTATACTTAAATTTAAAACTATTTACTTTAACAAATAGAAAAACATTATAATGAAACACAACACTTTAAAGAAACAAAATCTAATTATGGAGTGCAACCGTGCACGTCGACTTGACAGAAGAAACTGAAAATAAAAGATACAATCGAAACTTATAAAACGAAAATAATATTACCGCGAAATAGAAAGAGAAAAACAATTATTTTTCTCCAAAATCAATATTTTTGTGTATTTGATATTTTGTAGTACGGAATTTTGTACGACATTTGAGCAGTTTTTTCCACACAGTGGAAAAATTGCATACTGGGATGTGCATATACTTGTTGAATAAAAACGTAAACAAGAAGCAAGGCAAGATCAAGTTTGAATTTCTACAATGGTTTTTGTTTTTCGTAAAATATTATTTTTTTTGTGTCCTTTTAAAACAAAATTATGTTTTGTGTCCTATATTACCTACGAGTATGTACCTTATGAATGAACTGTGAAAATATTTTATGATACGAGAGACTCCATTAAAAAGAAGTTATTGTAAATAAGACTTATTATTATTGTAAATGCAACATTCTTATTCATATTATTAAGCGATAATTTGTTAATCCGTGGATAATTGATAGTAGGGATAATAAATATGTAGATTATATTTTTTTAATATTAAATCTAAGGAAGCATGCACGTGTTAATTTTATCTTGTCTTTATGAGTGTGTATTTTAAAAACGCATATGAACAAAATCGACCTTGAACTAGTGTATGAACTAGACATTTTTGTTTTATAAACTTACTAGCTGACCCGGCGAACTTCGTACCGCCTCAAAATCAATAAATGTTGCTAAAGTTATTATAGCTTAATTAAATTGAGTTTTTTTATTAAGATAAAATGAATTTCTCTCTCACTCTCTCTCTGGCACTATACCCCATTAAGAGATTTGGCCATCTTAAATGAGGTTTAATAATCATATTTTCATTTCGGATAATGACTAATGAGTGATTAATTCATTGATCCTAAACCAGCCGTCCAATTTTTTCCTTGTCACTACCGGGAATTGAACCCGAGACCTCCGGGGCGGATAAAATGAATACTAAAAATTAATTAAATTCAATCAAAATGAAATATATTTTAATTACATTGAAATGAATGTAATTCACGTGGCAGCAAGGAATTCGTTTTATTGAATTGATTCGAAATGATTCGCGTAGCATTGTTGCACTACTTTCTTTTAAACTATTTCCTGAGTAGGTTGCAATAGGGTCAATTCCCTTCAGTAAAACATCTTGTGATATACGACATTTTTTGTTTTATTGTCAGGTGCGAGAACGAACAAAGCGGATGGTATGTCGACACGTGAACATGCTACGTACAATTGGCCGTGAGAGAAACATTCATTTTCTAGATTCAGGCCACAAACACTCAAGGATGGGCCTTGTGATTTGTTGGTCATGGCGAATGCAAGACGAATCGGAAATTGAATTCGTTTAAACTCGATTGGCATATCGGTTGGGTTAATCAGAATTCTCGGAATGAGAACTTCCTCACCTTTGAACTTTCCTTGAGATTTCTCAAAATAAAACGCGTTCCGTTATATAGTTTTGGTTGATTCAGGTTTCGTAGCATGATGATTCCCGGCAACACACCAAATTTCAGTTGTAAATTGTGCGGGGGCAAGCCAGCCAGATCCAATGAGTTTAAAAATTCAGTTGGACAGTTGGTTGATTCGTCTTTGTTTGTCACACAGTCGATAGATTTGAAGCAATGAAGTGGACCGACGATTAGATTTTGAATTGTGAAATTTAAGTGATCCCCATTTTTGTTCTTTGCCGCAAGAATTACTCGTTCACTCACCCAATTGTGATTTTTGTGGTTAGTAATATTGTTCGGGAAAACTTTGTTGATGAGCTCGTCCTTCGTTTAGACAAAATTGCAAAAGTTCAGAGAAAACGATAAAAATAAAATAAAGTAGAAATGTGCATGCAGCCTCCAGTCGGATTCGTAACCAGTACCTTGCAGTCCAAGCGCCGAAGCTTTAACCACTGCACTACTCGTCACATACAAACTACACCTACAAAATTCATATAAAAAAAAGATTTTTTTATTAGATTTTTGGGGCTTCCCTTTTGAGTTTTTCCGACTTTTCTGTTTTCCTAAACCACCACTGTATTGAGACGAACAAAATAAAAAAAACAAAATGTACTAAATATATGAAAAAATGAATTTTCTTTATAACTTTTTTTTTGGTGAATTTTTCCGATGTTTTAATAGTTATTATGCTATTCGGAACGGAGTCAAATCCAACAAAACAAAAATCATAAAAATCGGTCCAGCCGTTCTTGAGTTAGATTCTTAGTGAGGAATACCGTCGATGAGGTAGACTAGTTCAGCGTTGCACTTTTTTATTTATTTATTCTTGCATCGATTGGTTTTGATATCGAAAAAATCTGAGAACGATAAAATTATATAAAAGGGCCCCAATTTATAAATATAGTCTAGGAAGTAAGAATATTATTAAATTATAGGAGCCTATTATAATGTAAAATATTATTTCGTTAAAGAAACAGCAGCAGATAATTTTTTTTTATGAAAGCTGATATTCGATAGGAACTAGAAGAAACTCGCGTTTATACTTGATAAATCTGAATTTAGTTTGATTTCGGTTTGTTATTTATTTAGTAGAAATGTGGAAATGGGAATTGAAGGAAGACGAACAAATGTGCAATAAACTTTTATTTAAAAAAGTCGAATATTATAAATGTATTGTTTCTCCAAAATTATTTTTCCGAGGAATTAAATTATTTTTCCTTTAAATATTATAAACAGAAGAACGAAATTATTTAAATTCCTATTTTGTTTCTTCTTATTTTTTACGTTGATCGTGTACTCTCGACTGCAATTTATTCTAATGCTAATATATAAACGATAGTTATTAATATAACATACAAATTACAAGATGTAATATACATTAATAATATTAAAAAGCAGGTAGCCAATTTTTTTAACGATTTAAGTATGAAATATGGACAAATTAAATAAACCTTAATTTTCCTTAAAGTCTACTGACCAAGTAGACCAAATTATTACTTATTGCTGATTACGAAAAATTTATCGAATGAGTAATTTCAACTAGTTGGGATTGTTTCACTTATTTAAGCGATTTCCTGGAACATGGAAATAGTTCACTAATATTAATTCAAAATGAAAAATCTAATTTGATTGGCAGGAAATAGAATCAGATTTTAGATTTAGATTTCTATATATATATATAGATTTTTTGTTTTAAAATAATAAGTTGCAACTGGTTGCATAACCAAATTTAATAAATGATTACATTTGGATTGTTTAACGATTGTTATTTAACTTTTTAAAATATCGTCACACAATTAAATGTAAATCAATTTTATGAATTTTTAAAATTGGAGCAATAAAAGAAGCATGGGGATGAAAATTAAAATTTATTATTTTATTTCCAGTAAAATTCCATAGTACAAGTTACTTATAGTATCATGTTACTAACCTTTACGAGTATATTATATAAAGGAAACTTTTGTTGACATTTTTTGTAAACATTACGCATGAACGCCAGCGTCTCCGTGGCAAATATTATTGGCACAAAGTGCATTGATGCAGAAAAACTTGTAAACAATTGGATTGGTGAATATGTTGTGGCCTACACCACACTTTTTTTACCACGAATGTATACATAGATCTCGAATACATCAAACTTGATTTCTAAAGCGAAAAATTAAAGTTACTTGTCTTTTGGTAAAACTGTTTTGCACAATCCAAAATCATAATTCCCGCGTAAACTTCAGAAAACCAACAAAATCAACCCTTGTTGTAAATTTAATCTTTAAATTTATTTAAAACTTTAATCTTTAAATCTATAACTTTTTAACATCAGTGAAAAAATTGAAAAAGCTTCCGTGGAAGTTGCCACTTCTGGAACACAGATTCCCACTAAATCTCGCAATTAATACAAATTGATACAGATTAGTCAATCCGACTGGGCTATATAGATGTCGAACTTTTGTGACATAATGTTTTATTTTAGAAAAAGTCATCATTTCCGATAAAAATTAAAAATTAACCAAACTAATGTATTTGGAAAATATTTTATGAGTAAATAATAGTAAATATTTATAAGTTTTTTTTTGGTATATGGCTCAGATTTTAAATTTATAATAATTAATTTCTAAACTTTCGATGTCAATTTAACATCATTATCAAAGCTAAACTTCAAACTAATGTGTTTGAAATTAAATTTACGAGGATGCTCGATTTTTGATTGTAAATAAAACATGTGTGAAATTGTTTGTTTGTAATAATATTTTATGGTATTTTAGCTTGGAATATAACGTCATTCAAATGTCCGTTGGGGTTTTGCTTGGTGGGACGTATTGGGGAGGTACAATTTTCAATGAATCGAATATATCTCGCTGAATTTGCTGGATGGCGTTCGTTATGTTTACTTTGAGGGCAACAATTGTTTGCGATTTACTCGCATAGATCTGCAATTTAAGGTAGCCCCAAAGGAAGAAGTCGATAAAGATGATTTTTTTAGCGAAATTTGGGTTAACTTCTAACTGCTCCAGAGTTAAACCAGCTAGCTTACGGCGTTGTCTATGGTCGTTTACCTTAAGTTCTTAGGTCAGTTGGATTTTATACGGGTGTAGACCCAAGCCTCTACACTAAATTTGCCAAGCTGAAGTCGCGGGGCAAGATCTTGTGAATGACGAGAAATTTAACTGCCAAGGAGTTTCCCGTACATTCTCGCAGGTCGCACAGCAGTGATGTTTTCATCAGACCTTGCTTTTCTGTGAGAAAATAACAAAAATCTCAAGATCAACATGTTTCTTTTTTACTTTACTTTATTTTAATACGTAAAATAAATTAAAATGATCTGAACAAATTTTGTTTCAAATTTAATTTACAATCTTTTGGTTTTTAATGGTTTTTTCGTGAATGTTATATAAAAGTATGTATATAATATTGCTGCCACTTCTAAAATTAACGCGGTCTCTTTATTTATAGTAAAGTCTGGCTGTACAAAGCCTGAATTTTGTTGATAAACAGTTTTCTGTTAAAATTACCATTTCCATTGAAACACTGATTTTAGCCAATATTATTGTGAATTTAATTTAGAATCTTTTAGTTCATAATGTTTTTTCTAATTATAATAATACACTTTGCAAAATATTTGCACAAACCGAAAAGGCTCCTACGCCACTTCCGGGCTGTCGGCTAAAAATAACTGGGATCTCCTAATTTATGAGAAAAGCTTAAGTATGAAGTTTCACTCCAATACAATGTAACAACTTCAAAAACAATTAATTTTAGAATCCAATTCCCGCAGATCATAGCAAATTTCATTTAATCTCTTTAAGCAATATTCAAGTTTCTGGTTAATTTGGAATCGTATTCCAGAACTTAAAAAATACAAGAAACTCAAACTCAAAATTTATTAAGAAATATTAAAAATTTAAGTAAATATAAATCTTAAATTTTTATTATTTAAATGTTTGCCCATATTTATATTAATTATCATCTATACATACAGGGTGTCCCTAAAGTAGCTAACACGAATAGTACCGTTGGATCCCTTGATCAAAACGAAGGTAAGGTTACTTCTGTCACTTTGCACGTTAAAGCCCCCCTTTCAAGTTATACATGTTTAAAGAGCAGCCTTCCAACGCAGCACTTTGTATTAAAGAAACTATTTTTATTTCTAAGTATTAATTTCTTTAAAAAGCTGATTCTATTCTCTTTTAAATAAGGTATAATAATTATTAATATTTAGTTAAAAAGTATTTCAAATTTAAACAAAACTTTTAGAATTCTATTTTTTTAAAGAAATTATTTTCTTTCTGTATCATTTAACTCTTAACATTACTTTACGTCAGTAAATATTTTTTGATGAAAATTTCAGAATCTCAGAAAAGCTAATTGTTAATCATATTTGCTATTTTATGTTACCTAAAAAATTAAAAGTTCACAATGAAAATGTTGTAGTTTCTTTATTAGACACTGCTGCGCAAAACCAAAAATGTAACAGTAAAATTTAAAAAAAAAATCAGCACCTCGTTCTTTGTCGAGTGTAAGGATTTCAGTGTGACACAAGCTGAAACTCTCGTAGTGACCTTTCTCGGTGCCAAGCCCCATATTGCGAAGTTTGCCTTTGATCTCGTAGGTTTTAATCGCTGCATACATTTCTCGGTAATGAATAACGCTTGAGATCCCAAGTCCAGCAACATTCTGCATATATTTGTAGATTTCCAGATTGGAACTCGAACTACTGCTGTTGGTAAAAATGATTGGAAACTTGATATGGTTGCTGCATTTGACAACCACATGAGTCATAGCCTCTTCTATGTTTTTTCTAGTAGCCGTGTTCGCTGTTGGCCTGACTGCATCTTCGGTGTGTAGCATAAGATGGTGTTTTCTGTGGCATTTACCGCATGTATAACTCGAGCTGCATACGATTGACTGATGGCTTGGAGTGAAACAGTTTAAGCACAGCTTTCTCTCAGGCACAAAACCTACCTGTCTATCATTAACGCTTAGGGAAAGAAACTGGTCACATTTACTGAGGTAATGGCCTTGCGAGCATTTAAGGCACAAAGGCTCTGCACTTGATTGGAAGGAGTTAACTCGATTGCTGGTCGACACTTTATTGACTTCTATAGCATCCAATAAATCACTTCGTTTGCTTAAAAATCGGAAAAATCTTCTCATCGTAGGGAAATCCTCTACAGTTATCTCATTTGCCCCTAGTCACACTATCCAATTTATTTACCAAAATATGAATGAGCCATGGGTCCCTTTTTCCGCTTCGGCTAACACCTTCAATCCTCTCAGAACTTCATCCGATACGTCAGCTATTTGATGAAGCGCCTTAGCCGAAACCTTTGATATATCTGACTTATCAACAAACTGCTTTATGAGATTTGTCATCACGAGCCTTTTTTTATCGTATCTCTATTTAATCTTCTCCGTAGCCGCACTATTTTTGCCTCAGTTACTGCGATATGACGAACTAATGTGGCAGCTTCTCCTGTTAAAAGTTTATAATATTTAAAGGAAAAATAATTTAATTCCTCGGAAAAATAATTTTGGAGAAACAATACATTTATAATATTCGACTTTTTTAAATAAAAGTTTATTGCACATACGAGGGTATATCAAAAAGTCTTGCAATATCATATGAAAAAAAAGAGTGAGTGAGACAACAATATATTTTTCAAAACCATTTTTTATCGCGATGAAACTTCTAGAAGAACATTTCGATGTAAATTTTACAGTTCGTTTGTTTTTGTCAATTTAGTAACATGTGTTTTGAATTTTTCTTAAAATGAATGAAATTGAATATCGCGCCGTTATTAAATTTTTCTGTAAAGATGGACGAAATGCAATTTATATATTCAACTATATATCAAAAGTTTACGGCGAATCTGCACCATCATATGCCACAGTAACAAGGTGGGTAAAATTATTCAAAAGTGGTCGGGAGTCATTAGAAGACGACAACCGCTCGGGTCGGCCAGCAGATGCTATTAGCCATGAAAACGTAGTTTTGGCCGAATCTATTGTATTGGAGGACCGGCGTATTTCTGTTCCGTAGTTAGCGTGGAGACTTTCTCTTTCATATGGTACCACATATACTATATTACATGACCACCTTCACATGTCGAAAGTAAGTGCGCGATGGGTTCCCCGTTTGTTGAATGCAGAACAAAAAAATTGCGTGTTCAAACTTCAAAAGCGATTTTAGATATGTACAAAGAAGATCCAGAAAATTTCTTGGATAACATAATAACAGGCGATGAAACATGGCTTCATCAGTGGGATCCGGAATCCAAACAAGAATCGATGCAATGGATTAAACGTAGTGAACCACCACCAAAGAAATTCAAAACTCAACCGTCTGCTGGTAAGGTTTTGGCAACAATTTTTTGGGATGCTGAAGGAATTTTGATAATCGATTATATGCCAACGAAAACCACAATCACAGGCATATATTACGCAGAGATTTTGCGAAAATTGAAAAAAGCGATCCGGAAAAAACGGCCAAGGAAAGTTAGGAAAAAATCTTGCTTCTTCACGACAATGCACCCGTGCACAAGGCTAATATTGCTCAAGCTGCATTAAAGGACTGCGGCTTCGTGGAAATTCCGCATCCACTGTAAAATCCAGACTTGGCACCCAGTGACTAGTTTCTGTTTCCCAATTTGAAAAAAACACTAAGGGGCCGGAAATTTTCCAGTGACTATGAAGTACAGTCTGTTGTAAATGAATATTTTATGGAGCAAAAGAAATCTTTTTTTTTAGAGGGTTTAGGCAAGTTAATTGATCGATGTGACAAATGTATAAACCTTAAAGGAGATTATGTCGAAAAATAAAAATATCGCTGTCTCACTCACTCTTTTTTTTCATATGATATTGCAAGACTTTTTGATTTGCCCTCGTACATCACAGGAAAAAATAAAAAATTTGTTTGTATAAATATTCATATTTGTTCGTCTTCCTTCAATTCCCATTTCCACATTTCTACTAAATAAATAACAAACCGAAATCAAACTAAATTCAAATTTATCAACTATAAACGCGAGTTTCTTCTAGTTCCTATCGAACATCAGCTTTCATAAAAAAAATTATCTGTTGCTGTTTTTTTAACGAACTAATTTTTTTCATTATAATAGGCTCCTATAATTTAATAATATTCTTACTTCCTAGACTATATTTATAAATTGAGGCCCTTTTATCAAATTTTATCATTCTCAGATTTATTCGGTATCAAAACCAATCGATGCAAGAATAAATAAATAAAAAAGTGCAACGCTCAACTAGTCATCGACGGTATTCCTCACTAAGAATAAGTTTATAAAACAAAAATGTCTAGTTCATACACTAGTTCAAGGTCGATTTTGTTCATATGCGTTTTTAAAATACACACTCATAAAGACAAGATAAAATTAACACGTGCATGCTTCCTTAGATTTAATATTAAAAAAATATAATCTACATATTTATTATCCCTACTATCAATTATCCACGGATTAACAAATTATCGCTTAATAATATGAATAAGAATGTTGCATTTACAATAATAATAAGTCTTATTTACAATAACTTCTTTTTAATGGAGTCTCTCGTATCATAAAATATTTTCACAGTTCATTCATAAGGTACATACTCGTAGGTAATATAGGACACAAAACATAATTTTGTTTTAAAAGGACACAAAACAAAAAAAAAATATTTTACGAAAAACAAAAACCATTGTAGAAATTCAAACTTGATCTTGCCTTGCTTCTTGTTCACGTTTTTATTCAACAAGTATATGCACATACTTCAACATGTGCATCCAGCATGTGCAAATCGTCGAAAATAAAGATCGATAAAAAAATTTAAAGTTCGTAAAATTTTGTTCATGTAACGTTAGATGTCTCACAAAAATTGTTGTCTTAGCTAAACTTTTTAATGAAAAAAGTGTCCGTATGGTGGGTTAGTGTGCATTGGTTCCATCGCAATATGCAATGCCGACGGAATTCCATTTACATTCGCATTCTAAACCCACACTGCTTCTATGGAAAGAATCATGTGTATCACGCGGAAATTCATACTCCCCGCCAAAGAAAAGTGTCACAAAAATTCCGGTGTCGGTGTGAATCCCAACTAAAAAGAGAAAAAAACCACAGAAACAAAAAGCACGTGTTTGTATATATTTTCCTATTGGAATGAATACTAATTCTTATTTGAAATAAAACAAAATTTTCCATTTATAATAAAATAAATATTAATTTTTTATTAGCACAAAATACACAATTTTATTTTATAACACAAATTTTAAAAATTAAATTTTAAGCACGTTCACCACGTTCACCATACGTCTTGTTTGTTCACCATACGCGCATCCAATTGAACATCCCAACAAGCACAACCGATCTTGAAAAAAAATGCATTGAAAATTTACAACGTAAATGTATTTCGCGACGACGCCATTGTGAGACAGATTTCTATTACCTTTTTAGCCCAAATTTGTACATCGCGATCACCAAATAACTTAATAATTATTATTTTATACTTAAATTTAAAACTATTTACTTTAACATATAGAAAAACATTATAATGAAACAACACTTTAAAGAAAAAAAAATCTAATTATGGAGTGCAACCGTGCACGTCGACTTGTCAGAAGAAACTGAAAATAAAAGATACAATCGAAACTTATAAAACGAAAATAATATTACCGCGAAACGGAAAGAGAAAGAAATTTTTTTTTCCCGAAAATCAATATTTTTTTGTCTTTGATATTTTATAGTACGGAATTTAGTACGACATTTGAGCAGTTTTTTCCACACAGTGGAAAAATTGCATACTGGGATCTTTTAAAAAAAAATTTGGCGAAAAAATGTATATGAGATCGGCAATATTATATTTGGTATAGTGAAAATTAAAATTTATTTTAATGTGATTTTTGTGTGTTATAATAAATAAAATAAATATTATAATACTTTATAAATGATGTGTTAATAATAATTAAATTAAATAATTAAATAGATAAAATAAATTGTGTGTGGTGCGCGGCAAATCGGCAATGATGGGTGATCACACTCATTTTTGTGTACGAGGTGTCTATCGTGGGATTCAACGGATTTATAAGGGAAGTGTTTTTATTTTTAATTATTTTAATTCTTGTTTTATTGAATTTTGAATGTAAATTTTGGCTTTGTTTATATAAATGTGTTTTGTTAATTGTTGTGATTGAAATAAGAAAGTGCGCATTTATGATGTGTCGCCGTAGATGTGGTGTGGTACGGTTTGTGTGTATGTGGGTGGGATCTGTGTATTGAAAGATGATAATGAGAAAATATCCTTACGTTTTTGTGTACATACAAATTTGTTTTTTGTTTTGTATATACTTCTGTATACGTTACATACAATAATAATATGTTTTTTATGTACGCAATGATTTGGTAAGGGAAATGGAAGAAAAGGATGAAATGGAATATGGAAAGAATGCAGTGTTTGTGTTTTGTTTGTTTTATCGTCATGATGATCAAAAATAAAAATGATCATTGAAGTTGCGATGTGTATTCGCGCGTGTGTGTGTTTGTTACTGTGTGAATTGTATTTCCAAATATTTTTTGTTTTGAAAAAATGAACAAATTTTTTTGTGATATAATATGGTATATCCTTTTTGCTGCCCGGTAGCACAATTGTGTGGGTGCGGCGGGAGTGCCAGGTCGGAAGTTTGTTTTTGTGTGTGTTTTGAGCAAACTTACACATTTGTGTTTTCCTTTCAACCTTGTTTCGTCCGAAAAAGGAACTATAACTGTACACACAATTGTGTTGGTTGTAATTAAAGATCAGGCCAAGTTTATTATCGGAGGCGCCCTTGCATACTGTGATTTTTTGCTCACTAATTTGTGTGATTTGGACTGGGCAATTTTTTGTTTTTTTTTGGTTGAAAAAGGGATATATAAGTGGTTGTGTATGTATATAGATGTATATTATTTAATATATAAAGATAATTAGTTGTATGTGTATGTATGTATGTATATATAGTTGATTGTTTTTATTTATCATTATTTTAATAATTAGTGTTTAATTTATTATTATGTTTATATGTTTATGATTAATTATTTTTATTTATAATTCATATGTATGTGTAAATTCTGTTTATCATTTATGTTATTGTGTAATTTATTTTCGATGTGCATAGTGCATATCCATAATGTGATGGCTTGAGTCCGATAGCTTCTTCCTTTCTTTCTCCTTTACCTATAAAACTTATACGTTTTGTAGGTGGGGGAAGGAGGGGGGGGGGAATATGAATGTGCATGACAAGTTATATTGCGTGAACTATGCGAGGACATTTCAAAGTGATTTTTTTCCGACAATTTTTTTTTACACATGCATAGACATTTATCGATGAGTCGGGACTCATGTGACGTGTGTGCGCGTGAATGGTAATTTGAGGCCAGAAACAGGTCCGTCCTCGTGTAGTTTCCCCAATGTAGTTTAAATTCATGTATGTGTTGTAATATATAATATGTACATACATTGATAGGTGTTATTATTATTTATTATTAACTGATTTTAATGTTTAATAATTAATAATTATTAATAATGCACGGTAAAAATTTGTAATTAATTTCCAATTTCAAATAATATAAATAAAACATATTTTTTGTAGACTGGTTGAAAACGGTGAGACCTCATGTCGCACGTGGTATGGAGGGGTGACACAACTGAAAAAATGATCATTTTAAGTTAATTCACTAGAAAGATGCGCAATCTTAGATTTCATATCCCGCAATAAGAACATTTTTTTTTCCTTCACCGAAAAGGAAAAGCGCAAAATGTCGTTCTTCGTTTTAAGATTTTGGAATTTAATAACGTAATTAGTAATTTTTGTTTGGGCTCAAATTTAATTTTTGGGTTGTGTCACTTATTCATGTTATGTGTTACGGCATGGCAACGGGCAAATGGTTTTTATTTTTATTTTCATTTTTAACGACAAGTAAATCTTTGATGTTCCTCGGGCTTTTAATGGTGACTATTTTTTTAAGATTGCTTACTGCTCGCGCTAATTTTTGTGGTAGAATTTATCTGGCTCAACAACATTTCTCGAAACAGATTGGCAATTATATGGGAACATCAGACACGAATATCGATTGATTTGAGTTCTAAATCCTATTCAACGACTTGCTCATGCACCAATTATGTAAGAAGCTTCCGCGTGGTTTTATCTTCCGTTCGTGCCATCACCTCACCTCTTTTTTTATTGGCTGACATGTGTGGAAATGTCTCAGTAATCTGTTTCTAGGCAGTATACCGCGGAAGATGAATAAATTAATTTTTGGGTATGAATTGTCCTGGATTGAAATTCTAGTAAACTTTAGTTTTGGGAAGCTGGATTTGACTCGGATTAAGGCCAAGTTTGTTTCGGCTATGGTGAATGGAGAAACTGGATAGTTCATTGGCCGATTGTTTTCAGATTTGTTTTGTAGAAAAATCCAGAATTCATCCGGGGTTTATGTTGGAGTCTCGATTTAGCTCAGCATACCAGATTCGAACATGATTGGTTAAGAAAGTGGGTAGCACTGCCGAACTCCAGAACTTCTCTAAAATCTTTTTTTTTTTTTTTTAATCCCCACCCAATTCTGAATGCCTGATTCGACAATATGTATTTTTGGGATATGGTTTTCAAGTTCTATTCAGAATGGTCGAATTGTAGAACTTCATCAAAAGTACACGAAAATCCCAATATTAGCTGACCTTTCTTATTAGAATCCAAGCCCAGCTAAATGAATTTTTAAGTTGTTGTCGGTTAGGATACCAGGTCATATCCTCCTCTTCATTCATTATATCTGAATCCCAAAATTTCGTCAAAATCAGCTTTGTACACCGAATTTGACCATCATTTGTTGAGAGAGATGGTCTAGTTTCATTGAGCATAATGTTAGACTGACAATCCAATTCTATACGTACCATATTTGACAGTAATTGGTTTTCGAATGGTGAAGCTCCATTGAGCATGGCATAATATGTCCTGTGTAGTATAATTTACTTGGTAATTAATCGAATATTCTTTGGTGACCAAAATTAATAAAACATTTGAAATTTTTGCGAAATAACCTAAATTTATATGAAATGTCCAATTCGATAGTTGATCTGACATTGAATAACTTTGATACTTTTCCGGGAACCATTGCCTTTGGGATGCCCCAAATATTTTTTGTTAAATACTAATGGATTTTAGAGTAATTTTTAATACAATTTAAATAATTATGGTTTCAGGAAATTCTATTGTTAGTTGTGAAATTGCAGTAGGATTAAATTAATAAATATTTACATTATTTAGGAAGCCGGAAAATATTAATTGAGAATTAAATTTCAGGAAATCTACAGATCTTTGAAATATTACTTTTATCTCTCTTTGAAATATTAATTGGAAGGTTTACAAGCCAAACCGTTTAACTCCATTTTTTGGATTTTTTTTTTTTTTTTTTTTTTGCTTTAAATCTTAATATCAACGCACTTGATTGGCTCCTAACTGTATATATTCAAAAACAATTTCTGTGACGAAAAGTGTTAACACCACTAGATGACAAAATTGAGAAGAACTAAAGTTGCAATTTACAAGGAATTTAAAAAAAAACATTTTTGAATTCTCCCATTTTTCTCAACTTATTCTTTTATGGAGTTAAACATTTTGGCAAATGAAGCATCCATTTTGTGTATATTAGAAATGTGCTGTCATTGCTACTAACTATCGACTTTATCTAGGTGTCTGTAACCGGGCTGATTCAATTAAGCAATTTTGTTTAGGAAGCCGGAAAGCATTAATTTAGTATTTAAAATTAAACTTCAGGCCCAGATGTCTGTGAAATAATAAAATTTTACCCTCAGGTTGCTGATTTAGAGAAGCAATTGTTGAAGACCAATACCATCGTTATCCATTAAACCTATTAAGCCTTTATCCTCCCTCTAGTAGTTAGAAGTAGATTAGAATTGTGTTGTGCCGTACGATCGCTAGGTGTCTGAAACCGGGTCGTTCCGTCCCAAAAAAAAAAAAAATACCTTTCCTATCCCTCCTATTGTTATGTGTAAACAGGCTGTAGGAATAGGCCCGGCGTTATCCGGGACCACCTGTCAAGTACTTGGTTCTACAGTCCAATCAATCAATCAATCAATCAGGACTACGTTGTTTATAGATGCGATCGGTCTCCTGAAACTAGTTCGAAGAAATCGGGTGGTGGCGTACTGATAGCAGTACATTCTAAACTGTGTATGCTCCAGTAACTTTAGCCCCATCGAGAGTCGAACAGATCGGTGTAAAAATCAAAATCAACCAAACCAATCTAATCATCTCTCTCTCTCTGGCTTTCACATCCCATGAAGGGATTTCGCCGCCTGCACTAAGGCCCTCCATCTATTTCGATCCACCGCTCTCGTCCTCCAGTTTCGACATCCTAATGTTCTTGATCTTGTTCGATGTCGTCGCGCCAGCGTAGTCGGGGTCTTCCTCTACGACGTACTCCGGCTGGTTGTTGGTGGAACACTTTACTTATCATCCGTTGTTGTGGAGACCTTGTAACGTGGCCGAGCCATCTCACTCGATTGGATTTGATGAATCCGATAATATCGCAACCTCCAAGAATTTGCTTTATCTCGTGGTTCATGCGAATCCGATATTCATTGTTCGCGACTTTAATTGGACCAAAGATGGAGCGAATGACCTTCCTTTCGAAGGTAGATAATAATCTACAATCATTAGTGGTCATGGTCCAGCTCTCGCTTCCGAAAGCCAGAACAGGTCTTATGAGTGCTTCATAAAGTGCGAGCTTGCACGACTGCGATAGATGTCTAGATCGCAATAATTTTGATTGGGCGTAGAAAACTCGATGTGCGGCAGCTATTCGGGCTTTTATATCTGCCTGCATATCATTCGACGATGTTATAACTGACCCGAGGTATTTAAAGTTTTCGACGCTATCAAAGTTGTGGTCGCCAATTCCGAGATTTGCCGTAGAGATGTTCCTAGGTGTTACTAAATATTTGGTTTTACCATAGACAAATAAATGAATAAAGATCTCTAAACCAATGGAAAATTTATGTTTAAATCAAATTCTCGATGTCGTTACAAATGGAAAAAATGTTCTAGCGGCTGTTAGTAGAAATATTAGTTAATACTCAAACCCTATTTTGGTCTACATTATGAGCGCAATACATATTTCTCGCTCAATATATTTTTTCAATACGCGCGCGACAAATAAAAAATTTTATTTTTGTGTATGCAGTAAAAAAGAAACAAACGGAAAAATAACAAATTCAACTTATTTTTTATTTTCGTTTGAAAGTATCCTTTCTCTTATTCTAATATATATGTATGATTTATATTTTAATAAAACAGAATGAAATGAAACTAAAACGCACGTATTATGTATATACATACTCGTATATACATATGTACTATTTAAAATAATGTTTATGCACGATCGATAATTCTTGTTTAGATATTTAGAATTTAAAACACGTGGTGACCATAAAAAGGAAGAGGATCTATTTTAGATGTAAGTATGTAGCTACGATGATTGTTTTGGTGTGCTGCATGAAGTATAATTTAAAAAACGAATATTTGGAGGAGATGATAAGAAACATCAAAAATTTATGAACGAAAGGGAAAAATATTATTATTAAATGGTTTTTTAATGATCGCAGAAAACAATTACATATACATATTACATATTTGTGTTTGGTTACATTATGTATATTTTATATGCCTATCTATACTGGTTTGTCCAAATTAAATACATTCATGACTAAATTTTCCCTAAGTATACTATTAAGGATGATGCATGATTTAAATTCGATAATTTTAAAATACCTAATAATTTTATAAATGATTTTATTTTTGAGAAAATGAATAAAATCAGCTTACACCGGAAAGATGTCTTTGGGAAAATGTACTATGTATTTGGATTTGTCTCCAAAAAATTGGTCAAGCATACAAATTTTTGTTAACGTTTTCCCCTTATTCCATATTATCTGAAGCATGGTAGGACTTGGTTTGTTTCAACTAGCTTTTGCAAATATTTTAAGACGTCGAAAATAAAAGCTAGTTTTTGATTTTAACTAAATTTGCAAAAACATTAATATTTCGATTGAGGTTGTGGTATATACACATATAGAATTATGAGTATACACAATATCCGTGCAATTCTATTTTTAATCTGCTAACCCCAAATTAAAATCATCCTAAGGTTTTAAAATGACAATATATAAATATTTCGTTGTTCGTTGTTGTCAATTGATTTACAAGCTTACATTAAAAGTACATTTCAATTTTTCAAATACCAACCACCCTTATCGTGAAAACTACCCCAAATTTCTCTAGAATAAATGACCACTTCTTTGAAAATTTCAAAAATAGACTATTCAATATCGGATAATGGGTATCGCTTTATAATCCACATCAGAAATGCAATTCGATTGTTAAGTTGTAGCTTTAAATCATGGACACAAATTTATTTAGCCACCCACTTTATTTATTAGGTGTATAACAATTTCTACAGATTTTGTCTTCGCGCTTAAAATTACATATATTTAAAATAGAAATATATTCACGGTATTTTGTGATTTTTACAGGATCGTGAGTTACATTACCTATCAGAATAGCAGAGTTTACAATGGCAACTGATAAACAGCACATTCGGCACTGCATTCTATACGAATTCCAATAAGGAAAAAAGCTTCTAAAGCACGGGAATCAATTTGTAGTGTTCTTGGTGCTAACCTTGTGTCTTATGAAATTTGTAATTATTGGTACAAACGTTTTAGAAGTGGTGATTTCGATCTTAGCGACAGCCTCGAAAGTTTGAAGATGTGCGAGCTAACTTGGAATCTACAACAGCAACAGGCATAACTCAGAAAAAACCTAATACCTAAATAAAATAATGCGTAATAATTGGATTCACATTAGTTTTCAATTCCTATAAAAATGATAAACATTTGATAGTTTAAATTCTCCTAAACTTCTGAAACTTTAAATGAATTGTAAGAAATATGTACTATGGACTTGAAGGATATAAAAATTAACTAAATAGAGTAAACTATTTTCTGGACAGTTATTTTTCAGTAAGTATCTTCTCCTGTACTAAATATTAATTTATTGCATTAATATGCCCAGTACCAAGTGAATTTTCTAAAACTGGTTATGTAAATGTATTTAATTAATGTGTAATAATCCATCATCATTAGTCATACATACTTTAATCGTATATAGTCCAATGAGTTGTCACAGATTTTAGTGAGGCCTCATTAAACCTTATATGAAACATGTCTTTGTTTTCGGTGAGACTTCAGTGGGCTGAACTTGCTCGACATGTTTAAAGAGTTCGTAGTATAAATATTTTTTGTATATAAAATCAATAAGGACTTCTGCCTGGTGACCTAAATCAAGGACAGGATCACGAACGCCGCACGGAAGTCCCAGAAAATATTCGAACCCAATTCAAACAAAATTAATTATAAACGGAACACGCAATCTAAATTTAATAAAATAAAAAACATTTCGCGCTAACATAAAAGGTGTTTTTTTAGAGGTTCACAATTTAGAATTAAAATAGAACAAAGAAAAATATTTTGAATATCAGTGAAACTAGCTTTATTGGATAGATAATTTTATGCTTGTTTCAGTTGTTACAACCCTAATATTGTGTAATAAAGGCCAATGAAACTCTATCATATTTTTCTTTTGTACAGATGTTAAGCTACTAATAGGGAAATATCCAAGAGTAATTTTCCAACGAGCAGTACAACTGACAAACATAAACACAATTACTTGGGTAGCTAAAGTATTATCATTTGGGTCGCTACCTTCAAACTAGGCGTATCATGATACTGGAACCCCTCCAAGAACACGATTAATTCGTTCCGTGTTCTTTGAAATCGTGTTGTTCAATAATACAAAAAATAAAATAAAAAAAACGTTACGTTTTATTTTTTGTTATGATATACAAAACACAAAATAAAAGAGAATAACGAAAATCGAGTTGTTTGAAACCGTGGAATTTGAGGAAATGGGTATCCGTGTTCTTCGAAACCGTGTTCTTTGAACGCCGTGTTCTTGGAAGGTTACCTGTATTCTATTGGTGTGGAAATCATACTCGCATTTTGGATGAATGGACAACTCATCCAAGCATACATTTTCAATAACAACCTCATCTGCTTCCTTTTTTGATCAGACCAGCAACTTTAAAGTTTGAAAAGATTCTGAAGTAAAACCTGGATGCCCATTTACTACTTTATACCAATAAGCAAGTGTATGAGAATGAGGCAAGCAGTTTTTAAAATGGTTTCGAACATATGGCCTATGCCTTCGGAGAAAAAAGTTTAAATTTAAAGCAAACTTCCGTATTTCTTCTGAATATTTTCTGCCTAACTTTTGATTTTTAATTTTATCTCAAAAAATTGAATTTGAGTCAGAATGGTTTAAAAAATTATCCTTCTGGCAAGAACTAATAAAATTTTTTTCTTCAAGTTCGTCTATCAGGTGGCCCAAAATAATATTTTTTTCTTCTTTATCTCATACTTGTTTGTCGTAGATTCTTCGAATTTAGTCCTTAAAGAAGTCCTTCTTGAACTCGTAGAAAGATCAGCACGTGATGAGGCCATTGCTCGTTTTAACGTTATTTTATTAAATTGTTTGTATATGTAAGAAGGTTTTATACTTTTATTAACAAAATCAGAAGAAGTAGTACCACTACGATTGCTAGCACCAAGAGGTGAACTATTTGAGATTTTTGTAATGGTTTGCAATTTCAAAGGACTTTTATTTAAATCGGATATATTATCGTCATTAAATTTTTTTATCAATTCACGATGATAAAATCTATATTAGTTCCGAATACCATCAGTTCAGGTACTTCGTCAATTGGTGGTAAATAATCCTGGTCATGGTCTTTATTAGTTTTATTTAAACGCAAGGACTTGATTGCCAAATCACTTAATAAGTTCAACGCATAGATTGGATCTTCCTCAACTTGAGAAGAAACTTTTAAATTGGCCCCGATAATATAGTTAGCATCATTTATAGAAGTTGAATAAACGTCTTGGGAAACAAATTTTCAAACAAACATGTTTTTTCAGTATGATATGAAATTACGGTTTGATTAATATTGGGGGGCATGTATTTTTAAGATAATTTTCAATGATTTCAAATCCACACGTTGATTCGTAAATGAACAAGATGAGAATGGCTGATTTTCTTAAGAAACTCCTCTGATTCTCTTTTGTCTGTGGCATCGAATAATCATGCACTTAGTACATCTTGTTCACCGAAGCCAATTGCTTTCAACCATTGCTTTTTCAATTCTCCATATTTTGGTAAGCTAAAAACAAATGTTTACATTATAATTTCTGTAAAAATTGTAATTGTAATCCACAAACCTTGGCCGAAACATCATTACATCCATAGACAATCACTAGTTGGTGCGCTTTATGTGCTGTCGGATTCATTGGTCTACATGTCTTCAAAAACAATGAAGGTCAGAATATTACAGTGAACGGTATAGGGACATGATTTCTAACTTTGTTGTGCCCCAATTGGCTGCCATAAATATTGCTGATATGTGGCTCCAACAAGACGGTGCCACATGCCACACAGTGCGGAATATTTGATAAAAGACTAATTTCACGTAATGGTCCTGTTAATTGGTCACCGAGATCGTGTGATCTTACTCCATTAGATTAATTTCTTTGGGGATATGTTAAGTCACTTGTCAACGCTGGTAAACCAGAGACGATTGTACTCTTGGAACACAAAATTCGGCAAAAAAGAAAAATTGTGAATTGCTGCGAAAAGTGTATAAAAATTGAACATCCAGGTTGCGCCATCTACGCGCCAGACGCTGTGGCCACATGGCCGAAATCATATTCAAGCATAAAATTATCTATCCAATAAAGCTAGTTTCACTGATATTCAAAATATTTTTCTTTGTTCTATTTTAATTCTAAATTGTGAACCTATAAAAAAACACCTTTTATGTTAGCGCGAAATGTTTTTTATTTTATTAAATTTAGGTTGTGTGTTCCGTTTATAATTAATTTTATTTGAATTGGGTTCGAATATTTTCTGGGACTTCCGTGCGGCGTTCGTGATCCTGTCCTTGATTTAGGTCATCAGGCAGAAGTCCTTATTGATTTTATATACAAAAAATATTTATACTACGAACTCTTTAAACATGTCGAGCAAGTTCAGCCCACTGAAGTCTCACCGAAAACAAAGAAATGTTTCATATAAGGTTTAATGAGGCCTCACTAAAATCTGTGACAACTCATTGGACTATATACGATTAAAGTATGTATGACTAATGATGATGGATTATTACACATTAATTAAATACATTTACATAACCAGTTTTAGAAAATTCACTTGGTACTGGGCATATTAATGCGATAAATTAATATTTAGTACAGGAGAAGATACTTACTGAAAAATAACTGTCCAGAAAATAGTTTACTCTATTTAGTTAATTTTTATATCCTTCAAGTCCATAGTACATATTTCTTACAATTCATTTAAAGTTTCAGAAGTTTAGGAGAATTTAAACTATCAAATGTTTATCATTTTTATAGGAATTGAAAACTAATGTGAATCCAATTATTACGCATTATTTTATTTAGGTATTAGGTTTTTTCTGAGTTATGCCTGTTGCTGTTGTAGATTCCAAGTTAGCTCGCACATCTTCAAACTTTCGAGGCTGTCGCTAAGATCGAAATCACCACTTCTAAAACGTTTGTACCAATAATTACAAATTTCATAAGACACAAGGTTAGCACCAAGAACACTACAAATTGATTCCCGTGCTTTAGAAGCTTTTTATCCTTATTGGAATTCGTATAGATGCAGTGCCGAATGTGCTGTTTATCAGTTGCCATTGCAAACTCTGCTATTCTGAGAGGTAATGTAACTCACGATCCTGTAAAAATCACAAAATACCGTGAAAATATTTCTATTTTAAATATATGTAATTTTAAGCGCGAAGAAAAAATCTGTAGAAATTGTTATACACCTAATAAATAAAGTGGGTGGCTAAATAAATTTGTGTCCATGATTTAAAATTACAACTTAAGAATCGAATTGCATTTCTGATGTGGATTATAAAGCGATACCCATTATCCGATATTGAATAGTCTATTTTTGAAATTTTCAAAGAAGTGGTCATTTATTCTAGAGAAATTTGGGGTAGTTTTCACGATAAGGGTGGTTGGTATTTGAAAAATTGAAGTGTACTTTTAATGTAAGCTTGTAAATCAATTGACAACAACGAACAACGAAATATTTAAATATTGTCATTTTAAAACCTTAGGATGATTTTAATTTGGGGTTAGTAGATTAAAAATGGAATTGCACGGATATTGTGTATACTCATAATTCTATATATGTATATACCACAACCGCAACCGAAATATTAATGTTTTTGCAAATCTAGTTAAAATCAAAAACTAGCTTTTATTTTCGACGTCTTAAAATGTTTGCAAAAACTAGTTGAAACAAACCAAGTCCTACAATGCTTCAGATAATATGGAATAAGGGGAAAACGTTAACAAAAATTTGTATGCTTGACTAATTTTTTGGAGAAAAATCCAAATGCATAGTACATTTTCCCAAAGAATTGTTGTTGTGCAATGGCCGTTTCAAGATTAATTATGTCCTTATTTAAACTGAGGTCCGCTGAATTGTTGGTGCCTCTCTCTGATGGAATCGTCGGTAGCTCCGATAAATATGATGAGTTTTTCAGTTCACTCTGAATCTTTATTGACGCAGCAAAAGACGAATTAATCATATAGGATTTTTCGTCGATAGTTGTGAGATAAAAATGCCCGTTTTTTAAAGTACATTTCCGATCCAGACTGAGTATCCCAGAATTTTGCAGCTTCATTGTGGTTATCTGACGATCACATATTAGATCAACGATTTTTGGTGCTGTTACTGAAAATAGCCATTTGTTTGTGTCTACTGGCATCCAATAGTTCCGTTGGTGCAATATAGTTGTTGTACAACCGTTCAAATTCTGCGCTATATGTCTTAATAGGTTCATTTCACATTGTGACTGATTTGATTGTATGTTGTAAATTGGAGAAATGGTACATAAATATCCATTATTTTTAATTTGAACGCATTGTTGTAGTTCATCGTTAGTTAGAGGAGCGAAACGTTCTCGATGCATATTTACTATGAGGTATTCTGTTGTTCGCATTATTATGTGTAATTGACCATTTTCGATTTTTGGGATTGGTACTATGTGAAATAATTGATACGTCTCCGAATATGCTAAAGGCATCTGGATGAGAAAGAGGATATGATTATTCGTGACTCTTGTCTGCACGGTTAGCAGGTTGTAATGTGCCCAAGGCTATTATCGTCATCGCCTTCAGGGATCATCATGGTTGGTGAAATATAATCCTTAATTCGGTTGATTTCCTCTTTCAATTGTTGAGGGGCCAACAGGGCTGGATGGATATGTCCTTGATGGGCATTTATAATAACATCGATAATAACTCGTTGTTTATCTGCTATTCGCCTCATGATCATCATTATTTGAATAGTATATGTTGTAATAGATTGTACCCTGTCATAATGATCACCATCTATGGATAATTGTTGGATTTTTCCATCGAGATATAAGAACTGCTGGGCGATAATTTTAAAATGATTAGCAGTCGTCTCTCTGTCGTGTTTAAATACATTTATTGTTGAGTCTATGATTGACGTTTGATTTTGGATTAATGCCAATAAATATTCTTCATTATCTTCTGCCTTTTCCAGTTGATTCTCTATATGTGAAGCATCTCTTTGATTCATGATGCCGAACGCATCACCGAGAATGTATCCTATTGTATCACCTATGTCACGTTTCCTCAGAGCGTGGTCCTTGTTCGTTGACCTGAGTAGGGCATTTTGCGATGTAATTTCCTGCATTTGTTCAGTTAGCTGGTGTACCACTACATCACAGAGTTTTGGTCTCTTCCCCCCCGTCCACCCCGTCTGACAAGTGTTATTTAGATGACTGATGTAGTATTCTATAGCGCTGATGTCGTCCCAATATCCTGATAGGTTGTAGTTTACAATTATTTTCCACCGCAATGCCATCAGGTTAACAGTTCCGGTGTTGTGGAAATATATGCCGGCGTCCGTTGGTAGCGGTTCTACAGTGCTTTCAGATGTTCCAAGGGAGAAAAGCCCTTGCATCATGCCGAGCATCAAGATTATTAGTCTCATCGTTGGTCCTTTTTTGAATATTACCTTATTGTGATATACTTGTCTTTTCTTTTTAACTTCTCGGGGAGGTTGAACACGTAAAGGTATCGTTGGTTGTTGAGGTTGCTCGACCGCTGAATGTGTATTTGTTTGGTTGGTTTCGTTCTCATGTTCTATTGGTAGTCGTGAAAGTTTGTGAATCGGTCTTTTTATAAGAGTCCCTCCCGGGCCACGAAGTGAGACTACTCGAACCTTTTGGTCTATGCCTGGATGTATTTCCATCACTCGACCAGTTAGCCACTTTAATGGAGGAATTTTGTCCTTTTGATGAGAACCAGGTCCCCTATCTTCATGTTTGGTTGTTCATCTGACCATTTTCTTCTATGTTGAAATTGATTTAAGTACTCGCTATGCCATCTTCTCCAGAAATCTTGTTTAATTTTTTCTACAAGTTTCCAACGTGTTATACCGTGAATGGTTGTTTCTGCTATTGCATCTTGTGGAATTGCTTTTAGAGGTGCACCGATTAAAAAGTGTCCAGGCGTTAAGAAGGTAACATCTGTAGGATCGGTTGATAGTGGTGCCAGTGGTCTTGAATTTAAGCAAGCTTCTATTAGTGAAGTAACCGTTGATAATTCTTCAAAAGTCAATGTTGCTTCTCCAATGACTTTTATTAAGCATCTTTTTACTGACTTAACTGCCGCTTCCCATAGTCCTCCAAAATGTGGTGCAGCCGGTGGTATAAAATGCCATGTTGTTTCATCATTTGCTAATAATTGCGCAATTTCCTTATTTGAATTACGAATTAGTGCAGCTAATTCGCGTTCAAGTTGATTTTTAGCACCGACAAAGTTGGTACCATTGTCGCTATACAAATCACTGCATAATCCTCTACGTGCAGTGAATCTTTTGTATGCCGCGATGAATGCTCCACTAGTTAGATCACTGACTGGCTCAATGTGTATGGCCTTGGTTGTCATACAAACAAAAATCGCTAAATAACCCTTGTGTGCCTTGTGACCTCTTCCCTTTGTTGTTCGAATCAGAAGAGGTCCCGCATAGTCGACTCCAGTTTTCGAAAATGGTCTTCCGGGAGTAATCCGGGCGGCTGGTAAATTACCCATTAGCTGTGTTCCTGTTTTTGCATTGAAACGATGACATCTTGTACATTTCGATATGAAATGTCTTGTTAGATTCCGACCGTGGATGATCCAGTACCTGGTGCGAAGATGAGCCAGGGTTAATTGTGTTCCTCCATGCATTGTTTGTTTATGTGCTTGTTCAATCAATAGTTTAGTAATGGGATGATCTCTTGGGACAATAATCGGATGTTTCTCGTCGTAGCTCCAAGAGGTTGTGTTTTGGACTCGGCCACCAACGCGTAAGATATCATCCTGCATGAAAGGAGACAAAGATTTAATCTTACTTTTATTTGCCACTCCTTTCTGGTTTGTAAGATCGTAAATTTCGTTCCTGAAGCGTTGCCTCTGTGCCAGTTTAATCAATACTTGGGTAGCTTTTTTTAGTTCTTCTGTCGTGGGAACTTCTTGGTTGTTTATAGTATTCCTTCGGCTTTTGTCAATAAATCTCAATACATATACTAGAATCCTTTTTATTGTATTGAAATTGGAATGCCTTCGATATAAATTCTCAATCGGGTTATTTGATGTCACTGTTGTGGCCCCAACAATCGGTTGTTTCAGCTCCAATTGATCTGGCGTTCCTTCTAGTTTCATTGGTGTTAGTTGGATTGCCGTTTTGAAGACGTGTTGAGGACCGTTCCACCATAAATTGTATATGATTAATTGATTGGCTTCAATGCCCCGGGATGCACAATCTGCGGGATTGTCGGATGATTTTACATAAAACCATTGAGATGAGGCAGTTAACTTCTGGATTTCCGAGATTCGATTTGCTACGAATGTTTTAAATTTGTGAGGCTTGTTTTTCACCCATCCCAAAACAATCATAGAATCCGTCCAAAAATAGGTTGGTGTTTTATCGAATTTCATGTCCTGTTGTACCTTGCTCATTAGATTAGCAAGCAGACTGGCTCCACATAACTCTAGCCTTGGTAGCGTTAACTTGGTTGCTATTGGTGCCACCCGGGTTTTTGATGTTAACAAAGTTGCCTTATTTAACGATCTATCGTAAAAATATATTACTGCTGCATAAGCCGCTTCTGAAGCATCACAAAATCCATGCAACTCTCCTGGTAACGTAGAGTTGAAGTTGATCCACCTTGGGATTTTGATCGCCTCTAGCTTCGGGAGAGAGGCATAGTATTGGCAGCATTTATTTTCGACGTCTTTAGGCAGCTTCTCATCCCACGTAACGCCTGAGATCCATAGAGTTTGCATTAAAATTTTGGCTTGTATTAAGGTTGGAGACAACCATCCTAATGGATCGAAAACCTTTGATGATTCGGATAACATCTTTCTTTTTGTCATGATACCATTTTTTTCGTTAAGGTTCACCTTGAATTCGAAGGTATCGGTTGTAGGGTTCCACAGCAATCCTAATGTTTTTACAGCATCGTCGTTAATTATGATCGGCTCGAGAGCTCTCGACTCTGAACCGACAGCTTCTAATAGTTGAAAATAATTAGACGCCCATTTTCTTAGATTAAATCCTCCGGTTTTAAGTGCACTGATAAGTTGGTTTTGTGCTTTTTGAGCTTCTTCGAGGGTGGTACCTCCTGATAATACGTCATCCACGTAGAAGTCGCTCATTATTATGTTGGCCGCAATCGGGAATTTCACTTTTTCATCTGTTGCTAATTGCTGCAATGTCTTGATAGCCAGATATGGCGCAGATGACATACCGAAAGTTACGGTTGTTAGCTGGTATGATTTTATAACTTCATCTGGCGTCTTCCTCCATAATATTTTCTGATATTGTTGATCATCGGGATGTACTTTTACCTGTCTATACATTTGTTCTATATCTGCTGTGTACGCCACCTTGTATTTTCTCCATCGAATTAAAATTGACATCAGATCTTCTTGTAATTTTGGACCCACGAGTTGAGTTTCATTTAGGCTAACGTTTTTATCGGTCTTAGCTGATGCGTCAAATACTACCCTTAATTTTGTTGTAGTGCTGGTGGTTTTGACTACTGCGTGGTGAGGAATGTAATATTCGTTCTGCGTATGTCCATTACTTTCAATGAGGTGTCCCTGGTTGAAATACCCTTCTATACACTCTCGATATCTAGTAGAAAATTCATTAACTACTGACAAACGTCGTTCTAGTTGAATGAACCTAGCAAGTGCTCGTTGTTTGGATGAACCGATTGATGTTATGTTTTGTTGAAACGGAATACGTACCATGTAGCGGCCGTCGGTGGTTCGACAGTAATTCTGTCGATAATGTTCTTCACACATTCTTTCTTCTTCTGTCATAAAGTTTTTGGATGATATCTCTTCCACTTCCCAGAACCGCTTTAACTGGTTTTCAATATCTACCAGGGTAACCATGGATTGGACGCTCGGAGATTTTTCGTTTACAATATTTCCAAATATGATCCATCCTAGCTCCGTTTGTTGGGCGATTGGTTCGCCTTGATTTCCTTTTATAACTTGGTTCATCAGGATATTTGGGTAATAATCCGCACCTAATAAAATGTCAATTTTATTTGGTTGGTTGTAAGTTGGATCCGCCCACAGTAGATTATTTAAATGTTCCCATCTTTGATTATCGAAATGTTGTTCAGGTAGTGGCCGAGTTATATTCGGCAATACTAATGCTTCCATTTCCATGGAGAAGTTTGAAGAAAATCGTGCTCCTACTCGAAAAGTGACTAATTTTGTGGCAGTCGTGATATCGCTATCATTTAAGCCACTAATCTCCACATGCGTTTTTATCGGCGGTTGTTTGATTTTCTTCGATGCCTCGTTGGTGATAAATGAGATTTGTGAACCGGGATCTATTAACATTCGTAACAGGGTTGGTTGTTGCTTTCCATTTTGTACCTCAACCATTGCTGTGGCCAATAGTGTACCAGATGGTTGTTCAAATTGGTTTACAAAATGTTAGTCACAATGCATGTTTCGTTTGCTTCCTTTTTTGGATTGTCATCCACCCTTTTGGTAAGCATTGTACGTTGTGGGTGATTATTAGAGTGTAGGAGAGTGTGGTGGGCTCCTTTGCATACTAAACATCGTGTTGATTTTAAACACGGTTGATGAAATTTTTCCAAACATATTTTACACAGATTGTGTTGATTGATCAATCTGCTACGTTCCAATGTAGACATTTGTTGAAACTTCAAGCAGTCTTGAAGTTCATGTGTCTGCTTGCAATTAATGCATGTCCGTTGAGCTTTTACGTGTAGATTTTTAAGTCTTGGTAATTGTGGAGTGGTGCCTGGTTGTTGAGTTGGTCCGGAATTGCGAAAGGTGAGTGATTTTGGTCTGGCGGCTTCTAAGGCTTGGAATCTGCGTTCCAAAAATGCCAGAAATTCCTCTATTGTTGGCATCTCACGAGGATCAGGAATGGTCATCTCAAACAGCCTCAAACTTTCATTATCTAGTTTTCTGATTACAATTGGAATTACTATGTAATTCCAAGATATGGTTATTACGCCCAAGTTTTTGATGGCATGCATGCTTTCCGTTAATGTATCGTATAACGATTTCATAGTTGTTGCTGATTCTGCATGCATGCTGGGGAAATTCAAAATGTGGTTGATATGTGTTGTTGCCATTTGCCGCTTATTTTGGTACCGATTTACCAATAGCTTCCAAGCATCTTGGTAATTCACCCCTGTTGCTTCCAGATGACCAATGATTCTAGCTGCACTACCTTGGACTGTTGTTTTTAGTTGGTGCATTTTGACGGTGTCGCTTAAATCGTCATTTTCGTGAACCAACTTTCTAAATAAATCGTAGAAAGCTGCCCATTTCAGAGTTTCTCCGTAAAACTGCGGTATCTCAATCCGTTTTAATTTTATCTTGCTTTTTTCACTATCGGTTGTTTGTTGTCCGCGTTCATTTTTAACCAATTTACAACGTAATGTTTCACTTTCGTTGACCAATGCAGAGTAATAATCGTCGGTAAAGTAAGTTGTACGTTCTTCTTCACCTGCATTTGCGTGCACCAATATGTCTTCGTGCAGTTGTTCTATTTGTGCTATCCTTGCATTCAGCTGTTGCAGCTTATGTTGTAGTTGGACATGATTGCCCTGCTTTCCTAACAGCTCATTTGTATCGGCTATTAACTTATAGCAAAGACGCATTTTGACCTCTTGTGTTTTGTACCGATGTGCTTGTTCTGGTTCAAGCGAGTAGTTGTTCGTGGTACTGCGGTTGCTGTTGGTACTACTATCGTTTGTAGCACTACTATGGTCGGTTGTTAATGGTTTTTTTGTTGATGATCCCGTTGGAATTGCCTCTCGTGTTGCTATTTCGAGTTTCCTTTCTATCTCACGTTTGAACGTTGTGTACAGTTGTTTTACTGTGTCCCGCTCAGCCCAGTAACTATGCGTTGGATCGTTGTCGAAGTGTTGGTCTTTCATTTCGTTGTCTGCATCCGTGTAACTGGACCACCACTCATCTAGTTTATCCAGTTTATCTTCTAAGTAAACAGTTGTCCGTCTACTTTCGGAATCCTTGCTGTAATTGGTTTTTAACCGCTGCAGTTGTTCGACACGCGTACATTGCTTTTTGTATAAAGCATCCATATTTTTATTGTAATGTGGCTCGAAATGATTATGACCAGTAGCTCGAAGTATTTTGTATACCGCCTGTTTTTGTGGTTGTTAGGTTCGATGCCTGTTGGTTGTTGGCTCGAAATTTATATAGTCCGCCGGTTGTTGTTTTGGCGTCGAAGGACCAATGTTATATCAGTGTTGATGTTTGATATAGCTTTTCGATATTTTAGTGAACTGTTATCCGCTTACCACTGGTGAGGGCTATGACAATAACAGTCTGAAGTGTTGTTTTAAACTACTTTATTTTTATTAGATTCTTTTGGTTTATATACAAAATTAATACATATAATTACAACTATCAAGTTGCTGAGCTTACAATTTTACCTAAATTAAAAAATATGTGTTTATGTTATTCATTATATGGACAATACTTTTGCTGATCTTATGAAAATAATAAGTGTATGCGCGCCGGAGATAATGGAAATATAAGCCGTCAAATAATATGTAGCTATTCGCATACTTATTGTTGCTGATTCGACACATTTGTGTCGCTAATGTTATGTGCTTGAACATATATAATAAATTATTCCATGTTCAAACCCGTGATTGAACACATCTTTCCGGTGTAAGCTGATTTTCTTCATTTTCTCAAAAATAAAATCATTTATAAAATTATTAGGTATTTTAAAATTATCGAATTTAAATCATGCATCATCCTTAATAATATACTTAGGGAAAATTAAGTCATGAATGTATTTAATTTGGACAAATCAGTATAGAAAGGCATATAAAATATACATAATGTAACGAAACACAAATATGTAATATGTATATGTAATTGTTTTCTGCGATCATTAAAAAACCATTTAATAATAATATTTTTCCCTTTCGTTCATAAATTTTTGATGTTTCTTATCATCTCCTCCAAATATTCGTTTTTTAAATTATACTTCATGCAGCACACCAAAACAATCATCGTAGCTACATACTTACATCTAAAATAGATCCTCTTCCTTTTTATGGTCACCACGTGTTTAAATTCTATATATCTAAACAAGAAATTATCGATCGTGCATAAACATTATTTTAAATAGTACATATGTATATACGAGTATGTATATACATAATACGTGCGTTTTAGTTTCATTTCATTCTGTTTTATTAAAATATAAATCATACATATATATTAGCAATACCACTACATAATAGGCCATTTTTCTAAATAAAAAAATTCCATGAGCTTGTATAGGTAAATCCAAACAAAAACGCGGGTGCCATACGAGTAAGTAAAAAATTACATGGGACAAAATAAAATTTTCATTTGTCCCAATAAATCTGCTTTATTATCTACAAACATAATTTATCTGAAAGATCACGATAAATATTGATATTTTGAGAAACATTTCCAATAAAAATGTTTCCCTATTGAATAATTTTTCATTTAGCAACTTACTGATAAAAGTAACAACACAATTTTTCAATGACACGTGCGCGTATAAGATTTTTAATTTCTCTTGGCTCTCTTGTATTATTTGTTTTGGTTTTGTTTCACGACATACAGTACCGAAGAAAATAATGAACTTAATTTCACACATTTTATTTGTGTAATGAATTTTAGATTAAAGGGTATACAATTTTATTTATATTCGTTTGTGTTTTGTATATTATTTTTGTAACCTGCTATGTAGTGTAAAACATAGAATGATTTTACCACAGTACACATAATACACAAAATTATTATGTGTGATATTTTACCTTCTCAAGTTTCAATATCGGTATCGTAATTTTAATTCTTTACTGTAAATTTTACACAAGCGCAAGCCCACAAAAAAAATCCAATTGTCGATCAAATTGGATTTTTTTTTTTTAGTTATTATGTACAACCAACTAAATCACGCATTTGGGCTTATCATTAGTATTGATTTATTAAAATGTATTTTGGTTTATTACACCACATTACTTAAAAATCAAGTTTTATTTGAACAAAAATAAAAACAAAATATTTTATTGTCATACGCAAAGACGTGCACCCATCCCGTTCAACATATTTTGGTTTACTAAAAAAGTAAAAAAGCATGTAAGAGCGGCAGTAAAAAATCTCGTGTATTTTTGTTTTTATTTTATTTGTTGTTACGGTGTAAAAATAAGTTGCTAGTTTAATTGAAATATTACTGAATGAAAAGTTTTCTGAAAACAATTTTTGTTTTAAATAATCCAATAACAATATATCATTATTTATTTCGTGCAATGTATTATTCAATTTAACTTGAACGATACAAATTATTTATTACAAATAATGAAATTGTTTTTTTGTAGCCATGTAATTTTTTTTCGGTTTGTATGGAATTCTCATTTCTTTTTGGATTTACATATACCAACAAGATTTTAACAAGAAATGGCCTGTTATTGTATTGGTATTGATATTAGAATAAGAGAAAGGATACTTTCAAACGAAAATAAAAAATAAGTTGAATTTGTTATTTTTCCGTTTGTTTCTTTTTTACTGCATACACAAATATAAAATTTTTTATTTGTCGCGCGCGTATTGAAAAAATATATTGAGCGAGAAATATGTATTGCGCTCATAATGTAGACCAAAATAGGGTTTGAGTATTAACTAATATTGCTACTAACAGCCGCTAGAAAATTTTTTCCATTTGTAACGACATCGAGAATTTGATTTAAACATAAATTTTCCATTGGTTTAGAGATCTTTATTCATTTATTTGTCTATGGTTTTACTGCTGTTCCCAAACCAAGTCTTCTTGCGCAGCAATCGAGCGGTATGAAACTGTCTTTGATATCGCTAGGTCTTCGGCCAAGAAGCACGATATCATCTGCATATCCAAGAATTTGGCCTGACTTATAAATATCTAGCGCGAGGTTTCGATGTTGCTTTTCCTCACTACGTACTCAAGCGCAAGATTGAACAGCAAAGGCGCGAGTGCATCACCCTGTCGAACACCAGATGTTTCAAAGGAGTCTGACACAGATCCTTCAATTACGATTCTACATACAGATCCGAATGTTGTTAATTTACACAGAGAAACGAGTTTCTCTGGGATTCCCAGGCATATGAGCGCGGCCCATAGGTTGTCGCGATTTATACTGTCATACGCCTGTCTGAAGTCTATATATAGCTGATGTATGGTTATGTTGTACTCCCAACATTTTTCCAAGATCATCCTCATGGTGAAACACTGGTCAGTAGTCGATCGGTTGGGACGAAAACCACACTGATAGTCGCTAATAGTGTTTTCGGCGAAAGGGATGAGTCTGGCAAGTACAACATTAGCCAACACTTTGTAAGCAGTGTTCAATAGAGCTATGCCACGAAAGTTTTCACATTTAAGACGGTCGCCTTTTTTATGCAACGGACATACGAACGCGGTCTTCCAATTCTCCGGCAACTCTTCTTGGTCCCAAATACAAACGACGAGATCGTATAAACTTGTTGCAAGAGTAGCGCCTCCGAGTTTAATTATTTCTGCGGGGATTCCATCGAGACCAGGTGCCTTGCCGTTTTTCAATCGACTAATAGCTGCGTCTACTTCCTCTACTGTGGGATATTCGACAAAAACCTCTTCACCTGGCGGAGCTATTGCTCTAATGGGGGTAACTTCGTCATTCCGATTTAGCAGATTTTGAAAGTAGGTTTGCCATACTGAGAGAACATCAGCCACGAACAATCTAATCATCTACGCAGCATATATACTACCTCAATCAAATAGTGATCATTATGCAACTTGCATTGATGCGATTTATGAAGTTATTAATACAACAAACTCGTCAGATTTAGTTCTTGTGCTTGGAGATTTTAATCTTCCAAATATAACTTGGAATTTAGACCCAGAACTAAACTGTATTTTACCTTGCAATGTAACAACAGATGCGGAATCTTTATTTGTGGACGCCATGCTTGGTTATAATTTGAACCAAATAAACACAATTGCTAATAATCGTGATAGATTATTGGATCTTGTCTTCAGCAACGACATTGACACCTTTAAAATTTCTGAATCCCTATTACCTTTTGTCATAAATGATGTTAATCATAAATCTTTGGATATTGTATTTGACGTAACTAAAATGGCGAGATCTGAACACCTACAACCAATGAAATACCACTTTAAAAATGCTAACCGTGTGGGGCTACAAAGCTACCTGGAATCCATCAACTGGCAAATAACTCTCATTTCCAATGATATAAACGAAAATGTGGATAAATTTAATGACATCATGCTTCAAGGCTTCGATTTGTATGTACCTATGTGCTGTAAACCACAAAATGCTCACCCTCATTGGTTTGATGATAGACTAGTTAACTTAAAAAATCGAAAGTCGAAAGCGTATGCCAAAATGTTGAAAAGTGGGTTAGAAGCGGACAAAACTACGTTTCTACAACATAGTAAGGAATTTGAAATTTATTTCAAATCAAAATACAGGTCGTATCTTAATCAAATTCAAGACAACATCAAAGTAAATCCAAAACAATTTTGGAAATACTTTAGGAATAAACGCGAAATTGAAGGATACCCTGCTAATATGACGTACAACAATACCTGCTCTTCAAACGCCAAAGATATAGCTAACATGTTCGCGTCGTTTTTTCAATCAGTCTATAGACCAAGCGTTACTAGTGAATTGTACGAACAACCCAACAACAACACATCAATAACTCCTCCTATTATTTTTGAGGACAACATTTTATCGGCTTTAACGGGGTTTGGAGATGGTTGCGGTCTTGACGATATACCCTCGTCTATTCTGAAGGAGTACGCTGAAATTTTAACAATTCCATTATGTTACCTATTCAATCATTCCTTAAGCACCGGCGTGTTTCCTGAAAAATGGAAAATTGCAAAAATTACTCCAATTTTTAAATCGGGTAAACGTGAGGGTATCTCATGCTACAGAGGAATATCAACTACATCATCAATTCCGAAATTATTTGAGTTAGTACTATGCAACAGCTTTAAATCCACAATTACACGTCATATATCAATAAACCAGCATGGGTTTATGCCTGGCCGATCCACATCGACTAATCTGGTTGAATTCACCAGTAAACTAATTAACGAGATAGAAAAACACCGTCAAGTTGATGTAGCGTACACGGATTTTAGTAAAGCATTTGATTCTATCTGCCATCATAAAGCACTCCAGAGTTTATTCAATTTTGGTTTTCTCTCGATTACATAAATTGGTTTAAATCGTATCTATCAAACCGGTGCCAATTTGTAATAATGGGAAATGAGATATCAAACGTTATTAAAGTTACATCTGGTGTTCCCCAAGGATCACACCTCGGGCCCTGGATTTTTATTGTTTTCATAGACCGAATAACCGAGATAATCAAAAACTCAGACGTGCTCATATTTGCAGATGATGTGAAAATTTTTCGTACTATTAATGGATTGTTAGATACGGAGAAACTTCAAGAAGACTTAGATAGATTAAGTGAGTGGTGTGATCGGAACTCACTATACTTAAATATTAAGAAATGCAAAATCATGTCTTTCCATCGTAAAAGAAATCCGGTTACTACTTCATACAAAGTCAACAACGAAGTACTGCAAAGAATCAATGAGATTATAGACTTAGGTGTTACATTTGTCAAAAACGCCAGTTTCAATAGGCATATTGAAAATTGTATTGCGAAAGCGAATGCCATGTTCGGATTTGTTAAAAGATGGACAGGTGAATTTAAGGATATTCAAACCTTATGTTCACTCTATTTCGCTTATGTTCGATCTCAACTGGAATACGCTGTAACGGTCTGGAATCCATACTATGCTGTACACATAAAAAGAATTGAAAGCATTCAAAAGAAGTTCCTGATTTTTTTGTTAAAGAAAAGTGACTGGGATTACGACCACAACTTACCATTCCATGAAAATGTGGCTCGCTTACCTCCATACACAACAAGATGCACAGATTACAAAATATGCACGCTTGAAAATAGACGACTTCTCTTGGGAGCAGCTTTTATTGGTAACGTTTTGCTTGGTCACGTAGATTCAGCTTACATCTTGGAAAACATATCAATTCACGTGCCATGCAGAACATTTCGAAACCATAAATTTTTAGCACTTGAACACCATTCCACCAACTATGGAGAAAACAACCCAATTAATAGGATGTCTAAATCTTTCAACTTAATCGACAACCTATTTGACTTCAACTTATCAAAGGACAACTTTAAAAATATCCTTAAAGATTTTTTCTAAATTTTTAATTGTTTAAACCAAAATTTGGTTTATATTTTTCTTTTTCTGTTCTAAAGTTTTTTGTTGTAATATAATTTTAACTATAACTGTAAATAATCTGAAATCATACATGTATATTACAAAATAGATTTCTTTAAATAAATAAATAAAGTAGGAAATAATAGATCTTATTTCTATTACAGTTGTAAACACAATTTTGTGTGAATTATCATAAGTGCTGAACAAGCGCATTGCCTTACAATTTTTTGGTGAATTAACATAAGTGCTGAGCAAGCACATGGATTTTATAATTTGTTAATGTAAACAAATGAGTTAGATTTTTACAACAATTCAAAGTCTCTACATTAAAGATTAGTCGTGAAGCTCTGACTTACGGGAAGCACATTAATCTCAAATAAAGTTCAATACACATCTACGTGAACCGCACTCAACTAACATCTAAGTTGAATAATCAGAGCGCGAGATCGGCAGTACATCTAAAGGCCGGATACAAACATTGGTCCTTCGAGAGAACTAAAACAAACCAGTAATCACAGTTCAAAACTTTTGAAGTTAGTTATTACCGGAAATAAGTGTGTAACAATTATAATAATAATAAAATTGAGGAATTACACCCAGGCACAGATGGCAAGGTTCGGGTGGTTACGGTTCGTTGCAAGGGAAATCACCTCCTAGAAAGACCAATCCAAAAAATATGCATCTTGCCTATAGACGACAATATCAAGGATGACAAACTTTCAGATACTAAACACCAACAAAATACACCGCCAGAAACGCCAAATAGGAATCCTAGAAGATCACCAAGATTCATTAAGGGATCTCTGAGCATATTGAAAATCTGCCTAATGTGCATAGCATTAGTGACGGCACGTCCAATGCCTCAAAATGGTCAAATAGGGTTGACCGCTTATAACAATAGTCCGAAAACATTAATGAACCAATACTCGACCAGCCCGGTTGAAATAATTCCATTCGAGAATACACCAGGTATATACTTCGAAAACATCGCAGTTACAACGCTAGCCCAGGAAGAATGGAAGATCATTGTTCACTTTAAAATAGAAAATTACTGGGCCGAGCAACAGCAATTAGCAAATAATGTACGACATCTAACTCACATATGCTCACATCAAAAGCAAATTGCAATTGATGTTCACCTCTGTCAACATACGGTGACATATTTGCTGGACTAATTGCGGCACATCGATGTTGCAAATAATATCTTGAAAACAAATTGAAAACTTTCCGGTACAAGAAGAAGACGGGCATAGGTAAGCTTTGTTGGCACTTTAACTCACGATCTCTTTGGCGTCTTAGATGAAGAATGGGCTAACAAATACGAGGCTAAAATACAAAGTGTAGAAGAAAATGAAAGACAGTTATTAACCTTAGTGTATCTCCACGACACGGAGATACGGTGTATTTTGTTGCGACACGAACAAAACGACACTAACAATATGGTTTATGCGATTACTAAATTTTGCAATGTAATCGTTGCACTAATCGCTCACAAAATCCCAACTAAACACTGAATGATATACAAACACGTAACGAATGCAAGATGAACGATCGCTCGATATTTTATTTTATGTTTTATTAATTTACAATATCGTTCATCATATACGAAATGATTAGCTCGATTCTACTTTTACTAATAACAAAATTACATTTTTTAGAAACAAAAATTTATGAAAAAAAGAACTGTAACAGTTTAATAATCAATATACAAATCAAGTTTAGTCAAGTTGTATTATTAATGCTTTGTAAACCAGATATGCGTTGTTGCGATGCAACATACTGCCGCCTGTTGAAAGGCCATGATAGATTTCAACACCTTTCTTCTTCATCCACGGGTAACGGAGCAAGCTTTTGGATTGATCTTTTAAGAAGACCATTCTTAGTTCGAATTGTTACTACCCGGATGATGCCATCCTTCCCAGGATGCACCTCGACGATTCGACCAAACATCCATTTCTGAGGAGGTATAGTATCCTCTGATACTAAAACCATCGAGCCTAAATCTACCTTTGACGACGATCTCCATTTAGCCCGCTGCTGTAATTGGACGATATATTCCTTTGACCATCGTTCCCAAAATTCTTGCTGACTTCTCCTAATCAGTTGATAGCGACTGAGACGATTGATGTTTAATGCAGACAAGTCAGGTTCTATTGGCGCCGTAAGTGGTTCACCGATTAAAAAATGGCCTGGTGTAAGCACGTTAAGATCAGCTGGATCCGAAGACATTGGTGTTAAAGGTCTTGAATTCATGACTGCTTCGATTTGAGTCAAAACCGTGCTAAACTCCTCATAAGTAAGCGTTGAATTAATCAGCATCCGGTTCATATGATGTTTTGCTGATTTAACAGCGGCCTCCCAAAGGCCACCAAAGTGCGGCGATCGAGGTGGTATGTGTGATATGCGAATGTTATCTTCAGCACAGGCTTTAATAACGTGATCACGATTTTCATTATTGAAAAACAGCTCTCGAAGTTCATTTAATTGACGTCTTCCACCAACGAAATTTGTAGCGTTGTCGCAATATAGAGTTGAACATAAACCTCTTCGACTGACGAATCTTTTTAGAGCCGCAATAAAACCATCGGATGACAGGTTGCTCACTAACTCCAAATGAACAGCTTTTGTAGTAAAGCACACAAATATTGCTATATATGCCTTAGCTGGACGCTGACCACGCTGTTTATAAGAAATCATTACAGGACCGCAAAAATCTACTCCAGACACTAGAAATGGACGAGCCGGTTGAACTCGACGCGACGGTAGATTCCCCATTATCTGCTTATAAAGAATAGGACGATGTTTGAAACATATAATGCAGCGTTGTACTATTCTGCGGGCGATGTCTCTTCCATTAATAATCCAGTATTGTTGTCTGATTACAGCTAGAAGTGCTTGAGGTCCCACGTGAAGATTCTTATGGTGCAGGTATTTGACAAGCAAAAACACAAATTGGCTATTTTTTGGCAATAATATGGGATGCATTTGATTGTACGACAAATTTGATTCTTGAAGACGCCCTCCAACTCGAATTATTCCTTCATTATCAAGGAATGGCCGTAGCCTCTGGATGTAACTATTGTTATGCAAGTGCTGATTTGTCAACAATCTTCTATAATCTTCACTAAAAGATTCCCGTTGAACGATACGGAACATCAGCTTTTCGGCTCTAGAAAGATCTAATGGCGTAGACGAAGAATCAGCAACAGCTTCTGGCTCCATATTACGTCTCAGAATTTGGCAATCGACGAAACGAAGGACGTAAGCAAAGACACGCCGCAATTGACTAAAGGAATTCACGAACTTGCAGGACGTAACGATATTTTGTTGTGAGTTTGATGCAGCGAGCACCACGACATTATCCTTTCTTCTTTCTGGTACCTTTTTGATATCTACCTGTATACGTTGGTTTGGCCAGCACGCGGTAGGATCAGTTAAAAAATCCGGTCCCACAAACCAGATATTGTCCTCTAATAATTGTTTGGGCAACATACCTCGGGATACAATATCGGCTGGATTACGTTTTGTATCTACATGATTCCATACATATTTTTCAGTTAATCGCTGGATAGTCGATACACGATTAGACACAAACGTTGCCCAATTTGATGGATGTGCGGCAAGCCAATTCAAAACAATTTCCGAATCAGTCCAGCAACAAATCCTTTCAAAGTTATAACTTAGCTCTGAAGTGACACGATGTAATAGATTGGCTAACAGTTCAGCTGCACATAACTCAAGCCGTGGCAAAGAAACACTTTTTATGGGTGCAACACGAGATTTAGCACAAAGTAAACGGCAAGTGCTTACACCGTTTTGAGTTACACAGCGGATGTAGATACAGCAACCATACGCATCGTTACATGCGTCCGAAAATCCATGGAGCTGAACGAAATCAAATTTATTGGAAAACACAAAACGAGGCACCTCGAACTTTTCGATTAATGATAACTGCTCTCGAAACTTCACCCATTGTGATTTATAGTTCTCAGGTAATGGATTGTCCCAATCAATTTTCAAACGCCACAAATGTTGTAAAAATATTTTCGCCTTTACAATGATGGGGCTGAGAATCTCCAAGGGATCGAATAGTGTGGCGATTTCGGAAAATACCCGTCGTTTAGTAATGGTGCATTCTTGGGACTTATATGCATACTTGTATCTAAAGACATCATCTTTAGTATACCAAGAGAGTCCGAGAGTCCTGACGAAATCCTTTGTATCTATGGAAACGCTCTGCTCACGATGTTGCGGTGGAATATTCTGTAATAACTTTGGATCGTTAGAAGCCCACTTTCGCAATTCAAACCCGGCCGACGCTAGAATATTGTTTACTTCTCGGTGTAATTGTAAAGCTTCGTCAAATGTATCTGCACCCGTAAGCAGATCATCCACGTAGAAATCATCCATAATGCATTTAGAAGCGAGAGGTAGAGCTATTTTATTTTCGATCGCAAGCTGATGAAGGCAACGAATAGCTAAAAACGAAGCTGCGGCGGTCCCAAATGTGACGGTTTTTAGCCGATATACACCAATTGGGTCCTTAGGCGAAAATTGCCACAAAATGCACTGTAGATATGATTGTTCATCATCCACCAGAATCTGCCGATACATTTTTGTAATATCTGCCGTTAATGCATATCGACGTAATCGAAATCGCAATAGTATCGAAAATAGATCCTTCTGTATAGTTGGACCAACATTCATGATGGCATTGAGAGAGTAACCAGTTGCAGTTCTGCAGGAGGCATCGAAAACGATACGTAGTCGTGTAGAGTTACTTTCCGGTTTATATACACAATGGTGAGGAAGAAAATATTTACATCTAGTAAAGTCTTGTTCGGATGTCTCGATTTTCTCCATGTGATTTAACGTCTCATATTCCCTTATACATTGGTCATAAGCTTCTCTAACTTCTGGCGCTCGAAGTAGTTTTCTTTCCAAACTCAAGAATCTTAATTTGGCAATCCAATAATTATTCTCGAGAAACTCAACGCTATTCTTTAGTGGTAATCTGACGACGAATCTACCGGTATCATCCCTTCTGAAGTTTTGAGCGAAATGAGCTTCACAAACACGTTCTTCTTCTGAATATACTTTCTCTCGCTCGTCAAATCCATCCATAATCCAAAATCTTTCTAAATTTTTATTAATTTCAGCGAAAGCACTCTCTTCTGGTTGGTCTAAAACATTCGAAAAAACATATTTATTATCGATGTTAGCGATCTTACCCGATATAATCCATCCAAGTTTTGTGTTTTGGAGCGTTGGCAGTTGTTTATCGATGGTGCAACGGTTTGGAACAAGTAGACTATAAAATATTTCAGCTCCGACAAGCATATCCACCCTTTTCGAACGATAGAACTCCGAATCTGCTAGCTGAATATGTGATGGAATTTTCCATTCTGCGACGTTAATGTCCCTGCTAGGTTGATTAGAGGTAACTCTTGGGACGACATAAACCTCTAATTGAGTTTTGTAGCTACTTGTGCATGATTCCATGGTAATATAAAGTTTTTCCTTTATATGAGTACGAACTTCGTTTATTCCGCATATGGAAACATTCACTTTGATTCGCTCTAGACCAAGAACGCGGACTATACAATCGCTTATAAAACTTAATTGCGAACCCGAATCGAGCAAAACACGGCATCTTACTAAATCACCATGACGGTCACGAATCCTGACTATGGCTGTAGCTAAAATGGTTGACACAGCCTTAGCGTTGATACTGGCCTCATTATCTGCTTCTTCTGAATGACATGCGGAGTGTAACACAGCCGATCTTAATTTTTCTGGTGACACATTTAGTTTGGAAATACTCCCATTACTACTTGGTTGCTCAGGATTAGGTTGCGATGTGATAGTTGCTATGGCATCAGGCTCCTTTTCCATATGTAAAAGGGTATGATGTCGTTGTCGACATTTTCGACAAGATCCCTTTCGACAAAACCGCACCCTGTGACTTCCTTGTAGACAATTGATGCACAATGAAAGACGTTTGACCTCGTCAAAACGGGCCTTTGGAGTTAGCACATCAAATTGCGGGCATCGATATATATCATGTTCTTTGTTTTTACATATTGTGCAACTTCTCTTATTGTTAGTATCTTCTATTGTTGCATTCAGAGATGTATGAAGAGCCGCCGATCGCGTAGTGATTGAAGCTCGAGAAGTTGATGGTTTATCATTCAACTCGAAACTGTACTCTTTAACTTCCAGCACTTGACATCTCCTGGCAAGACATGATTCTAAGTCCTCCCAAGTAGGAATCTTTTCCTTTACAACAGTCTCTTCGAACTTCGCTAACGTGTCGACATCTAATTTACTGCAAATGATGAATAGCAGCAATGCGTTGGCTAACTCTGCATCCGTCCCCATCTGCTTAAGCGACCTTAGATTGAAGTTAATTGTGTCAATTAAATCACGCAATGAAGCGGCTGACTTTACTCCCGATTTTATCTCGTGAATCGCCCTAATATGCGAATTGAAGATGATGCGTTTGTTTTCATAACGTTCCTTAAGTAACTTGATTGCCGCTTGGTAATTCACCTCGGTCATTTCCATTGATCTAATGGGTTTTGATGTCGAAACGTCACCCAGACAGTTTCTAAGATGTGTAAACTTCTCGACAGTAGTGAGAGTGTCATCGTTGTCGACCAGTGCTACAAATGTTTTGTAGAAATCATGCCAATCGGTATATTTACCCGAAAAACGTGGTAATGACAATTTTGGCAAGCGAGCTGGACGTACACTGGATTGATTGACAACCGAATTCTGTCCCCCAATTAAGAAACTGGGCACCGATTCACGACGGCAACTAGCTTGTGCTGCTAGAAGTTTGGATTTTATACTGCAATATGTGTCCTCAAAGAGTTCCCTGTGGTTGTTTTCCGCTTCGCTTGTATCCAGCCTTTCGATCTGCGATTGGATTCTTTGGAAATTTTCGAAATAAGTTTCCACTAATCCAAGACGAGTTGCAAGGTCATGCTCATTCATTCTATCTATATTTGCGTCAACATAATTCTTCAACTTAGTTTGAGATCCCTTCGTGGCAGCTCGACTGTTTCTCAATTCCGCTAAAGTATCAGCAACCGTCGTCATTGTAAATACACTGGGTTAACACTCACAAAAAACAATCTACCGACGACGCGATGTAGTCTTGTCTTCTAATGTATGTTAAGCACGTACCAAAATTTGATGCAAAAATTTGAAGTTAACCGCAACAACGGCAATGGTTATAACAGCACACAAAATTGTTTGGAGAAGCGATGCAAACGATACGCACAATCAACTTGGTGTTATCCGACGAAAATTAGATACAATACGATGGTAGAGACCGTTATGAGGCAGCAATCCACCACAAGCAACAGCCACGACGATGATGGTTAACAGCCAATTGATGTAAGCGATGTAAAACAATATGCGAATTCAACGTGACGATATCCAATAAATTATAGTACGGCTAACCGCACTAATATCCGGCTCGAAGGACCAACTGTATCTCCACGACACGGAGATACGGTGTATTTTGTTGCGACACGAACAAAACGACACTAACAATATGGTTTATGCGATTACTAAATTTTGCAATGTAATCGTTGCACTAATCGCTCACAAAATCCCAACTAAACACTGAATGATATACAAACACGTAACGAATGCAAGATGAACGATCGCTCGATATTTTATTTTATGTTTTATTAATTTACAATATCGTTCATCATATACGAAATGATTAGCTCGATTCTACTTTTACTAATAACAAAATTACATTTTTTAGAAACAAAAATTTATGAAAAAAAGAACTGTAACAGTTTAATAATCAATATACAAATCAAGTTTAGTCAAGTTGTATTATTAATGCTTTGTAAACCAGATATGCGTTGTTGCGATGCAACACTTAGTAAAGGAACAAACATCTATAGCTGAATCAACGTTAAACGTGTACAAAAAAGAAATTGCGAGCATAAAAACACAAATGGCAACCTTCTCATCCACAACCTAAAGATGACACAATTATTCACCACACTCGCGTTAAGTACTGCCTTGGACCTAATTAATTATCAAAATATTCAAAAGGAACTACTAAATATTGTTGTTGATACACATCAAGCGAAGATAAATCCACTAGTTCTAACCCGGGAACAACTTGACCAACAGCTGAACCTGCTACAACAAAACAGTCCAAGGACATTAGCCATTCCAGGAAGTAAGATGGATAATGAAATTGCTAACTTGTTTAAGTTTATGACAGCGAAGTCGCGCGTAACAACATCAAATTTACTACTCGAACTGAGGATTCCACTTGTCAATGAGCAAAGGTATCAAGTGTATAAGGTGTTTCCACTACCAACAAAAAATGAAAACGAGTATGTTTACATCAAACTGTCAACAGAATTTTTAGCAATTAATGATCATAAGGACAAATTCTACCCAATGTAGTTGCCTTTGACTTTCATATCGACCAGACGTGTTTTTGTTTTTTCATTTATTTTAATTTTTATTAATTTTTATAAAATAATTTTGAGTTATTAGTTTTCTATAATAATCACAAGTTATTAAGCGAACTGTGTGGTTTTGTTTTGAAAATGTTAGAATGTTGAGAGTACTAAAGTGTATATTTAATTGTGAAGACATCAAATTTTGAGGTTGTAAAAATGCCGGCTGGAGAACCTGAATAATCGCAATAATGAGAGGTCGTAGTAGTTCTGGAGTCTGATTGGACTACTACCAAAGGATTGTGCATCATTTGATTATGAATCATCAGCAACCAGATACTGGATTGTTTCCAACTAGCTCAACTTATCCTCATGCTTGGAAAGTACGCAGACATAACCTCATTTATTGAAGGGCACGGCGAAGTGGTAATGGTGGTATTCACCCTGATAAGCAGGTAAGGGATGCATACAGCCCACGTAAAGTCTACCGAAGTGTAATATGTACACTATTGAGAGCATAAGGAAGGTACATGTGACAGTGGCTGTATGCATCAATCTCTTTTGTATTTTTCGTTTTTTTTTTCAGTTGATTGTCTGGTCTGTTAATGGACTTTTGTCTTATAAATGGAATGTTTGCTACGTCATGTTTGCGGTAATAGGATTTATGTATTGTATTTGCGGTGGGCAGCGGTAACGAGATTTATAGGCAACAAGCAGCCGTCATCTTCGGTATAAGTTGTTTCCGAAGAGGGGAACACCTGTAATATTTGATCTCATCGGCAAATTTCTCTCACTTTTCTGACATTTGACTTTTCTGATTTTGTGAATGGTTCTTTGGATATTGCAATTTTTAGTTTGGGGCAAAGGCAGGTCTTGCGGATTGAATGTTCAAGGATGTTTCATTGAATGTACATGCAGTGCTTATTATTATTATTTTTAAAAAAAAGTTCAAATATGACGTTTCAAATAAATTACACAGAGTCCTCATTTACATGTCTTTTTCTAGAGGGATGCATGTAAACACGGTTTGTACACTGTACATAAAATGTTTCAATTCAAAACGAATCAAAGTTGGCGGTTGTGTACAGTGCTGACATGTTCTACCATCACGTTTTCGATACGTTATCGAAGATTATGTCTCGCTTCTTTAGAATAAAATGTGACACTGTTTCACATTTTATATCATCAGCAACCTGGTATCTAGATTGAAAAATTGTGATATTCTATTCCATTTCTATCACGAAATAATTTGTTTTCGATACTTGAACGAAATTAGAGAAAGACAATTTATTCGCATTTGTACTAGTAGGTTGTGGGTCGGCGATAGATCGTCGTTGAGGAAAGACGTGTTTTTGTCTCTCCTCGAAATAAATAAGTAAATAAATTTAAATGTGTTTTAATTAATTAACTAACTAATAAATAACTAATATATTAATGGTAGTTAAATAAATAATAATATGTTATTAATAATTTGTGTAATTTAATAAGTGAAAAATGTTACATATTGCATATTTGTATTGATTTGTGTGTTGTGCGCTTGCAATGGTGTAGGATATGTACATAACAATTTTTGTTTATATGTATGTATTTTGATACTTTGCTTATCATTCATTTTACGTTCATTTTGAAATGAAATTTTTATGCTAATTTTTCTTCGCTCTTGAATAGTAAAATGAATTTTCAGAAATGATATGCAGTAAAAAACGAATAGTGTCTAGTGAGCGAATAATGAGAAACTAAAAAGGTTGATCTTATTTTTTGTGTTAGCGAACGGGATCTACTGCTCTTTTGGTTTTACTTTTCTATTCTAATAAGAAAGCGAAAATTCATTATAGTACTGATTGGATAAGATGTATTGTTGCATGTATTGAACGATCGAATAGAGAATACATATCATTTCTTTCTACTTTATTCTTGATAAGTGAAGAGTAAAACAAAATATTTTTTGTTCCTTTACATTATTCCTGTTGATCAGTATTACAAATAATGCATTAATTCCATGGAAAGATTCGCTGACAGCAATTTTTTTTACTGATAATACGCAAAAAAAAAACTTTAAAAATTCATAAGAGTGACAAAGAACAAAAATATTTGTTACTTCATTTTATAGTAAAATTTTATGGTTTTACATTTTGGCATAACCTACAAATTTCATAAAATATTTAATTTGTACATTTTCGTACAATTCGATTTTTTTATATACATATTTTAATTTTAATATATATACCACAAAAAAAATTGAGAAAAAATGCAAATTGAGCGGGAAATTTTCATGGCATTCGTGTGAGGGTGTTTTTTCGTGTTTGCGTTGTTTGGGTCTGCATACATACAAGGCGTATATATTGAAAGACGGCCGTATACACATACATAGGCACTGATGCGTATATGTGGGTTTGTGTGCATATGCATGTGTGTATGTTTATGCGTGCGTGTGTGTGTAGGTTCATATGTATTTATACTTATGTATATTTTTAGTTATACATACGCATGTCAATGTGTATATTTATATAATATAATTGATTTCCTTTTTTATAATCATTTTATTATTTTAAAAATTAATTTGATATATTATTATATTAAAATTATTTTAATGTATAAATGTTTATGATTAATTATTTTAATTTGTTTTTCATGACTTTTTTGTAAATTAATTTAAAGGAATGAGACCTCATATGTGTTACGGCATGGCAAAGGGAAAATGGTTTTTAATTTTCATTTGTTGTGTCAATTAAATCTTTGATGTGATATCCTTCGGCCTTTTAATGTTGACTGTTTTTTTTAGATTGCTTACTGCTGGCACTATTTTATCTAAAAGAATTTATGGCTCAATAATATTTCTCGAAACAGGTTCGTCTTTGCATGGGAATGATATATACGAATATTGATGGATTTGAGTTCTGAACCTAATCAACGACCTGCTCATGCACCAATTGTGTAGGAAGCATTCCGCGTGGTTCTATCTTCCGTTCGTGTCATCGCCTCACATAAATTATGATCGGTTTTGTTTGATTGTGACAGTGTACTGCGGAAGATGCATACAATCAATTTGGGCTTAATTGGAATTCTAGCAAATCGCAATTCTAGCAATTAGAATTAATTTGGGAGAGGCTTAGTTCGGCTGGGTCATCTGTCAACGGGTTGTCTTGACGGATAAATGGAGGAATAGAAAAATTCCATGGCCGATTATTTTCGTATTTGTTTTGTTGAAAAATCCAGTACTTCACCCTGGATTTATGTTGGAGTGCCGGTTCAGCTCAGCATATCAGATCCGAACATGATTGGTTGACACATTGCTTAGCACGGCCGAGCTCCAGAGCTTCTCTAAAGTCCATTTTTTGAATTTACATGTAATTCTGCTTACCTGATTTGACAATAATGGGTCGGGATATGGCCAAGTTCCATTCAGAATGATTGAATTTTAGAACTTTATCAAAACGACACGTTAAAATCCCAATACAAGTTGATTTTAGTTTATTGGAATCCTAGCCCAGCTCTACAAGATGAACTGGAAAGTTTCGGTTGGAAACGGCCTATTTCATTCATTGTAGCTGAATCCGAAAGTTTCGTCAAATTCGGCTTTGCACCCCGAATTTGATAATTATTTGTTTTGAGTTGGCTTAGTTCCATTGAACATGCTAGAGTGTCAATCCAATTCTGCGTACCATATTTGACAGTTATTGGTTGAGGAATAGTAAAGTTCCATTGAGCATGATATAAATGTCCTGTGCACTATAATTATACTTGGTGATTAACCGAATATTCTCTTCTTTGGTGAACAAAATTAATAAAATATTTGAAATTTTTGCGAATTAAATTAAATTTGTTTGAGGTATCATATCCGGTAGTTAACCTGGCATTGAATAACATTGATGTTTTTCCGGGAGCCATTGCCTTTGGGATGCCTTACATATGAGTTTTTTTTTTAATATTTTTTTATATTTTTTCCCCCCTATTTAAGGGGTAAATGCTGATGGATTTTAGACTGATTTTGGTATGGTTTGGGTAATTGTGGTTTCAGGGGATCCTGTTGTGGGTTGTGGAATTGCAGGAGGATTAAATTAATAAATATTTATATTATTTAGGAAGCCGGAAAATATTAATTTAGAATTAAATTTCAGGAAATCTACAGACGTGAAATAATATTTATTTAAAATATTAATTGTTGATTGTGTAGATTAGAATGGTGTTGTCATTGCATTAATAACTATCGACTTTATTTAGGGGTCTGCAACTGGGCCGATTTAGTCAATTAAATTTTGCATTAATTTACAATTACATTTCAGGAAATTTCCGGATGTACGTGAAATAATACAAATTTGTTCTCAGGTTTCTGATTTAGAAAAGCAATTGTTGAAGACCAATACCATCGTTATCCATTAAACCTATTAAACCTTTATCCTTCCTTAGTAGATTAGTATTGTGCTGTCTTTGTGTTACTAACTATCGGCTATACCTAGGTGTCTGTAACCGGGCCGATTCTGTCCCACTTAACTAACCTATCCAATCCTTCGGTTTTGTTATATGTAAAAAAGAGTGTACGGTGGGCCCGGCGTCACCCGGGAGCTCCTGTGTAAGAACTTGGTCGTACATTCAGAATCAATCAATCAATCAATCAATCAATATGTATGTATTTTGATACCGTTGTTTGAATGCATCACGCATTGTAATGCAAATTTTCAATATGTATGTAGGACTTTTTTGATTGCAAAGGATGGAAAGATAAGTGTTTTTCATTTTTTCATTATTTTTACATACTAAATTACATAACACATAACTTTTTTCCCTAACTAAATTTTTCTTTTAAGTACACATATAAACACATATTTATAACCCATGAAGGTGTAGAGTAGAATTATTCTCATGTTATGGGTTGTTCTTGTTATCCGACCGAATATAGTTTGCGCGAGAAAGGGTTTTTTTCAATTCTACTGTTTTTGGTACACTAGCTAACAATTTTTGTTGTTGTTTTTGGAAGAGAGTATGCATGTTTGGTGATCGACGAGAATTTTTTGTTTTCTGCTTTTGGTAATTTTAAATCCTATCTTTCGTTTTGTATACTTATTTACTCGTAGTTATATATTATATTTTACATGAATTTAGTATGTATTGGATGTGTTTGGCGCGCGGGATATGCATTTCAATACAACCGAAAATGTGATTTTGCGATATATAACTCGAAGCCGATCGCAATTATATTCTATAGAATGTATAGAATCTGATATAGCATGTTATACGTATATGCGTTTAGCTGTGTAATATGGATGGGTGTGCCAAGGAACATAAGATAATAATTATTATTTATATTTACATCATTGTTATATAATTATATATTTGTTGTATACATATTTACGTTTTGTGCTTGTATGTGCAGATGTTTTACAATACGCGAGTGTACTTCCGTGAGCTGGATTTTTTGTTGTTTTAATCAGCCAAGGTCTTACGAAACCGTGTGTAGCATGGCTCAATGGAAAATTAACGCATGCTTTTCGACTGCGAACGATATTATATCCCTTTAGTGATTTACTAACACAATTGTGCGGGTAGGGCAAAAGTATCACGTCAAAAATTTATTTTTGTTTCAACCAACTTACACATTTGTGTATTCCTTTTTAACTTATTTTCGTCCGGAAAAAACACTATAACTATACACACAATTGTGTTAGTTGTACTTCAAATCATGCGAAAATTTTTATCAACAACGCCATTACATACTATGGTTTTTTACTCACACATTTGTGTGGGTTGGACTAAAATTAAGCCAATTTTTTTGTTTTCTTGGTTGAAAAAGGGATATATTGTCTGTATAATGTTAATTGTTTTTCGGTTCATGATGGTAATGTTTTATTTTGTTTCGCATGGTATTGCTGATGTTCATAACCTTGCATGTAGCATTTTGTTTGCATATGAATGTTTTACTTGCCAGGAACAGGGACTTACGATTTTGAAAATGTTTCTTTTTTGGTAGTTTTAACGTTTTATGTGAATCTGTTCAGTATCGTCGGCTTGTTTTTGTGAATCTTGCTTAGGTGATGATGAGATTGCGATGGGCATCGCTATTTCTTGTATTTATATTTTTAGCGATTTGGCAGGAGGTACACTTCTTCTCTATAATGCGGAGAACTGAGGGGGGGGGGGGGGGGGGGTTATCGAGTGATGCAATATGTGTGATCAATTTACACAGTGGCGGCGGGAATATGGTATAATTGTTAATTATTGCTAAATGTTGTGGATGTTTTTGTTGAAGTTTATTTAGAATTTTAGAGTAAGATAATTACGGTAAATTGAAGAAAAATTCCACTAATTAAAAAGATTGATCTATTATTTACCTCTTTAACTATAATTTTATATAATAAAAGAATCTGGGGGTTCAGATATAGATGGAAGTGGAAGCTGAGTCTGTTAGGCCTCATAACAAATAAGGCAATTTGGATCTTGGTTTAGAATAATATTTAATCATTTTTAATACTAATGAAATTTTAAAATAATTACAGTTTAGATTAATCACATTACAGTTCACATACAATATTTATAATAAACATTATTATACAAATAAAATGGAAGTCAGCTAATTTAATCTTATTCTTAATCACTATTATCTAATATGAATGTTGGATAATTATATTATTAGTATTCCAGGTTATGTACTATATCTACAAATCTCTTCTAGGTTGATGTTGGGTTGTAGCAAACGACCACTATTATATTAATGCTAGTTTTTAAATTCAATTAAATTTAGAATTAAGTTTATAATATGTTATTGTATGATCGAAAGTATACTTATACTTGGTAAAGTAGTTAAGCTAATTTATGATAGGTGCTGATTAATGACAAATATTCGGGTGTGATAATATTTTTAAAAATGGATTGGAATAATAAAATTAATTTAATCCGGATTTAGGAAAGGATTCCGGAATTAATAGTATCTATGCATCTCAATTTACTAACAAATTTAAATTCTAGGACACTGGTGTTTTGGAAGCAGTTTTGGTGGCTACACTTTCGAATATTGTAAAGTGAAATGGTAGTCATTAATCTTAAGTTAATTTACAGGAAATATTTCGGAAGGCGACCCAGTTAATAACTATTTAAATTTAGTATTTAGTTATAATAAGTTATTATAAGTTAGACAGTGTACTTATTCTTGGTAAAGCAGTTAATCTATTTTAAGAGTGGTGCTGGTTAGTTACGGATACTCTGGGTGTTTGGGTGTTAGTGTTTAAAACTGGTTTATAATAATAATAAAACTAAATTAAATATTGATTGTTAGGGAAAGAATTCCGGAATCAATAGCACTTATCAGCAAATAATTCAAATTCTAACAATTTATTGACTCTAGGAGATAAGCATTCTGGAAGCAGTTTTGATGGCTATATACTTAACTAAAATATTTCAAAATAATAATTAATTTCAGATGCGGTCCAAAGGGAAGCTGACACAATTTGAAAGTGTCTGTAATCGGGCCAGGTCTGTCACATCTAACGTACCTTTCCCATCCTTTTGTTGTATATAAAGCAGGTGTATGATGGTCGCGGCAGTAACTGGGAGTTCCGGCTTTAAACTTGGTCGTGCATTCAAATCGAATCAAAATTTATTAATCCTACTTTAATTAATGATGAATTGACATTTCAGATTTAGAGGCAGAAGAATAATATAATTCTTAGTATTACATTACTAAGTTACAGGAAATTAATTATTGATTATGAACAGAAAGCTAATTAATTTAAATTTCAGGATGCTCATGGGTTATTTCTCGTTTAATTAGGAGATGGCAGTTACTGTTTTAATGATGACCATGGTGCTTCGATTGTTAGTATTAATTATTGCTGAATTATACTTTAACAGGTTTTATTGGTGAACGAGAAATGTCGCTGCTTCTTATTAATAATTATAAGCTTTAATGTTTTACACTGTTTAGTATCTCGAAGTCCTGTAATGATACTTCTGATTCTGGTTAGTACTATTATTATATACTAATTTATTGGTGGTTTGATTTTGATTAATTTTATTTAATATTTTTCAGGAGAATTGAATTGAATTAATTAATGATAATTTTTACGTTAAGCTGTTTTAATATAATTAGTTAATACTTCATTATTTACCATTCTTTTAGTATTCCTAATAGTAAAAACCACCACTGGAAATATTTTAAGTTTTATTGCAGATAATTTAATATAATTTTTAGGATTCTGTTTGCTGAGATTTATACCATATTTTAAATAATTGTGCTGTCTTGTGTTAACCGTCTTACATAACATTTCAACTAACAATTTACTAACTATTGACTACTTAGGTGTCTGAAACCGGGTCAATTTCCATAATAATTAATATACCATTCCTATCCCTCCATCTTGTTATGTGTAAAAGAGTGTGCGGATGGGCCCGGCGTCAACCGGGAATCTTACTTAGGTTTGGTCGCACATTCCAATCAATCAATCAATCAATCAAATTTGTACTAGTAGGTTGTGATAGCAATAGAAAAGAAATAATTCATAAATGAAACAGTGTCCAATTTTAGTTTAGGAAAGCGAGACATAATCTTCGCCCAGGTTCGACAATGTATTTTTTTCCTTCTAATTTTTTATTTTTTTTCGAATTTTTTAATATAAGGTTCGGGCACTGAATTGGTCGATTTGATTTTGTTGACATACGAGTATAATACTGAATCACGGGTCCACCCCTGAGCGATCATGAGATGGATCGTAATATAATTTTGCTCTGCAATAATGGTTGGTTTTAAATGAATAAGTGACGGAAATTTGGAAATACATATTTGAAGTGCGTAAAAAAGCTTTGTGGATGCGTCTGAGGGATTTATATCTTCAGTTAATGGACGTAAATATGTAAGTTCATCGTAATCGCGATGGTTTCCGCAGGTGTGTATACATTAATTTGAGTTTAGTATTTTGTGGGTGGGTAATAAATAGATACAGAAATGTATATTCATAAAATATATGTTTTCAACGTTCGGACCCATGAGGTATTTTGTATTAGGATCATTCATCAGTTTATTCATATCCTTATGATTTCTTTTTTTCTTTTTCAAATCTTCATCTCAATCTAACGAACCATCAAAATACTTCTTGTAACCGAATGTTGTTAGCGACACCATTTTCAATTGGATTTATGTATATTACTAATAGTAATTATATTAATATTGTTTTCTTTGATTGAGAATGAGTAAATGTTTATTACTTAGTTCGAGATAGTTTCGTTCTAAATTTTGAAAGAGTGAATGAATTTTTAAAGTAGCTAGTTAATTAAAGTTTATGATATTGTACTAAAATATAATTTTATAAAGATTCTACAGTCCATAAGGTCAGTATGGACTGTATAAATTTTAGTTCATCATATGTAAAAATATATGCTTTAATTGAATGGTTTTCTAGGTTGTTTCGGGAGACTGTAAATTGGTGAAGGTTTTGATTATATTGCTCTGGGTTGGATAAATAATTATCGCTGGTTGTTGATTTTATGATTTATTTAATACGATTAGGTGATACGATACGATGAAGGATCATACAGTTGTGTTAGCTACTTATTATTAATTCTATCATCTTACAGATTCGTGATCGCTTTAAAAGTTTTATTTAATTTGTTTAGGTGTTGGGGTTCTGGAGCTGTACCAAACATCCATTATTGATCTTATAATGCAGATTAGCTTTTTTTGAAACCATTTGGAATTAGCTACACGATAGATATGCTGTTATGATTAAAAATTAGATTCCGATTTCAGAAGCAGTTAAAAACTTTTATTGGGCTATTTTGTAGTATAGAGACCTCTGTTTTTCCAGTGGCTTGGCTCCTTTTTTAGTTAGGCTTTTTAGTAAGAATTTTTTTAATTATTACTATTGCATCCAGTGGGTGGTATTTAATAATAATACTGTGCTTGAATCTCAAACTTTTTTGCGTGACAAGCTAGGCACCCGGGGGGTAAACCTAATTCGACTATGCTGAATTCATTGGTGCTAGTCCCATTTCAAAGTTAGTCCCCATTTTTGAAATATCGCTTTCGACATATTTTGCCTCTGAGACAAATATTTGTCAAAATATACATTCATATTCACGTTGATAGCTCCTGAACCATTAAGATTTTCGTTATGCTTTCTTCAGCAAAGTTATTGCGCAAGTTAAGACCAACAACTTTGCTGAACATATCAAGGCCGAAAAACGACATCTACAATCACATTTTTGTGTTATTTTATTTTTTGAAACGCAAAAAAATAAAATAACACAAAAATGTGATTGTAGATGTCGTTTTTCGGTCTTGATATTGTTACGGTGACACCTAGAATAGAATAGAATAAGCTAATTTCATTAATTATTCAATTGCATTTATAATTTATACTCAACATTTCTATACTTTCCGGCGTATTTCTATACTAACATATTTGCTGCGCATTTAGGATTATTCTAGAAACAAATATTTTGGTATATAAAGGCGCGCGTTGACGTGTATTGCTGAGTATTATTTTAAACGTGATACAGTGAAGGTTAAATAAAAGGATTATTAAAGTGATTATTAAAGCGATTATTAAAGTGATAATTAAAAAGTGTGTTATAATTATAATAATTAATTGTGAATTTTGTGTTGTATAATAAATTGTGTTGTGTAAATAAATTGTGTGAGTTCAAATTTGAAGCAGTGTATTTATTCACAATCCAGTGATTCGAACCTTGATTGACAAGGCAAAATCGTAACAATTGGTGACAGCGGTGGGATTGTGAATAATAAGGAAAATGATTCTCTACGGATTAAAGCTTGCGCAATTAAAGGAGCAACTGACACGGCGAGGTTTGGCCAGTGAAGGCACAAAAGCTAGTTTGGTGGAGCGACTACGTGAGGCCATGGAGAAGGAAGGTTTAGATCCAGACGTGTATGATTTCGAGGAGGAAAAAACGGATGAGATCAGTATGGATAAGAAACAAAAGGACGTACAAACGGTGGTCGAAACAGCACAAAACCCATCTGGAAGTTTCGATTTTTCGCAGTTGATGGCTGCTATGAATATGATGGGACAACAGTTGAAGCAACAAGGGGCGGATATTAAACATCAAATGAAACAGCAGATGGAGCAACAAGGAGCGGACATTAAACAATTGAACCAGGAAATGAAACAGAAGATGGTACAAATGGAGCAACAAGGAGCGGACGTTAAACAATTGAACCAGGAAATGAAACAGAAGATGGTACAAATGGAGCAACAAGGAGCGGACATTAAAAACCAAATAGAAGTAGGCCAAAAGAAAATAGACAAGAGGTTTCTGGAGTTATCATCTACACTACACGGTAAAGTGGAAAAACTGCAAACAGAAGTACATGCAGAAATTCAAAATGTTAAAGGGGAGTTTCAACGTCTCGATAAGGAGTTCCAAGATGTCAAGGCGAATGGAACGACACATCAAGTGATCCAGACGGTTAATGCAGTTAAGATAAAACCACCAACATTTGATGGAACAACATCCTTCAGTATTTTTAAGTTCCAATTCGAAACGGCCATTAAGCAAAATCAATGGAATGAAGAACAACGTGTTGCAGCGTTAATTGTGGCTCTTAAAGGCGAAGCGGCAGAAACACTACAAATCATTCCCGAGCAGGAACGGAACGTTTACATGGGAATTATGAAGGCGTTAGATCGAAAATACGGAAGTGATCACAAACGAGAAATCTATCGCATGGAATTGAAGGGTCGATACCAAAAAGGAGGAGAATCGCTACAGGAATTTTCATCGGCAATTGAGCGGCTCGCGCATTTAGCCCATTCAAATATGTCGGCCGATTACATGGAGCGAATTAAAATAGATGCATTCATTGACGGTATTCGAGATCCTGAGACGCGCAGAGCGGTGATGTTGTCACCTAAGACAACTTTTACGGAAACCATCGCATATGCGTTAACAAACGAAACTGTTCAGGCCATCGTCAAACCAGCAATGGAAATTCGCCGAGTGGAGATTGATTCCAGAATGGAAACCGAGCGGGCTACACCAAGGTTCAGATATGGAAGTAGCAGGATTAAATGCTGGGTATGTAATAGAATGGGTCACATCTCACGGGACTGTTGGGAGATTAAGAAGAAACGAGCAAGGTCGCCATCTCCTATGAAGCGCAGATCAAACGAGGAGCAGAAAGAATCCAGAAAGGAGAGTCAGACGACAGCGGAGTCGTTAAACTAAAAAGAGTCAGTTTGAAGGGGCAGAAGCTGACTCCCACAACCGATTGCCCCATGACCTCCATCCAAGTTTCGAGAGTAGCAAGAAGCGGTGACAGCTTGACAATTGAAGCCGATATTGATGGGAAGAAATGCATGATCACGCTGGATACGGGAGCAACTCATACGATTGTTCGTGAGGATATTATCGATGGAATTATGGAACCAGCTAATGGGATGAAGTTACGAACGGCGACTGGAGAAAATTCAGCAATAAAAGGGAAAAAGGTTGTAAAAATAAGGATTGGACGGAATCACTTTCAACACGAGGTGCTGGTTGCAGATATTGTAGACGAAGTCATCTTGGGGATGGACTTCATGAGAACGAATGGCTTCGTGGTGGATGTTGGACGGGGTGTATTAACCTACAATAATATCGAGTTGCCACTTCACGTCAGCGCTATAGGAGAAACGACCAGGCAAATTATAATGGATCATCGGGAGAAGCTGCCACCAAATTCGGAGACAATAGTATGGGCAAAATTGGAAGGAGATTCTGGGTCACCCAGGTTGTGGGTTGTGGAAGCCAACGAAACGGAGAGCGGAGCCAGAGAAATTATGATCGGGAAAGTTCTGGTGAAACCAGACAGCGATAATAGAGTACCAGTTAGGACTCTAAATCTCTCGGATAAGACAAAAACCATCAAGAAAGGGACAATAATCGGAAAATGCGAAGAAATATCTGCGATTGTGAAGTGCGAGCAGAAAAATCCGATTAATACGACTAACTCGCAAGGGCAGAAAGAGGTTGTAGAACAACTCATGGAGAAATGGACCGAGGATCTTACTAAGGAACAGAAAAATTTGGCAAAACAATTGCTCGAGCGGTACATGCCAATATTCTGCAGTACACCGGACAATAATGGGAGAACCACAATGGTAAAACACCGAATAGATACAGGAGCAGAAATGCCGATTCGCCAACCACCCAGGAGATTACCTTTGGCAAAGCAAGGAGAAGTGGATCAAATGGTAAAAGATATGCAAGCAGCAGGGGTAATCGAAACATCAAGCAGTCCATGGAGTTCACCAGTGGTGTTAGTCGAGAAAAAGGATGGTAGCATGAGATTCTGCGTGGATTACCGAAAATTAAATGCTGTGACGAAAAAGGATAGTTACCCATTGCCAAGGATCGATGACACGTTAGACACATTATCGGGTGCTCGAATATTTTCAACATTAGATCTGCAAAGTGGCTATTGGCAAGTGGAAGTCCAGGAAGAAGATCGCGAGAAAACGGCATTCAGTGTGGGTAACGGATTATGGCAATTTAACGTTATGCCATTCGGATTATGTAACGCCCCAGCGACTTTTGAACGGCTAATGGAGCGCGTGCTAAAGGGATTACATTGGAGGACGTGCCTCGTATATTTGGATGACATCATCGTTATGGGTAAGGATTTCGACGAGCATTTAAGGAATTTGGCAGAGGTTTTGGATCGGATACAAGCCGCCGGATTGAAGCTAAGCCCAAAGAAATGCAAACTATTTAGAACGGAAGTAAAATATTTGGGTCATAAGGTAACAACCAATGGAATCCATACCGATGAAGACAAGATCGCAACACTGAAGGAATGGCCACGACCTAAAAACTTACATGAATTACGGAGCTTCCTTGGATTGTGTACCTATTATAGACGATTCCTGCCAGGATTCGCCAATATTGCAAAGAGTTTACACCAGTTAACCAGGAAGAACAAGGCATTCGAATGGAAGGATGAACAGGAAGAGGCATTTGTGGAACTAAAACATCGATTATGCGAAGCACCAATCCTCGCATACCCTATACCTAACATTAAATTCATTTTGGACACCGATGCAAGTAATGACGGTATAGGAGGAGTATTATCACAGGCAAAAAATGGTGAGGAGCGAGTTATTGCATATTACTCCAAGATGTTATCAAAACCGGAACGGAATTATTGTGTTACACGGAAAGAGTTGTTGGCTATAGTGGAATGTGTTAAGCACTTCCATAAGTACCTCTATGGCCAAAAATTTCTTCTACGGACGGATCATGGAGCTTTGCGCTGGTTGTTACAATTCAAAAATCCAGAGGGACAAGTAGCACGTTGGATCGAACGTTTGCAAAGCTACGATTTCCAAATTGAACATCGGAAGGGAACCGCACATGGAAATGCCGACGCATTATCAAGAAGGCCATGTCCCGTGGAATGCAAGCATTGTGGGCGTGTGGAGGGTAAGGAAAACATCATCGATATTCGACTTATGCAAGTGCTACCTGATGAGGAATGGACTGATGAAATGATCAAGAAGGAGCAATTACGGGATGCTGACCTGTCATTCATCATGGAACATAAGGAAAAGGAACACCGGCCCACATGGAATGAGATAGCTGACAAAACTCCCGTTGTAAAAGCTTATTGGGCTCAATGGGATAGCCTCCACATAGAAAATGGATGTTTAAAACGAAAGTGGGAAAGCACGGATGGTAAAGTAAAACAATTGTTGGTAGTGGTGCCAAAAGATCGGATAGCGGAAATCCTCAAGGAGTATCATGGAGGAGCAAGTGGAGGTCACCTAGGGATTAATAAAACATTGGTCAAAATTCGACAACGTTTCTACTGGTCCGGATGTAGACAGTCAGTAGTAGAATGGTGTCGAAGATGTGACCAATGTGCGGCAGTAAAGGGACCAGCACGAAAAAGCCGTGGAACCATGAAACAATATAATGTCGGGGCACCATTTGAGAGAATTGCAATGGACGTGGCGGGGCCATTTCCGACCACGGAGAGCGGAAATAAATATGTGCTAGTAATAATTGATTATTTCAGCAAATGGCCGGAAGTGTACCCCATACCCAATCAGGAGACAACAACAATAGCTGATGCCGTGGTCAACAATTGGATTAGCAGATTTGGTGTACCTATGGAAATTCACACGGATCAAGGAAGGAATTTCGAATCGGTGGTATTTCAGGAGATATATCAGATGCTTGGAATCAATAAAACAAGGACGACGCCTTTACACCCACAGTCGGACGGTATGGTGGAAAGATTCAATGGCACATTGGAGGAATATCTAGCAAAAGTTGTGGAAAGGAACCAACGTAACTGGGATCGACATATACCGATGTTCCTGATGGCCTACCGATCAGCGGTACATGACACAACAGGAGTGACACCAGCTAAAACCATATTTGGGAACAATCTGCAATTACCGGGAGATTTAAAGTTTGGAGCTGTTCCATCAGCAGCTCTATGCGGACAGGATTACGTCGACCGGATGAAAGAGGAACTCAATGAAATACATCAATTTGTACGGGAGAAAATTCGAATATCAAGTGATCGAATGAAAGCTCGATATGACATACGAGCAAATAATCAAGGCTTCGAGGAAGGGCAATTGGTATGGCTTCACAACCCGCAACGGCAGAAGGGATTATCACCGAAGTTGCAACCCACATGGGAAGGACCTTACACTGTCATTAAAAGATTGAACGACGTGGTTTATCGCATACAGAAAGGACGGAAAGGTAAACCAAAGGTGGTGCATTTAGAACGTTTGGCGCTCTACAGAGGAGGTGATCTGGATCCTGTTCGGGACGAACAGGCTTAGGTGGGGGGTAGTGTTACGGTGACACCTAGAATAGAATAGAATAAGCTAATTTCATTAATTATTCAATTGCATTTATAATTTATACTCAACATTTAGGCGTATTTCTATACTAACATATTTGCTGCGCATTTAGGATTATTCTAGAAACAAATATTTTGGTATATAAAGGCGTTGACGTGTATTGCTGAGTATTATTTTAAACGTGATACAGTGAAGGTTAAATAAAAGGATTATTAAAGTGATTATTAAAGCGATTATTAAAGTGATAATTAAAAAGTGTGTTATAATTATAATAATTAATTGTGAATTTTGTGTTGTATAATAAATTGTGTTGTGTAAATAAATTGTGTGAGTTCAAATTTGAAGCAGTGTATTTATTCACAATCCAGTGATTCGAACCTTGATTGACAAGGCAAAATCGTAACAATATGTTCAGCAAAGTTGTTGGTCTTGGCTTGCGCAACAACTTTACTGAACATATCAAGGCCGAAAAATGACATCTACAATCACATTTTTGTGTTATTTTTTTTTTGAAACGCAAAAAAATAAAATAACACAAAAATGTGATTATAGATGTCGTTTTCGGCCTTGATATGTTCAGCAAAGTTGTTGCGCAAGCCAAGACCAACAACTTTGCTGAACATATCAAGACCGAAAAACGACATCTACATTTACATTTTTGTGTTATTTTTCCATATATGTGTGTTTTACTTAGGCCAAGATGAGCTTGGAGTGGCACTTCCGCACAATTAGACCAGGAGTGCCCCGTTGTGATACCACAGGAACCTATTTCCCCTTTACCCCTGTTCAAAACCATTCGGAGCTACGTACGTACCGCAAAATATCTCGCACTCCACATTCAGCGAGATCTGAAAGGCTGGTCACACTGGACACGCCCAAATACTTATGCCTTCTGTATGATAGTGCCGGACACGAGCATAGCAAGTTATCTAAAGTCTCTTCTTCCTTTTCGTCCATGCAACTTCTACAAAATCATTCGTCTGTAGACCCAGCCTTCTCGCATGTTCGACAAAAAGGCAGGGTCTTGTCAGTTTTGGCAAACGCTTCTCACAGAAGACTCCGGCCCCACCTTGCCGTTTCGAGAAACATAAGTGCACAGGTAAGGCTAAATACAACTGGAATTCGGCATACTTAGGCCAAACAAGACACTCATTTCAGATAAGATACAAAGAACACATCACAAGTACATAAAATCAAGTTTCGTACAACACATAAAAACTGAAAACCATACACTAAATTCAATAAAAATGTAACCATTTTGTACAGAATCAAAAAAGGACTGAAATTAGACAGGTGTCCCAATTTGACTCATGAGTCATGAGACATTTGTATTCTGCACGTATACGAATTACGGCCAAAATTCACACCCTGAAAATATACAAAAAAAAAAACACCCACAATTTACTTCGCGACAAAATCAACACAAAACCCCAATAAAATTTACGACCTCTATAACTTAAAAACAAAGCAGGTACCAAACAGCATCGCCTAGCTACAGTATATAAAGAGCTTCAAAATAGATTATGTAACAGTAGCAGAAAATAAACCGAAGAAGAGATTATTCTCGAAATTGATATTTCTAAAAAAGTTAAAAAATTGGCACAAGAAGTAAGAACTAAAAACTGTAATATAAAATTAAAAATAAAAAGTTATTCATCTAAATATATAAAGTGACAAAAGAATACAAAAAATAAAGTGAAAATCGGCTTGTGAATCTGGTGAAATAAATAATATGGATAGGTGTTATAAACTCAAGTGATTTTGTTATGTGTGTGGAAAATTTACAATTATGAGCAATCGCCGCAAAATAAGTGATGAAACCGCTGATTTATATCGACTATACTTTTCACAAACTGTTATTAGTGGTGTAAATTTGACGCCGTCTTTTGTTTGTACAACATGCATTTTCCATCTGCATAGATGGCAAAACACTGGAGCCGCAATGCCATTTGGTGTCCCGATGATATGGGTCGATCCACAAGGACATGATGCAGTTCAATGTTATGGGTGCATGAATTATATTCTCGGCACAAACAGAAACAAAAGTGGTTCTTTGACATACACTGCAACGAGAAATACACATCTACCGCTGCCGCATTCAGATGAAATGCCTGTTCCGGAAAGATCAAACCCAACCGAGGATTATTTACCAACAACATTTGAATCAGGTGAAACCGGAGAAACATCTGCATCAATATATCAACCATCAAATGTCACTGCGCCATGCAAGCACATTGAAATCTCGCAAAGTCGTTTGGATATTATGGTACGACGCCTGAAACTATCTCAGCGGCAAGCCATTCTTTTGTCAAAGGATTTAAAACAAGTGAACATTTTGGCTCCAAATGTTCGGATATATGGAGCAATAAATCGTCATCGTCATTTTACGAATTTTTTCAAATCAATTGAGAATAATTCACTCGCTTTTTGCACTGATATCCGAGGTTTGGTATCCACAATGCACAATGCATATAATCCTGAAGATTGGCGATTGTTCATCGATTCCTCTAAAAGCAGCTTGAAGGCAGTTCTCCTTCACGTTACCAACTCAAAGAATTCCATTGAACAATCACCAGCCGAATCCGATGAGCACGGCGAGCGTTTTCACCAAGTGACGGCAAGGCTCGAACATTGGTACAGCGGCAAAAAGCTAGATGCACTCTTGGGTGACATTTGTTGGAATTTGCAAGAGGAAGAAGAACCCGAAGACGACACGAACAAATCAGAAAATTAAAATTAAAAGTTAAGAAAAATGTAAATTATTTAGGAAAAAATTGAGAAAAATCACAATAAAATCAACTGAATCAATCTAATTTTCTGTTAAATAGTTTCTATTGTATCTATATATGTCGATGAGGTGTTTATTCGATCAATTTAAATTCAATAAATGGACAAAAAATGATAAAAAACATGTTTTTCGTCGAGACAAATATTTGTCAAAATATACACTCATATTCACGTTGATAGCTCCTGAACCATTAAGAATTTCGTCATGCTTTCTTCAGCAAAGTTGTTGCACAAGCCAAGACCAACAAGTTTGCTGAATATATCAATACCGAAAAACGACATCTACAATCACATTTTTGTATTATTTTATTTTTTTGCGTTTCAAAAAATAAAATAATACAAAAATGTGATTGTAGATGTCGTTTTTCGGCCTTGATATGTTCAGCAAAGTTGTTGGTCTTGGCTTGCGCAACAACTTTTCTGAAGAAAGCATAACGAAAATCTTAATGGTTCAGGAGCTATCAACGTGAATATGAGTGTATATTTTGACAAATATTTGTCTCAGAGGCAAAATATGTCGAAAGCGATATTTCGAAAATTTGGACTAACTTTGAAATGGGACTAGCACCAATGAATTCAGCATAGTCGAATTAGGTTTACCCCCCGGGTGCCCAGCTTGTTGCATTTTTCAACTAGCACAGTGTAATTGGTATTTGATATCTTTGCTAAACCAATGCCTCCTAAACTACAGGCCTCATACACCAAATGATGACGACACGCTATGTCTACATTGTTGTTGCTTTCTCTAGTTATTTTGTTAGTGTAAATATCTTAATATTATTAATGCGCAGAATCAGTTTAGACATAAATTGACGTCATGTGCAAAAAATGAGAGTAGTAAGAGGCCTGTAGTTTAGAAGGCATTGGCTAAACCATTACAAAAATCATCATCTTTTATACCATCCTTTAATCAAACGTTATAAATATTATTTTCTAATTCACAATTGCATATAAACTCATCCATTAATAGAAAATAAATAACAAATTCATCGAAGTAAATGTATTTTAGTATTTAGGCTAAGCGAAACAAAAAGGGACAACAATTTTTTGTTTTTCGATGCACACAAAATGTATTATTGAAATGCATTTTTCAAGTCTCTTCTATATCATCAGAAGCACAAAACTGAAAAACCAAAAAATATCGAGCTTGTGCTTGAGCACAAAACTGCAAAACGACCAAAAACCGTGCTTGTTCTTGGGAAGAATACGTTTTATTTTACTGTGTTCGTTCCGTAAAGAGAGAATATTAATATTTTTTTGTTATCTGTCGTACCAGCGAGATCGTAAAAACGAAAAAAAAATTTTGTTTATTTTTTGATGAACGCGAAATAGATTTAGAAAATAAAAACATTTGGTTTGTAAACGAAAAATGAGAAAAAGCACAACAAAAGAACGACAATTTCGATCTCTGATAAATTCCTTTTCTTTCTTGGGATATTTTATAAAATAGTAAATAAAATGTTGTTTTCCCTTTTTTTTATTGGGGGTTGATTATTTTTACTTGACGCAGGCGTACCTGTTAAACGATGAGTAATTCTTTTGAAAACAAAAAATGAACATTGTTTTTTTTTTTTTTTTTTTTTTTTTTTGGATTTAATTAACTTTATTTACAATAAAATAATATTACAATAAAATTATAATGTCAATTCCCCAATGGATTTACTGTCCTTTAAAGGGAAATTAACATTATAATAAACATATTTCTCATACATGTGTCAGATACATATATGCATTTCCAAGTTATACAATTTACAAAATGTAATTATTTACCAATTCTCTATAATAGATCTTTAATTGTTTCTTGAATTGATGAATATTCATTACGGTTTTCAATGACTCAGGCAATCTGTTGTAAATTTGGGGACCGGAAAATCGGATTGATCTGCGTCCAAATTCGTTTGTAATAGATCCGCATGATATGTTATTAGCAAATCTGGTTCCATATTTATGATTACTATTACTAAATTCTAAATTAGATAAGGTAGAAGAGAGATTTAATGTCCTGTACATATACAATGAAACTTGGTAATCATACAGCGCACCCAACGGCAAAATTCCTTTGGATTCAATTTCATATAAATACAATGATGATACTCGAAAAGGGAGCTTCAAGAAAGCTTTCACACTTTTGTTTTGCATGATTTGAAGAGGTTTTAACCTGCTCCGACTTGCCGTTCCGTAAACAATAATTCCATAAAGAATTCTGGGATGAATAAATGCAAAGTACATCAGTCTCAATACATAACTAGGCACAAAATACGAGAGTTTCCTTACCAATTCTACTAAAGGAGCCATTTTAGTACAAACGGATTTAATGTGTTCACTCCAAGACATGTGCGTATCAAAAGTCACTCCTAAGTACTTGAAATATTCAACTCTATCAACTACAACGTTATTTATATTAAGATATGGCAAATCAATTGGAGTTTTTTGTGATGAATGAAAGACCATAAATTTTGTTTTATTTAAATTCAATGAGATTACATTCGATTTGAAGTATTCCAGTAAGATAATCATATCATGCTCCATGCTATTCTGTATTGTAGAAGGGACTTTAGTTTCATAAAATATTGCAGTATCGTCTGCAAAAATTTGAATTTTGCCAATCAAGGGCAAATTCGAGATGTCATTGATAAATATCAGGAACAGTAATGGTCCCAACACACTGCCTTGAGGAACCCCACATTTAACAGTTAAAATATTACTGCTAATTCCATTAATCATAACATATTGCTGGCGATTAGTTAAGTAACTATTAATCAATTTATAGGCTACACCACGAAATCCATAACCATATAGTTTATCGAGAAGCAGCTTGTGATCAATAGTATCAAAAGCTTTTTTTAGATCTAGAAAGAGGGCTGCAACATACTCCTTTCGATCCAAAGCATTGTAAATCATGTTAGTCATTTCAACAAGAGCCACATCAGTGCCCGCACCTTCTCTAAACCCATACTGATATGCGTAGAAAAAGTTCGATTCATTTAAGAAACTCCTGAATCGCGAATTTATAACTTTTCAATAATTTTATCAAATACAGATAGAGTACAAATAGGTCTATAGTAAGAAATTAGATTTTTCTCACCACTTTTGAAAACTGGGACAACTTTGGCAATTTTTAATTGATTAGGATATTCACCGGTTTGAAAAATTGTATTTATTAACTTCGCAATAATTTCAGTGAAGAAGGTTACATTACGCTTCAGAACCTGATTACGAATGTTGATATAAATAAGCGTAAAGATTTAACTGTTTGTAAACCATATCGCGATTCTAAGTATTCGAGTAAACTAAAACGAGTTACGGATTATGTTAAGCAATTTATGCCACAATCAGTTGAGAATCAAGATAATTTGTATCTCTGTTCAACGTGCTATATAAATATTACCTGCGAACGACGAAAAATAGAACTAGAGTTGTCACCAGTTGCGGGACCATCAACAAGATCTCCTCTAACACCTCAAATAGCCGATAACGATAATAGCAGTGATAGTGAAGAGTGTTATTTAAAAAATGTGTCTGTTTTGGAAAAAATGAATGAAGTGTTACCCTTTCTTGGAAACTCTCTTATATATCCGAGTACGTTAGAAGCCAGACCAGCTTCAATAACACCATCAACATCTTTGGTTCCGGGAATCGTGCCGCTTTTGCATCAGTCAACCAAAGATCAAAGGAAGGTTGCACTATATGATGAATTGATTGGTGATTGGTGAAAAGCTATTCGAGCACTGGAGAAAACCAGTGATAAGATTCAGTTATTTACTATATTGCCAAAATCATTAACCATTCAAGAAATCCAGAATGAGTTCAAGGCAACGCAACATATGGTGCGAACCGCTAAAGATCTACGAGACAAAAATGGTCCACTAAGTCGTCCAGCAGGTAAAATATGAAAGCGAATAAGTGATGAGCTGAAGCAATCAGTATTATCTTATTATACTGATGATGATGCTAGTCGGATAATGTCAGGCAAAAACGATTGATTAATAGTCGATAAAGCTAAAGTTCAAAAGCGGCTAATGATGTGTACATTGAAAGAGTGCTTCAAAGGATATAAGACGATGGATCAGGATGACGAATGAAAAAAAATTGGATTTTCTAAATTTTCACTACTTCGCTCAAAATACTGTGTACAACCAGGTAATAGTGGAACGCACACAGTCTGTGTGTGTACCATACATCAAAATGTAAAATTAATTATTTATGGCACCAAAATAGAAACTATTACCAACGGAAAGATAGCCCACTACCGGGATTGTATTTCAACTATTTTATGTGACGAGCCTATACACCAACATGTTACCTTCTACAATGCGAAAGCTGCCCAGGACTGGATAACTTTAAAGAATATTTGAAAAATTCATTTCGGGAACATGGCTGCGAGGATGCTGAGTAAAAATTTAATCAGTGGGTTTCTACCGATAGTTGCAATCTGGAGACCTTTTCTCAATCGTTGGATGAATTTCTGGATTATTTCATAAATAACCTGACGAATCTGTTACCTCATTGCTTCATTCCACTTCAGCAGCCCAGCTTTCTTAAAAAATAAAAAAATGGCGCTGAAGTCTACGGAGGTGATAGTTTTATGTGATTTGCAGAAAAATATGCATTTATAATGCAAAATGCCACACAAGGATTCCATTGGAATAATAAGCAAGCGACTATTCATCCATTTGTAATTTACCAAAATTTGGAAGGCAAATTACTTCACCACACGTTCATTATAATATCGGATTGTCTTCACCACGATACTGTAGCGGTTCATTTATTCATTGAAAAATTGCTGCAGTTCTTGAAAACTAAAATATCCAGTTTATCTAAAATTTATTATATTACAGATGGCGCAGTCACGCATTATAAAAATAAGAAAAATTTTAAGAACATTTAAAAACACAAAGAGGATTTTGGAGTTGATTGTGAATGGCATACAACAGCTCATGGAAAAGGTCTATGTGATGGAGTAGGAGGTACCATCAAAAGAATGGCATCCAGAGCTAGTCTCACAATGGAATACAGCAGTACAATAACCAATGCAGATGCATTATTTAAATGGGCTAAAACGTTGAAGACAGATATCAAATTTGGATTTTGTTCAGACGCAGAACATAAATCCAAGCAAATCAAACTTGCAACTAGGTTTGAAAATTTAAAAACAGTAAAAGGAACTCACGGTTTCCATGCACTTATTTCAACAGAGGATGGCTATTTGAATTGTAAAAAATGTTCTCATTCTGACGATTATGTTAAATTTAAATTGTAATTTTTAATTTGTAATTTTTTTAATTTTCAATTAAATTTGAATAATAAATATCAATAATTTAACTGAACTATCCTTTTTGTAAACAATTTCAAAACACCGAGAAATATCCACTGAAATACAGTTTTTCTATATAAAAATGAAATACTGCTCTTATTCAAACGCATTTTGCAAGTAAACAAAAAATAACGGCATTCTAGTTTTTTAATATGTTGTAAAATATTGATTGTCGAATTCTATAAAAAAAAAAAAAATTAAAAAAAATAGGTTTTTGAGAAAATTTAAAAAGATCATTTTGGCGGGAAATTTAGAGACGAAGGAATTAAACAGTATACCATTTTTATATTTTAAATCCTTATTAATTTACCTTTAAAATGAGCCCAAAATCATAATTATCGGACTAATAGTTTTCTTTTTATTGACATATATACAACATCATGATTATCGTTTTTCTCAAAATTTGACACCCTATATCTTTAACAACAACAACAACAACAACAAAAAATTAAACTACATATTTCAAATTTTTTTTTCATTCAAGGCTACAAATTCAAAACATAAAAATCATAAAATTAAAACATGACTTAAGCCTCAACCAGTCTGGAATAAGAAAATAAAAAGTACGAATTTTAACGAATTTTAACCAATTGTTTTTCTTTTTTTTGACATTCGAATCAGTGAAAAATAATAATTTTAAGTTACAGCTGTTCGTTTACAAACAGCTGTTTTTTATTGTGAAATGTCTTTTAGAGAAATTTCATATTTGTTCATGTTGTTACATATTTTTATATATTAATTTCGTATTTGAAAATGAACACATACACGAGATGCTTTTACATCACAATGAAAAAAGGAAATAAACTAAACAAAATTAAAATATTATAGTAGTAATATAGCGTTTACACTACGAAGTACGACTATAATATCATACCATTAACAAATTAATTTTTAACAAAATTCACTAAAACACCATTTTTACTTTATCACACATTATTAAAATTAATCACAATATATGAAAAAATATTAAAATAATTTTATTTAATAAATAAAATAGAAAACAAAAAATTGTACACAAAATAAATATGGCTTCCACTTCCCGCATCACAAATTTATCTTCTTTTGCTGTGTATAAAACACAACAACAAATCGTATATTTAAGTATTTCTTATTTTCGAGCGATAAATAGCGCGTACTATTATTTTAATAAGTGACAGCTAAAATTTTACGAAGGGGAAATTCGGCTTCTTACATGAACATTAAGTTTGACTGGGTAATAACATTGAAATGCCATTTATCGCATTGTTATTCTATTATTTTTTTATTTTCTTATTCCTGACTGGTTCCGCTTTTACAAAAATTTGTGATTTCACGTATTTTTCGCCTAATATTTTTTGTTATCTGTCATACCAGCGAGATCATAAAAACGAAAAAAAAAATTTGTTTATTTTTTGATGAACGCGAAATAGATTTAGAAAATAAAAACATTTGGTTTGTAAACGAAAAATGAGAAAAAGAACGACAATTTCGACATCTGGAAATGAGTCAATGATTCTCGTTGGGGTTTCATTTGAATTTTGGCTTGGAAACTTACGAATCTACTAAGAAAATTAAGAGATTTTATCGTTTAGAATTCTCACTATAATTTTTGAATTTTCTGCGCCCGTATATTTTCAGTTTCAGTTTTTTTTTTTAATAGCTGAGGTCATACTGAGATAACAACAACAAATTGGGGAACATGAAGTCTCAGTGTAACCTTAGCTATGAAAAAAACAACCAAAAGTATTGGTTACTTGTGGTAATTTTGAAGATATTAGCGATAGTCTGAAATTTAATTATTTGGTCAAAAAAAAAACAATTATAGTGAACATTCTAAACGATAGTATCCCTTAATTTACTTATCCCGTTTCCAATCCAAAATTCAAATGCAACCCCAACGAGGAGCGCCGATCATTGACTCATTTCAGAACCCTGTTCAAAATACATATTAGAGTTAAAATATAGACCTGACATGCATAATTATTTATTAAGAATTAACCGAGTTCTCTCCAGCTCAAAATCCATTTTAATCGTGTTGAATGGACAGACGCCAGAACTTCATCTAAAATTTATATTTCATTCAAAAATCAATCTGGGTACCCTATTTTATAAGGATTGGTTATGAAATGGCCAAGTTTAGTCCAGCATGAACAGATCTAAAAAATTTGTACAAAACTCACTTTAGAATCTTTACCAAATTTCACCATAATTCGAATTAAGAAATGGCGGAGAAAGATGGAACTTTAGAAAATTTCATATACCGAATTTCTTTACTTCGCAGGTAAACTAATTTGTCATTTTAAGGAACATGTAGCGGCTCAAAACAAACTTTTCACTTCGTGGCATTCCTCGTAGCCAAAATATTTATACACGGCACCGCTTAATTACGAGGGACAGCTCGTTTTGCTCAATAGAGCTATTTCGCCACCTACATTCGTGAATGTTTATCGATAATCGATAGATATCGAGATTCTCGAATGTAGGTGGGGAAATAGCTCTATTCAGCAAAACGAGCTCTCTCTCGCAATTAGCAGCGCGGTGTACACATATTTTTGGTACGGGGAATGCCACGAAGTGAAAAGGTTTTTTTTTGAGCCACTACAGCACTCCCCTCCTGGATCGAAACCCGTAGTGTTTTAAATTAAATGTAACAGTTTGTCTAGAATAGGATGTACTCAAAGAACCTCTCACTCGATCCTCACGTACAAATTCAAAAAATCAACAAAAAATTCACGAAATCCAAAGTATCTGTGTTTAGGTTCGAATTACGATCGTTGATGAAGAATTCACAAAAGTTTTCCTTGACCGAGATTCGAATACCCAATAGGATCATCGGAAGTTGTGAACTCCAATAGGATGTATTACATTGAGCTGTTAACACGGTTTTTAGTTAGCTGTATAGAACTGTTCGATAAGACCATTCGCTTTCGGGATGCATGCAGTTGTCCGAATGCGATGGGAATCTAGGAGCTGCGTGAGCTCGGTGAACAACGTTGATTCAAATTGTGTTTCTTGGTCTGTCGTGATGAAGAGTGGCAAACCATAGCTACAGACAGATATACTCAAGAACATCTTACTTACGGTTTTACGGTCATTTCTAGGATTGGATAAGCTTCTGGCCAACAGGTAATTCGGTCGACTATCATTAAAATATAATGATAGCCATTCGATTGGGGAAGTGGACCAACCAGATTCATGTGGATGTGTTCAAACCTGCATCCTGGTACCTCGAATTTACCAAGTTTTGATTTAGTGTTGCTGTGAACTTTGGACTTTTGGCCTGTGATACAAGGTTTCACCCAAATGATTGTATTAGTATTCATTCTTCACCAGAAGTATTTTGAAACAATACGTTTAAGCGAGGGGAACGAAGGGTTGAATTTTACTTGTAGAAGTCTCACACCTATTTTCCTACTTGTCTCGTAAGTCGATCCATGGCATTGATCGTAGCACAAATATACATACACCGCGCTGACTAATTTCGAGAGATAGCTGATATGCTTACGACCCATTTGCGCTATACACATTCAGAGAACCAACTGAACAATTCATCTTGTGGCTCGACTAAAACTTTGACAAACATTAAATCTTGAAAAAAAGGCATAAGGTTATCAAATAACGTGTAATAACTGTAACTCGATCAACATCTCAATTTAAGCAACAAAAAAAAAATGCAGCATAACATCCGAAATTAACGTTAATTAAAAATAATCATTCCAATTATTAATTGAAAATAAAAACAAATTGGCGATAACACTTGCGATCTACTGGCCTGGATTCAACGTATTTTTGTTTGCCTTCGATAAGAAATATTCTACTTATACCTTTCGTATATAAATCACCATTGCCATGGTATCACTTTAAGTATTGTTTGTAGCAGCGAGCTGAGAACATTAGAGCTACACCATCACATCACGCATTACAATGAAATTCATAATATTTCTCGCCATTTTAATTGCTGGCACTAGTGGTAAGTCTTTGTAAATGAATTGATGTAATTGGGTAGAAATACAACTTGATTGATTTTGCAGCCGCCGAGGATGATCCATGCCCCGCAGAAGTTATTGCTATTCGTGATCGCATCATTGCTCACGTAAATGATGATCAATTCGATTACATGCACATTTATCGTGAATTAGTAAAATTACATAACAATCAAATCACCGAAGAGGAATTTGGGACGTATGTCGAGGGTTTCTGCCCAAAAGTGTTGGATGGTACGAAATTCGGTATCGAGCAATTCCCAACAATATCGGAGGGATGTGTAAACGATCCCAATATGATTGTCCGGAAGAATATGCTGAAGTTCTTTAGTGTTGCATTCGGAAAGTTTTGTAAAGATAACGGCCTTGGATATAAGGATATTGTAAAGAATGAGGGAACAAAATGTTTCCTTGGCAATGATGCGTACAAGGAATGCTTTAAAACGCATAACACGCGTATTTTCGCAGAGGAAAATTTCAAACAGGAAAATATTTGCAAGTAAGACAATATCGGTTGTAGTATCGCGCTGCTTCGTAATTCTAACTTTTTGCTCTTTTTTATTAAATTTTAGCTACGTCAAAGCCCAGATCGATTGTGAAAGTCATTTGGACGGTTGTGACAATCCTAATACAAAATTGTATCAACATGAAATTAATCTCGAACTCAAGGAGCAAATGAACTGTTCGTTTGATTAATTTAAAATTTATACTATTTAGCAAAATATTAGAATTTAATTTTTATAAGATGGCATGAATGTATTAAGGAAAATGATTTAATAATATAAAGTGTTAAGTAAATTACAAGAAGATCATGTTGTTTTAACATTTTTCATTTGTGTAGAGAAGTAGAGATAGTTCTCAAAGGCGGCTTAGTAAGATGGTAATGGCATCGGATTTCCACCGGAGTTTCTCAGGGTTTCGGACGCGTTACTTCAAATTCCAATCATAACTTATTCCAATTGACACTGGGAATCTATTTAATGTATACACTTCGGATTTAATTCTGATACCAATAAGAATTGGTCTACCCGTGTAATCAATATCAATATCAGCCACCGATTTTTTTAGGACTGTCTATTTAGTTCAGTCTACAATGACCTATAAGGAATCGCACTCGTCATTTCCACCAACTTAATATCGCTCCGGCCAGTTGATCCGGCTGACATTATTGGTTAGTCTACAAGCTTATATGTTGCACAACTATTCAAAATGGTTCCGTAAACTACTGCTTTCTTTTTATAAAAAATAACTTAGACGGGATAATACTCATGACTCAGGACCGATTGTACTCACTGATTTTATATGATTCTAGCTGGTTCGATTTCAATGGTCCCGGATAAAAAATCAGATGGTGAACACTAAACGTGATATTTGAACCATTGCTGGTTTTGTTGCTAACATGATACACACTAAATTTCACCAGATTTTTTACTTTCATGGAGCGGCATGTAGCATCAAAGCGGTGGATAGGTTTTAGAAAACAAAGTGAGCGATAGAAATCGTGTAGGTTATAGTCTCCAATTTAAATAGGCCCTTCCAATTATTTTCATATGCCACAAGTTTACAAATTTCTGACGATGTGTATTGCCATTGTCCCTTATTCACGCACCAGTAGTATCCAAGTCACCCATCCAGCAGTCAGGGATAGACAATAGTTAATGAATTACGTTCTACTGGTTAATGCAATTTACGTACAGTCCGATTTTAGCAAAACCATCATTGCATTGACTCGAATCATGAAATAAATTCACGACGCCCGAATACTCTTAATGAGTTTTTGCGCACCGTATGTTCCCATAGTTTTCTTGTATATGTTGATATTTTGGTAGGCGAGTAACATTGTATCCCCTCTAATGTAAGGAATGCCTCCAATGAAGTGATTGCCTGGCATCCCTGTCTTCACGTCAATGCTGTTCGCATCAGACTAGCTTACAATTTTTGAGGTAAAACCAGAGATTTCCGCTTAGGCATACTTGACAATGATTTTGATGTTATGATAATCAGCGAGCCCTGTCTTGCGATTAATATGTTATCCGAAGAGTACTTTCCATCTGACTATGCCGTTCATAGAAAGGACATATATGATTATGACACCAGTTGTAGAGGCGGTGGTGTTTTAATTGTTGTAAAGAATTCAGCCTCAAATGAAGTGATCCCCTGCCATCCCTGCCTTGACGTCATTGCTGTTCGCATCAGACGAGCTTACAATACCTCGATTGTTCCCGTCACCGTTTACATTCTTTACAGATCTGACCGGGATGTCTACAACACGTTTATCAACTATATCGACTCTAATCTCTCTCTCGACGCTTCGGTCGACAGACACTGGGTCTCCTACTACTTCCTCTTCCATTGTATTTGAGCATTTCAAATTTACCGAACAGGAGGTTCTGGATCAACTGCCCCTTCTCGACGTTAGTAAGGGAGCGGGTCACGATGGTCTTTCACGGATCCTATTCAAACCTTGTGCTGTAAGTCTGGCCCCTGCAGTTATCTTCTTGTTTAACGAAAACCTTCGTCGTGGTTTTTTTCCGGATCCCTGAAAAATCTCATGTGGGATCGTCATCCTCTCTGTCTTACCCAAACTGTTTGAGCCCATGGTTTACAGAGTATTGCACTTCCATACCATGTGACTTATTTCTCCTTCTCAACATAAATATTATCCCGGTCGGTCTGCCGTGTCTAACTTGTCCACTTTTTGTGTTCATTTATTTGACAGTCTAAACTCCAAGCAACAGTTTGACTTTGTCTATACCGACTTCGCAAAGGATTTCGATGTGATTGATCACTTTATTCTTATTACCATGTTGGAGAGTCTCGATTTTCATTTCATTTCCATCAACTGGTTGTGTTCTTACCTCTCAGATCGCTGGAAAACCGTTAGGATTCTGGATTGTTTCTCCCCATTATTTCGGGCGCCATCCGGCGTGCCTCAGGGTAGTCATATCGGCCCACTGTTATTTTCATTATTTACTAACGACATTGTAAAATATTTTAGGTTTGCCAACTACCTCCTCTTCGCGGATGACATAAAAATTTTCGTCTTGGTCTCTAGCGTGTTAGACTGCATAATGTTCCAAGATGACTTAAACCACTTTTTCAGATGGTCAATTAACAACATACTCCCTTTAAACGTGAGTAAATGCAAAACTCTTTCTTCGCTTGTTTTTTAACAATATCAACTGTACAACGAAAAACCATTGATCGGGTGGAGTTCATTTCGGATTTTGGCGTGATCTTTGAATCTGATGCTACATTTCGGTCGCCCTCCTACCACTGTCATTCTGAGGGGATTGAGAGTATCCAGAAACAGTTTATTTTATTCTCGCTACGATGTTTACCATCAATGCGTGCTCTGTTACTTTCTTCCGCCTTATTAGAATCGAAGTAATATTTTGAAACTGCAACGTCTAGATAATCGCCGAGATGTAGCTTCCGCGCTGTTTGTGCGTGATATCATTAATTCCCGTGTTTATTGTATCGAATATACTTGCACGTATCAACTTGTACGCTCCTAATCAAGTAGCTCAAGTAACCAACTGGCTACCGTAAATTGAAGGACCTGATGAACGTCAATCGATAGTCTAGCACCGATCAATATAAAATCGTTATACAAACGGCATTGAAATTATTCACAAGGGCTTACTCGGTGGGATCGCCATGTCTGTTGTGATCAATATTAAAGAAAAGTGCAAGGATAATACTCTGGTTTCCGACTAAATTCCACATCCTTTTTAATTGAATTTTTTCTCTTTGTAGCTAGCTGTACACTAATTTTTTCCGGCCACTACATGGCATGGATTTCCGTTTACCTTTCGTGTTTATTTTTGTAGAAAGAGTGTGGTTTTCGAGAAAGAACGTCAATGAATACACGGAATTCCGTGAATATTGCTTATTGGATCCTTTTGTCCAAAATGATTTTTTGTGTCTTTGATATTTGATGGTATGTATGTAGTGTTCTTTTCCACATAATCTAAAATTGTGTACTGTATGTACTTTCGTCCATCGTTTGACACTCGCATCACTCTCTTCAACTCGCATAGTCACCTTATTTCGAAAGAGGAATTCTCATCTCCGTTTTGTGTATCGGCACTTATATTTGCATATTTACGTATACGAGTATATATCAGATGACTCTTGAGTGGGATACTAATCTGAACAAGGAGTTAAATGACGACATATAAAGTATGAGGAATAAAATATGGACACAAAAAAGTAAAAAAAAAAAAAAAATTATTTATTAATCAAACAATTTTGATTTATAATTTATTTAAATCTAATCTTTAATTCGTAGACAAAATTACAGAAAAATTTGCGCCCCATATCGATTGGCTTTCCTGATCCTTCCTGGCACTCTTCATTGCCGCCTGCATTCCTGAAGTATCGATCTTCTTTAAATCTATTTTTATCTTTCTAATCAAACATTCAACAATTTTGGCACGATATCCGACCATTGTCTTCAAATTTGCCAAAAAAAATTCAATTGGCCTTTGTTGTGGAACATTTGGTGGGTTATAGTCTTTAGGGATAAATTCGATTTTGCGTTGACGTAAATCAGATAACGTTGCGTTTGCGTAATGTGAAGATGCCAATTTATCATTTTTATGATATTTATCTATACATTTTTGAAGCACTGGTAATCATTTGTTAGTATATGCTTGAGCATTAACGGCCAAACCACTTTTGAAAAAAACTGGGACGCTGACACCTCCTTTGCTAATAGCCAATCACAACTGTACCTGGAAACTTAGTCCTTTGAATAAACTTCTCCTGTTCTGGTGCTTCGTGATCGGGATACTCGTAGTAGTATTTTCGCTACCATTCATTACCTTCTACAGTGAAATAAGTTTCATCATCCATTACACATTTATAAGCTGAAGAAGGAGCGAAATATGTTTGAGAAAGCACTCTTAATCTAGACTTGATTGTAACTATTTGTTTGGCTGTAGTTGCTGGTGCCGACTTTTTAGGTTTGCGATGTATATTCATACCTTGTAAATATTTCTTGACAGTTTTTGGGTCAACTTGATATTTTTACCCAGCTGTCTGCACGATTTTGCAGTTCGACCCACCGTTTCATCTTTCAATTTCATTCGAACTGTGCTACTTTGAAGTTGACATTTTTTACCAGAACCGGGGTTTCTTTCCACAGGTTATTTATTCAAAAACTGTTTGTTTTATAGATAAACGATTTTTTGAATCCAAAATCCTTGAAGTTCGAAAAATTTCGTTCTTCTGTTTGTCCGGGTTTTCCTTACAGATAAGGAATAGATAAGGCCAGGATCCGTAATTGGTGAGAAATGGATTTCTCATTTCTATTTCTCTCTGTTCGTTAAGGATATTTTGGTTAAGGAATATGGTTTTTCGAATTTCGCAAGAGAATCCATATTCCTTAACAAAAATATATTTACAGAGAGAAATCCGTTTCTCACCAATTACGGATCCCGCCCTGTTCTATTCTCACGTTCGTAACAATATGACTAATACGTCGAGTAATTAAATGTACTTTAATATATTTTGAATTTTGTTACTCAGCCGATGACTAATCACTTGCCTGATATCCTCCACCCCGTTTTATTATTATTAATTTTTCCGTATAAATAACAGATGGTTGGGACGATCAATATATTAATTTTTATTGCCTATTTTTTGTCTCTACTTCTTTTTTTTGCATTTTTTCTACTATATTTAACTAAATTTTTACTTTTACAAATCAGTAGATACTCCTGAGTATGACCGGACAAGTCGAAATCGATCGAGTAGTAAAAGTATTTGGATTCCATTCGAAATAGTGTACCAAAATCTTAGGCCACAGAAGAAAATTTCTTAGTAATTTTTTTGTTGGAAATCGTCACATTCTCGTACTGAGTCTGGCACGAACCTTCTTATGGAGCTATATTTTTTATATTCCAGATGGAACATACTCTACTTCATGAAAGTGGCGAAAGTCTCAGGTAATCCTTGTTAAAACAACCACAGAACAACATTTGTTGGCAAATTTTTTGTTGAAAACGTCTAACGCGGCTTTTACATCAAGAAAACTTTTTGTTTGATAAACATTTTTGCTAACGAAAAACCATATTTTTAGTTGATTTTAATATGAACAAAGATTATTTTTAAAAACTTTGATCTTATTTAAGCTATTAAAAATAAAGAAAAATTTAAAGCCATGCGATTTATGAACTTTTTAGCGAATTTAATATTCCATAAAAACTTCGATAAAGAATTGGCTTATCGAACTCAAAAGTTTATTAAAGAAACGCCAAATCAACAAATAGGTTACGGTTGTCGCTAAAACTAAAATTACTTCTAGCAGGCTATTCCACTTTTAATGTGAGTATATCGAGTAACCCGCGCTTATTAGAATGTATTATAGATTGTCAAAATATTGAAATAGGATGGCGGAGAAATTATATTTATTTAATTTTATTATTTTTCACAGATTTTTAGCAATCAGGTGGTATTGTAATATTTAATCTAACAATTTACGCAATTGTTATTTTAATCTAAGAGTGTTAATTGGTTGGTTTTTTGTTATCTTTCTATTTGAAAAAAAAAATTCTATTTAAATTTAAGTGGATCCTCTTAGTCTAGTCATTAATGTGGCATCCCTCCAGGCGCAAAAATGTATACAACAAAAGAGTCACGTTTACGAACGGTTTACGTACAGTTTTTTTTTAGAACACACACACATTTACACGCTATATATTCATCAAGTCGTCCATTTTTAATTTTGTTTGTGATATAGAAACGACGTCAGTGTGATTTTTTTGGTAATTTTATTTAATATTTTATATTTTTTTAATTCAAAATGTCGAAAAATTATAGAGATGTGCGAAATGAAATTATTAATATATTTAATAATGCAAAAACAAATAATATTTCTGCGAACAATGCTTTTGCATCAAATTTTTTGCCAATACAAAACGTAGAAGTTATGGAGAGTTATAACAACGAGTTTGTTAATGATTTTAGAGATGCCGGCGAATCTGATTTTAGTGATTTTAGTGAATGTGATAGTGAAATTGGAAATTGCGAAACAAATAATATCGAGCAAGATATTTGTGAATGGAGTGTAACTCACAATATTACCAGAGTTAGTTTAAATTCATTATTAAATATTTTGCGGAAATATCACCTAAACTTACCAAAAGATGGCCGATCGTTAAAGAAAACTCCGAGGAAAAATACAAACGTAATACCCATGGGCAGTGGGTCGTATTCTCACGTCGGCTTGGAACATCAAATCAGGCTTTTTTTAAATAAAATCGATTATCCTAATAGTGAAATAATTTAATTATTGATGTGGGGATAGATGGAATTCCTTTAACGAAAAGTTCCAAAAGTCAGTTGTGGCCGATACTTGGAAATATTGTTTCTCATAGAGAAGTGTTTATTATTGGAATTTATCATGGTTACAAAAAGCCATATTCAGCTAATAAATTTTTAGAACCGTTCCTTGAAGAAGTTCAACGCCTGTTAAAACACAATATTATGCACAATAATCGAGTATTTACTCTGAAAATTCGAGCGTTTGTATGCGATGCACCAGCAAAGGCTTTTTTATTAGGTAAGTAAAATTATGATATTATGTATTATATTATTGTAACAGTTTCTAATTATATTAGGTGTAAAAAGCCATTCAGGATACTACGGTTGTCCCAAATGTGTTATAAAAGGAACCTATATGAAACACAAAATTTGTTTTCCGGGATTAAACAATTTATTAAGAACAGATGCTGATTTTCGATTAAAAAAATATACCGATCATCACATTAAATTAAGTAATGCTTTGGATAATCTTCCAATCGGCTGTGTTTCGCAATTTCCGGTCGATTACATGCATTGCGTGTGTTTGGGCGTTATGCGACAATTGCTTAATCTTTTGTTAAAAGATAGAAGAAAAAAATATTCATTAAAAAGAAATGCAATTGAGGCTATAAATAGAAATCTGGAAGTACTTCGAAACTGCGTTCCTGTAGATTTTCAACGCAAACAAAGAACATTTGAAGACCTCGAACATTGGAAAGCTTCGGAATTTAGAACATTTCTTTGTTACACTGGAATCGTAGCTTTTTATAATATTCTAGAGAAAAAATATTATGAACATTTTCTCTTGTTAACGTGCTCCATTAGAATTCTGGCCCAACCAGTAAATTGTATACAAAATAATGAATGTGCTGCGGAAATGCTTAGATCATTTTGTGAAAATTTTTGTATTTTATATGGAAATGAAAATGTTTCATATAATGTACACAATTTATTGCATTTGGCAGCAGATGTAAAAAAGTTCGGCCACATTGATTCTTACAGCGCGTTTAAATTTGAAAATTTTATGCAACAAATAAAAAAATTTGTTCGAAAAGCCTCCCAACCGTTAGAACAAATTAATAATAGGTTAAGCGAAAAAAATCATATTAATGAGAGGTTTCACGAGTATAACTTTAAACCCATTTTTTCATTATCCACTTACTTTCCTAATAATTATTGTTGCATAAATAATAAAATTTTTAAAATAGATGAAATATCTAATGCTGAGTTAAAAGGCAAATTTATTGTTAATCTTAAAAAATTTTTTTGAATACCCAATACCATCCTCCGATTTAGGAATTTTTTGTAGTGAAATTGAAATGTATACCGAAAAAACATTTACATTTGATATACAGAATGTTACAACCAAAATTTTAAATTTAAAATTAAATAATCGTTTTGTGTATATTCCTATGCAACATTTATGAATTTATGATACATACAATTTTTTACAGATAAATGGCAGAATCCCAAGACATGTTTGATTACACCGAGGAAACTGAATTCGGACAAGACTCCGATATAAACTACATCCAATTTTTAAAAATTAATTGTCAAATGAATCCAGCAGCCTCAATTCCTAAGATACCAAATAGTACCAAAGAAAATATTCCATTGAATACGATTACAGCTGTTCATGCTAAACCACATAGCTTAGGAGCCATAAAAAACAAAAATTAAATTCAGCAACACTACCTCCAACATCTTCACAAACAACAACATTGGAACAAAATCATTTTTCAACAACGTCCAATAAATTTATTTATAAACCGTTTAACAATTTCATCAACTCACCACCAAAGTTACCAGCAACACCAACATCATCTATTACCAGTCTTCATTTAACTAAAGCGTCTTCATCATCATTGTTACATCAACCACTTGAAACTGAACCAAACGAAACCACAAGCATTATTAATTTGGATGATCCATCTAACTCAAATTCAAATACAAAATGTAATTGCAGTGATAATTCGAAAGTAGACTTAGTTATTCTCATGAAGTCAATGTTCAGAGAAATTAAACTTTTGAGACGAGAAGTGAAAGAAAACAAATGTAAATGTACATGTTTAATTGAAACCAGAGTTGTGCCATCGGAGAAATTAAAACTGCCTGCTAATAGCATTGATGAATTCAATAAATTGGAAAGTGAAATAAAGCGCGAAGACAAAAAGGAAAAGATGCTGGTATGTTTTCATTTCAAGATACTTTTTACGAATTTTGATAAATGTATAAAATTTATTTTATTAACTCTACAGATTCAAATTCTCAGAACGGTAACAGATGTTACACACGATAAGTACGTTAGGGGTTGCCTCAATAAAATGGTAACGGATGAAGCAGCATCAAGCTTTTCGTGGCACGGTCAAAATAATAACATTCCTATAAAAGCGTTCACCATCATTAATATATTAAAAGGTATGTGTTTAATTCATAACATTTATTTAAATTTTTTAATAATAATAAAATTCAAATTCTGTTGTAAAGGGTGTTTCAACAGGTGCGCTTCAACTTTTTTCCGATAGGGACGGCGAACGACGCCATATTTTTTATTAATCTTTTGTCATTTGGAAACTTCATTAGTATACATTTCATCATGGAACGCTACACACGTGAACAGCGATTGCAAATCGTGCAAATTTTTTATCAAAATAATCGTTCTGTTCCTGCTACTTTAAGAGCATTACGGCCATTTTACGGTCCATTTAACAAGCCAGCTCGTTCGACAATCGACCGTATAGTAGCAAAATTTGAGTCTACGTTTTCGCTACATAATGTTCCGGTGCCCTCGAGAGCAAGAAGTGCTCGAAGTGTTGAGAACATCGCAGCCGCCAGGGCTTCAGTTCAAGAAGACGCGAATATGTCGCTCACACGACGTTCGCAACAATTGGGCCTTTCTGTGACATCATTGTGGCGAATTTTACGTAAAGATCTTGGCCTACATCCGTATAAGATCAAGCTGACACAACAACTAAAGCCGTTTGACCATTTGAAGCGACGCCGATTCGTGAATTGGGCTCAAGAGCAAATCGAAAATGATGCAGATTTTCACCGAAAAATCATCTTCAGCGATGAGGCTCACTTTTGACTAAATGGATTTGTCAACAAGCAAAATATGCGTTACTGGGCAGGCAGCAACCCACACGTGATTCATGAGGCACCGTTGCATCCCGAAAAAGTCAGTTTGGTGCGGATTACATGCCGGCGGAGTCATTGGGCCATATTTTTTCATCGACGATAACGATCGCCACGTTACTGTTAATGGAAATCGATACCGCGATATGATAAACGATTTTTTTGGCCGCAATTGAATGGAATGGACTTGGACGACATGTGGTTTCAACAGAACGGGGCTACATGCCACACAGCACACGATACAATCGCGTTATTGAAGACTAAGTTCGATGAGCGTGTTATTTCAAGAAATGGGCCCGTCCAGTGGACGCCGCGCTCGTGTGATTTGACACCTCTAGATTATTTTCTTTGGGGTTATGTGAAGTCATTGGTCTATGCCAATAAGCCGGCGACGTTGCAAGAGCTCAGAGCCAATATAGATCGTGAAATTGCTGGAATTTCGGCCGATTTATGCGAAAGAGTGGTCGAAAATTGGGTTCAAAGATTGGACTTCGTAAAACGTGCACGCGGTGGTCATGCAAAAGAAATCGAGTTTCATACTTAAATGTATATGTTCAAATTCGTTAATAAAAAAAAAAGTTAGTTCAAAAGTCGAACAGTTTGTGTTTTATTAAAAAAAAAAGTTGAAGCGCTCTTATTGAAAAACCCTTTAGAAGAAACCATGTTAAAATTTAATGAAGTACGTCCGGGCGATGTGGAACAGGTAATTAAAAAATGGTTCCAATATGCAAAGGATCGCCGAAGACGACAACAAAAAAATTAGAACCAGTTTTAAATTTACTTTAGAATTTTACATATTATTTTCTATTTACTATTTTAATAGTTTATGTTATTTTTATATTATGTGATGAATTTTTATTTTAAATAAGGCTGAAATCAAAGTCCTTAAGTAATTAATTGAATTACAAATTTATAAGCTTTAATATTATATATTTTTAATAAAATTATTATATCTAAAATGTAATATTCGATAAAACCGTTTGATAAAACATATGTATCTACATATATATTATGTATAATGTAAATATGTGCATATTAATTAAATATTTTGAAACAAAAATAAAAAAAGTTAATAAAACAATCCGATTTAAATTAAAAGTGTTTTTTTATTTATAACATTATTAGTACGTATTACACCGCACGTAAAAGTTACGCTGAAATAGTACATAAATGTTACTCAAAGGCGGCTCGTAAATGTCACGTTTTAGCGTACACATTACAAACAGTTTTATTTACACCAATACATAGAAAGATCTTCGTAAATTTGTTTTAATTCTCTCATGACAAACGTTTCATTTCCGTCACATAAGTGTACTGTGATAGCGTGACGTTTACGAAGACTTTAGTACTGCAAAGTCCTCGTAAACTGTACGTAAACGTCACGCCGCGCCAGAAGGGATATACAGTTTTCGTGTCTTCTAATCGTGCCTTCTTTCGTGTCGAAGGACGTCGACTGACAGTTTCACAGTATTCACAATGTATAATAGATGTCGCAAGAATCATAAAAAATCTATCAAATATATTTAATGCATGTTCGTTTGATGTAAAAGCCGCGTAAATCAGCCACTACTACATGTTCGCAGACCTCAAAAAAATTATCCAGGTAAAGAAATTTTGGCGAAACAAGCGAATATTTTGGAGCCAAACATAAATCGTTCTACAAAAAAATGCATCGAAAAGTTAAGAGAACCGTTGTAATGAATGTATCACTCTTGAAGATGAATAAAGTCGAATTTTGCAACAAAATGTTTTTTTAATAGTCTCAAGTCTTATTGACCGACACTTTACTTATGATACGTCTTTTCAAAAAACCTTCAAAGAAAAAGAAAAAAAACACCGCCCATAGTGAGAATACCGCAGAGTACAGCAAATTCAAATTGGAAATGATGATGGCCAAGAGTCGCTAGGAGTTCTGATTCGCGGAGAAAGAGAGCAAATGCCAGCTACAACTGAACCTACCGGGGATAGACCCAAGCGTAACGTAAAATACCTGTGAAGCTAGATCTGTAAATTACACGTTAAATTACACGTAATTTACAGATCTAACTTTAGTAAATTAAATGACTTAAGGTTAAGGTACGAGTGGAGGAACGAACCCATAATGAGCCTTTAATTATTTGTATGTCAATTGATCTTGTTTTTCGTTTTAATTTCGGTTCTGGTCTAATTTTCGATTTGGGTAATACTACCTTTAAATTAAATTACCTGCAGCTTGGTCAAGAATGATTAGAGCCTACAATTTTTAATACGATTTCTGTTAGCTTTAAATAATAAGCCTTACGTTGCTTGTTCAACTGATATTCAATTTTCAAACGGGTTAGGCCATTAAGAGCCTAAAATTATTTGTCAGTCGGTTGATGTTGTTTTGCGTTCTAACCTCGGTGTTGATCCGATTTTCCATTTGAGTTCTGCTAGCTTTAAATTAAATTACCTGCAGCTTGGCCAAGAATGAGCAGAGCCTACACATTTTTTACTAGGACACTTGATTAGGCTACAATGAGCCTAAAATTATTTGTATGTCAATTGATCTTGTTGTCCGTTCTAATTTCCGTCTTGCGCTCGATTTTCGACTTGGGTTCTGCTAGATTTAAATTAAATGACCTAAAAGCTTGGCCAATAATGAGTGGGCCTAAAATTTTGTAATCGAGCATTTGATTAGGCTATTATGAGCCTAAAACTATTTGTAAGCCGATTGATCTTGTTTTGCGTTCTAACCTCGCTTTTGGTCCGATTTTCAATTTGTGTTCTGCTAGCTTTAAATTAGATGGCCTAAGGCTTAGTCAAGGTGGAGCCGAAAATATCTTAAGAAAGTATTTTACTAGGCCATCCATAATGAGCCTAAAATTATTTGAATATGCCGATTTCTACTAGTTTTCAATAATATAGTGGAACCTAAAAAAATTAATTGTGGCGTTTGATTAGGCCATACTGAGCCTATAATTATTTGTATGTCAATGGATCTCGGTTTGCGTTGTAATTTCGATTGTGCTCCAATTTTCGAGTTTCACTCTGCTAGCTTTAAATTAAATAAGCTAAGGTTTCGTTAAGAATCCAAAATCATTTTAGAAGGTATTTGATAAGGCCATTATGAGCCTTTAAATATTTGTATGTCGATTAATCTTGTTTTATGTTTTAATTTCGTTTTTCCTCCTATTTTCTGCTGTTTGGGTTCTGCTTGAAATTAAATGACCTTAAGCTTGGTCAAGAACGGGTGGAGCCCAAAACTGTTTAATTTGGTTAGACCATTATGAGCCTAAAATTATTTGTAAATCGGTTGATCTTGTTTTGCGTTCCAACCTCGATGTTGACCCGATTTTCTATTTGAGTTCTGCTAGCTTTAATTTAAATTGCCTAAGACTTGGTCAAGAATAAGCAAAGCCTACAAGTTTTTTACTACGGCACTTGATTAGGTCACAAAGAGTCTAAAATTATTTGTATAAAAATTCATATTTTTTCCGTTCTAATTTCCGTTTTGGAGCCGATTTTCGATTTGGGTTCAGTTAGCTTAAATGACCTAAATGACCTTTAAATGACCTAAAGCTTGTCAAGAATGAGTTTAGTCTAAAATTTTGTGATAGAACATTTGATTAGGCTATTATGAACCTAAAATTATTTGTAAGTCGATTGATCTTCTTTTGTGTTCTAATTTCTTGGTCCGAATTTCGATTTGGGTTCTGCTAACTTTCCATAAAATAACCTAAGGTTTGGTCAAGAACGAGTGGAGCCCAAAACTTTTAAGAAGGTATTTGATGAGGCTATTATGAGCCTTTAGTTATTTGTATGTCGATTAATCTTGTTTTGTGGTCTAATTTCGTTTTTGGTCATATTTTCGTTTTGGGATTTGGGTTTGGTCAAGAACGAGTGGAGCCCAGAATTTGTAATGGGGTATTTGACTAGACTATAATGAGCCTTTAATTATTTGTAAGTCAATAGATCTTGGTTTGAGTTCTAATTTCGGTTATGGTCCGAATTTCGATTTGGGATCTGCTAACTTGAAATTAAACGATCTTAAGCTTGGTCAAGAACGAATGGAGCCCAAAAATTTTAAATGGTACTTTTAGTTAGGCTATTATGAGCCTAAAATTGATTGACCTTGTTTTGCGTTCTAAATTCGGTTTTGATCCGATTTTTTGTTTCGGTTCTGCTAGCTTAAAATTAAATTACCTTATGGGCAAGAACGAGTGGAGCCCCAAAATTTTTAATGATTAGGCCATTAGAGCTTAAAATTATTTGTATGTCGATTGATCTTGTTTTGCATTTTAATTTCGGTTTTGGTTCGACTTTCGATTTGGCTTCTGATAGACCAAAAAAAATTAATGGGGATTTAGTTCTGCTAACTTTTTCTAAAGCGAGCAGTATCCATCGTTTTAGTTGGCAGGGCTGGACCCCAACATTTCTTTAATATAGCATTTAATACGCCTATTATTAGCCTATAATTATCCATAGTATCTTGAAGTGTTCTGCTGGTTTTAGGGACGTCTATATTGATCGTTTTGAAATACCTAACGACAACGTAAAGATAATAGTTGAGTACTTGTTAAATTCTTCACGTAGTAACAATACCTAAAGACAATGATTAGGTGAATTAAAAATTTGGCGATTCTCTGGTTTCGAAATTATTCTTTGTGTTATAATCGCCGTTTAATCAGACAACAGATATAATTTTTTTTTTTTTTATAATTTTATTATGTTAGTAATTCTAATTATGTAATATACATAAAATATATATTACATGAATTTATTCAAATGCCTTAAAATAAAATTTTATATATGATTGTGTTGTGAACAAACTATCAAAAAATAAAATCAATCCTTTATTGATATTCATATTGTATGTTATAATTTAATAAACGTTATTTAATTACTAAAATTAATTAATTCATCCGTTAAAAATTAGTAAATTTTAAAATAATTTAATTTCACAATTTGTTTGTGTTTTTAAAAAAGCACCATTTTAAAAAATGTTTACGATTTTTTTTATAATTAATAAATAAAAATTAATTAATTATCGAGACAATATAAATAGTTGAGAAAAATCATAGATATTTTGTAAGTAATTAGTGCTTCTCGATTAATCATATATAAAAATAAAATAGTATAGTAATAACGAGTATATATTATATTTTTGTGTAACATATGTATATGTTTGTATAGGAACAGGAAGGGAAATCCTAGAAAAGGAAATTTTAATGAACTTAGAGAAAGATTGTCTCAACTGTTTTTATATTTTGTTACGTATTTATTGCATTTATGAGAAGCTAATTGTACAAAAACGCCCGTGAGGTCACCCGATAAATTCGGAGGTAAAATAATTTTGAAGAACTTGAAATATTTAAGTTTAAAGAAAATTGCACTGTCTGCCTCAAAACTCCCGCTCTAAATGTGGTGTAGGAGAACCATTATCAAGATGTGTCGACAGGTAACGGAAAATGTTCGACCATGCATTTTATAATTTCCAATTTAAATGAATCAAAGCACACGTTGCGAATATTGTTATTATTGCGAAAATTAGTGAATATTATTATAAAAATTAATTTTCAATTATGAAAGCTTTCAGTGTAAACATGCAAGGCTAATCACAAACATTTTAGTCAGTGACTGTGGTGATTACATGGGGAAGTGTAAAAGGGGTCAAAAGGCAGAAGAATACAAAGAAATGATGGGTCAAGACAGGATTAAGACGGGGTAAAGACGGATCGAAGATGAGTTAAAAATCCTGCCTACTCATTTTCTTTTTTTTGTTTTAATTGTAACGCTAATTTAATTCAACAGTGACACAATTAAAATCTCACTCATTTTGCAGATATTCAACTCAATTCGCTATAGAGATGAACATTATATGTAGGAGTTTGAAACTGGTTTAAGAAATTTTGCAAAATAATAATTTCTAAAAATTAAGATCCGATTGAGGAATAGCTAACTCTTGGTACTACTAATAAGGGTACGTACCAATAGTCGGGAAAATCACTTACTACGATAAAAATCTTTTTTAGTACAGAGTTTTCGATCAGTTTGCCATACAGTTTTTGAAAAACAAATGAATTTTATCGAAAAATTTGTTTAAATTTGACATTCACCTGGTTATTGATTGGTACACAGTATAAGTGTAATTTTTATACTTTTAAAAAAATCCGTTTTTACAAAAAATTATAATTGATATTTTCAAATCGCTTTACTGAAAAGTTATAGTTTTTGATTGTTCGAGTTGCAGCAAATGAGCGTTAACATATTTGGAGAAGAATCCTATAGTTATTTGATGGGGAAGACGGAATAATGTGAAGAAAATGTAGGTCAATACTTGTTTAATACAAGGAAAATATTAAGCATTTAAGGTAAAATTTTCAGTTTATATAGGGAATACTATTGTTGTTAGATGACAGAGTATAAAATAGGCGGAGACGATAGAAAGGTAGAAGGAAATGGTGGGTTACACGCGTTTAAGACAAGGTTAAGATAAGGTTAAGACAGATCAAAATGGAGATGAATAATAGTCAAAAAGACAAGAAGAAGTAAAAAAGACACAAAGCTGAGTAGAATAGGTGTTCGGGCTATCTTTAAAAATCTTAATTTTGAATGCCCATTTCTTTCTAATTGTACAGTAGCGTCCCCGCAGTTTTCACAGATACATTTAAGTCAGTGCTATTAAATATTTGTGTAATATTCAAGGAAAGGAATCCTATTGGCAACAGCTCTGGGATAAAACAATTAGGATATGGTTAAGATGGACTAAAGGCTAGTTAAAATAAGTCGAATTATTTTCAAAATCATTTTTTGCATCCCATGCCACAATAAATGATACGGTGCAATCCGAGCAAACATACACGACCAAACTAATTATTTCTCTCGCAAATGAAGCTCACAGGCATAGAGACAAATAACATACACAGAGGTAAAGCTGCATACAAAATGTTGAAGCAGCTTTAATTTATTGTATCCCCATAATTGAACCTGATTTTACGAAATTACTAGACCTAGAATTTTCAGCTCTTCCAATATACGTTTGGTGTTACTCTGACTACATTTTAGTTTTGTTTCTATTTTTATCGTTTGGATTATTACTGTAATATTACATTTTGTGGACTTAAATCTTTACTTCTCTCGTTATAATTATTTTTTCTTGAAGTTTTCGAAGAAAATTTAAATTTCTTTCAGACAGAAACGGCGAACATTCTAAAACATTTTTCGAAATACACAACAAATGAGATTTTTATTTTTCTAACCCATCCAGAGTAAGTTCCTTTGCGTGCCTAGATAATACTAGGCTAATTACAATTAACACATTTTAGTCAGTTAGGGGCGGATAATGCTATTGATATTAGACGTTGGAGTATGAAAGTGGCAGAAAGACAGAGAGCTGCGAAAAAATTAAGACAGGGTAAAGATGAACTAAAAACGAGAGAGAATATAAAAAAGCATGAAACTGAAAACAGGATAATATGAAGAGAAATGATTGGTTGATACAGGAAACATACAAAGTTACAACAAGATAAGGTTGGTAGATTGGTGTAACTACAAATTGAGGGGTCCGAAACCAATTTCTAACAAAGACATTTTAGATTTAGTTAGTAACTATTAAGCATCATTTTTGTAAAATTTCAAATTCTTGGGAATCTTATTGTTATTAGATGACGGAGTATAGAAGGGTAGAAAGCGAAAAAGTACGATGAAATTAAGAATTAAGACGGAGATAAGACAAGATTACATAGTTGTGTGACAACAAAAATGCATTTTAGGTGTTTGGGCTGTATTTAAAACCGTCGATTTGTGGCACATTCTTCTCATTTTTACTTTTTTACAGTGGCGTTCCAATTATTTTCAAACCGACACTTTTTGAACACTAACTAATACGGATTTTTGAAAAATGCAGAGGGACCTTATTAGTGTTTGCTATGGAAGAACATAAAAAAGAAGACAGAATGATGCGAAAAAATGAGTCAACGCATAAACGTATTTAAAATAAAATCGAAGGGAAAACACAGTTAAATTGATGACAAATATGGATTTTAGGTGTTCGGACTATCTTTAAAATCCTTACTTGACTACATATTTGCTCTCTAATTTTCCCGTCGTTCACAGTGGCTTAACTACAAATGGCGGCACACAAAAAAATTCTATTATAAACATTTCAGTCCGTAACTACCGTCACTAAATATTTTTTTTTCAAGCAGAACATAAAGTAGCTATTTTAAACGTTCCATTATTCAGTTGTCTACAAATTAACAGAACAACGTTTAATTAGATTAGCAGAAGAAGAAATCTCCCATCTGATCCAACTATTAATAATTTAGTGCAAAAATATGAGTCCACTGGTTCAATAGAAACATACTAACCGCAAAACATACGAACCGTAACACGTGGGCGTTTAGGTCGTTCAACCGAAAATATTGCTACAGTGAGAGAAAGTGTTGCAGAGAACGCTGTTAATACTGGTAACGCAGTTACTCTCAATGTTGTTTGCAACAAAGACGTGGTAACAATTTTTTTTATGGCCAATATTTAACAATATGAATATTAACGACTTGGGTTTTAATAGAACAGTCGGTTTATTGAGAAACAGATTTGATGGGAGATCGATTAATTTCACGAATTTCGTGGATGTTAGTTGGCCACCCCAAACTAACCTTGAGAAAAATCCACAATCAATCGAAGATCTCAAAACCAATATCGAACGCGTCATTCGTGAGATAGAGCCCCAATTATGTAGAAATATGTTCAAACATTTCGACCAAATGATCAACTTCAACAAACGTTTTTGTGGTAGACATTTGCCAGATATTTTTTCATCCATAAGCAAAACGTTTAATTTCAAATTTAAAAAAAAGGTCTTATTGAAAGAGCCTGTGTAAGCATTTACGTAAATTGGAGAGAACCCTATTGTTATTAGGTGTGAAAGAATTAAAGTTGTTGGAAGGCAGAAAGAAGTTATGTAATGATGGGTCAAAGACGAGGCGAAGACGAACCAAATACAAGATAATGGAAGGGAGAACACATAGCTGTGCGGATAGTAAAATGTTTATTGTGCCCTCGGTTTGCCATTAATTAGGTTAGTTTAGAGGGACGGTCCCGAAGGATTGCCATATAAAGTGTCTATGTTTTAAGCTATGCCACTATAAATACGCTATCATTCATTCGAAATCACTCTTTCACTTACTCGTATACAAACAATTACAGCCGCCACAATGTCAGCCGATCGTAGATAGACAAGATGGACCAATGGACGGTCATAGTGGTGTTTATTCAATCACCTTTCATAATCAGATGAACAATTTCCATTTTTACATCCTGCCTGTGTTGTGTGTTCGAAATGCTAGCACCTCCCGGACCAAAAGCCGAAGCTTGCAATGACATTTTCTCATAAGGTTTCACGTCTTTCATCGTGATTTAACCAAAAATTGTTTGTTGCAAAAATTTTAAAACACAAATAGTTTGTAGGTAGTAATAGCATATTGGTAAAATTTAAAAGTCATTGTGAGAAACTTTATTGTTATTTTGTGTGGGAGTATAAGACAGTGGACCAAAAAATGAAAGAAAGTTCAGAAGAATTAAATGGGTCAAGGCGGTATTAAGATAAGGTTAAGACAAGGTAAGGAGAACATGAAGACGAGACAAACATTCTTACCTCTAAAGTTCCTAATTGCTACATATTCTCTTCGATTTTCAAGTCATTCTTAACAAAAAATTATTCAACACACAAAAATATTCAAGGAACCAAGGAACCCTCAAAGCTCCGTTAGATAGAAGTTCATATGTAAATGATATATGAAATTGGCCAATTAATTGTTGAGCTTACATAATCGGGTTACTCTGAGGATTAATGATTGAGTATTCCTTTGAATCCCACGGCCAATGAAAAGGTCTACTGCTGCTGAATAAAACACGCTGGCTTGTCGGGGGGTGATCTCGTTTTCATTCCATTTCAAAATGACTAATTATGCTGTTCTCAAGGGGTCACCCAAATTTATACTAACCCAAGCTACAGTTGCGTTACTGTGCCCCTCCAGGGGGCCATGTCACACGACTTCAGTTAGCCCTTGTTTTAGTCACTATATATTGTTAGATCAAAAACTGTATTGGAATTATCTAAGGGAGTTTCTATACTAAGTTGAAACCACTCAAACCGCCTCTCCCAACCGCTAATATAATAAAGCACTCAAGAACTAAGTTCATTGCCATCATTTGTTTCATCTACTTGTCAGAAGCTGGATACCTAAAACTAAGAACTAAGAACTTTATGAGTGAACTTAATCGGAGATTAATTAAGATTTATTTTACGAGGTTCCTAATGCGACCACTTTATTGGAGAGAATGATAACTGCTTTCATTTTATTGGCATTTACCCCCGCTGCCGAGGTAAGTCGTTCCTGTTTTATTAACGGTCCTTTGAACGTAGGTCGGCTCGGTCTCTGCTTTGGTTCAAGTAAATGCCGTTTGGTAAAACTTCACTTTCCGCCAAGAGGCAATTTTAGTAAAAATAAAAAAAAACAGGCAATAGAAAGTAGATAGCATTAAACTCCAGGTTGTTGAAATTATCAATAGTTCAACGAGCTAGCGAATTTCGGGTATAAAAATTTTTTTCGCCTAATTTCGGACTGTAGGAACTGGGATTCCAACATGAGTTTAAATCTGGTTTTTCGAATTTGGCCATACCGAATGGAACTCTATTAATCAATCTATAATCAAATTTATTTTATATGATACGAGTAGCATTACGCTTCTAACACGAATTTTAAGCACTTAAAGGATATTGAACGGTTTTTTTGCTTTTATTTGTAATTCGTTTTGATTGAGAACCCAATATGAAATTTGAATGAAATACTGAAATTTATAACAATGTTGAATAGAACTCGAATGTATCTTGCCCGATTATGACTAAATAAAATGTGTATGATTATGAACAAACACCATAAGGTTCGGATTATGAGTGATTCTAACGTAAATTTCGATCACTGCGATAATGGTAGGCCATTACAATTTTGACGCTGTAGCGTACAACACGTACATAACACTTATATTATATATATATTTCACTTTAAAATATCATAAAATATAAAGTTAAAAAACATAAATTACAACTTTCAAATAAGCGATATATTGCAATACCTTTAATGCCGCTTGACCAAGCAAAAGAACATTGTTATCAACACCACAGAGCATCCGTACGGCAAATCTCGGAACAAAGGATCAAAACTTGGAAAATTTTAAATATTTCGGGTAATTATAACAAAGCACTAATCAGACCTGGATTGTAGATTACTATCTACTTTTGAAAGAAAGATCATTCGACCTATTTATAACCCCGTTAAGGTGACGAACAACGAGTACCAGATTCGAATTAATCACGAAATAAAGTGTCTCCTTGGAGACTGCGATATTATCGGATTCCGTAAATCGAACCGAGTTGTGGCTGGCCCACGTAGATCCCCATCAGAACGAATGGTAGGAAAAGCATTCCATCACCAACCATTCGGCGTACGCCGTAGAGGAAGCCCTAGACTACACTAGCGAGGACCACCATGACAGCAGCAAAATGGGATGTGTAAGCTAGAGAGAGAGGGAGATATTGTAATAATTATTCTAATTAGGTAATAAGTAATGGTTCCGATCATCTTTCGCTTATTTTCAATCAAATTTTAACTACATCAATGAAATTAGGCTCATCTAGCCAATTTATACCTTGAAAAGTGAAAAAGCCATTCCAAAGTGTATTATGAGAAAATGTACATGTAACACACGACACATTAAAAACAGCCAGTCACAACGTTTTCCCAGTCATCATCGGGACCGCTAATAACAGAGGAAGCGTTCTACTTACTACACTAATCTCGGTGACCTCGTATGATAATATCCCATGTAAATAATTATAATCAACCACCTTTCCAAATTAATAATCTTCTGTTCTGATCATGAGATAGTTTGGATAAATGTTATATGGTATTTGTAGCTGAGAACACGGCGTTGACACTATGTGTTTGAAGCTTTGAAATTTTAAGTAGTAAGGGGTAGGTTCTAAACGGCTAACTAGCCAGACACATGGACGCGACAAATAGCGGCGTCAAAATACAAGAAATACTTTCTCAGTTAAGCATAGTGGTGTGGTTGCTTGGTTGGCGACAAATAAAAATGTTTCTATTTTTTGAGGCGATGAGTGGTATTTATAATCCAGTAATAAGATCCAATTGGCTTATTAGTCGAAGACGATCAATTAGTTCACATAAAAAATAAGTAATCACTAAAGTTAATATGGAACACACTTAAAGAATATCACGAAAAAATACGCTGACGAATAAAGTATATTTGATGCAAATGATTTGTACTTTGAGAGGAGACGCATTATCCGAAAAGTGGAGTGTGTCTATGTTACTGAGTAGTTTGCCGAATGAATACGATTCGTTAATCACTGCTTTGGAATCTCGAAAGGAGGGTGAATTTACATTTGCGTTGGTGCAATAAATGGTCGTATGTGAAAGATAATTGCTCTAGGGTTATGATTCGAATGATAAAATTTTATCATTTTTCTCGCAGGCAAACCGTTGCTATTTTAGTAAAAAGATTGGACATCAAAAGCGAAGTTTTACTAAATACAAGCAATGGATGGCAAAGCACACCATCCAAAGGGAGAGTTAATAAATTGTCTATCAGGAAAAGATGGGTCAAAAAAAAAATCGATTCAGTGAAACTTGTAAAGGAAGCGACGACAATCCAAACAGGAAAACAATTTTTTGTTTTTACTTAGTAAATTACAAGTTGATGTGTGGTTATTAGTCTCAGATGCTACACGTCATGTGTGAAACAATAAGAATTTGTTTGATACACTGGATGAATAGTATCGAGCAGACTCCATTGGACTTAATTTCATAGCGACGTTTACGGTTTATCAACAATTACACTGATTGGAACTAATTGTTTGGTTACGTTCATCGACAATTTTTTACGGTTCGCAACTATTTGCTTACTTCGGCGTAAACCAGAAGCTGAAATCAATTTAACGAAATTTGTGGAATTCGTTAAAACGAAATTTGACCGTAAGACAAATTATTCGATATGATCGCGGCCGTGAATTGGGAGAAACGTTGAAGAATTCTTAAATTCGCAAGGAATTCAAGTTCAACTAACAGCAGGTTATTCACCACAGCAAAATAGGGTTGCCGAAATAAAAAACAGAACGTTGGTTGGAATGGAGAAACAATAGCAATAGCCAATTTGAAATAGAATCAAACCAGATATGAAAGATTTTCATAAATTGTGATCTAAATGCTTCGCACCTCGAGAGAGACAAACTGGTAACATAGCAATTAAAATTTTTCTCGGATATGATACCAACTCTAATGCTGAGTATCTCACGTCGAACTAAATCGATGATTAGTTAGTTCACACCAATCGTTCAAAGATGGCACAAAACAAAACACATCTGATGTTTAATTAAAATCTGATATATAAACTTAAATTTAACATTCTACAAAACATTTCTAATCGATAATTGATAAATCGGAACTAAGTTTTCAGTTTAGATCGAAATATCGGGTAGATTTTGGTTTATAAATATTAGAGACATCTAACAATTAGTGGGTGAACTAACGATCAATTTAGTTAGTCGGAAATTTAGACAAAAAAATCGGCATCAGGCACACAGCATAAGGCATTTCATTGCTATAATTCATTAACGAAAAATGTGATTAACAGTCGTGTTGTGAAATTTAGTATCGAATCACATAAAGTAAATAGCGACGAGAAAGACTACGATGTTGATCATGAATATATTGTTGATTTGAATGCGAGTTCCACTTCCAGTTAAGGAAATAAAGGCGATTCGAATTCAGCTGATGGAGGTCAAATTTAGAAGGAAAACTTGCAACAAAATCAGGAGTTGCATGTTTCTTAACGGTCAACCAAAGCGGAAAAACCAAAATTTTTGTTACAAAAGAAGTTTTCGAATGCTTGATGGTTTCGAAACATCAAGCTACAACGAGGCAATATTATGTAAATAAAAGGAATTGTGATTAAAAACTATGAAGGATGAAATGGATTCAATGAAGAACAATAAAACACGGGAATTATGTGATTTACCTTATGATCGCCAAGCCATAGTTTGCGTAGAGGTATCCAAAATCAAATGTGATGGGAGCCTAAAACAATATAAAGCTCATGTTGTCAGACAAACTACATTTCGACTGCTATCGTTAGCTGAGAAATACAAAATGTAAATCATTTCGAAATAAAAACAGCCTTCCTCTATGGTCAGTTAACTGAAACAATTTACATGAAGCAACCTTTAGATTTTGGGAATATATTATCGCAACTACGTTTGTTGAATAAAACTATTTATGGCTTGAAACAAGCCGCTAGATCGTTGAATAAAACTATTCGTAAATATTAGTTGATTTTAGTTACATTCTTATTTATATCGCAATCTACTTGTGGCTTTGCAAAATCATTCAACAAATTTCATACGTGAAAACTATTTTAAAGGCTCGTTTTGAAATGCATTTGGACCAATAAAGAATATTTTGGCATGAAAGTAATTCACGATACGGATAAAAATTTTGAGGTATGTCAGCAAGCTACATAAAGTTGCATCTACTTTTAGTTTACAAGATGCAAATCTTGTTACACTGTTGCAAGTTGGATAAACTATCGAAATCAAAACATTGAAGAAGAGCTATTGCCTGATAACACAAATTATCAACATTTTATTGGGCATTTGTTATATTTGTCAGTAAATACACGACCCGACATCTCAGCAAGTGTAAGCATCTTGGCTGAAAAAGATATCATCTCCAACTCAATACGATTGGGACGAAGTGAAATATGTCGTTGAATATATGGTTGGTACACCAAACATCAGGAATAAGCAAGGTAAGCAGGAATTAACAGAATATGTCTGGAATGGTGGTGTTATATTCAGTCATCAACAGAAGCGGAGTTTGTTAGGTTATGATCATCTGCTAATCTTCAACATCCTACACAAACTCCTTCAGTTTGCCGAACCCATATTCACGTTTTGATACATGAATTTATTTGCGCAATGCACCTTTCGTGACATCGAGTGCTGACTTGAAGGGTTGCATCTTATTAAAGCTGTTAAATTCAAAGATATGACATTGTGTCCTTACTGAATTAAATTACTCAATATTTGCTATAGGGCTACTTTCTACGAATGATTAATCTATGATATAGAGAAGCAAACAATTAGGTATTAACAAGGTTTCTGAAAATGGTGTGGTCACCGTAACCTCAAAGATATTTCGAGGTCATGTGCTGTACGCCATTTTTTGGAAGCACTACTCCATTGCCACGATTAATTCTCGAAATTGATTCAACAAAAATCAAATTTACACCTTCCAGACTCCCAGCATGACATTAGACGAGGGCTATGAATTAGTATGTAAGATATTAGCTCAGGACTTGCATAATTTACTTTTAATTCCATTGACATTATGTTACCTTTCTTCAGCGAGCATAGATCAAACAAGTTGCTTCAGAATTGTGAGTTTCAATAAAATACATATGTGATAAATTTATAGGAAGCCCACCCGGCAAAATTATTAATTTTTTCTCATTCCCGATTCGTTGTAAATTTCTTTTAACTGAGAATTATTTTTCGTAACAGAGAGCGAACGAGAGTAAGCAATGTTTTCTTTAATATAAAGTTCAGTGACCGACGCGGACGAATTATTTGTTCCCGAAGTTGCTAGATCCTATAGAGATTTACAACTAAAGGTTACTTTTCTTCTTTCAATTACTGAAAATTGGTGTTGTCTAAAGGAAATTTGGCCTAATTTCCAGGTCGAATTTTCTTAGGTCGTATAGTGTGAAAATAGCAAGAAAATCCGGCCTAAAACAAAATGTATAAATTTTAAGCAGTTTTTAATTTTATTTCCCTAGATTCAATTTCATGACGCCGGTGGTGTGGAGTGTCTAATCACTCCCTAGTTTTGGACAGACAAGCTGAAAATGAGAACGCCAATAATTTTACTAATCTCACAAACATCACTCGTTGAAATCCCTTTAAGCTCATCCTAATCTTATCAAATTTTACATAGGATCCTGATCCTTGAACGGCAAAAAATAATAACATAAACACCATAAAACTAACGAGAAAACACGATATATCAGATCTGCCTCCGTGTTTTGATGACATGCAATTTTTAAATTTCTTATCTCAATTTTTAATAACATCTAATTTTAACTAGTAAATCGAAATTTGTAGTTGAATTTTAGCAAATTTATTGATTCAGAATATCGTGAGATTAGTTCATTGTTCGTGTTCATTTGTTGGGTCTGGTTTAATTGGGATTTATTTTGCAATGTAGAAAAGCTATTAGTTATAATCTTGTACCTGACATGCCTCAGATAAACTTGAATAATTTAGTAATCATTAAGTAAATATTTATGTTTCGATTATTGAAGCTACAACAGTTTTGAAGCGGGAAACGAAAATTTAAATAAAAAATGGAAAACAATGTGTCTTAAAGCGTTCAATTAATTTTCATGCTCTTCAATTTTAACAAATCACTTTTCAAAATCGAAATCGAATGAAAAACTTTTGTAGCATACTTCAATTAGAATATCAAGGTTTTTTTACGCAACCGATTTTTGGTGACAGGAGTTTTGTGCAGATTTCCAACTGTTTCCTGGACGAGATATTTTTAGATTTTTTTGAGCATTTGGTTTCAACTTTAACTGTTGATTAAAATTAAAAATTCTAATATTTATTAATAAGGAAAAGTAATAGAAATATGAGTGATTAGTAGTAAACAGTTAGATTTGTTTTAATCGGATATTTAACGAAAATCATATCCAATAGATATACCGCCGAACTTACCCACCCCACCTCCAATCAGACTTCACAAACATCTGTTTTTACTTTTAATTTAATGCTATTTGTTTTAATTATTATCATATAATTTATTTAAAATTATTTTCTTTTAATTATTTTTAATTGTTTTTCATTACTTTATTCATAAATTTGTTTTTTTTTTTAATTATAAAAATAAATAAATCTTTTTTTATATTATTATTTTTTTAATTAAATTTTTCAATTGTTTTTGTATTTAAATATATATAATTTATGTGTAAGACAATAATGCCAAAAAAACATAACAAAAAATATAAGAGAAAAAATAATTAAATAAAACAAAAACTTGTATAATTAATAATAATGATTTTCAATAATAACATAATACAGTAAAACCTCCGTATGTTGGACACTCAAGGGACTAAAACTTCTGTCCGACATATGGAGTTGTCCAAGTTACAGAATAAATTTCAAAAATTATGTTTTAAATAAAATGTACACAATTTGAGTAATAAAATTCATTTTATACATACGTAAAAAAATTAAATATGTACCTACGTATATACAGTATCTTTCAAGTCTAATTCACCAGTATTTAATAATATGAAATTATACATATTTTAATACATAGCTATACATGTAATAAAAATTGCACAAAACTAAAGCTACTCAATCAGTTTTGTTAAAATAATCAGAAATTTTACTTTGATTCTTTTGTTTATTAAGGACAAAGTCATTGATGTGTTGCTCTATTTCCAAGACATGTTTGTAAATTTCTGGCAAGTTGCTTAGAGCAAAACTTTTCAAAACACGTCCACTATATCTTGTTCTGGCTCTGGATCTTCATCTTCGTCGAGTTCCTTTTCGTTTTCCAATATAGAATTTAAGATATCAATTTTGTTCGGCTGACAACATACATACTCTGCAAACTCTTGAAATGGGCAATAATGGGTTATGAAGTAGTGGAGGAAGTTCGACTAACTCATCTGAAGCTGGTTGAATTGAAAATTCAGTTTATGGAAACATTTGATTATGCAATCGGTTGAAACCTGTTTCCATGAAATATCCACCCAAGACATAGCATCGAGAACGTTAATCTTGTTATATAAATTAAAACAAACCACAAACTTATACATATTCGTATGTGTTACATACACTGTACAATACATTTGTAAAAAATGTAATTTGAGAAAAATAATTTCTGTTGTGTCCAATATATAGAGTAAAAATATAAAAAAAATTTGTGAAATGTTCAAAAAAAATTGTCCAACATACAAGATATAAAGGTTGTCCAATATATAGAGATAAATCTGACATTTTTATCCAAAGTTCCATACATTTTTGAAGGGACTTGACTTTTTGTCCAAGATATAGAAATGTCCAAGTTATAGAGGTGTCCAACATTAGAGGTTTTACTGTATATATTTATATAAATTTGTTTATGTGTTGAGTATGTGTGTATGTATATGAGCATAAAAAATAATATTAAATATAATCATAACAGTGAAGAAATTATTTGTTATTTAAAATTATTAAAATTTATTTTAAAAAAATACTTTTCTTTTTAAATATTAAACTAAAAAAAAGTTATAAATTGTTATGTATTTTAAATAATTAATTTTGTTTTGTATCAAATCTAATTGATGAAATTATTAATAGTTTTTTATATTTAATATTGTTTTTTTTATATTTTGTGCAAATTTTCTTTTTTTTTTTTTGTTTGTATAGTTTTGCACATTACTGTTCCCCATAGTCCATAGTTTTGATAAATGTGACAGCCGAACAAAATTGTGTCCACCAATATTGGGTTTCACCTTCCCACTTTTCCCCGATGAATGAATTTACATAATCGATTGTGGATAATAGATGTGGTGGATTAGCCTGGAATGAAATAAGAAACTATAGTTAGAGACTTTCATTTATTTGTCAGTATCCGCCCACGTAATCAGAAAACTGATATTTCGTTTTACACTTACTCGAGTTGGAACAAAAAGCAGGATTTAATAATCATGTGGTTGCTATCATGCAGATCATGCATACAGATATGAGTGCGCGCACTAGAGCGCTTCTAAAATGTAAATCTTAAACTTATTGTTGAATAAACTTTTGACGCAATTTTATAAATCCTTTTATTATTTTTATTAATTCTCGGATACCTTTCAGCTTTGTTGAGCTCATTTATAATGCCGATTTATTTTCCCAGAGTCTTTAGTTTTATATCAATTACTTATAATTAGAAAAATTAGAATTATTTCTTCTACAAAAAATCTATTGCTTCTATTTGCGAATAGCTGTTTTGAAATTGTTTTCTGTCAGAGTGCAATGTTTCTGTTTTTAACATTAAATCCCGCAAAACCTAAAAATATTGCGAAATTGGGAAAAGTTTACGAACCATGAACCATTTTTACCAGCTCTTTCAACAAACGTGTTCAAGACCTTCATAACTTTCTAATAAATTGTTCATTTGGGCTCTTTTAGATTAACCCTTCCGCGAAAACTTTTAAATGTGTGTCATATTGTTTATAATTTATTTAATAACTAGTTATTTTTTTTAAATAAAACAACATTTAAAAATATGTATATTAGTTTCATTGTTTTTATTTTAAAACATCAATAAGTTATTTAAAAACAGCATAAAAATTTTAATAATTATTAAAATAATTGAAATCGCTCAAACTATACGAATTATTCAATATTCGGATATTCGAACTGAAAACCCAATATGCAGATGTCAAATTTTAACAATATAAGTGTGTGTGATATAAGTTTCAGGATCATGGCAATATTGAAATTCCGACAGCAACTCTGCCACTTCTTAACCAAATTCGATAATATTGTACAAGATTAATGTGTTGTTTTGTTGTTGCGAAATAATATATCCGAAGTTATATCCATATCAGAAAAAGGGGAACAAAGAACGTGAAAATTCATGTAAATCATTTTCATTGCAATGGAAATTTTTTCTCAAAAGAGTGATAGTGTGCCTGAATCAATCGTGCATACGAATGAGTAAAGATGGATTTACATATGCGACGTGTGACGTGTGACAAGTTGAAATTAACGTGACGTTTTCTTAACAACAATTTACATTTGCGACGGATGCCGCCACGCACACTAATTAAATATTTTTTGTGGTGTATATTAATTGTGTTCCGTCTCTAAAAAACACTGTGGCAAAACAATCAAAAATTTGTTTGCATGTTTCTAATTTTTTATGTATGTGTGACCGTCACGGAAAAGATAAAATTTGTTCATGTCTCGGCGTGTAGCGTGTGCCGTGTGACGAATGTCAAAATAGTCGTTTATGATTGGCTATAGGCACCCGTCACACGTCGCATATGTAAATCCACCTTAAATTCAGGTAACGTGAAAATTGTTGTATTTTCTTAAAATTAATTTGTGTTCAGTTTTAATTTTACCTCATAAAAATGTGATTCGAGTATCATCTAAGATTTCCGTGCGACATTCGAGATCCTGCCTCTGATTTAGCACCACGCAGAAGACCTTATTAACTTTTTACACTGAAAATGTTTCACACAGCCCACAGAGGTTTTACTAAAAATAAAGAAATGTTTCATATCAAATTTGATGAGGCCACACAAATAGAAGTCTTAGTGGGCTAGATATGACCAATGTATGTATTGATGAACTGTACATTAATTAATTACATTAAAATAACCTTCAATTTCAGAAATTTGACTTGGTGCAGGACATATTAGTAGTTAGACATATTTTATTAGTGTAAAGTTGATTTTCATTGAATAAAATATAGTACCCTATGGTACTCCAACTGTTGTCAAAATGTTTCATTGAAAAAAAATATTACCACGAGGGTAATATTTTGTTACTCCCGTGGTAATTTTCTATACTCTAGGTTTTTTGGTGGAGTATATGATTTTGTTGTTGTTATAAATCAATTCGCCTACTGTTTTTATCATTTGTCAAAATATGAGGCGCGTTGGTAATTTGATTAGTGAAATTATAAAAATCAAATATAAATAATAAAGTAAAAATTAGAGAGTAGTAGAGTAGTACATTTTTGTTCCATTGAAACAAAATGGGAGTAAAGAATGAGGGTAACATTTTGGGAGTGAGAAAAAATCAATGAAAATCGACATAATAAAGGACTTGTTCTGGATCTTGCACATACTTAGTTGATTATTATCTTCCACATCCATAATATTTTTTTAAAATTTATTTAAATTTTCAGACGTTTAAAATTTAAATTAACAAATATTTGTGATTTTTACGAAGTTGAAAAGGAATTTAGGATTTTCAGAGTTATGCATGTTACTCAGAATTAATATGTTTACTCTAGCATACATCTCAAGATAGCTTTTCTGGCTTTATATTAAAAAAATATATTTGCTAAAATCGTTTACCAGACTAGTTTGCAGTGGTGTCATTAAATTCACTTGGTGTGGGAAAATAATATTTTAGTAAATATTTAAATTATTGTTTTGATTATATTTTAGATCAACAATTTGTTTTGAGGATAATTGAGGTTTAAATCCTAATTATGATGATTTAATATTCATTCAACTTTTTTATTGTAAATTGCTGATTTTGATTTTAATTTTTTGTAATGTATTTGAAAATATATAACTCTTTGCTCAGCTTCTGTTTTTTCAGAAAACAGAAGCTGAGCAAAGTGTTATATATTTTCAAATATATTACAAAAGATTTAATATTCAATATAAAGTATTTTTAATATGTATTTAACACAAAAATAATTAGAAATATTTTATTTTCTAATAAAATTGCTATTTCAGATTAAAACATATGGGTATACGTTTAATTTAATTTAAACTAATGGTTTTGAGTATTTTTATATTATAGGGCTCTTTTGCTCTTTCATATTCCTAAATATAGCTCCCTCTCTTTTATATCCCTAAATATATCCCTAAATTTAGCTTAGGCTGTGTCCCAAACACCGACTAATTTGTGGACACCGACTTATTCAAATAAGTCACCTCGCGAGCAGACTTATTTGAATAAGTATGTCGACACAGAAATGTCTCCAAAAAGGTGCCTTGACTAAATGTAATCATGCAGTTTTTTTTTCAAATCTAGTGGCAACGACCAACATGTCAAGGTTATTTTGTCTTCCATATAACAGAAATTGCATTTTGTTTTTTTTTTTATATTACGTCACAAATAAGTTGGTATAATGAATTGGAACGACTTGACCGACTTATTCAAGATGGCGAAAAATAAGCAAATAAGTCTGTAATAAGTCGGTGTTTGGGACACAGCCTTAGAATATTAATTATTTCTGTAAATATTTCATAAATTTGCCTTGCCTTGATTGCAAATGGTGTTCTTGAGTGACAATCGATTGTGGCGTACTAATTTATTTAATAGTGATAAAAATAATGCGATAACTAAAATAATAAAAAATAAAATAATTAATTTGTTAATAGAAATTTTTGCGGTTGGTACAAATCGCCAAAAACCAATATTCTTCAGACAAAATTCCAAAGACAATGTTCCTAAAACAAAAATTTCAAAAACCAAAATTCTATAATCCCATTTGAGTTTAATTTCCTGAAATTAGAAAAAATCACGCAAAACAAGGAATCGTAAAATCCTGGGCGCCTATTATGAAATTTTTTCGATTTCGTAAAATTCTATCCGCGCCGAAAATTTGTATTATGACATTCTTTTCCCATTCGTAAAATTCGAAAATCATAAAATTCGCCTTAAAAAGAACAACAGAGACAAACAATAGAGTATACGTATTATTTGTTTATTAAAATAATAATACTTCAATTACTTTTTAAAATGTAAGTTACTCAATTATTTTATAAAAATTGACTAGTTTAATTTATTACAATTTATTTCAAACTTATTTTAACGTATTTTTTGTAGGTCATTTACGATTGATAGCCAAGTTGACATTTTAATTTCTTTTTTGGAAAAAATGTTGGCATAGCCAAATTTTTTAAATGCGCCTCAATATAAAGAGACTACCTGTGGAGCGAAATTACAAACCAATTAAATTCAGTCGGTCCACCTGAAAAACTTGTTGATTGGTTTTAAATTTTACGACCAAAAAAATGTTTCATAATAGGAATATTCGCGGCGAATCGAATTTTACGATTTCGTATTTTACGACGGGCTAAATTCAAATTAGTAAAACCAAACAAAACACCGAAAACCCGTTGGAAAAGTTCGAGATTGCTACTAAATTTTCGAATTTCTCGCAGCGTATCGAACTCTCCAATTTTATTTCGAAGAGTACTTAGTCGAGTTTTACTAAATCGGTTTCACTAATATAAAACGAACACCAAGCAACCAAAGAACAAAATAAATTTTTAATGTAAAAATTATTGTATGTTAAATCAGATGCCCGAAATTAATTTATGTTTTTGTGGGTTTTGGTAGAAGAGTTATTTGGGGTTCCTAAATTTTTGGGCCTAAAATTTGTTCCTGATGAACTATCTGTTTATGCTTATCTATGGCTAAGGACAATTTTAAACAAATAGTTGCACCTGAGACACCTGGCTTGAACGATCAAAGGCGTGCCATTTGCATTAGTAACCGCTGTGATACGCTATGTTAAATCTGCTTAGCGCCAAGAAGAAAAATGATTTCATTCAGAGTCGTCAGCAAGTTGGAATAGAGAATAGATTTCCAGGAGTTACCATAACACGGTATTATAAGCAGCTCTGGATGAAACGAAGTGAGGGAGTAACCTTAGTATGACAGTGCTCGGTAACACATATTTTCAAAATTAAAGCGTAAGTATAAGCCTATTACAATGAAACTTGAGATAATATTTGGTAAAAATTTAAACATTTTGATATTTTCTTATAAAATCCAGAGAAAGTGACTTTAATTTCAACTCGCTTTGTTTCTTAATTCTTGTTTACATGATGACTTATTTACTATTCACTGCTATCAAGACTTGCAAAAGTATATTGATAATTATAGTCGCTGCTTAACTATCACGATAATGGTTTGATACTATCACATATGAGTTAATAGTTTAGAATAATATTGCGAATAGTAGAAAATATTAATAATATGATTAAATATCTTGTCTTTGGAGTATAGTAAATAACAAAGTACAAACATATTTTTTTTATCGTGTCTTTAATGAAACTAACGGCAGTCTCTCAAGTCAAGCACCTAGAAAATTTAAAAAATTGAGGAAAAACAAGACAATTTTTGGTTAAAATATTTATAACAATTACAAAAAATATTGTTTTAATTCAACGGAATTAGATCTCATGAAACAACACTTACTATACAAATCAAAATTTGTGATTTAAAATGAAATTTTTCCAGATAAAATTTGAACTAATCTGAATCCATCCATCCGAACTTTGGGCTACCATCAAATTTTTTTTTTTTGTAATTATCTAATCTGAATCATATATAAATGATGATTGATGGTATAAAAATCTAAAAGCAGTTCAGTTTAACAAATCAAGCAGTCATTGGGACCAAAATAAGAAAGCGCAAATGGAGAGGAATTGGCGACACACGAAGGAAGTCATCGATCGAGTGATATAACAAGATCTTTCGCATGGAACCTATAAAGGAAAAGAAAAGTTGGACGACCAGCTGTAGCGTGAAAACAAAGGACGCTAGAAGTGAAACAACTCGGAAAGTCATGGGTGGAAATTAAAGCAATAGCAGCCAACAGAGTTAGATGATCTAGCCTAGTAGACGCCCTAATGACAACGACAACAAATGACAACGAAAGTTAAAGTAGTCAGATATAGCTAGAAATTCCACGTATGTTATTAGATAAATTAACCAACACTTGCTAGGTATAAGTTACTACAAATGTAGTAAGTCATTTTTAATATGTTTTAACCAGATTTTGATTAAAATTTAACTTAAGTTGGAAAATTACCATTTGGCGTTAGCTAAATTAATCAACAACAGAAGTTAAAATAAACGATGACTAATAGTTAATACAAAGTTGGCAATGCACTTATTCAAATCAATCTCAACCAGAATCAACCAAAATTATAATCTAGGTAATATTTAACGATTTATTAGAAATTTTTATTGTCGGTATGTTTGTTACTGAACTAAAATTTTTGTACTAAATTTTTAATAGCGAGGTGATTTTGTCTACCAAAAATAAGGCGAATTTTACAAAATGTTGTTTTTACTCATCCACCATCTTCATGATGGGCGGTGCAATTTTATAAAACAAGTTAGATAGCTGCTAATTGAAGATCTTAACAATACACTCCTAACTATTTGTATGCTGAAATAAGTTTCAGCCAGACTGATTTGAACCAAAAAAACAAACGACAGGTTTCAGTACAGAAATCAAGAGGACCATCTTATGCACGATTCTCTGTTTAAGAAATTACCTATTGTTGCTCAGAATTAAAGGAAATTTTTATATGACAATTAAACTTTCAACTAGAAATTGGGAAGGTAATCCGATGCTTTACGTAAAACCTGTTATACAGAACAAATTGAATTCAATAGAGATACTGAAACCATAGATCTACTACGGAATGTAAATGGAACCGAATTTCGTAAAATTCTTTTATATGCGGGTTCACTAGTGTTTACACTCTCTTCTACTGATGTCGAAATCATCTAATTTCGAGGGACAAAACAAGAAAAACTGACTGCTGTCTTCGAGGTAGATCCAAATTCAAAGTACCTAATTCGGGATCGATTAAATTTTTAATGGATTTTTGTGAAATATTATTTTAACCTTTTTTCTACCAAAAAAAAAATTGGCTCAATTAAAGTCCAAACCACACAAATGTGTAAGTATAAAAACATAGTATGTAATTGCGTTTTTGATATAAAATTTCGCTTGATTTGAAGTACAATCAACACAATTGTGTGTACAGTTATAGTGTTTTTTTAGGACGAAAATAAGTTAGAAAGGAATTCACAGCTCAAAACACATACCAAAATAAATTTTTGACATGATTCGTTTGCTTTACCTTACCCACACAATTGTGCGGGCAGGCAAAAAAGGGATAAGTTATTTTTAGTTAAATTTACAAAATTGGGAACAAACTCCTAACTATATGAACTCGTGAATAAAAAAAAATGTCTTCAAACAATAAATAAATATTATTTGGAAATATATAATAAAAATAATTTATAAACTCGGCAAACAATAGATATGAAAAATAACTAATCTGCGATGGAAGGACCGAGTGGTTTGTGGTCGAATAATCGTTTCCTTAGACCAATCAATTACCTATTGGCATCAGTTATTTTCAGATTACAAGTTTAACTGTTAGCGACCAGTGGTGCTTACTCGTACTGAATAAATGTAAACCGGCCGGGTATATCTCAGTGTTCTGTTGGTAACATTTTAGACAGAAGGCTGGAAGGCTGTGATACTTGTAAACTGAACGACAACGAAACGAATATTTAATGGTTTGTTGCCTGCAAATTTTAGGCTGGGTTTGCGTAACCCAAAGCATAATATCATATATGTATGATGATGTAATAGGTATAATCTTTTTTGCCGTTTCAAATATGATGTTGATGTCTTATTTCTGCTCCTGAAATCCGGTAAAAGTTGGAAAAGCACCGTTGGTGGATCAGTTACAACTAACTTATCTAGAAAAAATGACATGTGACCGATATACAGACAAAGTTACGGATATTTATATATTTATAGATTAGGTAATTCAAGTAGGTAAGTTTGTTTTATTATACATATGTCACAAAATCATTAATTATATAAAAATTTTATTTTTTTTTTTTAATTTAAAATGTTAAATAAAATTAAACAAAGCTATACCGTGGATAAACACAAAAATTAATGCAGTTTCTTCCAATCCCGATTGCATCTCAAACAAATAAAATCACGATTTTATAATTATGGTGGCAAACACAAACCCGATTTTGTAACTCTGCGGACGTTCAAATTCATATTTAATTAATGAAATAAAACAATTTCAATACGTATTTGCTGATTTCGAATTACATCGAATCAGTTAAAAAAGTTATAAACTAAATGTATAAATATTTCTGTGTCAGTTTAAAATATTTTAATTTTAGTTTACAATCTTACAATTCATATACATATTTCACATTTATCTTCTTCCTACAACCCGATTGTAATAATCTTGTTCTATAAACGTAATAATCCTGTTTTGATGAAAACCGTGAAGACAGACCGGAGAAATATCGTAATAATCAAGAATTCATGATTATCTAGTTTGTGTCTGTCTACGGTATAAGCTATCATGAGGCATACATGTCAAAATTTGTTACCGATTAAATTTTGATAAGCAGCGAAGACGTGTAAGAGCTTAAACCATTTCGGTTAGTGGTGCGACCACCAAAATTGTATAAGCTTCTCGCCAAAACTAAACAAGAGACCCCTAAAATGTTGTTATACTACTCACGTAAAATGCCCAAAGTACAACTTAAATTCTTATTAGTTCGCTGGGGGGCTATTATGATTTTTTTCGATTTTTTAAAATACGAAATCGTAAATTCGATCCGCCGTGCATATTTCTATGTACTATGAAACTTGTTTTTTTGGTTGTAAAATTTAAGATTCATGGTCTTAGATTTCATGGTCTTCATGGTCTTTCATGGTATGCTATTTTAGCCACTGATTTTAGCCACTGATCTATAAACATGGATACGACATCAATGTCAATAGTCGTTTATATACACCTCTTGCTTTAAAAAAGTATTTCCGAAAGATAGGACCGTATCGAGAATAGAATTACATAAATTCGAAATTTTCTGAAATTGTTTTTTTTTTGATTATTATAGTCAATGAACAAATATTAATATTCAAATGATTTAAATTATAGATCACATTTTATTCATTTAATTCATGTGGTACGGCTTTTTTATGAAAATATCTTCTTGCGATTTCCCTTGATATTTCAAATGCGCACCTGCAAATATTTCGAATAAAAAAAGAGTTCGTGTCGTTAAACGTCAAACATCAAAAACTCATAGAAACCAGTTTTCTGTTTACATTAATTTGATTTTCGCAAATTCGGAATTCAAGACAGAAAATTTTTCTGACTTTAGCTATAACCAGCGAGTCTGTAAGAGTCATTAACGAAACCTTACAGAATTTAACGAAAATGTTTTATTACAGAATCTTTGACAGTTTGACCAGCGAATCTGTAACACGATTATTGTCAATTGAATTTTTAAATGTCAATTTACTATACATCCTACAAAACGGCAGAACAAATTGAATAGATAATATCCATTTATAAATAAATTATTGATAAATTACAAATCAACCATGCCACGATGGTATGACATTTATATTAGAATTGTTTTTATATTAGAATTGTATTCAATTTTGAAGTTTCCTTCAGTTTGAGCGATAATTTTCGCTCTTGTTACGGATTGCTAAATGACAATTCAAATTTAACGAAACTGAACGAAAAGTACTTTGGGTTTCGCTGGTCAGTAATGTCAATAAACATACATTTTTCAGATGTCGCTTTGTTACTTAAATTTCTTACAGACTCGCTGGTTACGCCTTTTGTCAGAAACATTTTTGATCTACCATATTAGTTTTTGGTCGTGTCGTATACATATGATATAGATCAGTGGTTTTAGCTCAATAATAAAAAAAACATTCAAATTAATTGTAATAAATTAAACTAGTCAATTTTTATAAAATAATTGAGTAACTTACATTTTAAAAACTAATTAAAGTATTTTATTCTAATAAAAAATAATAAGTATACACTATTGTTTTCGTAAATACGATATTCGTTACCAGCAGTCGAATTTTGACATTTGATTTTCGTAAAATTAGATTTCGATTTTTTTTTTTGGTTCAATAGGGCGGATTTTATGATTTTCGGCGCAGATCGAATTTTACGAAAACGATAAAATTTCATAATAGCCCTCTGAGGTTGTAGTAATCTTTGGACTTTTATAATTTATTATCGCATATTTTGATTTAAATCAGATCGACTGAATTTCGAATTTTTAGATATTTCGTTGATTATATTATTTTAGTGGTATAACAATAGTCTACCTACCTAGTCTTCGTTTAGTTTTTTAGGTTTTTGAATTAAACGTTTAAACCAACTTTGGCGGTCGTGGACCCGAATTTTTAGTTGTGTTTATAAATTGTTTATCGGTAAAATATACTAGGTTTTCGCAACAACGCAAGATTGAAAACAATGAAAAATTTTTAAAACATTTAAAATTTTACTGCAAGACTGCAAACAATCTTAAATTAATTTTTATCGTGATCAAAGTAATAACAAATATCCCAATTTTTATATAAAATACCTGTATTTTACTATCTAGGTACATTTTTAGTGTTAGAGTTGATGATTGCTGAATTGTCGTTAGTAAAAAGTGTCATAATAGTAAAAGTATCAAGATACAAAAACAACTATCCAAAGAAAAAAAAATTTAATCTGTGCTAAATATTACGAATAAAAAAAGGACAATAATTTGTTCGTACATTTGTTACTGAATCTGTATCGGGTATGTAAATTTTTTTATTACAATACCATTTTTAATTGGTACCAAAGTAAATCGCTTGGCGATTGTCTGCTATTAGACAGAGATTTAAATGTCGGGAGCATGTAAGCACGTTACTGAAACATTAAATTAAACATTTCCTTTTATATTATAAATAAAAACATCCTACCTTAATTATCACATATATTAATACAGGCGTCAAATCATCTGCAGACGGTACACGATGTGATGCCATTGAGAGCAGATTCATTAAACTTTGGACACATCTGTGCGAAAAATAAAATTTTATTTAGCTAACTCACAATCAATTAAATAAATAATAAGAAAACAAACCGAACAACGCATTCCACTTTCCCCTTTGGTGTTTTGTACGCCGATATGTACGACATTTGCTGTTGTGCAAACGGCCAAGGCGCTTCAAACAGAAATTCTTGTGGTATTCTCAAATGAGGATGTGCCGGTGAAATACGCCGCGATAGTTTACGAATATGCTCACGTAAAACTCTATAATAAAAAATGTAATTAATAGCAACCAAATTTCCATAACGTATATAACTCACTGATCTCGCGCAATGTCACCATCATCATTTGGGAACATAACCTGTCGATAAACCCGTTGCAATAATATCCGTTCGATACATGTTCTCGCCTCTTGTAATTGCCAATCGGCCATCCCTTGTAAAATCCCATCGGAACGCAACTCATCCATCAATTGAACCATACACTCTTCCAAATAGTCTATTTTATCATCGACAATTGTGAGCGTTTGAAATTTCTCGATAAATTTCTGTAAATGTGAATCCCTTTTCTCTAAAAACATGCGGACACAGACCATAATCAAATGCCGATTCAAAAATTCACGATCGTTCTGCAGACGAAATTCGAAACGTTTTAAATTCTCAATTGAGGTTAGCAAATTTTGCCGATATCTGATTAAATACTGGATATATGTTTGCCGCTTGAATATGTCCTGATGCATTTCATCTAAAAGTTTTTGATGATCATGGAACGTCATAAGATTTATGCACCGTATAATTTCCGAAACGTATGCAATTTGTTTCAAATCGTTTATGTTCAGGGCCTGGGCCAATTGAATTTGTAAATAGATAATAAGTGGGGATGCAATTGAATAGCACGAGTGATAGAAATCGGATGTTTGTAAATCGATCGATGATAGAACGATGCGTAATTTACGTTTTGCATTGCTGAACAGGAATAATGTATCATCGTTAGTGAGCAAATTGTTATTGTGTTGTTCTATATCCGAACTGCTTTTATTGCTTTTTGAAGAGCTGACGTTGCTACCTGGAAATATATTACACAAAAAAGCGTTAACATTTTACACATATTTTGATTATCTGAATAAAGTTACGAACCTGTCGAATCGGATGCTGCCGCATCTGATGACGATGACGCCTTACGTCGGTACTTGGCCAATATATCTTCGGTTGTTTCATTATAGTTACTATCTAAATTCAACAAATCTGGATGTATTGAGCTGGTGCCATTACATAAATTGCCAGTATTACTCCCACTACTACTCGTATTATTCACGTTCGATGACAGCAAATTAAAGTCGCGTGCCGTCATATCAATATCGTGTAACGATCGGAATTTATGACCTCGCCGATTTTTAAAACCCTGTTTGATTTTGTTAAAGAATCCGCTGCCTTGTATACGTAGTGTTTCGGCCCGCTTCGGGTTATGATGGGCATTTACATTATTGTTGCCGGTATTATTATTATTTTTGTTGTTACCATTATTATTAACATTATTAGTGTTGCTGTTGTTATTATTGCGATGGTGTCCATTAATTTTATCTGCAGACGAATCAAATGATATTGATTTTGGTATAGCACCAGTATGTTTGATTGAATTATGATTACTATGATTATGAATATTAATATTATTATTATTACTAACATTATTATTAGTAGTATTGTTATTATTAATAGCACTATTATTATTGTTTAGATTCATTGATGATGTCTTTTTAACTAAAATTAATTCATCGTCCGCTTGATTCTCTTTTTTCATTATGATTTCATGATTTTCATAGATTATGACCTTTTCGCGGGAAATGTTTGTGTTACTATTGGTGTTGCCATTATTAGTGGTGCACTTAGCATTGTTAACATTATTACTGGTGTTATTGTTTTGCGTGCTTAACGTATTTAATGATGATGAGGGTGATGATGCTTTATTATTTGTATAATCAATCATACCGTTTCGCCTTCCGTCAAATGATGCGTTCCGGTGCTCCGTCGACATCCGCCGATGCTCAACCAAATCATCTCTCAAATCGTGTTCATTTAAAGTCGGGATCAATTCGGGTGTACCATCATCGAACGGGTTTATTAAATTTGTACTCGTTTTTATGATAGATCCGCCATCATCGCCATTCGCCGTTGCAGCATCTTCATAATCATCATCTACGGTGTTGTTGTTCTCGAGTCGACGATATCCTTGATGATCGTAATTTGAATATTTATTTTTATTACTATTTTTATCACTATTACTATCACTATTATTTACATTATTATTATTATTCTTATTATGACTAATATTACTATCACTATTATTGTTATTTGTTTCAATATCGTATGGTTTATACTCGTGTACAATTGGAGTATTCTCGACATAATCCTTCGTTTGCTTGCGATAATCGAAAAGTTTTTTATTTTCATCTCGTGAATCAAAGTTCGAACTAATTTCAGAATTATTGCTTTCAATCGAGTTTTGGCGCTTGCTTATAATACCACCACTAACCGCGATGGAATGTGATTCATGTCGGGGCGGTGTTAAATAGCTGGAATCGTCAAAACAATCCAGAAATGTAGTCGATGAATCATTATTATTCGCTTGCGATCGATGATGATGACTGCGTCTGTGATGGTGATGATGATTTCGATGATAACCACCTGGATGATGATCAATACCTCCTATTGCGCCACCGCCACCACTACCACCACCACCTCCGCCAATTGAGGCAAGATCATGTACATTATTATGCTCTCTGGAATGTCGGAGTAGCGACATAGATGTACCCGCATACCGTGGATAATTTTCGTCGGTATAACTTCGTGTTGGTGCAAAAAATGAACGATCATCATTGGCTGAGCCACCTGGACCACTTCCTTCTCCGGCACAACCACTAACACCACCAATCCCGGAATCACCATTTATTGCGCTTACATCACTGCTACTATTTCGCCCTTGATACATAGGTGACTCTGGTGTCCTAAAATGTAAATTCGATAAACGTTGTGAGAAGAACATCGGTGAATCAGGTGCCTGATTCATACGATGATTTCTATGGTTATGATTTTGCTCATGGCCACCAGCGTCTGTTATATCCGATTTAGCTGCAATACTCTGATTGTCATCGGTATCGATTTCCGTCATTTTTTCAGAATCGCTCGCCAATACATCTGTACTCCAAGCTGACTCGGACTGCGTTTCCGAAACATCGAGATTCTGCGATCGTAGCTGAGATCCAGTACCAGATAATGGATCAAAATTATTATCCCCCGGCAAAATAACAGACGACGGAATTAGTGGTGTTGAAAAATTACGGTCCCGATCGTTTGCCTCGATCGTTTCGGAATCACTTGCCAGAACGTCGGTACTCCAGGTATCCGATATAATCGAGATAGTTTCATCACCTTCCATCAATTTTTTAATTTCGAATTTACAAAATTTATCCTCAATATCTGATCGTGCTTTACTTAAGATTTTCGCCATTTGCGGTGTTGGAATTTGTGACGGTCGTTGATTTTCACCTTCGGTCACTTGCGATGATGGGGTATCACGTCCTGATATATTTGGAGTACCACGTCCCGAAACATTAGCCGAGACCATATCACTTAAATTATCGTTTTGATAATTTTCCTCCAACTCCATTGAACTCGCTACAGAATGATTACTTGGTGCCTCGCTAACCGCTTCTAAATTATCCGAAGTGTTCCCGATCGACGCATCATCGTGCGACAATGAAAATCGTGTATGTTTTGTGTGCGCCGATCTTAGCACTACTCCATCGATCGCTTCATTTACTTCCGTCTGTCGTTCCAATTCCTCGACATTTTTCTCTGTCAAAATAGGTTCCACGGTTTCATTACTGATGTTATTCATATTAAGAACCTGCTCTTCAGTGAGAAGTTGAAATTTTGTTTCTGTCTCTGTTACCGAAATCGGAATCGACAACACCTGCTCATATTCGTTATAATTTACTATCGAATGATTTGATCCACTGTGTAGAATAGTCAAATTCAAACTGTTATGATTTGATGCACCGTTTAATGAAATCGAAGAGGGTAGCTCAGTGTCCGAATCGAGCGACGGCACATTCAAACTAATGGTTTTCGATAAAATTTTCGATTTTTTCTTTTGTAAGCTTATTTCACGAGATTTATTTTTTATATGCAAGGCTCCCGCAATCGGTAAGCTATCACCATTAGCCTGATGCTCGTTCAAAATATTTTCCCATTTGTGAGGCAGACGTTCTAAAATATCGCCCAATTTACGTCGATCCTCACCTGATATCGTAATGCCATCATTATCGAGGACATTACGCAAAAATTCAACGAAAACATTTAATTCCGTTTGAGTCGTTAAGACATTACGGCGCCCAATATTATTACTATTTGGATTTGCCGACATTGCGAGTATACTGATGCCATGTTCGTTATTCGGCTGCAACTGATTCAACAAATTTGTAATGAGATTCCGATCAAATTTTTTGTACAACTCCATCATTTTTGGATCCACATCTTCATATTTGATAAGCGCCAGCATTTGTAATATCTGTCCAATTTGTATTAAATTAAACCTTGCATTTTCCGAAATCGGGGCATCTATAATCCCATATAAATCGGGGCTAACGACCGCAGGGCAAATAAAATTTGTAAATATCATTTCCGTCAATAACGCATTTATATCTTTTTCACTGAACTGTGACCGCTTTAGTATGTGGCACATCGATTGCACCAGCCATCGCAACGTCGACGGAAACAGTGACCAATTTAGGACGAGCGACTTTACAAATCGGTTGGCCAAATTGAATAGTAACTCGATTGTTTCTTCGGTGTACTTAACTAGTTTGTCCTCGTACTCTTGGGTTCCAATTTGACCAAATTTTTTTAACCGCTCTTTAGTCGTGATTGAAGCTGCCACCTTCACCGGATCTATATCCAGCATTATATCATCCTCGATCAGCACTTTCATAATCGGATCGTATAGTGATGCGGTTAAAAATAATTTTGCCGAAAACAGGCTCTCATGTAAACGATGATATAACCGTGAAAATGCACAAGAACCCGTTCGAAACATTCGCCGCGGATTATCACTATCTACTATCTGTATTTCTATCAATTCTTGTAGCAATTTCAATAACATTTCCACATCTTTCGGGTGTATCACATTATCGTACAGTCCGCTAATAATTGTTTCGACAATCGAGAATAATCGATCGGGTGTTGATCGATATATTCTATCGCCGACTTGTAAGCACTGTCCCAAAAGATACGGTGATCTATGTAAATAATTAAATAAATCGGTATACGCTAGTACATATTGGTATTTTAAACCCTTTGCCTCGTACGCCGGCACAAATTTAGCGTTTTCTAAACAATTTGCCCGTCGACAACATTGTGATGGTCCTGTATCCGGTTTTGATATAATTAAATTACTTAAATTTTGTCGCTGCTGTGAACAAATCCATGCGAGCTGTGATACATTTTCTGAATTTCCTGTGAGCGTTGAATTCAATGCAATAAACGTATTTTGTTCACTGTTGATGAAAAGCTGCTCCTGGCGAAGGGCATGTGCCAAATCAATTATTTCTAAGAGACTGCCTTCATTTGCTGGCTGCATAATGGTACAGTTTTTTCAATTACTTTCCAGACTTGTTTATAAAATTTATACAAAAATCGTAATGAATACGGTAATTGCATTAAAATTATTTTATGTGAATGATGCCGTATGTTGTGTATTTAGAGTACTCTAGAAATAAACAAAACAAAATAATTCTTAAGTGCTGAGTAAGACATAACACGAGATAAAATAGGAAAAATATTTATAATTCGTATTGTATGCGTTTTACGTTATAGTGGTTTGGTTTATAAAGGCGTTAGTTTCGATTTGTGATAATTTTTATCGTACGAAATTGATATTTGCCATGTTAAGGCTTATGTTTCATTTGAAATGTAGCCAAGCGCACTAATCATGCGTAAGAATATTTTATGGATGACAAGCAACATGGGTTATGGACACTTTTATAAAGTATAGCGCCTATTAGTTTCAATCAGTCAAAACCAAGAGGTATTAGTTTCTTGACTGTCGAGGGCTCTTGACTTCAAGAAGCGTTATCAACAATAATTAAAAAACAATTCCTTATCTAATAAAAACAGATCTAATAAAATCGTCACGTGTAATATCATTATACAATTTAAATGTGTGCTAATTGAATTAATTAAGTGTAAAATTCGAATTTCAATTAACAATCTTTAAATTTTTAAAACAATTAATCTTGGGATTCATTTTATTTAGAAACGAAAATACTAAAGTCTATTTAGACTATAGTTTACCCAAATATATTATTCGTACCGGCATTTTGTGACTTCAGATCCGAAAACTAATCGCAGAAAATTTAGCAAATACATACAGGAGTTTTCGCCTAAAAAGTGAAACGGCCTAGCATAAAAATTGCAATTGCCCAGATTCCAATAGCTTATCTAGTTTTTGAAGATTTAAGAAGTTGGGAATTTTTTGTCAACAAGCATATGAATATTTTTTTCTATTCTATCTACGTTTCTATTTCACACCCTTTTTTTAAATGTGTATTAAAAATAAAAAAATAATTTTTTGTCGATTTTTGATGGTATGTTGACTAAATGACTTATTTATGACAAGTCACATTCCTTTCTCAAATGACTCTGAACGTTCGAAGCCAAGAGTGAGGCATGTCATGACATACATTCATAACAGTATGTAAACCAACATGTATTTAAGCCTTCGATATTTCTCATCATGTCACTTACTTTTCAATATGGCAAACAAACGAGAGAGATGAAAAAATTTGCATTTCATTTCATGTTTTCTCGGAGTGACAACGCCATCGATATTATGTATTTTTGTTTATGGAATTGGCAAGTAAACGATTATTTGGTTTTATTCAGACAATTTTAACAAAATCAAGATTTTTTCTTTTTTTCTTTATATTCGACAGATATGCAAAGCAGTTATTTGAAATACTAACATTTGTACCGGAGAGATAATAATATTGCATAGATATGCTCGTATACATACATATTACAATTATATCTCAGATATACAATTATATCTCAGACATTTCTCTCTCTCTCTCTGGCACTATATCCCATCAAGGGATTTGGCCGCCTCATATGAGGTTTCATAATCATTTTTTCATTTCGGATAATGAGTGATTAATTCATTGATCCTAAACCAGCCGTGAAATTTTTTCCTTGTCACCACCGGGAATCGAACCCGGGACCTCCGGTCGCTGGAGCAAGCATGCTAACCACTTTGCCACCGGGGCGGCAAGACATTTCATATACGATTAATTTCAAATAAATAACCTACAATTCATCTTAGACATGCCACATGTAATTCGTATATGATTTCTCACATACGACTACACTTAGTCATATCATCCAAAACGAAAATTAGTCCCATTTGCTGATAAATGTCTATATACGTCTCAGGCTTCACTGCCGCTGTTGAATTATTAGTGTGTCGTCAATGACTTTCCTGCTGTGAAGTAGTCAAAAATGCACAAATTCATTAAAGAACTGATACAGGTTTTGGTAATAACTTCAAAGCAATTGAATCATTATTTTGTATTATAAAAATAATTTAAATAAATTAAAAATTATTTTCTTTCAAAATCACCACACATCATCTCTCGCTGATGATGTTTTAGCATTTATCATTTTTCGCGGATTTTGTCATTTTGTAGAAACAGTTTGATTATGCTTTTTGTTAAATGTGATAAAGATTGACGTTACCCAAATGTAGAGTTGGCTTCACGTAATTCGTGATTGTGAGGTAAAACGAAAATGCATTGATTTAATAAAATATTGTTGTAAATTTGATGGACCACAGATGCCACTTATCTTAGATTACATGCCCTAATTTAAACTTACTAATCTGATTAGAACGGTACTAATACTCATTTAACAATTATCTGTGAGCCTTTGTCTTTGTAATGCGAGTCGTGCGATTTGATGGTTTCTTGGTACATTCGAGATCCATTCCCAGATTTACTGGTGCGCTATTTTGGATTATAGTTTTTTAAAAACTTCAACTATTTATTTTGTTGCCATTGGCTGCGTTTAATTAATTAAAATATTCGCAGCGATAAGTTACTTTTAAATTAAAAATTTGTATTCACTTTTAAAAGAAAAAATCAATTTAATTTGATTTTCTTGGTGTGTTTAAGTGGTCTAAACCAGAAGCGAACTGCTCTTCTAATGGAAAATAGCATGGTTTCTATTTCTTCCTGGATTGGAGGCAATCCTAATGACCAATGATCCTTTTCAGTTATTAGAGGAATGGCGGTAGTTGATAATAATTGCTCGGAAAAATTCTCTACATTCTTCTGCTTTGGATTTTCTAAATTTTTGATGAATACTATATCGATAATTTCTGATCAGATAAGGATTATAGGGTGTCCTTCTCAAGAAGTTATAGCTGCTTTCTGTCCCTTAGTCATAGTGGCTTGTCTGGTTAAAATTAGGTCTGATGAAGCCTTTATAGAATGCACTAAAGCCCTCCAAGCTATTTCAACTGATGTTATCCTTGGGAAATTGAAAGTATCATCTAATATTATATATCTACCATTTCTAACCAGAAATTTTATTACGTTGGATTGATACTATTTAGGGTAGCTGAACCTTTCAATAAATCAACTCTCCATCTTCTAAAATTCTAGCTTTCGTGGTCTTCATGTGGATGCTATGAAATTCTAATTAGCTTCCGTGAGTCAGATTGCACCTTGATTACACGTCCAAATGCTAATTTATGATCCGAAATAAATTTCTTTACTAGTCTACCTTTTTTTCGTTTGAATTTTTTTTCCGAAATGTGCCTTTTTCATGTTTTACCTCTAATAATGATTTTCCGGGGTTCAACATATGATCTAATTGGGATGATGATTTAGGACCTTTCCAAGTAGTAAGGCGGGATCTATAACATAAAATGGTATAAATTGGTAAACTATTCTGCAGTGTAAATTAAATTAGTATATCACCACGTTCTTCGGTTTCTTGATGATATAAATTTTGCCCTAACATTTTTTTGTGTGATAAAGTCAATTGATCCAATCCTTTATGAGCATTAAAATCGCCCAAAATGCAAACACCTCGTGTTTTACTATACTTTCGTATAAATGTAGATATTGTACGAGTTAAGAGATGCGGAATTATTGAATTAAAATCTGATCGGAAATGGGTACAAATTAGCGATACTTCACTTAATCCTTTGACATGTATGATTGCAAAACCTAACCATTCTGATATACCTCTAAAATATCGTACTTTGAATCCACATTTTTGTTTCACTAATATTCCAACACTGTTTTTAACTCCACGGTTTCATACAGTGGGCATCACTCTTTTTCTATGACTGAAATACCAATTGTGATGTGCAGTGTTGAACTAAAATATATATTCCAACTTTAATTACAGCTTTATTGACTATTAATTGCTTTGAAAGCTTAGCACAATCCCGTACATTCAATGTTCCTACACAAAAATTAGTACGTATACTTATTATGGGAGGTAATGAATTGCTAGATTTGACTGGTTGTAATCGGAATGAACTAGAATCGGTCTGTACTTGCATGAGGACAATTGAAGGTGGATGAATGGTAGAATAGTTTATAAAATCATTTCTACATAATCCATCATAATGATTGTTATTAATGTAAAGAACTCGAAATGTTTTTTCAATTGAAGTACCAAAGATTAATGGAGCTGCATTGACTTGATATACTTCAATTTTGCCCTGATATATTTCTGATGTAGCTTGTCAGTGAGAATAAGAAATAAATTGATTAATTGATCGCTAGCTTTTAATTCAGGCTAATCCTTGGCTGATTCGATTAAAACGGTTTCATAACGAGTAACGTTATGGCGAATATGATTAACAGCTGTCTCTCTAAGATGTTTCGCATGGTTCCTATATATTTGGGTTACTAATGAGGAGAACAAGCAATTACCATCGGGAGGCACTTGTATGATCAACAATTTTGACAAGTATTCATGAAACCGTAAAGAACAAAAACTTATACAGAAATAAACTTACGATTATATTAGTTCTTTATTAAGAAGTAATAAATATCTTCTAACAAAACTTACCCAAATAGTTGATAATTTGAGAATAATCGGATAACACAAACGATATTAAATACTTAATATGAATTGAATAATATATACTAAATATTTTTTTAATTAATTGGTTTTAACTTTATACACTTTAATACTGATAGATTTATAATAATACATAAGTCCAGGTTGACGACAGAATTAAAATAGAAGTACGCTATTGTATCTAAACTTACAAATGGAGGATTTTATAATTAATTAATTTGGTGGTAGATGTCACTTCGATTTGTGAATGTTTGTTTCACAAATGGATGATTATATAGTTAATGAATTTGATGGTAGGTGACACATCGATTTGTGAATATTTGCTCCGTTCTGTTATACATAAAAGAGATAAGGATTCAATTCAATTATTTAAATGACTTCTAGGCGTTCTAGGCTCGAGATATTTTTAGAACATACAGAACAATAATTTCATAATAACAGCATATTTTAATATTTTTTAAATTACAGTGTCATTTGTTAAGATTTTAAATTTATTTTAGTTAAGTAAATACATAGTAAAAAAATTATTTCATTTTTGGAAAATAAGATAAATAAAAGAGAAAATGAAAGAACACGAAAAAAACTTTTTCCGGATATTAGATTTTATTCCGGATAATAGATTTCCGGATAAAAGAGGTTTGTAGGTATTTTTATTATTATTAAATTTTTTTTAAGTATATTTTTGAATATACCGGAAGATCAGGGAAGATTGTGATTGCAACATTCTTGATCAGTCTATTTAATTATTTATGTCTACTATGTTTTTCGACGATCTGTGACACTATTCTGGTAATTCCCTGGGAATAGGGAATTGGCGAAAGATTTTATATGTAAGTTCTATTTAAAAAATTTATTTGTGGCATATAGTGAGGTAAAAAGCTAGTGGTAATTTTTTTGAAAACAAAATAAAATTGGGAATAATTTTCCCTGCTAATTTAGATATGGAAAAATTATTCCCAATTTATAAATATTTACATAAAACTTTTCTCCTCAGTATGCCGGAACAAAAATATTTGAACTGAAATTACATAATATAAATTCTTTCCCCAATTTCCTATTCTCGGGGAATTACCAGAATAGTGCCACTGGTTGAATTCAGGTTATGATTTAGTGAAATTGTGTGAATGTTGGATATAAATCAACCCTGCTTTTAGTTGGATGAATTCAAATATATGTATAGGTAGCTGAATGATAATACCGAATTTAAATTTTTTTTCAACGGATTATTTAGGTCATCATATGTATGATGATGCTGTCATTACGAACGTGAAATCCCTCAGTTAGATGGTGTTGGGTGGGAAGATAGGGTAAAATAAGGTTGCAAGCAACATATGATGAGATGATTCGTAGATGTGAATTAAATAACCTAACCAGTCTATTATGACTGATGCCGAATACATATGATGAATATTAGTATCATTTACCTCAACCACAACTAACCCAAATTAATAAACTAACAAAATCTAATCTAGTATGAAATTAATTGAGACTAACAAGACACTGACATTTATTGGTTAACTGATACTGAAATCTTCGATCTGGCTGGCCATAAAGGATCTACAATACTCTCATATTATTCATGAAAATGGTAAAGTCGCCCAAGCTTTCATAGCCATATATTTCATATGTGCAAGCATAATCTGTTGAATGAAATACAACTCTAGATTGTACGGTTATTGTAATCTTTATCAACTTCTGACATTCGGTAAAAAGGATTTTTCTGTAAGGGTTCTCGAGTAGCATGTTTCAACATAACTTTCTCGAGATGTACACGATTTTTTTACCACGAATAAAACTATTATGCTTTTTCATTTTTCAATTACGTTGTTTCTGTTATGATCTCACTATATTAGTCTGTGCCAAAGAAATATAATAGTTTAAGATACGATTTCCACCACCTATTAGTTTTATTGAGTGATACTTAAAAAAAATATAACGATCAATTTGATTTTATTCTTACAGATATGTTTTCTGATAATAATTAATGAAAATAATGATAGTAGTGGAATGTTACCACTCGTATTGTTATAATTACTCATTCGCGATACAACATACTGTTGGTCAGATGACCATCTTCTGTAGATGAAGCAGAGTGATTTTTTTGTTATTCGGAAATCCGGTTTGATTTTTAATGATACCAGAAAAATAGGAACCAGACCTGTTTTGAAATCAAGTTATTCAAAATATTTATAGGTTATTATGTATCTGAAGTAGCTCTAATAATATTTTATGGTAATTTAAATAAAATATGAAATGTTGATTTGTGTGAGAAAAGTATATATGAGATGCTGATTTATGTGACCACGTACGTACACTTACATATTTCTTATGTAAGTAACTGATAACCGATTGGCATTGCAACTTGTATGTAATATTACATCATAATAACCTTCCTCAAGAAATCGAATTTTAACAACGAAAAAATTCTTATCAAATATTCATATAAGTACATAATACATTACGAAGACGAAAACTTGCTAATCCGGAATATCAACAGAAAAATCAATTTAGAATAATATCTATAAAAACTACAACTACATCCATTAGGACAAAAATATTTCTGTAAAATCGGGTCAAGATATGATTATTATAGAAACATCAAAATACCGACATTCCATATCCGACTAACCATAGAAAATATGTAGAAAGTGCGAGGCACCAAATTGTCTGACACATTGCAACGTTTAATCGTCGTCTACTATCTCTATACACGATACGACATCATGCCACGAAACCAACAATGCAAATTTTGAATTTTATATTTACAAATTCAAAACATAAACTTCTATTTCACAGCATACATAATTAATTGATATAGAGATCTGAGGTTATTGCACTACCTACAGTTATAGTTGATTTATTTATTATTGTAGTAAGTTAATGAAATATAATTTTGAAAAAAAAAAAAAATCAAATTAAATTCCCATCATAAACACACACTATATGTACAACAAAAGTGAGAGTTTCCACTACAGATCGTATCGTTGTTGTCTCTACTCTGTTGTCTGATTTAATTCGACCGCACAAAATCAATTTAATTATATGTTTATCATTTTTCATAAGTCAGGGTGATGAACTAACCGCATTTAGGTTAATGTTGGCTGACTCGACGAAATAAAATTACATAAAGCGATTAAATGCGATCATTGAAATTTTGGCAAATTTTTGAAAAATTGTATAATTATAGTCCGATGACTACCATAGTGGTGGTTATGGCGGAACACATGAAATTGTTTATTTATTTTGGTGTGCTCTGCGAAATGGTACTCATTTAATTAGTTTTCCCACGTCTTTTTTGAATGTTACGAATTATAAATTTAACATATTTTAAAAAAATAAAAATAAAAATCAACATGAAACCCCCGAAGTCAACGGGGGATAAGTTTTATGACATTATAACATTTCAGTAAGTTTGAGTCAGTCAATAATATTTTTAAATCAGCATTCGTATAACTCTTTTTCTACCACAGAAAAAAAAAATTGCTTCAATTTAAGTCTAACCCTCACAAATGTGTGAGTAGATTTTAACGGATCCTAGTTAAATCGAAATTATTTTTGAAAAAACATTCTAATTTGATAACATATAAATTGTATAACATATTAATTATTTTATTATTATAATAAGTAGTTATAGTGTTATTTTTCGGATGAAAACGATTTAAGTCGAATGTACAAACGTGTATGTTGGTTCAAATTACATACAAAAATAATTTTTTAACATGATTCTTTTGTGTTACCCACACAATTGTGATGGCAGGCAGAAAAAGGGATATAATAAATAATACTAAATATGGTTATTAATTTGTTTAATATATTAATTTACACAATACATATTTGGACACAGCAAAAAAAAATACATAAATAACAAATTATAAAAATGGCGCACTTGTGTCTTGTTGCTTGTCAAAAATTGACAATAATGTTTGGTGGTGGTAGTGTCGATCAAATCGAAAAAATATCAAATCTTTCAAAAAATTACAATTTGGTTTAAATCAAACCTATCTGTCTGTTTAAATCAAATCTGGCTGACGTGACAGAACTTCACGTTAGTTTCTGCATTTAAACGTTTCCGAAAGAATTTCTTTCTTTGGGGGGCGAAGTCCGAGATTCATACCTCCTCGCGGTGCTCTCTGGGTAACGCTAAATGTATATCAGGCGGTGTAGTGGAGACGATACCAAATCAGCGTCTGTTCTCCAGGTTAGATGCGGCTGAAGCGTGCGTCTGTCTTGTATCAAGCGGCTCGCTATATAAATGTGTTCAAGGTAGGACTGGATGCCTTCACCAGTACGTGACCCACACACGTAACAAGCGGGTTGAGAGGCAGGCCAACAACCTTCCCTCATAAAAACCATCTAAGTTATGAACCCTGAACAAAGGCCTCGGATTACCATATCGGATTCATTACAAACTCGACCTCGGAAATTGTACACGGGCAACGCTTTAAAAATGGGAATATGGAACGTGCTTAGCCTCTTAAGACCTGGAGATCTCCAGAACCTTTCGAACCAAGCAAAAAGTTACACTTTAGACGTACTTGCACTACAAGAGCTTAGATGGTCTGGGAGTGGGATCCATGACACCACCAATGGTTACACTCTTCATTACAGCGGCCATCAGAATGGAGGAGAATTTGGAGTTGGCTTTCTCATCCATCGGCGCGTGAAGCACCATATCATCGATTTCCGCCCTTTCAACATGCGGATATGTACGGTCAGACTTCGCACTAAGAAATTTAACATTACAATCGTTAACGTGCATGCACCCACCGAAGATAAATCTGATGACATCAAAGATCTGTGTCGAGCTCGAGGAAGTCATCAACAACATACCGCACCACGACATTAAAATCATCGTGGGCGACTTTAATGCAAAAATCGGTAGAAGTGCAGAAAATACTTCGCACATCGGTCCTAACAGCCTGCACCCTAACTAGTAACAACAACGTCCAACGCGTCACCGACCTGGCAATAATGTACAACTTAGTTGTATCAAGTACGTTTTTCCCACATAAGAAAATCCACAAAGTACCGTGAAGATCGAATGATGGAAGAACGGAAAACCAAATCGATCACGTCATGGTGTCCAAGAGACACTCCACCAGCATATCTGACGTTAGATCTTACAGAGGTGCAGATATGGACAGCGATCATGTGCTTGTCATATTTAAATATACGAGGGCAAATCAAAAAGTCTTGCAATATCATATGAAAAAAAAGAGTGAGTGAGACAGCAATATTTTTATTTTTCGACAGAATCTCCTTTAAGGTTTATACATTTGTCACATCGATCAATTAACTTGCCTAAACCCTCTAAAAAAAAAGATTTCTTTTGCTCCATAAAATATTCATTTACAACAGACTGCACTTCATAATCACTGGAAAATTTTCGGCCCCTTAGTGTTTTTTTCAAATTGGGAAACAGGAAGTAGTCACTGGGTGCCAAGTCTGGACTGTACGGTGGATGCGGAATTCCCACGAAGCCGCAGTCCTTTAATGCAGCTTGAGCAATATTAGCCTTGTGCACCGGTGCATTGTCGTGAAGAAGCAAGATTTTTTTCCTAACTTTCCTTGGCCGTTTTTCCCGGATCGCTTTTTTCAATTTTCGCAAAACCTCAGCGAAATATATGCCTGTGGCATATAAACGATTATCAAATTTCCTTCAGCATCCCAAAAAATTGTTGCCAAAACCTTAAGAGCAGACGGTTGAGTTTTAAATTTCTTTGGTGGTGGTTCACTACGTTTAATCCATTGCAACGATTCTTGTTTGGATTCCGGATCCCAGTGATGAAGCCATGTTTCATCGCCTGTTATTATGTTATCCAAGAAATTTTCTGGATCTTCTTTGTACATATCTAAAATCGCCTTTGAAATTTGAACACGCATTTTTTTTTGTTCTGCATTCAACAAACGGGGAACCAATCGCGCACTTACTTTCGACATGTGAAGGTTGTCATGTAATATAGTATATGTGGTACCGTATGAAAGAGAAAGTCTCCACGCTAACCGTGGAACAGAAATACGCCGGTCCTCCAATACAATAGATTCGGCCAAAATTACGTTTTCATGGCTAATAGCATCTGCTGGGCGACCCGAGCGATTGTCGTCTTCTAATGACTCCCGACCACTTTTGAATAATTTTACCCACCTTGTTACTGTGGCATATGATGGTGCAGATTCGCCGTAAACTTTTGATATATAGTTGAATATATAAATTGCATTTTGTCCATCTTTACAGAAAAATTTAATAACGGCGCGATATTCAATTTCATTCATTTTAAGAAAAATTCAAAACACTTGTTACTAAATTGACAAAAACAAACGAACTGTAAAATTTACATCGAAATGTTCTTCTAGAAGTTTCATCGCGACAAAAAATGGTTTTGAAAAATATATTGTTGTCTCACTCACTCTTTTTTTTCATATGATATTGCAAGACTTTTTGATATACCCTCGTAAGTGCAAACTGTCATCAACCTTCAATAGACAAGCACAAAAAACCGTTCGATGGAATGTCGATGCTCTAAAAGACCAAGCGTCACTGCAGAGTTACCAATCAGCTGTCACTAACTATTTAGAGCGGCCCAGCAACAACGAAGGAGCTCCTCCTAATATCCAGGAGCAGTAGCACGCTATACAGTCAGCCATAACCACCACGGCGCAAAACACTATCGGAAGACCGCCGAGATCCCGCAATGATTGGTTCGATGATCAATGTCGCCTGGTCGTCGAAAATAAACGAAAGCTTCGTGAAAAATGGTTGGAGAAGCACTCAAGCAGAATACCTACGCGCAAGGAAAGCCACGATTAAATACCTTCGACAAAAGAAACGCGATCATATGAGGTCATGCATTGAAAACATCAGCTTCCAAGCGGAAGTAGGAAATTCAAGAGACTGTTTTGCTAATGCCAGGAATATCACTAAAGACTTCCACCCAAGAAGTACAGCCATCAAAGACGGGAATGGAGAATTGAGAACAAACGTGGCTGAGACGCAGCTATTAGTCGATTGAAGAACGGCAAGGCACCCGGCCTCGATGGAATCCCCGCAGAATTAATTAAACTCGGAGGCGCTACTCTTGCAACATGTTTATACGATCTCGTCGTTTGGGACCAAGATTATTTGGGACCAAGAAGAGTTGCCGGAGAATTGGAAGACCGCACTCATATGTCCGTTGCATAATACAGGCGACCGTCTTAAATGTGAAAACTTTCGTGGCATAGCTCTATTGAACACTGCTTACAAAGTGTTGGCTAATGTTGTACTTGCCAGGCTCATCCCTTTCGCCGAAAACATCATTGGCGACTATCAGTGTGGCTTTCGTACCAACCGATCGACCACTGACCAGTGTTTTAGCATGAGGATGATCTTGGTAAAATGTTGGGAGTATAACATAACCATTCATCAACTATATATAGACTTCCGGCAGGCATATGACAGTATAAACCGCGACAACCTTTGGGCCGCGCTCATATGCCTAGGTATTCCAGAGAAACTCGTTTCTCTGTGTAAATTAATAACGTCGGGATCTGCATGTAGAATTGTAATTGAAGGAACTGTATCAGACTCTTTTCAAATAACATCTGGTGTTCGACAGGGAGATGTACTCGCGCCTGTGCTGTTCAATTTGGCGCTTGAGTACGTAGTGAGGAAAAGCAACATTGAAACTTCGCGCTGTATATTCAATAAATCAGGCCAAATTCTTGGATATGCAGATGATATCGTGCTTCTTGGCCGAAGACCTAGCGACATCAAGGACAGTTTCATACCGCTCAATCGCTGCGCAAGAAGACTTGGTTTGGAGGTGAACAGTACCAAAACGAAATTCTTAACAACACCCAGGAACATCTCCATGGCAAATCTCTAAATTGGCGACCATAACTTTGATAGCGTCGAAAATTTTAAATACCTCGGGTCACTTATAATAGCCTTGAATGATATGCAGGCAGAAATAAAAGCCCGAATCGCTGCCGGACAACGAGTTTTCTACGCCCAATCGAAATAATTGCGATCTAAACACCTATCGCAGTCGTGTAAGCTCGCACTTTATAAAGCACTTATAAGACCTGTGCTGACTTTCGGAAGCGAGAGCTGGACCATGACCTCTAACGACTGTAGATTATTATCTACCTTCGAAAGGAAAGTCATCCGTTCAATTTTTGGTCCTATTAAAGTTGCGAACAATGAATATCGGATTCGCATGAACCACGAAATAAAGCAACTTCTCGGAGGTAGCGATATTATCGGTTTCATCAAATCTAATCGAGTGAGATGGCTCGGCCACGTTGCAAGGTCCCCACAACAACGAATGATTCACAAAGTGTTCCATCAACAACCAACCGGAGTACGTCGTAGAGGAAGACCCCGACTGCGCTGGCGTGACGACGTCGAACAAGACCTACTCGTATTAGAATGTCGAAATTGGAGGACGAGAGCAATGGACCGAGAAGGATGGAGGACCATAGTGCGGGCGGCAAAATCCCTTCATGGGATGTAAATGCTAGAGAGAGAAAGAATTTCATTAAGTATTTCTGTTCACCTGAAATTGATTCTGGAAAATCTCAAACAAGTTGCTTGAGATTTATTTCTGGGATTTATTTCTGTTTTATAGGGTCGAATTTCGGAGAATATCACGTCGAGGTACCACAACAAGAAAAACAAATGAGAATGGAGCGGTGAGAGCAAATGTGGCTGATGTAAATTCAGTAGAGCATTTAGAATATCTGTAGAATACCCATCGCAATTTCGCCAAAAAGTCGCAAATATTTTCGCACGAATAACTTTGACTCCACGCACGAAAACCTTTTGTTATCTTTCTTATCTTTTTTAAATAGGTCTGAGTTGAGCTAAAGATAATCGGTCGAATATCGCTAGTACTATTTAGAACGAGACTTTCGTAAACCTGAAGGGCACCCTGAACCTACACGTACTGGTCCGTGTATCGCATATAATTCTCAATAATGTTGTCGCCAGATTAACTTTAACCTTATCACGAACAACTCATACAATTAAATTATGAAATTTCAAGTTATTCTGGATAATAGCCAGATAGTGTTTTATACATCAAGATGAGGTTACCAAGAAGTTTGAAGTTTGGTTTCGAACTAATGAAACATTGAATTCTTTATATTAAAAAATTCGGTCGTCTCAAGCTGAATTTATATGACTCGGTAGCAAAATTTGATTGTAGCCTATCGCTCCAACGTCATGTGCCAAAACACAAAAGTTTATGCCGTTTGTGGTTGTTTTTTATCGCAATACGCTGACGCTTTTGTTCTGTTAGCTACAGTGAAAAAGCGGCGATTTTTTTTTTAATTCGTCGACGCTCGTTGTTGCCGCTCTTAAGCTCGAAACAGAACAAGAGCGACAACGGCAAGCGTCGACGAATTAAAAAAAAATATCGCGGCGAGTTCGCTGTAGCTAACAGAACAAAAGCGTCAGCGTATGGCGATAAAAAACAACCACAAACGGCATAACCTTCTGTTTTTGGCACATGACGTTAAGGCGTTAGGATACGCAATTGAAAAAAAATGGTTAATAGTATGACTGTTAAATGATACCAACTTATATATATAAAAAACAGTTGGCCGCATTGTGTCGTCGGCGATAAAAATAGAAATACTCTAAATGTTTGTCAACGAAAAAATCGTCGTAGCCAACGTCGAGTTGTGTTTGTATTGTATGTTTTCTGTGTTTTGTAATATGACAGGCGATTTCGCTCGCCGCCTTCACTCGTGTTCTGTTTTGAGCTTTGTTCTGTTTCGAGCTTAAGGTTCAATTACAATGACACCGCACCGCGGCTAAATGTACCGCATCTATCTGTCATTACGGATTGTCAAACACAATGTTTCCGCGCCGTTCCAAAAAAGTGACATGCCTTGTTGTACAAGTCGGGATAAAATTTTATTTTTTCATAAATTCTTCATAGTTGAAGTCCATTTCTTGTATTTTTTTACTTTTAATATTTCGAAAACGATATACACGTACTAAATATAAAACACTTTTAGTTGTCAAATGATTTCTGAGATTATGTTATCCGAAAAAGTAGAAAGTTGAGCTATCGTTTCCGAACCCACCGCGCCGCTCCGTTCATTGTGATTGCTTTTCCGTTTTCTCATATAAATATGTAATTTTAATATTTTCTATTTTGGCATTTTAATGGAACGGCGCGGTGCGGTGTCATTGAGATTGAACCTTTAAGTTGGTAACGCCCGAAACTCAAGTGCTAAAAACATAAAAGATAATTTTAGAATTTTTATTAGTCGAGTATGCTAACTTTTAGAATCTATTTTGGCATAAATAAAATTTGTCGCGGTTATGTCGTTTGTTGTTGTTTTATTATCGTCATACGCTGACACTTTGGTTCTGTTAGCTACAGCGATATCGCGGTGATATTTTTTATTATTTCGTCGACGGTCGTCGTTGCCGCTCTTGTTCTGTTTCGAGCTTAAATTATTTTTATTCCGAAGGGCAATAAGTTTTACAAAATGAAATGTAGGGGAAATTTGTTTACAAAAATATAACCAATTTAGCTAATTTGATTGGTTGTTTTTGCCCTCTCTCTTTTCGATTTTTAGTCTCTGAAATGTTTTTACTGACAGAAAATTTTGCTACAGAGTCAAATAAATTCACCTCCATCAGACTGAAGTGACCAAGCTACAAAAATATTGAAAATTCAGAACTTACAAATATGTACTCATATTTTTTTGTTTTTTTTATTTCATTTGTTTAGGTCAACTAGCACTTATAGCTGTATACGACCTTTTACAGTATAAAATCTTGAATTAATGATGTATATTCAAAGTATAATCACAATGCCTTGGTATTATGACACTGGCTTGAAAAAAGTGCAGTAAAAAAAGTAAACGGTGACTAGGACAGAAACAACTAAACCGAATGAGACAACACAATTTTTCAAATGTCATGTTCATTTTGTTGGTAAACAAACATGTTGTGTACCAATAAAAATGTTCAAAATTATCTGAAACGGTTATCTAATCACTTCAAATAGTTTTAGAATACAATATTTTTATTTAATTTGCATAAAAATATTCGTTTTGACTCGTATTTGATAAAAAAAAAGTCGTAGATGTCAAAAAAAGAATCAAAATTGAATTCTTTTCGCTCGATTAACTGCTAGAAAATATTGAGCAACAATTTTTTTCTGACATTTCATTTTTTTGTCATGGCTACTGTGCATACACTCACTTTCATTATAACCCTTTTTCAACCAAGAAAACACAAAAATTGACTCAGGTTTAGTCCAACCCACACAAATGTGTGAGTAAAAAACCATTGTATGTAATGGCGTTGTTGATAAAAAATTTCGCTTGATTTGCAGTAAAACCAACACAATTGTGTGTATAGATATAGTGTTTTTTTCGGACGAAAATAAGTTAAAAAGGAATTCACAAATGTGTAAGTTGGTTCAAAAAACATACAAAACTAAATATTTGACATGGTACATTTACCCTACCCGCACAATTGTTATAGTAAATCACAAAAGGGATAATTATGTATGCCTATTATTATTCTCCCTTCAATTGGATTTTTCAGCGGCTGAAAAAGTTGGAAAAGAGCCAGTATCATAATTAGCCTAACTTGTCAACCCCTTTATTTTCTGGTTTATTTTCATCGCTATTATCGCCAACCAATTCAAATCGTTGCATTGAGCACAATTTCTGAAATTATATCGCAGAGTGTTTGTTTTTATAACTCATTGCTCATTTATGCTTTCGGGAGATCTGTTGCAAATGAAGAGTTATCACAAAAATCTTGCTAGGATTGCAACATTACTTTTGCATCAAACCTCTGCGATCTCATCGTCACTATCTGAGACCTACAGATGTTTCATACATATATACAATGCTCAAAAATCCAAAGATGTAAAATATGAATATAACTAAAGTATAACTCGGCACTGTCTACAAAGTGTTGATTGGCTCTCATCTAAAATTTCATCGACGACTATCAGTGCGGTTTCTATTCCAATCAATCAAGCACTGACAAAGCATTACCATGAGAATGGTTTTGGAAAAATGATGCTAGTAAAGAATAACCATAGATTTTCATTCGGGCAGACGACATATCATATACAGAACCTCAATTTGAAATTAAAAACAGATGAATCTATAAGTCGAATGAACAGCATTTGCCCGAAATTTTTGTATAGGATGAAGAAATTGTGCCTGCAATGAACCTGCGAATCGGGAACAGCAACAATGTAACTTTGGTACCAAAGGTACCAGAGTTTCACATCACTCAATCATTACACAAGAAGACTTGGTGTGAAGGGAACAGTAATAAGACAAAATTCCTATCGTCGTCTTCAAATACATAAAAGCTTAAATTGCTGCCAGACATCGAGCTGCTGGGTTCTATTGAGACCAAAACATCTTCGCAGTTGTTCAAGCTGGTTTACAAATAATGCCAAGCATGTTAGCTTTAGGAAGTGAGAGCTGAACGCAGCTCCTCATAGAGGCTGATATTATTGAATTCATGAAATCCAAGTTTGCTTGCTATGTTGAAAAGTCCCACAACCATGAATAAGCAATCACCAACAACCCAGCGTACATCGAACATAACCTACTTACGCACAATAGGAAGTCGAAACTGGCGGGCGAGAATAATGAATCGAGATGGATAGAGCATCGTACAAGCGGGCCAACCCGTTCGTGAGATGTAAAAGCCAGAGAGAAATAGATATCACAACAATAAAAGCAAAATCGTTATATCTCAGATATTAATTTCACCTCGGTTCGATACCCTCAAATCAAAATATGTACAAGAACCGCAACAATAACAATACCATCATAATACATAAAATCAGCATAAAATTGATGCATGCAAGCATGCAAACGATGCATAGACATAAAATTAAATGCAATATGCAATAATAACGAGGTCATAACAAATTCTCAGCAGAAACTCTAAAAACAAATTTTTTAAACAATATTTTTCATGAATAAAAAACGCAAACGTTATGTTAGAGCAAACTTCACGTAAGAGAAAAGTATAAGGAAATTTAATTGGAAGTAGTTTCAAGGTTAGAATGTTTGTTGGATTGTATTTTTGTCTCGTTTTAGAAGACAATACATTATAACACTAATTACACTTAATTTATTGTAAAAAGCAATCACTGATTCACCAGAAATATTAAATATTTCTATTTATTATATAAAAATTAGCACAGATCACAAAATTAAAACGAACAACTCAAAAAAAAAAGTCATTTCGTTTTCGAAGAGGCGGATTTTATATTATACACTTACAACAAATATTCAATTGGCCTAATCACTAAATACTTATTTATATAAAACACAGCACAGAATTTGAATACAATTATAAATTCTTTGTTAACAAGGAAAATATATATTATTTTTAAGATAAAAATTAAAAAAAATAAATTAAAAAGAAAAAATCAAAATGACGTTTCGATTCTTTTTTATTTTATTCTGTTTGCATGTCATTTTTCTTTTTTTGCTTGGAAATATTCCATAATACCTACATTTTCTTGAATATTGTGCGTACTTTTTCTTAAATCATAATGTAGGATATTCCATATTTCAAATTAAATGATTTTTTTATATTCACAAAATTACACACCTTGTAAGAACACAAATATTATGTAGATTATAAAACACTTTATTATTTACTTTGTATAAATTTATTAATGAAAAACAACTAAATGCGACACCACACAGAGAGGAGATTTTAATTTTACTGGCTGTCAAAAGTGATTTCACTTTGGTGGATGAAATTTTTTTTTTTACAAATAAAATTTTTTTTTTACTGAAATTTGCGATAACGAAATATAGATGGAAGATTTAACAGTAAAGACGAAATGACAGAAAACCAAAATATTGCTAGTTAAAGCAAGTCATTTAGGGGAAGACTTGATTTGAAATATATTTTTACTCCGTTAAGTTGGCTAACAAATTTAAATTTATTTTGATTGATTGATTGGTGTTATAATTACAATATGTGGGCCATGTTTATCGTAATTTCAACATTTACGAGCCAGTATTTGTTGAAATATGTGATATACCTAATATGTGATTATTTGTATTGAAGTATGTACCCAAACAATATATTTTATCCTCTCGGTCCATGATCACTTTATTCTCTCAACAACTGATAACAAACTTTTAAATATTACATTTCGTCAGGTTATGGTCCCAGATAAAAAGTATAATATAAAGTAAAACATTTCTATTCGGGAAATAAGAATATAAACCGGCTAGTTTTCAATGCATTAACAATCATGCAATTTACAACACCGTCACTGAATTAATTTTTATTGGGCTCCAAGCCCATAGACTCGAAACAGGAAATCATACGTCTGGAAACAGGAAATCATACGTCTGGATTATACAGGTTTCATTATTACATCGGCAATCATGGTCTTAGGTGCAACATACAACAGTTGTTGGTCAACAACTTGATTAACTTGATTTCGAACAAAATTATGCCTTATATCGATGTGTTTTGTTCTCGGATGTTGAGCATTACTGTTGGCTAAATCGATGGCCCCCTTATTATCACAATACAGTACAGTTTCTTTTGGTGTATCAAGGAGTAATTCTTTTTCCAGATTTTTAAGCCACAACTCTTGAACTGCCGACGACAAACTTAAATACTCAGCTTCCGTTGTAGACAAAGCTACACTTTGTTCTTTCCTGTGGCACTATTCTGGTTTTCCCTGGGAATAGAGAATTGGGAAAAATATTTTCATAGCATTTTTGTCTAAATTATATTTTTCTAGTCTACTGTGGGATTTAGTTTGGTGTAGATATTTTCGTTGATTGGGAAACTTTTGTTCCACAAAATTTTTTATAGGGAAAAATAATTCTCAATATATCATTGTTTCAAAAATATTTACACCCAACTAATTCCAACAGTATAGGCCAGAAAAATATATTTTGGACAAAAATGCTATGAAAATATTTTTCCCAATTCCCTTTTCACAGTGAAAACCAGAATAGTGCCACTGGAGTTCCACGTTATTGCTCCTCCTTGCATCTTGAATACGTTACCAGTAGTCGATCTTCTATCGTCCAAGTCTCCTGCCGATCTGAATCAGCATACCCTACAACCGATGAATCGTCACTATTAAACTCCAGCTTAGCGTCACTTTTCCCTTTAGATACCTGATAACTCATTTTGCTACTGGCTTTCCCGGATTACTATTAAATCTATTGAGTACACCAGCTGCATGACAAACGTCGGGCTTCATTACCTGTGCTGGAAACATCAAGCTTCCAACCGCTTCCTGTATGGAATATTCTTCATTTCATTACTTTGCGATTCGTCTTGTGGGGACATAATTTTTGTCAATTTTTGATTTTGGTCTAAAGATGTAGAAACCGGGTTGCAATCGTGCTTATTGAATCTTTTCATTATCTTTGACTTTAAGTAACTTCATCAGGCACGATTTCAAGTACATCTTTGAATCCTGATTGTTTGACAAAATGAGTGTCATTGACATAGATTACGGCTACAAGCATCTTATTATTGACGACTCCGTAATATACGCATGGATCAGCATCTGATCAGCATTTTTTCAGTCCAGCATCTCTTAAAACTTTAACTAGTTTTGCTCTGCTAGTTTGCTTTAATCCATATATTGACTTGTTTAACTTGCAGACTGTTTAGCTCGTATTTGACATATAACCTTCCAGTTGCAACATGTGTATACCTTGATTTATTAACTCATCTTGTAGAAAGGCCGCCACAGCATCCATCTGGTCTATGTCAAGATCAAATTTCTATGACAAACTGTTTCTCACAACAGTTCGGTTTCGGAATTCTGCATGATTTTTTTGATGGCCCCAATGATCCACCCATTTCAGTTTCTGGGACGTATTCATCGTCGTTATCCGCTTCGTGCCAGTTATCGTTAAGATGTTCGATCCTTTCAGAAATGTTATTGTTGGTAAGTCTTGCATCGAAGACACACTATTCAACGCTTTAGCAGGCTTCGATCGCATTTCTGCGAATAGATCAAAATAGCCTAGAACACTACTATCTTCAGTCACCTGAATTCGTTGGTCTTCCATAAACACAACATCTCGACTCTTCACGAGTGTTTTCTTGACAGGATGGTACAGGCGATTAGCTTTAGAGTCGTCGTAATATTCAAGCATCACACATTCTTCCGAGTTGGCATCAAACTTCTTGCGTTTTTCCTTCGGAATATGGCTCCAAATGACTAAGACTCTGTTTTCGTCCATTCCATATTTCCTCTGGAATCTGATCTTTCACTGTTCGAAATGGTGTCCGATTTGTTTAATATGCTGCTGTTGAGATTGCTTCCGCCCAGAAACTTTTCGGCAAACCAGCCTCTATTAACATACAACGAGCTTTCTCATCAAGGGTTCTATTCATCTTTTCTGGGATGCCATTTTGCTTCGGTAAATAGGGCGCAGTTGTTTGATGTTGTATTCCGCATATTCTTAAAAAACTAAGCAAATCATTGATCACATACACAGTCCCATTGTCCGTTCGCAGAATTTTAATTTTCCAATTTGTGTGATTCTCAACAAAGCTCTTTCATTATGTAAACAAATCATCTACGAACACCAACACATACTTCGCACCGCCAAGCGACACAGTTTTAAAGGGTCCGCATACGACCAAGTGAATGACAATGAAGACGCTGTTCGACTTAGTGACCGTTGTTCTTTGGGAATGATTGCCTTGTTTGCTTTCCTTTCAAACGAACTTCAAGGGCATTCATTTTACTCGTATAAAAGTTCAATTCATTTATCATATGTTTAACTTTCTTTACAGTTTCATCGTTGACATGTCCCAAACGTTTTTGACCCATAAATATCACAAACTCGTGTCCCTGTAGCAATAACATTATCTACACAATCAATTACGTTGCATTCATCACGATCAAAAATCACTACATTTCCGTGACTTGTGATCTTACTCACAGAAAATAAACTAACACAAATATTTGGTACACACAATACGTCCCTAACATTTACAGATGAATATTTCCGTCCGACGACAACATCCGATTCAAGGTTTCCCATTACGCCAACTTTCAACTTTCCATTGTCTGCCGTGATCTTGTGTAATCGGTGGTGTCGAGATATTTTTTAAGTCGTTTGAACTTTTTACCATATGTGCTGATGCACCGGAGTCAAAATACTTATCATACTCATTAATGTGATTCGCCATAAACGATGTACACATTGTTTGCCCGGTTTTCGTTGACTTGTCCTGTTTAAATCCCATTTTATATGGCCGTATTTGCTGCAATTGTAGCACTTCGGTCCTTTCTTATCATGCTTCTGGTTTTTCGAATTTTGATAATTTCGACCCGCCTTATGATTTGGTGGTTCTGTAGGTGTGCTGGTTGTTCATATGCGTACGCGTACCACCTGGATGACCACCACTACCGAATTGAGGTATTATTGTAGTTAATTATTTGACTCTCATACGTATTACTATTCTGACTCCATGTATTATTTTTACTATTTACATTAAATTGTTATTTACATTAAATTATTTTAATTATTATTTATGAAAAATAAACTAAATGAAAATTATACAATGTGAGTTTTTCTTAATTTATTTTTAAAGCGCGATACAAGTTAACAACAACTTGTATCATGTAAAAACACCGAGAGAATGCCATCGTCATCCCCTTTACCTTCGTTTCTTTTATTCGTCCGTACATCCGATTTCATTTCGGCCTTTCGTTCTCAATTCAAAATGTTACCCGATTATGTGGTGTGAAGTATGTCGTTTAACCGTGAACCCTTGAAGCCGAATTTAAGAATGCTGGAGGCAGCCACACTACTCCCTTGCCAGTGAATGTCCATGAACGCTTAACGAAAACGCGTGGGAAGTCTAGTGACCCGTCCTGTTCGTGTTGTGACCAAATTCGGCTCACACTGAAAATGAACCGTGCGTTTGTCATCCGTTGAAGATTTCTTTTGGCTAACGTTAGGTTCTAAAATCGTAGGTTGAATCGTACTATTACATGTCGGCAAGTTTTCGTTTGTCTCGCGATCGTTTGAGTCATATTCCGTAGTGAAACAAGGTTTTAATCTATTTATTGAAACATTGCAAGATTTACACTTCATAAGTATGGTAAAATACTTTTCCGTACGGCTACTGACGCTAAATGGTCCTTCGTAAGGAGGCTGCAGAGATGTTCTAACCGCATCTGTTCGTACAAATACATGTGAGTATGAACTAAGCTCTTTATGAATAAAGATCGATGCTTGATTTCCGTGTCGTGATGCAGGACTTGGTTTAATTTGATCAATTGCAGTTTTCAGTTGTTTGACAAATTCGGACTGGTAATCATGCTTATTACAACTGCCTACGAATTGTCCTGGCAATCGTAAACCTTCGCCGTAAAGCATTTCTGCCGCTGTTGCATTAAACTCCACCCGTAATGCTGTGCGCAATCCCAACAAAACTGTTGGTAACGAGATTGTCCAGTCTAGATGGTTATGACACATTAACGATGCTTTTAGAGAGCGGTGCCAACGTTCGATAAAACCGTTGGCTTGTGGGTTATACGATGTAGTGCGTTTGTGTTGGAACCCCAATACCTTGGACAATTCCTGAAATAATTCCGATTCAAACTGCATTCCTCGATCAGTGACTATAGTTACAGGTATGCCAAATCGTGCGATCCAACCGTTATAAATTGCACTTGCAACTGTTTGTGCCTTGATATCCGCTACTGGAATGGCCTCTGGCCAGCGAGTATATTGATCACTATTATTGTGACGCAATATTTCATACCGTTAGAAGTTGGCATTGGACCAATAATTTCTACGTGAATTTCTTCAAAACGCTTGCTACATAATGGAAATTGACCAATAGGACTTTTGGTGTGGCGTTGAACTTTAGACTTTTGGCAACTTATACAACCTTTAGCTCATTTTCTAGCATCTTGGTTGACTGATGTCCAAATGTATTTACTAGCCAACATTTTAGTGGTAGTCCGAACTCCGGGGTGTGACAAACCATGCACCATATCGAATACCATTTTTCTGAATTCTTTTGGTATATACGGTCTAATACACTTTGTAGAAATGTCACAAAAGATTTCTTTGTCTGAATTTAATATTGGAAATTTTTTAAATTCGAGCGACTTATTTGTTTCAATTAAATCCTGTAACTCGCTGTCTTGACTTTGTGCTTCGGCAATCCTAGTATAATCAATAGCTTCTGGTACATCAATTTTGCAAATGCGCGATAGAGTATCTGCTACAACGTTGTCCTTACCCGAGACATGTTGTATGTCATTCGTGAATTGCCCAATATAGTCCAGATATCTAAATTGCCTAGGTGAAGCCTTATTTGGATTTTGCTGAAATGCATAAACTAAGGGCTTATGATCCGTGTACAATGTAAAAGTGCGACCTTCCAGCAAAAAACGAAAATGTTTAATAGCAGCGTATGCCGCTAATAGCTCGCGGTCGTATGCGCTATAGCGTTTCTGGGTGTCCGAAAGTTTAACCGAATAAAAGCTTAAAGGCTGCCAACTATCCTCTACTTGCTGCAGTAGCACCGATTGCATAATCTGATGCATCAACCATCATAGCGAGATGTCCTTTAGTGTCCGGATGCGCGAGGATTGCTGCGTCGATTAATTGTTGTTTGCATTTCACAAAAGCTATTTTCGTGTTATCGGTCCAGTCAATTTTACGTTTGTCGTTCTTTTTACTCCCCTTTAAGTATTCGTTTAACAATGCTTGATTTTCAGCTGCATTTGGGACAAATCGCCGATAAAAATTGGTCATTCCGAGGAAGCGTCGCAGTTCTACTATGGTTTCTGGTTGTTTAAAATCAGATATCGCTTGAACACGTTCTAACATCGGCTTAATACCCGATTTATTAAAAGTGTGGCCTAAAAAGTATATTTCGGCGTTAGCGAATGCACATTTATTTGCATTGATAATTAATCCGTGGTCCTGTAATCGTTGAAAAATTTGTTCCAGATGGATCATATGTTCGTTCATATCTCGTGAAGCGATCAAAAAATCATCAATATATGTATAGCAATAATTAAGGTCCCGAAAAATAGAATGAACAAATCGTTGGAATGACTGTGCAGCGTTTCTCAAACCAAATCCCATTCGAGTGAACTCGAACAACCCGAAGGGTGTTATGATAGCGGTCTTCGGTATATCTGACGGTTCCACTGGTATCTGATGGTACGCTCGTATTAGGTCCAATGTAGAAAATATAGTACAGCCACGTAGTTGATGTGCGAAGTCCTGGAGGTGTGGTATTGATTAGCGGTCAGGCTGAGTGACAGCATTCAGTGCCCGGTAATCACCACAGGGTCTCCAATCTCCACTTTTCTTCTGAACCAAATGTAGTGGGCTGGCCCATGGACTATCGGATGGTCTACAGATTCCTGACTGAAGCATGTAGTCGAATTCTATTTTTGCCGTAGCTAACTTATCCGGAGCGAGTCTACGAACCTTTGCTGCCATCGGCGGACCTTTGGTTTGGATAAAATGAGTAACTGCATGCTTAATTGGTCTTATAACTGCACTGTCAACAGTAATTTCACTAAATTTTCTTAACAGACGTCCAATTTCCGTATCGATAGCCATGGCACTAATGGTAGTCAACGATGAAGACATTATATTGATAGTTCGTCCAGTCGTATGAAGAGTCGTAATCGGATCAATTATACGATTCCGTTTTATATCGACTATTAGCCCAAACCGCTTTAAAAAAATCGGCTCCGATGATAGGTTTGGAAACGTCTGCTATAATGAACCTCCAGCTAAAATTTCTCCTAAGGCCTAAGTCAAGTTTTAAAATCCGAGTGCCATATGTATTAACTTGCGAAGAATTTGCAGCGAACAGCGTGAACTCATTTTGACCCTTTTGTTTGTCCTCGAGCGATGGTGGAATGACAGATACTTCGGCCCCTGTATCTATTAGATAACTGCGTTTGCTAGAAACATCGTATATTATTAGACGACAATTGGCACTATTGCCCCCCTCGCATGCCGTCATCTGCGGTGAGGAAGCTAGTTTTCCGGTTTTTGTACGTAAGCACAAGGCTGTACGCATTTCTTTGCCTTATCGTTAAATTTAAAATGATACCAGCATAAAGTGTGCCCTTTCGTTCCTGATGATCGAGACCTGGAGCGTTGTCGCGAACTACTTGCTCTGTCATTCCTATAATGTGTCTTTAATCCCTTAATTTCAAGAATAAGTTCTTGAATTCTGACCTCAAGATCGGACTGAGTTTTGGATTACATACTGCCGACACCTCGGTTCTACTTTCGCTAGAGATTGACATTACATTAGAATTGGAATAGGCCTCCAAAATTTTATCGGCCATAATTGCCAAATTCGTTAAGCTTTCGGTACTGGACGCCAAAATGATTTGTATTTGTTGCGGTAAACGTTGGACCCATAGTTTTTTTAGTAAGTCTTCTGCTAGTTGTTTGTCAGCTAAATTCCTTATTTCACGCAACAATTGGGTTGGCTTTTTGTCGCCCAAGTCAAGGTCTTTTAAAAGCTTCTGTATAGCTTAGCATCCGCTGACTCTGTTAATCTAGAAATTAGTGCTTGTTTTAAATCGTTATATTTATTGTCAGTTGCAGTCTGTAACACTACATCGCTAACCGTGTTTAACGCTCTTTGATCGAGACCCGCAACAATAATATTGGTTTGTTGTTGCGTAATATTAGCGTTCATGAATTGTGCCTCCATTTGGGCAAACCAAAGTTCTGGCATTTCGTACCAAAAAGGAGGTGTCTTGACCGAAACCCGTTCCACGAAACTACCGTGTGACTTATCATGGTTAACTTTGCGAGGAGATGCTTCGCCTCCATTTTTACCGCTTTTACCGTTAGCTTCGTTGTCCGAATCCATGATTAAATGACTTTATATCTTCACACACAAAAAAAACTATTTACAAATACGTAATATATGTGTATATACGATTATAAAACAAAATATTACAAACGACCGTCGATATTAAAAATAGAACGAAAATCGAATATGATATCGGATGAACCCAGCAACGAATAACCGAAACATATGGAAGGTAAAGAAAACAAAAATGGACTCACCCGATTTGTAGATGAATTCGATGACTGCGCTTTTCCTTCTTCTATGATGATTTTGTTTGATGTTGCCAATCTTTTGATTAAAGATGATCGGGTATTTGTATTTAATAGTGCTAAAAATTTGCGATGCTGCTCAATGCTCCAAATAATATTAGATTTAGTTTCAGTGAGCCGTGACCATTTGTAGTATCATTACGATGTTGGCATATGGTTTTTAGGTTATCTTTTGTCAATCTTTTAAATTAATTGTAGCACGTTACGTTGTATTATGATAACTAATATTCCTTTATGATAACTAATATTCCTCCTGACTCCATGTATTATTTTTTTTTATTTACTCGTACATTAAATTGTTATTTACATTAAATTATTTTAATTATTATTTATGAAAAATAAACTAAATGAAAATTATACAATGTGAGTTTTCTTAATTTATTTTTAAAGCGCGATACAAGTTAACAACAACTTGTATCATGTAAAAACACCGAGAGAATGCCATCGTCATCCTCTTTACCTTCGTTTCTTTTATTCGACCGTACATCCGATTTCATTTCGGCCTTTCGTTCTCAATTCAAAATGTTACCCGATTATGTGGTGTGAAGTATGTCGTTTAACTGTGAACCCTTGAAGCCGAATTTAAGAATGCTGGAGGCGGCCACACCTCCTTTGAAGTCTTTGACACCTACACTTGCACGTAATTTATCGAATCCAGTAATAAAACTATTTTGGATAAGGCTTTTGTGTCTTTTTTACATCGTTTCCTTCACCCGTCACGCAATCCCATAAATCCTCGTGCTCCAAGTAACACTGTACAGCAAACTTCCAAGAATCGTTATTTTCGCGTCCCTTCAACTTTTCTATAAGCGGCAAAGAACACGACGCCATATTTTTTTTTAGTTTAATTTTTTATTACTATTTATGGGTACATAACCTGTAGAAATTGGGCTTTATGTGTAGAAAAATAAAAACGCAGTTGGTTCAAGTTAATACAGAACAAGAGAGAGTAGTATATTCTTTTATTTTAATACAAGATGGCGGGGTTATACATAATGACGTATATAGATATTGAGTGCGTTCGTATACACAGTGGATGTGCTTAACACTACAACGCGACATAAGAATTAACATTAATTCAATTTACAACAGTACCATTAATCGAGAAATTGATTTGAAGAAAACAAAATCGAAAATTATGTTGCTAATAGAACAAAAGTTCATATAAAAACTGTGACTTTGGCAAAAAAAGTTTGGGATAAGTTGGCAACCGTGTTTGAGGACTAATGTTTAACGAAAAGAGTTGGCTTGTTGCGCTCATTAATTTCGGTAAATTCGGAAAGCATAAATTAAATTCCAGTCATTTAAATGTATGAGAAGAATGGATCAGTATAATTCTTCGTAGGATTACTAAAGGAATACAAGGCCTATGATGATGGGAATATTAAGAATTCGGTAATCAAAATTAGTGGAGATTCCATTAAAACAAAATTATTGCAAGATGTGAAAACAACTTTGCCTAATATGTGAACCGATACTTTGCTTTTATTAATTATGAGCATATTGCAAAAAATTGCCGAACCAAAACTAAAAGTGTTAGTTATCAGTCCTTGATGAAGCAAAATTTAAGATCAATTTCGAATTCGATAGAAATTTTAACAGTAAATTTCTTCAATACATCACAAATATTAAGACATGATTAAGTTGGATTCAAAATAATGTTGGAGGTACACGGTTAAAAATGAAAGAATAAAAATTAGTTTTAGCCCAAGGATAAAATTATTTTGAATAAATTTTATTCAATTTGGAACATAAAATACATTATTTTCGTAAACCTAAATATTATTCTTGCTTATTAAATGTTTTTTATTCTTACTTTGTTTATTATTTATTCTTTTATTTAAAACAAATTTTATTCTTTCGTGTTATTCGTTACATAAATAAAAATTTCTCCTTTTAATGATAATGTTTATCTATATTTAAACCTAAAATATTTTCAATATTAGCAAAATTAATAGATTTTAACTAACTGGTTCACTTTATTCTAAATAGAATAAAAATTAACGAAACAATTTAAGCTTAAAAGTATAAATAATCAATTTATCTTCCATTTTTAGTAAATAAAGAATGATATGCTAATTTTAATCTAACTCTTAAATTCTAAGGGCATCCCAACTAAAATGAACCTCATTATCGTTCGCACCAATAAAAGTATATCAGTTTATTGGAACTGAATCGTGATATATTGTACCTTAATTCTATCCAGGTCATATAATGCTTGCTTTCAACTACAATTCTTTTTCGTCTCTCAACAAAAATATTTATTATAAATTTTTTTCATCCATAAACTTTCTGGAGATCGTTACGGTAATCTCAAAAAATTTAGCGGATAATTTTTGAAATCAGACGCCTCGAGTAGAACAAATGGAAACGTAAATACAGATAAAATTTGTTGATATTGTACGAGTATAACACGTAAGCTGTAACTTTTGACATCCAGTTTAAACCTAACCCATTTTAAGTTCAAATTTCTAGATAATCAAAGTAACAAAACGGCTATGAGAATACAATTATGAGTTGAGTACATAATATCGTAGACTACAACATACAAACAGGTTCAGCCTACTTTCAACAGCTCACTGTCTCCGCTCAAACTGGTATCATTGTGATATATAGATAATGTGTTTTATATAGATAAAATATTTTTCTCACATATCGTATACAACATTAAGAAATTTTCAACCAAACTCAAAAATTGAAGACTTGTTACGAGTTTTTAGGAGAAATAGATAATTTTAGAACGGTTCGTGCGTGTAATACCCAAATAGTTTTGCCCACTTTAAACTTTCAATATTATTTTAGGCCTAACGCAAATGAAGGATAATCACATGGGCAATTAATAGACGTTAATTGGAGTTGTGTTTTTCTCAATCATGTTCTTATACAGCTCTTAAATACATTTGTAGAATAATGGTAGGTCTTTTGATAAAACGGCTGATAATAACTGATACTTATACTTATTTAACTAAAAATTGCAAAGAAAATCATAATTTGTCCTTTTTAGTATAAAAATATTTTTATCATTTTTATTCAATTTTGCATAAAAATGTGGACAAATGATTAATATGTTTTGCAGTACAGAAAACTTTAAAAATTTAAAATTTCATGTCTTTATTTTGTCCATTACTTTTGTGGAGAAATAAGGGATAGCAATCTTTTTGGTATTAATATTTTGATTTAGTTTTAGTAATTTCGACTTAAAAATTTATTTATCAGTTGCCGATTGTTTGAAAAGGTTCTGCTGTGAAATAAGAGGTAAGTTTTTGTTTCTACACAATTTATATTGTTTTTGATTACAATTCATGCCCCTTATTTTTAAACATTTATTTACTCTTAACAAAAACACATTTAGATACATCTACAGCGCGGGCTGACTCAATCACACTACAGGAACACGGATGGAAATTGCCTTTTTGATTGATTGATTGATTGATTGGACTGTAGAACCAAGTACTTGACAAGTGTCCCGGATAACGCCGGGCCTATTTCTACAGCCTGTTTACATATAACAGTAAAAGGGATAGGAAAAGTTTTTTTTTTTTTTTTTTTGGGACAGAACGACCCGGTTTCAGACACCTAGCGATCGTACGGCACAACACAATTCTAATCTACTTCTAATCTACTGATGAGGGATAAAGGTTTAATAGGTTTAATGGATAACGATGATATTGGTCTTCAAAAATTGCTTCTTTAAATCAGCGCCCTGAGAGAAAAAAATATTATTATTTCACGTGCATCTGGAAATTTCCTGAAATATAATTCAACATTAATACTTTTTTTCAGCCACCTAGGTAAATCCGATATTTAGTAACACAATGACAACACAATTCTAAACTACACAATAACCAATTAATATTTCAATGAATTATTATTCCACAAGCATCTTAAGATTCCTGAAATTTAATTCTGAATTAATGTTTTCCGGCTTCTTAAATAATATAAACATTTATTAATTTACTCCTGCTACAATAACTACTTAATTTCTTTTAATTTATTTACCCTTTCATTAACCTATTCTGTCATGGTAAGGCTGTATGGTACTGAAATGTCACAAATGATGCTTCTCACAAATGCACTAAATGTCTAAAAAAAAATATTTGGTTTGTCTAAGGTTTGAAACGTATAAACCAACTTCTCAATATTCCATCCTCAAACAGCGAAACCCCCTACACCAAAATGCACTGATATAAATTTATGAACAAATTTTAGTTTAAACAAATTTCTAGTAATATGTAATAATAATTTTTTTATTTTACAATTTAATAATAATTGTTACTGATTATTTGTATTAATTACAATTTAACAGTAAATATAACAATATATTTATTGTAATTACAATTTAAAAGCCAATTTAACATTTTATTTTATATAAATTTGCAAATATGGTAAAAGAGTGCCAAAACAAACAAAAACACTTTAAACTTGGCATTACTGGACTAAATATAACTGAGATTATAACCGTGTTTCCTATTTTATATCGCAACAGTTGGCCTTACACTTACAATTTTCAAAATGTTAAATTAGAATAAGTTGTAAAATTCGCTACCAATTCTAGATTGATAGTTTGTTGATACACGGAAAAAAAATATTATAAATCCAACCACAATTTGCAGGAATTACATTATGATTGAAAATTATTTAACCATTACTGTGATTTTATAAATAACAAATTGTTCATGGTTGCCATTAACTATAAAATACTTGACTATCCACAAAATTATAATTATTTTAATCATTATTATATTTAAGAATTTAAATATTTTGTGATTAGTTTCACACATTTTATCATTGGTTATATCATGTTCCTAAGTGATTCCGACAGTATTATGATTAAGTTTTAAAATATTATAGTTGTAAAATAAAATATTATAATAACTATAACAGTTATATTAATTTTAACAAAGCATTTGTTAAGTTTAAAAATATTGTCATTGAAATTGTTACTTTTCAAACACAATATAGCTGGGTAAATTATAGTAATTCAGTTCCGGAACTACATTGTAATTAATTGAAAATCATATTATTATAATTATTGTTTCTAATTTAAACATAATATGTTTGTAAAAACTATATATTTAACGATATTTGTGTTAATTTTACTTTTAATTACAACATTATAATGATTTGTTTAACTATACTATTATTGACCCTCCATTTTCACAACCACAATATCATAGTAAATTTCCCGTACATCCACATAATAACAAACATTTTTAATTAAAATATAATTAGGATTTTAAAGAAATATATTAGTGATGTTCGATCTGAGTCGAACCGAATCAGGAACACGGATGGAAATTGCCTTTTGTTTGAAAATGTACGGGTAAATAAATAATACAAATATGTATTTGATAATTTTTTCTAATAATTTTTTCTTTTTTCTTATTTAATTTATTTAGACAAAAACAAGTTAGATGGAACTAATCACGAGTTAGTAACATGGAATGTCATCGGCTTGATATTTCACCCAACATTTAGGAGCATGCAAGGATTTTCATGAATCCGAAGAATATTATATGCGAGCGGATAGGATATAATCTACATAATTTTCATAAACTATTGTATATTATATATTGCCAATATTTCAAATAAAAAAACTTTGTTTTATTATTAAAATTTGTACTTTTTTTACTTAAATTTCACTTATAAAAACGTTGAATTTGATGAGTAAAAAGAATAAAATCTTTCCCTGAATTGTATAAAATATGGTAATGGTTAGTATTTATTTTAATCTTTTAATTAGATAAATATTATTCTTTGTGACTTTTTTTAATACGCCAAAAAGAGCGAATTTAGTCATTTTCAAAGAGTAAACTCTATTTTATATTTGAGTGCTTTTAACACTCGACCAGAGAATAAAAATTGTAAAAAAATAAAAAATAAATAATAAAATAATTGTAAAAATAAAATTTGTTAAAATTAGGACAAAATTATTTTAATTTTGAAAGTATAAATTTTATTTATTTGGGAAGTATAATTTTAATCCTTAGAAAAGGATGGACGTATAGTTATTCCGCAGAAGGATAGGAAAAGAATGGATTTCATCCTTTTATTTTTAACCGTGTAGTTTAAAACGCGAACTCAATTGTCCGACAACAATGCATCTATCACGAAACTCTAAATCAATAAATTCTAAAACAATAGCACATATGGTTTCCCTGTTTTTTCAATCAGTCTACAAACCTGATGTCATCCACGCACGACTATTAATACAAACACCAGATGAACTAAAATTGGAATAAAACTGCTACAATTTCTATGGCAAATATCAGCCATGAGAATGGCTTGCATTCAATAAATTCAATTAGTGAAATTAAGGACTCGACTAAATCAGTCATAACAAAGCGTTGGCCAGTCTGAACTCCTTCGGTTTTTCTGTGGAATTTGTAAATTGGTTCTCATACGTATCGAATAGATTGCAATACATATGAACTGTTATTTTTGAAAGTGATATAAGTCCATTTTTTCATGAATCGAGATATTTAAGGGTTTGCATTTGAATTAATTTAAAAATATTGGCAAACGTTAATCAATTCGTAATGTTTTTAACACTTTTACATTTTTTAAATTTTATTATGAAATAATAATTATTGAAAATATTTAAAAAATAAACGTGTTTTTTAGGTCCAAATGGACTTATACCACTTTCAAAAATAACATATTATAAGAAATAAAAACAAGAAGAAATTTATGTCCATATTTTTATAGACATTAGCTTCACTGAAATGAATTTTTTAATGTAAAAAATTATATTAAATAATTAAAATGAGAATTAGTATTAAACGTAAATAGTAAATCAGTAATAAACGAATAGTGAGCGAATAAAAAAAAAATAAAAGGGTCGATGATTTTTTGTTTGTGTGAGCGAACGGGATTTACTACAGAAAAACGTCGATTTAACGGACTAATTGGGGAGTCCGTAAAATACGAATGTCCGTTAAATTCGAATGTTTTTAAATTTAATCGACTATAAATTTTACACTTGTTCTGGAATATGGCAACCTAGGGCAGAACTCGTTTATCTCAACCGATTATCAAAGAATCTGGTTTGTTGGATGGAAATGAGACAATCAGTTTTTGGAAGAAGTTCTGGAATATGGCCATCTGGGACAGAACTCATACATTTATTAGCCGATTATGATCTGATTGGGTTTGCTGGATGGAAATGGGATTCTTATATGATTTTTGGAAAAAGTTCTGGAATATGCTTACCTGCGACGGAACTCGTTCAATTCTTAACCGATTATGATGGGATTGGGTATGTTGGATTGAAATGGAATTTTTAAACGATTTTTGGAAGAAGTTCTGGAATATGACCTCCTAGGACAGAAATTGGGCATTGTAGATGAAATAAGATTATCAAATAATTTTTGGAAAAAGTTCTGGAATATGGCCATATGGATTATGCGCTCTTGTATTACAAGCACCTCAAAAGTGTAAATTTTCGCTTGGTTGGTTCTGAAGATCTTATGATCTTAGAAGGCAATATATTCCATGTTCCGGTGAACAGTTTTCGAGGTCGTTGTTGATAAGAATAATATAAATTTATCCGAGTCCTTTATGTAGGGTTCACAACATGATTTTTGGGGAGCATAAGTAGTTGATCTGCTGCTCATGGGTAGGTTACGTACTGGCGGTAGATGTTAAAGCATCCAGCCTTACCGGAAACATGTTAGCATCATTAGCCGCTTGCTTCAAGAAAAATGGCTGCTTATTATCGAGTTCCGCCCTAGTTTAAATTACCGAGTTTCATGGTGATATTCCAGAATTTCTTAAACAAATCATTTAAGAGTTCTTTTTCATTCGACATACCCAATCCCATCATAATCGGTTAAGAATTGATCGAGTTTTGCCCATATGGCCATATTCCAGAATTTCTTCCTAAAATCATTTAAGAATCTCATTTCCATTCAACATACCCAATCCCATCATAATCGATAACCAAAACATGGAAAATAAAAAAATTGACCGTTAAGTCCGTTAAATCGAGCGTCCGTTAAATCGAAGACGGTAAATCGAGGGTTTACTGTACTCTTTTGCTTTAACAATCAATAAAGCGAACATTCATTGTAGTAGTGAATAGATAAAATATTTATATTATTTTCTTCATTGATCGATTGAATTAGTGAATATAACTTCTTTCGACATTATTCTTCATAAGTGAATAAGTAAAACAAAATATTTTTTGTTGCTTTTCATTATTCTTACTGATCAGTATTACAAATAACACTGTTCGATCACTAAAAAATGAATAATTCATTTTAACGAGCGAATTTTTGCCCATTATAATTATTAGGAATGGACTTATTCCACTTTCAAAAAAAAGTTTTTGCGATAACATTTTATAGCCAAAATTATTTTGCTTACTTTATAAGAAAACCGTACTCTATTAAATGTATGATTATCAATATGGAGAGAAGGTGTCTATATCTGCCTAAAATTACCGTTAACTCAATTTATTTGAAAAGTGGACTTATACCACTTTCAAATAAAACAGTTCATATATTGAAATTGGAGAACAAAGATCAAAAACAATATAAAAGTCGTCTCCGGTCTCCACAACGCTCGCATTTTAACTCATCTGTGCGGATGATTTAAAAGTCTTTAGAATTGCAAACTCACAAGATACCAAATTACTACAAGAAGAAATAGATAGAATCAATGATGATCGGTCTAAAGCCAACCGAAAAATTTAAAATTGTATCCGTCCACCGTTAAAAACATCAACAATTAGTGACTAGAACATCAATGGCATAAAGGTCAAAAGAGAAAACAGACACAAAAAATTTGGGCGTGACGTTTGTTGGAAATATGTTTTTTAACAAACACATTGATCTAATTATGGCCAAGACGAATTCTTTGTTTGGTTTTATCAGGAGATGGACCAAAATCTCCGACCGATCAGATCTTAACTCTGGCAAATAGGCGAAAATTACTTGAGGCAAGGCTCATTGCAAATGTAATCCTTGTGTAAAACGCACTCAATTTGACTTCTCAAGATCCAGCGACGACTTCAGCAGAAAACTGAAGAAACACATTTATAATTCTAATTTTTAATTTTATTTAATTTTTTTTTATCGTTAATTTTCGTTTTTAATTCACTTTTACACCATTTTAGTTGCCCTAAATTCACTTTTCAAATATGATGAGAGAAAGAAGGGCTATATATTTTAATAAGCATCTGTGACACCCCAGTTAGGATTAACCCCCTCACGTTGAGCTGAAGAATAAATTTAACCGGCTCAAAAGGTTTCGATTATTACAAAGTATTGACAACGGGTACAGTATCTCTAGCTCTACGTATGAGAAGTAAACTTGGAGCTTTAGTACAGAAAATAAAAAGGTTTAATGAGGCTTAAATTAAAACCTTATTTACATTTATGTGAGGTTATCCCAGCCCCGGAACTTTTAAAATTTACTTGTATTATAAAAAAATCATTTTACTAAAAAGCCTTAAGAAGACCATATTGCAGCCCCTTCTTCCTTTCAGTTAGAATGCATGGAATGAAGCATCACCAGTTCTTCTGTCTCCTTAACTGAAAAATGCTCTTGCTCGTGACTTGACTTAATAACTTCATTTTGCATTCTCCTCGGTACCACCATACACATTGCACCTTGAACTATATAATTATCATACGAACTTAGGTTCAACAGTTCGAATATCGTTTGTAAGTCCTGATAATGATTCTGTGTGGCTTGAACTCTAGTGATGGCACATTCCTGAATCACCATAACGATTGGATAGCGACTCAAAGTATCGACGTGTCGCATCCGGTAACTTGGACGATGCTCCAACTCGTATCTGAACTTCTGCAGCCTTAACCCTCACCCTGTTATGAATTGAATTGATTTTTTTTCTATGGTCACTTTGAATGCTGCACAATCGGTTACTATGAGGAATTTAAGTCCTAGCAAATAAACCCGATTTTTGCTCAGAGGCCTCACGATTTCTAATACCTCCAACTAGTAGCTGTCATATACTTTTCACACGACGAAGTTTTACAAGAGTAAAAGAAAACATTTTGCATGCATCTGTGTGTAGTTCCGTCTCCGCGTTTACATCATATAATTTCAATAGAGGTTGTCACGTCAAAACCCTCTTCAGCTGTTCCATTGCTTCTTCTGCTCCAACTCTATTGCAAACCTTGCATGTTTCCTCAACAGATCTGACACCAGTTTTGTCCGCGTATCTTGTACAAATTTTCGGAAGTAGCACGGTAAACCTAGAAAATGTTGTATTTGCTTTAGAGTTTTCGGTACTGGAAACTTTTCGATACCTTTTAATTTCTCACTTCCTGGTCTAGCCTCCGCAATCTCACACCCCAGAAAGTTTTTCTTCTTATATAGAAATTGGAATTTTTTTCAATTAATCTCCAAACCATTCCTGGCTGCTACTTCCAATACTTTTTCTAAATGGCTAACACTTTTTTCTATGGTTATCGATGGCACAATTAAATCGTCCGTGTAAATGCACAGAATCTGACGACAGATACTGACGGCGAATTACACAGCCCAAAAGGGATCTTCAGAAACTCGTAATGACCGTCTGGCACCACGAATGCCGTGTATTTCATCGACTCATTCGCAATCGGCACATGAAAAACCCAATTCTTGAGATCAAGTGATGAAAAATATTTTCACCCTTGGAGATAGATCTGGTATTCGATAAACGGTAGTGGATATGTCTTTGACCACCAAACGATGTAATTTCTGGAAATTGACACACAACCGCATTGAGCCATCTTTTTTCGTCGCCAACACTACAGGACTTGCATACTCCGATGAGCTTTCTCTTATGAATTTGTTCTCCAGCCACTCATTAATTTGTTTTAGAACACCCTGTAGTTCCTTCGGTGATAAACGGCGTGCTTTCTGATGAACCGGTTGATCGCGTTCAATACTATAGTCATTTCCACTTCATTTCTCTCTTCGGTCTTCTTCGGACTGTAATTTACTATCATAGTTTGGACGGTAACTTTCAACTTCTCATCCTTGATTTGATTCAGGTTCACTGATTCCTCACATTACAGTGAAAACTCCGTCTTCTTGTAAAAATTTCTCCATCGTGATTGAACTCGGGGTGATTACGGTGATAGTTTTATTCATAAATTCTTGGCCAAGAATGATGTCTACTGGTAGTAAGCCATCCGCTACAATGTGAAATACTGTTGGATAAATTTCGTTATCAATTGCTATGTGTATAGAAAATCCCAGTCGTTTTAAGACGATTTAATCCAACGCCCGAAAAGGTCATGACACGATCTTCTCATTTCTCGATATTCAAAGATTTAAATTGAGTCTATAAAGGCCACCAAACTATGACCGTTAAGTGAAAATCCCTTCAAATCATAAACGACCGGCTGATTGATTGCTGCAAACGGACTTCCTCACATAATTCTTCTCGCATTTTGTAGAAATGTGGCCAAATTTCCCACATTTGTAGCGCTTCACTCCCTTTTCTTTGTTCAAACACTGTTTTGCTGTATGACTATTGCCACCACACGCGTAACATCGGATAATAGACCTCACAAATCTTCAGCGTTGATGTCTATAATATTTGTTTATCGAATTCCTCGTCTTGGATGCCATTGATGTAATATTGAATAATGGAGAAGTCATCCACTTTGCTATGTCTCCCTATTTCACGCAACTCGAGCAAGAAACACATAAAGACTCGTCTGTTTTTTTCTTCTTTGGGATAATTGGCGATGTATAGACGCACCACTCATCGTCATAGAAAATTCGGCCTTTAAGAATGTTTTTAATTTATCCCACGTGTCCAAATTTTCGGCACATTGTAGTGCAATTCTTGCGGTACCTTCAAGTAGCCTCTTGTCGAAAATCACGTTATCCGAATCACTCCACCTAGATGTTTCCGCCGTCTCCTTAAAATCCTTCAAGAACTTGTCGATCAAATAAATATCGTCACTACTGAACGCGCTTTAATAAATTTTAATTTAGTGGGTCGGCGCTGAATTCTGCACACGAGGGTCTTAGTTGTGTTTATTAACATCACCGATTGTAATCGATGATGAAAATTCGATTTGCATCTATAGTCTCTGATGAGATTCGAACCCAGTACCTTCCGGCTCAAGTGCCCAAGCTTTACCCACTGCATCACTTGTCCGGTGGGCTAAGATTAATTTCATAGTAATTTTTTTTTTCTTTTTTTGGGCTGGGTTAAATTCCAATAACTTTCAAGTTAATGGAATTTATCTGAGGTTTTACACGTCAAAAATACTAACAAGGTAATATTCATTTTTGGAGAAATTTAATTACACGCTTCATTACAAATGAGCTCTCATGCTCACAATGTGGTGTGTAGTGCAACATTTTTTAAACAACTAAATTGCTAATCTATTGTATAGTAGGAGGTTGAATAAATTCTCGCGTTTTTTTTGTTTAAATTAAAGATTTATTATAAACAATACATAAAAATTTGCTGCTCTGCCAAGCCATGATCCATGGATCTAAACAAGTGATAATCAGAGGAGGCAATGTCTGGTGAATACGGCGGGTGGGGTAGGACTTCCCATTTTAGCGTTTCCAAGTAAGATATTACTAGTTTTGCAACATGCGGTCGAGCATTGTCATGTTGTAGAATAACTTTGTCGTGTCTTTTTGCGTAAAGTGGGCGTTTTTTATTCAAGGCTTTACACAGATGTATCAGCTGTTCTTTGAAGCGATCTGCCGTGAGAGTCTTATTTGGTTTTAGCAACTCATAATAAATAATTCCCTGCTGATCCCACCAAATGCAGAGCAAAAGTTTAAAACCATGGATGTCCTGTTTCGCCAACGATGTTGATGCATGGCCGGGCTTAACCCATGATTTTCTACGTTTAGGGTTATCGAAATGTATTCATTTTTCATCGCCTGTTACTATACGATGCAAGAATCCTTTTCTTTTCTGGCGTTGAAGCAGCTGTTCACATATAAAAAAAAACGTCTTTCGACGTGCCTTGGTTTTAATTCGTACGGTAACCAATTTCCTTGCTTTTGAATCATTCCTAATGTTTCTAAACGTTTCGAAACTGTTGTTCGAACAACTTCTAATGATTCTGCAAGTTCATCTAGTGTCTTTTTGGCGCTCCAGGTCGTTTGACATATTGAATACAAAGAAAAATAAAAGGTATTTACGTTTTAGCAGAAAGATAAATACAGATTTAAAGCTTGTTCGCAGTACTATCACACGCGTGGTAAACTAATACTATCATATGCGCAGAGTGCTAATAACCCCATCTGTTGAAAAACCACGAGAACTTATTCAACCTCCTAATATAAAAATGGTGTAAAAATGTATGTGCGCGCATCAGTTGAGAACGGCTGAGCCGATTTGGCTCAATTATTTTTTGTTGTGTTCGCAATTACCAGGAGATGGTTCTTACGAAAGAAATTCTTGAAAAAATCCATCGAGAAAGTCGAAAAACCCGAAAAATCGAATAAAAAACCATTTTTATATGAATTCGGCGCTTGGGGTGGGAGGTACTGGATTCGAATCCCACCGAAGGCTGTATCTAAACTACTATTTTGTTTTTATTCAATCTAATTATTTTATCTATTTACAAATGAATTTAGCTCCCCGTTTGCTATGACGATTAACAAACCACAAATTCATCTAGCAAAAAACAACTAAATTTTCGAAAGATGCCTAAAGGCGATGCCACATACACATTTCTACGGACGACATCCAAAAACAGATTTCGCATTTACGAATTAATTAGAGCATATTTTTGACTCAAATCAATGAGATAATATGTAAAATATCTCAAGTTAGTAGCTAAAATAATAAATTTGGAATTATTTAATAATTTTAATTGAAAAATTATCAATTTTCTATTTACCCGTTCCTAGAAACGGTTTTTTCTCTGAATGGTATAATTTTACACGTAAACGAACGCACAAAAATCTAAAACGATTTCCGAACTCATCAAAAAATTTTAAACGATTTTTTTCTCTGTTGTCTGTGACTTCAACGTACAAATGTCAAGAAATTCCAAAACAAAATATCTATATAAATAAAACAAAGTCGGGTTAGTTACACCATTTATAACTGAAGAACGGCTGGACCGATTTTTATGATCTTTCTTTTGTTGGATTTGACTCCGTTCCGAATAGCATAATAACTATTAAAACATTGGAAAAATTCACCAAAAAAAAGTTATCAAGAAAATTCATTTTCTCATATATTTAGTACATTTTGTTTTTTTTATTTTGTTCGTCTCAATACAGTGGTGGTTTAGGAAAAAAGAAAAGTCGGAAAAACTCAAAAGGGAAGCCCCAAAAATCTAATAAAAAAATCTTTTTTTTTATATGAATTTTGTAGGTGTAGTTTGTATGTGACGAGTCGTGCAGTGGTTAAAGCTTCGGCGCTTGGACCGCAAGGTACTGGATACGAATCCGACTGGAGGCTGCATGCACATTTACCATTTTAATTTTTATCCAATTTTTTTTTTTATTTCATCTACTTATCTATTTATATAGATAAAATCTTCGTCCGAGTTACGATTTCAGTGCGAATAGTAGATTTTGACAGCTCCAAAAAAAGTTTTTTTCCTTTGCGATTTTAATATTAAATTTAATTTATTTTTGGTTTTGGTTATTTCATATTAGTTAAGTGGTTTGTGGTTTAGCATATAATATTAAAATAAGTGGTGGAATTTAGTGAAATAAGAGGTTGTGTGGTGTATGCCAATAACAATAAGAAAACAGTACTTTTTTGCGTACAATAGTACGTAATTTTTTTAGTGGTACAGAGTGTCCCAACACCGGACACCAGTTTTTTTTTTTGGTTTTTTTAATTTTTTTTTATTCTGCGGAATTCTATTTTCGATCGGGATTTTTAAACGGTAAGTTCCCTTCGAAGATGTTCACTTTGTGAGGTTATCACATTTGTGATTGTGCGCACATCGATAATTGATTATGTAATTTTGGATTGTGTGATTAATTTTCCAGTATTATTTACAATGCCGCGAGCCAGAAGATCTAATCTTTCACCACGAAGCCGTAATGCAATTAAACTTCGGACTATTGCGAATCAATCCACTGCAGATGAACAAGAAATCACACGAGAAGTGCGCCGCGTTAGTATGGCCCGACTTCGCGCTTCACAAAGACAAGCACAAAGAGAAGCAGTACGTCAAATGGCTCAGTTGACAATGAGAAATCGTTGAGCTTATCGCACAGATCAACAACGAGATAATTTTCGACGCGCAAGAAGAAATCCTTCAAGTGTTGATTTGAATCGAATAGCGTTTCAATACGATTGCACAATTGACTACAACTCGCATCCTTTCGTTCGAATTGGCCCAATGGAGTTTGTGTGCGACCATTGCGGTGCATTGAAGTTCGCTGGAGAAACGCCTGGATTGTGCTGTCTCAGTGGCAAGGTGAGATTGCCATTATTGCCTGCACCACCTGAACTGTTGCGTTCATTGCTTCGTGGTGAGACACCAGAATCACGACATTTTCTATCCAACACTCAAAGATACAACGGATGTTTCCAAATGACTTCATTTGGAGCAGACATTATCGAAGAACGCGGATTCAATCCAACATTTAAGGTCATTTCTGCTCGAGAGAGTAAACATTCATTTTCTTTTGGTGATCAAAAATCTATAATTCTGACTTCGTCTTCGACTTTACAGATTCAAGGCCAAATTCACCACCGAATTGGGTCATTGCAACCGATTGAAGATGGACAGCATAAATTCATCCAAATATACTTTATGGGCAATATGGAGGATCAACTTGATCGGCGCCAAACGATCAATACAGCAATGAAAAGGATAGTTCTGAAAGATTTGCAGCAACTACTCCATGAACATCATGCATTGGTTCGATTGTTTAAATCTGCGTTGGATCGCATGCCAAGTGACGACTGCAAAGTCGTGATCAGAGCAGATAAACGACCCGCTGGAACACACGAACGCCAATTTAATGCTCCAACAATAGATGAAGTCGCAATTGTGATTGTTGGTGAAAGCGTGGAACCGCGCGATATTGTGCTTACACGTCGCCACACTGGACAACTGCAACGAATAAATGAAACACACCGTTCATACGATACATTGCAATACCCGCTGATGTTTTGGCAAGGAGACGATGGATATCACTTCAATATCAACATGATAAATCCATTGAGCGGTGAGTACTGATATCATAATTTAGATTATGACACTAATTTTACTGATTTCATTTCAGGTGAGGAAACTAACAAGAAGGTTAGCTCGATGAATTATTATGCATATCGTTTGATGATTCGTCAAAATGCTGACAACTATTTGCTGCGATTTTGTCGTTTGCTTCAGCAATATATCGTCGACATGTACGTCAAAATCGAAACAGAGCGCCTCATTTTCATTCGGTTGAACCAAGCTAAACTGCGTTCGGAGGAATATATCCATTTACGCGATGCAATCAGCACCGAAGGAGATGCAGCTAATGTTGGTCGATTGACTATTCTACCGGCGACGTACATTGGCAGCCCGCGTCATATGCATGAATATGCGCAAGATGCAATGACATATGTTCGTCATTACGGTTGTCCAGATTTATTCATCACTTTTACTTGCAATCCGAAATGGATAGAGATTGTTCAACTGTTGCTACCCGGGCAAATAACAAGATCGGCACGACATCATCGCACGTGTCTTCAAACAAAAAATCCGGTCGCTGATGAACTACATTGTTAGGCATTGCGTCTTTGGGGATACTCGATGTTGGATGTATTCAATTGAATGGCAGAAACGAGGCTTGCCGCATGCTCACATTCTTATTTGGTTAGCCGAAAAAAATCGACCAGACCAAATAGATGACATCATATGTGCCGAGATTCCTGATCCCGAAACCGATCCAGACCTGCATGATGTTGTAATTACGAACATGGTTCACGGTCCGTGTGGCTCCATCAATCCCCAATCACCGTGCATGGTCGACAACAAGTGTTCCAAGCGTTATCCACGAAATTTAACCGCAGAGACTATCACTGGCAATGATGGTTATCCACTGTACCGGCGTCGATCAGCCGATGATAACGGTAGAACTATCACAACGATAGTGAGAGGAAATGAGTTCGTGGTCGACAACACTTGGATTGTTCCATATTCGCCACTTCTTTCCAAAACATTCAAGGCGCATTGCAACGTGGAGTACTGCAATTCAGTGACGTCCATAAAATACATTTGTAAATATGTCACGAAAGGTAGCGATATGGCAGTTTTTGGTGTTCAAAATCCCAATACAAACGATGAAATCACGCATTATCAAGTTGGTCGATATGTGAGCTGCAATGAGGCGATTTGGCGTATATTCTCATTCCCTATTCATGAACGTCATCCCACTGTTGTACATTTGGCGGTGCATCTGGAGAATGGTCAACGAGTTTATTTCAACTCATCGAATGTTGCTCAACGTGCTGAGACACCTCCAGCAACAACATTGACCAGTTTATTTTCGATTTGTCAAAGTGATCCGTTTGCACGAACATTGCTCTACTCTGAGATGCCACATTATTACACTTGGAACGCCTCATCAAAAAAATTTCAACGTCGGAAGCAAGGCGATGAGGTTCCTGATCATCCAAATGTGCGTTCTACTGATGCTCTTGGTCGCATTTACACAGTTCATCCGAAGAATGACGAATGCTTCTACTTGCGGTTGTTGCTGGTGAATATTCGTGGGCCGACATCATTTGAATCACTTCGAACTGTAAATGGTGTAGTGTGCCCAACATTTCGTGCTGCATGTCAACAGCTCAACTTGCTTGAAAACGATACTCATTGGGACATGACAATCGCTGAATCAATTATTTCTGCAACTCCAAACCAGATACGCACATTATTTGCTATCATTATTTCGACATGCTTCCCATCAAATCCACGTGAACTATGGAGCAAGTACAAGAATGACATGTCAGAAGACATTCTACATCGAATTCGTGTCAGTTTCGGAAATCCCGATCTCGAGGTGAATGAGGAGATACATAACCAGGCTTTGCTTTTGATCGAAGACATGTGTTTTCGCATGTGCGGCAGTTTGTTAGTCAAATTAGGAATGCCAACGCCATGTCGTGGAATGAACGACGCTTTCAATCGAGAATTGGAACGTGAACATGAATATGATCGAGATGCATTGAACCAATCAGTTCGAACCAATGTACCACTGTTGAACCTCCAACAGAAAGGAGTGTACGATACGTTAATGAAGGCAATTCATGATGGAAATGGTGGATTATTTTTCCTCGATGCGCCCGGTGGAACTGGGAAGACATTCCTCATGTCATTGATTTTGGCCACTGTTCGTGCGAGATCCGATATTGCTGTAGCAGTTGCTTCTTCTGGGATAGCGGCCACATTGCTAGAAGGATGCCGAACAGCTCATTCAGCGTTGAAATTACCGTTAAACCTTCAATCGGCTGAAAACCCGACATGCAACATTGCAAAACACTCAGCAATTTACGAAAGTTTTGGTAGCAAGTAAAATCATCATCTGGGATGAATGTACAATGGCGCACAAACGCGCATTGGAAGCACTCGATAGAACTATGAAAGATCTACGCAATGACTCAAGATGTTTTGGAGGCGCAATGATTCTACTTTCTGGCGATTTCCGTCAAACAATACCAGTTATTCCAAGATCGACCGCTGCTGATGAAATAAACGCTTGCCTCAAATCATCGACTCTGTGGTGTTATGTGAAGAAACTTCAGCTGACGACAAACATGCGAGTTGCATTGTTAAACGATCCATCTGCCGAAGAATTCTCCAAGCAATTGCTGACTATCGGTAATGGCCGTGTTCCGGTCGACAAATCGAACGGATTGATTTCGTTTCCTCAGAACTTTTGCATTTTTGTCTCAACGAAGGACGAGCTCATCAACAAAGTGTTCCCGAACATCATTACTAACCACAAAAATCACAATTGGGTGAGTGAACGAGTAATTCTTGCGGCAAAGAACAAAGATGTGGATCACTTAAATTTTACAATTCAAAATCTAATCGTCGGTCCACTTCATTCCTTCAAATCTATTGACTGTGTGACAAACGAAGACGAAGCAACCAACTATCCAACTGAATTTTTAAACTCATTGGATCTACCTGGCTTGCCACCGCACAATTTACAACTAAAAGTTGGCTCGATAATCATCATGCTACGAAACCTGAATCAACCAAAACTATGTAACGGAACGCGTTTGGTGGTGAGAAAACTCATGGGCAATGTAATTCACGCGACGATACTTCAAGGGAAGTTCAAAGGTGAGGAAGTTCTCATTCCGAGAATTCCGATGATCCCAACCGATATGCCATTCGAGTTTAAACGAATTCAATTTCCGATTCGTCTTGCATTCGCCATGACGATCAACAAATCACAAGGCCAATCCTTGAGTGTTTGTGGCCTGAATCTAGAAAATGAATGTTTCTCTCACGGCCAATTGTACGTAGCATGTTCACGTGTCGGTAAACCATCCGCTTTATTCGTTCTCGCACCTAACAATAAAACAAAAAATGTCGTATATCACAAGGTGCTACAATGAAGGGACTCGACTCCATTGCAACTCACCCAGCAAATAGTTTAAAAGAAAGTAGTGCAATAATGCTACGCGAACCATTTCTATTCAATTCAATAAAACGAAAGCCTTGCTGCCACGTGAATTACATTCATTTCAATGTAATTAAAATATATTTCATTTTGATTTTTGTAATTTCATTGAATTTAATTAATTTGGAGTATTCATTTAATTTATTTAATCTTAATAAAAAACTCAATTTTATTAAGCTAATAACTTTAAAAAACATTTATTGATTTTGAGGCGGTACGAAGTTCGCCGGGTCAGCTAGTATATTAATATAAATATATACACTTTGGATAGAAATGGCGGTATAAACATTCAGCTCAAAACAAAATATAAAGAATTGTTGTTGTAAAAATCGTCTGTAATTTTTTTTGGTATGTGGCGAGGTAAAATAAATTTACGCACGAATCGTCTGTTATTAGATGTGTACGTGGCAACGCTTTAAGTTTGAATCGACCTTTTATTCACTTTTCAATACATTATGCCGCCTTTATGGTTGCGTTCGTTCGTTCATTCAGACAATTTTTCCACGAATCATAGTGCTCAAAAAAGACGATTCTGGATTTTGAACAAAAGATGATTGGTCGAACAAATTACCGAACGAACAAACGCAACCATAAACCTACCTTTAGTATTGAATTCGATGAAAAAGTGAATGGAATGGCCATTCAATCGTCCTAACTCAAACGTCTATTGAGAATTGAGTTGAGTTGTTTGATTTTTCTCTCATCAAAATCAATTTTCGTGAAGGACAAAAGTGGTTGCTTGGACGAAGTAATTTGGGGCGAAAATTGGACTATAGTATATGTTCATGAATAAATAAATTTTAATTTAATAGTGTTGCCTGATTAAACGTTTTTATTATCTGAGCTAAAACTCTGAGCTAACATTTTCTCTTATTATAATAAACACTTGTGATAGCTCAGTCCTTAGAATAAATATACCCGCAGCTCAAAAGATTTCGCTTATTACACAATAGGAGATGAATTATTCTAATACCTATTTATTATCAGAACCCAGAAAGTATTACAAACTTCGGTTTAATAAAAATTTAACAATCGGAAAATTTCTAAACTTCTTTTCAAGTCAGATTTAATTTCGTCTTGATAATGTGCATTACATACGCATCCAGTTCAAATGTTGTTCAATGCACGGATAATCAAGAAGATCCCACACAAAAAAAACATAAAAACGCCATGTCACGCTTAAGTAACCGAAACGATTGCTTGTTGTTGCTGCATTTCAACTTTGTGCATATTGAATTTCATCTGAATTCTTAGTATTTTCTTCCATATTCGTTTGATTCAAAATATTTTTTACAGAAGAAAGTGAATGGCACTTGTTTGAGTGTCCGCACATCAAAGTTTGACCTGTGACCTTTACTACTTCTACATGCCAAAATATATTACGTTGGGGTACGAATACGACTATATCCCAAAATATGTTTACCTCTGTAATCTTAATTCACACTTGAAGAGTAAGATACTCGTAACATATGACAGATATTTTTAGAACTAAATATTTTTTACGCGCTCATGCATAATTTTTTGTATACGGCATTTTCATGTATGTAAACTGTTTTCCTTTAAACAATTTTTTCAAAAAATTATTTTTTTTTGTATTTTGTCAATTCAAATTAATTTAATTTTAATTAAATGTGGCAGTTTTTATGGATTTGATATACATTTTTGTTTCTATTTTTCACTGTGTTTTACGGTGTCTGTTGACTGTAAATTTTCTTTTTATTTAAAAAGAAACAACAAACGTTTTTCTTGTGTGATGATGGGACAATAAATAGAAAAATTTAAACAAGACAAAAAGGTGAGGCCAAGACGACGTACTATGAAGGTATATATCACCATGCAAGAACTTATATACTTCAGATCGGAGTCATTGGACCTGGAGGATTTAATTAAAATAAATAGATAATAAGGAAGCGTTTCAACTATTTCTAGTCACTCCATAATTATAAAATAATAAATTGTATTAGGTTTTCAAAAAAAAAAAGTTGTAAATTATTTTTCTGTATTCCCAGCTAAAAAAATTGTTAGATGTCAACACAAATTAAAAAATTATCTCAAAGAACCAAAACATAAACCGAATTATTTATGTTTGTGTAGCGTTATAGGCTTAGCAAAGAAACATCCTTATTATGGTTATATTTCTTATTTAGTTTTTATGCTTCCCTTAATTAAGATCCGCATAATTAAATTAAAATTACATAAATAATATTCTTATGAAGTATATTTTGAGGAAGTGGATTAATTATGAAAGTGAAAATTCAAGGTAATGAAGTGATAATTTGGAAGTATTTTTGATTGCATTTTGATTATGATGCTGCGCTGCTATCATGAATATAAATTAATTGTGATAAAAAATATATAAATATTTAAATATTTAGTCCTTATGTCGAACTGATCTTTAAGAAGCGCGCTGTATGTGAGAATATTACAAAAGTTGGCGATTGAAATTATTCTTATTATATTACGATGACAGGTAATCTAAAGTAGAAATAAAATTGTTATATTAACCTGGAAGAATGCTGATCAACCAGTAAAGGGTTTGTTTTATGATTTACACAATTTAGTCCAGTTTTAGTCCTCCAGAAGGAGGAAAAAAGGCCAATCTGTAAGTTATTAGTTGCAATTTTCATTTTCTGGTGATAAGTGGCATTTGGTACCTCATTAAAAATGAGACCGAGTTTTCAAGAAAAGTTTCTGTTGTTGTAGGGGGAGAAAATGGCCCCAAAAGACCCGGAAAATTGGTTTTCGGCGAATATCTCCCAAAATAAGGCAATTCGAGATTTTTAGTTTAGAAAAGAATTGGAGATCAGTTAATTTTCTACAAAAATGGTCCTGATGAATGATTTTTTCGCAACATTAATATTTTTTGCAAAAAGTCGGGTTAAAAAATCCAAAATTTTGAGACTCATGAAATATGCAAGTTCTTTACAAAATTTGAGATGGGGGGTGTTGCAAATACATTTCAATGTTTTAGACTGTGGAAACCAATTGTAGATGACGTTACTACAATCCATCCACTGGCAAAATTTTCAGGGCCATAAATAGGAAACACCGTAAACCATGTAATTTTCAAGAATTTTTATGTTCCCGAGCGTCTTGTTTTTCTCGGAGATGAGGGCTCAAGTTATACCTATTAGGAAAGCAGATCATAAGATTAATTACAGCAGGATGGACCCCACCAATTAGCAAAAAACTAGCGAAAATCAGTTTTGCCATGGCAAACTATTGTTCAATGAGGTTTTTCCTAACGAAAACTATAATCTCTAAAGAGTAAAGAATATTTAAACATAAAACTCAACAACAATTTTTTGCAGATTCTCGGCAATTTTTTTTGCAACCATCCGGATCGAGTTTACTCTAGTTCGACATCTTCGGATAACTTATCTTGGCTGTCTTTATAATTCGAACACTGGCGGGACTCATATGAACCACAAATAGATGAGCATGTTAGCCCTGCTTTCTTGCATGATCATGTTCCCTTACATTCTTTCTTACATTGACAAAATATCATCTTTAACAGTTCCAGAACCACTGGTTCTTTAGTGGTTTGGGCCGGCATGAGTATACCCCTACACGTTTCCACCCCCATTTTTCTGGGGACAGTTCGCGGTTTGGTTTCTGTTTCTGTCTCTGGTGAATCGCTTGAAGATCTCGTATCTAATTTTTCTCAGGGTTTGTGTATTATCATCACTGTACATCGACGCAATGACAGTTTGCCTGTCCTGAAATACGGTCTCGTGGGGAAGATTATGATTTTTAAAACTTTCAATGACCGCTTCCAGTCCCGGAAGTTGTATCGCTTCCTGAAATCGCATAGAGTAATAAAATATTGTCTCTAACGAAGGCCGCGCATCCAAGTTCTTGGAGGAAAACATTTGCTGGGAGTTTTTTCCCTTTCTGGGCTTCAAGAAATGAATTGTTTGATCTTTTGGGGTCAGGGCTGTTATCAGTACAATGATGTCAATATCCTCTGTCACTACAACAACTGGCGGGCCGTTGACAGCATATTTCTGCAACGCCGTATGTAGGATCAACGAGTCTGCATCGTCTACAGCTTGTCTAACAGAACTGCCATTCTCTCCCCAGAACACCCTTCAAATACTGAATGAAGTTTACCATGTTAGGCTCGAACCTTATGTCAAGGCATGACATGTTGTTTGCACGTCACAATAACGTTCTGACCCTTTGATACTATCGCGATTGCATTCATAGCAATTGAAAACCACTGTGACTTCCCGGGAATAATTATCTCTTAAATGTTTTACATATCTGCCGAAAATTTCAACAAATAATTCCTTTCCCGTCCAGGGTACCCGATGAATCAACATTCCCCCGTCGACAACGTGAATACATTTAGTCTTGTCCATATTCGCGGTTTTTTCCGAGAATATCTTTATTAGAGCCGATTTAGCGGTTTCCGTAATATGCCATTGTCAAATATGCTCATTGGAAATGGAGCTAGTTCATAATCGAAATGAGTTTCTAGGTTCTGAACTTTTATCGAAGACGTTTTATTTATAAGAGATACTTCGCGATACTTGCGTGTTAATGAAATAGCATGAAACCTCTTGCCTTTCACTTGATTAAGGATACTATTTGTTCCAATCGCAAAAGCTTCGTGATAATTAACTTCTTTCCCAGCAACGAGCCCGGTGGAGAAGGAAATAAGTTCTTCTGTATGTGGGAACGGGTTGCGAATTTCAATCCACCCCTTTAACTTAGCCAAGTCTTCGTAATCGTGATCTATCCGGCTGTCTCGGGCCTCTACATGCTGGTTACTGGAATTGAAACGGACCCCGCAAAACTCCTCTATTTGATTACAAATATCCACTATGAAAGAAAGGGATGCGATGAACTTGGTAGTGCCACTCGTATTGAATCCACGGTTAAGTAATCTGCCACTAACTTTAACCATTCTCATAAAGTCTTGTTCAATCGTCATATCAGTGAAGTTACCCGACCCAAATTTGTCTGTACGCCTGATAGTGTTAAACCCGTTTCGAACAAAATTATGATATTCAACTAGTCGTCGATTATTTTCACGATGACCTTGACTTTCGTGAAGTTTCTCCATGTTTTTGAGGTAGTTTCTCATGTCCTGCACATACAAATGCGCTGACCATGCGTAGTTGAAATGACCGGCCGCATGGAATTAGAGAAGCATTATTGTTCGAGCACACACGCGACGAACAACGGAAGAAATTGAAAGTAATGAAATTATAGCATTACTTTTAGGACTCGGGTTTTTCCCCACGTATCAATGAGACGACTTTATATACATTGATGGAAAGGTAAGAATTTCACCTTTGCACTAGTCAAGGTGTCAAAACGTCAGAAATAAAGAGCCGGGAGAACAAAGCCACGAAAAGAAAAAGTGCGCTTTTTCCTTGAGCATGAGTTTTCCAAATTTATTGGAAAATGGCCGATTTTGTGAAAAAAAAATAATAACAGCCAAAAAGTAGACGTTTTCAGCTTTCAAATTATATGTCATAGAGACCAATCCGATCATGTATGAATTTTTAATTGGTGGTTGTTTACAAAATTTCCCCGCGCTCCAAAAACAGCAAAAAATTGGGATTCAACAAACAAAGTTTTAATCAAAATGGAAGAAAATTAGATTATACAAATTTCACAGACAACAAAGGACCTTTTGAGGACCCATAACCAAGAAAATTTGGAGCAAATTAGTGCAATACAAAAAAAATAGGAAGAAATTCCTGGCGACGTCAAAATTGCGCGGGGCAGAAATTTTGACCCGTTTTTTCAATATGGCCAAAGAATCAAAACGGGACTCAAGTCACAGAATATGATAGCGGAATAGGTTTCCTCTTTCACATGAACTTTGAATCATGAGAAAATATGCATTTTTAACATAGTTATTGAATAATTTGTCCGCCCGCTCATGTGTAAATGCACGGACTGTGCTCACCCCTAAGTGCGCTTGGGCCCGTTTATCTCGAAAACGGTCAATTTTTTGGAAAAAGTCATTAGAACCATTTTTGTATAAAATTAACTGATCTTCAATGTTTATCTGAACAAAAAATCTCTAACTGCCATATTTAGAGAGATATTCGCGGAAAATCAATTTTCCAGGTCTTTTAAGACCATTTTCTCCCCGTACAACAGAATATTTTCTTGAAAACTCGGTCTCATTTTTAATGAGGTACCGAATGCCACTTATCACCAAAAAATGAAAATCGCAACTAATTACTTACAGGTTGACCCCTTCATTTACTGGACTAATTATCTTTAGTTTATTCGTATAACACATAAAATGTTTTGTTGTTCTGTATTGCAGAACCTAATATTTTGGACTCTAAATCCGTCAAGAAACTGTCCTAATCTGTTAGTTTTGCGTAATTCTTCTTTAGAATTTCCTCCAAAAGCCAATTCCATAGTTTTTTTTTTATTTCGCTGATGCTACATCCCATGTAGGAATTTTGCCACCTCAATGTGGTTACATTGTCAGGTTATTTTCGGATTAATGATTAATAAATTCATTGAATCGTAGCCTAGTCCCAAAGCTGCTGAAAAGAGCCTGCTGGTTGAGATATACTGGCATGCTGGTGATTTTGTTGTCGCATTACCTTTTCCTGTCATGCGTCCCCCGGTGCATTTCCATTAAATCTATTCTAAAGAAACATCAAGCCGACAAAACAGAAACATTGCTAGCAGACAAAATAGAGTGAAAATACAAAACACATTAAAAGAGACGAATTGGCAACCAATTTTGGCAATGTCTTGTCATACCACAAAGAAAGTTAATTTCATAAGCAAATATTACTTTATTTTACGTACTAATATAAAGTACAGTAATCATAAAAAAATTCACGTATGAACCCATATATCAAACACGTGAGAGTGTTGGATTCTTCCCGACTAAACCACCACCCCCGATAAAAAATGTTTGGTATTACTTCGCGAGACAGACTCAGCTTACGCTGCCCCTATAATCGGCTAGAATTAACTTCCTTACTGAAATCCTGCTTCTTTCGAGGTGTCTTAACTCTCCCAGTATCCGTGAGACCTATCTTCGGATACCAGCATAAACTCCAGTATATTTTCCGATGTTATTTGGACCCCACGTGCACAGATACTGCTTCTCTCCGCAATAAATCGTGGACACTCGAATACTATGTTCTCTAAATTCTTCGTTGCTCCGATGCACGAAGGGTAATCTGGTAATCCTTCGTGTATGAACCTGAACAGGTATGATCTAAAGCAATCGTGACCCGTCAGAAACTGTGTAAGATGACAATTCACTTTACCGTGTCGCCAGTTTAGCCACGCTTCAATTTAGGAGATCAGGCAATTGGTCCATCTACCATTTATCGACTCACTCCATCTTCTCTGTTATAAAGTGATCGTCTCAACCCATGCTAGTCGGTGGTTCTCCTTGACCACGACACAAGTATGTAGTTTGGCGCTCCTTGGCCTGTAGTTCTATTGGGGGCATTCCCGCAAGAACACACGCAGCATCTTCTGGTACCGTCCAAAATGCACACAATACTCTCAGAGCTCTTAGCCTCTAAACTGTTCTACTCTTTGCCTATTCGTATCCTTATCCGACGAGTTGAATCAAATTGGTACCCCATACATCATTATAGATGTAACGACGTTACACGCTTCAAAACCTCCTCCTCCTCGTTGCCTAATACTTATAATACACAATCGGGTTGCTACGGGAACAGGTGATTCACTATGTCCTACAGCATCGCCAGGCATGTGGGAACAGTGGCGTAATTGCTTCTGAGTTTTTTCATCACCAGTCGGTAGGGTCTATCCCAGGGATCGCAGTCAACCTCCTCGCTCAGTCCGCCAAAGCACTTTTGCTTACTTAATTTGATAGCATGCTTCGTTCAGACACCTTTTCCGCAATTCCGAAATCTCGTCGTTCCACCAGAAAACCGGTTTTCTACGATTATCCGTCTCATAAACTGGATGGCTTTGTTATTTGCTGTTATTTGCGGTACCAGATAGGGTAAGATTCTCCATCATGAGACGGAAGATGTTCTCATCGAACGATGCGGACTTCCATCGTATTCTCTTCCTGTGCCTAACTATAGTTCTTTGGGGTCCACTATTCGCCACTTCATATACAATAGCTTGATGATCAGCTTCAAACAGTGCGGTACCTCTGCTACTGCAACTTCTCTACTTCCCAACTCTACGACCCATGCATAAAAATCCCCGGCTATGAACATTGGGTTGTGGCTCCGTGCATCATCCGTTAATTGATCGATAAATTCTTCAATTGATGCACTAGGAGGTGCGTAACAGCTATAAATATGAACGCCGTTTACTTTGGTACCACAAACCCATACAGCAGCTCGATTCGATCTATCTGAAGCCCAACACCGTCTATCAAGGTTTCTATATTGCTCACACACAACTACAACGTCCGCTTCCACTTCCTGTATGGATTGCTGTAGCAGGTCCTCGGCAGCCTCACAATGGGTAAGATCGACTTGTATGACTTTCATTTAAAACGCTCTATTTGCAGCGCTTTCTGGTAAACCCGACATCTAACGCTACCAGTTACGTGTTTGCTACAGCTTTTCGCCGTTTCGTCGCATAGCATGCATTTTGCATCATTTTGACATCTCTTAGCACAGTGCGCTTCTTCACCACCGGAGCTTTGATCTATCGGGTTCATTTCCACAGTTCCATGACCGATGCCTATAACCGTATAGCATTTAAAGCATCTACTCAACTCTATTTTTTCCGGATTCGACAAGAAACCCAGCCGATTAACTTTAACAACTTCTAGCACTTTCCCAACCATAGTGTTAGGGAGGCTAACAACCGCTGTCTGCGTTCCTCGGTAGGCTTTTGTGAGTGATTTTACAATACAGACACCTTTCACACCTTCAAACTGGGCTTCCAGAGCCTTTCTCACCTCTTCAGATTGCGGTCTTCGGCTGGTCTCCTGTAGTTTGTAGCTCCAGCAATAGGTCTCCACTATAAGTTTGACATATGTTTGATACCCTTTCACCAAGAGTATTTAGCGTCGGGTCCACCTCATCTTTCCGCGAAGAGGATTACCTTGCGGAGCAGCCTTAGTATTCCTTTTTTTACTTTGCCTACTTCCATCAATTTTAGGTGGCGTGTACAACTTCTTTTTACTGGGCTCTTCCTGTTTCCTGCTCACAGTTCGTAGACGAACTAAATTTTCCTTCCCGTCATTATTGATCGGCGAAGTTTGGCACTGCTTTTCCAAAACGTTTATTTTACTTACAATATAACTAAGCCATAAAGCGTGCTTATGGTGCTTATCATCTTCCTGATCTCGCTATGCACATTATTTCTCAGTTTAACGAACTCCACCAGTCCCTTAATTTTCCTTCTAAGCCTGGTTAGCCTTATTTCTGTGGTTTCCTCCTTGTAACACCCAAAGAAGGCGATGAAAAACATCTCTCTAATGTACTTGTCATCGCTTCCGTCTTAGGGGATCACTGCATTAGTGCTTACTCTCTCTTCGCATGTAGACATATTTCTCACATCGGCCAAGTTCGCTACCGTTGTAACATTGCAGTTGCTGGATCTGGACTGTTGGAAGCAAGTATTTCCCTTCAGCCGGTACTGGGTTTAGTCAAGCGGAGTAGGGATGGAGAGACTACGTCTAGTAGTGAAAGTACCATATATCATCGCATCATATCCCATTCGTCGGTTGTGAGTGTGTATCTGTGTGTGTCCGTATGTCAAACCAACGGTTTAACACGATCGGAGTGAAACTTCAGACTTAAGCTTTTTCTGAAAGGAGCTTTTTCAAATATTCAAATATTCACAGTTTTAGGCGGAAATTACGATTTTTTTGCCATAAAACAGTTTTTCAACAAAAATTCGGCCCTGCACTGTCCAGACGAATTGATTGATCGGAATGAAACCTCATACTTAAGTTTTTTCTACAAATTGTTACATCCTAGTGAATTTTAAAACGATTAAAACAAGAAAATCGAAGATTAAATTTCAAACGAAATTTGTTCTGATTATCTTTTTAAATTTTACAAGATATTACGAGTTTTAATCAAAAAACTGTATTTCACGAAAATTCGGCATCTTTACAGTCCAAGCAATATAGTCAATCCCTATTCGGAATCAAACTTCATACTAACGCTTTTTCCATAAATTGAGAGATCCATGCGAAATCTGGTGGATATCTGTGTACCGGAAGTGACAGCTTCAGTAAGAGCTTTTCCAACTTTGATAGTGAAAATTAAATTTTCAACAAGAGTTGACCTTCTGGAGGAGAACCGGGGCCCGGGAGGTTAAATTTAAGCAGGAACAATGATTGTTTATTATACAAGAGAGCTTTTATCAAAAATTCGGTATTTTTGCAAAAGTAAAATAAATGAAATTTAGATTTATCGAACATTGGCGAACTCACAGAGATGTCCAAACGAACCTTTAACTTATATATCTTTTAGTTCTGCAAAAAATGATCAACTTCGGGGTCAATAACAAATGACTCTGCATTATCGTATGAAAATGGTGGTAATTTTTATTTGTCCAGAAAGTCTTAAGCTAACAACTCATATACGCGTTGTTCGTTGGACATTTGTGTGAGCTGACCAATCCTCGATATATTTTAAATGTCAAAATTGCATATAACCAGTTTTGCAAAAATTGATCTACTTCGAGATCAATAACAAATGAGTTTACGTCAGTGTATGAAAATGGGGATAACATAAATTTGTCCAGGAAGTCTAACCCATACACATCGTAATCGTGGAACATCTCTGTGCACAGGCCTAAATTTTACTTATTTTAGTTTAGAAAAATTGACCAACTTCGGGTCAATAACAAAAGGGTCTACATCTTCGTTGGAAAATAAGGATTATTTTTATCTGTCCAGAAAGTATTAGGTCGGAAAATTTTCAGACAATCCTCTTACACGTTGTTCGTTGAACGAGAGCTGGCCAATTTTTGATAAAGTGAACGTCTACATTCCATTTATGGAATCATTTCAATTTTGCAAAAATTGATCAACTTTGGGGTCAAACACAAATGGATCTTCACCATCGTATGAAAATGGGGAAAACTTTTGTTTGCCCTAAGATGAGTAATCTATTGGTTACTCATTTTACAATAATTTCTTATTCTGATTCGAACTGCCCAGCTCGAGCGGTTTCTGCATTTGGAGTCTCTTCGCTCCATGGATATCTGCATTTTCATGTCGAGATAATACTAATGTACCACGGGGTATTCATAATCCCTCGCAGCACTTTATTTTGAAAGCATTGTATATCATTTGTACGGCTACCCGAATTAAGAAAAGTTGAATTAAGAAAAGTGTTTTTTCTGAATTTAAATAAGTCTTTTTAATTCATTATGAAAATGATTTAAGAAAAGTTGATAGAAATGAAATAATAAAAGTTGATTTAATATGTGCACTTCTTAATTCATCTTCAAAATATTTTAAAAAAAGGAAAAAAACTGAAATAAAATATGTTTTTTTTTAAATTATTTAGGAAATGATTTTAGAAAAGTATTCAAAAAATATGTAATTAAGTTTTCCCCGGAAAATTTTGAAATTGTTTAATTTTTTTTACTTATTTTAAAATTATAGATAAGTCATTTTGAAAATGAAATAAAATGTGTATTTAAAATCGAAATAAAACGTAAAAATGTACTACAGTAAAAACCCGATTATTCGGCATACAATTAACCGAAACACTCAGTTAACCGGAATTTAGTTTTTAGGATTTTTTTTGCTCTTTCCTCTTTCATATTCATTTTTTAACTAATTTTGAAATTTGCAATTGGTTTTTGCACATTTTCACTAATGAGAGCATTAGTTGAAAATTTTAAATGGCTTTAATTTTCATATTACAGTAAAAGCCCGATTATCCGGCATCCAAATAACCGGAACACCCAGTTAACTGGAATTTTAATTTTGAGGAAGACTGTTTTTCTTTTTTCTCTTTGATTTTCAGTAATGAAAGCATTAGTTAAAAATTTTAAATGGCTTTAATTTTCATATTACAGTAAAAGCCCGATTATCCGGCATCCAAATAACCGGAACACTCAGTTACCCGGAATTTTAATTTTTAGGAAATTTTTTTGTTTTTGATCTTTCACAAGTGAAATTATTATTTTTTTATTCGAGGATTCAATAAAAATATACTTCCCATTATTTTTTTTCTGTTTTTTTGCATTATTTTATTTGAATTGAATGTGTAAAGTTGTATTATAGTTAAGTTAAAAATATTGAATATATTATTAAATTTTGGGTACTCGTTACCCTCATACGAGTATACATAATATGTATGTATTTATTATTTGCAACAAATTCAATGAACTGATGTATAAAAGAATGTTTTCTGGTACATAATTTGAAAATAAATAAACGAGAATCCTAAAAAAAAATGAAATCAAGCGAAATTCTTGTAAAATTTCTAGTTTTAATGAAACATCCAAGTATCCGGAATGCTCTCATCCCCAAGCATTCCGGATAACAGAGCTTTTACTAAAGTGTATTTTTTGTGAATTCCCGAATAATAACAAAAATAATTTCACTTGTGATAGAGAATTATCCCTTGTAGAAAAATTCCTAAAAATTAAAAATCTGGTTAACTGATTGTTCCGGTTAATTAGATGCCAGATAATCAAATAATGCTTTCATTAATGAAAATGTGCAAAAAACAATTGCTAATTTGAAAATGAATTAAAAAATGCATATTTTAATTCACAATTTACACACAAATAATAATTCACAAATGAAATTTATGAAATGCATGTGTTTTATCTTTCTCATAATACAACAAAAAAACTGTAAGAAGGAACATTTTCTTAAAAACATTAAATTTAGCGTGCAGTTCTTTGTTATTAAAAACAAATGTAAATTTTATATTTATAATGTTAAATAAAATACACCCAAACCTTTTTTTACACGGTGATACTTGCAAACCGTGAAAAAAATCACCGTTCATACAAAAACCACTTTTTTTAATTCACTTTTCTTAATTTAACTTTTCTTAGTTTAGGGAGCCTGACGAAGCAATTATTATTAATAGAAATTAATAAAACAAAAAAAAAGTATTGAAAAAATAAAAAAATAAAATTTTTCCGGAAAATCAAAAAATTTTCCGGAAAAATTTAGCTTTTCCTCCTAATAACTATTAATAAACAATCCTGCACTTAAAAATTTTAAAAATGTATACTCCTAACCTGATTTTATCATTATATACGTAAAGTAAACTTTAGCCTAATAATCTTCTATTCATTTTGAAAATTGAATTAAGAAAATTGGCCAAAACATGAAATAAAATAAATGTATTTTAAATCAATTTGAAAATGATTTAAGATAAATTTTCTAAAAAATGAAAAAAGATGTGCATTTTTTAATTCATTTTGAATTGAGGTTTTTTTGTTGTAATTACTTTTTTAAATTCAGGAAATTTGTTTAAAATACGAATTAAAATAAGTGGAATTTTTTCATACAAATACCACTTTTTTTAATTCACTTTTCTTAATTCAGCTTTTCTTAATTCGGGTAGCCCATTTGTACATTGGTTTTCTTGGCACAACCTCAAAGTTGGATACAATAGGTCCATACTTAGAATTTGCCTGTACAGAAGGAATTTGTTGTGTATTGAGAGATCAGAATTTCTACCCATGAGCCAGTACATTTTCCTATATTTGCGGTTTAACTCTTCTTTTTTCTTCTTGATGTGCTCTATCCATCTTAACTGAGCATCGAGGGTCATGCCAAGGTATTTAGCTGTTTTTGAATATGGAATTCGGTTTGATTTGATTGAGAACAACAGAATACAGTTTACATTTTGGTTTGTAAGCACAGTTGCTCACTGTGTTAACTGCATTTTGAAGTTTGTTTGTTGCTTCCGAAATATATTTTTCAACTGCAAATGTTTTCGCCTGCAAATGTTGCTACCTTTAATATTCGGTAAGTCTCCGTATAAAGAATAAAGAGAATAGGTTCAATTGCGCTACCTTGTGGTATACCTGCTGATATTCTCTATAGTTCAGAGTACTCGTTTTAAAATTTGACTCTAAAGTGTCTCTAGTGTGTTGACTCTAAACTAAAGCCCTTGGGGCCAAACTTTGTCGAAAGATTGAACTACATCTACGAAAATACTGGAGCATATTTTCTTATTCTCAAGTGCATCATCAATGACATTCGTTATTCAGTGAACTTGTTCAACTGTAGCGATGTTCTCTAAACTAAAATTGGTGTGGTGGAATTAAACATCTCTCTTCTATTACATGACCGGAAGTAGTAATATCGGTTTATATGATTTTTTTAACGTTTGCTGGTTTACCTAGTTTAGGAATCATAATTACTTAAATCATAACTTGGAACTTTTCTGATACTTAAATTTTTATTGATTTCAGTTTTAAGTTCCAATAAGGTTACATGTCTATTGTTAAGATCATCTACTTTGTTTACGACTGTTGTATTTCGTTTTGCTGTTTGTCTCGGCAACGGTTGAAAAGTCTCTTTCAAATAGGCAGCAAATAGAGAGATTTTCTGTTTGTCTCTTTATCCCAGGATCCATCGTTTTGATACATGCATTTTGATTCTTTTTAACACCCTCGTTGCTTTCCAAAGCGAGTAACCGACATCCTTTAGTTCAGAAACACTCCGAAGTCACTTATTTATGCTTTCGTTCTTTAGTTCCTTTATAGTTGTTTTAACTTGTTGCACAGAAAATTGAGAATATTTTTGTGTTGTGGAGCACGAGTTTGCTGCCAGATTCTACGAGCTTTCCGTTCCTCTTTAACAAGTTCTCTGACCTCAAGAGGATAGTTGTGTTTCCTTGTGGTGTTGGTATGAAAAATCGGTGACCCAAGCTGCTTGTTGGTTATTATTATTGACACCTAACATTGCTTTTGCCATCTATTTTTCTAATCATCTGCATTTTTATTGTTTCAACAAATGTTGTGTTCCGCCATGTTTAAAAACAATAAAACTTGCTGCTGGGCAGATTATATGAAGGTATCAAGTAAATGGAAACCACAACATCACAAGACAATTTAAGTCATCAGGATAACAAAGATATTACGTACTCAAGTCAATAAATAACGTATAGCTACCAGAGAAAATCCAGCTGATTATGCCTAAGAGAAAGTCGCTTTCAAGTAAATCTATTATATGCACTCTGGAACGCAACGTGCAGCTATCTTCATTCTGAAGCAATAATTAATGTACCAAGCCACTCTCACATCACAGCAACTTGAAGGACAACTGAATAAGATTATATTAGATAATATTCTTTCAAAATATCCAATTGAAATCATAACAACAGCTAAGCCGCATAACACTGCATATTGAGCGTAAAATATAGGCTGGCAAGAAATAGCACCTTATTTAGTATTTAATTAGAGCTGGTGTACGTATAGAAGGCCTTCAATTCTTCCATAAATTATCCGTCCCTTTATTTCCCAGAAATGCATCACGGTACATCACATCAGTCCGTCATGGAGTCAGATATGATACTTCGCCCATAAACAACAAACCGTTATAAATTAGAGTAACTGAAATCATCTTCTCGCAAGGAGTTGTAGGAATATCAGAAATATTCATTAAATCTACAAATTAGAAACATTGCAAAAATTATTTTGTTAATTAAAACACGTCCTTCGAGCCGGATTTGAACCAGCGACCTATGGATAACCTACTACTTTGCTACAGTCCACCGCTCTACCAACTGAGCTATCGAAGGTTGGCGTTTGTACTCAATAAGTCGTTTTCCAATTAGAACTTATTTCCCACTTTAATTTCCTGTATAACATTAGAATTTCCTAAACCTATTAGATAATTTTAAATCATAATAAATCCTAATTAAATCGCATGTGACGATGTGATGACACTGATTACGTTTATTTACATCCACATTCAGTTATTAGATAATAAATTTCGTATTCTGATATTTATAATCAAACCAAACCCCTTAAACAAAAATTATTTGAAACAGGTTTCTTTAATTTTGTCTTGAACGACGGTGAAATTGGTTTCCAAATACAAAAACAATCGGAGCGGAAGAAATTTTTTTTTTTTTGGAAGGCGCCTTTGATACGGTTATTGGGTTTCAATTTTTAAGGATTATGTTGTCTCGTTGTACTCGATTTCAATGATCCGTGAAATATTTGACATTTACAATATTTATTGGTCTGTGGTTTCCTAAATCAGATGCGTACATTAATTGTATTAAGACAAAACAAAAATCTTCCTTAATTATGTAAGCGGTTTAGTAATCTGTTACAGATTAATGTTTACATACCCACATCCGGAATGGTGCTTGCGACATGTAAATTATGTATACAATTGCAAAATAACGACCCTACGCTACATTAAGTGGACATTTTACGGTTTCATTAGGTTTGAACGTGTTGATAATTATACACACGCACGTTTTATTTTTAAATAACGCCAACGTTTCTGTACAAAAAATTCTAAAAATTTAATAAATATTTTGACAATGATATGTATATGAAAATGCAATGTCTGTCAACAAATACTTGAAATAACATTTAAAAAGATTATTTCGTCGCGTTACTAGAAAAATATTTATCCATTTTTAATTAAATTATTAACCCTTTTAATTGATAATTTATTTCGTTTAAATTTTTCGGAAAATTTTTATTTTTTCGAATTTTCAAATTAAACAATATTTTCATAAATAAAACCATTTAATACGTTATTATAGTATATTCGATTCAGTTGCACGCCCACAATCTACATGCCGTGCCACACGATTCAATAAATTATGAAAAAGAAGAAAAAATTAAACAGATAAAATGAGAAATTTTGGGAGACACAATAAACATAATAAGAAAATGTGATGTGTGATGTTTTTCTACACAACAAGATTGAATTTTTGAAGATTGCAATCAAGGTTATTTTTCATAGTAATGAGGGTTTTTATCATATTTGCACTCACTTAGGTGAGGCGGCAAATTATAACCTAAAATTTAATTAACTTTGGTCAAATTAATTATTTTTATTTATTTTATATAGTTTACCTACAGGGTTACAATCGGTAATTATTACAATTATTAAAAAGCGCCATGACAAAATTGAAAAAGTTATTTAATTTAAGAACGGTTATTATAAAATTTAAATAGTTCGTTCCTCAATGAATTTCTTGACATGTTAAAATCAAACCTATGAAAAACAAGATTAAAAACACGCGATAAGTTCAAGACTGGTTCAGATGAATAATAATTTGTGGCCACCACTCTCGTAAATAAGTATTCGTCCCGGCGACGCAAGCACCGTTCTGGAACATAAAAGCCGAAGCTGGTGAGTATCTCGGCACAATCTAAACGTGAACATAATAAGTCACGCACAAATATTGCGGATGAAATATCACGTCGGTGATCTAACCGTTGTAATCCTAAGAGAGCACAACGATCGCGATAAGGCGGAAGTACGTGCTCATGTGCCCGAAATTGAAGGTAAACCTTTAAGCGCGTAGATAAGAAAATGTTTTTGAACACTCTCAATTCTCTCGGAATGGCATCGGTAAAAAGGTGACCAAATCTGTGAGGCATACTCCAAAATTGATCGAACAAATGAGACAAACAGAGATTTCAAGGTTATCGGATCACAGAAATCCTTACAATTCCGTTTAATAAAACCAAGCATCATATATGCTCGGCTTATTATCGAATCAATATGCCTTGTAAATGTAAGATCTCGAGTGAAAATAACACCCAAATCGGATATGAACTTAACTCTAACGACTTCTTCATTATAAAGCGAATACTGATGTATAATCGGAAAGCGGGTACGCCAGAAAGACATTGCCTTACATTTACTCACGTTCAGCAACAGTTTGTTTTCAACCGACCAATCACAAAATCTGTTTAAATCCGCTTGGAAATTTATACAGGCGGATACGTTTGATATTCGTGCAAATATTTTCATATCATCTGCGTAAAGCAGGCAATCTGCAGAGACAAAACAGTTAACTACGTCGTTGACTGGCACTCTAGAAGTAACCCGAAATAGACGAGAAGATGACTCACCAATTTTAACAAACTGCCACCTATCTGAGAGGTAGGACACCAACCACTTAGTAGGGATGACTTGACAATTCAACCGCTGTAGCTTTTTGATTAGAATTAAATGATTAATTTTATCGAACGTTTTAAAAAAGTTGGTATAAATAACATCCAGTTGCACTTTCGAATCAATACTGCTGAATAAGTGTCTGGAAAATGTCATCAAATTGGTAACGGTGGATCTTCCGGCGAAAAAACCATGTTGTCCGGGTGAAATAACCGTTTCAACATGGAAAAATAAAAACCTTTGTACCATAAGCTCAAAGAGTTTTGGAATGGCGGAGAGAATAGCTATCCCACGATAATTACAGATATCACTTCTTTTACCGCACTTGAAAATTGGATGTACATGTATACGAAATTTTCCAGGGATCTGGAAAAATTTGAGTTCGAATGCTTTCGTTAAAGATAAAGGAGATGGGAGCAGCCAGACTAGCACCACAATTCTTAATAAGAATCGGCGGAAATACATCATGCCCAGCACCCCGGAAAACCGTAATTGGGTAAATTCCTCTCCGTTGCAAGAATTAACTGCTGGATCGATGGATGGCGATTCGTAAACGGATTCAAAAAAATTGGCAAATAAATTGCAGACTTCCGAAGAATGACTTGCGGAGGCATCTAGATACGTCATAGGTAAGGGGAACCCAACGGTCTTTCTTTTCATATTGATAAAATTTCAAAACTTTTTTGGAGTAGAAGTTAAATCTTCCTCGATCTGCAGAATATAATTATTATACAGGAACCAGTTTAATGTTTTAAACTCCTTCCGTGCGGTCTCGAATTCATGATAATATTTCGAACCGTGTATTTTATATAGGGAGTGTAGTTTATTACGGCGTGTCTCTATGTCCTTTAATTGCTTGTTATACCACGGTTCGCGGAAGCAAGGCTTAGTTTTTTTCCGCAGGATATGTTTTTCTACACCAGTCTTGACAAGTTTGTTAAAAGATAAAACTATTGTATTTAGATTTCCTCCGAATCCGAATTGAGCAGAAGTTCATTTAAGGAAGCGTAGTCGACATTTCTAAAATCAAAAAAAAAAAAAAATATCAATAGGAAAACTAGTGTCGCATTTTCCATGAAAAATATTTAACATAACTGGAGTGTGGTATACGCTGGTACAGCCTGTAAGGTCCTCGCACGGTGAGACCTCTGAGTACATGTTATCGGTTGAAAAAATTAAATCCAGATATTTACCCTGAGTATTACTCTACTCGTTCGATTAATTTGGATTGTTGAGATGCTAGCGAAGTAGTCCACAGTAGTGATCCCTCTAATATCTGTGGAAGATGGTGTGAAAATACCGTCGACATCAGACCAGTTCACCTCAGGCAGATTGAAGTCACCGAAAATCATCAACTGCTCATCAGGATGAACAAAAGGGACTATAGCAAGGTCGATGAAGTTGATGATCTCGATATAAGTATCCAGGCTTGACCCACATGTAACGTAAACTACCACGGCGAGAATTGACTAATCGGCTAGTTTAAACCGTACAGCAATGACATCATGAACTTGATGGGCAGCCACTATCTGCCACGGCGATCAAAACACCTCACCTTTCATTGTTGTGACATGGTTGTATCTATCTTTTCGGTAGACGATATAATCCAATGGGAAGAATTCTTCGCTATTCATAGAATTAGTAAGCCAAGTCTCACAAATGATTATGACTGCATAGTTATTGTCTAGGACACCCAACCGAAACTCTTTAGACTTGCCTCGAATACTGGAAGCGTTATGGTAGTACATTGTCGAATAGGCAGGTTTTCTGTAATTATTGTTGTTATTGTAATTATAATTATTGTTGTTTTCGATGTTAGAAGAGGAGTAGCAGTTATTTAATATTTTAAATGGTAATAATTGTAAGTTTACTGCAGAACTATTGGATATAAGTATTGTGGGTTTTTTGGGCGATCAGTGAGTTCTCTCACTGGAACACCCACTGGCCAAATTTCTGGTTGAAGTAGTTTTGGAAATATCTCCAGATTTACCCCGATTTCGAAAGACACGAAATTGAGTGCGTTACGTCCTGATTGGCGGGAACCAGCAAACGACAATCAATCTCGGTTTCCGCTATGTTTAATTGGCTGCATAAAAAAGATCGTAATGCCTCAACTGATGTCGTGTTGGCAAACTTAGAGGCATAAATATATTTTTTAATAGGAACGATCTTAACTGCGTCTGATACATTATTGCAGGTGCCAACAATAACTTCCGGTACAACGAAATTTGAGTGCTGCATATTAGATTGAAGAGAGCTCGGGGTTGAAGGCGTATCGGTAACCTTTGGCGGCACTTTTTTGGACGAGCGAGTTTTCATCTTTTCGGGATTAGCTCTATCAGTGGCTCTAATGTCGCTAGATAGGAATAGCATTTGCTTTCTAAATTTATCGATTGTCCGCTGCATTTTCCCAAAAGTGTCACGGCAGTCATCACAGAACCACTTTAGATTATCACTTGCGTTGAACAGAGTCAGCATGCCGCGTGAACGACGCGAGTACACATACCACTACAACTTATAAATTTGTCTAAGCACACAGTTGTATGAATTAACACGTTAAAAAAAATTAAAAGCGGTTATTGTTTTTATGACTTTATGAGAATTAAACTGTAATTGTTTATTTGTGTGGAACAACTAAACACAGAAGGAATGTTTTTTTTTTAAGTTTATGTTGATTATTAATTATACACGTGTTTTTATTATAATCATGTGATTATAAAATGTACCGTTATTATTATTTCTATTTATGTTTTATAGTTTTTTTATTTTTTTATTATTATAACTATATGTTCTATGTCGCACGATATTTTCAATAATTTAGAGCACAAAAACCACACTATACGAAAACTTAGATATGGTATAGCACCACACTATGCACTCACAAACACCTAGTTCAACACTTTTACTATTTTTTAACACTTTTAATTAGTCACTATCTATCCAATAAAAAGTATTTAAAAAGACAAATTAAAAAAAAAGATTTTAATTGCACAGCAAAAGCACGTCCGTATCAACTGAATAGAATTAGTTAATTAAATAATTAGTTATGGTCAAATGAAGAAATCCTCACGGTAACCCTTTCTTTGGTGAATATGATCAATGCCTCCTAAACTACAGGCCTCATACACCAAATGATGACGACACGCTATGTCTACATTGTTGTTGCTTTCTCTAGTTATTTTGTTAGTGTAAATATCTTAATATTATTAATGCGCAGTCTCAGTTTAGACATAAATTGACGTCATGTGCAAAAAATGAGAGTAGTAAGAGGCCTGTAGTTTAGAAGGCATTGATATGATTGACCTATGGGAGTAAACTCCGGAATAATCCCAAATCTAAAAAATATATTTATTGTGCCAAGAATATTTTAGTTAAACATGTATATACGATGAGTTTAGAACTATTTTGTACAAAATATTGATACAATTTCGCCTATTGGAATTTTAATTCAATTACAATAATATAATTAAAGTTGATTAAAACGGGGTGGTACTTGATGGCTTAAAGGGGGAGGCTGAGTGACGGCTAAAATTATGTTTTAGAGTGAGATTAATTCGTATACAATGCAAAGCAAATTGTGGAAACACTTTTAGTATGAGAAATTAAAATGAAATGAATAATGAAACTATTTGTTTGAAAGACAATCTCGATATTGATGCAGAGTTGGACAACATGGAGGCACTGTCGATATCTCTGCAAAATATTGTTACAATCGGTTTGGTGTGGATTGGTCGCTTGGGCGGGAAATTAATTCAGCGAAAAATGGCCGATCATGGTTTTAGAGTTTAATGACACTTATCAATTTTGTGGCATCTAGGTTTAAACATCTGAAGTAGATCTATGGCAGTTTGGTTGAATAGCAGATTAGTCTAGAACAGAACTAGATTGCAAATGATTAATAGCACGAAAATTATTGTGGAAATATTTTTGGGTAAAATATGAACCGAATTTGACATGGTAAATTCGTAATAATTGGTGACATCGGTGGGATTATGAATATTACAAGATAGTTTTCGAAGATTTGACGGCTATGGAATTAAAATACCAGTTAAACAACGTAATTGACTGACGGGTGGTCACAATAATGAATTAATTATTAATTAAGCTATTGAGAAGCAAAACCTAGACCCGGATAATTATGAGTCGAAGAAGTAAAAGAGGAAGAACTAGACTGGAACTTTCCACCGAGCGGAATTATTGACTGTTATTACATAACAAAGTAAAGAGGAAATATATTTTATGAGCCAATAATAGTAAATATCTAAGGTTTTTTATTGGTATATCGACATCATTATCAAAGCTAATGATTTATATAAAATTTACTGTATAGGCTTTGTATATTTTGTAACGGAAAAATTTTGTTTAATAAAATTTCATTAGCTTTGATAATGATGTCGAATTGACGTCGAAAGCTCAGCAATTAATTATTTTAATTTTATATCTGTGCGAGAAATAGCTGTAGATTATAACGTGGACTGGATGATGAAGATCATGAAGTGGGTACCATTGGTCAGGAGAAACCACTGGGCCTTGTGAGATCAAGTGATGGGAAGAGCGAGGAAATAGCAGATATGAAAAAGCGTTGGTGTTCACATTGAATGAATATGACAACCAACCATCTGGGAAAAATGCTTTCGATGATCTTGGTGCTGGGGCCATTTATGTAACGAAGAACGACAGGAAACTTAAGGAACGTAATAATTTCTGAGGTACACAGGAGATGGAGAAAATCGAACACAAATTGCAACGCATGGATGATATCGGTAAATGTGACTTAAAGAAAAATGAAAAACTCATTGCAGGTATGGCGATGCTCTTGAATGATGGCGAAGAGCATTGTGGCACCTACATTTGAGCGGGATGAGTCATAACATGAGCGAATGCCGGCCAGAAGTTAGAACCAATTGAGACTGGTGAAGTGCTCCACTTAGGACCCGATGACAGTCCCTTGGATAGGATAATACTGCTAGAGACGCTAGAGTAATCGGAGGAATCATGCTCACCTCATGCACAAAAACGATTTTTTTTTAATGTTTTAACATGCAATCTGTGCTGGGGCCGAAGCACTCCCAACTCTTTCGCGGTTCGCTTTTCACGTGCTACTTTACGAATTGCTTGCCAAATCGAGGACGTACGGCTATAGATCCAATTTTATCACCATCTGCACATTGCATAGCCCATGCCAACCTATACTGGCAAGGAAGATGGGTCGGTCCATGAGTTTTGCACTCCGACAGAGGCTCATAGTAACGAAATTAATTATAGTGCTCTAATTGACATAGCAAATAAACTATAGCTTCAAAGGATGTACCACAACTATCTTCATTTGGCTTACCACAAACCTAACGATGTCATAAAAGAAACATCATATAATATCAGATAATTGCGAATTAAGCTATAATGAGTAGCATCTCTCAGCATATAGAAGATACCTATTTTTTGGATGCTCACAGCGGTACTGGAAAAACATTTGGCATACATTTATTATTAGCAAAAGTTCGAAAACAAAGAGCTTCTGGTATTGCTCCCACTCTTCTACTTGAGGCCTAACGGCTCATTCAGCATTCAAACTTCCTTTAGATTTAACGATGACTGATGAAGCTGTTTGTAGCATTAATAAAAAATTTGGCATGGGAGAAGCTTTAAAAAGATGTGAAGTAATAGTGTGGGATGAATGTACGATGGCTCATGAAAAGGGACTTGAAGGGCTAAAGAATGATTTACAAGACGTGAGAAACCAGAGGGAATTAAGACGGTGTAACTCTTGTGTTATCCGAAGATTTTTGCCAAACTCTTCCAGTGGTATATAAAAAAACAAAAGTTAATGCAATACGAGCATGCCTCAAATCATCTATTTCGTGGCACAATGTTATTTACAGTACCGAGAGTAGAAAGTCAACACCCATAAAAATGCACAAGAAGATGTATTTTGCCAGTACGATGCACGTTTAAAAAAAGAATTGTTTTAGAAGTGGTTCTTTGTAATATAACACACATTTATAGGAAAAACAAAATTCCATGCTAAATGGTTTTATTGTTTTTAAAGCCATTATAATTTTTTAGCATTTTTCAGGTAAAATTAAATTTCAGTTTCAAGAACAGGTGATAAATGTTGTCACTTTTTATTGTAGTTTTTTTGATTTTTTCACAGCTGCCTTACGAAGTAATAAAATGTATGTTTAATATTTAGTTGCCCCGCCTTTATTGGCAATAACAGCTGTAATCCTTGTTGGCATGGAGCAATTAAATCTTGCAGGTTCTCGAGGGTCAGTTCTTTATACCACATTTCTGCAATGATTGAATTGAGTTTTTTGAATGATGACGGAATCTTTTTATTGATTTTCATCTTCATTACGTGCCAAAGGTTTTCAATGGGGTTCAAATCAGGTGAATTTTCAGGCCAATCAAGAGTGGGAATTCCATATTTCAACAGAAAAACTTTAACCTGAAGAGAAATAATAACTAATGTTTCTTTTTTTTATCGTCTTAAATATAAAACTAGTAAATGAAAAAAAATAATGCGTTGAATCATCTTGAAAAATCACAGACTCAGCACTCAAAAAATGCATTGCAATGGAAGGGAATAAATGGTCCTTTAAGATTTTTTGTAGACTTCTGCGTTCACAGTTCCTTTAATAAAGGCCATTTCTCTAATTCCATGATAGTAAAAACATCCCCAAATCATTTGGCCCGCTGGATGCTTCACTGTATTTTTCAGGCACTGATCGCTCAGTCGTTCGCCGGATTTACGCCTGACGCACTGGATTCCATCCGATCCAAAAAGGTTATTTACTCTTATTGGAGAATATAACAGTTCGCCACTGCTGTAGACTCCAACCAGCGTGATTTCGAGCCCATCCTAACCGTTTTTTTTTATTTTGGTCATAATCATTCTGGCCATATTTCCTTTTTCCCGGAGGAGGTTGCGAATCGTATGAACCCCGATTTCTTTGCCGTTTTCTGCGTTGAATTCAGCCCGAATATCTACAGCAGTATTAAATCGATTGGCTGTTGACATTCTGATAATTTTGGAATCTTCTCGTGCAGTTGTCTTCCTTTTTGGATCTGTTCTCTGTTTGCGTTCCAATTCACCGGTGGAATGAATTTTTTAAAAAAACCGGTTCACAGTCGAGTAATTGCATCCAATCTCAACAGCAATCTGTCTCGATGATATTTTAGGTGTTCCAGACAATGCCAGAATCCAATTTTTCTGAGCCATAAATAGTTGTGTGTACTTGGCCATTTTGAACAAATTATAATTTTAATAACTTTCTCGTGCGAATAATTATCTCAAACTAACTAAAACCGTAAAAAACGATTCTATTTATACCCAAAAAATAAATCAGCCTCCTACGATAATGACAAGGGGCAATTAGTACAATTTTACCTGAAAAACATTGGTGTTGCACTTTCTATTCTCGGTACTGTAACTTTGAAGCTTACAACTGAAATCTATTTGCACGGAACTTACTGCAGCTTGACGAAGGATATTATAAATTAATAGATACAGTTGTTGATCAAACCGAATTTGTCAAATATGCAGCAGAGTTTATAATACATTGGAAGTTTCAGGATTGCCTTTTCATCAACTGCAGCTTCAAGCAGCAGCCGCTATCATGCTTCTTCAAAATTGTGCCTAAACTTTGCAATGGTTCCATATTAGTTAAAACGGTAAGATTACAGTAAGTTTAACAGTAAGGTTAAAATAAATAAATCAATCAAAAATCACAGGAACAAACATTGAAAGAGGTTGGACTTCAGATATAAGAAGACTGCTTTTCTCATGATCAACTGTACGTAAAACGCTCTAGAGTAGGAATAAATAAAAACCTCTATGCATACCCTCCTTCCGGAAAAAAACTTCCTATGTTTTATATAAAGATGTCTTTTAATTTTGCTTTAAATATATCTTAGTTTCATTAGGTGTTTAAATAAATCACGCCATTTGTTCTCAAGGGACTTTCAATGTGGGAAGCCCGAAATTTGATAAGTTATAGCTGCCATGTTGTTTAACCAAAGTTTGTCAAATTTCTTGTGAATTGTTCAGTAGTGTATTGCAAATTACCATGGAAGGTAATAGTATTGAACAACTTGTGCGAATTATGAAATTTTATTTTCAAAATCAGTATTCCGTTCAAGAAACATTCCGCGCATTACTTGATTTTTATTCAAGTTGGGCTCACTGATTGAGCTCAGGCGCAGTTAGAAGTTGATCCAAATTTCGCCTAAAAAATCTTCTTTAGCAACTATTTTTGAATGACACGAGGACACACGTTCCATGGACATTCTGCACGAGCGGTTTGAAGTTTTCACATGGTCATCTCGCACTGCTCCAACGGGAACTGGCCACAGATATAGCGCAATTTAACGCCTTTAGCTTCTTTCTTTGGGGCTATCTTAACGTTTATGCGAATAAACCGCAAAGAAGCAAATTCAGCCAGATTTAAGCAACAGAGTCACTGAAAATTGAACCTCTCGCATACGTGCCTCCAAGCAGGGCCGTGGCTGACCGTTGAACGACTTTATGTTCCATGCTTAATGTAAGAAAATATTCTTTCAAATAAAAAAAATTGAGTGGATATCATACACAACTTGTTTATTTATACATTTAAAAATCGAGCGTCCTTATTAAGAGACCTTATTTGATTACTCATAATGCCACAGATAAAAATAATAACCTGAGGAGGCGATAAGCGCGCCCTACCTACCAGTAGCACAATAACATATCAAGAGGCATTGAATTGGTGCAAAATTAAATTAATCGATTCATTTTCAAAATGAACAATATCACTCAAGTGTATCAATTTAATGGCGTACATTTTCAAGAAAAGTTTAAAGTTTAGGGATTTGTTAACTTTGTGAAAAATATGTACCTTTGTGGAGAGCGAAGTCCGAGATCCATACCCCCTCGTGGTGCTCTCTAGGTAACTCTAAATGAAAATATATGCTGTAAAAGCATATCCGGACTACTGTTTATAGATAAAGCCATCCCCATATCCCCATAGATTTTAGGTATAGATTTTATAAAAAGCTATCGACAAGAAATATTTAAGACCTACCAACAATTATTATGCATTTATATAATTTCAACGTGAATATGCGGGGTACAAAAGTTGGCAAATATTGAAAAAATCATTCACTACACACTTGATGTCCGAAGTGACATGGTAACTGAGATATGATATTTTTAAGTTTTTTTTAAATTACCCAAATAACTATTATTGTATTCTGCAATGTGATTTTATTCTAAATGAATCACTATTTAATACAATTGGTTTAAGAAAAATTGCTTATGGGCTTAACTTAAAAGGTATTTTCTTAACTCTGACTCCGGCAAAATAGTATCTCTTATTTTGACCACAAAATGAGTGATTTCTATGGCATGTAATATACCATTGGGAAGAGCATAATTCAGGGCATTTTTTAAAACAAAGGTAATTTCCAAATAAGATTTAGTTTTTGTTAAATGAATTTAAAAGGCGACATTTTTCATACTTTTACACGTTTTTAGGATTCGGCATTCCATTTCATTTTTCTTAAACCAATTGCATTAAATAAAGATTTATTTAGAATAAAATCACATTGCAGAATATACAATAAAAGTTATTTCGTGCCTTTAAAACTAAATACAAAAAAGTTATGACCCTCTAAAGGCGAGATTTTGGGTAATTTAAAAAAAAACTTAAAAATATTATATCTCAGTTATCGCAGCACTTAGGACATCAGTTCTAGAAGATGAAAGCTTAAAAATGATCCCCCTCCCAATCTGTATAAAATCTAGGTAATCAATATATGTACAATGAATTCAATACGTTAGATATATTGCGGTAACATATGCACAAATAAAAAATTTATAAAGAAATCCAAAAACAAAGCAAACCAACAAAAATTCTTATTTTATATTTGTAAGAAAATTTTAAGGCGGAGCTAAAATAACTTAAATCGTTTTTATTTCATTCTTCAATTGTATTTTCTTTTATATACATATAACATTGAACTAATTAAATTAAAATTTTAATTCAATTACAATAATATAATTAAAGTTACTGTTCAATTAATACACATTTAATTTTAAATTATACAATTTACAATGTCAATTTCAATATAAATTCAATGTGCACGTTAGTATTAAAAAAATATTTAGAAAATTTTCTTTGAGCGTATAAAACATTTTCTCATGTGATCAACTTAGACATAATTTGTAGGCGTGGATTAAGAAAAGCGATTATTAAACGTTAAATACTAACCAATGATAAATAAGAAATTTTTGTATGTTTATTTTATTTTTATATATTTTACTACTGACATTAATTATCGGTACATTTGCTACGTTCTTCTTATTGTTTATTTTTATTAATTTATTTAATTTTATATTTTACTAATTTTGAACAATAATAATAAAATGTAAAATGAATCGGTATACGTTGTTAATTCAGTTTTAATGGCGAGTGGTTTTAGAAACGATATTTCACTATCGTTTTACGCGAATAGCAATAAATTGTGAGAAATTTGAGTTTATTTATTTGCTTAGGGTTGTCAGATCCTCTAGCTAACAAAAAGTAAACTCGCAAAAAATTGGAACAAATTTTAGATTATAATATGTAAGATAACAGTAATCTCTTCATTTTTAAATTATATCCGTTTCCGCTATCATAATTGTCACGTAAAAATTGTGTACGAAAGAGAATCATGAAAAAAACAACGCCATTGCAAACTATAGTTATTTAGATACACAATTGTGTATGGTGGACTTAAATTGTATCAAAAAAAATCTTGCCGGAAAAGGGATATATCAGACTGCTATTGTGTGGTCTTCACTTAAATTCATTAATTGGGTGGTTCAACTCAAATTATGGTGTATCCGCAATAAGTTGCACGTGAATATCAACAAATCTTGCATTTCTTGTCATTCCACAGAAAACGAAACCTTATAGTAAACAGATACAATATTAAAGAATGAAAAAAAAATGTTAAAATATTTTTTATAAGAGTTTTGAGTGAAGAATTAAATTTTTCATGAAATTTAACCTTCCTATTGCCTGACGGGTCAATATGACGTACATTTCAATTCTTTGTAAAATGCCTCTTTTGAATCGAGTGCGATCGACTGTTAGTGACTTTTCATCAAATACATTATTTTACATGTTGAATTAAAAAACAAGATTACAGGTAACCCTTGAAATATGCGGGTTTAATTAATCGATTTTGGTTTTATGCGATTCAAATTTGATTCGTAATTTTTAAAATATGCGGGAATTATCGGTCTAGTGCGCTTTTTTTCTGTTTCTGTTTAGTGCGATTCTGATTTTTTCTTGTCCCTTTTATCTTCCTTCCTTTAGTTCCTTTTATTATATCCCTTTTCCTGCCATGTCGATAAAAGTTAACGCTGGTATATGGGAGGGCAAAACGAAAAGCGTGGATGACGTCAAACCTGTTTAGAGAATGGTTTTCCGAAATGTTTGTTCTAGAAGTTGCGAAAAAATTTAGGTTTCAAAGTTCTGCTTATCATTGATAATGCACCCTGCCATCCACTAGAACTAAATCATCCTAACGTGAAGATAATATTCTTACCAGCTAATACGACATGGTTGCTGCAACCAGGGTATAATAGCCACCTTTAAAACAATATTTTTACGGGTCACATTTAATTTCATCATAGATAAATTAGATAACCGACCAGATGTAACAGTTACCGAAATATGGAAAGCATACTCTATGAAGAATTGTGTACCTTTATCGCCAATGCCATTTAAAGAATTAAAGCTTTAAGTTTCCTGCAAAAACTATGGCCAGCGGGAGTCGAAGGATTACATGTTGTACCACCAGAGGTAGAAGCTAAATTAAACCAAGTGGTGGCTTTAGCGCATTCGGTCGGAGGTGAAGTATTTATTGATTTCACATTGAATGAGGTGCACGAATACATGAGATTAGAAGAAGACTTAACTGAGGAAGATCTTCTGATTTTATAAGACGAAAACCAGAATTTAATGAAAGAGAATGAAGATGTATTGTAATCCGAAGAGATACCAACATTTAAACCAAACATATTACAAGAAGGAATTGACATAGCTCATAAATTAAAATCTTTTTTCGAGGAGCATGATCCCAGACATTGAGAGAGGGCTAAAATGTCATCGCGAAATATACATAATCATGACACGATATTACGAAATTAAAAAACAAATTGATATGTCTAAAAAGCGGACATTAATTACAGATTTCATAAGTTGCAGCACTACATCTGCTCCTAATGAAAGATTTTGAAACAGTTATTATACCTGAGGAAGCTACTCTACTAATAGCTCCGATGACGACGAAATTATGTAATTATATTTTTAAGAAAACCACATTAATTTTTTATGGTTTAAAACATAGTTATAAATTAATAAAACCAACTGTGATTATACACTGCGCGAAATAGCTATAAAAATAGTTAGAATATAACTAAGTTCATACGCAACGGAAAATTCCAACTACGCATAAATAATCCACTGTGATTTCACAATATTTTGCAACTATAGTTCACACTGATACAATTACGTATCTCTTATTTTTTACATTTTAGTCAGGGGGCTGCTATCTCAGAGCGAAACAGATATAAAAACAGTGGACTTTTTGTTGTTTATTTTTAAACTTCGGTTTTTTTTTTTTATTTCAAAGCAGGTAATTACTTAGAATAACCATTTTAGAATATGTACCTCAAACATATTTAGGTTATGGTGTATTTTTTTTTGGTTTATAGCCATGCCACGCGGAACTAAGCTGACTAAAAGTGAAAAAGGGGAACTAACGGCATATTGTAACTGCGGAATGTCCTTGAGGCAAATTGCTTCAAAAATAAATAGATCACTCACTTTAGTACACAATTACATCAAACTTGGCAATAGATATGGTTCAAATGCGCCGAAAATTACTCAGAGGAATAAACGCAACATTATTTCGTGTGCAACAACGAAAAAGATGTCAGCAATATAAAAGCCCATTTACAGTTATCTATAACTACACGTCGTATATACAAGAAATTTTAAGTGGTAGTAAAGCCGTGAAATGGACTAAACGTAAACCAAAACCAATGATGAAACAACATCATAAAATTGCTCGCTTCAAATTTGCTCATAATTACATGTCATGGACAACCGAATGGAGAAATGTTATATTTAGCGACGAGAAAAAATTCTACCTGGATGACCTCGATGGTTACCAATATTACTGGCATGATCTGCGCAAAGAAATGGAGACAATGTGTAGTCGTAATTTTGGTGGAGGAACTGTTTTGGCATGGGCTGCCATCGGTTATTACGGAGCCTCTAAGCTTTATTTCAACGAAAATGAATGCTGCTAATATACAGAGCTCTTAGAAGAAGTCCTACTTGAAAATGGAGATCATTACGAGTCGGAAAATTTTATTTTTCAGCACGATAATGCTGCGATACACACTGCCAGGCTAACAAAAGATTGGTTTACTTCCAAAACAATACAATTTTTGGATTGGTCTGCTATTAGTCTTGACCATAGAGAACGTATGGAGCTTATTTTTTAGTTAAATATCTTAACAAAATGTTACTGCTGTTTTTATAGCTATTTCGTACTACAAAATACAAAAAAGATGCCTAAATGAATATTTAAGCCTGAAATGCACTATGTGTATAATATGTAAGAGTTAATTATACTCTCAATAAAAAATGTCAATGAACTGTAGTATTTCAATAAAATATAAATGAATTTATCTCAAAATTATGGGTGTTTTTATAGCTATTTCGCTCAGTGTATTTTGTTATGAACTAAATAAGGGAGAAATGAATTCTCTAATAAATTTAGAATAAAATTGAATTTTTTATTTAATGAAAATGTTATTTTTTATTTTTAAACATATTTTTTACTTTTTTCATTACGTAAACCCCTATTTTCTATTGATTCTAAGTCTTAAATTATGCGAATTTGAATTGTGCGCTGTTTTTGTGGAACCAATTTGCCGCATATTTCAAGGGTTACCTGTATTTATAAATTTAGGGTCTAATATGTATTCGTTACACATATGATCTTTCGGGTATATGACCCGGCTTCGATTTTGTAGAACTGATATAAATTTCACATAAGTTCAACAGTTTTAAAGAACACACAATACATTTGTAATGTGTTTGAAAATGTTCAATCCCAATAATCCATTATTTACAAAAATCTGATTAGAAAATATCATACAAATCCGATTCAGTCTATGGTAAATTGTAACAGTGAGTAGAACTATAATGTACTACGAAGCGTGCCCATTGCTTTGAAAATAGATAGTGATTTAGACGAGTATTTGCACGCAATACTGAAGATAATTTGTAAAAGTTTACTACTGACAAAGAACTTTCTGATGATGAATCAAATAATCATTCATCAGTAGTACCAGTATAGTCCAGGGAAGTTAGGGAAAATAGTGGACATTTTTAGGGACACCAGAGATAGACAGATATCGAGATGCGGTTTTCTGCATTGTGTTCAGGAAGGTCCCAGAAAAAAGTCTATATCGTCTGGTTTAGGCATTTTTTGAAAAATACCTTCTGGGTCGGAAAATGCATTTTCCAATTGCATCATTATTTGCACCATTATAGGAACGACTGGAATCTCAAAAAAATCGCTCGGAAATCGTTACTCGGGGGGTTTTCGGGGCTGCAGAACTCGATTCTGGCATTAGAATTACCCGGGGGTGCACGGGGTTGGCTCTGTGGGGGTGCGCGGGGGTGAATTGGAGGGAGAAATGGCAGCGTGCATGAAAATGGCTCCAAACTCGTTACTCGAGGGGGTTTTCGGGGATGCCGAATTCAATTCTCTCGGGAGTGGCTCTGTGAGGTTGTCTGGGGTGATTGGGGGGGGGGGGGGGGGGGGAATGGCAGCGTGCATGAAAATCACTCAAAAATCGTTACTTGGGTATTTTCGGGGATGCCGAATTCAATTCTGGCATTAGACTTCCCCGGGGGCGCTCGGAGGTTCCTCTGTGGGGTTGTCTGGAGGTGACTGGGGGGCAAATGGCAGCGTCCATGAAAATCACTCTAAAATCGTTACTCGAGGGTTTTCGGGGATGCTAAATTGAATTCTGGCATTAGACTTTCCCGGGGGCGCGCGGGGTGGCTCTGCGGTAAATGGTAAAGGAGAAAGTGAAAAATCACAAATTATGAAAATAATACTTTATTCAAATAACAAATAGGAGTTTTTATTAATGTTGAATTATTCATTATAAACTTAAATTTTTAACTTAAATACAATACAAATCAGGTTTTGATTTTTGGTATATTTTTATTTTTTTGGATCGAAGTTAGACAAGACGACGAAGATGAAAAAAAATATATCTTCATTCTATTCGATTTTGGATTTTGCCGGAGCAATACCACATCGGAGCTCATCACTCACCAGCCAAACGAAAAAATAGTATTTTATTGAAATAAATTTTTTTATTAATTTTAAAATTAAATTAAAGTTTGTTGTATTTATTTATCAACTAATTACTATTACATTGCTTTACAAAGCGCTCCGCTTCATTTCGATTTTCACTTTCTGCATCATATTTCTACAGATCCAAGAGTGCCAGACACCACTCAAACACCAAAAAAATGTCCAAAATCCAAGAAACTTGATTACTGTAGCAGTGTATTTACATACAACGAAAAAGCAACGTGGTCCTAAACGACAGATGTAATACTGATGACACACAGACGCCGACTGCACGCGGGACCCATATTTTTTTTCTTCAGTCGATACAGAATATTTCTATTCGCGCCGGTCCCCGTGGTAACGATACTTTACTCTCTTTATAGCTTTGGCGCCTTTTTCAAATCCAGTTTCGAGGCACAAAAGACTTCCAAAGCAATGAATGGGTATGAATAATAAAAATTTTGATCGAATATTAATTATTTATTTAATATTCGATCAAAATTTGTATTATTGATATACCCTCGGGTAATTCTAATGCCAGAATTGAATTTGGCATGCCCGAAAACCCCCCGAGTAACGATTTTGGAGTGATTTTCATGGACGCTGTCATTTCCCCCCTAGTCACCCCCCACAGAGCCGCCCGAGCGCCCCCGGGAAAGTTTAATGCCAGAATTGAATTCGGCATCCCCGAAAACCCGCGAGTAACGAGTTTGGAGCGATTATCATGCACGCTGCCATTTCTCCTCCCAATTCACCTCCCGCGCAACCCCACAGAGCCACTCCCGTGCACCCCCGGGTAATTCTAATGCCAGAATCCTATAATGATGGTGCTATAATGATTCGTTCCTATAATGATGGTGCAAGTAATGATGGAATTGAAAAATGCATTTTCCGGCCCAGAAGGTATTTTTCAAAAAATGCCTAAACCAGACGATATAGACTTTTTTCCCGGGCACCTTTCTGAACACAATGCAGAAAACCGCATCTCGATATCTGCTGTCCCTAAAATTTTCCTCTATTCCGGTCGATTTTGATCTAAATGCCCTGGACTAAGTAGATGAGAAGTTTTGTGTTATCCAAAAATAGCGATATTCGTTGGAAAACAGTTCCTCCTAATCATCAAGGGGAAGCTTCAAGCACCAATATAATAAATATAAAACCAGGTGTTAACAGGTATGCAGTTTATAGAATCAGGGATATAAATACACGCTTCCTCATACATTTAGAGCGAAACATACTGTCTAAGATAATGTAAATGACAAACAAAGGAGTTTCAGTATTACAAGCCGAATGGAAACCAATATCAACAGAAAAAGTTTTGACCGTGTATAAGTCTCGCAACGAGTTAACTCAAAACTTGTGGAATTCTTCAACTTGTCGCCCTATATTCAAAGCTGCTATGTCTTTGAAAAGATTTCATGCTATATCACATGGCCAAAGAGACAAACTTGCGCCTATTTAGGAGATATATGGGATAAATGGGTTGAAATTTTGTCTAATTTTTATAATCCTACGGAAAATCTTAAGGTAGATAGTGCAGTTGGTGCTATTTCGAGGGCGTTGTCCCTCCCGACAATACATTCAAAGAAAGCCTGCTAAATACGCCATACAAATATGGGCGTTAAGTGACTCCATAAATGCTTATGTCTACAATTTGCAAGATTATACTACTCTCGCACCGGGAGCTCTACCATACAAATCAAGGTTTCAGAGTGGCTTTGGACTATACCAGTGGACTAACAAGAGGGTATAATATAACAATGCTAGGCACCATCAGAAAAAAAAAACTGAATTACCAGTAAATTTTACGGATAACAAAATAGATGTTTATTCTTCAAAAATTGTTCTTGGTAATGGTAATGTAGCCATTGTAACTTATATTCCTAAAAAAAAAGTCGGTGACGCTAATGAATACAATCCACAGAGGCGCCGGTGAAAGATCCAGAAATGACAAAAAGCCAAACATGATCCTGGATTATAATAAAACTAAAGGTACCGTTGACTACCTAGATAAGTTAGACCTCACATATGCAGGCAGAGGACAAACAATGCGGTGTCTTTGCGATGAATTTTACTATACTTTCTCAAGTATATCTCACCTTATAATGAATTCCGACTTTGGTGTCAAATAAAGCCAGAATGGCAAGTCGGAAAACTTTCAAAACGGAGTTTATTTTTAGAGGAGCTGGAAAGAAGTCTAGTAGAGCCATTGAATAAAACCGGATCCAGGATGCCTTATTGTGAAAATGCTTCTAAAATTGTAAAACAAACAAATACAGGTTAACACGATCCATACAACAAATGGAGCCAACACTACATAGTCAAAAGCGGAAAAGATGTAATTTTTGCCCATCGTCAAATGATAACAAGACAAGTATAACATGCAGTCAAGGCACGAAATATTTATGCAAGTGTTGCAAGTACATCATTTTTGCTGTACTTGTGAAAATACAGAGTAAATTTTTATATGTATTACGATTTTTAGTTTTTGTTTTTCATATTTTAATACATTTTTAAATATTATTATTAATAATATGTTTTATTATTTGCTGAATTCACGATTTAATAAAATAATCCTTTTATTTAATTTAATGAATTTTTCATTTTACAAAATTGATTCACCGACATTAATAAAATTTCGGGTCATATTGACCCGAAAGACAAAAAGTGTATAAACTATTTGATCAAAATAGGAATGTTAAAATAGAATATTTAATAAATTAAGTATTCTAATACCATGACGGGAATGTATAACAAATTTTTTTTTAGGAAAACTCTCATCTTGCTCAAAGACATTTTTTTTAAGTAAAACTATTATGGGCTCCATTCTGATAAATTACAAGTCATCACAGAGACTGCACCAAAAATCAATCATAATTATATATGAAGTTGTTTTTTAGATTCAGTGACATTATACTGGAAATTTTTATAGAATTCGCATCACGTTATAAATGAGCTTTAAGCTCAAAATGCGGTGTAACTTCAAATCAAAATTGTAATAAATATATAAATAAATAAAAAATAAATAAATAAATAAATGGCCCTTTTCGCTCCAGAGCATCATTTAATTTGAGCAATTATGGCCTGGTAACGTTCAGCTGTAACAGTTTAACCAGGTTCCAGAAGGTCGTAGTAAATGACTCTTTTCCAATCCCACCAGACACACAGTAACATTTTTTTGACATGAATATTCATTTTTGTAAGTCCTGGATCAATGGTTTTCTGCGTTTAGGATTATCGTACAAAATTCACTTCTCACCACCCGTAATGATTTTGTGCAAGAAAATCTTTTTATGCCGAGAAAGCAAATTCATGCAGATGTCAACTCTTCGGTTTTTGTTTTCTTCGGTCAGTTTATGAAAAACCCATTTTCCTTCCATCTGTATTTTTTCCATTGCATGTGATCGAAGTGATATTGCTTGGTAAGTAACTCCTAACTGTTCTGCAAGCTCTTTTTAAGTTTCAATCGGATTTTCATTCGGTAAAACTTTATGGTGTTTGTCTTCAAATAGTTTTACTGCACCTGGACACGTGGATCGTCCTCAAGACTAAAGCTGTCATCACGAAATCTTGGGAACCACTTTTTTACTGTTGAATGACTCACAAAATGTCTCCTCAATGTCGAATTAATAATTTTTTTCATTTGAAAACTAGAATAGAAAGCAATGACGTAAATGTTGCTTATCGACATTCCTGTCTTAAAATTGATGCACGCGGAATGGCAGCTTAGAAATGACAGAAACTTATGTCATAAAAACAGCAACGACTAAGCTACAAGTACCCATAATAGCGGGCGATTAGGATGCGTTGAAATATATTTTAATGCAACCAACTTCAGAGGCGAGTTTCAACTTGCACACTTAATAAATAACAATTCTGAAAATTTTAAATCTCAGACTGTCAATTTTTATTCCGCACTTTATAAGTATTTTGAACTGTCCATATATGCAATATATCCAGTAAAAATGCGAATTCGAAACAAACTCTGGCAAAAGTATCAGAAATCTAAATCGGAACTTCACTACGTAGAGTACCTGAACGCTTACAACGATTTTGTGTAAAGCTGCAATCGGATCTTATAACAAACCCAAAACAGTTGGCAGTTTATTAATTTCAAGAGTAAATCTGATGACTGCCTAGCATCAATAAAATTCGATTATAATTCATTCAATAATCCTAAGATCATAACTAACATGTTCTCAGGTTTTTTTCAGTCGAGATTTTTATAACAGCGACTATTTAAGTTATTTGCATGGCTGTGTGCAAACATCTCTTGTCTCTACCGACAGCATTTTTGACACAGTGATTGAAATTAATGAGCTAGGATAATTTTTCCTATTGACGCTTGTTGAAAAAGACGACTGTAAAACGGTTGGAGTACTAACATCCGTAAAGCTTTTTCTTTTCTTTTCCCTTCTCTGTTTTTGTTATTCAAGTTCAGTTTATGATTTCGCCCGCGTTAATTCTTTTTTAATTTTATAGTTTTCTTTTGCTATTTGATTTTGTATTTTATTTTTTTTATTTATTTTATTTTTATTTATTTATTCACAAATACAGCTAACAAACAGATATACAAATCCAATTACATGTTAGCATAGATTAGAAAATAAAAATAAAAAAAGGAAAATTACATATTTAACAAAATTTACAAAATTTACAAAAGTTACAAATTGTACCTACAAAAAATAATTATATTTATATAAATTATAAAAAAATATAAAACTTAATATTTATACAGTGTCTTTATTAAGAAAAAAATTAGTAATTTGTTTTTTAAAAACATGGAAAGAGAACATAGACAAATCAAAATTATTAAAAATGTTGTTGTGATTAGTTTGCAATCTTACTAGAGGAGAATGTGTCCTGAAATTGCTTTTATAAGTATGTAAGTCAAAACAAACAGAAAATCGCATGTTATATGTCAACCGAGCTCTGTGTCGAATTAAATTTGTCAACTTAGTTTCAATTAAACGATTAGATATTTTATAGAGAGCTAGCTCATCAAATATAATTCTACGGCTCTCCAAAGAAACTAAACCATAACGTTTAAGGCGTGAATTGTATTGCTCGTAAGGAATTCCACTTTTGTAATATAAGAATCTCGTAAACTTTTTTTGTACTCTTTCAATTGTGAGTTTGTGACATCCATATACGGGATTCCATATAGTAGTTACAGATTCAAGGTTGCTGCGAATCAGTCCATTAAACATTGATATGAATGATGAAATATTTTTGAAATCACTACAAGTCCTCATCATTAGACCAAGGATTTTTAATGATTTGTTTGTGATGTATTGTATATGAATATTAAATTTGAATTTATTGTCAACAATAACACCCAAATCTTTAACTTGATCTTTTGAAACAAGGTCAATATTGTTTATAGAATAGTTAAAGATAGAGGAAACTCTTGGTTTAATTTTCAGTACAAAGCACTTGTCAATGTTTAAGTTCATATCGTTAATAACACACCAATCATGTAGACGGTTAAGATCATTTTGGAGTCTCTGACAATCAGAAATTGATTTTATTGATAAAAAAATCTTTAGGTCATCAGCAAAGAGCAACACCGGACACTCTAGACCTTCCACAATATCGTTTATGAATAAAATAAAAAGTAAAGGCCCTAAGATGGACCCCTGAGGAACACCGGAAGATGGAGATATTGTGTGAGATTTCATATCATTTATGATCACATATTGTGTTCTGTTTTTTAAATAAGAACTTATCCATTTTAGCATCAATTCATCAACACCAGATCGTCTTAACTTTTTAATTAATATGTCATGATTGACTTTATCGAATGCTTTTTGGAAATCTGTATAAATAACATCAACACCATAATTCAAATCACATGAAGCGTATACATATTCTGAAAAGTCGAGTAAATTTGTCAGAGTGGATCTTTGTTTGAAAAATCCATGTTGATTGACAGTTATTTTATTTCTCAACCTCTCGAAAAGTTTGTTGTGGATAATCCTTTCAAAAATTTTAGAGAAGCAATTCAAAATAGAGATAGGCCTGTAGTTTTTAATATCTGAATTGTCACCGGCTTTGTGTATTGGAGTTATACTAGCATTCTTCCACACCGAAGGAAAAACTCCTTCGCTTAGTGATTTATTGAATATTATTTCGAGTGGCTTACACAATTGAATAAGACTCCAAAATATGCCTCTCGGATCACGGGGCGAGACATAATCCATTTTGCCAATGTCTCGTGACTAGAAACAATTGCACAACGTCTCGGATCATGCAGACTCGCCATATTGGTACTAACCAAAACAAAAGTCAGTTTGCTCAGAATTGACAATTCAAACCATAATCTGATAACTATAAAAATATCTGTCGAAACACCACCTGAATTCAGACAGTAACCAACGCGTGTTTGGAAACAATCAAATAAATGACGCCGTTTCCAATTTCACTAAGACCGTCCTCACATGGAATGAATAAATTCATCCAACCATCATTTTCCAATCCCAATCCAAATTTAAAAATCTTTTCAAAAGAAGCTGCCAAAGCTGACAGACAAAACTTCTCACAAGATATATAAGAAGTGAAAAGTGCCGACAGCAAGAAAGCCGCCAAGGCTTCTTAGTTGAAAATCTCCAATCGCATATTTTGCCAGATGGTCGCATCGGTTGCCAATATTTCTATTTGATGGCGGATCAATAATTGCAGGTCGACTTTCTGGCAAATATTTTCACATCGAACTCGAACTTAGTTGTTCACGGTGGAGATGGTGGAAATTGTCTTCAGAAACATGACGAAAATAGGCGTAAATAACGCCATTGAATTCCGACGCGAGCTCCAATAGTAACCAAAATATTTCTTCTATATCATATAACCAAGGTAAATACCCGAACGCCTCTAAGAGTGCAATGGTACAACCAGTTCTGAGACGTGGTTGTGGTCAAACTAATTATTCAAACTACCGACCAATATCAATAGTGTCAACCGTCGCTAAAGTTTTTGAGATATGCATTAACCAACATCTAGTGAAGTATCTTGAAATTTATAAAATAATTTCAGATGTTCAGTATGGCTTTCGTGAAAGCCGCTGCACAAGCGATCTCTTGTCGTATGTCGCAAACAAATGAAATCTTGCCCTAAAACAACATGGATAGACTTTTAGGCAATCGCTTTGGATATATCCAAGGCTTTTAACAAGTTCTGACATGAGAAACTCATTTGTAAACTTGTTGGATTTGATGACCATCAAATAAAACCTGCGTTGTCCTGTCCAGCTTGATATTACTATCAAAAACCTAACATAATGAATTCTTTGATTAAAATGTGCAGCCAAATAGAAATATTAAAATTTGAGCTAATTTTGCACTCTAATTTCCTTACCAATTACATTAAAAAATCAAACCACAAATGGAAATGACTTGAATACTACCCAAAAATAAGAGAAATGACAACAAAATCCTTTTCATCTTTAAAAAAGAAGATCGAACGTAAAAAATGTACAACAAACATTCTCATTCAATTTTCATCAAAAATTAAAAACCGATCGCACAGTAGTTGAGACTTATGTACATACAGATACAACTCTAAACTCAAAACATGTGTGCCATCTTTTCTTCTCATCTCGTTATTATTTTTTATTATTGTTACTACTACTACTACTACTACTACGAATACTAATTTTTTTTTTAAATCTTAAAATTTTCTTAACAGTATTTCGATACAGTATCTATTTTTCTTTCTCTTAACTTAAGTCGTGTGTGCGCTTTTCTTCATTGTCGACGTCGTCGTCGATATATAACGAAAAACAAAAATTTGTTCTCTAATTAATTTCAATTAAATTTATAATTTAATTTTATGTAAATTTAATTTAATTTTAAATAATTTTTTTTCGGTTTCATTTCGTTTTGGTTTGTGATAATTAAATTTGACAATTTTTCTGTTCGTTTTGTATGTTATATGTGCCCGATTGGTGAAATTATTTTGGATTAATTAAATTAAATTAAATTGAATTAAATAGTAAAAAAAACAAGAAGACAAGCAAAATTTTTCTTTTTTACAAAACAAAATAAAATAGAAAATGTTAAATTATAATAATCAATCGGGAGCGGCAGTATCTAATCAACATCACTTAAATGAGCAACCAAATTACAATCAGCAATTTGGAACGGGCACAATTAGTTCGGTATCGTTAACTGCCGCGGCAGTTGTTACAACAAATTTAATGGTAGCGCATCCGAATAATAATAATAATACGAGTAGTGTTAATAATACAAATAATAGTGGAATTGGTTTGACAAGTGATAATTTGGCTGTACATTTTAGTGGTACAAATTTTTTTGGTGGTGGTACTAATAATGGTGGCGGGAATAGTGTTAATCATAATAGTTCAAATAATAAAACAGGGATTACGAATAATTTCACAGAAGGATTATTTTATGGAAATCATCATGGACAAACACACAATCAGTTGCAATCGGCGGCTCACACCCTCCATCATCAGCTGGCTGCAAATAAATCAACAGAGAACACTAAACGATTTTCAGTGAATAATTTATTACAATTGGCGGGAAACACCGCCGGTGGTGGTAGTGATGGCCGTAATGATAATTGTCGGCGAAGTGAAAGTGATATAAGTGAACATTGTAGCCGGGCGGCAGTTTCGTTGGATATCAGAAATCGAGGTAATTTTAATTTAAGTCAGAATAAAACAAACCGACGGAAATCAGATTAGTAAATTAGTATATCATAAATTGTAGTAGTGGTTGTGCCTCATCGCAAAAAAAATTCTATTACGATATTTTATTTTCTCGCTTACTAATAGAAACTTGTTTGGATAAAAACGCTTATTAGCCAATGTTGCGCGCACAGTATTTTATTCAAAAAAACATTTATTATAAGGACTTTCACAATTTACGAGCCAAAATAAAAGTCCTGTATGCTGCATTTGATATACCAACAAAAAATCCTTTACGATTTTCTGAGTTTTTGTTTGTATCTTTTGAAGAACGAGATGGTCCTATAATCATCCATTTCTCTTTCTAACATTCATTTTATAAACAAAACTTCAGCAATTTAGAAATTAAACGATTGGTTCGTAAGTAACCAAATTGTAAAAAATAATTATTTCCTTCCTTTATTCTATGATCCGCTTCCTTTATTCTAAAAATTATAAGCAAACTAAAAATAAATGCCACTAGTCTAAATTGGTAATTTAACTAAAATTAGTTTAAGTTAATAATATTTTGTGACATATCCAAGAATTCCGACATTTTATTGATCTTAAAACGCGTTTGCAAAAAATTAATTACACAACACGAGTTTTTAGAATACAATATTTTGTTATTATTAATCTAATGCTTAGATAGCTAGAGAACGCTGTTATATAGACGTACAGCTTATCCATGATGGAGGTTTTGGTAGTTATGTTTGGTAGTTACAGAAATAAACACATTTAAATCCAATTAGAAAGAACACCGGAAAAATTATCTTTCCCCAAACACATCCGGAAAATTGATAAAATTGCAAACAGCGAACTCTTGAACAAAAATGTTGTATTTACTTACAATTTTCTTTAAAATTCTGGTTATAATACTTTTAATTTGGCCTTAGGGCTTTACCGCCTTATATTATCCCCTTCTATCAATAATTGCTGCCATTACCTCCTGGTCAGTTAGCCGTCGGTACCTTGTCATCGGCAAGTAGTCCCCGCCTCTCCGTGTATACTAATCGGCCATTTACCGCTCCAGGCATACATTCCGTTCGCCCACCGTTTCCCCTGACATTTTTTCCTCGATCATTACCGCTGCGCAATAACCTCCCGTTGCGAATGTGGCGTAAAACGTGGCTCTTGTTGAACCGATCATTAAGGTATTTAGTATTATTATGTCAGATCGAAATTATCTTGAGACTTGTATACAGTTCTGCAATATTGTCAAGTTCTTCTGAAAAAAGCACACCTCTCGAATATTAATGAAATGAGAAAATTTATTCTCAAATAGAACATCCAACTCTCATGAATCTCGGAATCAAACATTCTAAAACGATTAATAGATGAAATTTGGCAAAATAGCAAACTAGAGCTAAAGCTGGCCTCGCTTAGTCGATCATTGATGTATTTGATGGTGTACAAGGAACATACACCGGCCAAACTATATACTAATACAAACAACGAAAACGCTAAAATATTAAATTCATAATAAAGATCTAATTAAGTTCCAATTCTTAAAGTAGACATACTATATGTATTACAAATGTATAAGTGTTTGGGAATAACTCCTCGTTAAAATTTGCTAACTTTCATTGGCACTTTGCTCTAAAATTTGATAATAATATTTCTAAATTGCTGCGAATTTGAGAATTTTTAAACTGGAAGCTTCTGAGACAACATGTATATGAACATACAAAATAATCGAGACGCTTGAAAATGGGAGTAGGCAACCTTTCATTCATCGACAACAAATGATCTATAAATTATCATTACACTTTGCTTGGGTAATGGTTGCAGAGTGATAACTATTCTTATATTCTCGACAAAATGTATAAGTAATTTGGACCCGGAATCTAGAAATGTATTTTTCTCTGGAATCCAGAAATGTATTATATCCGAAATTTTTTTAAGGATGCAGAAACTTCATACCTTTTACATTATTTGCCGTAAGCACTTGGCGAAACACACTTTTTGAACAAATTTTTTATTTAAAATATTCAAAAATCTAATTTTTTGCAAAATAGAATAACAAGTGTTTAATAAAATGTGTTTATTAAGTGTTCAGAAACATCACAAGCTTTGTTTTCTTCAAAGGCTTTAGTTTAAGATTATCTTTGAATAATTTTGAATAATGATCGAGCGAAATTTTGGTGAACTTTACTCACTCAGACTTTAACATTTGCTGTAGCCCTTGCGGTGCATTTACGTGTTTCCAATAAGGTCTCATATACCATTATTCTGGCGACCTATTCGTTTTTATAGTTTTTATCCTTATTCTTTTTAATAGATATTTATCCCCGAGACATTCATTGATGAAATAATTTTAATAATATTTTTCGATAACGGGTTCTATTGGAGTATATTTGCTGATAGAATCGGAGTATGAAGGAGTATATTTGCCAAAGTATTTTTCGACGGAAGGAGTGTATTGTCGATAGAATCGGAGTACTCTTTCGATGGAGCTCTTTATCAAAAAAGGACAATAATAAATTTTTCAAGTTCGGATTTTCCAGCTAGTTCGTAGCCTGGTTCAAATCTTATTTGAATAATCGAATCCAATATATTGAAATAGGAGGTAAAACGTTGAATAGAATACAAGCTACTTCTGGCGTACCACAAGGCTCTCACGTTGTCCCATGGGTTTTCACAATCTTCATTAATGGTATTAATGAAATGATAAAGCACTCCAATATCCTTATGTTCGCAGATGACTTCAAAATCATCAAAGCCATGGAGTCAGTCGACGATGCCAATAAATCACAGGAAAATATTAACAACATAGCGTTATGGCGCGAATTTAATTCTCTGAGTCTCAATATTGGAAAGTGCAAATCTCTATCATTTCACTGAAAAGCCAACCCTGTTACACAAGGCTACAAGATAAATGGTGTACTCCTTCAGGTACTACTTGAAACTAAAGACCTAGGGGTTACTTTCATTGAAAACATGAGCTTTACTAAGCGCATTGAGCTGCGCATCGCTAGAGCGAACTCCATGCTCGGTTTTGTCAAACGTTGAACAGGTGACAATTTTGACGTGGAAACAATTAAGATCCGGTATTGGGTCTACGTTCGATCCCAGCTGGAATACGCTGTAAATGTGTGGCGTCCGTTGTACGAAGCTTATATCCAGAATATTAAGAAAATTCAAAAGAAGTTTATATACGCTACTTGACCTGGAAAGACGGATGGGTTTATCACCATGACCTACCATATCACGTAAACATACAGCGACAACCACCATATTTAACCGGGTGCATTAACACATACAACTTAACAACTCTAAAAAATAGACGCGAATTGCTAAAAAGTACATTTATTGGTAATCTCCTACTAGGTCTAATCGACGCACCGGATGTGCTGAAGTCAATTAAAATAAAGGTTCCTGGTAGACAAATCACCACAAGAGATCATGACTTCCTTCACTTAGATAGACACAGAACCAACCATGGCGATACTACACCAGTGTAGATGATGTGTAAGAGTATCAATAAAATTAACTATTTATTTGGTTTTTGTTTAACTAAAGTTAATTTTAAAAGTAGGTTAAAGCAATTGTATGCCCCCCTGTGATTTTTACTTGTTACTCTACTTTTATATTTCAAATTTTCAAATCCAACGCGGATCTATTTAATTTTGAATTCTTACGTTAATATTTTTCAAGTCAAATTTGTCGACTTATTTCAATATAAATAAATATCAGCCATCCTACCGGAAATTTATTTTAAGTATAGGTCATGAGCTACTTTAACTCATAACTCATTTATTTATAAACAATTCGTTGGTGCCAAGCATTTAGGATTTACGATTTTTGAATAGTGATAGATACCCTCGCTGTAAATTGATAGCTTGTCATCAAATATGTTGGTCAAGACTAGTGATTGCAATCCCGGGCCGTTTTACTAATCCCGGGATCTCGGGATCCCAAATGAACAAAAAAAAATATATGTATTTTAAATTATTCAGTTACCTAAGAAATATTTTAACTCAAAAATTTAAATGAATATTAAAATGAGGAATATTAAAATGAGTGTACTACGAAATCCCGGTTTTCAAAATCCCAGTTTTGTTTCCTTCTAGTTCTAAAGTCTTGATTTTGAAAAAAATATTTTTTATTAATTCGGGCCGGCCGGACTAATAATATTTTAACATAAAAATAAGATATCTTGCCCAAAAAATTTTGAAATGCAATAATTGTAGGGGTTAACGGCTTCGATAACTCTCACGGGCAAGCTGGAGGTCGCTGCGCTACCCCTCAGCCTCCCGCTAAGCCCTCCGAGGAGCTTTAGATTTAAACTTCGGAGGACGTAGGAGCTGGGATCAGCAAAAATGTCCCACTGCGTGCCGCGATTATATAGAATTATATAGAAATCGGTTTAGAAATGGCCTACCTAGTTCCATCTCTATTGACCGCTTTATCGAAAAATCATTTTGGAGTCCTATTTCCATGGCACGTATCGAATTTCAACAAAATCTGCTAAGTAATGGCCAAATTCCATTGCCATTTTCTAGAACTTTATCGCAAACTCGATTTTGAATTTTGTCAAAAAATCATTTAAAAGTCCCATTTTCCCACATGTCAAATTTTAAACATTCAAACCGGGATTTCCTAACAATCGGTACTTTTTTACACAAAACTGGATTTTGAAAACCGTGATTTTGAAAACCGGGATTTCGTTACACACCCTATTAAAATAAATGGAAAATCATATTAAAAAAGAAAAACATTATTTATCACAGCTTAGATTAGACGCGAAACATTATCTTTCACATTATTCTTAAAATAAAACTTTAAAAAACAACATTGCATGGCGGAATTGCAATTAAGTCACACGCGAATAAAGGTTTTAGCTTTATATAAAAATGAAAAGGAGAAAATCAGTAAACGAGTAGTCTGAATGTTTTCTGGGCTGGGATGTTGTACCATCACTATTTTCGACTTTCGTCTTAGTTTATGTCTCATTTTTCACGTACAAAATGGCAACCTGTTTCAATTCCAAAATTACGCATTTTCTAATGTGTTCTCAGCTTGTTCGAGTAAAACATCACTGTATTTCTGTTCTACGATTTCTAAGACTACTAGATTAATTGAATCTATTTATGACGAAATAATTTTTTCGTGATACGTTTCGAAATGTGGAAAAGAGAGAAACCTCACAAGTATCAAGAGTTTGAAATCGCGATATAAATCATATAATTGTTTACACGAAATAGAATGTTAATTGATTCATGAAAATTGAGACATAAACTAAGTCGAAAGTCGAAAAAGTGATCCCAGCCCTGATTAAAGAACCATACGAGTAGGTGTCAAATTTGTTAAAAATAACGGTAAACCATAGTTTTATTTAGTAAATATGTATTAGTTTTGTAAATATTTTTAAAGAGAATATAATATCAGGTTCCTATATAGGAGAATATAAATATGTATAAAGAATAAACTAAAATTGTTAGTGGTCAGCGGTCAATTAATCAATTTAAGAGAATTATTAAATTATATTTATACTTTTATGAAATCCCGAGATTCGCTTAAAAAAATCCCGGGATTACGTGGTTCAAATATGAGTCAGAATCCCAGGATCGCAATCACTAGTCAAGACCTAGTAGTCGGTGTTGAGCAAAGATATTCTGCGATAGTTGTTACAATTCAAGCGGCCTCCACTACGAACCAAATCGATGAAACAAGCTCAAACCATGCAGTAGAGGAGGTAATCCGCCATTCTTGAGCATTTCGTTACAGATGCCATATTCTCACCAGGTGCATCATTTTTCATATACGTGATATGACGCTTGCTCTTCTTCGTAAGATGGAGTGGGTAGTGGTTTCATTTCTATATTAATATCAGCCTTATTTGGGAGTGACGAGAAATAATTCCGCCATACTGTTGGGACTGTGTTTGTGTTGATTTGTGACTCACCAGATCCGTTACGAATAGATCTACTTCATTGATAGAAGTTCGTAGCATTTTCTTTCATTGAACGGTGTTTGTCGTTCACATTTCGTCCTTATACAAAGTTGGTTAGAATGTTTTCCGCGACCTTGTAGCCGTGGTCTGGCTGCCTTTTTCGTTGACAGAGGAAACTAGCATTTATTATCGCCGATTTAATAATATTTCACTTGTTCTTTCACAGAATGGGGTAGTGGTTGGCTGTCTGTTTACTTATACACTTTGGTGCAAAAAAATCGCGCATTGGTCAATTTTCTACAAAAGTTCAAAAATATCAAAAAAATCCAATATTTGTTTAATTTTTTTAATGCAGATTCAAAGTCCATTTCAATACCTATCCAGTGGTACATTTTTTATACTTGTACCATGCCAGCAAAGTGGTTTTTCTCAAATGCATATAACAGGCTTTCGAATTAAATTCTAACTAAATTTGAGCCGATTCTCCGTTCGTCGAGTGTGGCAGAGATATCAGGAAACTGGTGACTGCAGACGGCGACAAGGATCTGACCGACTTCGTGCTACAGCACATCGTGATGACAGCTTTCTTGTAACAACTTCGTTGCGAAATCGCCGTATGAATGCGGTTTAACTGGGACGGCGGCTCCAAGAAGTTCGTGAAGTCGAAGTTAGTCGGTGGACAGTTAGACGACGACTTCAAGAAGTTAATCTGACTGCACACAGACCAGCAAACGAACCGAAATTGACCGCAGCCCACCGACGAGCCCGTCATGAGTCCGCTCGAGAGCATTTGAATTGGACAGAAGAAGAATGGAGAACAGTCCTCTTCTCTGACGAGTGCAGGATGTGTTTATATGGCACCGATGGACGCGGAAGAGTATACAGAAGACAAGGAGAGCGATATGCACAATGTTGCGTGAAGAACGTGTCTCGTATGGAGGTGGATAGTGCATTTTCTGGGGAGGCATATCATTAGAGGCGAAGACAGATCTTGTATTCATCACACGAGCCAATAATGGCGTCGATCAAGAGGAATGAATTATCAACGGTACATTGAGGAAGTACTCGAGGAGTACGTCGTACCTTTTGCCGGGTTTAACATTTTCTATTTATGCAGGATAATGCGAGACCGCATACGGCTGGTGTAGTATACCAGTACCTTCAAGAGGTGGATGTGCCTGTTATGGAGTGGCCAGCTCGAAACCCGGACCTCAATCCCACCGAACATTTATGGGACGAGTTGAAAAGAAGAGTTCGAGCCAGAGATGTTTCTCCAACGAGTCTCCAGTGGTACCTCAATATTTTGTGAACACTTTGGTGAAATCAATACAGCATCGAATGGAAGCTGTTATTCGGGCCAGAGGAGGGAATACTTTTTATTAATAAAACTGTTTTTTTTTTGTTTATTTCCATGTTTTAATTCGATTTTTAACCCTAATTTTCATGCTGACAAATTCACAAAAACGTGTACCTCAGGTGTTTACCCCCAAAAATCAGTTTGATGGCACGTATAAATACAAAAAAAGGTGACACTGGATAGGTATTGAAATAGACTTTGAATCTGCATTAAAAAAAAATTTAACAAATTTTGGATTTTTTTTTGTTGATATTTTTGAACTTTTATAGAAAATTGAGCAATGTGTGATTTATTTACACCCAAGTGTATAAGCTACGTACTTGGCTCAGTAAGATTCGCAAAAATTTATTATTATACGTGGAGGATGGATGAACCGCATATTTCTCAACTACCAGAAAGTCGTCAAAATCGATGATGACCCCACGTTTGGTTTTAATTTTTTTAACGCATCAAGATGTACTTTGCCGATTTGTGCATCAAACTCACTCAAAACAATCTTTACACCGTGTTTAGAAAGTGTCTTTGGTTTTACCGATTTCAACTCCGTTCCGTCATGCGCATTTACAAATGAAATTTTGAAGTTACGTGTGTGCAAACGGAGTATGGTTTTAGTATCCGTTACGAATTGGCATAAATGATTACTGACCAGAAAACAACGAATACTTGCATATCGAAGTTGTTGCTTTGACAGAGAGTAAATCCGTGGCGGTTTCTTGTAGTACAATTAGATTAAGCTTATACTGCGATGCCCGTTTGAAGAGTTTGTGGAGGCTCTCCGGGCGATTAAAGCTGAATTCGTTCCATGTTCCAAATTTTCAATCATTAACCTTACTTCGAGTCCGAGCTTCTTGTTGTAAATCCGAGTTAAGTCCGAAGCTGTTTTTGAAGTTTCGTAACAATTCGTTTTTCAAGTTTGGTTGAGCCCAAGCAAACCCTTTCTAGAAAAACCACAGCCCTCACATACTTAGCCTACCCTTGTTACGGAGTAGTTACCGGGGGCCAATTAAAAATAATATGGCAAAACTCATAGGGTTAACAATAATAACTTAGGAAGCCTAGGCAGAAAACGCTGATTTGTTTAATCATGCATGTGCATGCACTCGTTAGTTTTGAAGCTTTTGTATTAAAAAAAACATTTATTCACAGAGTTATTTAAGTTAAAACAAATTTTGCGAGCAACAAATATTAGACTCTCAAACAATACTACCATTAATGAAGTGACATCTCAACAGTAACCAAGTGTAAGTCTTTTTTCGATCACATCGGATCCGATCACAAATATAATTTACAGCGCAGTACTAATCCTCAACAATATTTCTTTCTTTATCTCTAAATTAGAACAGGGCTATGTCACGTAACTCTACTCTGTCGTGAATTATTATTTTTACAGACAAACACAGACAAAAAACATTAGAAAAAATTTCTAAAAATATCAATGATTTGCCTAAAAATTATAATAGATTTTCAGCCTTCTAAGCGGTTTAGGTAAAATCGTGAAAAGGGTTTTAGAAGATTTTTCTATAAACAATAGTTTTCAAAGTAACTAAAAGTTTATTTAAATTACCTAGACAACTTCGATGTTTTTACTAAAACCGATTTGTACGTTAGGATTTCAAAACACCTAAGAATATATTTAAGTTATATAAAAAATGTTGCTAATTCATCTAATATCAATTTAGCTGAATTGTCAACAAAACTTAGATGTTTTGTATATTAAATGTAGTAGATATACCATAACTTTTCGAAATTTAAATTAGGCAAAATAACTACTAAAATTAGCTGCATTGCTTCCTTCTGGTAAGGCGTTTACAATGAAGACTATAATAACAATGCTTCATGAAATGTGTGGTATGACCTAGTATGATTCTAAACCATAGTTAAGTGTGTCATCAGTAATTCTATACGATACATCATGGGAAGAAATATTATTGTGATCATTAAGAAAATCATCAAGCTCTAAGAAATTATTTCCAATTTGAAAAGGACAAGCCTTAACTAGAAATATTCATGGTTGTTATACAATAAAACTTTAATTTGATTGAAAAAATATTTATTTATATTATTTTTAACAAATTCAAATTATAAAGTTTTATAACTTAAAATTCAATTCATATGTCGCGATCGAAAATTTGTAAAATTTTTTGATAAAAAGAATCCCACTTCGAAAATAATATTGATTTGTGATGATTGTGGTGATTGAATTGTTAATTTTTCTGGAAACAATCTTTCAAAATCAAGTTACACATACTCGCAATCTAGAATAATAGTATTTAAAACTTACGAGTCAAATAACGATCTTCAGTTTTAAATTGGCCACTGGCTTAAATTATCGATCGATACATCTTGAATATGACTTATTCGTAGTTTATATGTGCTAATCCACTTTTCAGTAACTAATACTTCTGGAATAAAATCTTTTTCATTGTAAATTAACTGTTTTGGAAGAGCACTAGTTTCTCCTGATAGTTTTCGTTTTGCTGGTCGTTCAATTATACCAGACTTTACATATATTTTTGAACGCGTATAATATTTTTCAGTCAACTTGCCACGTTGACTATTAGTTTCAAAATATCTAACCTGAAATCGATTAATATTAAAAACTAATTAATTTTAATTAAATAATTCATATTTTAGCAATTTAGCAATTTGCAATTTGTATACCATACTGATAAAAATCACTTAAAATAAAATTACAAAATTAAATTCAGTGCTAGTATAGTTTGTTAGAAAAACTAACGAAGCCTTTAGGCAGCCAAAGGTTATGATTGAGCCAGGAAATTAAAATTCAATGAAATGGTTAAATTTAAAAACTAAAATTTTTCTTACAAATGATTATCCGAGAATTGATTTTAACTTAAATGATCCCTTGCAATATTATTTATGGCGTAGAAGCCGAACCTAGCTCTTATTGCGTCCTTAACTAGATCTTTCGAGCAATTCGATATACCGACGTGGTAAAAGTTGTATAGGTGGTTTTCACAACGAACGCGGTGAAAAGCTAACTCGAAACCTCGGTGTGATTGTAGAAATTCTCTTAAAACCACTACTCTTCAATCTAAACTAAAACACTATAAATAATTTCAGATTCATATATATTATATTACCTCGTCTTCAATGGGGAACAGTTCCACAATTTTCTGCGAGACCTCCTTGTATGCGAAATTAGTAATTCTGCGATTTTTCGATAGTAAATATTCTGCAGTGACTTGAACTGTGTATTGTCGGTCAGATTTTGTTGATTGATGCGTTTTTCTATAAGTTTAGCTAAAATTAGAACCCCTGTAGCACTATTCAGTACAAGGTGTTTTTCTAAATCCTGTAAAATTAGAGCAAACCAATTTATTAAATAAATTAAAATTATAATTGCAAAGATTGAGTGAACAAATACTTACGAATAATGATGTAACAGTATTATCAGTATCGTTACTTGATGAACTCGTACACGGTATAGATGAGGATTGCCCTGATTGTTTCGTAAGCAATTCAGATGACTCAATGTACGTAACGGGTAGCGAGTTTAACTACGTATCAACAGTTGTAGTTGCTGCTGTTGATCGACAGACCTATATTAAAATATTAATTAATTTGGTAAGTATATCAAAATTTAAAATGTATGTGGTTTTAAAATATGTGTACCTTTTCTAGTTGCCACTGATACTGAGCTTTTCGAAATTTTACTCGCAATCCAAATCGTTATCGGTCAGGTATCAGTCGGTTTAAATCGTCACTGTTTAATTGTTTAAGAACTTCAATGTTGATTCCTTTCTCTAATTGCATAAATTATAAAAAAAAAAAAATATTAATTTATCTGTATAATGTTTTCGTATGAGAATTTGCACTTACGTTGGAATTCCTCAATTAAAGAGGGAAACCCCCACTTTTGTAATAATATTTCCATGGATTGTTCAATAGGTTGAATTATTTGGGTGACATCACTCTGTTCAACAGTTTCTTTAAATGGTATATCTTCTTCCATTTCAAAGTACCTTTATTTTGAAATGCACTTACTTATTTATAGTAACACAATCTTGGGATGTACTTACTTAAAACGTAATCACAGAACACAATATATACTAGGTAGCAAAAAATGTATGTACCGCTAATTTTTACTTTGCACGCACAATTTTGGAAACCAAACAAATTTGCTTATGCAGAATTTTATATTCAAAAGTTTATTACTTCACTGAACTAATTTATTGAACCAAACACATATATAATTATTATTTAATAATTAAATCTTTTTATTTATCGTACATCACGTATCACGTACTGCATATCCACTTTTTCGATTACTGATGTAAAATTAAAGACTTGTTTAAACGTGTTTCACTTTAGTTAAGGTGATTATCTAGTTTTTTAAATGACTTATAGAGAAATGTCGACAGTAAAATATTGTTTTAAAACAGTGTTGCAATTCAGCTAGGATTTATAGAATAATTTTAGGAGACTTAATTTCAATGTGCCGTTAGCTTGCAATTGTCTATTTGTTATTAAATATTTTAGATAATTTTACTAAATATTTTCGATAAATTATAATTAGAAAATATCTATAATTTTAGATAATTATCATAAATTGTTTAAGCTTTACATTTTTAGATGAATATTGTAGTAAAATAGCAATAAGATCGACGTATTTTAGCTGAACTTTCTAGGAAATTAGAATATTTTTGCAACGAAAAATTAGCTAAACTCAAATTAGTTAAATCATATACAACATAATATATTTATATCTAGTTTCTTCGGAAAAATACCTAACAAATTAGGTAAACATTGTATTTTGATTTTAACTAATTGGCGTTAGGTAAATAATCTATTTAATTTCTTTCTGTGTACGAGTTCTTTCACTTTTGTTACCATCGATTTCGACCATTGGTCCTTTCTCAATTGGCCGGCTTTCCAAATTTCTGCTGCTATTGGGGATTCCACACTAATATGTTCAATGCATCCCCCCTACACCTTTCTGATTTCAATATTTGGTTTGGTTGCTCTATTTTCCATATAGAAATTCTTTATTACCGATGTTGTTGTTCACCTAGAACCATTTATTCTGTGGTATTAAGTATTTGTTCGCAAATACTCGAGCTTTATTATAAGTTTATCTGTGCGATTATTTCTACGTTTCACAACCAAAAAGCCTGTACTGAATTAGACCTCTGGTTTATGGCGTTTTTTTTTCATAATGGACGCATTCAAGACCTTACGGAGCAAGTTGAAGTTCCGTCTTACTTTTGATATCATCTTCAGAACCTGTCCACGAATTTTTCAACTGTATTGCTTACTTTTTTTGGAGTAGTAATGAATCCCCTTGATGTGCAGCGTATGATAATTTCTGTTTTACCTCGGCGTTTTTTATGTTATTAAGCAGATATTTGCATATAATTCGGATAATTGCGCTGACCTATTGGATTCCATTGCATATTATCTAGTCTAGGTGTCTGGAGAATGTGAATTATTTAAATCTTTTTACACTATTTGCCGTAGCACCACCATTTCTCATTGCTGTGAATTTAATTATTACTTGAATTTCATCTACAGGTAACAAAATAACTTACCAAGAAAGAATTATAAATAACACTTTGGTATATCATTAGTTTGGGTTATGAAGTTCCTCTTTCTCGACTCTTTCTATTTATACCAGAGATATTCCTTATCTCTGTTTATACTTTAAATCATAGATACCAAAAACAAATTTTTGATGTTACAATTAATTAGTGAAAAATTATGCACATGTTTACTTCTTCATATATATTATTTTGCTCTGTACTGCAGCAGGTTAAATTTCAAGGGGTCGACCTCGTCTAAATGTTTATAAACATTACCTTACATAAAATTAATAGCGTTTAAACTTTTTGAATCATATACCACCCCCTAATAGATAATATTACGGTCATGTGTCTTCTTAATAATACCAAAAGCTGTAGACCGAGCACCAGCACTATAAGCGTATTAGTTCACTATTCATTTCTGCGCCCGTCGTGCTACTTAGGGCAGACGATGAGAAATAACTGACTATGAGGACTATGAGGCGCTCTTTACAGTCGATTTTTTTGGTCGTCTAAACGAATTTAATAAAAAAATCGCACATTTACCGATTTCGCACTTTAACTCATGTGTGACATATTCTATATGTGGGGATCACATATGGGATGATTAAGGATATTTGCAGTTAACATCAATTGTTTTTATCGAACGGTGAAAGTAGAAGAAAAATACAATACCGAGTAGTGTCGCATTATCTCATGAGGAATCTTGAGGAAACATTTTTGTGTTGTGTCAGTGATTTTATCTTTACCTGGGGTACCAGAAGTACTAATTTCATGCCCACAAAATTGTAGGCTCAACCGGGATTACCTCTACATTTACAATCATCATTAATAAAACAAAATAAAATGGAAATAATGCAGTGCGTTATTGCAGTGCTACTCTCGAGACGAGAGTAGATATTAAAGAAGAGCCAACGCTATATTGAATTTTATGATTTCAAAAACTTAGTTCTTTATAAAAGAGTTAACAGTGAAATTGTGCGAGCCTGTCTATATTATTCGGACATATGGCTTAAACAGATAAATCTAAATCTCGCGTTTTACAAGATAAAAGATACGAACATTGCAAGCTATAACTGTAAATCGAAGAATTTCGGAACCAGTCCCAAAAAAATTTGAAAGAACCACAGTCGTTGTTGAAAACTATAGTGTAGCCCATTTAAAGAACTTAAAGAAAAACATTTTAAGTATGATGGTTCAAACGATAGTCGAGTTGAATGCTTGACAATGCGACTACATTGTATGAGTTATTTCCGTTACAAATATGTATTAGCCATTGCAAAACAGTCGCTAACTAGAAAATCTCTTAAAACGGATCCAAACATTAAATGTTGGGACTGCATAAAACGTTTCTTACATCGAATTTAAAAAAAAAGTATTAGTGGCGACGTTCATCGACAATTATGAAGGGGCAAGGCCAGGTAGAGCGAGTAGTTCATTATGTTATCAACGGACCCTACCATTGATGACTTTAAGCAAAAATTATTGCTCCGATAACAATTTGCTGAGGATGAAGTATTAGCAATAGTGGTCACGTTGAAGAAGCTTCTAAGATGTTGGGATCAAGTTTTATAACTGTAATCGACTGCGTTGCTTTTAAAATGATGATGGCCAAGAAATGCACATCATGTTGTATCGCAGAATGGGCTTAGAGAAAAACATAACTCATACATTGATCACTATCTGCGTTCCAAGAGGTCAATGAACAAGTTGAAAGGTTGAACGAAACGGTTCACGAAATTATCTCGCGATCGCCCAGAAAATTGTAAACAATGTGCAATGATTGCTTATTGTACCTTCCAGCGAGGCATCAACCAGACATCTTTCAAAATATTGTGTGGGGTAAAATTGCGTAATCCCGAAGATATTACAATTGTGGAAATACTATCTATATCATAGAAGAGAAGAAAGCAGTGTGGCGTATGATATGCGAGTGGCAATATGGTTGCAATTAAGCTTACACAATTTGGGCAAAATTAAAATTGTATTCACAATTTTTTAGGGCCCTATACAATTGTCGAAGCTGATTCTATAATAAAGTACATAAGGCTAGAAAAATAGGCAGTTATGAAGTACCTAAAGTAACCAACAGCTGTGTTGAATTTATTAAGGCAACCAAAAAATACTTTCGACTATTACGAATCTGAGTCGGAAAAGGAGAATTAAGTTAGATAAAAGAAAGCGTTATTAATCGGCAACACCACCCGAATTTGAAAATAAACGTCAGATGGCCCAAAAGATAAAGTATTTAATGAAGACGATATAATTACTTAACACGAAATATTAACCTAAGATGTCCCCAATGAAATATTTAATGATAATGAAATACTTACTAGAAAACAATAAATTGATCGAAGACGTACCTATCGTATTTATCGGGTACGAAATACTTACCGTTTGCTATTACAATCTTTAAGATGAAATATTTTTGAGAGACATACTTATTGCTTTTATTTTCGCCTCGTATACCAGAATTACCATATTGTATTCCCACATACATATTTTGATTCAGACACATCGCCGGAAAAGTTTCCGGTCTAACAAAGCAAATACAATTTTTTGGGAAAAATACATTTTATTCGTCAACGTAATTTTCTTCTAGAGCACTGATCGTAAATGCGTGGCACGCGTGCCAAACTTGGCACGTTTAAAAATTCCGCCCGCACGCCACCTTATTATTCATAAAAAATAGCCAAATAGAATAACAAATGAAAAAACCTCGACTTTTAAAATTTTACTCCACCTCTGGATTGTGTTGTTATCGTAATTATGAAGTGTGCTTGCATAACCAGTGAAATAGTTAAATATGAAAAGGTATTTGGTGACGGGTAATTTTTTAAAACCGCTTTTAAAAAATGTGCGGAATCGCTTTTCAAGGATAAAATACTTACACATAAAGGACCGGATTTTAAAATGAACGAAAATATTAGTGATCCGTTAATATGTGATCGCCGTGCAGAAGTGTTTGCATTGACAGTCAGTCAAGCAAAAGTACTGACATAAACTCCTATGCCTGGAATATTGCGGGAGGGATTGTTGAAAGTGGGAACATTACCTGATTGGTGTTAATATTCTGGAAGTTATCAAAACAGCTGTAATCGATTTGAATGTCAGTATTGAAAAAATTTGATCAATTTTTCCTGATGCATGTGCAAGCACGATCGGTAGAGTCTGGATTTAAATTTTTTAAAAGAAATGGGACATTCAGTAATGGGATTCCATTGTATGATCCATTTGGATGTTTTATGTGCAAAATATGGACTATTCCATTTAAATCATGAAATGGAAACGGTTGCTAAAGTGAAAAAAATGTCGTGGCTAGTGATTTATCGAAAATACAATTTAAAAAGTTAATGAAGGATATGAATGCACCTTTATGAAACCCTACTGTCTACTGATGTATAATCATGTTCATTGGCTTAGTCGAGCTTTATCATTGGAAAGGTTTGTTCATTGTTTGGACGAAATTCGTTTGTTTCTGCTAGACGAGAAAAACGTATTTCCGGAGTTAACCAATACCAATTGGTTAATGCAGTTAATGCTTCTGACTGACTTCAGTATTCATTTAAATGAATTAAATCAAAAAATGCAGGGAAACGGAAAATCATTAGAAATATTATTCGGCCGTATTACCTGTTTTGAGATGAAGCTGCAGTTACTTAAGAAATACATGGAATGGAAACTACCCACTTCTCAAATATTCTCAATTTAAAAAAGTTTGTGGGTGTTTCAGAGGAGAGTCACAAGAATTATTTGCGTTGTTAATTTAGCGAGATGTTTAATACAAACACAGGAATCTTTCGCAACTCAGTTCAAAGACGTCAAGATAATTAAAAACTTTAAAATTGGTTCGCCGAAAAATTTGAAAATTTAAGAACCATTATTGAAAATATTGATGATGAGGTCTTGAAAGTGTAGCGAAACATTCCAAACAATTTCACATCTCCAAGAAAGTTGGATATAGCGGTATTATCTGTGTTTCCATCTAATTATTACTACGAATTCCCATTTTCACAAATTAACGTCGTTTTAACAAAAACAAGGGATATAATGACCAGAAACCATTCAATTTCCCATAATTTAAAATTTAATTACAGATACATTTATAATTTTATAGATTTAAATTTTGGTTCCTATTAATTTCATTTTAAGTTATTCTTGGTGCTTAATTTTATAATTAAGACAATTATGGAATAACATATTTATGAATTATATTAAAATTAAAACTATTGTTTTTCTATTTAAACTAAATATTTTATTCTATGTTATTATGAAATTGGTGGGCACGCGAAATAGGCGATTTTAAAATAAAATTATTTTTTGGTACGCTAAAGTAGAAGTACTTGCGAACCTGTTCTAGAGCGATACAATCAGTTCAACGCCTCTCTAATACTTCGATGACTTTTTTGGTAGAAAGATTTATCTTTGTCTTCAAAATAAGCTTCAGTTTCGGCAATCACTTCTTCATTGGAGTAAGTTTCTTTCCCTGGAGCTTTTATTACGGTCTGCAAACAATAATAATCACTGGGGGACAAATCATGGACAATACGGTGGATGGGGAAGCAATTCAACACAATCAACACACGAAATTCTTTTTTTTTTCACTGTTTTGAAATTAACAAAAGTAGCTTCACTAAAACAATTGCAACTAGTAGATTTAATGATCGAAATGTCATGAAATTTTAAAAGATATCATTTGAAGTTTGGTAGAATTTAAAAACCATATGGGTTTTAAATTTGTGGCATCTTCTATGTTTCAGATCGGCGATGTAATATACCTATAAAAAGATTGACTGCCTCATTAATCCTATAACGATGTAGAGGTAAAACTAACGCTTAATGCGTTTAGTATATTAAGATTACATAAGCAATTTGTCATATTTATCTGGAAATTATTTTAAAGACAACTTTATACATCTAGATCTGAATAAAATCCAAATCACTATTTACAAATCATTCCGGATGCATAATTTTCTATGTCACACGATTCACTAAAAAAATATAATATGCTGAAAACATAAAATATATTCATACAATCAAAATTCGAGTTCTTAAAATTTTTCATTTAATTAAGACAAATGATCATATATTTTCCCATATGTGTATTTGAAGCATGCAACATAAAAGTAGTAAGCGTAACTTCAAACGATCTGTGCAAAAACTTAAAAAGCAATAAATTAAATCCGCGGATTAGTATTCCAACAACAACAATTAAAAACGTCATTTCAGTTATGATTTAATTTTAGTGATCCGTTTAATCTGATTTTGATCGAGTTCCGCTCGGTAATTTTTAAAAAAAAACTATATGAGGCGTTATTTGTGTTGTGGATTAATTAACCACGCGTGATTTTGGTTGATTGCCTGCATTAAATATTCAATTTTTATTACCCAGCCACTTCTTATATGTTAAATGCAACATATAATTGCCATATGTGTAATAGAGCATGAAGTGATAATTTTATTACTTTTCTTGTAAAAATTTTCGACATAAAAAGAAAGTTTTTATTTTTAAGGGTAACTCCAGTTTTATTATTGTTCGCCCGCAGTTAGCAGCCGCATGAGAAGAGAAAATGTGCACGTTTTACTATACTAAGGAAAGGAAGTTGTTAAACGCGTTATTACGCCATTGTCGATCTATAATCGTTTGTTTAATGATCGAATGTTAATTGCATCACATTACATGACTTCGTTTCATTTCATAATGGAAGGAACAGCGGCATTCCTTTGATTTGAATACAAATTTATGTGTATACGAGATTTCGCGACAAAAAATATCTATATTTAAACGATAAATTCACAGCACTTTGGTGGCTTTTCTATATCTAGATGACAGACGGAATTTTGACAAATTAAATGCGCAAGAATAAATTTTAAAGTAACCGCAGATTTACAAAAACAAAATCATTTTCATTACGTTTCATCTCAAATTTGCACATAAATCACATTTTCATCTAAAGACGATATCCAGTAGAATGGAATTTCCCGAGGATAACATCGACGATGGCAAAGCATCAGTGTATTCCATTGATTTAATCATCATAAAATATTTTTACGACTTTTACTGAAATGTGTTTAGAGTGTACGGGCAAATTCAAAAACATGACTCTTAAGCGACATTACATAATATACCACTAACAAATTTCTAAATAAATTCTGAGAAAACACATAACTTTCCTTAATTTAACAAATTAACATTTTGTTGTGATCGTAAAACCGACGTTAAATGATCACTGGAGTAAATTTGTAATAATTTGTTTGAAATGGATTAACCTGACGATCGTAAATCATTAATTACGCGAGTGAAAATACATTTTATTTGTTTATTTTTTATGAAAATGATTTTATTTTTCTCAATATTATCCATTTCGAAACTATTGATCCGTCAAATCATAAATATGTACATATATGGACTTTTCTTCAAAAGATATCTTAGTGGTTGTAAAGGTAGATTTCAAAACGGGATTTCTTAAAGCGACATAATATATGCACAATGTTGTATTTCAGGTTAGAAAGCTTATTTCTCCATTGGTTATGACGAAATTTGAAATATGTATGACATCAAATACGACTTCTAAAAAGGGTTCTACTTAGGCGAACGATAGCCATTACGGCCGATTTTTATAGTAAGGTCTTATGAGATTGGTGTTTGCTCGATACTACATATACCAAACCTCAAACCTGCTAATTGGACCTCTTTCAAAATCGGACCAATTTCAATTCGGAACACAAGATACGACTTACAACAAAACGTTTTTCATAGAAATTATTCGGAATAGGTACAAAGGGCCGAATGTCGAAGGGCCGAATGTTGAAGGGCCGAATGTCGAAGGGCCGAATGTCGAAGGGCCGAATGTCGAAGGGCCGAATGTGTCGAAGGGCCGAATGTGTCGAAGGGCCGAATGTCGAAGGGCCGAATGGGTCGAAGGGCCGAATTTTTTTTTCTTTTTAGAAATATAATTTTTTAAATTTGTTGTTTTATAACAAAATAAAATATTTTAGGAATACATATTAGAATATTTTTTTATTTTTCATATTTTTTTATAGAATATTTTGTAATTTTTTTTTTTATTAAACATAAATGAATTTCTTATGAATTTATCTACTTTAATATTTTTTATCTTTGAATATTTATGAAATTGCACGTATCCGGTCAGCGATACATTTTGGTGAAGGACAATTTTGTCATGCGCCACCAGGGACATTCGGCCCTATTTGTCAGCCTTCTGATAATAGGTATATGGTGCAAAAAATAAAAAAATAATTAAATTCAATAATTAAATTAAATAAAAATATAATAAAAAAGGAACAGCTTTAGTATCGCAGTCAAATTTTTTGACAGTCTGAGCGACGGTGGCGCCACTTTGATCAAAAGCGGATTTTTATAACTTAAAAAGTGTGTCTTTGCTTAGCACTTATTGTGTCTCAAGCTAACTCCATATATCGGAATAAAAATGAACCAAAATTTAAAATTTTACGTTAAGCCGTGATAAAATAATTTTTAATAAATTAAACAAGGTAAATCTCTGCTTGACAATATTGAAATTACCGTATATTTGTTTATGCTTCGTCAACCTTGCAGACACAGATCAAATAGATAGTATCGCGCATATCGCTTCTTCTGATAGATGTACCACAAATGTTAGCTTAATCCGTTTCGTAAGAGAGGAATCTACGAATACATAGAATCGAATTAAGCATTTGATTTGAATCTGCGTATGCTTCATCAACCTTGCAGACACAGATCAAATAGAGAGTATCGCGCATATGTACCACAAATGTTAGCTTAATTCGTTGCGTATGAGACTAATCTACGAATATATAGAATCGAATTAAGCATTTGATTTGAATTTGTGCGTGCTTCGTCAACCTTGCAGACACAGATCAAAGAGAAAGTATCGCTCGTATCACTTCTTCTGATAGATGTACTACAAATGTTAGCTTAATTCGTCGTGTAAGTCCCTATATTATTTCAAATTATTTTGCATCAACAGCATACAAAAATTCCTTGGGGTGAAGGGTGAACCATCTCAAAAATGACGAATTTAAATTACGAATATTTAATAATAATCGCAAGTGACTTAATAAAATTTATTTTGTTTATAAACCATATATTTACATTTTGATTTTAAATTAATCATTTAAAATTATTTATTTTACTAAACATTTAAAAACAGTTCGTATGTTACAAATTCAATTTATTTGATTTATAAAAATATGTCTAAGATGGCAGTCAATTCGATTAACAATTTTTTAGTTAAAATTATAACCACAAAAAAAAATGTAGAAAAATTTAATCCAAAAGCGGAAAAAATTATAAATAATATATAAAAAATTGAAATTTATCTAAAATGGCGTGTGATATGTTTACATTTTTAGTTAAAATAATGGCCATTTTGAAAAAAAAGTCGCGATAGTCAATTTTGACTGCGATACTAAAGGCTAGCCAAAAAAATATATATTTCTAAAAAATAAAAAAAAATAAAAAAAAATTCGGCCCTTCGACCCATTCGGCCCTTTGACATTCGGCCCTTCGACATTCGGCCCTTCGACACATTCGGCCCTTCGACACATTCGGCCCTTCGACATTCGGCCCTTTGAAATTCGGCCCTTTGATATCATACCAATTATTCTGTCTAATCGGACCACCTCTAAATCGGGCCTATGGACCACTTATTTAGTTTGATTTTATTTTATTTACCTTTGAATAGGACCTTTAAAAATACATACATACATGTATGTAATGTATATACAACTTTTTAAACTGAATTTCATAACTGTACTTATGTATATAGTATAATGCAACTCTAAAAAAACTATATGTATATGCACGTGCGGTATATAGTTTTTTTTATTGTTAATAACGGTACTATAACGTTATTTTTATTAATTTGTTTTTGCAGTAAAAAACTTTGATGGCCTATTCAGTGTACATCAAGATACAGGTCATTAAAGTCCTAATTTACCTATACATATTTGAATTGTTGTATGTTCATACATAGTGTTTTAATACGTGAGAAAATGAGTAAGCGATCGTACACCGAACTAGACTTGTCAGCGAAAATAGCTTTAATCGAATGCGCTGAAAGCGATAAACTATCGCAACGGAAACTGGCCGATAAATTCAAAATTAGCAAAACTCAAGTGCAAAGAATTTTGGGTAATAAATCGATAATCCTTCAGACCGTCGATAATTTTGGTTTATTAAAACGAAAACGTGTTGCATCATGCACCAAATATGGTGAACTTGATGATCTGTTATTTAAATGGTTTATAATGGCCCGTTCTAAAAATTTGCCTTTGTCTGGCGCTTTACTGCAAGAGAAGGTAGATTAAAGTTAGGCGAGCATTTAAAATTGTCGGAATTCACCGCATCAAATGATTAACAAAAATGTAGTCGAAAAATACCGTGAAACGTTATATCAATTGGCTGAGCCATATGAGTCAAAAAATGTTTTCAATTTGGATGAGACTGGTTTATTTTTTCGATCACTTCAGTTAAAAAATGAAACGTGCAAAGGTGGTAAAATGTGTAAAGAACGAATAACATTAGCTCTATTGTGTAATATGTTGGGAGAAAAAGAAAATTGCCTCATTATCGGAAAGGCGAAAAAACCGCGAGCCTTCAAAAATTTAAATGTTGAGCTTACATTTAACGTCTTTTGGAGGTTTAATAAAAAAGCGTGGATGACATCGGTGATTTTTGAAGAATGATTTGAGAAAATTAATAAAAAATGGCGAAACAGAACCGAAAAATAGTAATCTTTCTGGACAATGCTCCATGCCATCCAAACAAAACCTACACCAACGTCAAATTGCAGTTTTTTCCGCCCAACACTACATCCGCCTTGCAGCCATTAGATCAGGGTATAATACAAAGTTCAATAAATTATCGAAAGATAAATCGCCTGATCACAGCAATCGATGAATCGGATAGAGCAGAGCAACTACCGAAGCAAAAATATACCACTCCGGAAACCATTGCCAACTGTTTCAGATATGCTGGATTTAAGGGGCCTACAGCTGCGAGTGATGTAGAGATTATCCAGGAGCCTGATCAATTTGAATCTGGTAGCGAGTTTTTAGGGTTTGAAGAAACTATTCAAACATTCGAAGAATTGTCAGAAGACTGGGAGGACCAATTTTTTGCAAAATTGTATAATCGAGATGTTCAAAATGAGCAAATTGATGAAAGTTCGTCGTCTGATGGGGATGATTTATCTCCAAAATTACCTTCAACTATGTTCATGTTCATGTATGTTCACTAAAGCGCAAGCATGTTTAAAAGAACTAAAGGAGTATGTCAGTGAGAACGGCCTTCACGAAATGTTGTTTCATCTAGAAAAATCGGAGGAGAAACTAGTTGAAAAGGAGATTTCGTTAAAAACCATTCAAGCTCCAATTACCGCTTATTTTAAAACTCAACCTAATTAATTACTTTAGGTTAATGAATTACATATGTATTTTTTTATTAGTTTATATAACACATAGTACATTTGTATGTAAATCAAATTGAGCTATGAAAATTGTACTTTTTTGAAATAAATTACCGAATATGTAATGTGGTCCGATTAAGCAGGTTCGAGTATGATAATACGGTGAATTTAACACCCCGATTCTAGCGTTAAGACTAGTAAGAGTAAGGCTGCTTGAATAAAATATTTTATGAAGATTTTATTTAAAACCAAAGCTTGGCAATTTAATGTGTTGTGGAAACTCGCCAAGACTGAAAGAAATGTATTTCCAGCAAAATTTGAGTAATAAAAGTTTAAATATTTGAAAAAAAACGAAAATCATCCAAATAACATGTACAAATATTAAGTGGAACAACTACTGAGTAGCGGAATAAGTAAGATAATTTCTGCCAAGATTAATATTTTGATGGGCTTCAGAAATCTATACATTTATAAATAAAGTTGGTGTGTCTGTCTGTAATTTATAAATAAATAGCTACTTTTGAGTTTTTTCCATCTTTTATGAGATATAAGTGAGTTTGGTTTCGTTGTCCGGATTTCATGCCAGAAGCTGTCAATCACGAGAGCAATCTGCACTTTATTTTATCTCGATATCTTAATCTGTTTTAAAGTTCAAAAATAAAACATAAATAGGTCAGTAATGGGCAACCAAACCGTTTCCGCAGTTCATATTTGCGTTCCTAATTTGTTTCTTGCGGTAAAAACTAAATAACAATTTCAAGGAAAGTTTACCGAGATCTGTGTAGAATAATACAAATCCAATTGGAATTTTTGCTTCTTAGATTAAATGATTTATTAATGTCATTACTAATTGAAGCAATTTGTTTTGTAGTTTTCTACTTTGCAGTAATGTTGGAATAATGGTTGACGTAGACAGTAAATATAAAGAAGTAATCTCAACAATGACATAAAGGGCTACTACCAAATCTGTAGATAGATACGTCGTGTATAGATACGTCAACAAGCAAAACTTTTGCGTTTCTTCAGAATCACTAAACTCTTTCGAAAATGGTGCCGGTAACGTTGTTAACGTTATCGTGGCATAATTCAAATCTATTTATATAGCCTTTTGGAAAAAATGGACTCTTAATATGTGGTTTCAACCGGATAAAAGAAACAATGGCTCGGAAGAATAAGGTCAATTGGCCACCGAGATCTTGCGATTTGACTGTAATGGATTTATTTCTCTGGGGCAACGTGACAATTGTGGTCTATGCTAGAAAGAACGGGACAATTGTAGAAATGTAGGACGAATTCAACTAGGTTTAAATGATATTCAGTTCAAACTACGCCAAAAAGTCATGGAAAATATCGATAAGCGCATCCTGTGTTACTAATAGAGACCTGCAAATTTCTGCATTGGAATATAATTTGTTTTAAAATTCTTTATATTGTTCGAATTTTTCGCCAGCTACTTTAATTTTCTTTTCATATTTGTTTGCAAGTTTTCTATTAATTATTTCCCTCCTAAGGCTGCGGGCCAATAGTCGGGTAAATCGTTTACTATGGTAAAAATCAGATTTAGAACAGATTTGTTGACCAGTTTGCCCTAGAGTTTTTGAAAAATAAATGAATTTACCGAAAAATTTACTGAAAGACTATAGACCCGCAGCACAAGGGAAGTAAATAGGGAAGTAAATAATAGAAAACTTGCAAACAAATTTGAAAAGATGATTAAAGTAGCTGGCGAAAAATTCGAAAAATATAGAGAACTAGCTGAACCAGCGAACCTCGTCCCGCCCCAAATTACTTCGTTCCGAGCAAAAAATTTTGTCCTTCACGAAAATTTATTTGACGTTTGAGTTGAGTATACATTCCATTCATTTTTTTTATCGAATTCAACACTAATGTATATTGAAAAGTTGAATGAAATGTCGATTCCAACTCAGGAATCTATCGAAAATTGAGTTGTTTTTTGGATTTTTCTCTCAGTGTTGAAATGAATTGGAGTCAGTCGGCATTCAATAGAATTCAATGTATTTTATTCGAGTGAAACTAAATCTGATATAGACGCGAATCAATATAATGCTTTGTGGTAAACAATATTTTTTGTTTTGTTCTCCGGTGCGTAAATGATGATGGTTTGCCAACTCTCGAACACGCAACGTACAACTGACCATGAGAAATTCGAGATTTATTCCGCACACTTCCAACGATTGACCTTGCGGTTTGTTGGCGAACACCAAGCGAACGGGGAACTGAATGCGCTTGAAGCCCAACAGAATGTCAGTTGGAATCAGAGGAATTCTCGAAATTGGAACCTCCTCTCCTTTGAATTTGCCCTTGAAGATCGTCGCTTGAATCACGTTGTTCATCAGTTTCTTCCCAGCCAATCGCGTCCCGTTACACAATCTCAGATGGTTCAATTTGCGCAGCATGATTATCACAGATCCAACCTTCAGCATCAAATTATGCGGTGGTATTCCCGGCAAATCAAGTGCATTCATTCAAAAACTCAGTCGGATAGTTGGTTGTCTTCTCTTGATTGGTCACACAGTAAACGGATTTGTGACAATGCATTTCCCCAGCGATTTGGAATCAAGTAATTCAAACTGTCTACATCCTTGTTCTTCGCTGCCAAAATCAATCGTTTGCTGAGTCAATCGTGACAGAATCATCGCTCCACCAAAACATCTTGGGTCACTTTGTAAATCCGTCATCGTTCGATTGAACGCTTTCAATGATCGTTTATGTGCCACTGTGCACTCGTCCCAGATGATGATTTTGCATTTTTGCAACCACGCGATTTTACATTTTCGCCAACAATCAAAATTGTGACTTCGTCGATAGTGGGAGAATTGTATACTGACGTGCATGGCCTCCGGTTGGTCTTTTATCTGCTTTGATGATTATTTTGTGATTATCGGAAGACATTGTCTCTAAAGCAGTTTTAAACAAACGAACCAGCGCATTGTGTTCGTGCAGAAGACATTGAAGTTATCTGATCATCTCTCGTTTTTACGCATTGAAAACCGCAACCTTATCCAAACGACAACCTTATTCAAATTCGGAATTTTTAACGAAGCAAATTTGAAGAAACTGGGTTCTTCATGCGCTGGTGGCATCAACGCTTCCGTTCGATGATAAGTTTTCCCTTTAATCTATAAAATAGAGAGCAATTTTGAATATTATGAGTACAATCGGCCAACATTATCGAAATGATTAACACGCGGTGACGTCATCACCTTATATGTGGGATTGTAGCCGAGTTGACGAACAACAACATCGGTTCCAAATGACGTCATGTTAAAGCATTGATTGCTCCGCGCAATGGCTCCGGTGGCGAAGTCAAAAACGGCAATTTGACTTTGCCATCGGCACAGCATAGCCCTGGCATTTCTGCTTGGAACTGCAATGCTTGGCAATATTGAAAGCAGCGCGAATCAAGTCGATGTTCACCGCACTTCTTCGTCGAGTTAGGTTTTGTTGAACCTGAGCTGATGCTCGTGCAGCGGGAACTTGTCCGATATGATCACGTCTTTGTTCATTAAATTCTTCGCGTTATTCTTGCATTTCATTTTCACGGACATCGTGTATTCTTTGTGAGTTACGGTTTCTTCGTCCTAGGTTCGATTGTCTGATAGCCGACATTTTAATCAAAAATCAATTCCTAAACATTACAATGATTCATTTGACTCATTTATTTTGAAATCATTAATCCACAAAAATGAACTTCATATGATTATAATAACGGTACCGTTTATGGTTGCAATGCACACAATTCAAATATCATAATATCATAAAACAGTGAATTAATACTCAAATTTCCAATTTAATGGCAGCAAAAAAAACACGTTTGCAGAATCGAAAATGGCCATGGGCGATTTCAGATCCCCTGTCATGAATAGACAAATCATCGCCAATTTGATTTGAAAATTTCATAGTCAACATCATTTTTCATTTTCCGAAATTTCCGACTTTTCGGTGGATTTTCTCAAAACTTTCTTTCATAAGAACCATCTCCTAGTAATTGTGAACACAACAAAAAAAATTCTCAACCGCCGTTCTTAACTGAAAAACATAAATTTTCGATTTTCCAAATTTTCCGACTTTTCCGGTAGATTTTCTCAAAATTTGCTTTCGTAAGAACACAACATAAGAAGGTTGAGCTAAATCGGTTCAGCCGTTCTCAACTGAAAAACATCATTTATCGATTTTCCAAATTTTCCGACGTTTCCAGTGGATTTTAAAAAAAAAAATGTTTACGTAAGAACCATTTCCTGGAAATTGTGAGCACATCAAACAAAAAAAGATTGAGCCTCATCGGTTCAGCTGTTCTCAATTGACAAATATCATTTTTCGATTTTCTGAATTTTCCGATTTTTTTCGGTAGATTTTCCCAACTTTTTCTTTCGTAAGAACCATCTCCTGGCAATTGCGAACATAACAAAAAAAGATTGAGCAAAATCGGTTTAGCCGTTCTCAACTGACAAACATAATTTTTCGATTTTCCAAATTTTCCGACTTTTCCGGTGGATTTTTCAAAAAATTTTGCGAACACAAAAAAAAATTGAGCCAAATCAGTTCACCCGTTCTCAACTGAAAAATATCATTTTTTGATTTTTCGAATTTTCCTACTTTTCTACTTTTCCCGTGGATTTTTAGATAGAGAAAATAAATTGATTAAATAAATAGATTGAATAAAAAACAAAATACTAATTTGCATGTAGCCTCCAATCCAGTACCTGCCAGCCCAAGCGCCGAAGCTTTAACCACTGCACCACCTGTCTCATAAAAAATGTACATACAAAATTCATATAAAAAAAAAGCTTACGAATTTTCTTTCGTAAAAACCATGGAACATTTTGGGTACTGGAATGAATTTGACAGGAATACACTATGAAATAGCACAGCGAAATAAAAAAGAAATGTTTTTGCAAATTTTGGTGTTTTAGTTATCTGAACTCTTAGTATTCGAAAATAGTATTTATTTATTTATTCGAAAATAGTATTTATTTATTTATTCGCTAACGAAAGGTTTATAATCTTCGCAGCCGGCGATGTCGCTTTGGTAAACACAACAGCGCGTCAGCGTCGAAGCGACAAAACAAGAAAAATAATAATAAATTAACCCTAAAATATTTCATTTATCTTTTTATCGACTCTATTTAATTTTTTTTACATAAAACATTGTGTACAATATACAGATTTGGTTTAAATTCATTAAAAAATAGTTGTAAAAAATGTTTACCAACATAATAATCTTAAACTCATATTGGTAGTACTGCGGTACTGGCAACAAAATTAGAATAGATTCTAAACAAAATTTGTCGTCGCCAGTGACATTGGTTGTGTTAGCATCCTATCCCTATGGTTTGTGTGTATTTTAATTTGACAGGCGTTGTATCTTGTCGCTGTATCTCTGGTTCTGTTTATATCTTAAGGATAATAAACTTACAGTTCCCGAAAAGTCCAGTTAGAAACAATTTACATTCTACAAGTTAAAATAAAAACATAAAATTAATTGAAAATAATTTTACATGGGAAAAACAAGCGACTGTCTGACATAAGATCCAAAGCTATATTAGTTTTCTTAGTGAAGTTACAATATTTGAAATAACTGATGACATTGATCAAGATCAAATTTTTATTGAAGTTTTTCACATAACATCCAAAGATCTATGGCGAAAATTGGTCCTTGACGGAAATTCAAAATCCATTTTTTATCGAGCTTAGGAAAATTTATGTTAAAGCTTTTAATACCAAAAATATAAATATTTTGATGCAAGTTATTGCAGTTAAATAGTAATTCACAAACTAGGTCCGTTTTTAATTAAACAAAGAGCAAATTACCACTGAGTTCTCAAAAATACTTCCGTATTTTTTACCGGTAACTGCTACTTAGTCTTAAATAAAAATGCAATTTAATCTTTAAAATTAATGTCAAACTATGACATATTCCAACTACGAGTAAGGCACGATCTGAATGGGACCGGGGCTTCTTACCAAGTTAGTTCAGTACACAACCTAAAAAGTTAATTGATACAATTGCATTATTGAAATATATCAATAAACGTTAAAACTATCCAAAAAGGACAGACCCGGAAAATGATCCCAAAATGTTCAAGGGCCATAAAACGTCCAGATCTGTAAAATAAATCAATACAATGGGCGGTTTCAGGTCCCTTATCATGATTAGTGAAATCATCGCCAATTTGATTTAAAAATTTCATAGGGCCAAACATTTTCATAACATTGGGTGCTTTCAGGGCACCCAATAGTTGGGAACATGTTGTGTAAAATTGCAGCCAACGTTATGAAAATGTTTGGCACTATGAAATTTTCAAGTCAAATTGGCGATGATTTCACTAACCATGATAGAGTACCTGAAAGCGCCCATTGGCTTCGATTTTACTCAACATGTAGCCAACTCCTTTTTTATTTAATGTATTACCTTTGCAATCGGTTTTGGGGCCGAGGCTTTTAACTCTTTCCCGGTTCGCTTTTTCAGATCTTACTTGTATGCCTTTGCCAGCCAATTCTAGGACGTATGGCTGTAGGTCCAATTTTCGTAGAACCATCTGCATCGCCCCCACACCACTCCGACAGGCTGTTATAATTGTATTCCTTTTCATCACAAATCGTAATCTGATGATAAAAATTCCCATTTGTATTCTGTCCCATCGGAATTCGAACCTGGTACCTCTCGGTCCAAACGCCAAAGCTGCTTAACGCTTGCCGTTTGGTCGGTATTAGGGCTTGTAAATCGGTTAAAACCGAAACCGGTTACCCGGGCTTTTGTTCATTTTTACGAAACTTTTCCATAAAAACCGGGTTTTCCCCTAAAACTAGACATACATTTTTTTGTTTCTTCTAGTAAATAAATTTATTTTCTTTATAGTTTTTCATGAAATATTAAATATTTTCAAAATTGCCATATTTTAATTGTCTAGCGACAACAATTTTTAAATATTATTTTACTTTTTGCTGAGTCTTTACTCAGCTGTAGACATGTTTTACAACAAAAATACTTTATTCCATGAAACTTCAGATTCTGAAAATACTGATGAGAAAGTTGAAAATCAGTTGAATATTTTTGCTGCCGACCATAATTTAAATATAGATAATGGGGTTTATAATATTAAGTACCATTTAGAAGATGTAAATATTAACGAAATACAAATTTCGAGAGACTGTGAGATTTTTCAGGAAATCGCCAGTAGCGAACGACATATTGCAGGGATATGTTGAAAAAAACTTAAACTTATATTGGACTGTAAAACTAGATGGAACTCACTTATACCTGATGGAGAGATTAGTCCAACTTAAAGATTGCATAAAAAGCGCATTGGAAGAAATCGGGCGTGAAGATTTATATCATGAAAACAACTTTGATGTTTTGGTAAATTTAATAGAAATATTAAAGCCGACGGGATTGGCAGTAAAAGAACTGAGTAAAAACACCTCAACCTTACTCTCTGCGGAAGGAATACTCACATTTTTGTTTAATCAAATGAAACAAAACACTACTGCTTTGGGAAAAAATTGTATAATTCTTGAATTTCCGAAAGACGAAATAAAACAATAATAACACTGTACAAATTTTTACAAAGTGGAACTTTTCCACAAACGGAACTAATGGAACTTCTATATTCGACTAAAACGCAGACTTTGAACTTGGCAACAACATTGGCTCTAAGATTATTCGGTAATCCACCAGTTGGTGAATTATTTAGTCAGGAGAATATTGACCAAGGTGAAGTCACTGCAGTCGAAAAAATAACATCCGGATCGGGTTCTTTAATACAACAATTGCAGCATTCAATTTTTGCAGTCCTGCAAGGTTCAAACGAATGTGCCAACGATAGCAGTTTTGAGTCATCCTTTCAAAAAGAGTTGAAAATGTTTGGGGTTACAAAGGAAAATCGATAAAGGTTAACAACTTGTTCAATGCTCTGGCATCAATTCAACCCACGTCAACAGACAGGGAGAGAGCTTTTTCGATCGCTGGTAATTTCTGTACTAGATTACGTTCATCTATGAAATTTGAAGTTTTGGACGCATTAATTTTTCTTAAATATTATTTTATAAAAAAACAAGATTAATAAGTTATATTTCCTTTTTTATTTTTTTTCCATAAAATGAATTTCAACGTGATATGTTCAACGTGATATGTTGTTTTCTTGAATAAAAAATAATTCTAAATGCTTAAGTTCTTTTTTCTTGTAATTAAAAAAACCGGTTAAACCCCGGTTCATAAAAACCGAAACCCGGGTTTTTAAATTTTCCGGGTTTTTACATGCCCTAGTCGGTATGTTGCCAACTTTTGATTGACTTGAAAGCGCCTACTGTATGTTGATATGGCCATATTCAGAACTATGCGATTAACATTGAACAGACACGTCTGTAGCAAAAACAGTTTATCATGAAAAACTATGACTAAGATACAAGAATTGAAAAACCTTAAGTTTCTTTAATCTGTACTAGAAGCGGCACCTATATGCTGGACTGTGTACTGCATTAGTTATAATTCATTGGTCAGTTCATTGGGCCATGAGGAAATCTATATAGAAAGTTGTTGATGCGATTTTGTTTCATACAGTGTATTATTACGTCATTATTTGATATTCTATGTATTTGTCACTTAGTTAATAATTTTAGAAAGTACCAACATTCGTACGATATATGTCAACATTTTATGACAATCTGACTTTAAGTTTATGAATTAGTTATTTTCAAAAAAAATTAATAAAAAAAGGAATTTCGTGTGTTTATTAAACGAGCCTTACCACCGACTCCGCTGGCGTTCGTTGCTGGTTCGCTTTTATATTTTTTGTATCACAAGCGAAAGTTTGATCGCTTCAGACGAAAATTTGGTTATCGAACAATCGAAAGCGATGTTTTACAACGCGTAGTATTTTATGGCGAACAAAAGAGCGAAAATTTGTTTGTGATGTAAAGATGTATTTTTCCCCGATATTTCCTCCAACAAATATTTAAACGCTTCTTTTGACACTCGAAATAACTATCTGAAACCAATATAATTATGTATTTGCACTAAAAATGTAAAATATATGTATATGTTTTTTTACTAACGTTGTTTCTGGAAGATTAAGAGAAGAATTAGCTCTAATTTTCCGATCAAATTTTTCTTCGCTGGATTTTTCCAAAAAATAATGAGCGATTGAATCCGTGAAGTCAATAAATTTTTTATATTGATATAATTTAATCACAAACACTATACGTACTGGACAGATAAATTATAAGTTCAGTGCACGATAGCGTTGCATTTTACGTGGTATGATTTCACTAGGCGAAGCGAAAATAAAAAAGCGAAAACCAACGAACGCTGACGGAGTCGGTAGTAAGGCTAAGATGGGAAAAACGCCGTTCAACCAAAGCAACTTTCTGATAAACGTTACAAGGACTCTGCTCCATCGAAACCAACCGTCGAACATTGGTTTTCTGAGTTTAAATGTAACTGTACAAACACCAATGATGCTGAACGCTCTGCTCTGATCGTATCGGAATTCGACAGTTTTTCCAGGAAAGATAAAAAAAATGTGCACAAAATCGTTTTGGAAGACCGTAAAGTGAAGTTGCGTGTATACGCACTATTTGCTCAAAATGTTCAAAATGAGTGTTGCTTGCCCACATTGGACCAAAAACACCAATGCGTCGTTGATTCGGAACGCTGTTTGGAGCTGTTTGACCTTTATAAACAAGATTTTTTACATCGGTATGTGACAATGGATGAAGCACAAGCATGGATCCACCACTATAGTCCGGAATGAAAACGTCATCCAGCTGAGTGGGCAGCAGCCGGTGAAAGCCGTCCGAAGCGACCAAAATGCAAATGACGGCCAGTTAGGTTATCGCCTCCGTATTTTGGGATGAGCAAGGTTTTTTATTCATTCTTGAGAAATGAAAGACCATCAACAACGTGACTCAAAAAATGTGCTTAAGATAATGCACCGCGTCACAAGTCGTTGGCTACGGTGGCAAAATTGAACAAATTGAAGTTCGAATGGCTTCCTTATTCATGGAAGCGTTGAAGAGAATACTATATGTCACTTTTGACGGAAACTATGTTGAAGAATAAAGTCAAATTGTTTTTTTCTGTAGTTAGCCTCGCGACGTGAGTATTTGAGTGACATGATATATACGAGAGTGACTGTGTATAACTCATTAGTCACTACCGGCAAACCAATTTGAAAAAATTAATGAGAAAAAGTTTGATTATGTTTACCGACATTCATAGTCACCTTTGTACAAGAATAGCGCCAAACTGCTGATCAACTATATTCGATATGACAGAAACTGCAGTATTTTGTGCAGAAGTCAAGCAACATCAAGAGAAATTTGTGGGAGACTGACTTTACCAAGCTTTGGTGATACAAGAAATTCACGAATTTCATTAAAATCTTCTTTCTACCATATTTCTTGGCCAATCGATTCAAAGCTGCGGAGTAGATTCATTCACACGGAAATAACAAACTGTTGCAGTTGTATGACCACAATCATTATTGTTCGTTTTCCAATACACGTAGATGTACAACATTTTTTTCGTCTTTTTTAAAACTTGGGACTTGTAAGTTCATGTTGCTTTAAACATTTATATTTTTTATTTGTTTATCGTGTCTCCTATTTTTGTGACCACTACTTCTATCTAGGTAATTTGAAATGTGAACAAAAGTTACCATGGGTTTTCAAAATCACTACAACCACTGATAATGCTGGCAGATTCAAGGTACGATTACCATTTAAACGTTCACCATTAAATCTCGGTAATTCTTTCCACACAGCACAGAAATGTAAAAAATTTCATGAACGAATATATTGAGTTGGGACATATGAAACCAGTCGAAAACATTGGACTATGCCACGGATATTATCTACCACATCACGGTATCATTAAAGACGCCAGCAGTACAACGAAGCTCCGAGTTGTGTTTGACGGTTCCGCAAAACGATTGTCTTGCTGTTGGATCCACTGTCCAATCCACGTTGTATGAAATATTATCTCGTTTTCGAATGTTTAAAGTAGTGTTTACAGTCGACACAGAAAATATGTTTCGACAAGTGCTAATTGCAGAAGAAGACCCAAGGTTCCAGCGAATATTATAGCGAGTTCAATCAGATAAACCCTTCACCACCTATGAACTGCAAAGTCACTTACGGGACTGCGAGTGCAACCATTCTAGCCACGCGTGCACTCAACGAGGCAGCAGCAAAATGTCATAAATTATATCCAAAAGCAGCAAAGCACATAAGAAATCAGTTCTACGTCGATAATCTCATGACTGAAGCGGGTTTAATAGAAGAAGCAATCGACCTAAAGAGTGACATAAACACAATACTCTCACGTTCTGGTTTTTATCTCAGGAAGTCGTTAAGCAACGAAAAAGCAGTCTTAAAATACGTCTCTCAACCCAGCAACTCAATCGACAACCTAGAAATAAACGAATCTACCTCGGCAAAAGTGTTAAGGCTGCACTGGAATCTAAGGAAAGATTGCTTCCAATTCAAAACAAACTTCACAGAACATCGTGGCATGACCGAACGAGGTATATTATCAGAGGCAAGCCGCTTATTCGATCTATTGGGATGGATTACTCCAATAATGGTTAGAATAAAAATTTTCTTTCAAACTTTATGAACAAGGAACCTAAAATGGGACGATCAATTACCCTTAGAAGTTGAAAACGAATGGAGGAAATTACGTGACAGTTTACCGACTATGGAAGAACTGGAAATCGAAAGATATATTCATACAAATCCTAAAAATATATTTTCATTGCATGAGTTTTCAGATGCATCCAGGCATGCTTACTCAGCTGTATTATACGGACTCATAGAAAAACCAAATGCAGAATCAATAATCAAATTATTATCAGCAAAAACCAAATTCGCATACGTTAAACAAGTTTCTATCCCAAGACTGGAACTATGTGGTGTATTACTTCTTACTAGATTGCTCTCAACCATCAAGCAATCTCTCAAAATCGAACCTGTAGATATCACCGCCTGGACAGACTCCACCATTGTGTTAGATTGGCTATCCGCGCCTTCAACAAAATGGAATACATTTGTTGGAAATAGAACTGAAATACTTAGCACCATGAGTAGATCTTAGCACCATAGTAGAGAGATATGTAGATACGAAGGATAACCCAGCAGACTGCGCTTCTAGAGGGATCAAGCCCGACAAACTAAAGGATTTTAGACTTTGGTGGGACAGTCCAAGCTGGATTGCAAATTGTGAAGCCTGGCCAAAAACTCCGCAAAGCCAACATAACATAACCGAAGAACTACGAAGCAATTCATTTCAAGTTCAAGTATGTCAACCAAATATAATGGATGGTTTAGTCAAACGAATTTCCAGCTTCAACAAAATTATTCGAATTTTAGTCTACGTCTTGCGATTTACCGACTTAATAGTAAAACGAACTCCCACCAACTTAGTTTCACGAAGTTTATTTTGTAAAAAACTACGAAAACCACAACTTCTTCTATTCAAATATATTCAGTCAAGACACTTCGAACATGAGATTAATCTACTAAGTGCAAATAAAGAATTATCAGCCTCAAGAACTTAAAACCGTTCCTTGACGAAGCTAAACTTTTTAAGAGTTGGGGGAAGAATCTCGAATGCATCGATAACCTACACAATTAAGCATCCAATAATACTACCAGCTTCAATCGAGTTATCGACGCGAAACAAGAGAGTTCAATTTTTGTGTGTGCGTATAAAATTTTCCTAATAGAAAAATTATAAAAAATTACAAAAGTGAAAGTGTGTGCGTATAAAATTTTCCTAATAGAAAAATTATAAAAAATTACAAAAGTGAAACTAAAAAATATAATAAAAAGTGAAATTAACTTGATAAAAAACAATAGAAATTTAATAAAAGATAAATTAATAAAACGTAAAAAGATATTGAATAAACCAAAAATGTGTAAAATTAGTGGACAAGCCAAAATAGGTAATGGCGGCAGCCCAAGCCGTCCCATAAATATGGACGAAGAAACATCCGACGATGATTTTAAAGGCTACAATTTTAATGATAAGAAATTAAAAAGAAAATTAAATAAATCGGAAATTTGTATCGAAGAAAAAATGAAGAAAATCACGCCAAATAAAAAAACAAATATTAACAAAGAAAATAAATTTAGTGACAAAATGGAAACAAATGAAGGGGAGGAAACTAACAAAAGCAAACTGGATGAGGCCACAAGTCAACCAACCATACAAAAAAAAACAGATAACAAATATATTAACACTGATAAGGGACCATTCTATGTATTAATAAAGTCGAACACATCAAAGTACATGATTTCAGTGATTCTTGCAAGAATTTTCAAAGAAAACAACATCAAAACCAAAAGCATCATTGAAATAAATAAAAATATGGCCAGAATAGAATTCGAAACTTTTGACAAAGCAAATAAATGTATAAGGAAAGACGATCCAATTAATAAAATTTTAACCGAAAAAGAATACAACGCTTGCATCCCGAAAACTTATACATATGTGGAAGGTGTGGTCAGAGGACTAATAGGCGAATTTGAATTAAAAGAAATAAAAGAAAATATAACATGCGAGTTTCCGATCACAAATGAGGAAATAATCAAAACATGGGACCGAGTAAACAAAACCCTAAAAAATACGAACATTTTAAAACTGGAAATAAGAGCAAGTGAATTACCAAAAGAAATCTTATTTTACGATGTAAAAATAAAAACTGCGACCTACATACCGAAATTAAAATTCTGTGCATCCTGTCTAAGCTATGGGCACATAAAAAAGTTTTGTCGATCAAAAATAACAAGATGCGCTAAGTGTGCAAAACCTAAAAAAATGGACGAACAACACGAATGCCAGGAAAACCCAGAATGCAAATTCTGTGTAGGAATAGAGCATTATACAAACTCAAGAAACTGCCAAGAAAAGAAAAAAGAAACACAAATCCAAATCCATATGATAAAAAACAAAACATCATACAGAGAAACCCTAGCGGCACTATACCCACGAAACAAGCTGCTCAACCAGGATATTAATGGCTTCCCACAAATAAATACAAACACAAAAAACACAATGAATATCTGGACTGATACAACGCAAAGACAGGAATTAATTCTTAAAGTACAAAGAGAAAGAATACTAGAATTACAAAACACCTTGGAGAAATTCATTCGTCTAAGTGATAAAAGATACGATATTCCAGATCTACTAACCATTGAACTAAAAGAGTTAGTAAATAATATAAAAACAAAATAAATGGAAAGTAGTATAAAAATACTACAAATAAACATAAGAAGTCTAAACAGTAACATCAACCTATTAAAAATGTATATAGAAAAAGAAGAAATAGACATAGTAATACTAAATGAAACCTGGACACATGAGAACAATATACCACGAATACCTAAATATAAACTTATAACAAGAAACAGAGACACGGGCTCCATATCCCGTAGGATTTCTAATAAGAAACAGCATTGGAGCCAAACAAGTCGACCTAAATATAAACATCACACATATTGAGGCAGAACAAATAAAAATAAAATATAGAAAGGAAGAAATGTATTTGATCGCTTTCTACAACCCCCCAAACGGTAACACAAATGTGCAAATTATAGATTTCAAAAAATTAATAAAAAAAGCAGAAAGCAACAATAAAACAATCCTAGCAGGAGATATCAATGCCCATAATAGTCTATGGGATCAAATAACTAATGAAAACAAACTGGGTAAAATAATAGCAGAAATAATAATCAAAAGCACCATGATTCTATTAAACACTGGAAAACACACCAGACAAAATTTAAGATTACATACAACATCAGCGATAGACATCACCCTATGCACAACCGATATATACAATAAACTCGAATGGGACTGCAAAGAGGATAACATAGGATCTGACCATCTGCAAATCATAATAAAAGTAAACGTAAACAAATACATGAAAAAGGAAAACACCAATTGGAAAAATGTAATAAAAGAAATATCAGAAATTCAGGAAGACAATAACCTAGTAAATATAGAATCCAAAATAGAAGAAATCATAGAAACAAACACAAAAATCATAACCATAAATCAAAACAATAACCCAAAACCATGGTGGAACGATCATGTTCAAAGATTATGGAACATAAAAACCGGAAAACAAAAATGCTATAATAGACATAAGAATCTTCACACGGCTACAGAACTACTCAGATCAATAACAGTACTAAAACGAGAGATAAAAATAGCAAAAAAGAATTCATGGGAAAATTTTATTAACACCATAAACAGGGAAATAAATACGAAACAGCTTTGGCACAAAATTAATAAACTAAGAAATAAGAAAGGAAATAAAGGATTCAATCTATTAGAGGAATATGATATGGCAGAAAAATTTATAAATGAGAACTTCCCAGAAACAATCGAAACAATAAGATTACCCTGCGTAAATACTGGAAGGACAGAAAAAATATTCAATAATGAAATAATTAATAAAATAATAAAACAAAAACAAAATACAGCACCTGGAGAAAATAAAATATCATATAAAACCATTCAAAACATAATAGAAATAAACCCGAAGTTAACAAACATTATAATAAGTCATCTAAATAACATCTATAAAAATCAAATATATCCAGAAAATTGGAAAATTACGAAAATAATAGCTATTAAAAAACCTAATAAAGATGAATATGAAACGGAAAATTATAGACCAATAAGCCTACTCAAAACATTTTCGAAAATATATAACAAAATGATTCTAGAGGAATTAAATCAACACTTAGAAAACAATAATATATTACCAAAAAAAACATATGGTTTTAGAAAAAATATAAATATTATGGATTACTTCGTAGACCTCTTCAGTAAAATAGCATCAGAAAAACATAATAATAAAACAATAATAATAACGACCGATATATCAAAAGCTTTCGATCACGTAAACAAAAAAATACTAATAGATAAACTAATTAAAATAAATAAAACCAAATCATATCACAAATTGGATATATCAATTCCTAACGAATAGAGTAATAATCTACAATAATGAAACTTCAACAATAAAACAAATCACTAACAAGGGATTACCACAAGGCAGCAGCTTAAGCCCATGTCTATTCAACATATACACAAGGGAACTGCATAATATAGTAAACAATAACAACAACATTTATCAATTCGCAGACGATATAGTGATGCTAATAACAGGGAAAACGGAAATAGAAGCACAAACAACAGCTAACAAATCGCTAAGAGATCTAAAGGAAGGTCTAAACAAAATAGATCTAAAATTAAACCCAAACAAATGCTCTTTCATGAGATTATTCAAGAACAAACCTACGAATTTTCAACCGATCCTCAACAACATAATCATCAAAGAGGAAAGAACTATGGGACTACTGGGTGTAACAATAAGCAATAAAATATCACTACTGCCACATTATAAAATAATTGAAAAAGAAATAATCAATGCAACAAATTTATTAAAAACAATAACATATAAAAATGGTGGAGCACACCCACACCTAGTTGCCAATGTATATAAAGCTATAATACAATCGAGAACAAAATATGCAGATATAATAACACCCACAAACATAAAAAACAGCATAAAAATAAAACAAAAAATAATAAACCAAAACCTGCGTATCTGTACAGGTATGCTAAAAACTACACCAATCCCCATCTTACTGGCGGAAACAGCAACACTACCGGCAGAACTCGACAATAAGGCCACAACACTAAAGTATATAGCCAAACATCTACAAAAGAATAGTGATATCGAAAAAAGAATAAAAAACAACTCCTCTATAAAAAAAACTGTCCAACCTATACCTAGAGTATGAATTTCTACGTGAAATAGAACAACCACAAAGCATGGTTATGGAAAAAACCGAAAACATCTTAGTTCAGGAAGTATTAACAAAAGAAATAAGAAAAGATACCCTAAACGAAATGATTGCAAGAGCACACCACAACGAAATACGGAACAAATACAAGGAATATGTAGAAATATATACAGATGGGTCACTAACAAGAGAACAAGGAGGAATTAGAATTTATTTCAAAAACTCAGAAATAGAGATAAAACTACAACTAAAAAACCAAGCATCAATCAAAACGATAGAAACTTTAGCAATAAAAACCGCAATCGAGAAAGCTATAGTAATGGGTATAGAAAAGATGATAATATTCACAGACTCAAAGAGCAGCTGCACCTCAATAAATCGAGCTAACGAAGAGAGAAAATACAAATTTTACGAACAACAAATATTTGACATGACAAGGGGAAAAAATTTCAAAATAATTATACAATGGATACCGGGACACTTAGGAATAAAAGAAAATGAGAGAGCAGATAAACTAGCTAAAGAAGCAATAGAAGATCCTAACGAAATAATAAACAACCCAATAACATTAAAGGACTCGTATCAAATAATAAAAGAAACAATAAATAAAGAATGGCAAATAAAATACAACGAATGGACAACAACAGTTGGAAAATACAACAAAACTATCAATATAACACCTCCAACTAAACCATGGTACTATAACTCAAGTCTAAGCGCCTACAATATAAAACAAATTAATAGACTGAGATCGGGACACGCTAAAAACAAAAAATTTAAACACCTAATGAAAATAGAAGACAATAACATATGTGAAGTATGCAACACACTGGAAGACAACGAGCACATAATAGAAAAATGTACAAAATACGACCAGCAGCTCGATTCTGGTTATTCCTATTGAGACTAGGGAAAGTATAGAAAACGCTACCAGTGGAAAAAAATGAAGCTTGCTTCAGATACACCCGAGACACTTTTCCTATTTTTAAATTGATAATTTTAATATTAATTGTAGATAAATTTATAGTTTTTATATTTTAATGCAATATACAAATAATATTAAACTTTCCAAGATTACTTTTCATAGATAATTCTTAGAAAAGCCCGATTAAACTCTTTTTCGTAGTAATAAATTTTTCCGCGAGAGCACAGGGGTACAAGTCTCAATAGGAAAAGGAATTAGGAAAAATATTTTCATAGTATTTTGGTCACAAAAATTATTTTTCTGGCATACTATGGTACAGAATTAGTGTAAATTTTTTCAAAAACAAAATTAAATTGGAAATATTTTTCCTATCCAATTTCGATACGGAAAAAATAATTCCTAAATTATAAAATTTTAGATCAAACATGATTTCTTAGTAGGCTAGAAAATGGTATTTTTGACAAAAATACTATGAAAATATTTTTCCTAATTCCTTTTCCTATAGGAATAACCAGAATCGAGCTGCTGACAAGAAGTAAATATGCATTATTACTAAACACCAAATTAATAGATATACTCAAATCGGAGAATGTCAACCACTACAAGATTCTATGCGACTACCTAAAGGAAATAGGAAACAACTTATAATAACAAATCATAAATACAACGAACAACAAACATACAATTCTTCAAGGATGATCAGTGTGAAGGGCAAACTACAAATTTACAACAAATCATAATTTTATTCTTTTTATTTATTGAATTTCAAACATGTAAACATTAATTAAAAATATTGGTCGTGTGGATTTCGATTCAGACCTTAGCAAATGAAATATAAAAAAAAAAAAAAAAAAAATACTACCAGCTTGAGATAAACTTACCAAACTAATTGTGAAAGAGCAGCACCTGAGATACCTACATGCTGGACAAAGTTTAATGATTGCTACGCTTCGTCAAAAATATTGGGTTTTAAATTGTAGACAACTGGTTAAAAGGGTTTCTTTTAACGATGCGTGAAAATGGATGCGTGAAATATAGAGGAGATACTATGAAACAAATAATGGGCAATCTTCATGTTCTGAGGGTCGAGTTAGTGAGACCGTCCTTTAAGGTTGGAGTAGATTATGCAGGCCCTTTTCAAACACTTTTAGTCAAAGGAAGAGGAAGAACGACGTATAAAAGTTATATATGCATTTTTGTTTGCCTAGCAACCAAGGCTGTCCATATTGAGTTAGTCTCTGAGCTTACCACGGAATCTTATATTGCAGCGCTCCGAAGATTCATAGCTCACAGAGGTGTTTGCAAGGGAACCATAGTGACAATGGAACAAACTTTATCGGAGCTCACAATCACCTTCACGAATTCTACAAGTTTCGCAAACAAAATAACAACACAATTTCTAATTTTTTATTGACAGATGAGATCACTTTTAAGTTTATCCCACCAAGTGCACCCTATTTCGGGTTAAACGAGTAACGAGTTAAATACCACCTGAAGAGTCACCGCCGATGATCATATAATTACCATTGAAGAAATGAGCACACTGAAATCGAGGCAACCCTGAATTCCCGGCCAATATGTGTATTGTCCAGTGAGGAATTAAATTATTTAACGCCAGCCCATTTCCTGATCGGTCATCCCACAACGCAACTGCCAAGTGAGGATCTACAGAACGTCAAATTGTGCAAACTATCCAGACGGCAACTTATGCAAAAGATGAATCAGGATATCTGGAAGAGGTGGCACCTAGAATACCTAACCAACCTGCAACACAGAAGTAAATGGAATAGCAAAAAAGAGAACATTAAACTGGATGATATTGTTCTCGTTAAGGAAAACAACCTACCTCCAGCAAAGTGGTTGATGGGATAACTCTAATTTCTATAATTTGTGACGCATGAAACTCGGGAACTAACCGATTGCGGTGAAATACGGCTTGTAGAATGAAATTTGAATCTGACATTTATTTTGGACAAATTGTTTAACTCTGATGATGAATGAATAGTTCCTTAATAGACCTGGCCTAAGTCACGGGACATAAGGGGCTCTTGCGTAGCAATGGTTTTGAGGCTCTGATAAAAGAATCTAGAATATCACCAAGATTTATAAGGCAAACGCTTTATATTTTATCACCGGTTTCATTAATAATCTTGACCTTAGATGTATAACATGTATATGTATAGCACCAGTCCACTTTTGGGAAATATTGGAAACCTGTTTGCTCTTCTAAATTCAATAACAATTTCCTTTTATAATCATATTACTATACGGTTGAATTACACTCTTTGATGAAACATCAACCCTCTCACAATCATATTATAAACAGAACACAACTTCAAACCTATCAATTATTTTGAAACTGACGCAGATTTCCTTCCATTCATTTCCATTTAAATTATCATTGATTAAGAAGTGCCACCTTGAAATCGAAACGTTGGATAACCTAGAAGTCTATAAATAAACGCCTAAATAGTGTAAGCAATAACAATTATGTAACATAACTCTTAATTGTACCAATAAATTGACATCGCCGAACAAGTGTAATCTCACATGATATAATACGGAGTAACGTTACAATCCAAGATGTTGACAACAAGTATGTTTATGTAAGTAAATTAAAGAGGGATACCAATAAAAATATTTATATCAAATCAAGTTATAAAAATAAACAAATTTAAGGGTTTAATTCTTAAAGTGAACCGAAAATAAAAATGATTGTGTGTAATATACTCGTATGTACCAAAACCGCACAATCACATCATAAATCTTGCACTTGTGTCGAGTGTCAACAAAAAGATGATAAAAACAAAAAAAAAATCGTTGAAGATGATTTTTCTTAAGAACTAGGAAAAGAAGACAAATCCGTTGGTTTTATTTTTTAGATGGAACACATGTTTTATGGGTACAAGTTAATCTTTTTATTAATTTATTTGGATTTTTATGGATTTATCTTAATACTTTTTCTTAAAGTATAAATAAAAGGTTTTATATGGAATTAATTATGTTTATTGTGATTTGTGAGCGATGGGGTTTGGTTGAATAAGTTTTATTATGTCACTCTAATGATTTACTGAGGCGAGGAGGAGTACATACCTTGTTTAAATCTTAATCGTTTGCTGCATCCTAGAAGATCTGTCTGCTGGGATTATAAAAGTTTATGAAATTTGCATATTAGCATTATTTTTGAGACTGTCTGGCAGCTCCGAGATACTACGAGACGAAGCCACGAGGTCGAGGAAAAGAATGCCCGTCGCAACAAAACAAAACTAATCAACATATTACATTTTAAGAATGAAAAACCTAAAAATCTTAAAGTTGTAGTTGCTGATATCTTCTCCCAGGTCAAAGTTCATCAAGACATTATCGGCAAAATGGCGGATTTCTTTAATTTTAAAATGTATTGTTCAATTCTGTTCTTAAACCACAGTGCGAAAAGAATAAGAAAATAAGAAGTTCCAAAATTTCGTTTACATAATTTTTATAAAATCCACCACAAAAGGAAACTTAACTTTGATAGGTCAAACTCCTTAAAATGTCATGGCTATGTATATAGAGTCGAACAAATGGCAATAGAAAATGGGTTTCTAAGAGAAGATCTGACGGAAGTATTTTGTCCCTTTTTCTCTCCTCTAAAACAGCGGATTATTGGTAATGGATTATTAAAATAGTCCATCCAGGATCATCCTGAAATTAGAGGAAAAGTGCGCTAATATCGTTCTTCAGTTGTTCTATTTAGGAATTACGGAATCTTTGTCGAGAATCCGAACCATGTGGGACCATTCTGATTACGATCCAATGCGCTTTGAACATGTTCCTGTTAGACATACGTCGCCATTAACCAATGACTGAACGTTAGTAGCCAACAAGATCCATGCTCAAAGGTAAAATTATTTCATCTCGGGCGGGGAAATTTGTATATGTTTCCAATGATTTGATTGACTTTTGATTCGCGAATCATTGTTTGGTCGCCGTGAACCAACCTTGAAAGCACCGATAGGCACGGTATTGATAAAGTTGGGTCAAATGAAGTAAATTATATTGAAAGTTTCTTTTCAAAATTGCGTTATTAAACCAAAGGGAAACACGCCACCCAACGTGATCTTGTTCGAACTCCCGGATCACGAAACAAGTTAACTCTCGACCTATGATGCAAGCCAAGCGAAACTCTTTACCTGACTTATTCAATAACAAAAGTGCTATATTATTTAATCTCTTTGACAATACAGCTTCCTGACGATAACGATACAGCTTCGTTATTCCCGACAAAAAAACTGGTTTAAAACTGCATTGTTTCCCTAATTGCATATACTAAGAACGATCCTCTTCCTCGTGCTGACGTTATAATTGATTCAAAACAGTAATAACTGAGTTTGCTCTTAGAAAAACGGTTAAAATTTCATAACTTACACCACATATTAAGACTGCAATTAAAATCGAGAGCCACATATGGTAACTAGTGACGCTTGGCAATAAAACAGAAAATACGAATTTTTATTGTGTCTTCACATCAATTTCCTTACCGAATATGTCTATTAGAAAAATGTTACCTGAAAGTGCAGCCAATGAACCAAACTCACATACTTTTAATGGATACGATTAGAACAATTTAAATCGCATAATAGAGAACTGTAGACCGGTAAAACGGAGATACTACTCAATCTCACCTGCCTTACAGAATGACCTTTACAGAGAAATCTACAGAATGTTGAGTTTGGCTATCATCGAGATCAGCAGGAATTTGTGGACCTAGCCTGTAATAGTTGTTAGGAAAACGAACGGTAAAACTCGAGTTGGTAGAAACTTTCTACCGACTGGGTTAACTATAAATATTGAAAAGAATAGATTGCGGCTTGATAGGAGAAAAAAATCTGAGATCTGATCCCAATTAAATCGTCTCAATAGTTAACCTGTAGCAACACCGACCAATACGAGATAGGTAAGACGAGGTATTGCGAAGGAACACGAAAATCCATTAACATCAAAAGGAGGAATTGCGAATACACTAGAACGAATTATACGATATTTTTTTTGGTCTGGAATAGTTTTAGACTACAAATATTCGTTAGTTTATATTAAAACATATTATAGAAATTTACTTAAGATCAATGTTCAAAATGATTGTGACATTAAAGGGTTGAAAAAAAATGGAGTTACTGAATAATCCAATTTGAATATTTTATTAAGAAATGACCGAGTTCCATTCAGCAACGCCAATTTTAGAATTTCGCCCATAATACATTAAATCTAAATTCTATCCGAAAATTTAAGTATAAGTAAGGTTAATAGGTTACAACCTGTGTCTAAATTTTTTTTTAAACCCCAATTACATCCTCTAAACCAAGAGTCATATAGTCCATCTTCCACATCATGTTTCAAAACTTATAAAAAAATACCAAATATTTCATACAATCCAAATTAATGTTTTCCTTAATGAAACTACATCTTAGTATCGAAATCAAAATTCCATTTAGCATGCTCATATTCTGTGATTTCGTGCAACATTTATGTTATAATGCCAATCTTCACATCGAATTTGATCATAAAGTCTGAGAAAAATAGTCCAATTCTTCAATATTACCATCTAATTATAAAAAATCGTTTAAAATTCGAGTTGAATCCAAAAGTTTGGCAAGCGGTTAGAATAGCTCAGTTCCAGGTACGAAAATCAAAATCTAGAAATACCGAAATAATTTTTAAATCTCAATTCCATCTGAAACCAGACCTATTCCTGACGATACGAAAACGACAATACATATTTGAATTGAATCAGATTCGTACGATTCTTATTTAAAATTGAATAGGTATTTTGTACTTTCGTTTTCGTATCGTATTCAGGAATAGGGCCCCTCAGAACTGAATTAGTTAAGGTGTAGTCGAATTTTATTAAGCAAGATCAAATTATAGGAATTTCGCCTAGATTTCAGTAAATTACTCCAAAACTGGCCAAGAAGACTCCAGTTAAATTCCGTGCAACTGTATTTAACTTCATTCAAAATTCAATAATTCACATGTTATCTACGTCAAACATGGTAGCGCTTGTTCAAAAATATAAGACAATAAAACAATTAGTTGTTTGTTAGATTCACAGACGAAGGGCTAATGTTAGATGCCACACCTTTGCTATGAAAGAAAACGTAAAGTTTCTGCGGTGATAATCAACCCTTTAGCTGAGCCTAATTTATGTTTTTTATGAGCAGTATCATTTAATATCTGCTGCTGAGATTATTAAAAAAGAAAAATTTTACTTACCTTACCTACTTTCTCAGTTATCCTAGCTTGTCCATATTTATGAAAGCGACACATAAGGACCACTGCCTGTCGAAGAAAATTTCGTTAATTTATGCCATTTTGTTTTATTGACAAAATTCTAAACCAAAATATTAATTTTTTCTTTTTACCGATTACAGATGATACATTTGATCACAACCAGCACCAAACTCAAATCCCTGAATCAACAACCTCGTGCTCAATCATACCCACATCATCATCCGGTTGTTCATCGAAAAAGCCACGCCGTAATCGCACCACATTCACCAGTAATCAACTGACAGCACTTGAAAAAATATTTGAGCGTACCCATTATCCGGATGCGTTTGTACGCGAGGAACTTGCCACTAAGGTGGGTTTGAGTGAGGCTCGCGTACAAGTATGGTTTCAAAATCGTCGGGCAAAATTTCGCAGAAATGAACGTTCATCACTATCCGGGCGATCATTAACTCCCATACTCACTGGTACGAACAGCAACAGTATAACATCAACCCAGCTTCCACCAAAGTGTATCGATAAATCACTTCAATCACAAATGGAATTGTCATCGCATCACTATCCGATCGCGTTTTCAACACTTGGCGTATTTGGAGGCAATGCAAAGAGTTCGCACAACTTTAACTACAGCAACACGTTTAACGCTTACAACTCCCAAGACAATAATGGCTGCTCGTATATACCGACAAATTATTGTCCACCAAATATTCAAAATTACCATCAATTTAGCGGTTTGCGTTATAAATCTCATCACAGCTATTCAACTCTATGAGGCGTTACCATCGTTTAAGAGAAATATTATGTTATTCGTATTTTAGATATCTAAGTAAAGAGGCGCTCAATTCACTGTGTATATTTTTTGTAAATAAAACGTTTTGTATTTTTTAATTATAATTAAGAATTTTAAAATAAAATAACACTTTAATAATAAATTACATTCACTTGTGTTTAATTTTGGATTATTATATATAAAGAGAAAATAAAATATTTAATTTAGTATAAAATGGTTAGAAAATTTTCTTTTTTACTGCGGTATAACGTGCCATGTACGCATCATAACCATCGAGCGATGTAAACTGTTTCGAATTAAATAAATTACCATCAATGGCCAGATTTGAGATGATCGAGTCTTTCAGTAACGCTGGAGGAATAGCTGATATATGTAAACAATTCTCTTCCAAGCGTAAAATTTTCAAACGTTTGCATTCTGCTACCTCCTCGGCGATTGTAGTTATTTGGTTTTGATTTAAGTTTAATTCGGTGACGCTTAAGCCCTTGACATTGGCAGGAACTTCTGTAATTTTGTTGCGCGACAAATCAAGCATATCCAAATGTTTTAGCCCACAAAACATAACGGGAAATTGCGTCAGCTGATTATTGCTTAGGATAACCTGTTTTAAACTTTTCAGGTTCGAAAGCTGAGGTGAGATGGTCAGCAGTAGATTATCCGCCGCATTTAACGTCTCCAATTTGGTTAGGTGGCCCATAATATCAGGTAAATCACCGATTCGATTTCCACTCACATTCACATGTTTTAGCATCGTAAACCGTTCAATTTCACTTGGAATGGCCACAAAACGATTTTCCGATATATCCAGTGTACGCAGCACGTCTGGCATATTTTTAATGTTCTGTGGAAATTCAGTGAGACGCATTTGCGAAATTTTCAGTACGCCCGTTTTTTGGGCTGTTTCCAAGTGTTGGCGCATTTGTTTATTTCCCATGGTTTATTAAGGATTGCTTGCGAAAATTTACACTAATTTTGTTCGCGAACTAAATTTAGAATTTTAAAATTTTGGATCGATATTTGAATGATAAATTCATTAGGAAAGTCTTTGTTTACTGAAAATTTATGATTTTTCAATTTTTGTCGTAGTTTTTGACATCTAGAATGTCATTCTGAATTAGTCCAATGAAGTTGGCTACAATGATAGTTGAAAGGTGCTAGATGGTATAAAACATATCAACCTCAGTGAGCCGCGAAACTTTTATTTTTTCTCGTTTTTCCCCATTTACATGCGACCAACATGTTTCTTCTGCAAAATGAAAAAGATATAACATTGACTTATTGCAAATGAGAGACAAGAAAAGAAATATATCAGAACAAAATTTTGCAGAAGATTTTTAAGCCACTATACAGCAAAAAACTACTATAAAATGTGGCCATAAAAATAAATATTGCCATAAAATATATTCGATCCGAGTATTTTTATGGCAACATTTTTAAAATTAAAAAGAAAAAAATTATTTCGTATTTATAAATGTTGAGGATTCATAATAAAACCGACGCCATAGATAAAAATGTAAATTTCGCATTTGAATTCATTATAAGTTAATAATGATTCATATAAATTAATAATGATCTTATTTAAAAGATTACGTCATTTACTATATACATATGTTTATTTCTTTCTGACATATTGAATATTTTTATATAGCGGATCCTTATTTACCTGCAAAAATTGGAAGAAGAAAACAATTTTCTACATATAAATGCCCCATTATTCACACAATTTTTTCACATGTCCTATTTCCTGCCTGCCATCACAATTGTCTGGTAACGAAAAAGAATCATGTCAAAAATTTATTTTTGTATGTATTTTTTCACAAATGTGTGTGTTGGTCCAAAATACATCCAAAAATAAATTTTTGACATGAATTCTCTTTCGTACATGATTTTTACCCATACAATTCTGTGCGTGACATCAGAATACGTTACAGGGTCTCAGGACTACCGTTAAGTTTATCTAATTTTTTTTGTTAAATGAGGATATGAGACAGAATTCATTTTTTTTCATTTTTTAAAGAAGCGTTGTACAAACATCGATAAATATCGAAAATGTTTTGTAAAATGTGGTGTAAAAATGTGGTTGTACTACATTTTAACACGCTTAACATCAAATTTGACAGTTCTAATACCAATCAAAAGCATTGAAAATCTAACATGGACTCTCCACATGCTATTGCTATCTAGTTATGCCAGAAAATTTCGATCAAATAGCAAATGGAGACTCGCAATAACATTTATATGCTATCTGTATGCTATGAATACATGCTATGTCGGCAGAACTAGATAGCATGTTTATAAGCATGCATATTTTGGCTTCTATTTCAATATTGTGTCTACTGACATTTCAAGTATTTATTCAAATGACTAGTAATCTAGACTATTGACAAAAGAATGATTTCTAAACGTCAAATTATAGCAAGTTTACCACGCCAGACTCCATCTTGGCAAATTTTGATAGAAAGAGAAAGTAGACTGCAATAGCATTCAGATAGCAGGTGGAGAAGCCGTGTTTTTGCTTGTTTATGCACGATTTACATGTTCCAATTTTTTTTTCCAGTAAAATATGAAAGGTTAAGTATATTACGATTTTCGTTTGCGAGAAGAGCACGAAACAAATTCCAGTAAAATAAAATTGGATTTTTTTCTTTTTAATTTGAGCAAATGTTGGCATAAAACTGGGAATGTTGCCATAAAATATAGTTTCTACGAGTATTTTTATAGCAGTAAAATAAAAAAAAATAAAAAACGTTTCAAATAAACATTAAGCAGCCATAAACATCATTCAAACAAAACGAGCAAACATGAGCGGTAATTAAATATTTTATTTTTACTTGCAATTCGATGTTGTTCGTTATCTAATTTAAACGCAAGCTGTTCGAACTGTCAAAATTTATGGGACATGCAAAAAAATTATAGCATTGTCTTATTTGTTTATATTTTTGACTCTTTTTAACTCGTAACATTTTTTGTATATGCGTGCAGCTCTATTTTTCAGTAAAAAATTTGTTGGGAAAAAAAAATTGGAAAATGTAAATCGTGCATTATGCTTACGTACAGAAAATGCTAAATGGTCTAAATGCGACAATGTACCGACATAAACAAATGACGTTGCTGTTAGACCAAATATACATCTTGATAGACGTCAAAAACTTTTCTCGGTGGAGCAGACCACTGAATACAATTTTTTCATTTTATTAGAGCAAAATAAATAAAACAACCGTGGAACTATGATCCATAGTTTATTTATAATCAATTCTAGTGGGTGAGTAAAGTTGGATCATAGAAATACTTCCAACATTAACCCGAATATTGGTTTCAGTGACGTCTTTCTAGAGAAACACTGGCGAAGCGTTGTATCCCGTTCGGTTTGTGATTACTTTCTAGATGCCCAAAGATTGAATCCCAGTGATGTGCCACCAGTGATAGCAACACCCCATTTTTACCTAATCTCAATTCAAAGGGGCGGTGTTTCTCTTGTCGGAGCATGTAAACAGGAGGTGCCTCCGTTGTTTGTAATTGAATTTCTCCATCGAGTGGTGGATACCTTTGAGGATTACTTTTCAGAGTGCACCGAGTCAATTATCAAAGAAAATTATGTCGTAGTTTATGAACTATTGGATGAAATGTTGGATAATGGATTCCCCTTGGCTACGGAGAGCAACATTTTAAAGGAGTTGATCAAGCCGCCAAACATTTTGCGAACTATTGCCAACACAGTTACCGGCAAATCAAAGTAAGTATTCGGTTAGTGATTATACAAATTTAAATATATTTAAATACATACCATATTTTAGTGTAAGCGGGATATTGCCGTCTGGACAACTTTCAGCCATTCCATGGCGCCGTACCGGTGTCAAGTTTAACAATAATGAGGCCTATTTCGATGTCGTTGAGGAAGTGGATGCGATTATTGATAAGTCAGGATCAACTGTGTTCGCAGAAATCCAGGGCTATGTAAAAAAGCAATCTGCTGCTTATGAATATTTCACTAATGAGTTTTCGTTTTCAGATCGATTGTTGCATTAAGCTGAGCGGTATGCCGGATTTGACACTTTCATTTATGAATCCGCGGCTTTTTGATGACGTATCTTTCCACCCCTGCGTTAGATTCAAACGCTGGGAATCTGAACGCGTTCTTTCATTCATTCCTCCGGATGGTAATTTCCGTTTAATGTCCTATCACATAAGCTCGCAGAGTGTGGTTGCGATTCCAATTTATGTACGACATAATCTAGTTATAAAATCTGGCGACCAAGGCAGACTTGATATAACTGTTGGGCCGAAAACCACCCTAGGCCGAACTGTAGAAGGTGTAAAGCTAGAGATCTGCATGCCAAAATGTGTATCCAATTGTTCTTTAGTAACATCTCAAGGAAAATATTCATTTGATTCGGTTACAAAGAATCTCCATTGGGACGTGGGTCGCATTGATGTCACCAAGCTACCAAATATTCGTGGAACGGTAAAAAATAATAACTTGGACACATAATGGGATAGATTAATAATTTTTAATATTTATACAGGTGGCGGTCGCCGCAGGAAGTAGCAACATTGACGCAAATCCATCAATAAACGTGCAATTTAGTATAACACAATTGGCTGTTTCCGGTTTAAAAGTAAATCGTTTGGATATGTATGGCGAGAAATATAAACCCTTTAAGGGGGTAAAATATTTGACGAAAGCTGGAAAATTTCAAATAAGAATGTAATCATAAATTATAACTAAAGCTTTATCATCCTTATTCAATTTACTCAAATTTAATTTTATTTTAAACGAAAAGATAATTTAACCTTTATAACAACAATCAATAATTATTGGTAAAATATATTTTATATACATTTAATGAGCTTTTTGTTCGAAAAGGCAAAGGCGGCAGTAAAAGACCATGTAAATGTCAACCAGTTTGCAAAACAAATAAATGTGTTATTTAAAACGCTGGTGGAGGAGTTTGTTGTGATGGACCCAAGGTCATTTGGCCGGACTTGTATGCGACTGAAACCGATGAATGATTGCCGCAGTATTGTAGTAAAAGCTTCATTACTAATAATACATATATCGCAGCTGTAACCAGTTTTCCCAGTAATATGCAAATTGTATACTGCTTGCAATGTAATGTTTGCAGCTATTTTATTTTCAAATGCACTTTGGCATTCAGAAAGACTGCAATGAATAATACCGTTCTAGGCTTTGATTTTACCGTCGGAAAGATATTCGATCATTCTTCCCGTTTGTTATAAACAGTTTTTAAAAAGCTGTTTACTGAAGTTTTACAGGTCATGAATTTGGCCTTTCGGTCTCCCGGGGCTTTCTAATTATAAAGCAATAAAACAATGATCCATTACAGTAGTAATAAATAATTTCATTACATAATGGTTCGAGGATAATGGTCGTGTCCATCTGAATCTCTCGGAATTAATTGAAAGTTTGTTGCTATGTTAGAAAAAGAATGTCACCTTTTGGTCTAGTAAATAGCGAAAAATGCCATTAAAATGTGATTTTACAAGGGCATTTCTCATACATCGATATACCAAAATTAATCGATTTTGAGGGTCACGAATGCAACATTATCAAAACCGATTTAGTTTCTACTGAGTAATCAAACACCACTGTTAATCCACCCGATTGAGAATTTGTATATAGGCTAGTGACCCAATATCTTCGGTTAAAAGCTGGTAAGTCGTTTTTCCCCCAAACCCCTTACACATGGCGAGATTGATGCTTCTAACCTTGCTCTTTTATCTGTCAATAGTATTATATGTACGCGGTTACGTTAAACAGTTTCAATAGATCTCGAAAGGCATTTTAACGTGTGTAAAGCGACAAATTCTTTGGGGCCTCTACTATATCTAAAAATCTCATCAGAGAGAATTCCTAATGTTCAAACATTTTCTCAATAGGGCAAATAACGGAATGGAAAGCAATTTTCATAAATTACCACTTTCAATGCGCATGTTGAGGTTTCTGGATCTCTAAAATTTTTAGGAGAAAGGATAAGTTATTGGCCTGGCTTTCTGGTAAGGAGTGTGACAATGTTTCAGACTGCCTTTAAAAAGAATCTCGTTATGTCCATGGTTGGCTGGACAACTGACGCCATTCGATTATTCAGATATTATTTAAAACTGTTTGCTGCCTAATGTACTGTTGTCTAGTAATAGTAATTATTAATATTCACGATCAAATCCTATCCTACCTTTGTCCGGCTTGGACAGATATCTGATCTGATAATCTATCACCGAGAACAGATTTCCATTTACCTCTGAGATTTTTCTTCCGTGCCTTAAAATGCGCTAGTATTTCCTTGTTGATCACTTCTTTTTCATTCTCTTACTTCAGTTTGATCGCGTAGCTTATTCTTTGTCATATAGACCATCCACGTTGCGTTTACTGATATTGACCAAGTGACTTGCATAGTTCTTTTCGAGCATGATTATATTATCTTGCAAACAAGCACGCATGGTTAGACTCATCTCTTTTTCGACTGCTAGTTTGATCTCTACTTCAGCACTCCCCTGCTACAACTCCAACACATGCTATGTAGTAACTCTTTCTTTTCTGGCCTTTTGGATAGTTTTATTGATCGGGTTCATCGTCAATTATCATCAGTCTATCATCATCTATCAAGTGAACTCATCCTCCTTTCAAAGTCCTTCCATCCATGTAACTGTCATGCCAAAATCTCGTTGCTCGTAAATTACGCACAGTATTTAATACCGAAACTAGCCAATGAGAGCGACGGATCAAGCGATTGGGGGACCAAAGGGCAGGCGGCAAAATCTTCTCATGAGATGTAATAGCTAGAGGGAGAGAGAGGTGTTTAATTTCCCTGGTCACCATTACTTCCGCTCATCTTTATGTTAACTTACTCGAGAATTAGGATGATTTGTTAAATGATAATTCCAATTCTGTCGACACTCTTGGATGTAGTAACCCGATTTCCTGCACCTACAGCATCTCTTGTTATAGGCCACTTGATTTTGTATTACTCGAAGTTCTTTTATTTGAACTTCCCTGGGCTATTATGATTTGTTATAGGTTTTTGCTTGCGCTGACATTTGATTAAGTTAAGCTTTATTTGTTTCTTAAGCGTATTGGCCAACTAGCCCTATTAATTATAATAAAAACTCCTGTTTGTCGAAGCACGGCGAGGAAAAAAACTCTCTCCTTCGATGTTTATACTGTGGTAGCCGCCTAAGACCTGAGTGAATGGCCTAGGTGTAGTGGTAGAAATATCGCAATAAATTAATTTTTTTGAATTGAAAGAAACGTGAAATTTCTCAAATTTGAGAACAGAGCTACTTCTTAAAATTTGTTGAAGTTCCTCGTCATCGGTCTGGCATCTGCGATGGTAGCATAATCAATACTTTCGGGAATATAAATTTGATTAATGCGTGAAAGAGGATCTGCGACAACGTTATCCAGACCAGAGATGTGCTGAAAATCGGTCGTGAATTGACCAATGAAATCTTTAAGCGTCGAATTTGACGAGGAGCTATTTTTACCTGTTTCTGATTAAAAGCGTAGACAAGTGCCTTATGATCGGTATAAAGCGTGCATAAGCGACCTTCAGAAGATATCGAAAATGATTAATTACCGAATAAGCTGTGATAAGTTCACGGTCATAAGCACTATATCTTTTTTGCGTAGCACTGAGACGTACTGAAAAGAAACCGAGTGGTTGTCAAGTGTCTGATATAAACTGCTGCACCAAAGCTCCGATTGCCGTATCGGAAGCGTCAACCATGATGGCCAGAGCGCAGACTTGTCTCCATGTTGAAAACAGTTTTTGTCGTTATATTCCGTTTGAGATTCTAAAGAGCTTTCAGATTTAAAACAATAGCCATTTTCCAAATTTTCGTAAAATATTTTAATGACAGCAAGGTGTATAGCATGATTATAGCATAATTATAAATTTGCTGGTAATAATAATCCAAACTTTACCATAACGAACGCTCCATCGCTTATAGTAGCAAAGCATTATTAAACGATGAGTTCAATTTTTAATTGGCTAGTTCCAACATTTTTTCTGCTGCACAACTACCTTATATTTAGTCAAGGTTATCTGAAGCTCAGGTTGAATTCGAAATTCGAGTAAATATTTTATACATGCCGTTCACTAAGGTGGCAACTTAGTGCCGATTCAAATCCGTCGTTGGTGATGCTAAGATAAGAAAATACAATGTATGGAGACATAGAGTTAGCGCTGGAAAGTATTCAAGAGAAAGGTACGTCAATTCACGCAGCTGCTAAGCAATACAATATTCCTAGAGGGACGTTACAAAATAGGATCTATAATCGCTCTAATAAAAGTTCTATGGGCCGCTCGACAGTTTTAACCAAATTGAAAGAATCTCAAATTGTCAGTTGGATCTTTGAAAACCACACAAGAGGCTTTCCTCGCAGGAAGCACGAAGTTCGAGAGGTTGTCAAAGAATTCGTGGAAGCTTGCCCTAGGAAAAACATGTTTGTCGACAATTTCCCGACATACAAGACTCATCTCCAATTTTTAATGGAGATGAGTCCGGCTTTTTATTGTGTCCTAAGGGTGGAACAGTTTTGGCTCCAAAAGGAGCAAACAACGTTTACGAGACCGACAAAGAGAGTTTATTAAGTACACTAAAACTGATTCGGGATGGAGGATGTCTGAAGCATTTTTGTATTACATAAAGGAAATATTTTATCCTGTGCTGAAAGATAACTCCATACAATTTCCTGTTGTGCTATATGTCGATGGTTATCACCTGACATATATTCTTTCGAAGTTATGTGATGAACTTAAGATAATTCTCATTTGCTTATACCGAAATTCTACGAGAATTTTACAACCAACCGATGTTGCCGTCTTCAGACCATTAAAATTGGGTTGGGCAAAAGAAGTCCAGTTATGGAGAATGGCGAACTTGGACAAGCAGTTCACATAATGCATTTTGCTGCATTATTAAAACTAGTGTTAAGTAAATACATAAACGTGAGACAATAGTAAATGGGTTTCGTACATGTGGTGCCTTGGAAAGTGCTTCAAATCGAACTGACAATGTAAATACCATAGCCGCCCAGGAAAAAAAGCTGAACCCAATAATTTTTTCAAAATTTAGTGAAATTGATGGTGCTTTCAAAATAAAACAGTTTGAGGCCTTCGAGCAGAGCAGCTGGAGCCATTCAGACTGTGTTTGAAAAAAATATATGACATATTAAAGACAGATTCAGTTCCAACAGTGGTAAGTCAAATCTATACATAATCAAATTCGGCACACATTTAAATTATTACCTTTTGGGTATTAAACTGTTTAAATCTAGGATGGTAGTTCAAGTAGCAAGAATACTCACATTCTAGCAGAAACAGAGGAATGAAATTATGATGGCCAATTTGCAAATAACCCGAATAGCTTAATATTCGATCTTGAAATTGTCACGAAATTACGATTTCAACACGGAAATAGATTCAACGGAGGAAGTAGATCAATCTACTTTTGATGTAAGTAGCAGAGTTGGCGTCTTAACATAGGTATTTACTTATTCTGATTTTTACTCTACGTGAATACAGTAGCTGATGTTCACGTCATTGATGTATCTGATATTCCAATAGTCTATGTTCAAAATGATTCAAATCAAAGCAATATTGAAAATTTCTTAAAAATTATAAAGACGCGTGCTAGAAAAGGAATACTCCATTTAAAAAAGCCATGGAACTTAAAATTGACGAAAAAGCTCCTTTAGAACAACGTAAGATATACCAAAAAAACTAAAAATTAGAAAAATGTATTTTGAAACAAAAACAAATAGAAGCTAATCGTAAACGTATAAGACTGAAAATATTACAAAAGTATAAAAAAAGCTAATCGTATGAAGACTAGAGAGATAACTCCCACGGTTCATGAAGGCAAGTATTTACCTAAATATTTTTATATTTCAACAAGGACTCTCAGTTACAGAACTGTTTTACAAAAGAGCTGGACCAAGAAATCGTTAAAAGCAACGTTCATGAAGTTAGAAGTACTTTGTTAAGCAATCTACAGGATCCTTATGCACGCATCAATTTCATGGAAGACCAAGATGAACCAATGGTTGAACATTGTACTTATGAAGGCCCAAAAATGAATTTAAGTAAGGAACATTACGTGCGCAATTTGTTTACTATAAAAAAAAATGTTCAGATATAACCACCAGCTATGGACTATGCATGCGCTAGGAATTTATCCAAAACCAATTACGGTATTTCGTGCTCTGTGTGTGACAAAGCGTATCACATGAAATGGGCATCGAAATTTTCTTCAGATTCGAAAGCCTTTAGTTGTATCAAATGCAGAACTTAAAATTGGCTAAAAAACTACTTATGACTAAAAATGGCGTTGGGATTTTATAGTGGCGGCCCAGTAAACCAGTAAGTCGAAAATGTTCAAAATGTTAGTCGTATGACTGTGGTTGTTTCTGAAGTTATTAAAATAATTCTGAAGTTATTATAATAAGACTTCTGTGCCTTTTCATTGTATATCTATACAAGGGACGCAAATGTACAGTGTGTGTTTTAGTCTTTAATGTTAGAAATATAACTAAAACGGAAGTCATTTCATTAAATTCTGTCTTGGAAGGCAACCTTACAATAAGATTAAATAACTTTTTTAGGATGCCAGATTGCAATTCAAGCATTTGACATTCAAAGACGCTAGTTACAGAACTTTAACTTGGGCGTTCGTTAAATGTCAATGTTTCTTATTGGATTACAGAATATTGACATAATCGACATATTATTCGATGAACTCAAAAGTGATCTACAAAAATTAGACTTTAGTGCTCAATACTAAGGATGCATACTGAAGGCAGACAAATAAAGTAATAATCTAAACATTGGTAAAATTAAATTACGAGACACTGACATAGTCGCCCTCTCATTCAACGAACTCCGTGGTGAGTTTCATAAAATTGGGTTAGTGGTTAGTAGTTGAATTGAACATTGAAGTCAAATTCAGAAAACTGCAAAAATATGCTGAACTTTGACTTCAGGGTCGAAAAAGTATCAAATTGTAGGCTTAAACATCACTCCTAAAATAGATATAAAGGGTGATTTTTTTGTGGTTAGGATTTTCATGCATTAGTATTTGACGATTTCAGACAAGGTGTCAAAGAGAAAGATGCTCAGTATGCTTTGACATTTCATAATGAATAGACTTACTAACGAGCAACGCTTGCAAATAATTGAATTATATTACAAAAATCAGTGTTCGGTTCGAAAAGTGTTTCGCGATTTACGTCCGATTTATGGTCTACATAATCGACCAAGTGAGCAAACAATTAATGCGATTGTGACCAAGTTTCGCACTCAGTTTACTTTATTGGACATTAAACCAACCACACGAATGCGTACAGTGCGTACAGAAGAGAATATTGCGTCTGTTTCTGAGAGTGTTGCTGAAGACCGTGAAATGTCGATTCGTCGCCGTTCGCAGCAATTGGGTTTGTGTTATTCGACGACATGGAAGATTTTACGCAAAGATCTTGGTGTAAAACCGTATAAAATACAGCTCCTGCAAGAACTGAAGCCGAACGATCTGCCACAACGTCGAATTTTCAGTGAATGGGCCCTAGAAAAGTTGGCAGAAAATCCGCTTTTTTATCGACAAATTTTGTTCAGCGATGAGGCTCATTTCTGGTTGAATGGCTACGTAAATAAGCAAAATTGCCGCATTTGGAGTGAAGAGCAACCAGAAGCCGTTCAAGAACTGCCCATGCATCCCGAAAAATGCACTGTTTGGTGTGGTTTGTACGCTGGTGGAATCATTGGACCGTATTTTTTCAAAGATGCTGTTGGACGCAACGTTACGGTGAATGGCGATCGCTATCGTTCGATGCTAACAAACTTTTTGTTGCCAAAAATGGAAGAACTGAACTTAGTTGACATGTGGTTTCAACAAGATGGCGCTACATGCCACACAGCTCGCGATTCTATGGCCATTTTGAGGGAAAACTTCGGAGAACAATTCATCTCAAGAAATGGCCCGGTAAGTTGGCCACCAAGATCATGCGATTTGACGCCTTTAGACTATTTTTTGTGGGGCTACGTCAAGTCTTAAGTCTACAGAAATAAGCCAGCAACTATTCCAGTTTTGGAAGACAACATTTCCGAAGAAATTCGGGCTATTCCGGCCGAAATGCTCGAAAAAGTTGCCCAAAATTGGACTTTCCGAATGGACCACCTAAGACGCAGCCGCGGTCAACATTTAAATGAAATTATCTTCAAAAAGTAAATGTCATGGACCAATCTAACGTTTCAAATAAAGAACCGATGAGATTTTGCAAATTTTATGCGTTTTTTTTTTAAAAAAAGTTCTCAAGCTCTTAAAAAATCACCCGTTACATAGTGCGGTTTTCGTACTTAGCAAAAGTTGATTTTTTGCAGTTTGGTCGTTGTAACCTGATGAGTAGATCAACTTTTATCAGTACGAAACCACGCTACCGCCAAGAAGAGACCTAAGGAAGTTCTCATTTTTGTAAGGGTTAGTGTATCTTTGTGTACACAAGTACTCTGGGGTTGAAAATGGGGGGAGTGCATTTTTCCACTTTTTGTGGTAGATAGTTGTGAGTAAATCGCCGCTTTGTTTTCTATAACTATAGAAAAGCCGTAAACATTTTGTATACTGTTAAACTTAATCTAAAGTCAGACATGAGCGACTTGAAAATATTTAAATATTTGTAACATAACCGTCTGTTTGACGAGTAGCATCAAGGCCGGACATTTAACTATTTTTGGTTAGGAGCTAGACTATCACTTTGTCTAAAGTCAGACTTTGGAGTCAAAAGTATAATACACTTAAACGTTTTAGTTTGGTTAAACAATTAATTGACATCAAAGTGACTTCTTGCACTGGCAGAAGTCTGTTAGACGAATGGAGCTGGCCTACTTTTAATATATCCTTATATATGGCGTGCCTGTATCATTTTCCGACTTGGTTTCGTCGACAAATGATATTTTTAGTTTTCGAATATCTCGGCGAATAAATTGCTTTTGGTTTACCGGGGGAAATAATCTTTTCTTTTTCCTATTTATTTATCTGAAGGCCGACCTCTGTGACAGCCGCGAGGCTTCTTTGACTTCATTCGTAATACTACATTGGTTAGTTTTCAGCTAGCTCGCGAAAACATCTACGATGTTAGACCAATTGCCATTTCGAGGAGTAGTGTCATATTCTCTCAAGCCTGTGCAAGTTTTGACATACCTATGATAGTGTTCAAAAGTTTCCAATCGTTCTTGCGGTACGAAAATCAAAGATCGAATCCGATTCATTCAATTCAATAGTTCTATTTACCGTTTCGTAAATAATAATTTTTCCAAGCGGGTTATCAGCTCAAATCATGCTGGTAATTTAATAATGAGGCATCCAGTTCAACTTTTATATATACGTTTATAGTGAGTTCTTGTTGTAAGACAGCTGTAGCTGCCTTCAGCTGACTCGCATCTACATGTACTGCCATTGAGTATAATCAGAAGTTTTTCTGAATTCTGTCCCCCAAGCTTGACAACGTCGACAACCTTCACCACTTGTACAATTTCTAAATAATTTTTTTCGACCTGGCATGAAGATGCCACCATCTTATCAGCCACCATTAACCAATTTACAAAAACTTCTGTAATAAAAATAGTGACAGCTCAAAGCAGAGAATTACTAGAGGAGTAGGGTTTATTAGCGCCTCGGAGGCGCTACTCTTGCAACAAGTTTTGACGATCTCGTCGTTTGTATCTGGGACCAAGAAGAGTTGCCGGAGAATTGGAAGACCGCGCTCATATGTCCGTTGCATAAAAAAGGCGACCGTCTTAAATGTGAAAACTTTCGTGGCATAGCTCTATTGAACACTGCTTACAAAGTGTTGGCTAATGTTGTACTTGCCAGACTCATCCCTTTCGCCGAAAACATCATTGGCGACTATCAGTGTGGTTTTCGTTCCAACCGATCGACCACTGACCAGTGTTTCACCATGAGGATGATCTTGGAAAAATGTTGGGAGTACAACATAACCATACATCAGCTATATATAGACTTCAGACAGGCGTATGATAGTATAAACCGCGACAACCTATGGGCCGCGCTCATATGCCTGGGAATCCCAGAGAAACTCGTTTCTCTGTGTAAATTAACAACATCCGGATCTGTATGTAGAATCGTAATTGAAGGATCTGTGTCAGACTCCTTTGAAATAACATCTGGTGTTCGACAGGGTGATGCACTCGCGCCTTTGCTGTTCAATCTTGCGCTTGAGTACGTAGTTTGGAAAAGCAACATCGAAACCTCGCGCTGGATATTTATAAGTCAGGCCAAATTCTTGGATATGCAGATGATATCGTGCTTCTTGGCCGAAGACCTAGCGATATCAAAGACAGTTTCATACTCGAACTCGATCGCTGCGCAAGAAGACTTGGTTTGGAGGTGAACAGCAGTAAAACCAAATATTTAGTAACACCTAGGAACATCTCTACGGCAAATCTCAGAATTGGCGACCACAACTTTGATAGCGTCAAAAACTTTAAATACCTCGGGACAGTTATAACATCGTCGAATGATATGCAGGCAGAAATAAAAGCCCGAATCGCTGCCGGACAACGAGTTTTCTACGCCAAATCAAGATTATTGCGATCGAAACATCTATCGCAGTCGTGCAAGCTCGCACTTTATAAAGCACTTATAAGACCTGTGCTGGATTTCGGAAGCGAGAGCTGGACCATGACCTCTAACGATTGTAGATTGTTATCTACCTTCGAAAGGAAGGTTGTCCGTTCAATCTTTGGTCCAATTAAAGTTGCGAACAACGAATATCGGATTCGTATGAATCACGAAATAAAGCAACTCCTCGGAGGCAGCGATATTATCGGATTCATCAAATCCAATCGAGTGAGATGGCTCGGCCACGTTACAAGGTCTCCACAACAACGGATGATAAATAAAGTGTTCCACCAACAACCAGCCGGAGTACGTCGTAGAGGAAGACCCCGCCTACGCTGGCGCGACGACATCGAACAAGATCTTCGAACATTAGGATGTCGAAACTGGAGGACGAGAGCGGTGGATCGAGATGGATGGAGGGCCTTCGTGCAGGCGGCGAAATCCCTTCATGGGATGTGAAAGCCAGAGAGAGAGAGAGTAGGGTTTATTGAATAACAGTAGCCAGCAATTCGGGAGATATGAAGAGCGACACAATAAATCTAAATATCCAAACTCATTCAGGAATAAAAAATTGTTCTTCAAATACTATGTACAGTACGCCATCGTCTCGATATTAAGAACACAACTTTATAGGTGAAATGTAGTTTTTTAAAAATGTATACGATCAACGATAAAACATTTCAAATCCTTGACCAGCATATCTATAAACGGCTTGCAATTTTACGTGTATACCTTGCATTTTTAATTAGCTAAATGCATATGCTCACTACACGCACTTGTTGTACTTAGTAAGATTAGAAAACAAATCACTAAATTAAGGTCTGGCCACCTTACACCTCCAAATATTGTTGTTGTGCTGCAAGACATGGCAGGAAGAGGTTAACATGAATTTTGTTTCTTAATCTTATCTAAACAGACATTTTTTATATACATATTCGAATAAACAAATAAATTCTTTAAGGTGAGATAGCTATTCCTTATATTTATCTATCATTCCCTTCGCTATATAGATACATACCGTAAGTTGATGTTAGAAAGTAGAAACCATAAAAGCATAAAGTTTGTTTCCTTAACAACTCATAAAACCTAGATGTGGTACTATTTTGGGTGTGTTTGTGTAAAGTGTGTGTAATCACTCTTAAGTTGTTATATTAAGACAATAAATTTGTGTATCTGTTATTAAGATCTCATATCTCTAACAATTTTGAAATATTTCAATCTCCAAATGTTGTTTAATCTTTTTTTAACTCACTGTAACAAATTTTGAACAGTTAATAAAATTTACTTTGGTCTGTTCATTTCTTTAATCTCAGTGTTGCGATATTTTTTAGTTTTGTTTATTAGTCGACTGGTTATTTGTTGTTGTTGCGGCTTGTTGATCTGTCGGTTCGTATGCGCCGATACTTGAAAATTGAGAATGTTGTGTACAAAAAGTAATAATATAAAACTTAACATTGACATAAATTAATTGTTTTGGTTTTGTGTACTCGGCTCGTAAAAATTGTACATGAAGTGCATGTGTCATATATATAAGTGAAATAAATTACTTTATCTGTTTTAATTAAATTGGAATTTGATGTTAGCGTCGCGCGTGGATCATGTTTAATTAGGGTGATTGTTTTGATTTTCTGAGAATTGTTTGTTCTGCAGCATCAAAACGATGAGGCGTACGCATATAGTTTTGAGGCACAAAAAGCAGATGAGCAAAGTTTGAGATTCGCATCATCACGAGGACCACCATGTGAGTAACTCTAAAAGTGGTTTGGTTTACATTATCAGATTAATCACACCAACGAGGTCGGAAATTGTACAAGAAGTGCGTATTATAATTGGGAATACGGAAGGTTTTTAGACTATTAAAACTATTTTACAACTTTTGTACCAAACATATATCAACGCGCCGTGTAAGCTCAAGAAAAATTTAGAAGGAAGTAGTGTTATCCATGCCACCAACTGAGATACTCCCTATTAAAGTAGCCAAAATGATGTAGGACGATTTGAAATCGTCTTTTACATCTACTTCAGGCATAATAATTTATGCGAGTGTACACTGCAATAGACGGCATTGTGAAACTTACCGTAACGAGCACGCATCTACTGGCGACAAGACGGATAATTTCAATGATTTATTATATTTTGAGTTCCTACAATTATAACTGGTGATTTTAATGGCAAAATGGCTCGCAATTCAGGCACGGAATCACTAGTCGATCTACAAGCTTATATATACAAAATCGGTAATGCTGATATGGTTTTCGATCAGCGGAATTGGCTAAGATATTATTTAACGAGAATCAATTTCCGACAGACAAGCAACAAAAAATGTACATTGGAATGCTGATGAACTAATAAAAAACAAGAGGAGTATGGGAAGCACGAGAGTCAGCCTTATCTTAGCGCAATACAATTATCGGTAAAAGATCACACCACCTCGTAATAAGTGATTCGACAAATAAACTTAGTCACAACCTATTTAAGCTGGAGGGAAATAATAGAAGATCTCAAATAAAATACGTTTGTGCCAGAAATGGACACATTTAATGGGTTGCGTCACCATCAGGTCCAATAAAAACTTTTATTCTAGATCCACACAAATGTGTCTTAGTGTGCGACACTCGTACTATATCATAATGTTTGAAATCGGACCGGGCCGATGAAGTTACTCCAATTAGATGTTCGAAAAGTGAAGAAACCTTTATTCCACATCCGAATGTAGATCAAGTTGATATTAGATTAGTGAGGTTAATGTGATTGCACTGTCAGATTTAAAAGTAGCGCTCAACTATATAAGCTACACACAAAATGGCGATTATTTGAAATATCTCGTCTGAACAGAAATTCTTCTTCTTCTCCAAGTCGATTATTAAAGCCGTCCGTCCCCGGCGCTTATTTTGTGATTGGAAAATTAGACAATGACCACCTATGATGATTGGCTAATCTCATCGTTTGAGAAGTAGTAATACGATCGGTTTTGAAGCAAAAAGAGTTTGGGATGGTGCCGAAAATTCTGAAAGATTTTAAATTCTTCTGAAATAGTTTTTAGTTGTTAAAATCTAGAATATAAAATATAAGAGGTTTAACGCCTGTAGGCAAAAGAGACAGAAGTGACCTTCTATCAGAAGCTAGCACCAAACAGCCAGAACCAAACAAACTATGGCCCAAGTCGCATAATGCATTGTGCAACATTGTGGACTATATAAATTTTCAGCTGGAACTTTAAAAATCCAGCCGGAACCATAGCCTCTACAACCAAACCAAATATGGCACAAGAAGCACAATGTATATTGCGTATCATTGTGTACTATATAATTTTCCAACCCACCCGAAACATAATAAAGCCAGCCGGGACCATACGGATGACCTATTTATGGTTCCATCTGAAAGCTTATATGTTTCATTTAAGTGCATTGTGCTCATTGTGCAAACAATTAATGGTTGATAAAACTCTGGTTCCGAATTGCTTTAATTGGCTCCGGCTGGCTTAGTGCACATAATTTATAAGATTCCGGCTATAATTTTAAGGTTCCGACTGGAATTTCAACGTTCCGGCTGAAAAACCATATAATGCACAATGAAGCACAATACATCGTGCTTCTTGTGTCATAGCTGGTTTGGCGTTAGAGGGTCTAGTTCCGGCTGGCTTTATTTAGTTACGGCTGCTATTGTGGTGGTTCCTGCTGACCTCGTTATGGTTCAGGCTGAATGCTTGTATGTTTCACAACCATTTAAGTAGTTTGTGCTCATTGAGTAAACTCTTAATGGTTCCGGCTGATAATAATCTGGTTCATGCTGGCTAAATATTGGGTCCGGATGCACAATGATGCACAATACATTGTGCTTCTTGTGCCATAATTGGTTTGGTTCTGGCTCATATGATTCCAGTTGACATGACGAACACTATTATAAAGGGTGTCCCTTCTGTTAGTTTTTTTTATATTAAAAAAAACGAATAATGTGTGTTGGAAATTGAAATATTTTATTGCAAATGAAAATTGGTTTTGCGCCATTTATGTGTAGAATACAACATCGTTCATGTGACCACCATACGGTTCCTGTTACAGACATCCGAACATCAAAATTTTTGATGATTTTTTCCAATAAAAGACGTTTAATTACCTCAATTTCAGCTCGAATGTTGTTCTTAAGACCTTAAAATTTTTGTGGATCATATCTGTACACTTTATTTGGGAAAAAACTCAAAATAAAATAATCTAACGGCGTCAAATCGTATGATATCGGTGGACAATTGACATTAGAATTACGTTTTGATGAAAAACGCTTATTTTGTTCGAACGGCCAATCAACAAAACGACGACGACGTTGCTGATGGTCAGCTGGCTTCAATTATTGAGTTATTTGAATTTTGTAAGGCGATGCATGTGAAAATCAACACGTGAAATTTGATGTAAAGTGGTTAACAACAAGTTTAATTGTTGTGAACGATGCCTCAAATAGATGCCTGCGGCTCTTCATGCAACATTATCACTTAAGATATCTCTTATAACACTAGTCTCAAAATATTACTGATGGTTGATTAACCAATCATTAAAGAGCCCGGTTGAAATATTCTCATTCGAAAACATCACAGGTAGTTACTTCGAAAACATAGCAGTTCCAACTTTATTTCAGGAGGGATGGAAGATTGTTCACTTGAAGTTTGAAAATTATTTTGTAGATCTACAGCAATTACCAAGCAACGTACGACGCCTGACATAATTATGCTCACTTCCAAAGGAAATTGCGATTGATGTCCACGGTGATGTGATACGGTGGCGTATCTATTAGACCAATTGCGGCACATCGATGTTGCAATTAGCATCTTGAACACTAACCGAAAACTATCTGGTTCACGAAGAATGTACATTAGCTCACAATCTCTTTGATGGGCAAACAAATTTTAAATACAAATTGTAGAACAAAAATGAAATTTATCTATTAACCTTACTAGTGGAGAAACATTTAAAGCTGACTCAACTTTCAAGCATAAATTCTCAAATGGACTGCACAATTTAACAATGGCAGCAAACGTGTTAGCTGTGTCATGTTCCTGTTAGGTACTGCCTTGAATCTTATTAATTTTCAAAGCATTCAAAGTGAACTACTAAATATTGTTGATATTATACACACGAAGGTAAAATAAAGCGGCTCATTCAAACCAGGGAACAACTTGACCAAAAACGCCAAAGATCTTTATAGCTATTCCTGAAAATAAGGTGGATAATTAAGTCGTTAACATGTTTAAGTTTAAGACGGTGAAATTACAGGTAATAACATCAAATTTACTAATCGACTGAAGGATTCCACTTGACAATGAGTAAGAAATGGAGATTAGCATGTTTACATCAAATCATCAACAGAGTATTAGCAATTAATGATCAAAAGGACAAATTCTACTAAACGAGGGAATCAGAGTAACAAATGCCACAACATTGAGGAACATGTATATTGGTGCGCAAATCAACAACCATTTAAAGAACGGGGTGTGGGGTTTGCTAGTACCCCCATCAGGCGCCTCCCCGGGTGGCGGATAGGGGAATCTTTGCCAGATATGGTAGGTACCGGGGAAATTAAATACTCGGGGCGGACCAAAAACTAGCACACCAAAGCTAAGGTGGTACTACATACGCCGATGGCTGCGTGGCTAAGAGGGTGCTTAGTCGTTAGTATGTGAACTCCGAATTTGGCGTCATTCGGTTTAAACCCATAGCCTTCCTATGATAACGCAGAGCTCTGTCATAGGCGACCGTTAATTTCTCGTGCTACTCGTGGGAATAAAATAAAAATTTAAGATGAAAAATAATGATGAAAATAATAGCCTAATAATATTAGGAAACGAGACTGATGCGTCTATAGAAGCATCAAATCAACCGGGCCGCCCCATATCTTCTTCGGATGCTAGTACCATAGATTCTGGGGGGAACCAACCCTAGGCAAATAAAGGGAACAACTTTCCTAAGAGTATGAAAATGTTGAGATCACCACCTCCACATATAAGTAGACGTACACTACAATTAGAGACAATTGTGCCAACAGCGACTGCCTCCACAGTAACTGCAAAAGACGCAGTCTCCACTGAAAAAGGAACTTCATTACAAATGCCGAGTGCACCAACAAACATTATAAACAGCGAGGATCTGTTAACCAAGTTTCAGAAAATGGAGAAACTAATCGCGCAGCTGAGTAATGAAGTTGCTGAACTGAAGAGAGAAAACTCTACACTAAAAAATAAAAAACAGGTTAAAAATAGTAAAGCTGAGGTTTCAGCACGAGCTAACAACCTGCCTGTCAACCATATTCAGCCATCAACTAGTCAACATCATTCAAATAATTCCAACTGGCTGCTGCAGCAATTTCCAGTCTCTCAACAAAATAGATTTAATGCTCTGAGTATAGAGGATTATTTCACAGATGAGGAAGAACTGGAAGAAGAAGTTTCCAGAGCTAATAACAGAAATCCTAACAAACGTAGGCGTACAAAAACGAAAACTCCCCCAAAAAATAATACACAAAGTGTGAACAGTAACACTGAACAGAAAAGCCCAAAAATACCATTGCCTCCACCCATTAATGTGAGCAATATCAAAAATTTCGAACTTTTTCGACAAAAAATAATAAAAAACACTAGTGAATCAACTAATTTTAAGGCGCTCTCAAATAGTGACATTAGAATTACCTTTCAAAATGAAAATGATTACAGAAATGTCAAAATATTACTGGAAGAATTAAAAAATGAATCTAGCAACCAACTAGAAAATATTCAATATCACACCTACCAGCTGAAGAGTGAAAAGGCCTATAGAGTGGTTATCAGAGGCTTACCTTCTTCTATTAGTCACGATGAAATTAAAGCAGACTTAGAAAAAATGGGACATGAAGTCGCAGGTATTACCAACATATACAAAATGGTCACAATTGATGGTGCAAAAGTCAGGAAACACTTTCCAGTGTTTTACATCGACTTAAAACAAAAAGACAACAATAAAGAAGTATACAATATCAAGAAACTTGCGTACTGTATAGTTAAAATTGAGCCACCTAACAAGACAAGAGGAATTCCACAATGTACGAATTGCCAACAACTTGGACATACCAAGAGCTTTTGCTATCGTCAAAACAAATCACCACACGACAACATGCAAGAAAACACCAGATATCGCGCCTTCTTGTGCTCTTTGTCAACAACAAGGGCATACTGCAAATTATAAAGGATGCAGAGTATCTCAGAACAAAATTAAAAGTCAACAGAATAATAGAACAAGCGCAGTGCAGCGATTACAAACCAAAGTTGCTAAACCACAAACAACAATCACACCATCCACAGTTGGATTATCCTATGCGCAAATCACCAAAGAGTCTAATAACATTGAAATTATTAAAATGCTTAGCCAAATTCAACAGTCACTTGGTCATTTAGCAGAGAGGGTGTCAAAACTGGAAATCTATATCTATCCACCAAGCGAAAAAGTCAACATACTCACAAATGATTAATTCGTTCCTACGCATTGTAGCTTGGAACGCTAATGGGCTCAACCAACGAGCCCAAGAACTGGAAATATTTCTCCATACAAATAACATTGATACTGCGCTGATTTCAGAGACGCACTTCTCCAACAAAAGCTTTTTCAGAATAAGGGGTTTTAATTCCTACTGGACAACCCATCCTAGTGAAAGAGCCAGAGGTGGTTCAGCTGTACTAATTAAAAATAATATCAAACATAATCAACAAGAGGACATTCGTGAAAACTATTTGCAAGCAACTGTTATCTCAATCCAATATAATGGCGCAGATCTAAATATTGCAGCAGCATACTGTCCTCCACGGCATACACCAACGAAGTTACAATTTAATAACGTCTTCAATAAGCTCGGTCCAAGATTTATTATTGGTGGGGACTACAATATAAAACATACAGCTTGGGGTTCCAGGCTTATTTCTCCTGGGAAAGGAAACACTTTGTTCAATGCCATTCATGAAAACAAATGCGAATATCTGTCCCCAGGGGAGCCAACGTATTGGCCAACGGATACAGGAAAAATACCAGATCTACTGGATTTCTTCATCATAAAAGGTATTCCTCTAAGTTACACTAGAGTCGAAGGAATTAACGACCTAACATCTGACCACATTCCTGTACTCTTGTCAGTAAGCGCTATAGTAATAAAGAAACAGAAAAAGCAAAACCTTACTAATAGATTCCCGGATTGGGACATCTTCAGAGAAAAATTGGAAGAGCTAGTTGAATTAAAAGTTAGTATTAAAAGCAACGAAGAATTGGAACAACAAACAAACAATTTCATTGAATACACTCGAATGGCTGCCAGATTAGCTACTGCTGAATTAAAGGACAAAGATGAGATTGAAGTCAAATACCCGGCTGAAATCAGGGAACAAATCAAGGCAAGAAGAAGGGCGAGGAGAATATGGCATCTCACCAGAAATCCCGCTGACAAGACTACTTTTAATCGAATAAGTAACAAAGTCAATAGGCTAATCAAAAATTTCAAACAGAATTGCCTCGGTAACTACAAGCGGGCTAGGTCCAGAAATGGATAAGGACTACTCGTTATGGAAAGCAACCAGAATATTTAAACGACCAGTAGTTCGAGTACTACCTTTAAGGAATGCTCAAGGCAGTTGGGTTCGACAAGACAAAGAAAAAGCGGAACTCTTTGCTCAACACCTAGCAGCAGTATTCCAACCCCATGACATTCAATCCAACATAGATGTAACACCTGTTTATCAACCAAATCAGGACTTTAAGAGGGTCACGCCAATGGAAATTGCTGAAGAAATCGACAAAAATCTTAATCATAAAAAAACACCAGGAATTGATGAAATATCGCCGGGTCTATTCAAGGAACTTCCACGTAAAGCAATCATCTTCATCACATACTTATTTAATGCCTGTATGAGATTGAAGTATGTACCCAAATGCTTCAAAATGGCCCAAATAATTATGCTAAAGAAACCAGGTAAACCAGATGAAGAAGTATCATCATACAGACCAATCTCACTGCTTCCGACCTTATCAAAGCTGTTCGAGAAACTGCTACTAAAACGTCTAAAGCCAATGGTAAACGTTCCTGATTTTCAATTTGGATTCAGGAATAACCACTCCACAATAGATCAAGTCCATCGAATAACTGCGGTAATAGAGCAAGCGTTAGAAGAAAATAAATATTGCCCCGCCGTATTTTTGGATGTATCCCAGGCCTTTGATAGGGTTTGGCATGAGGGATTGACATTCAAGATGAGCAAAATGCTACCACAAAACTATTGCCAGCTGCTTGAATCATACCTCTCTGATCGCCAATTCAGAGTCATTCATGAAGAAACATGTTCGGACTTTTATCCAGCGATTGCGGGAGTTCCGCAGGGAAGCGTATTGGGTCCCCTCCTCTATCTTCTTTATACTGCGGACATACCTACGACGAATAAAACATTCATCGGCACGTTCGCTGACGACACTGTAATTATGTCAGTAGACGAATCTCAACCAAGAGCAGTGGAAAATCTTCAACGAGCAATGGACAACGTTACTAAATGGACAATTGACTGGAAAATCGCACTGAATGAGCTCAAATGAACCTATGTGACATTTACGCTCCGACATAAAAATAACACTCTTCATATATACCTCAATGGGGTGCAAGTGCCGCAGGCTGAATCGGCAAAATACCTTGGTCTGCATTTAGATTCAAGGCTCAACTGGAAACATCACGTGAGACAAAAGCTGAACAGATACGATTGAAACAACGTCAAATGTACTGGTTAATTGGACATCATTCTAAAATGAACCTGTATTGCAAAAGACTGGTATACCAGACTATCTTCAAACCAATATGGATGTATGGTGCGCAGCTATGGGGTTGTACACATAAATCCAATAGAGACATTATACAACGAAGCCAAAATAAATTTCTTCGAATGGTCACCAACGCCTACCGATTTGTGACTAACAAGGAAATCCACAATGATTTAGAAATACAATTGATAGACGACGTTATCCGGGAATGTGCCATAAAACATGAAAAGAGACATCTTACCCACACCAGTCTTGAGGCCGTACAACTACTGGACAGTACAAACGAAGTAAGGCTGCTCAAACGAATCAAACCACATGAGCTAACCGTATGAAAATTATAAACCAAGGGAACTGAACACTGGTCCAGCAGACCCACACAAGTTTATGCTTATCTCATAAGTAAAAATATCAACTAATGAATTAATCATGTTTGAGATTGTAGTAGCTATATCAATAAAGTTGTTATTAAAAAAAAATTTAAAGAACAAAAACTCCTTTAAAATGGCTGAAATTATGTGAGCGAAATTCGTTTTGGCGGAACAACTACTACAACGATCCAAATCAAAGGGGTCGGAAATTTAAACATACAATCACGTTGACTCATCAAATATCAAGGCATAAATCTAGTAGGATTCTACACGTCCGTTAGTACCTAGTTCAACATCCCAATACTTCCAGGATCTGGAATTAAAAAGAGATAATACTCTGGAGTCAATCAACTAACGGCAAATGAGATCTTGCCATCCACTCAAGCCACTCCACATCACGTCTGTACACCAATATACGAATATTGTATCTTATATGATGATGTAAGTGAAATTAGCCCAAAATTTCATCCCAAAAAAATAAAAAAATATCATCGGGCAACACTTAAACTGCAATCGTTGAATTTCGTTGAATGTCGAAATTTTATTCTAGCCCAGAAATTGAAATTAAATTTTAAATATTAAAATATTAAAATGTAAAAATAATAAAAGTTTAAATTAAAATATCTGAATTGATTTAGCACTGTGTAAAAAAAATGGTTTAGCTCATTGATTCTCGGTAATAACTAAAAATTTTCTGCTTAGCATAACAGTGACTGAATGTTTCACAAATGTTAGAACAATTTCCGGTTTAGAACTGTTGATTTTCGCAATATCGATTTTCTAAAATAACGAAACGCTATTCCTTGTGCTCTAAGAATATGCTCATAACCTTATACATTGACGAAATGTATTCTATGTGCAACCATGGGGAATCAAGGAAACCTGGCCTGGTCTGTCCAGATATATCGGAAGTTAGTAACGGAATGTACATTCAAAACAAGATTGCATTACTTATCAGTTTTAATTTAAATCCGATTTGCGTGTTGTGAGCCATAACGGTTTGGTTCAGTGTGGTATTAATTCCATAATATCCATAGGGATTCGGCCTGGAATGTCTTGGTGTGTCGCAAGCAATAATGAAATCGTATAGTCTAGCTTTTATTTTAATCTAAACCGATTTTCAACAAGTTGTAAAAAGAGCTGTGATGGTTTGGGTCAATGTGGTACCGAGTTTCCATAATTTCCAAAAGGATTGTGCCTTTTAGGTCTTGCTGCATCGGAGGCCAGAAACAAAATGTACTCTATTCGAAACGAAGTCGCATTACCCAGCTCTACTAGCCTCCGTTGCACCAAGTTATACTAGTCCGAATCCAATTGGATGATATGGAGACTTCCATATCACTCTTATTCGAACCATCATGGGTCTGTTTACAACATACAAACCGCTTGGAAAATAAAACTAGAGCTAGTCAATACGACTTCAGGTCTAATAGAATACAGTTTGTTACTGGTAAGTACCGATACGCCAAAATATACCAGGCAAGAACATGAGAGACATGAATTGATTGGAAGTTTTGAATATTTTAGCAAACATTTCTTGTAATTTTCTGCCAGAACCGACTAAATTGCTCTCATTATCACTGTAAATTTCACTACCAAATACACGCGGTGCAGTGAACCTTTAAAGTGCACTCAAGTACCGCTTTCGTACATAGGCATAAGAGGCATATATACGCTTTATATGTCGTTTGACCCCGTCCTTTTGGTCAAAAGAAGGGACATCGGCCCTGCGTAATACACACAAGTTTCCAAAAATGGCCGGATCAGCTCAAATTTTGAACTTTTACAGTGTTAATTATAGCTGTATCAGTAATACAGCTGCGAATAATTCGAGACGAGGAAGAGTTTGCTGTTTTATCGGCGCCACCATTGGTTTGGAGGATACCATGGCTGCTTACGTTTCTTCGGTTTGGTTGATAAAGCAGAAACATACCACATTTGCATACGCCGACTGGCTCGAATCCGGAAGCCATGGTAATTTTATTAATATTTCGCAAATTTATTCGTAACTTATTCTATATAATATCCTTCTCCGGTGGGAGAGGATCATTCCATTCCAGGTGATCACACCAACGTATCTCCAGCAATATTTTGAATATCTGTTAATTATAGTCCTGAATTCCTGCAGTTCTTGAGGAATGTTGTGGATTATACGTCGATATTGGATTACCACTTCCTGAGATGGACGCATCTAAAGTAATTTAAATGTCTGCTATATTTTCCTGTAGCTGCAATGCATCGTTTTCGTTGTCGGCAACCGTCATAAGGTCATCCACGTGAATGTCATTTGCTATACAGCAAGAGAAGCAAATCTGCTTGAATTTTTATTATCATCTGCTATTTAACTTCGTGCTCTGGAGCCTATACGTCTTATGGGTTGCTATGGATCTGGTCCCCAAACTATTCTTTGATATTGATTATCTTCTGAAATAAGGGCAATCTGGCTGCACATTTTTTCCAGGTGGCTGCATATTTCCTTAACATCCGCAGAAAATACTGTCTTATGTTCTCTAAACCGCAGAATAATTGAGAACAAACTAGATTGTACTGTAGCCCCTATTGCCAAACAATCATTTAGGGAAACACCCGTGCTAGATTTGGAAGATCCATCAAATACAACTCCCATTTGCCCATGATGCGGCAAATAAGATTGATTTTCCATGGGCTTTGATTAAAATATTTCTATTTGTGTTCCAATTTCTAATATACTCGGCCATAAAATCGCGATATAATTTTGCAAATGTAGGATCATGTGCGAATCGACATTTAACTCCCCTTAGTCTTTGAATTTGCAGAACATAATGAATCCCTTAAGAAACGACCTTCAGAATTCTGCTCTAAGTTTTCTAAAAAATGATGTTCGCAGAAATCTTCTTCCGGCGCTAAGAGATTTTGCTGCTCGTTCAGTGATTCTCTATTGAAACTCAGCCACTATTTTTGGAAAGCCCGGGTTGTTTGAAATTATCCTGAGTATAATCGGAGTCAGCTAATTTGAAACTTTGCGGTAGTTTGCTGGTAACTTTTGACATCATAAGAGCATCAATTGCAAATTCAGGGTGAAGATCGGGTCTAATCAATAATGTCATCATGATTTTCGATTTTTCTTTTTTTCAACTATAGGCTTTGTATGCAGCGCCCAGTTCTAAAGCTGGCTTGAGGACCAGGGTCCAGCAGAGCCCTGCACTGCGTGGTCCTCCCTGAATGGTCAACGATTTGCACTACAGCAGTGTGACGTGTTGCTGAAATGCTGTTGTTTTTTCAGTGATGGCTCTTGATTAGTAATTAATTAGTTTTATTTGTATAATAATCTTAAAAAACTGATTTTAGCTATTCAAAACGTTACATTTCAATTTACTACAAAATAAAAACTAAATTAATTTTCTAAAAATGTGTTCTCGTATACTAAAAATTATGCTTTGCTAAGCAAAAGCATCAACGAATTTTTTTGAATAAAATATTTGCATATTCGACATTTTTGATGTCGAGGTAATTAGACCGGATGAAGATCAAAACCACTATTACCTTAAACCTATTAAACCGGTATCCTCCCTTATAGTTGATTAGAATTGTGTTGTTTTGTGCTGAACGATCGCTAGGTGTCTGCAAACTGTAAACAGCTTGTAGGACTAGGACCGGTATTATCAGAGTCACTTGTCCAGTACTTGGTAATCCAGTCCAATCAATCACACAAATTAATTCTAATCTTAGAACTAGCTTAATTATTCATACATACATCTATACATTTCTTATTCATAAGTGCCCTTCAACATTATACACGCCTTCATTAAAGGATAAAAGAATCCTTTTTTCATCATCAGCTTCCATTTTCCATGCTCTAATTTCATATTAAATGGAATTAAAAGATACTTTACGTGTAGCATGTATTACGTATATGAATACAGAAACTCCCAAGGTTCGACCTGTCTATTAAGCTACCACGTTTACGCAGTGATTTGTATAAGAGAGCTTCGGAAATTTATAACAACAAGAGCAACAACAAAATAAATCTTACTTTCATTGGATTGCCTAAATCTTTCCGTTTTCATAACACAAAATCTTGTATTGTGTGTTATTGTTGTTAATTTTTTTAATTTGGTGTTCATCACCCCGAAACTATACTAAAAAAATTTTTTTTTTTCCTTACGTAAAAACACCCAGGTAATAATAATAAGAATGCATGATATATAAGAAGTAATAAGTATATAATAAAATGTCTGGCTGCGTCTACCTCAAAATATAATATAAATGATCTTTTTATTACTATTACTTTTTTCTTTTTCCAAAATAAAATCTTTCATTTCATCTACCTGTATACGAACGTACGAAAAGAACAATCAGTTTTCTTGGGTAACAAATATTTTTATCGTTGCAATGTAAACGTTGATGTGATGCATATTTAAGGCCGTATAAGCACGAGTTTTGTAAAACAGTATTATTACGATTCTTAATAGCCTATGGACAGACTGCGGACTATTAGTTCTGGGGCGGTATGTTGTAACATCACTTCGAATCGAAATTCGAAATAAGTCGAATGGCGGTATCTTATATAATTTTCGAATCGTAAATGTAGGTGATATTTCATTTTAGAAAAAGTATTGTAAGATTAAAAAACGATAAAAGTCGAAAATGATACAACATGCCGACCATCGATTCGACTTTTTTCGAATTTCGATTCGAAGTGATGGTACAACATACCGCCCCTGATTTAGAAAATACCGATGGCGTCGAACATGTAAATCTATTTGTCGTTTCTTTTATTCTGGGTGTCGATTTTTTCCAAAATTCGACAAGTTGACGAAATAACCGCATGTATATTAGTAGTGGTACGTGTATTTGGATTAGTACGAATGTGTGCCATTTAATTTTTTTGGATATGACATTTCTAGATAATACATAATAATTTCTAGTTCTGTGTTTCTGTGAAAACAAAACATTTATTCGACATCACATTGAAAAAACAATTGAAATGTGTAGCTAAAATATTTTTTCCTTAACACATTGAGGCACACTTTCTAAATGTGTGTGCTACTCAGGAACACATTTGATAACTTTTGTAATTGCAATGATATTTCGTCGCGGAAAGGAATGTATTGTGAAAACTGCAAAATATGTCGAGTTATTCCTTAAAATGTGTTAAAAATGTGTTAAAAAACGAAAAAGTTGTATGACCGCTATAGCAGTAATTAACGCGAACGTGTTAACTCACCACTCAAATACTTGGTGAGATGTCAAAAAATTGAGACGACGAAAGGACATAAGCACCAAAAAACTGAACCGATTTGTACCGATTCATAATTTTTGATGCTTACATTCGCAGAAAACAAACAAATATAAACGCAGAAAAATTACACACACTAATATAAAAATGTAAACTATACTTCTTATACGTATACGAAAACGTCATTCGTCGTTCGTCGAATTTAGGCTTCGCTCGTTGTTCATTACGATGTAATGTAACGCGTTGATGATTTTGTGTCCGTATATGCAGGATTGATTTGCTTTTAGGTAATAGGGAACAATTTTGAGAATTTTGAGAACTCACACACTATAGTTCACACACTATAGAAATTTTTCGTTTTTCATTTCCATGATGTCCACGTGAGATATTTTCGCTAGATTGGAATCTAGACACGACTCAGGTGCCTGTCGTATTTGTTGATATTATAATTATCACAACTTTGTGTATACAACAATTCTTGATCAAACATGCCAGGTGAGAAAAATAGAAACGTTTCAAAATTTATTTTTTGTTGTCGAGATGGTTTCAATGTGCTCGTTTGAGTACCTCCTTCATGATTGAGAGTTTGTTCTTTTCGTTACAGACGTCGTCAACTATCGTTTGAGTTAGTTGTAATTTTCATGTAGCAAAGTATTTTTTATAAACCGCTTGTATAGTATTTGGATGTAATCCTCTGGAATCTTTATTCCGTTAATTATGTTTGGATTTAATCTTTCCCGTAGTATTTTGATTAGGCTTTCTTTATTTATTTTCGGTAGACTGATGTTGTTGTACCCTGGATGGGGTTCCTCATATGCATAGTTATTTTTGCCTTTCTTAATTATAAGCTGGATTCCTGAATTGGATTAATTCTGTGGTATCTCCCTCCGCGCTATGCACTGTTCCGTAAATTGGACTTTTCCAATTTCGCAAAAACTCTCCTGATATTCGATAAATATTCTTCTTCAATTCTCCCTCCGAATATTATAATATCGTCGATATATATAGTAGTATTCAAATCTCGCTGGAAATATGGCGGATACACAGTGATGTATTAAATATAGTAATTCATGCTTATTGTTTACATTTTTGGGATACAATTAAAACACAAAGTTTAGGCTTTACAAATTAAAATGTGTTTAATTAAAATATTTTTCTATTTGTACTGAAAATTAAGTTTGTATTATATGTCTAAATAATCTAATTTATGTTGTTGTGGTTTTTTTCGATATGAATGACATTTGGTTATTCATTTTCCCTAGTTCGTACCACAATTAAATTTTAATTTTCACTTGAAATATGATTGTAATAACATAAATACATAATCATTTTTAATGTTTTATGTATTAAAACTGAAATATAATTCTTTTTAATGGTTATTGATTATTTTATTTAGGTTTACTATCTAATATAAATGCGACCCATCAAAATTTTTATAAATTTTTATTCTACATCACTGAAAGCTGCGCAGAACAATTAAAATTTTTTTTTTAAGATCTGAATAGGACTATACGTAGCATATCTCGCCAATAAGTTCTTTTAAAACGTCGTCTATTATCCTCTGGAATAAGCGTTTTTAGTATGAATGGGAGTCTTATAAGAACTCGTACTTCCCGTTCATCCTTGAAAACGAAGTCTTGGGTATGTCGGTTTCTTTCACTTTTATTTAATGGAATCTTGAAGTTATTACTCCGATGTTATTATTGCGTTTAGCCTTTTGAATTTTATCACCATTCTATACTCTTTTCTTTACGCTAGCAGTTGGCCGGTTTGTTTTTCCACTCCTTGTCTCATATGGTATGGGTACGGGTATGACTTCGTACCAGGAATCGTATGTATATTGGTTCCTCCGTCGTTGTTTTTACTCGGGCTCTTACTGTGGTGGTGATTGTTTTCGTATTGTTCACAGGTCCGAAAAGTGCATGAAATGTTGATACAACTTCCTGGAGTTTGTTCTTGTTTTCTGGTAACAGATGGTTGTCACGAAGTTCGATATTATTGACTTGCGGGTTGATTCTGGCTTTCCTATAGGAAATCTTTATAATTTAGGAAATATTTTTTCCGTAACGAATTTGGATAAAAAAATATTCCCAATTTAGTTTTCTTTTTGAAAAAATGTACACCAACTGTTTAACATAACGTGCCAGAAAAAATTTTTTTATCCTAAAATACTCTGAAATTATCTTTTTTAGGAAAGCCAGAATCGACCTGCTGATGAGCTTTTTAAACATTTTTGTTAAAAAATGCTATATGGTTTCGGTTTGTCGTCTGTGCATCTGTGTCCACGATAACTTGAGAACGGAAGGAGATTTCAACTTAATTTCTTCACTAAAAATTGAAGCAATTCATGCATATAGCCCTATTGATTTGGACATTTATGTGTGAGTGTTCAGAGATATTTAGGGTTTTGTTAACATCCCTCCTTAAAATTGATAGAATTTTTTGATGTGTAAACATCTTTACTCGCGCCTACCAAAAATTTTTGTATTAAGTTCGATTTAGATGGTAGAAAAATGCATGCATGCAAAAAAAAGAAAAGTATAGTATATTAAAATTTTAATTTGAATGACAAGAACAACAATATAAACATGTAAAATTTTGCATGAGTTTTTGTCTTTTTTTTGAGCAAATGTTACCATACAAATGGGAATGTTACCATAAAATATGTTGAACTCGAATATATTTTATGGTAACAAAATGGAAGAATTGCGTATCAAACAATCAGTGATTCGACGTCATATGTTTTAAAGAATGTATGTAGGTGACATAAAACAATAATAAATGCTACCGCCATGACATGTAAGTATATTTACATATATTTTTATTCTATATTAAAACAAATAAAATGAATTGATATTATATTAATTAATTTGTTTTATTTAGCAAAAAAAGTAACAATTCTTAAACAAGAAGTGGTTCACGATTTCTATATCGAGCCATACACTTACGATGGTAGGAAATAAATTTCTCCAATTTCAGGTTATGTTTTTAATTATATATATTTTGTATTTTCAGAAGATGATAATGAAGAAATCGAGGAATCGATCAATGAAAATGGTAAATAAGCTAATATTTGAAATTTAGTAAAAACTTTTAATTTATATTTTTCAATAATTTTATTTATTTCAGAAGTAGAGGGCTTCCTATTCGCGGGAAAGAAACAAATAATAGTTGGTATGTATTTCTATTTTTCGTGGTATTTTTAAATTATTCCATAATATTAACAATTTTTTGATTTTAGATGATTTAATCGAGGCCATACGGCCACATTCATGCATATGGGATAATAAAAATATAGAGCACAAAAATAAAATAATTTGTGTGCGAGCCTGGGGTCAAATTGTTATATATATGAGTAACTATATCCAATCAATGAACTCCTGGTAAAATATTAAATCAAAACATTTTATTTTCACAGACATGACATCGGAAGACCTGCCCGAAATAAAAAAGAAATGAGAGTCTGTGAAGGGGGCGTATGTGAGGGCCAAAAAACCGGCCCGAGTGGTTCGGCACGAACAGCTAGACCCTACAAATACGCTAAGGCGTTAAGCATCTTGGACGACACGTTCCAGCCAAGAGCGTAGGTATTAATGAATCAAAAAAATTATGTCATTCACTATTTTTTTATTTTGTTGTTCTAGAACTTCATCATTATCAAATATTGAGGGTAGCGAGATGGACGAGTTCAGAGAGAGTCCTATACCGCCACGGAAAAGTATGTATCTTTGTGTGTATGTATATAGTTTACTAAACCACACAAATATTATAAACATACATACAAACATTACATACATTTAATTTTATTGTAGAGAAAAAGACTTCGGACGAGGGGCTGGAGCTTGAAAAGCTGAATTTAAAAAAGGAAGCGTTGAGTTTATGCGGCAAAGTCAGAGCCACCAACTCAACGTAGCTCCGACCAGAATTTCGGAGAATTGGTATCGAGCGAGCTGGCCGATTTAAATGCAGCTAATAAAATATATGCAAAATTTCAAATAATGAAAATTTTAACAAATTTAAAAATAAAACAATTAAATGAATAAAAAAATTCAAATTTATTTTTTTATTTTTATTTGAGGAAAAGCTCAAATAGAAGCCTACAATACTGTCCAGAAATTATTATGCTAGTTAATTTGACTTCCATTCGCCATAAAAGCCTCTTATTTTTTCAATTTTTCAGAAACAAATTTTTATAAAACAAAAAGTTCTGAAAAGGAAACAAAAAGAAAATCCTAAAAAAACGAAAATAAAGCCAATTATGAATTCTGAACGAAAAACATACATTAAATTTTAATTTATAAGAAACTGTAGTAAGAAACTGTTTAAAATTACACACTTAAATTTTATCCATTTGCCCACCATCAGCGCTAAAATAGTCCGCGAATTTATCCCTAACTTCTTTAGCTCTTTTGGTAGGGTTGAATGATTTGACCTTCATGCCTCGTACATTCGTCGTTTGATCATGACGCCAAGCTCCACTGTCATCTGTTCCATTTATGTTTTCTACATCCACTAAACCCTCAGTGATGTATGGCGTGGGACTGGTGTGCTGTCGTAGCCAGTTGTGGAGGCATACGCAAGCGCCAACTATTTTTCAATCTGTGTGAATCTATATAATTAAAATTTATACAATAATTAAAAGAAAATAATGTCATGAGTATAAAATGTTGATGTACTTACATTTGCAATTATTGGTTGCCTAAATATCCGCCATTTAGACACCAATATTTCAAAAGAATTTTCAATCATCCTGCGAGCTCCTGATAATCTATAATTGAAAATGTTTTGGGTAATTGTGAGGGGGCTCTTTGAGTACGGTTTTAAAAGGTTCTCATGGAACCGAAACGCGTCATCGGCAACGAAGACATATGGAATACCTTTTATTTGGCTCGTCAAATCGGATGGGCGAGGTATCCTAAATAAAATATTTTATTAATTAATTTTACTGTATTAACATACAACATATACTTTATACTTACGGCAGCGCATTCGAGAAAAATAATTTTCCGAACTTGGATTTCGGAAAATTCCCCCATCGCTCTGTCTTCCGGCGGCCCCTATATCGCACATGATGAAATTATAATTTTCTTCGCATATCGCCATTAACACTATCGAGTGGCACTTTGTATAATTAAAAAATATTGAACCACCAAACGAAGGAGCCTATTATTAAATAATAGTTTGTTTACTATCCTAATACACAGTAGTATTAATGATTTATTAAATACCTGTATCTCGATGTGTTTCCCATCTACGGCACCCATGCAGTGTGGAAAATTCCATCGTGCCCCAAATCCATCTGCCACTTTCCTAAAGTATTTTCATTTAATTTAGGCAAGACCTCCGTTTTAAGGGCATTTATAATGGCATGCGTGGTTCCTCTAATAATAAAATGAACGCTAGCTCGCGAACATTTATGTGATGTTGAAATGCTTTTTTGGGATTCGCCTGTTCCCAAATATCTAAAAAAAATGCATAGTATGTATCTGAATAAATTATACTTTATTTAAAAAAAAGGTATTTATTAATATCACCTAAGCGTAATTGCCATTCGTGCACTAGGCTCAATGCTTTGGCGAATCAAATTTTGTTTTTTGATCGCTGGCCCAACTTTGTGCAAAAGCGCATTAAATTGAGAAGGTGACATTCTCATATAGTGATGAAACAATTCTGGATCAGAATGTTTTAATGGCAGGAATACAGTTTCAAAAGCCCCAGTTTAGTCACGATCTTTATAATAAGATTGTACCCAAAACTTTTTTTTTCTTTTCGGTTGAGCACTTGAGTTCCCACTATCATCACTATCGAAGATAATTTTAAATAATAAATTATCTTCATCCACTTCACTATCACTGAATATTATTTGTAGTAACTCACTATTTTTATTTATATTTGTCATTTTATATTTAATTAAATAATTAATTATAACTCGAGAAAGCTGCGAGTAGTATATTTAATTTATCAACGACTACGTCAAAGCATATAGCATCCAATGAGAAGCCGCCAAAAAATTATGGCATCGCCATGTTTGTTTACATATACTTCTTCTCTTTCAACTAATGCATATTTTTATATGGCGTGCAGCTATAAATTCATGCAAATATTTTGCATGCATGCATTTTTCTACCATCTAAATCGAACTTTAGAGTAAACTTGTAAATGAACAGATCGGAAATGACGTACCTACTTCGCTTGAAATAAAGCACCAAACTTAATAAAAAGAATTAACAATTAACATATTATAATGACATGCTTGTATGTATATGTATAATAGTAGGGAAAACAAAAAAAAACTAATTTAAAAAATGAAATAGAAACCATCCACCGTCCAGACCATGTCCATCAGAATCATTCGATCAGAAAAATAAAAAAAATAAAAATTACGATACGAAATGCGAATTACAATTACCAAATTACATACTCTTACGATTAAAAACACACTCAACAACTTGTGTATGTTGCTTTATCACGAGTAACGAGTCTATTATAGCAGCCGTTCATCACGTCGGCTATCAATGATCATGTCTTCTACTAAATAGGGTTATATAGACGTCTCGTTTTTAACATTGAACTGCCAGAGATGATCAATTCATTTGCTTTCCTGATACCTGAATATGCAATGACGAGCATGTTAATATTCCTCCGTTTAAATACTGCGTTCAGTTCAAGAGAGATGGTCAGCGGGCTGCCAGAGTAGCAATTCCGTCAAAAGATCTGAAACTTGTCATAGGTGGGCCTTACTTTTTCAAAACCAATATTGACGTAACAGATGGATTGGCGAATGGAACTATGGGCTGTCTGAGGTATATCGAATGCAGCCATCCTGACCGGGACAACGAGAATGAAGAAAATGTCAACAGTAAAAAATGTTAAACGACTCTGGATGGATTTCGGTACAAATTCGCAAATTGGCAAAATGGTCAGGCGGCTTAAAGCTGGAAGGGCGTAGAAAACGAATATCGACCGATGTTTGGTGTCCATTTTTAGAAAAAAAACTCAACTGTTAATCGAAACAACAATCGGACTATTAATGTAAAGCGTAATCTTTTTCCAGTCGTACCTGCATGTGCCACCACAATTCATGCATCGCAGGGTGGTACCTATATCGAGATAGTCAGCTCGGCTATCGATGACCATGTATGTAAATTGGGACCTCAATGGGTCTTCTTCAAAATGAGCTATCGCGCCTCACTTCAAAACCGCTAAGTATAGCTCTGGTTGTAATAGCGAATTTGGTTCGAGGTAATAATGACGTCTGGTTTTTAACATTGAACTGCCAGAGTTTCAGGTCACATCACCTCGACCTAACTGATACAATCACGCAGGGATGCTCTATTTTTTTTTTCTTGCTTTCCGAGATCTCGCTACGCAATGACAAGCATGATAAATTTACTAATTTTGAATGCTGCATTCAGTTCAAGAGAAATAGTCAGTGAGCTACCGGAGTAGCAATGTATAAAAATACAAGTAGAACTTATACAGCCATCTCGCATAAGGAAATCATCGTTGGACAAACAACTGGTATGAGCGTAACAACACTGTAGTTGTATTCACCTCGCCCAATAAATCTGTCGAAGACATAATGAAGTTCATACATTTCGTCCTTGCTCCATATTCTAAAAGAATTTTAAAAATTCTCCAAGGAGATTATCATCTTTTGCCGATGATTATAAGCGGGGATTTCAATATTAATTCTGCTGTTCCACAAGCTGAACCACTTATAAACTTCCTGCGAGACGAATTCGATTTGCACATGAACTCAGATCAAAATATATCTATTACGAGAGAAGGGACGACTATTGTGCAGTTTTTCAATGAAAATTAGAAAATTTAGAGTCGACAGTATATATGTATTTTATTTTAGCTACCATAATCCAATTGCGTCGATTATACCGAAAGAGTAATATACCAATTTAATGATATTAACCAAATGAAAAACTCTGGTTAGTAAAATTGCATTCCTTTTTCCTTCAAAGTAAACTGTACACACGCACTACACACACCATGTTTACACATCTCCTTGAGAGTACTATGGACTCACTCTTTTTTTTTTTTCTATTTTATTTTGATTTCATAGAACATGTGAATGTGGAATAAAAATATATCTCGTATGGGTGTGGGTTTGAGTAGGTAGTGTTGTTATGGAGGTAAAAGGAGTGGTGGTATAGAAGGTGGAGGGGTGAGATGAGGTGTTTTGGGTTTGGGGTGGGAATTTCAGATTTGGTGAATGAGGGTTTGTGTGGGTGGTATGTGTTTGGGAGTGGGTATGGAGGTGTTAAAGGGTGAGATGATATGAGTATGCGGTATAGGATGGTGCGGGTGAGATCGGTTTTGGGGGTTTGAATTGGATAGTATATGGGTGGGGATGGCAAAAATGTTTAGAGTTCTTATATGTCTATAGTTCTAGGCAACAAAAATGCTTATAGAGTTCGGGTCCGAACCTTTCCCGTCTTTTTTTTAAATTTTGATGATTGGCGATATGATTTATATGTTGCTTTTCCGATGAATAATTGCTCATAATTTCTCTAGCGTATCATTACTAATTATTCCGTGGATGGTTTCGGCTATCTTTGCGTCTTTACAAAAATTTTTTTAGCTCCGGTGTAAATTAGGGATTTAAGGATGTTACCGTTTCATAAAATTTAATTCAGGATTCTCCTCTAGTTGCTTTCATCAATTATTTCGTTTTCCATTTAGTGTTCTACGAGTTCTTCCTCTTCCTGTTCAGTTTCCATGGGATGTACTCTACGCAACTTCTGTGATTCATTGTGGTTTGAGTTTCCCCGTTTGAACGCTTGGTTATTTTGATGATTTGGGCGTTTGATGTAGTTTACTTGTCTTGTCAGTACCGATGGATCAATACTGATCGGTACTGGCAGTTTCAGATTGGTCGGTCTGGGCGGAACTGAATTCCATTGAAAAATTGGAACAATTGCATGATGAGTGGTAAAATCTTCTAAAGAAAAAAATAAACCTTCAAAAGTTAACCTTGAAAGAAAAATTGCCTTTAATAGTAAACAGGATGATAGTTTCGATATCGCACACACTAATGCCTTGTCCGTGATGGCCAGTGAAGACGATAAGCGATTCCTCTTGTCACAGCGTGAGAAAGGGCGTTCCGGATATTTGGCTGGAGCCAGTCGATATGAAATTGAAAAAGAAAAATGGAAATCGGAACGTATGAAGGCAGATAAAAATCGTAAACAAAGATATCTTGAAGAAAAAGTTAATCAATGCCAATAGACTCACAAGCATTATTTTCGTCATCGGAGAGTGACAGCGAAAGAAAGTCCAAGACTTTGGACATTCTATTGATGAACTCGTTTTGAATCGAACAACACTGACGCGTCTTCTTGAAGCAAATATATTAGAAATAGCAGCATCAGTTAAATCGACGTTCAAGTTTACAACAGGCGTAATACATTGGGATGGAAAATTACTTCTGGAGTTGTTGGGAACGGAGACCGTGGATCATTTACCGGTGATTATTTCCCATATAGATAGAGAACATTTACTGGGCGTTCCCAAAATATCAAGATTAACTGGTTTGGAAATGGCAGAGGCTGTTTTCTAAAGCTTATTCGATTAGGGAGCAGCTGACGGTGTCGTGGTGGCTTGCTTCGATACTATATTCAAATACAGGAAGATAATATAGAGCAGCTTTTATTTTAGAGCAGAAACTGGATCGAACCGTATTATATTTTCTTTATCGACATCTCGACACATTTTGTTACACCAAACACTGGCGATTTTTTAAAACGGTTCAAGATTTCCACAGATTCCTTATACAAAATCTTGATATGTGGCCTCAGGATGATAATTTCAAGAACGGAATGAAGATTTTCAGTCAAATAAAAGTCGTAAATGATATCGCAGAACGTGGTGTTAAGTTAATACAAGATTAAAATAAGGAATTAACAAGAAATGTTGATGACATGCAATATTTTACTACAAGTCGTAAAGGAGTACACACAGAAGTTTGCAACATATACCAAAACATCCTTAATGAGTAGAAGGTCTTCCTAGATTGATTATTTTCATCATAAAAATTAATTCGTAATATCATTGTATAGAAAAAACATTATGCATTAATAATAATAAAAACGTATATAAATAATTGGTCTTGTTTTTGTATTTTGGAAATTTGGCAATAATCCCGCTATTTGTTAACCGATTTTCGTTATCTTTGATGTTTTGGAAAGGTAATTATCTCCTCTATTGATCACAAATTTTATTATGCCTGAGAAAAGTTTTTAAATAATTTTTCTTTTCGTTTGAAGGTGAAAAATTGAAAAAATACCTATTTTAACGAACTTCGCGCTCAAGTCGCGACCTCTAAACGACGATCGACCCAATATTTTTTCTGTTTAGGTTTTTAGCATAACCTCACATTTTTAGGGGGTGTCCCGTTAGAAATTGGAACTTTCGAAAATTTGGTCCACCCTAATATATATATATATATATATATATATATATATATATATATATATATATATATATATATATATATATATATATATATATAATATATAACCACATGTTCCGTCTCACTTCTAAGCTCAAATTTTCAAGTAATATTGGCAGTTCATTTTTCAAAAAGTTTCGGTACATTTGACCATTCAAGTTGCCTTCAATAATGTGGGGCCTAGAGTTTGTTGCCAATTATGCCACACCACACGTTGACAGTCCAAGGACGCTGATGTTCAACTTGACGAAGCCAGTGCAGATTTGTAATACTCCAATAAGGCATGTTGTGTCGATTAACCGTTCCATGGTTTGTAAAAGACGATTCGTCAGAGAACATTACGCAACGAAAAAAAATGGGGGTTTGTTGTATTTGTGCACGTGCCCATTGACAAAAAGTTACCCGATTTTGGAAATCAGCGCCATGAAGATCTTGGTGTAAAGACACATGATATGGATGATACTTGTGCCGTTTTAAAATTCTCCAAATACTGGTGAGGGACAAGCCGGAATCGCGAACTATTTCTCGTGTACTAACATGAGGATTATGAGCCACTGCTGCCAATACAGCAATTTCATTATTTTCTCCAGTGACTGTTGCTCTACGGGTCCTCTTTTTCGGTTGAACATTTCCATCAGTAATAATTTGTTTGATAGTACGGCCAAATGAAGCACGTGAACGAATCCTATCCGGAAAACGTTGAGCGTAAATAGCAACAGCATTTTCAAGATTTCTGCCAGCTTCTCCATAAACCAGAACCATTTCAATTTTCTCTGGCACAGTTAAACGCTCCATTCTAAAGTATTTTATCGTTTATTTTGCAATTACGAAAAACATGAAGATAAGAAATAACACAAACGCTAAATGTGATTTAAAAAACTGAATAAATTGTTTTGATGACGAATTTCGAGTATTTCCAATGAAAACGTGGTGTTTTTTATTTCAAACGTATTGCAGAATCGAATGCGTGTGTTCTAAGAAGAAGAAATTGAAAAAATTGAATTTCGTCGATTACAACGATGGCGTTGTAATCGACGCAATTCGTCGATTACAACGCCATCTATTATGAACCGAACAAAATATTTCATTCAAATCATACGTACTTTTAGTCGTAGAATCCGTATCTGCAATAAAAAATATGGCTTCCTATCTTAGTTTAAAAGTTACCCCCGCCCCACCTACAAAGTGGGGGTGGGGGACTATTTTTTTGCACTAATGTATTTCCCCCGCGGTATGATTAAATTTTGATTATGGACATTTTTTCCGTAGAGTGGCTATTTTTCGAGATATTTGATCGTCTCAGTTTAAAAGAAACACCCGGTATATATATATATATATATATATATATATATATATATATATATATATATATATATATATATATATATATATATATATATATATATATATATATATATATATATATATATATATAATTATATATATATATATATATATATATATATATATATATATATATAATTATATATATATACAGCTGCGAGCAAATGTATTAGGCACCCCTTTTGTTTGTCATTGCCTTAACAATTAGTGGTTGAATATGCGTTTTATGGTTTTTTGGCTCTACTATTGAAATAACAAAACACAGAAATAAAAAATAACAAATATTTATGGCACCTAGCTGTGTTTTAAGACGGCATTTCTTCGAATTTGCTATTTTACGTTTAGAGTTTTAGTTTGTTATCAGTGCTTGCAGTGAACATACACGTGTTGTAATCAATTATTGCTACCATATTAGTAAAGAATAACATTTATCGCGTTAATTATGCCTACAAAAACTGAACTTAGTGCAGAACAGCGCCTAAAAATTCAGATTTTGCATGAACAAGGCATGTCTCAAGTGAAAATAGCCCGAGAATTGAAGTGCTCGCGTTGTGCAGTGCAATATGCACTAAATCGCTTCAAAGAGACCGGTGCCCATGAACATAGGCCAAAAACAAGCAGAAGAAAAATAACTTCAGATCGTGAAGACCGATTGTTAATTAGGCAGTCCCTACAGGATCGCAAGAAAACTGCTTTAGACCTGGCTGCAGCTTTATCTGAAGCAAAAGGCAAATCAGTGAGCGTGCATACTGTGCGAAGAAGGCTTGTTAAACCTGGATTAAAAGGTTGCAAGGCAAGGAAGAAGCCATGGCTGTCGGAGCACAATAAGAAACATCGGTTGGAGTGGGCCCTAAAATATAGAGATTGGACAATGGAAGATTGGTCCAATGTACTGTGGTCAGATGAATATAATTTTGAGGTATTGTTATTTACTTTATATATTACATGAAAACATGTAAATGTCTTTGAAATCTCGCTCTGCAAGGAAAATAATTAAATCTTAAACTAAATCTTTTTTTTTCTTTTTGCATAGTTGTTTGGAACACCTGGTATGACTTATGTCAGGCGAAGAGTGGGGGAAGAATTCAACCCAGAATGTGTGGTGCCAACTGTTAAACATGGAGGGGGCTCAATCACGATCTGGGGTTGTATGGCTGCCGATGGAGTGGGCGAAATGTTATTGTGTGAGGGGCGAATGAACAGTGCGAAATACACTGAAGTTCTTGAAACAGCTCTAGCGCCATCGATAACGCAAATTTTCGACAGTAAAAACACCGACGGTGTAAAATTCCAACAAGACAACGCCACTTGCCACAAATCAGCACACACCATGACATGGATGGCTCAAAACGGAATCGACCTTTTGGACTGGCCGCCACAATCACCAGACCTCAATCCGATTGAACACAATTGGTCCATTTTAAAGAAAAACATCCGAAAACACAATATAAATAATAAGCAATCGCTATTGGCCGCGTTAAAGCATGAGTGGAAACAAATATCTCAATTAGAAGAATGTTTTAAGCTCGTAGAGTCAATGCCGAGAAGAGTGGCAGCTGTCATTAAATCGAAAGGTGGACCGACAAAATATTAATTATTTTATTAAAATAAATCATAATAATCGCATGTTCAGTTTCATTTACATTCCCTATGCTAAATCACCCTAAAACTGGCAGTACTTTAGGGTGCCTAACACTTTTGCTCGTAGCTGTATATATATATATATATATATATATATATATATATATATAATATATATATATATATATATATATATATATATATATATATATATATATATATATATATATATATATATATATATATATATATATATATATATATATATATATATATATATATATATATATATATATATATATATATATATATATATATATATATATATATATATATATACATAAGCTCTTCACGCTTTATCTCGTTAGTTGCTCAGTATGTTTTCTACATTGTGCATTCAGAAGACGTATTTAGTTGGATTACCATCGAAGTGTTATAACTCTTTGACACTACCGGGTAATTTGTTGATGTCCTTCAGGTCCTGCACCGTTTGGGTTTTCTAACTTATCCGTCTGTTTATTTGTTTAATTTGTTTTAAATTTGTTTTGTTCGGTCTTTCTAAAATGTTTAGTAGCGAAGAGGTTAAACTTATAGGGCTATGGTCTTTAGGACTGCAATGAGAGCTTTTCCTGTCTTAACTAAAAATATTAAATTTATTTCAGTCAGTCCATTTACTGGGAATGTGACAGTTTTCTATGCTATCGTTGAAGATAACTTGCAGCCAGGGTACGGTTAAGTCAGTCGTTTTCTAGATATCTGTCGGTATAATATCCTCTTATAACCAGGATTACAACACATATGAATCTTTTGTCTCTAGATCTTTATGGCGCATATTTGGGGCTAACTGGAGTAGTAGCTCCAAAGATTTTGCACTAGTGACGGTCCAAGAACCATCTGGTTGTTGGAGAAAACTCGTAGTGGTGGGACTTTGATATAGTATTTTACGTAGTCTAGATGTCTCAGAGTTCTCATATATTTTACTACAATAGAGCCTCCAGGCATTTCTTTCAGCACTTCATAATTGGTATTTGTATTTTTGAGGACTTAATTGCAGCATTAGCCGTCCTTAGTATAGCTTTAGTTTCCTTGGTTTTTCTAAAGATCCTCATGCATTTTCTACGGATGTTTTGAAGCCCTTACGACTAATACGGTGGTCAAGACTTAGAGGTCTGCTAGGAGAACACGCATCTAACATGGCCTTATTAAAGCCGTCGGGTTGTTGATCAACTATAACATTAAGTTCTTGTGTTGAATCAGGGGGTTTGGAACCGGTCAGGCAGTGAAATAATTAGAATAGTTCAAAAATATCCCAGTGAGTAAAGGAGTAGCTCACCTCGTTCGTTGGAATTAGTACTTCCTGTGATGTGAATTTGCGTGATTTCCCAAAATGACTCTATATTTAATTTTTTGATCCTCCTTTAATGAGATTCTTTAAATGCCAAGTGGAATATGATCTCCAAGATGTGACATTTTGAATTTCCATCTCGATACTTGTTGTAACCACATCTGAATCTACTGTAATTTGATAACAGAAGATATTCGGATTATTTTTAGGAAGAATATTTAGTAGTCCTAAGTCAAAACTCAAAGTACCCTGACACCATTGATCCAAGGTTCGGTAAGACAATGTCTATTTCCTCTGCTTCTGGTTTGAGCATGAGTGCAGCTGAATTTGCCTTGGAGTGATATAGGTTAATCTGCCGGAACTTCAACTTTAGGTTTGCTCCTTTACTTTACTAGAAATAGCGTCTCTACCTCCTCACCCATATACTTGATGTTCAGGTTGTCAGCTGGTGCGTGTCTCTACCGATGCGCATCGGCAATCTCAAGATATCACCCTCATCTTTCTTGTAAATCTTGTGAGTGAAACTGTGCTAAAACCATATAGCTAATTAAATCATTAGTTCTTTTCCAGCACAGCCAGGGGCACTCTATTTAATATGATAACAGCTGATCAGTCGGCGGTCGACAATTCAGGATTGCTAAATTGAGGGAAATACACCCTCGGGTAACTTTGTTTCATGTTTTCTACAAATAAGTCTTTAAAAATTCGAAAGATCGGATGATAAATTCACTATTTTAAATTTGGAGTTTTGATTGAAACGGATTGAAGGCTATCCAATTTAATCAGATCAATCATCATGAATTGCTGCTTCATTAAAAAATTGATTTGTTTGATTATATAGGGTGTCTCTAAGTTTAGTACGCTAGAAGGGGACCATTGGAATCCTGATACCAAACGAAAATGTCCTAATAATTTTTTTTCCAACTTAAACTGTTTTTGAAGTATTTCAGGTTATACTGTAAATTTGACTAATTTAATACTTTAGGTTTTAATAAAAAAAAAATCTTAATACTTTAGGTTTTGAAGTTTATATCATGAAATTTTAAGCTTTCATACAACTGAGAAAACTCTCCCAATATCGAGATTAAAGTGAGCATTCGTGGTGGGAATTTAAACTGAAACGAGTGATATCTGATATCTGATTTAGCAGGATTATTGGTGAGTTGTTTTGTAGCCAAATGAGAGAGTTGTTTTGCAGCCGACAATCTTAGTAGCTTGAAGGGGATGAACGCTATAAACTGAAATTTATAAAATTATTAGTATTTTGGTTAGTTTTCCAGGTTCAAAATGGCTGAATCGCGCGGAAATGATGAGTTTTAACGAAAAATCGTTAAGTAAGGCTGAACAAGCGAAAAGAACTGTACCAATCCTTAATAATAGTTGACCAAACGATTCCGATTGTTGAATTTATAAAAATTCATGGTATTGGTTAACTTTTCAGGCCCGAATTGGTTCAAAAGGGCGAAAATTATTAGTTTTTAAAGAATTTTCACAACAAATCGTTGTGTAGGGTTGACCAAACGAAAACAAGCAGTGACCAATCCTCAATAACAGTTGACTAGACGATGATAATCGTTGGATTTATAAAATTTGTAGGGCTGATAAACTATACAGACCTTAACAGTCCGAATCTGATGGAAAGCTGAGTTTTAACGAACTTTTGTAATAAATCATTACGTAGAGAGAACCAAACGTAAACAACAACGTCAACTGTCATTGAGGATAGGTCACTAGTTGTTTCCGTTTGGCTAACCCTACATAAGGATTTATCGCAAATATTCTTTTAAATATCCGCGCGATTCCAAGACGTTAACTTCATTGAAAATTGGTCACTATCTTCAATGACAGTTGACGTCTTGGAATCATGCTGATATTATGAGTTTTTAACGAATTTTAACGACAACAACTAGTGACCAATCTTCAATGACAGTTGGCCAAACGATTCCGATTGAATTTTATGTTTGTTTTGTAAAATGAAATTCCAAAAATAGCGATACACGATGACCAAACTATTCCAACGGCTGCATTTAACAAATTAGTAGTACTGATATTATACTCCAACAGTCTGAATATAATGGAAAGATGAGTTTGGGGAATGGGTAGGGATGACCAAGGGAAAACAACTAATGGCCGACCAAAAGATGCCGACTATAAATTTTTTAGTATTGGTCAATTTTCCAGGTCCGAATTAACTGAATGGTGCAGAAGTGATGAAATTTTAACGAATTTTTGCAATAAATTGTTGCGTAGTGGTGATCAATGGCAAACAACTAGAGACTAGCCTTCAATGATAGTTGACCAACCGAATCCGATTGTTGGATTGTTAAAATTATTAGAATTGCTGAACTTTCCAGACCCGAATTTGCTGAATCGTGCGGAAATCGTGAGTTTTAACGAATTTTCCGAATGGATTTTTTGTTAATTTTGTAAAACGAACTCCAAATTAAACGACGCACCTGTTTTATTGAAATAATACAATTTTGATTTAGTTTTTTTGCAGTATAGAATGACTCATTGGTGACCAAACGCCAAGATATGTTGACCAATCCTGATTTAACAATTACCTAATGAAATTTTGATGAAAACGGGACGATATTCTTGCAATGAAGAATGCTACATGGGATGCTTTTTTTTACAAAATTTCTGTGACCTCAATTCTGCAAGGCGCATCTAGAAACCGACATACAACAATAATTGTACGCTTAACCGATACAATGCACTAAAATCCCTCATAAATACTTTTAAGACCCTAAAATTAACATAAAAAATAAAATATTAAGAGAAAATTCCCAAACCAAAAGAAACACAAAAGACATTCAATCGTGATTAAGCGATAAATTTATATACGGAATTTCGTATATAATACAGGCCAACCTCGACTTACGTTTCTACGATGCGTTCAAGTTTTATGTACCTAGTTAGAATGTGGCCACTAAGTCGAAATGAAACAACATTATAAATTTACGAAATACATAACTTTACACGCACTTAATTAAAATTCTAATGTACAGGTAAGAGATTTTAAGTGTTGTACTTAGAATAATTAAGTTTTTATTTACGTTTATGCTGATTGGGGTTTTTTCGTTTGTTGATAAACTAATAAATATTTGATGTCATATATGAAGTGTCTAAACATAAATTCAAAACAGTATATACGAGTTTCAGAGAGAGATTATATCACACATTTTGGGTATCGTCAAGGTGTGGTTTGAAATCGGTCGCATAACTCTAATGAATCTTGAATAATTGGATTTAATTGCTACTGGTCTGCACACATGGCGACTACTGGTTCATATTGTTTGGTTTTATATTTATTAAGATTCTGATATTTATCCCATATCATTTCACCATATTTTAGTTTGCAATATGTCTGTTTCAAAAGTGACCAAGCACAGTTGAACGGAAATTCTTCTTTTAACCGAATTCGTACGTATATGCATATAAATTATCCCGGCATGACACAATGTCGTAAAAAAACCAGAAACAACACACGAATATTTTGTTTTTTGAATTCCAGCTAAAACCATTAAACTGGTAATCTGCATACAAAACACACAAAAAAAAAAAATATTAAATTTCGATGCAAAAAAATCTTTATTCGTTTAATCATCTTTACCTGCCAACCATTTTTCGTATACGCCGTTGTTGTGCTGTGTCTGTGTACATAACATCTTAACTCATTGTTGCCATTATGCCTGAAAGAACAACACATAGAATTAATTTTGTATATTACACAGCTTTGTATATTGTAATGTAAGGATGGTAGATCAAATTGTTTGTGATGACGCGCTTTGTATATACATAAATGGCGAGCGCGGCGCATTCCAAACTTTTCTCTAAGATAATTTTTGGGTTCAAGAACATTCAGCATGATTCATAAGATTTATTTTTGCTACACATTAAAATTGAAAGTTTTTATTTACCGCGATCGCGCAACATTAAACCCAATATGCTAAATTAAGCTTTATTTATAAATTTTCGTATCGTCTTGTTCTTCTTTGAATTTTTTTAACAGCGATGTTAATTTCACACCAAAAGTTTTATAAACTCATTCAACTACTAAATTTCGTTATTTAATGTATACAAAAATATTTTTCATTTTGTTCAAGAAGCATATAAGACCATAGTCTTTATTACATTACTTGTCATGTACGGCTTCAATATACCTGCACACATATAAGATGCCTACCATAACCTTAAACCATCTCAAGAAACTTACTGTACATTTTTTGTGTGTCATGAATATTAAATGACCACCTCTTTAAACGGCATAAAATATGTTAAATGACGTACGATTATAAGATTTTTTTTTTGGAGGGACGGGGAGAGGGAGGGGGCAAGTAGTTTTTAAGTATTTAAAATTATAATGCTTAAGATTTGATATACATAAGATGAGGATCGCAGCCACACCGTGAATTAAGTTAATTGAAGCGGAATTAATTTGACTTTATGGCAATTTGTCATCATCGCACGCGATTTACTTAAAAGCTGAATGAAATCGAATATTTATGTTGGTCGGGTGACAGTGTAGCGCCAGGTTGTTTTTTTTTATATGAAAACAACATTATTAGTTTTAATTTATGTAGAACAAGATACTGGGGCACAATTTAGAACTGGTTTGACTTGCAATCAAGTCAATACTTTTGGTTTTGGATTGCTCGACTGAAAAATTTGTGTGGTTTGAACAATATATCGACACAGTGTTGTCACCGTTGAAATGAAACTGTCAGAGCTGATCTCAGTAGATGAAATTTTATGTCGCAATAATCTACGGGAACGATCAAGTAGATCAAGCTTCAGCCACAGCAGATTGAGAAACCTCATCCAAAATTAAGTAAACCAGTAACTAAAATTTCTAAGATGCAACATAGACATTCGAAATTCATTTATCAATAAACATGGTTTAACTGCCTAAGGGCGATACATTCTTCGAATAACTGTACATCATTAAACACATGTTCGTATTTTACTAACAATGTTGAACAATTACAATTTAATGTAATTACTACGAGTAACAACTCTGACTCACCAAGCTTCGCTCAAACAATCGAGGTTGATAATTTTTGCTGGAAATATTCATAATATTCGGATTCGCTCACAATGACATTGGGATTTAAACGTAAGCAGGCGCATATCTCAGTTACTGGTTTAGCTTCAGTTGCAGCAGGGACTCGGGATTACTATAAGGGACATATCAGTATTAAATTATGTTCAACTCATGATTGAACAGTATAAAGTCATTTCCGGTTTTCCTTACATAAATAAAAATTAAATTTATAACTCAGAACTAATCGACACATAATTTTGCTAAAAATGCATTTGTGGAAATTTTTCTAAATAAATTCATTTTGTTCAGTTTACTTAAAGTGTGCCTGTTCAAGCACATAACATTAGCGACACAAATATCTCATCAGCATAAATAAGTATACGAAGAGGTTAATGCACTTAAATCGCATAAACGCCAAATATATTACAAATCATTCTTGACGGTGTGTCAATAATTCTTATGTGTCGAATCAGCAACTATAAAGTTCAATATACGAACTCTAAATTTATATTAAAATTAAGTAAACTATAATGTAAGCAATTATATTTTGTTGCTGTTATCAATATTATAAAATTTGTATATAAACCAAAGCAAAATTAATAAAAGTTAAGTAGTTAAATACACTTCAGACTGTTATTATCCCTCACCAGTGGTAAGATAATAACAACTCACTACGAAGCTAAGTTAGGAATTACAACCCTACTTAACATTGGTCCTTCGAGCCTCCAAAAACAACTGGCGGCCAATCAAAAACATAGACCAATAAGATTATCATTGTTAAGATAACATTGGTCAAAAGTTCGAGCTAATAACCAACAAGCATCGAAACTGTAACCATCACAACAACAGGTGGTGCATCGGGAATCCAAGCCAACGGACAACAGGCAACGGATAATTCAAGGCAATCAACAACCGGCACCAGTTCAACCAACCATAGTCAGTACATCAGTCGAAACCAGAAACCAACGAGCAGTAAAAGTATAGACAAAGATGGAAAGTCGTTTGCAGGATCAGGAAATCACAGGCGACGAAATACTTCAGCTCAACAGGAACTACCAGAAAGACGGGCCAGGCAGGAAAACAAAAGCATATTTAGAGTCCAAAATAGCAACATTAAAGCAACTCTATAAAAAATATGTGGACACCGATGAAATGATAAGAAGAGAGATCTCAGCATTAGAAGAAAATCACCCGTATTTCAATGAGCGAAAAAAGATATCGGGTATTTACGACACCCTAATCGATCAAATGCGAGGTAAGCTGAACCAAAAGACACCACTTACACAGATAGCAACAACATCGGGTGATAATACTCTAAAAACAAAATCTCTATTTTCGAATTCGGACAACGAAGAATCTTTAACACCGAATAACAACGATCGAATAGAATTCGATCACATGGTGAAGCTACAAGGCGTAAAAAATGAGATCGCTGTATAAAGAAATAAATACAGCGAAAGACTCATTGCTACAAAAAGTTTCAAAACAAGCGCTACAACTGTTAATGAAACGAATAGAACGCATGATGGAACAAATCATGGATCTAAATGAAAAAATATGTGTCGAGGCCACAGAAGAAGAGGAAAGTAATTTAAAATATTTCACTGAGGGATACTACGATACCATCAAAAACGAACATGATGGTATTATCAGCAAAATTACCACGGAAATTGACATCCATCTAACAAACAACAACAAGTTTGATGTACGATTGCCGAAAATCGAAATTCCAATTTTCTACGGGGAATACACGAAATGGAAAAGATTTGCAGATACATTTGAAAAATTAGTACACAACAACGATAAGCTTACAAGTTCAACTATTTGAAGAATCATCTAGGGGGTTCAGCTGCTAAACTAATAAACCATCTAAAGTCAACGGCAGATAACTATCGAGTGGCGTACGAAATAATAAAAAGGAGATACAACAATGAAAGAATTTTGTCAACAACGTATTTCAACCAGCTGATTAATCAGCCTAATATAAAAAACAGAGAGTGCTTCAGGTATCAGAATAATGCATGATACCACAAAGGAAGCAATCCACAATATCAACAACATTATCAAAGAGGAGGATAAGTTCGATGCTCTGATCACTCATATACTACAAAAAAAAAATTAGATAATGAGACAATCAGAATCTACGAAACCACATTACATGACCCAAGAAAGGGTCAAAATTTAAATAAATTTTTGGAATTCTTAGAAAAACGGTTTTAATCTCTAGAAACAATAAGTAATAAAGGTACTCGCCAACCAATAACAACCGGTAACCGATACCAAACAACTTCAAGATTTCAACCGCCAAAGGCATTAACAATGGTAACAACAAATGTACATAAATGCGTTAATTGAACTCTGCAATAAGGAAGCTAAAGTAAAAACATCAACAACAGAAGAATACTTTATACCTCATCACGCGGTGATTAAAGAAAGTAGCACGACCACAAGACTACACGTTGTGTTTGACGCATCCGCAAAAACGAGCAACAACAAGAGCCTCAATGATCAACAATTAATCGGACCAACTTTACAAGACGAGCTGATATACCGCCAAATCCTCGAACACGAAGACGATCAAAAATATTAAAAAATACTATGGAGAAAATGAAAATGAGCAGATCAGAGAATACCAATTAACAACAGTATCATTCGGAACCGCTAGTGCTCCTTATCTAGCCTTTCGCACCTTGCAACAGTTAGCGAATGATGAAAAAGACAAATTTCCCATAGCAGCTAATACAATTTTAGAAGACTGCTATGTAGATGACATTTTAACAGGTAGTGATTCTCTAGAAGAAGCACAACGACGACAACAACAATTAACGAAAATACTAGGGAAATGAGGATTTCAACTTCGAAAATGGGCAAGTAACTGTCAGGATCTGTTGGAACAAATTCCACATGAATCACGAGCAATAAACAAAATAGATATAAAATTAGACGAAACTATAAAAACTCTGAGAATTTCATGGAACCCTAAAACCGACACATTTGAATTTAAAATAAATATTAGAACAAATAGATCAGATGTCGTCACGAAAAGGAGCCTGTTATCTGAAGTATCACAATTATTTGATCCACTCGGTTGGTTATCACCAACCATCATCGTAGCAAAAATACTACTGCAACAACTATGGTTAACAGGACTAGAATGGGACAAACCAGTACCAGAAAACATAGCAACAAAATGGAAAAACTATAAAACCTCGTTACGTGCGCTAGAGAAAATAAAGGTGCAAAGATGGATGGAAACAACTGCCAATTCATCGGTAACATTGTTTGGGTTTTGTGATGCGTCAGAAAATGCTTATGCCGCGGTAATATATTGCCTCCAAAGCAACAATAACGGAAGTAAGGGACACCCTTATTTACTTATCTCAAAAACTAAAGTCGCAGGCTATTGGCAAAGGTAATTAAAAGCCTACGGATAGTCAAAATAAATACATATGCGTTTACGGATTCAAAAATTGTACTCGCATGGATCAAATCAGAACCACATCGATTTAAAACATTTGTGGCAAACAGAGTATCCGAAATTCATAGTTTGACAAATCCAACAGCCTGGAACTATGTTAAATCACCTGAAAATCCCGCGGACTGCGCCTCAAGAGGGGTAGAAGCCGAAAATCTCATTAATCATGAATTATGGTGGAACGGACCAGACTGGCTTACAAACGACCGAAATACTCGTATATGGCCAACTACTAATTCGGAAGTACAACCTGAAGACGTTCCAGATCAAAAGGTACTCGCAGCACCAGTAGCTGCAATAACAACGCCTGTCAAAGAAAATGACCCCTTTAGTGATCTCTTTTTAAGACACTCAAATTTAAAAAAGATTCAGCGAATAGTGTCGTATTGTAAACGCTTCATTAATAAGTTGAAATTAGTAAAATACGAATCAACCAACATAATTTCACCAAACGAAATGCAAGAAGCTTTTCATCATTTAATTAAGAATGCTCAACTAGAACAATATAAAGATGAACTATACAGAGTTGGGGGCAGACTACACAATTCAACAGCCTGGTCATATGATGAGAAGCATCCTATCATTCTACCGCAATCACATCCAATAGTAAACTTGATAATCCAAGAGGGCCACAAAACAACAATGCATGGCGGTACTCAATTAACATTAGCACATATTCGAACAAAATATTGGATTATTAATGGCAGAAATCTTGTCAGACAACAAATATCTAAATGTTTAAGATGTCATCGTTTCAGCAAAACTATAAAAAACCAACTAATGGCCAATTTACCAGAAGCCAGAATAACTCCCACCAGACCATTCCTAAAAACAGGAGTGGATTACGCTGGGCCATTCAGCGTCAGAGTATCAAAAGGTAGAGGTAATAAATCTTATAAAGGATACCTTGCAATTTTTGTGTGTATGTCAACCAAGGCTGTGCACATTGAAGTGGTCAGCGATCTAACAACCGACGCGTTCATATCGGCATACAAACGCTTCATTTCACGGAGAGGAATATGCACAGATATTTTTTGCGATAACGACACTAATTTTGTGGGTGCTAGCAAGGCAATGGAATTAAAAACTTTGAAAACAATAGAAGAAACAGCTTCCAATATTATTATTTCTACCGCCGACCAAGGCACGAAATGGCATTTCATTCCTCTAGGAGCACCACATTTCGGTGGCTTAGGGGAAGCAGCTTTAAAATCTGTAAAATATCACTTGAAACGAGTGATAGGGGAAGCAACATTGACGTTTGAAGATCTTACAACCGTAACATGTCAAATAGAGCCCTGTCTTAATTCAAGACCTATATCACCAATGACCAATGATCCAACTGATCCTACATTCTTAACTCAAAAAAAATGAATTTGAAAATATGAATTTGTTAACCAGATAGAAATTAACCCAAAAAATGAAGGAAGACTTCTGGAAGAGATGGTCACACGACTATTTGCATCAATTACAACAACGAGCAAAATGGACCACAAATTCACCTAATTTAAGGATCGGACAATTGGTTCTTGTTCGAGATAACAACATTCCACCATCAAGATGGGTAACTGGACGGATTATAGAAGTTTATAAAAGGAGAAGACGGAATTGTTCGGGTGGTAACACTTCGCGGCCCCGGGAGGGCTCTTATAAAAAGACCAATAACAAAATTGGCGCCTCTTCCTATCGATGAAAGCATCAAAGAGCAAGGTGCGAATTCGGCTACTAAAGCAACTACAGCATTGTCAACCATGGTTATTAATAACTCTAAATCCAGGAAGCGCAAATCACCCGAAGAACTCTCACGTGAAGAGAAAAAACCACCAAGACTTTGGATGCATGGTCAAATAGAAGAGGATGTAAAGAAGGCTGCAAGAAACATCAAACCGATTCATCAACCTCAAATAAAAAGAAGGAAAATTCGACCATGTTCTCAATCTCGATTAATGCTTTATACTATGATTCCATTATTAAACTTACTTGGGGTATGCTCAGCGATAACCAACAACTCTAAATTTGATATCACCACTCTAGACACTACAACCGGGATATATTTTGAAAATATTGGGACAGCTCAGTTGTCGCATCAACAATGGACGATTGTATCATATTTCAATCTACCAACAATGTTAATAGAAGCACAAGGATATAACGCAGCGATCAAAAGACTGGACAACTTCTGCCAAGAAGATAATGGGTGGTTACAACTAAGGCAAGTGTGTAGGCCCGCGATCATACAACTAAAACAACAACTGATCAACATAAATCACAGTAATAAAATATTCCAACCTACATATATAAATCTAGTTCGATAAACAGAGGTTTAGTGAGTGTAGTTGGCACACTTACCAACCAACTATTTGGGATCCTTGACCAAGACGATGCACAACGATACGATAATGAAATAAGTTCAATAAAAAATAATGAATAACAGTTGCTTAAATTACTGAAAGAACAAATTACAATCACTGAATCAACAGTGAATATTATAAAAAAGGATTGGATAGCAGTCAATAATCATCTACAAGAACTAGATAAACAAACAATGTCAATCCTCAATTTAGTACAGCGAAATGAGAATGAGAACCTAGCAATACAAAAGTTTATAGCGCTATGGATGCATTTATCAATAGAAATGACAACCTTCACTTCAACACAACAACAACTAATCGATGTCATTACCGATATCCATCATAGCAAAATAAATACTTTCATTCTCAAACCAGATCAACTTAAGATGGAACTGCAAAAATTACACGAAATGATCCCAGCCGATGCTACCATATATGGAGAAAACAGTATGATAACATTGTACCAAATGATGACAGCTAAGGTTGGACAAGCAAACAACGTATTAATTTTTGAACAAAAAATGCCTTTACTGACCAACAAGGTATATCAAATCATCAAACCAATCGCTATCCCAACCAGACACAAAGACATGTTTGCGTACATAAACCCATCAAGTGAATTGTTTTTGATAAGCTTAAATAGAGAATCCTACTACACAATGTCAGAAGACGAACTTTCGGTATGTATGATCCACAACGTGATTCAGAAGGAACCAACACCATGGGAGATTAATTTGGTCATGGACAGGGAAACAAATACAGACAATTGCGTGATTCGATTCATAACACAGCGAAATATGTGGATTCCCACGCACGATCCAGGTACATGGATTTTTATATCTGAAAAGGATCACAAGATAAATATTATTTGCAACAAGGAAGTAATGACCACAACTATAAGAGGAACAGGAGCTATAACGATGCACAAGGCCTGCACAATTACCGATGGAACAGCAATTATACATTCCATTCAAAACTTTAATACAAAGGTAGCAGTATTCTATCAGCCAACGATAAATCTCAGCAGCCTTCTGATGCAAGCAGAGACCGTAACGTACCCGAACTCTACCAATAGAATTTCCACACAAAATAACGAATTCCGTGACATACTCATGGATTTAAATCAACTGTCAACTAATATTACCCACCTGAGGACTTCAATACATGATAAAGATCAACAATTCAATATCCATGATGTTCACCACTACATTATTCTATATGGGATCATCATTGCTTTTATAGGATTCATCATTGCATGGATTTGCTGCCATTAAGCCGTAACATCTTTAAAATCGCAATCATCTAGTGAAAGAGTTCGTCCACGTCCATTGCCACGTCGGTTCATTTCAACTAATGCCGGCCCGGAGGATGTTCAAGCACATAACATTAGCGACACAAATATGTCATCAGCATAAATAAGTATACGAAGAGGGGTTAATGCACTTAAATCGCATATACGCCAAATATATTACAAATCATTCTTGACGGTGTGTCAATAATTCTTATGTGTCGAATCAGCAACTATAAAGTTTAATATACGAACTCTAAATTTATATTAAAATTAAGTAAACTATAATGTAAGCAATTATATTTTGTTGCTGTTATCAATATTATAAAATTTGTATATAAACCAAAGCAAAATTAATAAAAGTTAAGTAGTTAAATACACTTCAGACTGTTATTATCCCTCACCAGTGGTAAGATAATAACAACTCACTACGAAGCTAAGTTAGGAATTACAACCCAACTTAACAGTACCGTTTCATTCTTAGAGTCCTTGAGGTCGGATATGAACCAGCGACATATGAATTAACATTGGTCATGCATGCAGATCACGTATTTGCATGAACAGATCTAGTTTATGACAACAGTCAACTTACCAACACACATAAAATGTACTACCTTAAAGGTCATGTATAAGACAAGGATCAGCTGGGAGACTATTGAGACATTTATAAACAACTGCAGAGAACTACGATGCAGCTTGGGCAATTTTAGAAAATCGATATAACAACAGAAGATTGCTCGTATCTAACCTTCTGAATACTTTGTTGAACCAACAAGCTTGCACCACGGAATCGGCTGCGGCAATAAAAAGTTTACACAACATAACAATACAGAGTGTTTTTACACAATCAGGAATAGGGGTATCAGAATTGAAACGTGGAGCTCTTTCATCATTTTCACCTTACACAAAGTTTCAAGCTCAACCATTAAAACGCACCTTCTTAGCTGCTACTCAAATGGTCATGCTACACACTTGGTGCAGAATCTGTCTTGATCAAAATCATACGATAACAGGCTGTAAGAGCAACACAACATGTTTTTACTGCCAGGGCAACAATCACGAGAGAACAATTATGCAAAATTGAACGTATCATCATTCACAAATATTGTGACTCAGTTCTACTAGCTGCAGCCCTAGTGAGAGTACAGAATATTTAAGGTAGTTCTAACATTCTACGGGCACTGATCGATCCAGGATCACAGGCTACGTTAATCACAGAGCTAGCTGCACAACAATTAGTTTTGCCAAGAACAAGGGTTCATAGCCGAAACTTCCGGAATAACAACTATGTAATAGATAAAAATCGACATAAGTCCTAGATTTCTATCAATTTTTAACATACAAACCAATGCCTTGGTTTGGTCTTAAGAACCATAACAAAACCACTTCCAGACAAGAATATCTTGGGTTTGAATGGAGATCTCCAAAGGGGAATAATTTTAGCCGATCCTACCGTAGGCACTCCTGGACCTATTGATATTTTAATAAGCACTGATATTTATGGAGAGATAATGTTGAAAGGCATACAAAATGATCCACAACACAAGTGTATTGCTCAATTTAACTCAGGCAAGCAACATACCAACCACTCGATTAAATAGGTATGTTACATTAGCAGATATTGATAACCTACTCAAGCGCTTTTGGGAATATGAAGAACTACATCCAAAACAAACCCTAACTACGGAGGAAGTGGAGTGTAAAGAGCATTATAAAAACACACACAAGAGGCTCAAAACTGGCAAACTAATTAAAGTGGGATTAGGAGAATCTAAAGGCAAAGCAGCAGCAAGATTGTTTCAAATCGAAAAAAGATTCATGAAACATGACAGCCTTAAAAGAGAATACCACAAGTTCATCAACGAGTATATCCAGCTCAATCATATGGAACTAATTAAAAAGGATTCTGGCACAGATCCTTCCCGAATATACTACATGCCACCTCACGCCGTTTTAAAAGAAGATAGTACAATGACGAAATTAAGAGTAGTATTCGATGTTTCCCGCAATACAACAACGGGCACTTCTATGAACGAAATGATGCATGTAAGCCCAACCTTACAAGATAAACTTAATAAACACATTTTTTATTAATCACTTGTTTTTTGTTTCGCAGTTATTTTGAATGATTTTCAAAAAGTTTAAAAAATCACTCCATCGATTTCGACTTGTTAGGTCATCATCAGGAGTATCTACTGATTTGTATTAGTAAAAATTTTGTTATATAGCAGAAAAAAGCAAAACATAAATAAAAGAAGGAGGGACAGAAAATAAGGAATAAAAATTAATCTACGGATCGCGCACGTAGGCGATGAGTCATAGGTTGAGTAACAAAATTCAAGGTATATTATTGCGTACGTGAGAATAGAAAAGGGCGGGATCTGTAATTGGTGAGAACCGGATTTCTCTCTGTTCGTTAAGGATATTTTGGTTAAGAAATATTGATTTTCTAATTTCGTAAGATTCTAAGGTATCTAAACGTCTGCCTTTGGGTTGTATATGTAATATGTCTAAATTGTTCAAGCTAGCTGTATGATTTTCTGAAGTTAAATGGTTATGGAAAGTTGATTGATTGCAACCAGATAAATGTTCTTTAGCTCTAACTCCAAAATTGCGCCCAGTCTGACCAATATATGAGAAACTACAATCATTGCAATTGATCCTATAGACACCAGATTTGGAAAGGCGATCAACTCTAGGTTTATTGTTAAAAATCATTTTCTTTATTGTGTTATTATTATAAAAAGCAAAACTAATATTGGTATAATTGGACACGATGTTGCTAATCCGTTGGCTCGTTTTTCCTATATACTCTAAGCGACGCCAATTTTCCCGCGTTATCCGGTGGATAAATACCCGTTAGAGTTTTACGCTTTAGCTTTTTATTTAATAACTTTAATATAGTCCTAGTTGCATATCCGTTATTCGTTGCTATTTAAAGAATTATGTTAAGCTCAGTGTTGTAATTTGAATTTGTCAGAGGGATGTTTTTTAGTCTGCCTATGAGTGAATGGAAAGCTGACATTTTAATATTATGAGGATGGTTTGAAGAACTAGGGATTACAGCGTCTGTATACGTGGGTTTCCGATAAATTTTGAAGTCTAAAGTAGATATAATCCTGGTTATTGTTATATCCAGAAAATTAATACATTTATTTTTTTCTTTTTCTAACGTAAAATCAATGGTGGGATATTGAGAATTTAATCAAGTAAGGAAAGAGTCTAACAGTCTATCAGTTCCATTCCATAGACATAATATGTCATCAACATATCTATACCAAAAGATTATATGACGAAAATAAGGATTGTTATTTGATATGATCATTTGTTCGAAGAAATTCATGAAAATTTCAGCCAACAAAGGTGACAGAGGAGAGCCCATGGGTAGACCATCAGCGAATTTGAAATATGTATTATCAAAACAGAAATAATTTTGTTTAATACAAGTCTCAAAAACTAACTTCAGTTCACGACGTAAGCTCTCATCTACAACATCCCTATCTAAGTAATTACAAACTATTTGGGACAAAGTATTAATCGGAATAGAAGTGAAAAGACTGACAACGTCAAATGAAACTAGTTTTGAATGTAACGGAATGTCGACGTCTTGAATTTTGTTAATCAATTCTACCGAGTTCTTAACCGAGTAAGCTGAAAAGAAATTAGTATGACAATTGAAAAAATTTATGAAACCCTTACATAGCTTGTAGGCAGGAGCATTGCAATACGCTACTATTGGTCTAATCGGAATGCCTTCCTTATGGATTTTTGGTAAACCATAAAGGATCGGGGCAAATGGATTCATGACAGAGTACTTCCAACCAGTTCCATCAAATAACTTCTGGCATTGGGTGATACACTGACTAACCGAAGTCTTGAAATACTTAGTTGGATCTCTGCCAAGCTCTATTGCTTTGCTTTCTGTAATAAAATCAGAAATTTTATTGCAGTAATCAACTTTTGTGAGCACGGTAATTGTATTGCCATTGGTCACGTAGTTTTTTCTTTATCGCACCAATCACTTTGAGGTTAGTATTAGAAGCAGCAGAAGAAGAAGAGTTTGTCGGAGAAGAAGAGTTATCAATACCTTTCTTTATTTGTAACGCACATACTGATTTTATTTGGGTTATCTGGCCAGATAAGGCTGTTTCGGCATCTACAGCAAGATTCTCGAATGATCGAAGGTCGATTTTGTTTGGCGTAGGGGCACAATTCACTCCGTTGCTAAGCATTTGCACCTCTGTATCACGGAAAACGACTGAGGACAAGTTCTTAAAACGTGGATGAAATTGGAAATGAGGCGAACCACTATTACCTCTTCGGTTAAATGGATAGGCCTTATCTCGCAACACATCCAGTTTAGTTTTTTGTTTCACATATTGAATATGTGAAATTTCAGCTACCTCTGCACGAACTTTTTTGTCCAGCCAATCGAACTCAACATAGTGCAAACGAATTGCTAACTCAGTGTGAACTCTTACAAGATAATTTAACAACAATATTGATCAGATGGAAGAAGCATTGTTATGTTATTGCATTGGACATTGAGAAAATGTTCAGGCAAAAACAAGTAACTAGCCAAGATGAAGACTTCCAACGGATTCTATGGCGATCAAATCCAAATATGCCAATGAAAGCATATAGATTAAAAACAATTACCTATGGAACAGCCTCTGTAACCTATCTGGCCACAACAACTCTACAACAACTGGCCATATACGAAGCATCAAAATATTCGATTGAATATTTGAACACAGTCAAACACTGCGCAGAGAGAGCTGCAAGAACTTCTCACAGTAGGAGGTTTCAACCTCAGAAAATCGGCTAGCAATAATAAAATAATATTAGAGGAACTTCCAGAGAGCCTTAAAGAAACTAGTCTACACCCGATATAATTTGGCAAGAGAATAAAAACTCTAGGACTTAAAGTGTATTTGCAGGGAACTAAACCAGCGATATCCAAACGAACAATTCTATCGGAAGCATCTAAGCTTATTGATCCGCTGGGATGGTTAGCACCTGTGGTAGTTCAGGCGAAAATCTTGCTTCAAGATTTATGGGCATCTGGTGTAGGATGGGATGAAAAACTTAATTCAAAATTTGAAGAGAGATGGTCAAACTACAAACTAGAACTACCCCACTAGACAAAATTATAATTAACCGATGGACACACTACACATCAAGGCTGCTTCAAAACGTCTTACAAGCGTTGGATATAAACAATAACATAACGACATTTTACTGGAGTGATTCTACAGCAGTAGTAGGTTGGATAAAAGGAAAGCCCCAAAATCATAAAACTTTTGTGGCAAATAGAATAACAGAAATTCCATTTATTAGCCCACATGATTTTGAGGCAAGGGTCAACATGGCTAAAGGGTTTTAGCTATCCAACAATTAACACTGATAGTCAAGAGATGGAACAAGCCAGTAGCATGGTTTGCAAGCCCATAAGAACATTAACAAGAACAGTGGAAAACCGAGTGATTGAATTCACTCGATTCTCGTCAATACAACGACTTGTTTACACTGTGGCATACTGTCTACGATTTCCATCTATGAGGTGAACAAATAAATTTCCGACCTTTTTAGATAGGTGTCGTTAGTATCACTGCTTGCATATTATTCAATCGGGCAATACATGTTTTTGAGTTGCTAATTCCAAATTCTAATAGTTGGTAATAGATTGGTGATATTGTTGATAATATGAGCCGTGACAGAGATTTGATAACTTCGGTCTGTTCTTGCAAATACGGTAATACTGATTTTTCCCCTCGTCTTTCCAGCCGGTGTAGATGCTAGACCGTAAATAGATAAAGAAGCGTTACTACGCTTTAGGCCTATGCTTTGCGTGCAAGATTCGATAACGAAAGAAGTTTGTGAGCCCGAATCTAGCAATGCTCGATGCAACTGGAGTTCACCGGTACGTGATTTGATGTAGATAACTGCTGTTGGTATAGTACCGTGTTCGTTGAGGAGTAGTGTGTGTGTGAAGTACCTGTGTATTAACCCGGTTATTATTTGCTTGTGTTGAATCAATAGTGGACTTTGTAGTTTGGCTTGATGATATTGCACCACCATTTTCCTGTGTACGTCGTTCATCAGATGACTGATGCATTGAAATAAAATGGCTTGTTGATGTTTGGCTGGAATCATGAGTTTCATTCTGACGTTGGTGTAATAACGTGTGATGTCGCTTGTTGCAGATTTGTACTAGTGTGTCCCTTTTTTAGACAATTGTCACATAAATTATTCTGACATTTGCATAATAAAGTTAAAATCACCCAAAACAGAACACTGTTTCATATTCTTGTAATAAATTAGCAAGCACGAATGATTTTGTGGAAGATCTGGTTGGTACTCGTGTACGTGTGGACTCGCATATTTCCACGGCGTCGCATCTCTTGTTTAAAAATCTGAATAGATTTTCCACTGTAGGAAAGTCCTTATCCACTGACTTAATCGCCCACCATTGCTTGGTTACTTTATCATTAAGCCATTAAGCTGAATATAAGTTTCTTCAAACTTAAGCAGAGCTCAACCGAAGAAGTTTCGGCGCTTCAAATAATCAATAAGCTTCAGTTCTTGTGTTAATTCAACTGAGTAAGCTAAGATCTTTACGCAAAATTTGCAACATTGTGGTTTGAGAGATGCCCAGTTCCGTGAACGGCGTGGAATCGACTGATTCGGCTCATTTTGAACTGAACCACTTAAGGCTGCGACATTTTTGGTACTTCAACTGGTGTGTTATCTACCTGGCTCAGGAACATCCAATAGTGAATATTTTGACTCGAATTTATCTACTAAAAATTGGTGTAAGCGTTTTAAGAGTTTTAAGAGTTGCGATGCGTCCACCGCCTCAAAATTACATTAGACATTTTAAAAATTTCCAAAAGTTGTTCGTTCGTGAACTTCACCATGAAAAAAATGTTAACCTTGAATGACGTTTTACGTTGACAGATCATGAAAAACGTTCAAGCGTACGTTCGTACTAAGATGCTTGATCCGTAAAACAGGTCTCTGACTTTCCAGACTTTAGTCTTTATAAAATGTGTGGTCGTTACTGTAAATTTGAAATTCACATGCCTAATTCACTTATCGTTTGTAGACAGAATTGGTAGACAGAATAAGTCTAGCAATATTTGATGATTAGTATACGTACGACTGTCGTCCCAAATAAAAACTAATAAGATTTTAATTATCTTAAATAATTAGCAATGTAACGTTTTTTAAGTTATATAGAATATTTATTATATTCCTTATAATTAGCATGCAATCATATCGTCGACCGTAAATTAAACAATCACGATCTACTTAGGTATATATAAAATGAAGTTAACTCGTAATTACCACTAATTTTAGGTTACGAGTAGGTGCGGCGAATAGTGATTGATAATCGATAATGATAATCGATCACCATTCCAACTTTATTAAATTCATACAAGAATAATAGAACATAAGATTAGTAACGCATATCTTTTAGTATATAGGTGCAAAGTAATCTTATCAGATCACAAACACCGGGTTTATTAAAAATTTAAACAATGCGCGAAATCCATTTCACGTGCTGCTCAATAACATTTTTTTTTATCAACTTTTATCGTATATACGTAATTCTATTTTCGGATTTTGCCGCGATCAACAAATAAAATAAAATCGCATAAAAATCAAAAGTGAAGTGTGCACGGCCTCCACATACCATTTTTATATCAGAAAATACTTTCTTTGGAACGAAATGCCTAAAATGAAAACACTTTCGCCGAAAAAAATTTGGAGGTTAAACGATCTGTTTTCGGAATCGCGAGAAATATCTTGAATTGATTTATTAAACTTACTTGTAAAGCGTTTATGATTCATGTTAGGAAAGATTGGGTTTTGTGAGAGAATCAAGATAAAATCGTGCATGTGTATCTAAAAAATTACGGTTGGTTGAGTCAACCACAAAATTTTAACATTTCTGAGATTTTTATTTGGGTTTTGTTTGGTTTGCAATTCTGCAACATTCCTAGAAGTTTGGCATGTTGCATGACGAATTTTTGATGGTAAAAAAGACATCGATGATGTTGATTTGATATTTACAGGTTAATATTTTTACAATTTTTACAATAAATAAATCACTAATACACAATTATGTAAATAGATTGAACCTACGATGGATGTTCAGTAAGTTTAGTAAATCTCTATAAAATAACGGTAATATACCAATTTTTCTTTTGTTTTTTTATTCCTTTATTTATTCTAATTCTGAGTTAACGTTATAATTTATATATCTCCAAAATTTCGGCCCTCTTTCTTTGCACATCATTAATTGTGAGCTTTAAAAAAGCCTCCAGAAATTCTTCTTCATTTTGAAATTCAAGAATATTCATTTTCAACATGCCAGCGACCGAAATTTAGAAATCAAAATTGGTTTTAAAATGTATGAAAGGCAACAAAAAAAGAATTCTAAAATTAAAATTCTAGAAACGGTCTACGGCTTACTTCCAAATTTAAGATAGTAAAAGTCACCGTTGTGGAAACATTTCTCGTAACAAACAACAACCATGGTTTTCCTAGCAATATCGCATGAAGCACCATCCTGTTGGAACCACATGTTCACCAAACCATTGGCACGCAATTCTGGTCTGTAAAAATTTCGCCAGTGACTGTAACAGATTCACCATTCGGATTTTCGTAAAAATGTGGTCCAATAACTCCTCTAGCTCAAATTGCACACCATACCGTCACTTTCAAGGAATGTAATGGTGATTGGTGAAGTATTTGTGAATTCTCTACTACCCAGAACCGGCAATTTTTCTTGTTCACATACCCACTTAAGTGAAAATGAGCTTCGTCACTCATAATCAATTTTTCAAAAAAATTAATTAATTAATTAATTTATTTTTTTGGTAGCTTGATGATTAATTTGCCACGTGAGTAGTTCACGACTGCCTAAATAGCGCGAAAAAAATTGTAAACCTTTTGGATGGACGGATGTGAAGTTTTTAACAAAATGAAAAATTAACAAAAACTAAAATTTGTTAAATTAACAAAAGTAAACAGTCGGTAAAAGCAATGTTAACAATGGAAACCTGACAACAGACAAATTTCATTTAATTAAAAACTATTATCAAAACTTAATTTTGAAATAAAAAAATAAATTTTAAAATAAAAAAATTAAAATTACAATTTAAAAATATGTAATTACATAAGAAAGACAAAACATTTAATGTAATTAAATAATGTTAATAAATTGGAGTATCCACTACTAAATAATCAGCTACATATATGTACATTGCCACAGCACGGATATCAAATGATGGCATAAGAGGTGCTCTTTGAAATAAAATTGGTCTCATCAAAAAACTACGAGCTTTTCCCATTTGTTAATGCGTTGGAAAATCGAATCGCATTGAATATTTTGGTGATTTTTGGGTTTCAGTGTATTTATTATAGGCCAGATCACAGAGATACTACCGAGAAGTGACTAATATCAAATGATGGTATAAGAGGGGCCCTTTGAAATAAAATTGGTCTCATCAAAAAACTACGAGCTTTTCTCATTTGTTAATGCGTTGGAAAATCGAATCGCATTGAATATTTTGTTGTTTTTGGGTTTCAGTGTATTTATTATAGGCCAGATCACAGAAATACTACCGAGAAGTGACTAGTTTAAAATGATGGCATAAGAGGTGCCCTTTGAAAAAAATGGTCTCATCAAAAAACTACGTAGTATTTCTGTGATCTGGCCTATAATAAATACACTGAAACTCAAAAATCACCAAAATATTCAATGCGATTCGATTTTCCAACGCATTAACAAATGGGAAAAGCTCGTAGTTTTTTGATGAGACCAATTTTATTTCAAAGAGCATCTCTTATGCCATCATTTGATACTAGTCACTTCTCGGTAGTATCTCTGTGATCTGGCCTATAATAAATACACTGAAACCCAAAAATCACCAAAATATTCAATGCAATTCGATTTTCCAATGCATTAACAAATGGGAATATCTCGTAGTTTTTTGATGAGACCAATTTTATTTCAAAGGGCACCTCTTATGCCATCATTTGATACTAGTCACTTTTCGGTAGTATTTCTGTGATCTGGCCTATAATAAATACACTGAAACCCCAAAAACAACAAAATATTCAATGCGATTCGATTTTCCAACGCATTAACAAATGGAAAAAGCTCGTAGTTTTTTGATGAGACCAATTTCATTTCAAAGGGCACTTTTTATGCTATCATTTGATACTAGTCACTTCTCAGTAGTATCTCTGTGATCTGGCCTATAATACACTGAAACCCAAAAATCACCAAAATATTCAATGCGATTCGATTTTCCAATGCATTAACAAATGGGAATATCTCGTAGTTTTTTGATGAGACCAATTTTATTTCAAAGAGCACCTCTTATGCCATCATTTGATACTAGTCACTTCTCGGTAGTATCTCTGTGATCTGGCCTATAATAAATACACTAAAGCCCAAAAATCACCAGAATATTCAATGCGATTCGATTTTCCAACGCATTAACAAATGGGAAAAGCTCGTAGTTTTTTGATGAGACCAATTTTATTTCAAAGAGCACCTCTTATGCCATCATTTGATACTAGTCACTTCTCGGTAGTATCTCTGTGATCTGGCCTATAATAAATACACTGAAACCCAAAAATCACCAAAATATTCAATGCGATTCGATTTTCCAACGCATTAACAAATGGGAAAAGCTCGTAGTTTTTTGATGAGACCAATTTTATTTCAAAGAGCATCTCTTATGCCATCATTTGATACTAGTCACTTCTCGGTAGTATCTCTGTGATCTGGCCTATAATAAATACACTGAAACCCAAAAATCACCAAAATATTCAATGCAATTCGATTTTCCAATGCATTAACAAATGGGAATATCTCGTAGTTTTTTGATGAAACCAATTTTATTTCAAAGGGCACCTCTTATGCCATCATTTGATACTAGTCACTTTTCGGTAGTATTTCTGTGATCTGGCCTATAATAAATACACTGAAACCCAAAAAACACCAAAATATTCAATGCGATTCGATTTTCCAACGCATTAACAAATGGGAAAAGCTCGTAGTTTTTTGATGAGACCAATTTTATTTCAAAGAGCATCTCTTATGCCATCATTTGATACTAGTCACTTCTCGGTAGTATCTCTGTGATCTGGCCTATAATAAATACACTGAAACCCAAAAATCACCAAAATATTCAATGCGATTCGATTTTCCAATGCATTAACAAATGGGAATATCTCGTAGTTTTTTGATGAGACCAATTTTATTTCAAAGGGCACCTCTTATGCCATCATTTGATATCCGTGCTGTGGCAATGTACATATATGTAGCTGATTATTTAGTAGTGGATACTCCAATTTATTAACATTATTTAATTACATTAAATGTTTTGTCTTTCTTATGTAATTACATATTTTTAAATTGTAATTTTATTTTTTTTATTTTAAAATTTATTTTTTTATTTCAAAATTAAGTTTTGATAATAGTTTTTAATTAAATGAAATTTGTCTGTTGTCAGGTTTCCATTGTTAACATTGCTTTTACCGATTGTTTATTTTTGTTAATTTAACAAATTTTAGTTTTTGTTAATTTTTCATTTTGTTAAAAACTTCACATCCGTCAAAAATTCCAGCGAAAAAGCTTTTAAAAATCCGAATATTTGATCAGCAAAATCTTGCAGAAGGAAAGTTTATTTCATTTAATTATACCGTATTGAATGGATGTACAAGAATCCTAATTGTAATTATGAAAATGCAACAGCTTTCTCGTCTTATGACTTTAATAGTCGCGTTCCAAATTTTTGAGAATTTTCAAAATGCTGATTTAGCCAAGCTATCTAAATATTAGTAAATCTAAAACTTGGGAAGCGTTGTCGCCAGACACTGTCAATTAGAGATTATTGTCAATAGATGTGTCAATATGTCAATTAGAGATATTTGCTGCCAAAAGTCGAATTTTAAAATCAACACGCTGAATTTTAATATAAAGCTGCTTTTGTAAGCCGAGCTTATAAAACCGAGAGTCGATGAACAACTAAAACGATGCTGAATTGTAACAATCAGAAGCGTCTGTCGCTAAGAACGTAGTAAATGAAAATCCTATATATATAACTTTTACAGCTTTGAGCTTAATTTTGAACTTTCCGGAAAATTCGAAATTCATTATTAAGCACGCTTTATAAGCCACTAAATCCAACATTGTTTAATTCAAAAGGGTAACCTCCAATAATTTAAATGCTCGTTCCAAGCATTCTAACCAATATGCATAATCGAGTTGAAATTTAGATTTGAAATTTTTTAAAATTTTCTTGAATTTTACAAATATTTTATATAAGTTTCAAAGTGCGAGTCATTAAATTTCTTAACCTTAGAATCGTGTACCCTTCTACCAGCTTAATACTGTGTTCGGGGAATTGTCGGCTTTTCGTTAGCCGAATACATAATTCAGTGTCGGATAACAGTTCCGCAAACTAGTGACAAAGACCACGAATACTGACGTTCTGTTTGCCCAGTGCATGGTGCCGAAAGGAAGCTTTGGAATGAACTATGATTACGTATCATACAAAATCAATATTTCAGATGAAATTTTTCAAAGTACCATCAACTCTACTCTGGGCCAGCAGAACTGTTTGTCTAAGAATTCGATTGGGATCAAAGAAAGGCGTTTTTTCGGCCAGCTCATACGCGCCACCAAATCCAGTAGTTAATTTTATTGCTGGGAAAAATAGTGCCACAAATTCGGAATGTAATCATGGCACCTCAACGTTGTCACATCCTCAAAAAACTATTAAACATACATTTTAGTTTCAAAATGTAAATAAAATGTCTTCGTATATTCCGGCGTATATTCCACCTGATTCGCCTACATCATCGTATACCAAGTGCTGTGACACAATTATGGAAATTACCAATACTGCCGATCAATCAGACATAATTTTAATAACTGGGAATTTTAGTCTTTCAAATGTTAGTTGGACTTATGATGAAGAAACCAACGAGATTATGCCTGTAAATGTGAACTCGGATAATGAGTACCTATTCGTCGACACCATATTTGACTCAAATTTGAGTCAAATCTGCAAATTAAAAAATGCACGAAACCGAACCTTGGGGGTTATTTTTACTGATGACCCAGTTTTATTAAAAACAGAAGAGTCACCAACACCTTTCGTAATTAATGATATTCACCATAAAGCAATAGAAATAATATTGGAAACGAAATTGAATAACAGGTTCCAAAATTACCAAAACCGGAAACTATATTACAACTTCAGAAAGGCCAATTCGAATAACTTATACAACAATATTTTGAGCAAATAAATTGGAATGCCAAGTTTAACAGCGGTGACATAGATGAAAACGTGGAAAAATTTTACACACATCTATTTAAAGGAATCGATTTATTCGTTCCCGTGTCTATGAGCAAACCGAACAAATATCCTTTATGGTATGACGATCAACTCATTAGCCTTAAAACAAAAAAGACAAGGCTTATAAAGAAAACCTCAAAGTGTGTTCCCAGGATAGTAAACAGAAATTTACTGCTTACAACCAAAATTTTGAATCTTAATTTGAACTGAGATACGCAGAAGCTATATTCGCAATCTAAAGGATAAAATAAAGGCGATCCCAGACACTTTTAGAAATTTTTTAAAACAAAACGCGAAATTGATGGTAACTCATCCTGGATGAAATTTAATGATCAAAAGTGTTGTGATCCACAGGTCATAACCAACATGTTTGCTGAGTTTTTCCAATCTGTTTATAAAGCAGAAGACATTGATAATTACAGTAAACGCTCGATTTAACGGACCCCGATTTAACGGACGCTCGATTTAACGGACGCTCGATTTAACAGACGATTTTTGGAAGAAATTCTGGAATATGGTAATTTGGGATGGAACTCGATCAATTCTTAACCGATTATGATTCTTAACTTCTTAAATTCTTAACTGATTATGATGGGATTTGGTATGTTGGATTGAAATGGGATTATTGAACGATTTTTAGAAGAAGTTCTGGAATATGGCCACCTGGACCGGAACTCGACCAATTCTTAACTGATTATGATGGGATTGGGTATGTTAGATAGAAATGGGATTATTGAACGATTTTTGGAAGAAGTTCTGGAATATGGCCATCTGAGACGGAACTCAGTAGTTTCATAACCGATTATGATGGGATTGGGTATGTTGGATTGAAATGGGATTATTTAATGATTTTTGGAAGAAGTTCTGGAATATGGTCATTTGGGATGGAACTCGTTCAATTCTTAGCCGATTATGATGGGATTGGGTATGTTGGATGGAAATGGGATTCTTAAATGATTTTGGAAGAAGTTCTGAATATGGCCAACTGGGGCGGAACTCGTTCAATTCTTAACCGATTATGATGGGATTGGGTATGTTGGATTGAAATGGGATTATTGAACGATTTTTAGAAGAAGTTCTGGAATATGGCCACCTGGGACGGAACTCGTTCAATTCTTAACTGATTATGATGGGATTGGGTATGTTGGATGGAAATAGGATTATTGAACGATTTTTGGAAGAAGTTCTGGAATATGGCCACCTGGGACGGAACTCGACCAATTCTTAACTGATTAAGATGGGATTGGGTATGTTGGATGGAAATGGGATTATTGAACGATTTTTAGAAGAAGTTCTGGAATATGGCCACCTAGGACTGGACTCGGTCATTTTTTAAACGATTATGATGGGAATGGGTATGTCGTATGGAAAAGGAACTCTGGAACTAGGAACTAGGGCCTTTAGTAAGCAGCCGTTTTTCTTACAGCAAGCGTTTTGTGATGCGAACATGTTTCTGGTAAAGCAGGAAGCCTTAACATCTATCACAAGTATGCACCTAACTCATGGGATTAGTGGGTTGAGCAGTAGGTCAACTACTTACTCTCACAAAAAATCACGTTATGAAACCTACACAAAGGGCTGGGATAAATTTATATTATTCTTATCAACAACGACCTCGAAAACTATTAACGGGAACATGGAATATGATGTCTTCTAAGATCATGAGATCTTCAGAAACTTTAGAACCAAGCGATAATTTACATTTATGTGATACTTGCAATACAAGAGCGCATAATCCAATGACCATATTCCAGGACTTTTTCCAAAAATTATTATATGATAATCTCATTTCATCCACAATGTCCAATTTCTGTCCTAGAAGGTCATATTCCAGAACTTTTTCCAAAATACATTTGAGAATCCCGTTTCCATCCAACAAACCCAATCCCATCATAATCGGTTAAGAATTGAACGAGTTCCGTCCCAGATGACCATATTCCAGAACTTCTTCCAAAAATCATTAAATAATCCCATTTCCATCCAGCATACCCAATCCCATCATAATCGGTTAAGAATTGAACGAGTTCCGCGCCAGATGGCCATATTCCAGAACTTCTTCCAAAAACTGTTTATGAATCTCATTTCCATCCAACAAACAAAATCCCTTCATAATCGGTTAAAAGATAAACCAGTTCTGTCCTAGGTGACCATATTCCAGAACAAGTGCAAAATCTTTAGTTGATTAAATTTAAAAATTTTCCATTCGGATTTAACGGACATTCGGATTTAACGGACACCCCCAATTAGTCCGTTAAATCGAGCGTTTACTGTATAAAGATTCCATCTGTAGTGAATATAGTACATTCATATTAACTCCACACATCGAGCCAGAAGACATCCAGCGGACACTGGTATGATTCGGAGAAGGATGTGGTCCTGATGGTATTTCTACTTCATTTTTAAAAATTCTAAAAATTTGGTAATCCCTCAAAGCATTTTGTCCAATCAGTCATTAAAATTGGCAACTTTTCCACAAAAGTGGAAAATAACTAGAGTGACGCCTATTTCCAATATCATATCCAGAGTATTGAGAAAATTCAAAAGAAGTTTATATGCTACTTGATCTGGAAAGACGGATGGGTTTATGACCATGATCTACCATACCTGATTTTTTACTAGTTACTCTACTTTTATATTCCAAATTTTCAAATCCAATGCGGATTTATTTTATTTTATATTTTATATTCTTAAATTAATATGTTTCAAGTTAAATTTTTAGATTTTTTTTTCAATATAAATAAATAATAAATAAATAAATTGAATTTCCCAGTGTTAAAAAATGCATTGATATGAGGAATTCATTTTCTTTATTGTTGTATTATATATATGACTAGCTGAATTACCCGGCTTTGCTCGGAAAAAATAGTGATTTGGTTAAATTAATTTTTCAATAATTTGTACTATCCAAATTTGGTAAAAAATATTAACATTGAGGTTCATCCACCATCCAATATGCACCATCCACCAACCAACATCCACCATCCACCATCCACCATCCACCATCCACCATCCACCATCCACCATCCACCATCCACCATCCACCATCCACCATCCACCATCCACCATCCACCATCCACCATCCACCATCCACCATCCACCATCCACCATCCACCATCCACCATCCACCATCCACCATCCACCATCCACCATCCACCATCCACCATCCACCATCCACCATCCACCATCCACCATCCACCATCCACCATCCACCATCCACCATCCACCATCCACCATCCACCATCACCATTATACCATCATATCTTCCAAACTATGACCTTGAGCTATTTTTCATACATCATTCCTTGAAGTTTTTCATATTTCTCCTTAGAAACTATGGAACCCGTTATCATGCCCCTCCACCCCATGAGGGATGAGGGGGCGTGAGAAATGCTAAGTGACCTTTCTTTGATATTTAACAATGTTTGTGTAAAGTTTGATTCAAATCGGCCAAGGTGTGTAGCTTAATATAAAAAACTATACATAAACAAACCATGACTTATAGGTCCAAGGGTCCGACCCCCCGGATCCGAGCGTACAATTAATTCCATTTGAACATTTATTTAAACTCATTCCCATGAAAAAATCAAATAAATCGGAATTTAAAAAAAAAGTTGCACGGAGGCACTTAGATCCAGGGTTCGAAAATATTACGAACACCTGGCCATTTTGGTATCCCTAATGAGTCCATTATACACATATGTGTGAATAGATTGTATACTAATTTCGACCATGTACAATATAATGGTATAATATTATATTATCTATAAAAGGTGGACCCTTTATTTAGTTTTATCATTCTTGATCGAAATGCCAAAAAGAAAAGTTGAAGTGATTAGTGATCCCCCTAAAAAAATAGTTAATGTAAAGTGTGGATTACACTTAAAGTGTAAAAGTAAAGTGGTATTCGAAACGATTCAAAATGATGTGGAAGAACTATCGAATTTAATCGTTGAGTCATCACGATACATCCATATTTTGTTAATGAAAAAATGGGCCATTGATGACTTTGGAAAAGTGAATTTTCCAAAGTCTTCAATGGCCCATTTTTTGATGGGAGTCGAGCTAAATATGGATTGGATCAAGAATATGGAGATATTAGGTGTAAATATGGATTAAAATTATTAGTTTATTTGATCTAATTTTACTAACTAGTGCGGGCCATGAAATGAAAAGCAAATATAAATTTATTTTAAAGAGAGTCCAACATGGCAAATTGGAGTCTACTTATCTTATTGCAATCGATCCACACGAGTTCTTCAATCGTCAATCATCGGCTTCACTCCTCCATATGAGACTTGTAGAATAAATCTTTAGCTGCCACTAAATTTAATTTCTCTGCATTATGGGATCTCGTTCAATTTTCAAAACTGTCCAGCGTGCGATATGTGTCTATAGCTTGTACACCTGCAGATTTTGATGTTGAGCAACTCGTGTAGTTAGGCAAGATTCCCTCAATAGCCCCTCCAAAATTGGTTGATTGCACTATGAGACGATTGCGGATTTTGAATTTATCAGCCTTTATCATTTTGATAAATATATCTGCACCAAGTATGATATCAATTTTACTTGGCCTATTATGTGTAGGATCAGCCAGCTCCAGGTTGTGTTTATTTAGGTCTTATGAACTATATTTGATTGAGGAATTTTAAATGTTTAGTTTGTTAGTATAAACGCTTCAATGATAAAGCTTTTGGTTATGGTGGATCTCAATTATTACGTTAGTTTTGCTAATCCCTTAGTTATTTCTGTCTTTAAATCGGAAATACCTGTTTTACTCGAACGTTGGAGAACGATCGTTTGATATTCAATTTTTCCACTAAACTTTCCATTAAAAATGTCGACTAAGACCCGGAGTTTAGCAAAACGCGTGCTAGATGGGATTTTCTAGCTGAATCACAGACGTACACAACGGTTATTGGTACTAAAGCCAAACGAGATAGTGATATTAAGCACCGTGTTGCTTCGTAATGGGTGAGCTAATTTCGGTCTCAAGCGATTGACCCTTATTTGAAATTAATTTGGCGAGGGGGCGTAACTTTACTTTACGTATACATAGAGAAAATCAGGTAAAAAGTATAAATTTGGGAAATTTTTAAATGCAGAATTGTTTACTATCACTTTTTAGGAGCAGGAAGCTAAATTTTTCCGGAAAATTTTTTGATTTTTCTGAAAAATTTGGACCTACTTTATTTTTTGTATATTTATTTTTATTTTTATGAATAATAATTGCTTCGTCAACCTTGCAGACGCAGATCAAAGAGTTTATGTCGCTCTTATCGCTTCTTCTGATAATGCCACAAATGTTAAAAAAATCAACTTTCGTAAATATATTTTTTTTAATGTATGTAATTTTAATTTGTTGTATACCGTAGAGGATGGCGGGCCAAACCCCCGCTTTTCCACAATTTGTACAATTCTTCAAGTGTCAAATTAAGATAAAAAAAAATTGTAAAAATTTAAAATTTTTCCTGGAAAAATTGCAAAATTTACCCGGAAAACTTATTTGTACTTTCGCAAAACTATTAAGATACAATCCTAATATCAAAATTTTTATAAAAATTACACATTTGTACGTATTTTGAATAAAATAATACTCAATTTTTTTTTTAAATTGAAAATTTTTCCGGAAAATGCGGTAATTTTAAAATTTTTTATATTTTATACTCCTTACTTGATTTTCTCGATGTATACTAAAGTAAACTTTAGCCGGCGAGACTACTGTTTCCAAATGCAGAAGGCACGGTGTTTTAATGTAGATACTTGACAAGAGCTTCATTGGGCTCGTACTGGCGCTATCACCTTCTTTAAGACAATTCCTTTAAATTTAAGACATCTGAATAGATATCAAGGACGTTGGCAGCAATGACATTTTACACTCTCTTTATCAACATACATCGATCTCACTACACTCACAATTTTAGTTACCGATTGCTTTTCACATAACACACTTTCCTTCCTATAACATGATGATTGTTTAAAAATTCCAGGAAATTAGAAATAGCTGGAAATTCATCCTTGATGGTTTCATATGTTCATGTGCTACGCCTCATCAACTTTCGTCAATAATATTTGAATCAGCCAGGGATCTCTATTTTCAGTTGCTCCGTCTAATGCCTTGATACCTCTTATAATCCCATCCGATGTAGCGGTAATTGGTCGAAAAGATTTTAATGACACTACAGACGCATGCTTCACAATAATTTGCATCTGTTATCAAAATTCTTTCAAGGGAACCTCTTAAATTTTGAAAGTTGTGTGCCGTTGAAATAGTTTCTACATTATGCACAGAAGATCTGTATAGATCATAAAATGACTGTACCAGGCTTCATACTCAACTGTATACTTCATTCCGTGAATTTATCAATATGTACTCGAGGTAGTTTCTGGGTTTTCTAGGAACACGTGTTGTTGATTCAGCAATGTGTCACATGACATATTATTATTAGCAGAAGTGCTGTGTGATTTCTCTTCCTGAAGCAATTTCAACAAGATGGATTAGACTTCAAACAATCTCATTTCAAATTCTTCCTGCTTTCATTCCAGTGTAAGATTGGTATTAGTAGCGAGCACTAAAGCAATTGAATCGTCATACTGGTAAAACTGATTCTACAGTCCTTCTAATTATGAGAAGTATAGCATACATACCTGGTGAATTACGTTCCCGACTTTTGTTTTCCTTAATTCGAGTTGGTGTCGTTTTTGATGCTCTACTATATTATGAACGCCAATGTGGGTGTCAATTTCGGAGGCACTGATTACACTACTCATTTTTGTTTTTCACAAGGTGTGATGGACGGAGACGGTATCAAATTCGGCACCTATCTACTAGCTACGCCATATACAAAATTGTTATGTCCTTTTTGAAAAACCCAATATAAAAGTTATCAAAGTCGATGAACGTTTTAACAACGTAAAATCACAGCATATTTGGAAAAACTCGCTGTTGGTTGTACGCCATCGGGTGGTAGAGACGACTGCCTTATGCGCTCATATAAATCTGTGGTTGAATAACAAACCTCGACCAATACATATTGATAGAGTTATCTCATCTGAGTTTCCCAAAGCAGAGCAACTCTAAATTATCTAAGAAGTGGTCAAGAGGAACATGATTAATGGACCATTAACAATCCAAACGCACCATTAACAAATTACCGAGACTAGCGACTATGGATGTCCTAAGACATACATTGACATTGCATGGAAACTGAGTAATTGAAATAGGCAACAAGTGGGTGGTACTGCGTACCGCAGCAATATAGCTGTGTTTGGGCTGGTAAATGGAAACAGAATTTGATGAAATCACAAGCTATATCAAATGGACAGATACATCATCAGTATTAAGGCGGTTTTGAGTATTTTGAAGTTCCAGTTCCATGAAGGCCACGCAACTGTTGACCGGCTAATGTATATTTGAAAAATAGGCAAGGAGCCTTTTTCTACTACCAACCGAATTGCCGCACACTACCGAATACAACTTTACCGGTGTTTTACGACTGTCAACTGGATTAACAAAATCCCTCTGTTATAAAATTAACGTATCCAGAAGTTCCAAACTATTATACTTGGCGTCGAGAAAAGTATTTTACAAACGGAAATAAGGTTTTGCTATGGCAAGTGATCAGTTAGACCGAGTATACATGGTTCATCAAGCAAGGGCGAATATTATTTTCTGAAAATGTTGTCAGACTGTTCGAGGACCTGTTTTCCTAGGTTTGAGAACTTTTGGTGGTGAAGTATGTGAAATATTCAGAGAAGCTGCTTTATCGTATTTTCCAGTGCAAATTAGAAATCTATCCGCCATTATATTAAAAGCATTCAACTCATCAATTTAGAACACTTTATATGTAAAAATATAAGGAAAACATGAGCAAAGATTTTGTTCTTGATATACGTTCAAACGAATAAAACACTTTTGGTGGACGATTAGGAATGAAAATACGATGCCATTACGGGACGCGTAAAATATCGAACGACGGCCTATTTTGCTTAAATACACCAGGCGGCATAAGCAAAACAGTTTTTATAATTTCATACTGGTTGGGGTAATCAAGCGGCAGGAGATGGTGCCGATTATTGCATGGGCCACCCAAATGGCTAGAGGACAAACAAGCCACTCACTTTTGAAGTTATTTCTCAAAATTGCTACAGAAGAAAATAAGTTTTTCTCCAAGCAAAAGTGTTAAAATTATGGATTATTATCGAAGCCACTTGACAGCAAACACAAAAGAAGAGAGCGTATTCGTTAATCGCACACCATTGATATTAGCCGATGCACCTGTCATCGCTGAACGAGTTCAGTTCCCAGTTAGACTCTTATTTGTCTCCTAAGTTTACAAATGTGAATTTCGAAGGTCGTTACTTGTTCCAATGTTCCATGGCCAGTTGTATGTGGCATGCTCAAGAGTAGGGATTCCAAAATCCAAAGTTTAAACTCTGGGAGGAACATCAAAAAATGTTGGTTATAGTATTCAAATGCATTATAATATTCTTCATTTCTATAATTAGGTATTTATTAAATAAAAAACACCTGTTGACGTAAAACAGTTGAATTTTACCTGAATAAAGACAGGTACCTCTCCTCCAGGTAAGGATGTATATGATACATTTAATAGTGTGCGACAGGTCGTCGAATAATGAGACTAAATTGAAATGTTAGATGACAGAGAAAATGGGTATTTTTTCTCAAAAGCCTTGATGTGTGTAGGTACACTGTAATTTTAATGATTGGATAGAGAGTATTTGGTACCTGGTAATGGACACAAATCGTTGAATAGAAAGTCTTTGGAATTAGGATGGGATCATTTAAGAGTTTTAGAAACATGCAAATCTGCTACGCCGAAAATTCCACACTTACTTACAAACTGAGTGGTAAATTGGGATGTAAAGCCAAGGTGATTTTGCTTCGAATTCTCAATTAATTACGGGTGAGCAATTAGATACCAAAAAATGGAAGGAGATCGGAGTGATATTTATTTCAAAACTAGGTCGTGATAGACATTTGACTTCAAATTACAGAGGACTATGTATGTTGAATATTTTGACTTTCAATTTAAGATAATTTCGAGTTTTGAGATCAGCATTAAAACCATAAAGCACCCCTTAATGACCCGTCCCCCATTTTGATTTCCAGAAATTCGCCCATTAAACTTCTTTGTTGTTAATACGTACCAATATTAAAGAACGGTATTTATATGGTTTTCAATTCCGGTATCTTGTAGGTTCATATTGGTTTTCCTCATTTTATGAATAAAAATTATATGTTTACGATTTCACTGCCTGCCGAAAATATTGAAGTTGTAGTCGCATCATAGCTGCTTTGACCAAACTTAATATTTTTGCAGTTCAGATCAATAATGATACGGCCCTCGGAGATACAGAAGTTTGCTCGACAAAAAGTGAGCCATCGAAAACAAACCTCGTATGATCCCAGAGTAAACCTCTTAAAGTAGAACATTAGAACATTGAAAGCTCTCAACATCCGGACACTGATTTACTCAACTAACACTTACCATCGAGCCTAGAAAATTAAGTTTTTTGAGGGTTCAAGGAAAATACTTTTACTCAAACTACTCAATATATTAAACTGCCACGTGTTATCATTGAAACGCTTTCGGGAACAAATATTCAATGGCTGTCATTCAATGATCTTCCATAAATTTCCATTATTGGAAAGTTTTTTGAAAAAAAAAAATATTTGGAACAAACACCGAACACATCCCATTTACTGATCTTAATTATGATCTTAATGACTGGGAACAATTTTCGGAGATAGAAAAACCCCTATTTTTGTAGAGTTTTAAAATTCTTAAACGAAGTGATACATTTCAATCGTACATGCCAACCAATATGTCAAATAGTAAATTTGAATAGAAGATACTAACGAACGTATACTACCGCCAATAACCAATGAATGCTCATGTTGTGAACGCAGGTAGGTAACCTTCCTCTTTACAAATGGCTTAAGCGTAAGGAATTTAATGTCTCTCTAATTAAATGTCCATCTATTATTTCTGTTCTTTGTATCATGAAAATACGTTACATGATCCATGACCAACCAATATCAACAATCGTTCACATCACTGTTAATTCACTTTTAATAAATGCATGACAATAACTGTAGGACTATAAATAATACTCCATCTGCCGATCGACAAATAATAGCTCATCCTATATACCAAGCTTACAACATTTAACCTAAATGTTGTGCTTCAATTCACTCTTGTCTACGGAACCCATACAAATTTTATTCAATTTTGCCGTGTAATTCTACTATTCATACAGCGTCTTCATCTGAGTCACTGTGTTTAATAGCTTGCTTTTTCGTCTTAAACGAAATATTTCTTTTGGCTTCATAAAATGTACTCTTCCTGAAAAACTTAAATCAGAATAGAAAAAGACACATTCAGATGTCATATTATTTAAAAAATTCCAAATTCTGTGGTTTCTATACATTCTATTGGCAGGTGATGCCAAATTATAATTACAAGAATACAATGCCGCTTCAGAATAGGACTACGCAGCCGTGGTTTGAATAAGAGCAGTTGGTTTAAATCGAGTTATTTCGGTGTGCTTAATAGTAGCAAAAAATAAGATCGATCCACATAAGCAGATTTGTCTGTCGCGCTTATAATTATGTGTCGCAGGTTTGTAGGTAAAATTAACGATAAGTCCCTTAGGCATTCCTATATATATATATACAAACATTTGGGTGGACGGATTCTACGATTGTCCCAGTTGATGGAAACGTCCATTGCGAATATCATTTCAATTATTTTGGATCAGCTTTATGAATAAAATGGAATTATGAATAAAATGGATCTGAATGGAATGGCAACCTGCTATAGCGAAACAGTTCAGAATTTCTACGTGAACGATCTGTCCATCCATTGGCCGAAGGTATCGGAGCGGTTGCACTCTAATATAAACCTTTATGATTCGGACCCAAAAAAATCGTTTGTGTACGCCTAGAAGCCGGTGACTGGAGGCTTAGGAAATGAGAACGGTCGAGGTAAGGTGAGAGACTATAATCGTCGCGCTGTAAAGGAGGTAATTTTTTGAGGACCAATAACAGAAACTGCTTTTGTATATTTTTAATTCTCCTAGAGTGATAGCCACATGACACTTGCGTACTCAAGCTGAGAACGAACGATAGAGGTGTCTGGTGTACAGTGACTTTAAAGTCAATGAGCCAAGAAAATCTATAGAATTTTGTCACATTCAAGACCATTTCCCACACTTACAAGGAAGGGTCTCCAGGTGTCCGGCTCCGATTTCGATGAAACTTTAATATGTTGTAGAGGAGTGAAATATAAGTTACACGTATTTTTTTTAAGTGCTCAATCCCCTTCTAAGGGGGTGAAAACCGCCCTTGAAGTTGGGGGTAAAGAAGTGACTTTCGATAATTTTCCTCAAAAAACATAAAAAAATCTGCAAATTTTTCATTCTAAAATAGGTATTTCAGAAACTTACATTATATATTATTTTTTCAAGAATTTTGGTACTACCTAGGGGGTGAAACTACCCCTAGGAAGGGGTTGAAAAATCCAAATTGATGCGAAAAATTATGGGAAAAATTTATATTACTCCATAAAAAAATAAGGTTGACGTGTTCGAGGGTTTTTCGAAACCATCCTTGCTCAGGTGGTTAACCACCCCTAGAGACGATTCTGAAAATTCGCTCAGGACATCTGATTTTTGCGACTGAAAGTTCTTTGTCCTCCTCAATTATGATCATTAACATAGACTCTATACGATATCATTGATGTTTAGGGGTGAAACATCCCCTAACGGGGGTGAAATTTGTAAAAATTGTTAAAAATTCCAAGAAAATTTCGCAATTTGGTGGAATAAAGGTTTGCACGTTCAAAAATTTCATGAATCATCCGCTTTGAATGGTTTCAACCGCACTTGAACTTGGGGGTGTAAGAGCGACTCTCCATAATTTTCCCTACAAAACATGAAAAAATCCGAAAGTTTTTTACTATGAAATACGTATCTCGGAAAGTCAAGATTTTTATTATTTGTTCAAAAATTTTGGAAATCCCTGGATGAAACAACTCCTAGGAGGGGGTTGAAAATCAAAAAACTTGCATAAAATACCAATTTGATGCGGGAAATAGTGGAAAAAATAAATATCACTCAACAATGAAAAAGAAGTTTGAGGGATTTAAGGATTTTTTAGACTGGAAGTGTTTTGCTATCCTCCAATATGATGATTACCATCGATTTTTATGACTATCAATGATGTGTGGGGTTTGTCACATACCCTATCGGGAGTCTAAAATTTCATAAATTGTTAAGAATTTTAAGAAATTTTTGAAATACGGCCAATTAATTCTAGAAAATATATACGCTCACGGGGTCGGGAATAAATTAAACGAGTTCAAAGATTCCATTAAGCAACCCCTTTTAATGGGTTACTCACGTCTGTATGGAATTTCCAAAATACGAAACGCAATGCAATGAGTTTATCATTCGGAATTGATATTTTTATCATGAATATCGTTCCAGGGCTTGAAGTATCAAAATGCGAGTAAAGGAGGCAAACGTTCTGGGATTCCTACAAAAATTTTCGAAATATTTCGGAAAAATCGTATGAAAAATTTCATTCGACTGTGTATCCTATGCCCTCCATTTATGATGTCACATAAACATATTATCATGAGGATAAATTGTTTATATATGTAATATATATATATATATATATATATATATATATATATATATATATATATATATATATATATATATATATATATATATATATATATATTGAGTTTGATGTGAATATATAATGATGCAAGTTTCCTTGAAATTCTATAGAAAATTTGCGGCAGTTCTCACTTAAACAAATTATTTATTCATATGATATCGCTTGAAGTCAGTTGAATCAAAAGTATGATTTCTATGTCAATGATATTTTACAGAGGCCGCTCTAATTTTATGGATTGTAGGTTGAACAATAGTGATAATCTTCAAAAAAGTGTTTCAGACATTATGATTTCTTACACCAGGTACATCGGATTATTGCAATATACTGCAGCCTGCAATTTCACAATGGGTACCGCCTGAATCTCCAAATCCAAAGTGTACTGGATTTTCGAATTCACTCGGTTTATCGGCAATATATCCACTTTTGTACCAGGCATATTTGAAGAGATTTTCATAGCGTGGAGATGAAAATTGGTTAAGAGTTAAAGATTGTAATTTGATTATATTATTTCTTAAATTCAAATCTTCATCCATTAGCATTACATTATCGGAAAAATGCCTGACAAAATTTTTCCAAATCCTGAATCCAAATACGTCTAATGGTTGGATATTACCACTGGATCCCTCTGGTATTATTTCAAGTGAAATTTTTTTATTACTGGGTAAAACTTCCTTCAGAGCTGATGGACAATGTCCGGACCAAGAGTCGAGCAATAAAACGCTTTGTCGTCCTACATTAGGAAAATATACTTCTTTCAACCAAGTTTTGAAATGATCTAAAAAATTTTTTTAATCATTATTAAATCCATATTGAAGCAATTTCAAAAAATTTAAATCACCAGTCTGGTAATGACGAATTCGTTTCCGTGTTAGATCAACTATATATAGATTGGAAATTCTTGAGATTTTGTATAGCTCCAAATCCTCAAATGAATTTGAGTGACGAAAATAATCACTGATATCCTCAAATATCTATAATATTGATGCAAAATGGGACGATGTTCCTAAAAGTTCGTTGGGTTATCGATATTCCAACAGGGGTAGTTAGGCCCTTTAAGGAGGTTGTAGAATGAAATTTTTGAGCTTATATATTTTCTAGAATTAATTGGCCGATTAAATCCCTCAAACTTCTTTTTCATTGTTGAGTGATATTTATTTTTTCCACTATTTCCCGCATCAAATTGGTATTTTATGCAAGTTTTTTGATTTTCAACCCCCTCCTAGGAGTTGTTTCATCCCGGGATTTCCAAAATTTTTGAACAAATAATAAAAATCTTGACTTTCCGAGGTACGTATTTCATAGTAAAAAACTTTCGGTTTTTTTCATGTTTTGTAGGGAAAATTATGGAGAGTCGCTCTTACACCCCCAAATTCAAGTGCGGTTGAAACCATTCAAAGCGGATGATTCATGAAATTTTTGAACGTGCAAACCTTTATCCCAATTTCGCTATCTTATATATTTTTTCTAGAATTATTCCATCAAATTGCGAAATTTTCTTGGAATTTTTAACAGTTTTTACAAATTTCACCCCCGTTAATCTATATTAATGATCATAATTGAGGAGGACAAAGAACTTTCAGTCGAAAAAATCAGATGTTCTGAGCGAATTTCCAGAATCGTCTTTAGGGGTGGTTAACCCTCTGAGAAAGGGGGGTTTCGAAAAACCCTCGAACACGTCAACCTTATTTTTTTTGTATGGAGTAATATAAATTTTTTCCAGAATTTTTCGCATCAATTTGGATTTTTTAGACAGTTTTTTTGATTTTTCAACTCCTTCCTAGGGGTAGTTTCACCCCCTAGGTAGTACCAAAATTCTTGAAAAAATAATATATAATGTAAGTTTCTGAAATCGCGGTTTTCACCCCCTTAGAAGGGGATTGAGCACTTAAAAAAAATACGTGTCACTTATTTTCCACTCTTCTACAACATATTAAAGTTTCATCGAAATCGGAGCCGGACACCTGGAGACCCTTCCTTGTTGGTTTGTCGACTTTGCTTGACCTGTCAATGTTAAAACTAAAACTGGACTAGGTGCTATGATTCACAAAGGCTAAGTAGCAGGATTTATTTGTTGGGTCATTAAAGCAGTCCACATAAAATTAGTGTTAGATTTGTCAAAAGGTGCGTTTTTGGCCTGCTTATATCCACAAAATATTCTGACAATGGGTCCAACTTCATCGGTTAATCGATTGCGAGACACCTGATTCGCACAATAGAGGAAACTGCGCTGATTTTCGAGAAATACTGCACTATACACTATGCCAGATCGAATGTCTGTTAAGGTTGTGTATCCATAGGTGTATGGAATGAAAAGGGAATCAAAATATACCTTTGGAACTAAACCAAATTTTTTTTATGATTAACTTTTGCGTAGCATGACTATTCTAATATGATCTTGAATCGGGAATACCCTGTTTGAATTATAAATAAAGGATTAGTGTAGTAATCTAATAATAAAATTTCATACAATTAATAATTTCCCAAGATCATCTTCATATTAATAACATTAAAAAGCAACCAATCATCCATGACCGCATATTTATAAATTCTTGAGATATAACTCCATTTTCAATCATCATCAATCTTTTGGCTTTAACATTTTTATTCCTTTCTCACACAGAACAGCACACAACACAACACACAACACACTGCACAACAAACAAATCATAAAAAAACATAAAAATAAATAATCGACTATAAATATAAAAGATCGATCGGTTAAGTGATCGGTCCAATGATGAAGCTGACGATGATGATGATGATCATCATCATCCACAGTTTCATGATGATGTGTAACACAGTTGATTGGAATTTAAAAATATTTTTTTTTTTAATGTTCTTCATCTTTAAAAGTTCAAAGCAGAATCAAGAACCTATAACATGCAATAATATGATGTGATGGTACCTTACCTACATATATCTCGTCTTATGGAAATAAATATATAGACGTTAATAAATGAATACATTTAACGATCATCGTTTATGATGCTGTTTTCTTGTGTGATCTTCTTTGTTGATCATGTTAAAATATTGTGTATATTTATAAAATTTATGAAAACTAGTTCTTTTGTGCGCTGTATTCACATAGGTATACATTTATTGTTTGAAGAGTCTTCTTCACACACTGATTGAATGATGTTCATCTTTGTCATGGTTTCCGTGTCTTGGCCACCGGTGAACATTCATACAAACACTTATGCGCAATTGATCATACAAAAATCGTACGATCGAGCATATTACTCGTATATACCAAGTCTATTGAAAAATACTGTATTTGGTAGAAGAGAACATCCATCTCTACAATTTCTTTCAACTTACTGCCAAAGTAAAATTTAAGCCAATGAAATGATAACCTCAGTGCAAACGATGTTTTCGATTTCTTGCCTTCTCATTATACTAATTAAAAGATTATAAGAATAAACCATTTTGATGTTTTGATCTGAACAGTTTAAAGGAAAAGGCCTATGGAACTAAAAAATGAGGCGACACCACAATGTTACTCTCCTGATAGCTCAAATAAATTGTACAACAAAAAATCTCGTTGAGAAGTATTTGTGTCGCAATAGGCATGTAGTTGTTATAGGTTTAATGCAGTGGGGGCTAAAAATGATACTTGCCGGCCTGACCCTTTTCGTTTACCTTGCGGTAGAGTGGCATCGTCTAAAAACAACCGATCATACAAATTATCATGGTGGTAGAAACCCATGCCATAAACGATATTACACCAGCTTCCTATAAGCTGCCAAATGTCGGCTGATTAGAGAGAATGTTGCAGGTTGTTCAACCCTGATCCAATAATGCAGCGATTTCCGGAGTGACATCTCTGCTGGTGTGCTGATGCAGAAATGCTATAGTTGACAACTTGCGCCCTCAAACTTCGTTGCGCAGTCACTGTACAGGCTTCGGATTTTGTGCATTCCTAGATAGGCAGACGAAAATACAAATATAGCTTTTTTGACGTACCTCCACCATCTTTGCGTTGCTTGATGGCTATTGGGAATACATAGGCCATCCTACTGTGCAGTAATCTTCTCGAAGGTGTTGCACAATGCGATGGAATGTTGGCCATTGGTTTAGGGCTCATTGTTACACGATGGCGAAAGCGTGTGAGCATATCAAGGTTTTGAAAATCCAGTAGTGCCTCCGAAAGTGACGTAGTTTCAGCTGTGGACTACCGTATAAGATACTTTCGTGTTTATGGCAAGTTCGATTCCTTGCTATAAAGCGTAGGAAGAGTTCAGAGATCGAAGTGGGCTCTTGCCTGATACATTTTCTTTATGTTGGATAAAACGTCTGCATAAGGCCGTGATTCGAAGTAGTTTGCCGAACGACGAATATCGAGCGACAAGGTAGTATAAATAATTGTGAGACGTTACGGGTTCTGCATGCGTTGCGATCATTGATATTATTTTTCATAGGTCGATGTTAGTGTGCTTGCTCGTTCTTTTGCCTGGTCATTAACCTTGATCTTCTCGTAGCTAAGCAGGACCTGTTCACCACCGAGGATGGCTGTGAAGTAATGAAGTGTCTACATCACGAGACGCGTAATTTGCGGGATAATGCTTTGTGTCGACATAATTAAAACTCGATTCTGTGAGCCTCTAATGCTTTCAAACTATCTCTAGGATAACTAAGCCATTTTTGACCGGTTTTGGGGCCGTTTCATTTCACGATATACCGAGTAACCACAATAACTCGGGTGTTTTGACTGAATCATCCCAATTTAGCTCAAGTTGAGCCTGATGTTCGCAGAATTTGATTGGTATCACATTCAGAAGCTGCTGACTGTTCGAGGACCAATTTCGCAGTTGAAACCACCACATCTGAAAGTATGTGAAGTTATCCCAGGATTCTATCCCAGAAAATAAATTTTTTTAATCAGGCAACACTAACATATCAATAACCAATTTGCTCTTGTGTGAAGTTATCCCAGCCCAGGTTTTGATTCATTTCATTCAAATATACTATATTTGTGAAGTTAGCTCAGCCCAGCCCAAAAATTTTATCAATTTTAATGAAAAAACGAAAAATTATCAAGTTTATTAAATTCGATTTGTTTTTAATATAATAAAAAAAATTTAAATATAACGTATAAAAAAACTGTAAAATTTTAAGTTGCATAAAATAATGGTAATATTCAGGCAATGTAAGAAACAATTTGTTCCGTGGCAAGTTCCCGAAAATCAACTCTCGGCTGAGAATTTCATTGATTTTTATATAATTTTTCGTACCGCTCGATAAATTAAAAACTATTTCGCCAAAACTAAAAATGTCTCGGATCAAGGCAACATGATTTTGAAATGTATACACCACTAGCTAAATTTCAGCAAAATTAGAAAAAAATCGTTCCGTGGCAAATTCCCGAAAATCAACTCTGGGCTGAGAATTTTGTTGATTTTTATATAATTTTTCGTCCCGCTCGATACATTAAAAATTATTTCGCCAAAACTAAAAATGTCTCGGATCAGGGCAACATAATTTTCAAATGTATACACCAATAGCTAAATTTCAGATAAATTAAAAAAAAATCGTTCAGTGGCAAGTTCCCGAAAATCAACTCTGGGCTGGGAATTTCATTGATTTTTATATAATTTTTCGTCCCGCTCGATACATTAAAAATTATTTCGCCAAAACTAAAAATGTCTCGGATCAGGGCAACGTGATTTTGAAATGTATACACCACTAGCTAAATTTCAGATAGATTAAAAAAAAATCGTTCTGTGGCAAGTTCCCGAAAATCAACTCTGGGCTGGGAGTTTCATTGATTTTTATATAATTTTTCGTCCCGCTCGATAAATTAAAAACTATTTCGCAAAAACTAAAAATGTCTCGGATCAGGGTCCCTTGATTTTGAAATGTATATACCAGTAGCTAAATTTCAACTAAATTAGAAAAAAATCGTTCTGTGGCTAAGTTCCCGAAAATCAACTCTGGGCTGAGAATTTCATTGATTTTTATATAATTTTTCGTGCCACTCGATAAATTAAAAATTATTTCGCCAAAACTAAAAATGTCTCGGATCAGGGCAACATGATTTTAAAATGTTTACACCACTAGCTAAATTTCAGCAAAATTAGAAAAAAATCGTTCAGTGGCAAGTTCCCGAAAATCAACTCTAATCAATAAAATTCTAATCAATAATATCTTCTAATCAATGAAATTCCCAGCTCAGAGTGCATTTTCGGGAACTTGCCACTGAACGATTTTTTTCTTATTTAGCTGATATTTAGCTACTAGTGTATACATTTCAAAATCATGTTGCCCTGATCCGAGACATTTTTAGTTTTGGCGAAATAGTTTTTAATTTATCGAGCGGGACGAAAAATTATATAAAAATCAATGAAATTCCCAGCCCAGAGTTGATTTTCGGGAACTTGCCACTGAACGATTTTTTTTTAATTTAGCTGAAATTTAGCTAGTGGTGTATACATTTCAAAATCATGTTGCCCTGATCCGAGACATTTTTAGTTTTGGCAAAATATTTTTTAATTTATCGAGCGGGACGAAAAATTATAGAAAAATCAATGAAATTCTCAGCCCAGAGTTGATTTTCGGGAACTTGCCACAGAACGATTTTTTTCTAATTTAGCTGAAATTTAGCTACTGGTGTATACATTTCAAAATCATGTTGCCCTGATCCGAGACATTTTTAGTTTTTGCGAAATAGTTTTTAATTTATCGAGCGGGACGAAAAATTATATAAAAATCAATGATTCCCAGCCCAGAGTTGATTTTCGGGAACTTGCCACAGAACGATTTTTTTTTAATTTATCTGAAATTTAGCTAGTGGCGTATACATTTCAAAATCACGTTGCCCTGATCCGAGACATTTTTAGTTTTGGCGAAATAGTTTTTAATTTATCGAGCGGGACGAAAAATTATATAAAAATCAATGAAATTCCCAGCCCAGAGTTGATTTTCGGGAACTTGCCACTGAACGATTTTTTTTTAATTTATCTAAAATTTAGCTAGTGGTGTATACATTTCAAAATCACGTTGCTCTGATCCGAGACATTTTTAGTTTTGGCGAAATAATTTTTAATGTATCGAGCGGGACGAAAAATTATATAAAAATCAAAAAAATTCTCAGCCCAGAGTTGATTTTCGGGAACTTGCCACTGAACGATTTTTTTCTAATTTTGCTGAAATTTAGCTACTGCTGTATACATTTCAAAATCATGTTGCCCTGATCCGAGACATTTTTAGTTTTGGCAAAATAGTTTTTAATTTATCGAGCGGGACGAACAATTATATAAAAATCAACAAAATTCTCAGCCCAGAGTTGATTTTCGGGAACTTGCCACGGAACGATTTTTTTTTAATTTATCTGAAATTTAGCTAGTGGTGTATAAATTTCAAAATCATGTTGCCCTGATCCGAGACATTTTTAGTTTTGGCGAAATAATTTTTAATGTATCGAGCGGGACGAAAAATTATATAAAAATCAAAAAAATTCTCAGGCGAGAGTTGATTTTCGGGAACTTGCCACGGAACGATTTTTTTCTAATTTTGTTGAAATTTAGCTACTGCTGTATTCATTTCAAAATCATGTTGCCCTGATCCGAGACATTTTTAGTTTTGGCAAAATAGTTTTTAATTTATCGAGCGGGACGAAAAATTATATAAAAATCAACAAAATTCTCAGCCCAGAGTTGATTTTCGGGAACTTGCCAAGGAACGATTTTTTTCTTATTTTGCTGAAATTTAGCTATTGGTGTATACATTTCAAAATCATGTTGCCTTGATCCGAGACATTTTTAGTTTTGGCGAAATAATTTTTAATTTATCGAGTGGCACGAAAAATTATATAAAAATCAATGAAATTCTCAGCCCAGAGTTGATTTTCGGGAACTTAGCCACAGAACGATTTTTTTCTAATTTAGTTGAAATTTAGCTACTGGTATATACATTTCAAAATCAAGGGACCCTGATCCGAGACATTTTTAGTTTTTGCGAAATAGTTTTTAATTTATCGAGCGGGACGAAAAATTATATAAAAATCAATGAAACTCCCAGCCCAGAGTTGATTTTCGGGAACTTGCCACAGAACGATTTTTTTTTAATCTATCTGAAATTTAGCTAGTGGTGTATACATTTCAAAATCACGTTGCCCTGATCCGAGACATTTTTAGTTTTGGCGAAATAATTTTTAATGTATCGAGCGGGACGAAAAATTATATAAAAATCAATGAAATTCCCAGCCCAGAGTTGATTTTCGGGAACTTGCCACAGAACGATTTTTTTTTAATCTATCTGAAATTTAGCTAGTGGTGTATACATTTCAAAATCACGTTGCCCTGATCCGAGACATTTTTAGTTTTGGCGAAATAATTTTTAATGTATCGAGCGGGACGAAAAATTATATAAAAATCAATGAAATTCCCAGCCCAGAGTTGATTTTCGGGAACTTGACACGGAACGATTTTTTTTTAATTTAGCTGAAATTTAGCTATTGGTGTATACATTTCAAAATCATGTTGCCTTGATCCGAGACATTTTTAGTTTTGGCGAAATAGTTTTTAATTTATCGAGTGGCACGAAAAATTATATAAAAATCAATGAAATTCCCAGCCCAGAGTTGATTTTCGGGAACTTGCCACGGAACGATTTTTTTCTAATTTTGCTGAAATTTAGCTAGTGGTGTAAACATTTTAAAATCATGTTGCCCTGATCCGAGACATTTTTAGTTTTGGCGAAATAATTTTTAATTTATCGAGTGGCACGAAAAATTATATAAAAATCAATGAAATTCTCAGCCCAGAGTTGATTTTCGGGAACTTAGCCACAGAACGATTTTTTTCTAATTTAGTTGAAATTTAGCTACTGGTATATACATTTCAAAATCAAGGGACCCTGATCCGAGACATTTTTAGTTTTGGTGAAATAATTTTTAATTCATCGAGCGGGTGAAAAATTGTACAAAAATCAATAAAATTCCCAGCCCAGAGTTGATTTTCGGGAACTTGCCACTGAACGATTTTTTCTAATTTTGCTGAAATTTAGCTACTGGTGTATACATTTCAAAATCATGTTGCCTTGATCCGAGACATTTTTAGTTTTGGCGAAATAATTTTTAATGTATCGAGCGGGACGAAAAATTATATAAAAATCAACAAAATTCTCAGCCCAAAGTTGATTTTCGGGAACTTGCCACAGAACGATTTTTTTTTAATTTTGCTGAAATTTAGCTAGTGGTGTATACATTTTAAAATCATGTTGTCCTGATCCGAGACATTTTTAGTTTTGGCGAAATAATTTTTAATTTATCGAGCGAGTGAAAAATTGTATAAAAATCAATAAAATTCCCAGCCCAGAGTTGATTTTCGGGATTTTGCCACTGAACGATTTTTTTCTAATTTTGCTGAAATTTAGCTACTGGTGTATACATTTCAAAATCATGTTGCCTTGATCCGAGACATTTTTAGTTTTGGCAAAATATTTTTTAATTTATCGAGCGGGACGAAAAATTATATAAAAATCAATGAAATTCTCAGCCCAGAGTTGATTTTCGGGAACTTGCCACTGAACGATTTTTTTCTAATTTAGCTGAAATTTAGCTACTGGTGTATACATTTCAAAATCATGTTGCCCTGATCCGAGACATTTTTAGTTTTTGCGAAATAGTTTTTAATTTATCGAGCGGGACGAAAAATTATATAAAAATCAATGAAATTCCCAGCCCAGAGTTGATTTTCGGGAACTTGACACGGAACGATTTTTTTTTAATTTAGCTGAAATTTAGCTAGTGGTGTATACATTTCAAAATCATGTTGCCCTGATCCGAGACATTTTTAGTTTTGGCAAAATATTTTTTAATTTATCGAGCGGGACGAAAAATTATAGAAAAATCAATGAAATTCTCAGCCCAGAGTTGATTTTTGGGAACTTGCCACAGAACGATTTTTTTCTAATTTAGCTGAAATTTAGCTACTGGTGTATACATTTCAAAATCATGTTGCCCTGATCCGAGACATTTTTAGTTTTGGCGAAATAATTTTTAATTTATCGAGCGGGACGAAAAATTATATAAAAATCAACAAATTTCTCAGCCCAGAGTTGATTTTCGGGAACTTGCCACTGAACGATTTTTTTCTAATTTTGCTAAAATTTAGCTACTGCTGTATACATTTCAAAATCATGTTGCCTTGATCCGAGACATTTTTAGTTTTGGCGAAATAATTTTTAATTCATAGAGCGGGTGAAAAATTGTATAAAAATCAATAAAATTCCCAGCCCAGAGTTGATTTTCGGGAACTTGCCACTGAACGATTTTTTTTTTATTTAGCTGATATTTAGCTAGTGGTGTATACATTTCAAAATCACGTTGCCCTGATCCGAGACATTTTTAGTTTTGGCGAAATAATTTTTAATGTATCGAGCGGGACGAAAAATTATATAAAAATCAATAAAATTCTCAGCCCAGAGTTGATTTTCGGGAACTTGCCACTGAACGATTTTTTTCTAATCTTGCTGAAATTTAGCTACTGCTGTATACATTTCAAAATCATGTTGCCCTGATCCGAGACATTTTTAGTTTTGGCGAAATAATTTTTAATGTATCGAGCGGGACGAAAAATTATATAAAAATCAATGAAATTCCGAGCCCAGAGTGCATTTTCGAGAACTTGCCACGGAACGATTTTTTTTTTTAATCTATCTGAAATTTAGCTAGTAGTGTATACATTTCAAAATCACGTTGCCCTGATCCGAGACATTTTTAGTTTTGGCGAAATAATTTTTAATGTATCGAGCGGGACGAAAAATTATATAAAAATCAACAAAATTCTCAGCCCAGAGTTGATTTTCGGGAACTTGCCAAGGAACGATTTTTTTCTTATTTTGCTGAAATTTAGCTATTGGTGTATACATTTCAAAATCATGTTGCCTTGATCCGAGACATTTTTAGTTTTGGCGAAATAGTTTTTAATTTATCGAGCGGGACGAAAAATTATATAAAAATCAACAAATTTCTCAGCCCAGAGTTGATTTTCGGGAACTTGCCACTGAACGATTTTTTTCTAATTTTGCTGAAATTTAGCTACTGGTGTATACATTTCAAAATCATGTTGCTCTGATCCGAGACATTTTTAGTTTTGGCGAAATAATTTTTAATTCATAGAGCGGGTGAAAAATTGTATAAAAATCAATAAAATTCCCAGCCCAGAGTTGATTTTCGGGAACTTGCCACGGAACGATTTTTTTTTTATTTATCTGATATTTAGCTATTGGTGTATACATTTGAAAATTATGTTGCCCTGATCCGAGACATTTTTAGTTTTGGCGAAATAATTTTTAATGTATCGAGCGGGACGAAAAATTATATAAAAATCAACAAAATTCTCAGCCCAGAGTTGATTTTCGGGAATTTGCCACGGAACGATTTTTTTCTAATTTTGCTGAAATTTAGCTAGTGGTGTATACATTTCAAAATCATGTTGCTTTGATCCGAGACATTTTTAGTTTTGGCGAAATAGTTTTTAATTTATCGAGCGGTACGAAAAATTATATAAAAATCAATGAAATTCTCAGCCGAGAGTTCATTTTCGGGAACTTGCCACGGAACAAATTTTTTCTTACTTTGCCTGAATATTACCATTATTTTATGCAACTTAAAATTTTACAGTTTTTTTATACGTTATATTTAAATTTTTTTTATTATATTAAAAACAAATCGAATTTAATAAACTTGATAATTTTTCGTTTTTTCATTAAAATTGATAAAATTTTTGGGCTGGGCTGAGCTAACTTCACAAATATAGTATATTTGAATGAAATGAATCAAAACCTGGGCTGGGATAACTTCACACAAGAGCAAATTGGTTATTGATATGTTAGTGTTGCCTGATTAAAAAAAATTATTTTCTGGGATAGAATCCTGGGATAACTTCACATACGTCACATCTGAGTATAGTTCCACCATTTGCCTCTGGCCCTCGATTAAATTTGCGATGTTGTCTGAGTCGGTTACAGGGTCATCGAGATACAAGTCTCGTATTTTGGGCGAATGGTGAACCGTTAACGCTCTGATGCAACTTTCCTTCTGAAGCATACCGATGAAATCGACTCTCAAATGTGGCCATTGCTGCGTGTCAATTGATTGGGATGGTAGAGAGCCTGTGCTAATCTCGAGGGTTGTAATCAAGATGGAAAATATGGAATCGATTCGAAGTTTGAAAGCCGAAGTTTGAAATGATTCGGCGGATGATGATTCGGTATTTGGCTTCGAGTAGTGTAATAGCGTGGCACAAATTGGTTTTCGATAAGAACTGATGTGACCTTTGCGCAGGCAGTTGGAGCACACACTCTTTTCTCGGATGAGATTTGATTTTTCTGCAAATGTTAGAGGTTTGAATTGATTGCACTGCGGAGCACGTTGTGATTTGTAGCACAAACTAAACACGTGAGCGTGATAGGTTTGTGAGGTGCTTGATTGTGTGACTATTATACGATGATGAAGGAACCTCTCTGTGCGCATGTAAATCATCTCCAGTGATTGCCATCGGGTGTTCAAGAAATTGATCAGATTTTGTTATGATGGATATTGCGATCGGAATAGTGATATCTTCCAATGGCAATGGGTTTCTGTATCCAACTTGTCTGTTGTTGTATGATGTTGATTAAGATGATATCCAATGTAGTAATCGGTACTCCTAAAACAGTCAGACTGCGGGCGGTATCCATGGTTCCTCGTAATTATCGTTAGTATGCGATGCTTACAGACTATGGTCAACGGACAAAGTATCAAATTCGATCCAATTCGTGTAGTTGCCATCGAAGACTGGAACCTTGATTCGAGGTAGGTTTCTATCGATGGACTGCTGTACGGTAGTTAGCTTTCTCCCTCGAGGTCCTCTTTATCGCACATGGCCTCAGTTTGGTTCATTATGTAGTCGATCTGCGTCTGTATGAATTGATTGTTGAGAGCTCCTTGTTCTTCCTCATTCGTTCGAGGACCCACTGTACCAACGCTTGCTTGATGCGAGCCACCGTTTCACTGTCTCTGAATGCCACTAGAACCAACAACGAAACTGAATGATACGATTGCAGATACTTCTTTAAATGGAACCCACACGGAAATAAAACTTACCCAAAATAAAAATACCCTCGTTTTCTGGGGAGTACACAGAGTGGCAGTCGCATTAAGATTTATTCTGCTCAACTATCCACGAGTACCCTAAAAGGAGAAGCTGCCGGTCTGCTAAAACATTTTTGTACCACTGATGCCAACCATATCGAGCCCTTAGAAAATCTACGTAGTCAATATAATTTCAAGAAACACACAATTCAAGCTTTCAATAAATATTTTATGCTATAACCTTCTGTAACAACACCAAGGACTCAAAGCTTTAGGCTGATCAACAAATTAAACGATGACATCAACAACGTATGGGCTCGTACTTCTGCAGATTATGAGCTACCAATCATAAAACAATTCTTTGATTTTTTTTGTCAAAAGAATCGATGAACTTGAACCATACAGAAGTTGTAATGTTACACGTTCTAGGCGTTCGACTAAACCCTTTATAAAAGCTTATACGGTTTCAGATGTTCAATGCTTAGTTTGTTCATTGTGTTCAGAAGAGCAACACAGGCTGTTCGAATGTGAAAAATTTAAATTAATACGAATTGAAAATAGAAAAGCATTATTGATAAAGGAAAATTGCTGCAACAAAAACATCACAGTATCTACTGCATAGGAATTTACAGTCTTAACCAGCAAGACAAGCCAAACTGAACAGTGATAAAGAGCTCAAAGCAAAAACAAAAACAAATTGCTTATATCGGAAAATGCTAATGTCGCAATTTTATCGTGTACTTGATGAACAATCTCAATTTCAACAGTGCAGCGTTTACTTGTCTCCGGATCACACAGTTCTTTCATTACGGAGAACTGGGCACAACGACCTTGCTTAAACCGAAAGTATGCTAAATTAAGCATAACTGGGATTGAAGAAGCAGTGACAGGAATCAGGATACACGAGAAGATCAGTTTCATTGACAATTTCGCCATCAAACAAACCCGGGTCAAAATTGCATATCGAACTGTCGCAAAAATTTAGAATCAATCAACATTGAAAGATTTAAAAATTTTGATCTATAGCGGATTCTTATTTTCCTAGAATCTTCCTAGATTTACTCTTAGAAAGAACAATAATCATATAAAGCTAATTATTTAATACAATCCATCCCAACAGAAGATTAGTAACGCAATCAACGACCGTTTCATTGAAGAATTCTGAAGACAACTTTGACCATGAATTAAGACAACTGACAACTCTGGGACCTTAGGTCAATGGATTCCCCAAACAAACAAATGTCACAAGAAGAAAGATTTTGTGAAAAGCATTCCATCGATACAACCGCATCAATCAACACCGATCGAATTAAGATGCGTTTATCTTTTAAACACCAACCACAGTTATTAGGAAATTCGTATAGGGCATCTGTCCAACGCACGCACGAAAGAAATTTTAGTTTTTAGGAATGCATAAAGAGTTTATGATGAAATATATAGATCTCAACCACATAAAAACATTGACGAAGTCAAATGAGCAACTATACACAAGATTTTTATGTGGACGACATAATAACTGGAGTGGGCACGATTGAATAAACTATTGCAATGCAAGAACAATTAGGCAAATAATAGAAAACTTAGATACTGAGCCTGAAACTGACCTTGTAATCGAAATAGGCGAAACTTTCAAAACCCTTGGTATCTTATGGAATCCTACAAATAATATTTTCTGATTTAAAATCAACCAACTAGATATCGAGTTATCTATAACCTAAAGAAAAGACTGTCATAAACTTCCAAATTATTTGATCCTATAGGATGGCTGGCGTCGGTCATAATAAAAACAAAAATTATTATTCAACAACTATGGACGTTAGGTCTTGATTGAGACACACAACTAGCCCCACTGAGCTGGAAGCAATGCTATCCAATTGCAGACATATTAGAATAAGCAAAGTTACAAAAATGATTAAGCCACGACACAAACAACACAGGCGAATTACACGGGATTTACAATTCATCTGAAAACGCATATGTAGCAATAATTTACCCTAAATCGACTCGTAATACTACAACCCAACAAACTCAAAAGGCCAATTACTAACGGAGAATGGAGAATTTAAGCTTACATAATCTCACTTCCTATTATACAGAACTAATTCTCATATATATAATGAACAAGTTCATCCATTCACTTCGATATTAGCTCGAAAACAGATTACTGTCAAAATACAAGTTTGACAGCCGTCAGATCTGCCACAGGTGGTGGATAGTGAACGGCCTATCGATAGGTAGGTTAGCGGTGAAGGTGAATTAAAAAAGCCGTCCCCAACCGCAGCTCTGCTGGGAGGAGAGTCTCAGAGAACGGGGGAGTGGTTAACCTCTATTCACCAACTTCTGAGTGCCTAGGATACCCAGTAGGGAAAGGTGAACTGATGGCACCATAAAACCATCGACCATAACCACGGTGAACTGAGCATCACGTCTCCCTGTGCTCCCGGGCCTCGAGGTAGTGAGTGGGGAACCCTATAAACGGTAATCCCATGAATGAAGTGGGTCCCATTTGTTTGGGATATCCATATGAATGGGTGAATGAGTGAGTGAATGTGGGAGGAGGGCGAGGGTGCGGGGGGTGGGGTGCTCGGTAAGCCAATGAGCTGGATTAAGGTGTTACGCGACCCGTGCTGATGATCGGCTAGACTGGGGGCCAATTTAACAAAGCCCAGTCGTGAACGGACCCCTCTGAATACCTGGCGACCTCCAGTTGTATTTAGCCTTACTTGCGTACACGGATCTCTGCGCAAGTTGACCTTTATTTCTCCGATACTCGTGAGAGAAACATGGAAGAAACAAAAGAAATTAAAATTTGAGGGGCAGCCCCTGAGGGGCAGCCCCTGAGAGGCAGCTTACAGTAGAACAACGAGGATCTGTGGCATGGGCTAAAAAAACTGTCGGCCGTGACAGCTCGGAAAAGGTCCTTGTGTCTAAAAGACAGAGGTCCCAGGAAGAGCTGGAAACGGGCGAGAGTAAGCGAGCCAAGGTTCAGGTAGAAAAGACGTCGGGTGCTCCTAGGGATCAAAAACTGAAGCTATTCAGTGAGATCCTAAAGGAGCAGGTGTTGGTGCTAGCCGTCATTGACAGAAGTCAGGAAGATGGGAGCATCACGTCAGAGAAATGGACAGTAGTGTATAATGCACTAAACTCCATTTTTCTGCGGATCCTGCTCGGATCAGAGATCAGTCGACCTTTACAAAAGGGCAGTGGCTGAAGTAGGCGAGGTGTGGCCAGGCGCGAGGCTTGAGGCAGTCGGCAGGGAGGAAATTCCGAGCAGGCCGAGTGCACGTGTTTGGCTGCCAACCGAGCCGGATAAACCAGAAGAGATCCTCGAGATCATTCAGGCCTGTAATCCCGATCTTACAACGGAAGACTGGAGGATTATAAAGCGAGATGAAGTTATGGGAGGCTTTAGATTGGCAATCATGCTGATCAATAAAGAATCCCTGGCTTCCCTTGCAAAATTAAAGGGAGTGATCAACTTCGGGTTCGGGTCGATCACTCTCAAAGTATATAAAAAGGACGAGACCGACGCAACTGCGAAAGACCAGCCTGGGGGTGACGGCGAACGGACCCAGCAGGAGACGGTCAAGCGGGTTGAGGACGGCCAGGAGAGTGATGCTTCGGCTCTGGGGAGCATAGTTAGGGGAGGTAGCCTCCTCTCTCTGGAGCCTGATGGGGACATCCTGTCAGGCTCTCGACGAGAGGAAGACAGCGTCCGGAACAATGAGGTGGATGGCACTATCCTGATGCAGGAAGTGCAGGAAGAGGTGAGTAAGGTCGACTACAATGGTTAGCATTGTACAAATAAACCTACATCACACGAAGGCTGCCTCGGCAGCTCTCGTGCTCAGACTGACTAAGTCAGATGAGGATTTAGTGTTAATCCAAGAAGCTTGGCAGGATATGTGGCCTCAGAATGAAAGGGTATAAATTACTATACTCAAGCAACTCTGAGAAGATCAGATCGTGTATTTTAGCGAAAAATAATTTGAATATTTTTCTTCTTCCACAATTTAGTAGCGGAGACGTTACAGCGGTGAGCGCTGAGGTTGGCTGTGGGAAGCTATGGCTAGCCTCAGCCTATATGGATCGCGAGAAGGAGGTTCCACCGGATAACCTGGGGGAACTGATCCGGGAAGCAGATCAAAGAAGGGTAGGTGTTGTACTCGGATGTGATGTAAATGCGCATCACAAAATCTGGGGAAGCACAGACATCAACGAGAGGGGTGAGTTATTTTTTGATTATTTATTAAATACCAACCTTTTAGTTTGCAATATTGGACGAGAACCGACGTTTATTGTTAAAAATCGACAGGAGGTTTTAGATGTCACCTGTGTGTCAGAAACAATCTTTTATGCGATCAGAGGGTTGAGAGTGGCGAAAGAGCACTCATTCTCTGATCATCGATATGTAATTTATAACCTCGACATTAAACCTGTTACCCGGAAATCCTTCAGGAATCCCAGAAGGACAAGCTGGAACAAATATGGAGAGGTGTTGAAGGAAGTAATGCCGCTGGAGGTTCCTGGACTTACTTCCTGGCGACAGTAGAGGAATTAGATGGCATGGCTGATATTGTCACAAAGGCATGCAGTCTTTCATTTAATGCTGCGTGCCCCCTAATAAAGCCTAGGGGCAGGCAGAAACCGATATGGTGGACCAAGGAGTTGGGAACATATCGGAGTGTGTGTAGGAGAGCTTTTAATAAAGCTAAGAACACAAGGGAGGTTCGGGATTGGGACTCCTATAAGGAGGACCTCAGAAAGTACAGAAAAGAGTTGAGGAAGGCACAAAGGTGGTATTGGAGACTCTTCTGTTGTAGAATGGAGGAGGTCTCTGAGACTTCTCGCCTTAGGAAAATTCTAGCTACTAACCCAACCAGTCCTAGTTATTTAATTAGACCAGACGGGTCATGGACAACTTCAAGTGCGGAATCATTGGAGCTCCTCTTCGAGACCCATTTTCCGGGAAGCTTTGAAGACTCGACAGAGCCTGGAGCTAATCGAGTAACACCTTCAATAGAGATGGAGGGCATCGCGGATAAGGAGCGAATTCGTTGGGTGATGAACGGGTTTAAACCTTATAAATTGGCGGGCCCGGATCGGATTATACCAGCAGAGATCCAGAGGAACTCAGCAGTCATACACCCCTGGCTGGAAGGTATCTTCATGGGATGTCTGAAACTGGTCTATATTCCTAAAAAATGGACGGAGGTCAGAGTGGTCTTTATCCCGCAATCGGGAAAAAGCTCTCATGCCTATCCAAAGGATCTGAGACCTATAACTTTATCATCCTTTCTGTTGAAACCTTGGAAAGGTTGGTAGATATAGGTATTTGATCAAAAATTGAGCCCAGGAGTTGGGCAATGTTGCAGCATGCGTACTGTAAGGGAAAGTCGGTGGACACAGCTCTGTACGATCTAGTACGCATGATTGAGAAGTCAATTTACTCGCAAGAGTATTGTATGGTAGTATTTCTCGACATTGAGGGTGCCTTTAATAATGTTAAAACGGAGGCGATCATGGAATGATTGCTATTTTTTAACGTGGACTACCCCATATGTAGGTTGATAAATCAGATGCTGGTAAGCAGGATTATTACCTCGAAACTGAGGGAGGCCACCATTAGAAGGCGGGTGGTAAGAGGAACCCCGCAAGGAGGTGTAATGTCCCCCTTTCTTTGGAGTTTTGTGATGAATGGATTGCTCTTGGAACTGGAGGGAGAGAGGATAGGGGTTGTAGCGTATGCGGATGATGTAGCGATAGCTGTCTCAGGCAAATATCTGGATAGGGATCCGATTAGGGATGTTATGCAGATTGCACTCCTGATCGTTACGAAATGGGCCAGTAAATGTGGATTAGGGATTAACCGCTCTAAGACAGAGCTGGTACTATTTACTAAGAAATATAAAATTCCGGTAGTTAGTCCTCCTACCGTGAACGGCATTAGACTGGCTTTTGCTGACAGAGCGAGATTTTTGGGCATAATCTTGGATAGTAAGCTAAGCTGGAAGCCTAACATTGTAGAAAGAGTGAATAAGGCTAATGTAGCCATTTACTCGTGTAAGAACGCCATAGGGAAGAGATGGGGTCTAAAACCAGAGCTGGTACATTGGCTCTATACGAAGGTAACATATAGGAAGATGTTGGAGAAGGTGCAAAGAACGGCCTTAGGTCAACACATACTCGCGCTTTAGAGGTTATGTTCCACCTTATTCCAATCGAATTTTTTGGTAAGCAGATGGCAGCCAATGTGGCTACAAGGCTCTCGGCTGTCTCTCAGTGGAAGTCTCTTCAGGTGGGACACTCAACGATAGTTAGATCGCTAAGGGAAGAACTGGCGAATCTAGATTATATTAAACCAACGTTGTGCTTCGATAAAGTTTTCCGGACCATCTGTCCTTCGAGGGAATCCTGGAGGAACGAATCAATACTGGAAAACGAGGCACTGCAATTTTTCACGGATGGTTCTAAGCTAGACGGCAAAGTAGGAGCCGGAGTCTTCTGTGAGAAGCTTAATGTTAATATTTCCGTTCGTCTCCCTGACTACTGCAGCGTGTACCAGGCTGAAGTGGTGGCGATAGGCGAAGTCGGGACATAGTTGAAGCATAACGTGGTATCCGTTAGGGATATCGCGATTTATGTGGACAGTCAGGCGGCGGTCAGATCGCTAGAGGCGGTTTGTCTGAAGTCACGGGTGGTGCTGGATTGCCAATCATCTCTTAATGGGATGAGCGAGTATTTCAGTATCCAGATAATCTGGGTCCCTGGTCACTCGGACATCACGGGAAACTGTAGGGCTTACGAACTAGCTAGGTACGGTACGACTCTCCAGATGCAGCCGGAAAGGGCCGGTCTGGGGAGGCCTATAGCAGCGCTTAAATCGGCGCTCAGTAAAAAGGCAATCGCCTTGATAAACGAGAGGTGGACCAGCACCCTGACGTGCTCCAAAGCACTAGTATCCCTGAAAAAATGAGAGGTAGGATTGGTCGTAGGGATACTGACAGGACACTGCCTTTTTGGGGAACATGCAAGAAGGCTGGGTCTACAGACGAATGACTTTTGTAGAAGTTGTTTAAACGAAGAGGAGGAAGAGACGTTAGATCACTTCCTATGCTCGTGTCCGGCACTATCATACAAAAGGCATAAGTATTTAGGTGTGCACAGTATGGACAGCCTTTCGCAACTCGCGGGCTGTGGAATGCGAGATATTTTACGCTACATAAGTAGCTCTGGATGGTTTCAGCAGGAGTAAAGGGGAGATAGGATCCTGTGGTATCACAATGGGCCACTACTGGCCTAAGTGTGCGATAGCAGCCACCCTAACCTAACCTAACCTAACCTAGGGTATTCAGTTTCTATTCTGTATACAAAGAAACCTAATGTCAATATTATGCTGTAATTCCAAGGCAAAGTCGTGTACGTTAATAATTAATACACCGTGATGCATAAGAAATGACAACCTATATAAAGGTCTAAATATGGATTTCGTCAGCCATTTAGTATTAGTCTACATCAAAATACTGAGATAAGTATAAGACAATAAGTAGCCTATATACATATAAAGCCTAGAAGTCGATATTTTTCTAACCAATTCGACTCTGTCCGTCATTTAATTGTCAGATGTCCCAAAAAATTCACCAAACCGTGTCGAACTTTGTGCGCAAACAATGCAAATAAATCCCCCTAAAAACCATTTCAATGACCTTATATCGAGATGATGCAACATTATACATTAATTTTATACCCGTCCCGTATACGAATACCTTTTTTTTTTATAAAATATTTACTTTGCTTATTGTATTCATTCATCTTGTTCATTGGTCTTTTAGACCTTTCAACCTGCAATTAATTAATTCAATTTTTTTTTTAATTCTTAAGACTTCGGAAACAGAAAATTAAATAAAAATGTACAATCAATTTATATTATACGAATTACAGAAACGATATATGAAGAATTATACATATACAGTGGTGCATTCTGTTTCGACGATCGTGAATTTCAGTTCATACCCACACCGCCTAAGATACTTAAAAAAAAAGTGTATAGAGATCAAATCCGGTTTTAAAAGATCAACCGCAATACGTAAAGACGTAAAAAAAACTTCTTATTTGAATCTTAATGCAGATTTTTTATTTTATTTTGACTTGGCTCATAAATTTATTTATTTTGCATAATATACCCCCTTAGAGATATTATGATACACAATGTATCTTATATACTTATAGTGACGTATGTCCTAACGATTTTAAGAATATTTGCCGAATGATTTTTGTTTAATCTTTTGTATAATTTAGAATCTATTGATCGTGACTCCGCAGGCAGACAATGTTTAGTCTATACAACAAGTTTGGTTCTCATGTATTCTATTTTTGGTTTCATCTATTTAAGTATTATATATGATCTTTGAGTTATGACGATAATTAATAATAACAATAAATATTTTGCATATACACGCAGGTATTAAAGGTGTTCTCCTATACAGTATGTGGGGCACCCTGTAGAACTTTCTGTAACATCGGTACGTATATGTTTTAAAAATTTCCAATTTATCGAAATGTGTATATAGAGAGAAATCGTAAACTATCAATAAAAAAAAAATTAATTCATTCGAATGCCGGTACAAAAAACTATTATTAATTCTAGTTTATGTGGGCGTCAGATAAAAAATTCTATTCGATTTAGAAACTATATAATACATATTCGTTTTTAAACTGATCTTAATTTCCCAACAAAATATTTGTACAAATTTAACGTCGATGCAGAATTGCATAATCATTGGTTTAACTTAATTACGATGAATTCGACCGAAACGATTAGCGGCAAATTGGGGTACGAAATTTAACTGTCAATCAACATTTTTATAATTAGATGATGGTTATGAATCGTTTATTAACAAAAGTCAGGCTGAAATGTATTTATTTGCCTGTGTTTTACTGCCAACCACAACATTTCGCCCCCTCCAGCGAACCCTTTAAAGAAACATCTCTCATTATATCTGTTTGTTTGGCAGAGTGAGTCAAGTCATATAGAACTTAATTTCGGTTAACTAAGCTTAACTAATCCACTAATCATTTTATTAAGCTTAGAAATTCTATTTTCATACACCAACACGGTTCGATACCATCGTGGGGTTGGAAAATATATATTCTGTTTGTAAGTCGCGATCAAACCCAATAACACAATAAGAAACATAGGAAACTATACTCGATCAGTTACAGATAATAGTTTGGTTCTTTTGGAGCTAACCACATCCTATCGATTGCTGCTCTTGAGATTGTCTTGTATCTACCTGCCATTCCCTGGCACATAGTGCTACTAGACACATGATTATTATTCACTGACGAACATGATGTGTAGTGTCACATTTTCCATGGAGACTTTATCATTATCATCGATGGTTCAGTTTGTGGTGGTGTAGGTAGTGAATTGGGTACCGAATTTGACTTTGAGACTAAAACAAAATAGGAGTGGCTTACTTTGTTATGCTTTAGACAGTCAGGTCGTCGTGAGTTCACTGAAGTGAAAGATATATTTTTATGAATGTCTAGTCAAAGAGACACCCAAAAAATGTGGACGATAAATTCGCTGGTGAAAGAAAAGATTCACAGGCCACTTCTCCGGGACCAACAATAGCCGCATCTGCACACAACAAACAAGGTAGATCAATTATTTTTCAGTAATTTATCTAAGATTTTTCTTGGATTCGAGGAATTTAGTTAACATTCATACTAGATATTGAACCTACCACAAGTATTTGTGTTACAAATCAAAGAGATAAGGTAAGGGTCGTGATAGCCTTGCAATAAAAATAAGATAACAGAACATAGAACCTAAAAGGAGATGCGCGTGAACTTTTTTTTAAATATTTCCTAAAAACAAAAACAAAAAATTAGGAATAGTTTAGGAAATACTTCACAGGCCTATATAGAAATGTGAAGTTTTTCCTAAAACTCTACTAATGTATCTTAGTATTAGTGAGTATAATACACAAAAATAGATCGACTACACGATGAATGATTGATTCAATGATGATCCAAAACATGTTCAACAAATCTGATCAACGGTTACCCGAATAAAGAAAAGTTTCTTAATGAAAGTGTTTTTTCTGAATTTAGATAAATGTTTTTAATTGATTGATGATTTTAGAAAAGTTGATAAAAATGAAATAATAAAAATTGATTTAATATGTGCGATTCTTAATTATTTTTCAAAATATTTTAAGAAAAGTAAAAAAAAAAATGAAATGAAATGTTTTTTTTAAATTATTTAGGAAATGATTTTAGAAAACTATTCAAAAAATATGTAATTAAATTTTTCTAGCAAAATTTTGAAATTTTTGAATTTTTTTTTTTACTTAACAGTTTAAAATTATAAATATAATTTGACACTTGAAGAATTGTATAAATTCTGGAAAAGCGGAGATTTAAGGTCGGAATGTAAAATTTTTAAAGTGGGAAGTGAAAATTTTAGCTTTAGTTAATAAACAATCCTACATTTACAATTTTTTTGAAAATGTATACTCCTTACCTGATTTACTCGATTTTCACAAAACGTTTCAAGAAAATTGCTTGGGGATTGGGGAGTCAAATTTGAATGAAACTCTAATAATTGAATTGCAGATCAATTGAATCGTTTTGCATTCATAATTTGCTTTCCTAAACCACTTTAGAAGGCATCAAGCGATTTTCTCGAAACTTTTTGCATAGCTTAAACTGGCCAATATCTATCTACATTTAATCGCTTATTTATGCCTTCGAACTCTAAAGTGGTTTAGGAAAGCAAATTATGAATGCAAAACGGTTCAATTGATCTGCAATTCAATTATTGGTGTTTTATTCAAATTTGACCTCCACAGCCCCAAGCAATTTTCTTGAAACTTTTTGCATAGCTTAAACTGACCAGTATCTATCTACATTTATTCGCTTATTGATGCCTTCGAACTCTAAAGTGGTTTAGGAAAGCAAATTATGAATGCAAAACGGTTCAATTGATCTGCAATTCAATTATTGGTGTTTTATTCAAATTTGACCTCCACAGCCTCAAGCAATTTTCTTGAAACTTTTTGCATAGCTTAAACTGGCCAATATCTATCTACATTTAATCGCTTATTGATGCCTTCGAACTCTAAAGTGGTTTAGGAAAGCAAATTATGAATGCAAAACGGTTCAATTGATCTGCAATTCAATTATTGGTGTTTTATTCAAATTTGACCTCCACAGCCCCAAGCAATTTTCTTGAAACTTTTTGCATAGCTTAAACTGACCAGTATCTATCTACATTTATTCGCTTGTTGATGCCTTCGAACTTTAAAGTGGTTTAGGAAAGCAAATTATGAATGCAAAACGATTCAATTGATCTGCAATTCAATTATTGGTGTTTTATTCAAATTTGACCTCCACAGCCCCAAGCAATTTTCTTGAAACTTTTTGCATAGCTTAAACTGACCAGTATCTATCTACATTTATTCGCTTATTGATGCCTTCGAACTCTAAAGTGGTTTAGGAAAGCAAATTATGAATGCAAAACGGTTCAATTGATCTGCAATTCAATTATTGGTGTTTTATTCAAATTTGACCTCCACAGCCCCAAGCAATTTTCTTGAAACTTTTTGCATAGCTTAAACTGACCAGTATCTATCTACATTTATTCGCTTATTGATGCCTTCGAACTCTAAAGTGGTTTAGGAAAGCAAATTATGAATGCAAAACGGTTCAATTGATTTGCAATTCAATTATTGGTGTTTTATTCAAATTTGACCTCCACAGCCCCAAGCAATTTTCTTGAAACTTTTTGCATAGCTTAAACTGACCAGTATCTATCTACATTTATTCGCTTGTTGATGTCTTCGAACTCTAAAGTGGTTTAGGAAAGCAAATTATGAATGCAAAACGGTTCAATTGATTTGCAATTCAATTATTGGTGTTTTATTCAAATTTGACCTCCACAGCCCCAAGCAATTTTCTTGAAACTTTTTGCATAGCTTAAACTGACCAGTATCTATCTACATTTATTCGCTTGTTGATGCCTTCGAACTCTAAAGTGGTTTAGGAAAGCAAATTATGAATGCAAAACGGTTCAATTGATCTGCAATTCAATTATTGATGTTTTATTCAAATTTGACCTCCACAGCCCCAAGCAATTTTCTTGAAACTTTTTGCATAGCTTAAACTGACTAGTATCTATCTACATTTATTCGCTTGTTGATGCCTTCGAACTCTAAAGTGGTTTAGGAAAGCAAATTATGAATGCAAAACGGTTCAATTGATCTGCAATTCAATTATTGGTGTTTTATTCAAATTTGACCTCCACAGCCCCAAGCAATTTTCTTGAAACTTTTTGCATAGCTTAAACTGACCAGTATCTATCTACATTTATTCGCTTATTGATGCCTTCGAACTCTAAAGTGGTTTAGGAAAGCAAATTATGAATGCAAAACGGTTCAATTGATTTGCAATTCAATTATTGGTGTTTTATTCAAATTTGACCTCCACAGCCCCAAGCAATTTTCTTGAAACTTTTTGCATAGCTTAAACTGACCAGTATCTATCTACATTTATTCGTTTATTGATGCCTTCGAACTCTAAAGTGGTTTAGGAAAGCAAATTATGAATGCAAAACGGTTCAATTGATTTGCAATTCAATTATTGGTGTTTTATTCAAATTTGACCTCCACAGCCCCAAGCAATTTTCTTGAAACTTTTTGCATAGCTTAAACTGACCAGTATCTATCTACATTTATTCGTTTATTGATGCCTTCGAACTCTAAAGTGGTTTAGGAAAGCAAATTATGAATGCAAAACGGTTCAATTGATCTGCAATTCAATTATTGGTGTTTTATTCAAATTTGACCTCCACAGCCCCAAGCAATTTTCTTGAAACTTTTTGCATAGCTTAAACTGACCAGTATCTATCTACATTTATTCGCTTATTGATGCCTTCAAACTTTCAAGTGGTTTAGGAAAGCAAATTATGAATGCAAAACGATTCAATTGATCTGCAATTCAATTATTGGTGTTTTATTCAAATTTGACCTCCACAGCCCCAAGCAATTTTCTTGAAACTTTTTGCATAGCTTAAACTGACCAGTATCTATCTACATTTATTCGCTTATTGATGCCTTCGAACTCTAAAGTGGTTTAGGAAAGCAAATTATGAATGCAAAACGGTTCAATTGATCTGCAATTCAATTATTGGTGTTTTATTCAAATTTGACCTTCACAGCCCCAAGCAATTTTCTTGAAACTTTTTGCATAGCTTAAACTGACCAGTATCTATCTACATTTATTCGCTTGTTGATGCCTTCGAACTCTAAAGTGGTTTAGGAAAGCAAATTATGAATGCAAAACGGTTCAATTGATCTGCAATTCAATTATTGATGTTTTATTCAAATTTGACCTCCACAGCCCCAAGCAATTTTCTTGAAACTTTTTGCATAGCTTAAACTGACCAGTATCTATCTACATTTATTCGCTTGTTGATGCCTTCGAACTCTAAAGTGGTTTAGGAAAGCAAATTATGAATGCAAAACGGTTCAATTGATCTGCAATTCAATTATTGGTGTTTTATTCAAATTTGACCTCCACAGCCCCAAGCAATTTTCTTGAAACTTTTTGCATAGCTTAAACTGACCAGTATCTATCTACATTTATTCGCTTATTGATGCCTTCGAACTCTAAAGTGGTTTAGGAAAGCAAATTATGAATGCAAAACGGTTCAATTGATTTGCAATTCAATTATTGGTGTTTTATTCAAATTTGACCTCCACAGCCCCAAGCAATTTTCTTGAAACTTTTTGCATAGCTTAAACTGACCAGTATCTATCTACATTTATTCGTTTATTGATGCCTTCGAACTCTAAAGTGGTTTAGGAAAGCAAATTATGAATGCAAAACGGTTCAATTGATTTGCAATTCAATTATTGGTGTTTTATTCAAATTTGACCTCCACAGCCCCAAGCAATTTTCTTGAAACTTTTTGCATAGCTTAAACTGACCAGTATCTATCTACATTTATTCGCTTGTTGATGCCTTCGAACTCTAAAGTGGTTTAGGAAAGCAAATTATGAATGCAAAACGGTTCAATTGATCTGCAATTCAATTATTGGTGTTTTATTCAAATTTGACCTCCACAGCCCCAAGCAATTTTCTTGAAACTTTTTGCATAGCTTAAACTGACCAGTATCTATCTACATTTATTCGTTTATTGATGCCTTCGAACTCTAAAGTGGTTAAGGAAAGCAAATTATGAATGCAAAACGGTTCAATTGATCTGCAATTCAATTATTGGTGTTTTATTCAAATTTGACCTCCACAGCCCCAAGCAATTTTCTTGAAACTTTTTGCATAGCTTAAACTGACCAGTATCTATCTACATTTATTCGCTTATTGATGCCTTCAAACTTTAAAGTGGTTTAGGAAAGCAAATTATGAATGCAAAACGATTCAATTGATCTGCAATTCAATTATTGGTGTTTTATTCAAATTTGACCTCCACAGCCCCAAGCAATTTTCTTGAAACTTTTTGCATAGCTTAAACTGACCAGTATCTATCTACATTTATTCGCTTATTGATGCCTTCGAACTCTAAAGTGGTTTAGGAAAGCAAATTATGAATGCAAAACGGTTCAATTGATCTGCAATTCAATTATTGGTGTTTTATTCAAATTTGACCTTCACAGCCCCAAGCAATTTTCTTGAAACTTTTTGCATAGCTTAAACTGACCAGTATCTATCTACATTTATTCGCTTATTGATGCCTTCGAACTCTAAAGTGGTTTAGGAAAGCAAATTATGAATGCAAAACGGTTCAATTGATCTGCAATTCAATTATTGGTGTTTTATTCAAATTTGACCTCCACAGCCCCAAGCAATTTTCTTGAAACTTTTTGCATAGCTTAAACTGACCAGTATCTATCTACATTTATTCGCTTATTGATGCCTTCGAACTCTAAAGTGGTTTAGGAAAGCAAATTATGAATGCAAAACGGTTCAATTGATCTGCAATTCAATTATTGGTGTTTTATTCAAATTTGACCTCCACAGCCCCAAGCAATTTTCTTGAAACTTTTTGCATAGCTTAAACTGACCAGTATCTATCTACATTTATTCGCTTATTGATGCCTTCGAACTTTAAAGTGGTTTAGGAAAGCAAATTATGAATGCAAAACGATTCAATTGATCTGCAATTCAATTATTGGTGTTTTATTCAAATTTGACCTCCACAGCCCCAAGCAATTTTCTTGAAACTTTTTGCATAGCTTAAACTGACCGGTATCTATCTACATTTATTCGCTTATTGATGCCTTCGAACTCTAAAGTGGTTTAGGAAAGCAAATTATGAATGCAAAACGGTTCAATTGATCTGCAATTCAATTATTGGTGTTTTATTCAAATTTGACCTCCACAGCCCCAAGCAATTTTCTTGAAACTTTTTGCATAGCTTAAACTGACCAGTATCTATCTACATTTATTCGCTTATTGATGCCTTCGAACTCTAAAGTGGTTTAGGAAAGCAAATTATGAATGCAAAACGGTTCAATTGATCTGCAATTCAATTATTGGTGTTTTATTCAAATTAGACCTCCACAGCCCCAAGCAATTTTCTTGAAACTTTTTGCATAGCTTAAACTGACCAGTATCTATCTACATTTATTCGCTTATTGATGCCTTCGAACTTTAAAGTGGTTTAGGAAAGCAAATTATGAATGCAAAACGATTCAATTGATCTGCAATTCAATTATTGGTGTTTTATTCAAATTTGACCTCCACAGCCTCAAGCAATTTTCTTGAAACTTTTTGCATAGCTTAAACTGGCCAATATCTATCTACATTTAATCGCTTATTGATGCCTTCGAACTCTAAAGTGGTTTAGGAAAGCAAATTATGAATGCAAAACGGTTCAATTGATCTGCAATTCAATTATTGGTGTTTTATTCAAATTTGACCTCCACAGCCCCAAGCAATTTTCTTGAAACTTTTTGCATAGCTTAAACTGACCAGTATCTATCTACATTTATTCGCTTATTGATGCCTTCGAACTCTAAAGTGGTTTAGGAAAGCAAATTATGAATGCAAAACGATTCAATTGATCTGCAATTCAATTATTGGTGTTTTATTCAAATTTGACCTCCACAGCCCCAAGCAATTTTCTTGAAACTTTTTGCATAGCTTAAACTGACCAGTATCTATCTACATTTATTCGCTTATTGATGCCTTCGAACTCTAAAGTGGTTTAGGAAAGCAAATTATGAATGCAAAACGGTTCAATTGATCTGCAATTCAATTATTGGTGTTTTATTCAAATTTGACCTCCACAGCCCCAAGCAATTTTCTTGAAACTTTTTGCATAGCTTAAACTGACCAGTATTTATCTACATTTATTCGCTTATTGATGCCTTCGAACTCTAAAGTGGTTTAGGAAAGCAAATTATGAATGCAAAACGGTTCAATTGATTTGCAATTCAATTATTGGTGTTTTATTCAAATTTGACCTCCACAGCCCCAAGCAATTTTCTTGAAACTTTTTGCATAGCTTAAACTGACCAGTATCTATCTACATTTATTCGCTTGTTGATGCCTTCGAACTCTAAAGTGGTTTAGGAAAGCAAATTATGAATGCAAAACGGTTCAATTGATCTGCAATTCAATTATTGGTGTTTTATTCAAATTTGACCTCCACAGCCCCAAGCAATTTTCTTGAAACTTTTTGCATAGCTTAAACTGACCAGTATCTATCTACATTTATTCGCTTATTGATGCCTTCGAACTCTAAAGTGGTTTAGGAAAGCAAATTATGAATGCAAAACGGTTCAATTGATTTGCAATTCAATTATTGGTGTTTTATTCAAATTTGACCTCCACAGCCCCAAGCAATTTTCTTGAAATTTTTTGCATAGCTTAAACTGACCAGTATCTATCTACATTTATTCGTTTATTGATGCCTTCGAACTCTAAAGTGGTTTAGGAAAGCAAATTATGAATGCAAAACGGTTCAATTGATTTGCAATTCAATTATTGGTGTTTTATTCAAATTTGACCTCCACAGCCCCAAGCAATTTTCTTGAAACTTTTTGCATAGCTTAAACTGACCAGTATCTATCTACATTTATTCGCTTATTGATGCCTTCGAACTCTAAAGTGGTTTAGGAAAGCAAATTATGAATGCAAAACGGTTCAATTGATCTGCAATTCAATTATTGGTGTTTTATTCAAATTTGACCTCCACAGCCCCAAGCAATTTTCTTGAAACTTTTTGCATAGCTTAAACTGACCAGTATCTATCTACATTTATTCGCTTATTGATGCCTTCGAACTTTAAAGTGGTTTAGGAAAGCAAATTATGAATGCAAAACGATTCAATTGATCTGCAATTCAATTATTGGTGTTTTATTCAAATTTGACCTCCACAGCCTCAAGCAATTTTCTTGAAACTTTTTGCATAGCTTTAACTGGCCAATATCTATCTACATTTAATCGCTTATTGATGCCTTCGAACTCTAAAGTGGTTTAGGAAAGCAAATTATGAATGCAAAACGGTTCAATTGATCTGCAATTCAATTATTGGTGTTTTATTCAAATTTGACCTCCACAGCCCCAAGCAATTTTCTTGAAACTTTTTGCATAGCTTAAACTGACCAGTATCTATCTACATTTGTTCGCTTATTGATGCCTTCGAACTCTACAGTGGTTTAGGAAAGCAAATTATGAATGCAAAACGGTTCAATTGATCTGCAATTCAATTATTGGTGTTTTATTCAAATTTGACCTCCACAGCCCCAAGCAATTTTCTTGAAACTTTTTGCATAGCTTAAACTGACCAGTATCTATCTACATTTATTCGCTTATTGATGCCTTCGAACTTTAAAGTGGTTTAGGAAAGCAAATTATGAATGCAAAACGGTTCAATTGATCTGCAATTCAATTATTGGTGTTTTATTCAAATTTGACCTCCACAGCCCCAAGCAATTTTCTTGAAACTTTTTGCATAGCTTAAACTGACCAGTATCTATCTACATTTATTCGCTTATTGATGCCTTCGAACTCTAAAGTGGTTTAGGAAAGCAAATTATGAATGCAAAACGGTTCAATTGATCTGCAATTCAATTATTGGTGTTTTATTCAAATTTGACCTCCACAGCCCCAAGCAATTTTCTTGAAACTTTTTGCATAGCTTAAACTGACCAGTATCTATCTACATTTGTTCGCTTATTGATTCCTTCGAACTCTGCAGTGGTTTAGGAAAGCAAATTATGAATGCAAAACGATTTAATTGATCTGCAATTCAATTATTGGAGTTTTATTCAAATTTGACCCCCATAGCCCCAAACAATTTTCTTGAAACTTGAAACGAAACGATGTTCCGAATTTCATAAGTACTTCTATTTTTACCGAGGCAAAGTGCTAATTTCCCCCCTACTATGTAGTTGATGAATTATGTGTACGTAACTTTATGGCCCTTGCTATAAAATTCATCCAAAATAAATTTATTAATCGAAAACGTACATAAATGATGAACGTAGGAAATCAGTTGTATCCAATCAGTCAATGGTAAATATAGATGTTCCTAAATAAAAAAAAAATTAAAGAAAATAAAAAATATAGAAAGTGAAGTGACGTGACCTGCTCGACCGATCAGTCACCAAGTGATCCTGATTTGTATATTTGATCGCGTCTGTGTAGCTGGGCGCTCACAAAAAATCGGATAAGGTGAGATTACACGCCAAGCGCATCATCTCAAATATATGCCAGGAACATCATTTAATTAATGTGTTGTTTTAAAAAAATTCCTTTTAGATAAAGTGCGATCTTGGATTGTGTGAGCGCAGACAGGTAGTGCACATAGGGCGAGTCGACTTAGTGCTTTGCAGCGAGTACCGTCTGCCTGCATACCGTTCTATTGAAACAACAATTGTAAGGAATAATCCGTGACCTTCGTTGCGGTACCCGTATTCCGTTGGCTTGAGGACGGTGGTGTGATTGTGTGTATTAAATATTTACGCGCCACCGTCTTAAAAGAGGAAAACCACCAAAATACGGCTTCCCCAAAGCTCATCATCTTCTCCGGGTGAACAGCGCTTTTCGGTATTTTTTATGACGGAAACACCTATCTGAACATCCCTTAAACAATTAAGTACACGCATCAAATGGGGAATTATTGTTTTGTTTTAGATTTAAGTTTTGTTAAGTGATATTATTGTTTTCTATAGAAATTCATTATGTATCGCTACCTAAGCGTAGCTGTATCTTTCAAAGTACAAGTATGTAAATTTTTTTTTTAAAATAATTCAGTGAATAGTTTTAGTGAATCTTAGTTTAATCGTTAATTAAGTCATCTAGTTAATTTCATTTTGTTTTCTAATCTACTAAAGTTATTAAAAAATTTATTATTACTTTTGGTGTAGTGCAAATAATTCCGGTGGTTGCAATTTCAAATCCTGTAATTGGACTAAATTGAACCACCATGTTAATTTTTAGGATATACACACAGGTATCTACATATCTACGTCTACCATCGCCAGCACTCCAGCAGTGAAGCGCTTTACAGTTCGGTGTGTGGGTAAGTTAGTTTATCGTTAATTTTTTTATTTTATTATATTTCCTCCGTGGAGGTATTTTTTTTAAGAAAAGCAATCATAAAATTGGTTGTTTAATTTAGTTGAATGCCTGAAATTGCTATCACTTAGCGAAGAAGAGTAGTATTAGTTATCAAATTTAGTTATGAGTATGACTGTTTTTTTTTGTTCTTACAATAAATGAAATAATTTTTAATGATTTAAAGTCGATTTTTTAAAAGGGAAAGCTTCTCAACGATGACCGTCAATTTTCTCGAAATGTTGTTTTTAAAGAAATCCTTTTGTTTAATTTTTAATAAATATAATAATTTCTTTTATTTTACCAATATTTATTATAATTATTGTTTCGAATTATTTTATTATAAAATAAATACACTTATGCTATCATTTCAAACAACCATTTTTATCACGAAATTTTGACGTTTATTATAAATAGAATTTTTTTCAACTAAGGTTTATTTAATTAATATTCACGGATGTAAAGTTTTTAGCAAAGTGAAAAATTAACAAAAATAATCAGTCGGTAAAATGGTAAAATGTTAACAACGGAAATCTGACAACACACAAATTTCTTTTAATTAACTATTATCAAAACTAAATTTTGATTGAAATAAAAAAACTAAAATTACAATTTAAACAAAGACAAAATTGTAGTATGCACTACTAAAGAATAGTTACACACATATGTGTATATTGCCACAGCAATGAAATCGAGTTGCATATACGTATATCCCTAGTCCGGCCTGCGATCACAATTGTGTACGTTACGAAAGAGAAACATGAAAAACAAAAACTATTACAAACAATGGTTATTTACATACAAATTTGTATACGTCAACATGAGAGGTGCTCTTTGAAATAAAATTGGTCTCATCAAAAAACTTCGAGATTTTTGGGTCTCAGTGTATTAATTAGTGACTAGATCACTGGTCTCCATCACCAGATGGAGGGTGGAATCGAAGTTTATGTTATTACCACAGACTTCAGCAAGGCATTTCACATTGTTTTCCATAAGATAATTTTGTTTAAACTCAGGGCTCTTCATTTCGCACCGCAATTCATACTATGGATCCGAGGAAACGCAGATATCAGATGATCTTTAGGTCATTAATATCAAGTGTGTGAAATCATTCCAGTTTAGGTTAGTCTCAGATTACTCAGTTCAGAACACCTAAGCTTAATTCAGGACGGAATTTTTAAATTACGTTTTTGTGCTTTTAAATTATGCTCATATTGCTTGGTAGCCGAAAAAAACCTAAACTCAGCATTTATATGTAGCTAGCCCGATACTCAGCCCTAAAAAACTTGATAGCCACAAATAACTATCACTATCGGGAAAATTTTCTATCACAGCCCGAAAAAAAATCACTTCACGGTACTAAAAAGTATCGGCCATTTTTAAAATTCAGCCCGAAATTTTAAAAATTACGTTTAAGTTACCCATCAAATGCAGGGAGGCCTACACAACACTATTCTCAGCTCAAAAAGACAATCCGAAACTCAGTAATTCACCTCCATGAAGTTAGCACAAGCATTTTAAGCCCGGTTTTTTAATTTTTGGTTTATGGAAGTTTATGGTTTATGGGAGTTTTATTCGTTTGAAGTTTTGACAACAAAGAAATGGAAAAATTTTTCAGAAAACCTGTATTTGGAATTATCTGCTCAGATAATTCATGAGCACTTGACATATACCGCCAGATTCGTTAAAGATTTGATTACACACTGATCACTTGATACACGTCATGTGCTCGTAAATTAAGACGATATTGAAGCGAATACATCCAGATTGTTCCAAATACATTTTTCTGAAAATATCTTAGTTTTCTACCGGTGTGAAGTATTTAACATTTATCAAAAGTGTAGCTACACAAATTAACAAAAAATGTAGTTGTACACAGAAAAAAATGTAGCAGGGTTGAAATTATAATTTTTTCAATTTATATCCACCTTTTTGAACGTAAAAACAAAAAGTAGAATTGAAAAAAAATTACGAAGAGTTAAAATATCAATAAGTAACTTGAATAAATAATTTAGAGTGAATTCTATTAATTAATTGTAATTTCTCCAATTTAAATCTATGTGAATATTTTAACTAAAATATTGAATGAATGTGAATAATAAATATGAATATTTCTGAATAAAATATATCATTATGGTTTTGAATTAATTAGGATTTTAAAATATAAAACTCGTTTTGCTAAAACAACACTTTGATGGCCATTAACACATAATTCTAGAGATGGCTAGAAACATATGAGTACTCTAGCGTTTTAGGCTTGCCTTCATGATTTATTTGCGATATGCTGCATATCGATGCGACCCTCGGGGAATTTTCTATCAAATTTACAATAGTTGTGAATATCGGTAAGTGTAGGGTGAATCGTGTGGGTGTTTGATGTCCATTAACACATAATTCTAGAGATGGCTAGAAACATATGAGTACTCTGGCATTTTAGGCTTGCCTTCAATCATGAAGGCAAGCCTAAAACGCCAGAGTACTCATATGTTTCTAGCCATCTCTAGAATTATGTGTTAATGGACATCAAACACCCACACGATTCAAACTACACTTACCGATATTCACAACTATTGTAAATTTGATAGAAAATTCCCCGAGGGTCGCATCGATATGCAGCATATCGCAAATAAATCATGAAGGCAAGACTAAAACGCTAGAGTACTCATATGTTTCTAGCCATCTCTAGAATTATGTGTTAATGGACATCAAACACCCACACGATTCAAACTACACTTACCGATATTCACAACTATTGTAAATTTGATAGAAAATTCCCCGAGGGTCGCATCGATATGCAGCATATCGCAAATAAATCATGAAGGCAAGCCTAAAACGCTAGAGTACTCATATGTTTCTAGCCATCTCTAGAATTATGTGTTAATGGACATCAAACACCCACACGATTCAAACTACACTTACCGATATTCACAACTATTGTAAATTTGATAGAAAATTCCCCGAGGGTCGCATCGATATGCCGCATATCTCAAATCAATCATGAAGGCAAGACTAAAACGCTAGAGTACTCATATGTTTCTAGCCATCTCTAGAATTATGTGTTAATGGACATCAAACACCCACACGATTCAAACTACACTTACCGATATTCACAACTATTGTAAATTTGATAGAAAATTCCCCGAGGGTCGCATCGATATGCAGCATATCGCAAATAAATCATGAAGGCAAGCCTAAAACGCTAGAGTACTCATATGTTTCTAGCCATCTCTAGAATTATGTGTTAATGGACATCAAACACCCACACGATTCAAACTACACTTACCGATATTCACAACTATTTTAAAATTGATAGAAAATTCCCCGAGGGTCGCATCGATATGCAGCATATCTCAAATCAATCATGAAGGCAAGCCTAAAACGCCAGAGTACTCATGTTTCTAGCCATCTCTAGAATTATGTGTTAATGGACATCAAACACCCACACGATTCAAACTACACTTATCGATATTCACAACTATTGTAAATTTGATAGAAAATTCCCCGAGGGTCGCATCGATATGCAGCATATCGCAAATCAATCATAAAGGCAAGCCTTAAACGCCAGAGTACTCATATGTTTCTAGCCATCTCTAGAATTATGTGTTAATGGACATCAAACACCCACACGATTCAAACTACACTTACCGATATTCACAACTATTGTAAATTTGATAGAAAATTCCCCGAGGGTCGCATCGATATGCAGCATATCGCAAATAAATCATGAAGGCAAGCCTAAAACGCTAGAGTACTCATATGTTTCTAGCCATCTCTAGAATTATGTGTTAATGGCCATCAAAGTGTTGTTTTAGCAAAACGAGTTTTATATTTTAAAATCCTAATTAATTCAAAACCATAATGATATATTTTATTCAGAAATTTTCATATTTATTATTCACATTCATTCAATATTTTAGTTAAAATATTCACATAGATTTAAATTGGAGAAATTACAATTAATTAATAAAATTCACTCTAAATTATTTATTCAAGTTACTTATTGATATTTTAACTCTTCGTAATTTTTTTTCAATTCTACTTTTTGTTTTTACGTTCAAAAAGGTGGATATAAATTGAAAAAATTATAATTTCAACCCTGCTACATTTTTTTCTGTGTACAACTACATTTTTTGTTAATTTGTGTAGCTACACTTTTGATAAATGTTAAATACTTCACACCGGTTAGTTTTCTAGGTAAAAGATCAACGAATACTGTGGTATACGTCAAGTTCTTGTAAATCGTCTCTGAGCCGACGTACAAGCGACTAAATTCTGATACTTCTACTGAAAACAGTTTTTGAAATTGTTTACCAAATTATTTAATACAAAATTAATTTATTGTTATAATTTACATATGTTGTGACTGAAGTGGTATTGCCATAGGTAAAAAATTCAAATTTCGTTCTGAAAATTTGGGCTAGCTTCATGGAGTTTGTTTTGCAATAATGAATTATGCAATTCAGTTTTTTATTGGCCAAATAAAAGGTACTAGAGGAAAGGCCTCTTAGAAGCCGGCACCTCATCCCGCGAATTTTTTAAAAACAAGCTATACATCAATACTTAAAACATTTATCTTGCTTTTGTCTCAACTGTGAAACGTTATGCCTAGCTCAACAATTGCCGATAATTTGAATGGTAACAGTGCGGCTATCAAAAATCTGTTACCAGTCTTGAATCATACAAACCGTTGTTTCCACGAACAGAAAAAATGCAACCATTCTTAACTTGCTTTCACACTTGTTGAAAAAATAAACGCTAGCATCAATAATGAACGCATGAACGCTATTAAAAGTAAGCTCAATAAACTCCTACTGATGTGCAAACGGCTACAACGGCGAATCTGGCACATATCCACAAAAATATTCCAACCCAGCTAGGCGATCTGTCTGAACATTCTTTAGGTAATCTCACAAACAACAAACAGCATTCCAAGCAAATCACTGCCCTTAGCCCAAATTTCTTCAGCGTAGGCTGAATTTTGGTAACGCCAGATCACCGCTCTTTGATGAAACTCTTCTCGAGTTCAGATTACTTCACTTTAATACACTTAACGTATTCAATACACTGACAAAAATATTTTTCTGAGTTTAAGCCTAATGAGTGATCTATGGCTGGTAATAAACCATATCCATCAGTGCTTTTCATCGACTTGCAATGTTCTACCAAAATGAAAGAGGTCTTCGAACTAAAACTAACACTATTTTATCTAATAATTTATTGTCGAGTTTTTCTAATCAATAGATTTTTCAGGTGGACTTTGAAGTATTCCGGAGGGAGTCGTTATAATACTCTTGATGGAATAGTTGGAGTTGAAGTCCTAACCGCTTTCCGCCCATGTCTTTAAAGACGTGAAATTTCATTCCTAATACCAACGAACTAGAGGTTATCTGTGTTCAAATTATAACTTCTAACTATATTATGTCACTTCGAGCATTTCACAGCTAGACAAATCCGACCACTACCATAAACTAATTCTTAAGCCTTCTACAGACTTAATTCGGGTCACGGCTGAAGATATGAGATTACACAAACCTTCTCATTGTTAGTGTTAATTCATGTGATTTGCAACATACACATAGAGGTTGTAAAGGGATTTCATTTTCATATCAGATGCTAGCAGCTCGTTGCGTTGTCGAATGAGAAAAGTAAACTTCAATCTTCTAAACCAGCTCTTACTTGAAATCGACTGTTTTATGCCATGGTCTTTGAGTGTTTCGACAAATCTGTGCGAAACACGTACGCAGTAAAAATTTAATCAAGCTCCTCTGTGGTATAATAAAGAACTTCGCTCAATAAGAAAAACTACGCATGGCGAGCCTACATTAAATCCTAGTACGAGGTTTGATAAATTTAAGTTGAAATCCAAACTACTATATATACAAGAACTACTTTTTAAAACTTCAAACTGAAAGTTTTATAAATCCACTTCTATTCTTTAAAGTCATCAGTTCTAATGGTAAATCTAATGGCTCTCCCACAATTCTCAACTATCTCAATAATTCTTTCTAACGATACATTATAAAACTCGTTTAAAATAAGAAATATCATTTTGAGTCTGGATATCGTTAATTATATTTCTTGTTTAAGAGAAGACTTTTTATCAGGTCCTGACGACATTCCACCCATAATCATATATCGAGGGACGCCAAGAAAAGTTTTGCATGTGCCTCCGGGCGCATCTAGGAAATATAATCCGCCACTTTGGCTTGTATTGCATGCATAATTCTGTCATATGCTATAAGCGTTTGCTACGGGTGGCATGAAGTCAACCCGCAGATTTCATCTAAACACGCAGAGGCCTCTCTCACCGTAATTTTGCCGACTAGTAAACAAAAATTAAAAAGCAAACTAAAAAACTGAAATTACGTTCAATTTACACCAGAATCGGTCGACCGAAATTTGAGAAACGTGAATATACAATTAATAATAACCGGGTGTGTCTACCCACGAATGACCGGATCTCCCCGAATGACAAGTAGAATGTCTGCTGAAGAAACCCCCGAATGACCCATCCACACCTAGAGGCCGATGTCCAGCCACAACGAAGCAGCATATGAGGGTAGGGACGTTTCTCACACAGACAAAGCCTCTCTTCACTCGGAGAGACCTGTAGAGGATCCCACACAATTCACACTCCGACAGCTTGAAACTGCCGGAGTGCCAAGAGAAGTGACAAGCTCAGCCTGCAACTAAGGAACCGACACGAAATAAGAATCTCCCTTTCATCATACCGATCGGAAAATAAATGACGAAACAATCAAGGAAATAATTCGCCATGCTGTTTTTATTCCAACGGCAAACAAATCAGAAGCGTAAGGTAGGATAATAATGAACAAAAATAATTCAAACTAAAAATAGGGATTAATTTTGACGGCGAAAAATAAATTTAACAATAAAAATGGTCGCTGAAATGGTTGCCGATAACCAATATGAATGCCGAAAATAAACCGTTGGACGACTTCCCGCCTTTGATAAACAATTCACTATCGTAGTGCGTTGTCTCGCCCTTAACCGCAGCAAACTCGTTGAGCGTCCTTCCGCCAAAACAGCAAAATATTGGGAGTTGTCTTGCCAAAAACCATAGAAACTCGTTTCCGCTTTTGACCAAAAAATGCTGTTAGGCCACAACTGGAGACCCGTAAACCATAGCTTTGAAAGGCCTTAACTGGCCACGAATCTGTAAACCGGAGATATCGTTGGACGTCTTCCGCCATAAACCACAAACAATAAAAAACGTTGGGCGTCAAAAATTTCGCCTTAATAGGCGGCCGAAAATGTTGGGCGTTGTTTCGCCAAACCCGTAAAATATTTTGTTGGGTGTCTTTCCGCCTTTGACCGAAGAAATGTATTGCCTTGGTTGACCACCCGTATATTGTGTTGTTTCACGCCGATAACCAAAAACACGAATAACTGGATTGGCAATATACATTGTTGGGCGTCCTCCTGCTCAACTGGCCACCCGTTAACAAAAATGTGGTACCCTCTCTCTCTCTCTCTCTTTCTAGCTTCACATCAAATTAAGGGATTTTGTCCTTCGTTATCGTCCTCCGGTTTCGACATCGTAATACGAGTAGATTTTGTTCGACGTCATCACGCCAGCGCAGTCGGGTCTTCCTCTGCGACGTACACCGGCTGGTTGTTGATGGAACACTTTATTGATCATCCGTTGTTGTGGGGACCTTTAACGTGGCCGAAGCCCGTAGATGGCAATGCCATCAGTAAAATGCATTAGTTATTTAATGGTAACGAAATTATAAAATTCAAAAACAAAACCACATATGAAACAATGTTATGACCCCTCATGGTGTCGTAATTCGAAAAATTGCCATATCACTTCCTTTGTTGTTAACGTAACTTGGTTTTATTTGATCGAATGTAGAGGAGTTATTCGGTCCCGATTTTTGCATACATATAGACCATGTATTGATTTTTTTTTTTGGAACAATTGTCGAAATTTCAAGATATGATTTTCAGCGTTTTCAGTAATTGTTGGTACTAACTTACTTATTCATTTCCTCATCTGTTTGAAGATTCCTCAATTTGATATTGTTTGTCTTCTCCTTGCCAAAATAAAGTCGAATATTGTAATCCGTCGATTGAGCGATGAGTTTCTGAGGCTCACTGAACAACGAAATCTACGATGAATAATGATGTAACGTTGTTGATGCATTGTACTGTCTTTCGTATTGGCCAATAAGTGTTCTGTCTGCTCTAACTACAATTTTGAAGTAATCAGCTGACTTTTGTTTAAGAGATGTTCTAACCAATCGAATTAATTCGTTGTCTTGATCGAATAAAATTTGTAATGCAGTGACAGTTCCACATTGAGAGTCCGTTCGCCACCGATTTGTTCATTAATCTTTCCTATGAAATAAATTTGAACAAATTTCTAATCTTCATTCGGCGTGGTAGTAGTGATCCTACACGATAACAAATTTGCCCTTGCACTTTGAATGTTGGCATTTGAAAACATGAATTTTAGTTGCATATGTTTGCCAAGAAATATTTCTATTCGATATTGTATCACCTGATACCAATATTGATAATGGTTTGGATGCTGAATATAATTCTGGTAATTTCGCCCACACATTCTTGGTATTTCATTCTTAAATTTATGGGCAATGCAATAAAGGCATTATTTATCCATTTTTCTAATAACCACAATGGATGAAGACAGTAATCATAATTAGAATCGAAATGGAACGCAGCAGTAATTGGAGTTGAATTTTGGCCGACATTCGATTTTAGAAATCAAGAGTGGTTTGTCCATAACATATGCACACCTTTATTTTTAGATAAGATGATTCAAAACTAGTAACATCATCTAGTAACAATTCCTATTGCCTCTTTGAACCATTATATTTTGAATGGGATTTCAAATTAAGAATCCAGATAATATCATAAAGTGTATCTGTCTAAATTTTGGACCACCTAAATTTTACTGCTTCTGAACATTTATATGATATATAACCTCCGCTAAAATATTCGCTTATTAGATTCGGTCGACAGCATTATATTATGCTTGTTTGTTTCCATGTAAACATCTACAAATAATAAATTTGCTGTCAACAAACATACCGTATACTAATTACCTTTATACCCGTTGATTTATAATTTTATGTATTTCCGGTAAACGAAGTTGAGTAATCGTAGTGCGATTTGTATATATGAGACGACGGCAAATGATTCATCTTGAGAATGTTATAGGTTATGAATTGCCTTTATATATAAAGACAAAGATTTATACTCGAACTGTAAATAACTTAAACCTAGTAACAAATCACATAGAATAACTTGAAGAATTTATGGTGGCGCATATTTAAATTCAATGCATGAGTTCACCGCACCAATCAATCCATCATAATCTAAACGACCAATAATTTCTTCAACCATATATACATAAAATGAAAACATTCAAATAATTTTCATGTTCTTCGTTTAAACCGTGCGAGCAAAATTAATTTTCTGCTCACGTTCCAACTATTTCTTGTATTGGACAGGCCCGTACAGATATAAGAAATTGTCGTTTTGAATTCCATCCACAAAAAAGCAAAATAAATAATAATTTAATATATAACCAATTTTCTTATTAGTTCTTATATATTACACAGCCCCCCGCGTATACATATTGTCTTGCGACCTAAAACAAAACGAAACAAAAAATTTGCATAAAATCAAAAGACTTAAGACGACAAACCTGAAAAACTACATGCGCGCGAATTTACTCTACAAGTCGATGCTGAAGGAAACGAAGTTTTGCATGATGTCTGTGTACATTAAGAGGGAGGTATATAGATGAAAGACAACAACAAAAATTGTTACATGCCAATATCAATGCGCAATGCGATTTTTTTTCTAACATTTTTCTTATTTTGCAAAGTCACAGTGGTAAAATGAATATAGAAAAATGTGAAATGCAAAAGTTCGAGATTTCATTTTATGGTTTGGTAGGGTATTTGGTTTCAATTCAAGGTATTTAAAATAAACCGTTTGAGATATTGAATACTTGATTTAGGTTTGATTGTATTGGCATGTGCGGGGGAAAATTAAAGTAACATAATTTGAACTCAAGTTCAATCCTTCAAATTATTTCCCACAGCTTATAAATTGTAATTGCCATCCATGTCAATTTCACATAACAACAATTTAGTTGGCTGAGATCTGAGGATGTCGCATGTGAGGATTATTAACAACACATCATAAGAAGATAGTTTATTTAATTTTGCTGGTGTTACATCCCATTGAGAGATTTGGCCGCCTTATTTCTAAAGTTACATAATCAGTTTTATATTTCAGATTAATGAATGATTGGTCCGGTCATAAAGAAGTAGGCCATCTAGCCATTTCTTTTTAAATCATATGATGTTATGCCGACCCTGACAGCTGTTTCTCGCTCGAAATATTCACAAGAATACATGTATCACATCTCCGGAATTGGAAATGAACGCATTTATCCACGTTGAAAAATATTGAACGTTTATTTCTAATGTACTGTAAAAATAAAATAAAACAAATTGGTGCAGAAATTTAGTGAAATGAGCATACTAGTAGACAAAAAAACGGTTTAGCCATACCAACCTGAGGAGAATTATCCACATAGATCTCGGATTATTTACTTACAAGAATCAATTTACTCAAGAATTGAAGCGTGTAACAGCGAGTAACGGTTTGGTGTAATTTGGGGAGTATCAGCATCATTGGCCCTTTATTCTTACACACAAATCGGCAATACAGACAGTATATTCATCGTAGTACCATCGGCCATGATTCCCTACACTTTGCATCAAACAACAAAGGAATACACACCACAGATCTAGCTCTTCTTTACGTAAAGGAAACCACAAAGGCACGTGGAAATCAAACGGTGGATTTCCAGAAAGAGACATTACTTTTCGTCACTCCTAAAGAGATAGACTTTTCGTCCCATTGAATAGCCAGAATCATTGCATCTATCATATACCAATATAGAAATGACACCTTCACCAACTCCATCTGGTTTTTTTGACTTGGTTCGCAAGTCATGGCCTTAATTTGTATACAACATATATTGCTCAACACTGCGGCTACAAAGTTTTGGCCACTGTAGTTGCTGACAAATTATCAATTTACAGCGAGTTTTTGCAGGCAACCGATCAAACTTTTTCTCTGCGCATTGTGTTAGGAAAGTGTCACGATCCCTGTGCATTTAAAAAAGATAACCACGTGCAAAGTATAGTCGAATGGCTCTAAAAGAAAGGTGGTAGCCAAAGGCAAATTCTCGGAGGTTTTCGAAATAACATGGTGAGTGTGGCAAGGGAACGCAATAGCGCAAATTATTTTCAACAGTTCGATAGAATATGTGATTCACCAGTTCAACATAGTGCAGCTGAGCTATTTATAGTATATAAATCAAGCCAAATGTTAGCTTATGCGGATGACATATGCATCTTGGGTCGTAACGTCGTGCCTCTCAAAGAAATTCTGCTCTCATTGGAAACAACAGCCAACAAATTGGCCTCTATATCAACGAAGCGATAACCAAATACATGACTATCGCGAGAAGCCAAATCGTTGGTATATGTGCAAATCTCAGTCTCTGCAGATACAACGTTACAAAATTAAGTATCTATAAAGCGTCGATAAGACCATTAGCTACTTTTTGTAACGAGTCTACAACACTAACAACACGGGTCAGGCGAAAGCTTGCCGTTTTTGAGCTCATATTAGTACGTATGACGCAAGGTGCTATTAAAGAAGGATAAATGTCCAAAATGCGAGTATCTATGTTTGTAACAATTAAAGTGGCTCACCAATGAAGACTGGACCTTGCGAGTGGCCCCATATTCGGTGGATGGATTTTTATTGTCGATCAAGTAATCTGGAAGATCATTGTTGAGGCGGCAGAATCCTTTCATGGGATGTCGCGTTACAGTTAATGCTGTTCGAATCAAAGATTAAAATGGAGTTATCCAAATGATCCATCTGAGTAAAATTTGCTATTTAATTAGCGCGTATGGGGTGACTGAAAAAACGCCTTTGTTGGCCCCAACCAAATTTTTTGAGAAACAGTCTTGCCTACTAAAGAATGGAATTGATAGGGTTTTGATAAACTTCATCTGGGATATTGATTTTATACGATACGCGCAATCGTATTTCAATCCAAAGCTTGGCACCATGAATTGGGCACATAGATCATCAGCACTCACAATCTTTTATAGAAGTTATCGGAACTGTCCACCCTAAACTAAATTGTGTATGTGGCTTAAGAAAAACCACTTAATATGTTACGCTACACAAATGGAGTACTCGTCCGTTCGACGCCATTATCAGTTGTATTAACTTTAGGGACCGCTACGGTTGATTCTATATCGGTTTCGTTGATACTCCAGTTATATAGTTATTTCGTGCTGGCTTTTGATTATCTATTGCTTATCGCTGTTGAATGGCTGATGATGTTTAGGTCTGGGTGAAGGATTCGGACATGTGTCTTGTGACCACGTTCTAAACCATTTAAAAAACGACTGGGGTTCAAGTGGTAAACTGAATATTTGTGATTCAATATGGTCATCATCATGATCAGTAGGATTTTCTGATAGGTCGATGTTAGGACTATCAACCTTGCAAACCAAAAATTTAAATTCAAAAGCATGCACAGGCGTATAAATATTTTGAATTGGAGATTAAACTATTGATAAATGATAGATAAATATGATAGAAGTTCTCTGCAGCACGTTCTCTTACATTGGTAATTGTGCTTGCTCAAATCTCCCTTGTTTATTGTAAAGTGATGTACAGTATGTCAAAAAAGTAACGGGAATTAATCATTAAAAGTCAAGTTTGCACAACTGCTCTCTATCTGACGTGAAGTTTCAGCCCGATCTGTCACATAGTTTGTTTACAGTGCTCTATTTAATCAGTACATGACATAGGTCGGCTTGGTCGGCCTCAACTGAAATTAACATCAATAAAGTGAATGAAATGGTAACGGTAGCCGCTGAACTTTCTGTGTCTCACAAATCAATTCGTACCATGGTACACGATTGTTTTGGCGTGGCAGACGTTCCCGCTCGATTATAGTTCCGAAAGACTTGAATTTTCTTCAAAAACTCAATAGCGTAAAGGTCGCTGAAGACATGCTAGAACGAATCAATTGCGACCCCACATTCATATAGTGCATTATAACTGGTGATGAAACAAGACTTTTCTACTCTGACACGCAAACTAGTCAACGAGCCTCGAAATGGTGCCTTCCAGCCTCAACCGAAAAAACCACGTCAAAGTCGAACAAAAATCAAGAAAATGTTGATTGTTTTGTTTGATTATCGCGGTGTTGTGCGTTCGGTGACGTTCGATACTCGTCGAAAAATGAAAGGTATTCACGTGATATGTCTCAAAAAAAATATAATAACGTTTGAAGTTCGATTGACTTAAAAATAGTAAGGATGAAAATGATTCATATTAGTTTGTTCACTATTTAATTGGAAATTAGCCAATCATATTCTCACATCGGACCATAATTGCAAATCAAATAGCTACTATTTTTTATGATATTTTGGGACATAGATACTTTTTCACTTCCATGAGATACATTTTAGGTGTTGAACCAACCAAAACACTCAATACAAGCCACTTTGGTGTTCTGATAATTATAAAACTGAAAGAATCTTTAAGCACCACGTTTTCAAAGCAAAACATTTGCTATTGCCGAAAGTGGCTGACTACTGTAATAGGCATTACAGCAGACAGATGTACTTATACAATCTTGAAGTTATTCAAGGAACTTCGATAGATCACCTTAAAAGAGAAAATGTGTTTCTCTACCTTTGGACTGAAAACGAGCAGCCCAAAAGATCTAATGAAATTGCCTCAGCTATTTATCTCAGACTTCAAAATTCCACTTTCATAAGCAAAATATCGAAAATCAGGCTTATGATGGTTGTGAGGGAAAAAATAAAAATACCACAATGATGGCCATGTGCTGTTTTTGGCTCAGTTTATGGGCTCGCCGTCACATAAAGGTAATCAAAGTAATTTTCCCTATTTTCCATCCCCCCAGATAGAGTATTTGCTCAATTGAAAAAAGAAATTAAAGCGAAGAAGACAATAGCTAAACTGGAGGAATAATTCAAGCTTTACAAGGAGAATGGGATCATTATTAGATTGAGAGGTCCTGATTGTAAAATTAGGAGAGAGCCACCTGGCCAATGGCATTTTAATACATGCACTTCCTTTTCAATGTGTCGATTACTTAAGAAAACTTAAAAAATACTTCGGTGGAAATTGGCAATCAAATGAGGATCTTGCCTTTTACAAACGTGTGCTAGAAGAAACTGACTTACGGCCGAGTCAGTCACTTTATTTTGGAGTTATATGTTCGGATATGCGAAAAATCTAAAAAATTCGTCTAAAAACAAAAAAAAAATCCTAGAACCCGATTGCAGTGCCATCAACCGGATCCAATTGTGTATCTAAACCATCCAGGAATCCACTCAAACACACACAAAATTTCATTAAAATCGGCCCAGCCGTTGAGGAGGAGTTCATTTGGAATTCCTTTGATTGGATGGGCACACATTTCTTCTAACTAATTGATAGCGCAAGAGGTTACAAATAGTTTTAATTTTTTATTACAAAATGTGATATATATGTTGAATACTTTACCTTTTATAACTGAATTCAAATATATTTAAGACAAATATCGTTTTAAGCCGTTTAATATCCTCAGATATATGGCATGCCCTTTTAGGGAGGCCATATGGCCCCCATTGAGAAACACTGATTTAAAGCATATTCGAATCAAAAAGAACCTTATCCATGTCGGTTTGTTGCCATATCCGATGATAAATGATAAAAGCATCCTTATCCATTTTTAAATAAAAATTTTCTCTCAGAATTAATTAATTTAAAATATCTGAGGCATAATTTTTAAACTTGAATTTTTATTAAAATTAATAAAACCTATAGATTTTCTTATAATTTAAAAATGAGAAGATATTGCCATTTATCTCAAACTGACTTAAGATGGATAAGAGAATGTTTTGCTCTTAATACACACATATATTGAGTGTAGGTAGCCTACTTTTAGTTGAAAACGAGAAATCTTACGAAAGACATCAATCCCAACATACAAAATGAAAAAAAGACGAACCTGATATTAAATTCAAACTGGAACATAAATTTAATCAGAGATGCGTTAAATATTATTACTCACAACGTTGAAGTTTGTCCTAAATCTGTCCTAAAAAACAACAACAACAAAATATGTGTTTGTATAATATCTCGATAGAACGAATTTTAGAATAAATAGTTATATAAAAATATTTTTTAACAAAAATGTAAATTTTTATGAATTTTTCCGGGAATTTTCTACTAAACAGCAATCTAAGTCACCTATATAGTGAGATGCTATTAGGTCCGATTTAATAGGAAAACACATTTGTTTTGTTCAAATTGAGGGTTCAAGGTGTTTAGGACAGAAAAATTTGCCATGGAGTACTACAAACCGATGGTACAATTTTCTCAATTTTTCTAGGAATTAACCTGCTAACCAGCACGCGACATGACGTGAGATGCACAATATGAAACAACTCTAAATTTTTTGTCTAAAGTTGCTAATTAACGAAATCAAGAACGGATCCATATTAAATCCTAAGTGGCCTTACATGGAAAAATGATACCGAATTGGAAATACCCTTTGGAAAGCGACAAAAAGTTTAAAACGACGTAATCTACAAATTCTATAAGAGCAAAGCAAAACGCTTCATTCTTTGCAACCCACCTCGAGCACACGTTCCAGCCTCTACCTAGACAAACTGCAATGGAAAATATACCACCAGTAAATAAAACGGATAATGACAATATATCTCCTGTCACAGAAGAAAGTCGCAGAAGTAATCGTGATGCCTAAACCAAACAAACCACTTACTGACAAAAATTCGTATAGGCCGATTTCGTTACTCGCAATAATTTCAACAATATTCGAGTCACTACTGTTAGAGATACTTAAACCAATAATAGAAGAAAGAAATCTTATTCGTCCACGTCAATTTCGCTTCAGAGAAAACCAATCAATAATAGAACAAGTACACCGAATTGCAAATATAATTGAAGATGTATGGCATAAAGGAATATAAATTACAAAGAGACCCACCAAAGCAGTTCTATATGAACTTTTAAAATCTTAGATATCTAACTGACACTTTCGTGTTAAATTAGATGGCGAATACTCAGAAAAAAAGAAAATATCAGCAGGAGTACCACAAGGTAGCGTTCTGGAATCAACTTTATGAAGAGAAGATGGGTTTCGTTAGTGAAGAAGTAAGCAAACTGGCAAGAAAACACATGCAATGTATTAGTTTACTAGATCTACTACTGGATCTACTAAAAATATAATAAAATTGTAAAGGGGACTAGCCAAAGGGCTACAACCCTCCAAACAAAAATATAATTGATGTAAGATAAATTACTAGATGATTTGTAAATCAGTTGTAATAAATAAATAAAAAATCATCATCACCATGTAAATACAGAGTTCGTGGTATGTGCGACACTTCACATGCAGTAAGACGATTGCAGCGAACGAAACCAATTGATTTAATGGATTTAGGACACCGTTGCAAAGACTACTTCAGTAAATAACATATAAATTGAACTGGTCAATGGGCCTCTTCTCAATGACAAGAGATTAAATTAAGGAAGAAAAATTGCTATAGATGAATTGTATTCAGTTGTAATAATTTAAATAAATAAATGAAAAATAAAAATTCGTGACAGAAAAAAATCCTTCGTGCATTTTGCAGTGTGAATAGGCGCATTATCCTCCTGAAATGTCCCACTTTTACCGTAAATTTCCCCCCAAAATTTAGTAAAACGTCATGTAACTGCGCATACTTCTTCACATTCATTTTATGGGAAACAAAGTAAATTATGGTCTTGCCCGATAGCAGAAACCACCCTAGTTGCGTAACTGATGAACATATCGCCAATAGTTCTGGCATCCATCTGGTTTGTCAAAAATATTTTTTTTTTTCATTCGATCGCCACTTTTCATCCCAAAGTACTAATTTCTCAGCAAATTTTATTCTCGCTGATTTATGGAGTGGTAGAATTTTAGGTTTACGTACCCGTTTCTGAAATCTCAGATTAACATCCTCTTTTAAAATCTATTGTATTTTTCGTTTATTGACATTCAGTGCAAGCCACGCTTTATTTGGGATGGACTCGTATTTTTACTAATTGCAAGACGACTTATGTTTCCCTTTTTCTTCTAGTATCAACTTTAGGCTTTGGTCCTCACCTTTTTATTGTGCCATATGTTTGGTTTTTTTTCGATTCCACATAGTTAAAGACGATTTTTCGATAAGCATGTTGTGGTATTTTAGGTAAAGATTTTCTATCTAAATTCAAATGTCATATAGATACCACTGTGGTGGTATCATATAGATCGAGAACCACCGAATAAAAATTCCACATGACGCAGGCATCTGTTTTATAAGTTTATGCCCGGCTTTATCCAATTTTGTGGCACCTAGTTCTGAAAAACAAATTCAATTTTCATCTTGTTGTACAGAAAACGCAGAATATCTGTGCTGCTCAAAATAATTAATGCCCGGCGTTTTTATCGGCAATTCCTTAATTAAAAACGAAAATAATTTGTTCTGAATAAGCATTTTAAATATTACTAACGAGCCATATGTGTGTTCTAATTTTTCTCTAAGTCTATATCCATTAGAAAACTATAACTAAACTCGATAAAATAAAACTATATATGGTAAACGCAAGTTGAATCGCAGAATCATTACTTAGAGAATCGACTAGAAAATTTAGAAAATTCCATTAACCATGATCACTTGAATTCGGAAGAAAAAGCGTCCATTTTAAAACTATGTCGCGAATACAATGACATTTTTCTTCTGCCTGGTGATAAGTTAACTTTTACTGATACTACCACGCACAAAATCCCGACTCATTCAAATAGTAGGCCCATTAACGTTCGTCCATATCGGTTACCCCAATCGCAAAGAAATGAGATTGATTTGCAAATTTCTAAAATGCTCGAAAATGATATAATTGAGCCTAGCAAATCTCCTTGGAATTTTTCCTTTCTAGTAGTTCCAAAAAAATTAAATACGGATGAGAAAAAATGGCGCATCGTAGTCGATCATCGAAAATTAAACGATACCACTATAGGCAACAGTTTTCCTCTACCGAATATTACTGATATTTTGGATCAACTTGGAAAAGGTTCATACTTCAGTACCATTGATCTAGCTGATGGCTATCATTAGGTACCATTATGTGAAACAGATCGACACAAAACCGCATTTAGTACATCTTTTGGTTACTACCATTTTAAAAGAATGCCATCTGGTTTGAAGGGTGCCCCGGCGACCTTTCAACGCCGAATGAATTGTGTATTAGGGGGTCTTAGTGGTATCAAATGTTTTGTTTACCTCGACGATGTACTTGTCTATAACGGCTGTAGTTTAACTGATCATAATAATAAAATAAAGGAAATCTTCGATTGCTTTCGTCTACATAATTTGAAAGTTAATCCCACTAAATGTCAGTTCCTCTGCAAAGAGATAACCTATCTAGGACACGTTATAACTTCTGAAGCAGTTAAACCAGATCCAAACAAAATAGCCGCCGTTACAAACTACCCAACTCCCAAAACTACCCGTGAAGAAAAATCATTTCTAGGTTCCGCTGGCTACTATCGCCCTTTCGTATCACATTATTCCGACATTCCGAAACCCTTAACTCAGCTTTTAAAAAAAGACGTTATCTTCAAGTGGGATGCCTTTTGCGAAGAAAGCTTTAATAAATTAAAGAAAGCACTAGGCCCTCAACCAATATTAATTCGACCAGATTATACAAAAAAATGCACGTTTACGTGCGATGTTGCCATAGGTTCCGTATTATCACAATAGGTAGAAGGTATGGATATGCCGATTGCCTTTTCTAGCCGAGTTTTGAGTAAAGCAGAAAATAATTATTCCGCTATTGAGAAATAACTGCGCTTTCTGTGGTTTGAACTCACTCGTTGGCAAAAACTCACTCGTTGGCACATTAAACTAGACGAATATCAATTTAAAATCGTACATAAAGCTGGAAAACTTAATACCAATGCTGATATGGGACCAATGCTTGAGTCGAATCCGATTAGAACTAAACGGTGAAAATACTAACGTCAATGTACTAACTAGAGCGCAAAAATTATGTCAAACTTCTGTTGATGATGAAAGTCACTTGTCAGAGAACGAAAAGTCTACCTCTAACGAAAATATCGTTGAATTGACAGACCAATCTGAAATAGAAACTGTAATTGACGAATTTCATAATAGTGCATCAAGAAATCATCAAGGAATTTATCGGACTTATAATATATTACGTAAATTTTATAGTTGCCCAAATATGCTAAGTCAAATTACTAAAAATGACAAAAAATTGCAAATCTTAATAATAAAATGTCCATGAAAATTACTGACACATCGCGTTCGTTTGAAAAGCTCTTTCTGGATATCGTTGGTCCTTTGAGTTCATCCTATTCAGATAATAAATTTTGCTAACCATGCAAGATGATTTAATTAAATTGTCGCTAGCTGTGCCTATTCCAAATCAAGAGACTGAGACAGTTGCTCGAGCGTTCGTCGAAAATTGTGGTATACCAAATTCCATTCTCACTGACCAAGGCTATAATTTCATGAGTGAATTATATAGAAAAATCGCCAAAATGTTCAAAATAAAGAAACTAAATACAACAGCATATCATCCGCAGTCCAATGGATCTTTGGAAAGATCCCATATAACTCTTGTGGACTATATTTAGCAATCAGCACCCACTAAATTGGGATTTATGGGTTCCGTTTGCTACATTTAGTTATAATACTACTCCTCATTCGTCCACCAAAGTTTACGGTTGTAAACCACAAATTCCTAGTTATAACTATGACGACTATTATTATGATCTTAGATCCAAATTGCAACAAACTTTCGAAACTGCTAAACAAAATTTAATTGAATGTAAAGAAAAATCCAAAAGCTAATACGACAAAAACTCTAAGTCCGTTACATACAATATAGGAGATTTGGTTTGTTTAAAAACGAAGCTAGACAATCTATAAACTGTCACAATATTGGCTAGGTCCCTATGAAGTTCAACAAATAATTTCACCCGAAAATACATCAAGTAAAATTGGAAACTCACTTAAGATTGTTCACAACAACCGATCTTTTTCGTGAATTCACGTAATTTGTATGTAACGTTCTAATTGATATAACCAACAAAAACAACAAGATAATTTATTGTATGAAATTTTGTAAATCTTATTATTAATAAATATTTTTAGTTCTAAATATAAATATTATTCTGAAATTAGTTATTAAAGCAACATTAATTGAATTATATTTTAAAATTTCACAGCCTAAATAAATTGCTCATAAGTTCTTTCTGAACCCATTTAGACTTAAAATTGCATCTTAAGACTACGGAGGGAGGTGTTATGTGACCACTCGCTAGATGGGGTTATAGCATCTTATTTTTTAACCATCTAGTACTATTTTATTGCTATAATCTCGGTCCCGACATTTTGTACTTTTGATTTTCAAGGTCAGCATTTTTGTATATATTTTTGTATATTTTAAGGGTTCAGTGAAATAAAGTTCTGAAAGTGTTGTGTTTCATTTTGTGTACTGGAACTTGGTGCTATATTCCCATTCCACACGTACCAATTCCAATAATTCTATTTTAACACTAATCCGCGTTTCACGGACATTTTTAACACCATTCTCGATGTGCAGCTAATTTTGGATAATTTTGTGCAACAGCGCCATACCGATCCTCCGCATAATTAAATCATTCAAGAGGTAAGATTAAATTTTATGTGGAATAGTGACGTCCTGATTTGTATATCTTTTTGGTAAATCTAATACAATTTCTAAAATTACTCACACCCTGTAAGTAATTAGAAGTAATTATCAGAAGCAAATTATTCAATTTATCAACGAGTAAACTGTTCATTTTCTTCCGGATAGTGACTAAAACTTTTAAATACATAAATCCGATTTTGAAATTTTATGATTCATTTACCTTTACAATTAAGTCTAGTCACACCATATTTAAGGTAAAACACGAAAAGAATTTTATTAAGAAACACGCAGAATTTATTTCCGCTTTATCTAAACGGACGAACAAAATAATTAATTAGTAATTAGAATGGAATTTAGCGTTCGGTTTTATAACCTCCAATAACCTTAACCCTGATATTACTTCATCGTTTCGCGAGCAGCTACTTTAAGCAAAATTCAATTTTGACTTTTTTGCTTTCGCCTATATATATTATTTTAATGCGGATGGTAAATCATCGACCGACTGACAAATCAACCCACATTAATTTAAAAAAAAAAACTTTAAGTTTTAAAGTTTTAAACACTAACCATATTTAGATAGATTGGATTATCTTGTATATATTATAATATTCTCTTTATACAGTAGAACGCCGCTCGCACAGTGTTCTTTTATGTTTGATTGTGGCATATTCACACCTTAGTTTGGATTAAGGCTTAATAAATTAATTAAGATTTATGTTTTCTGATTATTTGTTTTTGTTTTGTTTTATAAATGCCTTGTTAACAACCGTAGCGTACAGCAGAAAGCTTTTAAAAAATCATGACGTGATTTAAACTCGTTTAGTAGGGTAGATTTAAATATTGCATGGTCGTATGACTGAGATGTGCAATATCAAGTATCTGTTAATTGATAATTCGATAAATTATGTAAATCTGAATTTATGGTTATTGATGACTTTTATCGAAACGGGTCGTTTAAATTTAATGTGTTACCTTACTCGTAAATCTTCTCTTTTACCACATTAGACTTAAACAGTTCCAAACACCAGAACATTTCTTAAATCACTATAACCAATATTCTAAAGGGTTTCGACGCACCAATATAAATTTGAGTCCAAAGCTTTCGTTATTTTTAACCATGATCTGACATCTATAGGATTGCATTAACCAATCGTAAAAATCCATTAATCCAAAAAAAATGTATATGTATTTCCAAGTTGCTTCAAGTTAAAAAATCGTTTCAAATATTAAAATGTTGGCTAAATTATCAGATTTATTATTTTGACGTCTTAACATTTTTTCAGATGGCACCCCAGTGGCCCTATTCTGTCTTTCCCTGGGAATGGGGAATTGGGAAAAATATTTTCATAGCATTTTTGTCTAAATTGTATTTTTCTGGCCTACTGAGTGAACAAGTTTGGTGTAAATAATTTCGAAACAAAGTTAAATGGGAATTTCGCAATAAAAATTTTGTGGAACAAAAGTTTCCTAATTCACTTTGTTTTGAAAATTTTTCCATTAAACTTATTCTTTCAGTAGGCTAAAAAAATACAATTTAGACAAAAATGCTATGAAAATATTTTTATCAATTCCCTGTTCCCAGGAAAAGACAGAATAGGGCCACAGGGTGCACAATGCAAACAATATAAAACTTATGTAACGTCAGACAACGCCATCGCAATATAGCATCCAGCAGCACGGTATTTTCAAATGTAAAATGTCATTTGTACAACCCTCAAACGAGTAACAGCATGCGACCAATCATGAAGTTACAAATAAAGTATGAATTGTCCAATTTAAAGAAGCCGTGTTTGTATTTCCCGTGTCCATAGGCAACTCAAACGAATGGCAAGAAAGCCATACGCGCCATTGAAGGGCCATAAGACAAGATCATGGCAGCATCCGCGAATATAGGAATCGTTTGAAGCATGTTTTCTTGAATCAACGGTTCCTGTTTTTTAATGATGATTACCTACTTCGATGCGACGATTAGTATGTAGTATGAGAACAGGCATTCTAGCCCAGATTGCAATACAATTCATGAACAATCGCTATCATAAACGTAAATTTATCGATTGACATCTGTTGGATTTCGGATCATAATTGCGCAATTATCGCTGCAGATATTTCTCGTAAAATGACGGTCTTTAGGTAACTGAGGTATTCGTCTAGGTGTAAAACGACCTTGCGGTAATCTGAAGCAAAGAAGACTACTGCTGTGTCACTGACTCCGATTCAAAAGCAGTAAAGACCTTTTGCATTTCCCTTACAGTACGCGGAGAGGCACCATCTGTTTTATTATTATTACTATTATTTAGAGTTTAAATCAAGGATTCAGATGTTGCTGAAGTAAAAAATAATTGAAAAAATGAAACAAAATAAATATTTTTTAAGATATAAAATATGATGTATATGTATGATACTCCGCAGCCAAAAGATAGGAGAAAATTATCAGTTGGGTGTGTCTACTTGACCACTCGAGTGATTTGCAAGAGCGGGACATTTTTTGATTTGCCCGAGTCTTGCTCGGGCAAAGCTTGTTTTGTAACTTGAAAAAAATTGAAAAAAAAAAACATTGTATTCAGATTACTTGGAACAACTGGACAATTTATGGACACACTTTCTCGAAAAAAGCCGTCACTTAAGTGGTTAATGAAAGCAGATTGAAGAATGGGAAACGTCAAAGATGGAAAAACAAGTGTTGAAGAGTTGTCCGAAGGTGCGTATTAATTTGAATTGCCCGAAGCATTGTGGTTGGTTACTGAGTGCCCACCGATAGATGGTGGCACTATTCAACAACAATTAATAAATAAAAATTCAGAAATCATAGTTAAACAATGAAAAAAATTAATTAAAGATGACACAGATCACCGCTTAAGTAGTGTAAAGAGGTCTCTTCAAAGACAATTTACTAATGTTAAAGTCGAAAAAGTTTTATTAGTCTCGAAGAGCTTTCACATAATAGGTTCATTTTTTCCATAGTCCGTTCTGTGATAATTCTGAAGGCAGGTATGCTGCCGCTCCATGTTTGGGGGTTGGTTGACGGTATCCGCACCCAGGGTAGCTCACGTAACTGAAATCTCCGTTGCACTGTCTCTATTTTTTTGGTGTGTATTATCTGATAAGGAGATCACACTTGACTGGCATACTCCAGCAGGGACGAACAAAGGTTGTGCACGGAGCCTTCGTTCAAAAAAGATCGTGAAATTCTATAGATTAGCGCGAATGTTTGCGGAGCAGATGATGATTGCATAAAGCTTCTCTGCGGAACCGTTGAAATTAGAACTGTTCAACATTAATATCATGTTCAATTCGTATTCGAAATCGTGAAATAAAGTTTTTTCACTATAATGATGCATTGACAATGAATTTGATAAATGAAGAGAACGATGTATCTTCTCCATCATAAGGATGGGTTGCTATGTCAGTAACCGTTTTAAAGATTCAATGTACGTTTAAGTGGCCACTTTTGACACGTGATAGGGAACTTAAAGAACTTTGCGAGATAATATTTTTCTCGAGCTGCACGTTTCTTTACGTACTACTCAGCCTCTAATGTTGCATATTACTACTACTTAAAATGGTATATTTAAGGGCATATCAATCCTTCACCTCTATTGTGATTGTCGTGTCGATGTCGATTTTCCGACGACTGCTAAAATTGGCATAATGAATGTCGCTATCAATCGACGTTTGTCGTAAAAACGCCATTTTTTTGTCGATGGCATTTTTGTTCGCGACTTACAAATTTGTGAGTCGTCATCAATAAAAAACTATAGAAAAATGTTAAGAGAATTAATTTTTTATGAAATCATTTATTAAAATCAACAAGAGTAATTAATAAACACATACTAATTTTATTTAAATTAATTGTAATTCAACAATAAATTTGTATGCATTTCTACAACCAGAAGCAATTCTAAATTTATTGCAGTAAATTTTAGGATTGAAATTCATACTGATGCGCGTTTCTTGATAAATAAATTCTTACGTACACACGTGTACATAAGTTTTACTTTTCCTATTTATAAAACCTTTAATTGCAAATTTAAGCGAAATATCTATCCTAGTATAGTAAATAAAATTCAATTTAATTTATCTGACATACAAACTGACAGCTTCTTGACAAAACATAACAACAAACCTAAGTTACGATTGCTAAGTTAACCGAAAAATTCACAATAACTCACATTTTTTCAATTGGAACGTCGCAACACTCTTTAGTCGATTCGTGATAGTTACGCAATACAAAATAAACATCGACACGACTAGGAAAAGTCGTGTCGTTTGTCGATCGACACGACTACCACAATAAGGGTGTTTGTTTGTGCCCCTAATACATCAACTAATTGCAGATGGTTGTGCAGCGAGGAAATGGAGTTCACGGTATGATGATCGACAAAATTGTTCTTTCGTTTAACAGTTTCCAATATAGTTGACTGGTTCATATAGTTGATGATCCCACTCAATAACCCAATTTTCATGTCATTATTTGGCTCCGCAATCCCAATTTATGATAACTCGCGTTTACTGGAATTTTTTACTATATGGGTTCACTTCCACATTGTACCATAGTTCTGGACATCCAGAGTTGTTTGATTTACAATTATAAAATGTAAGCAGAATGTGACTTGAAGGATACACTTTTTTTAGTAGCCACAACCAAACTCTCTCTCTCCCACCCTCCTCTCTCTCTCTATAAGCCTTCACATCCCAAGAAGGGATTCAGGCTTTTATTTCCGCTTGCATGGAAATATAAATAGCATTATTTTCAATCTTTACTAGATGGACCATATCACGTACCATTTATGCGGCAGGTCCTTCATGCATTGTAAATTTTGTAAATTTTGATTTAAGAATGTTGCAACCAAGAAGATGAGTATTTAGTTACATGTGACTAAGGTAAAGAGCGCTACAGACGATCCGACGGTTGGTCCGACCGACTTGTATTTTACATGTTACGATTTTATGTTTTTTTACACACCGAATAATTTTTATTTTTTATTTTTCTCTGTTGGTTGATTTATAAAATTTATGAATTTCATTTTGTTATATAAAACGAGACAATAGATTAACATTAACATGTAAACTACAATTCGGTGGACTGTCGGTCGGATCGTCTGTAGCGCTCTTAATAGGGATGTATATCTGCAATTTTCAAATATTGCACCATTTTTTGATCATCTCAACAGTTTCTGGAATTGTAATAATTTATAATTGGTTACAAAGGCAGAGTTGCGAGAAAAGTATAATACAGATATAACAATAATTACCAAATATTTAATTTTAATTACCCCATGAAACACAATCGCTTATATTCGGTACACCAATTCCAAATACAAAATACTCACCATCATTATTAGACACGCTTTCACTTATATCGGATTACTAAATTAAAACCCAATTTTTTTTTTTTTAAATTAAATTTTTCTTTTAATATTTTATTTTTGTTTTTTTTGTGTGTATGTGTAATTTTTTCCATCGTTTGTTTTAATTTAATATTTATTTCATACAAAAATAATAATAATATTTATATAATATTGTCGATAATTAAAATAGTTCATAATTAAATTAATTTATTTATTATTGAAGCGCCAATTTAAAAATGAAGTTGATACGAAAACGTTTTTACATTTTATTTATAAAATTTTATAGTCTAATGGCAGATTTCAAAAGTCGATTTTACTCGTTAGTAATTAATAATTAATAAAAAGGCACTTCAAATTTGTTTTTTGTATGCAGGCTCGTATTTTAAACGACAAGTAGTATAATTCGAAATTTTTTATTAATAATAGTAGTATAATATGTAATATATTGCGGCAGTAATTAAAAACTACATTATTCTTAATTATGTATATAATTCCCAAAAATATATAGATGTCTTTTGTTTTCTTATTAATTTAATTCTATCAGTGATTGTTTTAATTTTTTTTTAATTTTTGTTTAATTTTCTTTTACCTAAAAATATATATAGCTATATATTTATATAAAAAATCTTAAATTACTAATTTATTTAATTTTTTTTATAATTATAACACAAATATAAAAAAAATTACTAAAATTGATCACAACTCTTATTAATTAATAATTTAAATATTAAAAATGAAAATATAATTCCGTATATATATTATATAACATAATATTATTGTTCTTTTTTTATTATTAAAAAAAAGGAATAAAGATGGCGCGCGAGTTTAATTAAACTGAACAAAATGGTCGATACACACGTGCTCTGTATTGTATTTTGTACCAGTTTTCCTTTTATTTTGTATTATATAACGCCATAATTAAATTAAAATTTTTTTTTCCTCTAAAGACAAATACTGTATTTCAGACTTTATAAATTATAATATTTTGATTATTTTAAATTAATCAAAATGGCGTTCTTCCTTTATTATTTAATTTATTTTATTAGTTTTTTTGTGTCATTATATATTTTTCGTTTGTCTTTTATTTAGATATATATGGCAATTTTTAAATAAATAAATCGAGATTCCCTTAATTAAATCAACATTTAGTTTTGTTTATAATCTATGTGCGCGTGTATGTGTGTGTGTTTAATTTCGGAATGATACAACTAAAGACTAGTAGTCTAATTTAATTAATTAATTCGGAATGTGTTAAAAATAAAATTTACAACACTGTACACAAAGTTTGTTTTCCCCTTAAAAGAGTATATTTGAGAGAGAGAGAGAGAGTACTTAAAATTTTATCTAGAATAAACAAGAATAAAAAAAAACGACATATAAATCAATATTGTAATTAAAGAGATATTATTTTAAAATACTCACTCAATTTTATATAAAATATTAGAATGAATAAAAAATTGCTGAGTATTCTCATTTTCGTTGTTGAGTTGGCACTATATTTTGGTGTAGGGGAAATTTTCGTTTTTATAGGGGAGACGAGATTCAAATGATATGTGTTGATTTAATATTTTTGTTCTATTTTGTGTGCTGTTGCTTTTGTTGTCCTATTAGCGAATTATATTATTATTTATTAAATTATCTATGCAACATCCGAACTCGATGTCATCGAATCGTTTCGACTCATCTTCTTTGCCAAATCATGCATGATTTCGGTGAAAATTAGCGGATCAATATTTTTACCCAATTGATAAAGTAAAAACCAATCACCGATTTGACAACCCTCGCATATCGCTTCGACGTCCCGATGATTTGATAGTCGTGATGAGGCCCGTAACAAATAGTATCGCACTTTTGGCGAAAAACATACAGCTGCCCGATAAATTAGGTATAAACCTGAGATGATGGTGAGCGAGATAAACCAGAACCATAGAAATACGTAGATTTTCTCGTTCACAATATTTAGCGGAAGTACACAGAGGCCATCGAACTTCTGAACCGAACCGGATGGACCGTATTTGTGGAACGTACATTTTGTAACTTTTGGAAATACGCGTGCCATCGGATCACCACGTTCTTCTGGTTCCATTTCGGTAAATTTAAGGACATCACTGCCATATGTCGTAAATTCTCCATCCAAAAAGAAGTCCATGAAATAAATTTGTCCAAACACATTGATAAAATTAAATAGCTCGCACACAAAAAATCGGAATGCATAGAAATTGTGTCGTGTCAAATTTTCGCCGAAATAATCGATTAAAATTCTTTTTCGCTCCTCTTTCGCTTCTTGATTCACTAGTGGACTATTTAAATCTAACACCAACATTTTAATGCGGCCACCCTCCCACGTCTTCCACAAATATCGCGGCACATAGAATAAAATCGCTTGGAAGAAGAGCACGAAACACACCCACTGATAGTATTTATGATATTTTACTTCATCCTCGCCTTCGATATGCGATGAGACACCCGGCTGTACGATATCCCTTCCGGCGACACCAGTCAAACGATTCGGTATTGTGAATGTTGAGTAAATCCAACAATATGTATCCATAACATTTAGCGGTATTTCGTCGACAATGCAATCGATCGGATCACCAATATATTGCCGTGAAGTGACCAGTAACGAAAATGCAATCAATATGATCACGGTTGCCTTATAATGCAACCGAAATATATTATTATCGATGCATACTGAGTCTAATTTAAGCAGCCCCTTAACGGAGCCAAACACATCAAACATTTTGGCTGTCTATAATTTATATAAATTTTACACTCGCACTTAACAATAAGTTCACTACGGCTTTTGTTTTATAAAATAGGTTCACTTTACACCACTGCTGCACACATGAATATATTTTTGTTTTCGATTTAAATTAGAATTAATTTGTTATTTCTTTATCCACTTCGGTATATATAAGACACTTAATACAGAACTTTTTTTTTTTATCAAACGGCTTTAGACTATAAAACAAAAAAAAAATCACAAAATAAAAAAAAAAATCGACCGTACTATAATGTTATCACAACGATTTATAAATTAAAACTGAAATTGGTAATATTTTTTATGAAAAGAGAATTTTCTTTTGTATTTGATACGCAATCGTAGAGTGGGGGTAAGCAATCGTAGTGTGCGTACGCTCGTATTTTTAGGTTTTCGAATGCGAATGAGAAGCAACAAACGATGTTACATGCACATGCAAAGGTATTAAATTCATTTGTTTGGTTCTCACCGCGTCGCTTTGCTTTATTTATTATTTTATTTTAGGGGATGGTCAATTGTTTGTCTCACGGCGTGCTTTCTGATGCGCGATGCATTTCAATGTGTAAAATGTTCATAAGGAAAAAATAAATGTGGTTTGTTGCTTAGTCGTAACGATATTGTTGAAATCGTTTATGGTGGACAATTATCGGTGTGATGATGTTAGGTGAGTATCCTTAGCTCGTTTGACTGCTTAGCAACATGTTATTATTGTACGTAAGGTTACTTATTGGATCGGGATGTTATTAAATTCTTATGTTATTGCTGAATTCCTACATAAATTTAAAATTACTGTCTTAAAAATTTGTTGCCAAATCACGATAGTACATTGTTGATATTGATTTCAAAGTTTTCGTTGTTAATTGATAGTTTGTGAATGAATCTTCTAATTCTTTGAAGAAAGAAGAAACGAGAAAGCACCCAACGAGGCTGCCAGTTCCGCTTTATCGATTTTGGTCAAAAATCACTGGAATCTCTCAATATATAAAAAAGCTTAAGTATGAAGTTTCAACTAAATTCAAAATATTAGAACCTTAAAAAATTTCAAAGCACAAACAAAAATGTTTATGAATTTAAATAAAAATATGTTCAATGAAACTGTATAGCGAAGAATTTGAATTCAATATTTTAGTATACTTAAATTAATGCACTACTATAGTAAAATTTGTTTAATTTATTTATCTATTTAAATTTTAGTTGTGATATTTAGTCCGAACTAAAAACAGTTTGATTTATATAAATGTAAAATTAAAAAGTAGTTGCATAAAACCCTTTGGGTTACAGCAACTTAAAAAAACAAGAAATGTTTTGTATAATAAGTGTAATATTGCATTGTAATTGTAAATTAATAAAGAAAAAAAAAAAAAAAAAACTTGATTAAATAATTTGTCTGGGTGATAAAACGCCTGACACTCAAAAAAATCTCGTAGGTGAAATTGAATAATCGATTTCATTGAACTTTGAAGAACCGATTTATTCAATTTGATGGTAATTGCTACTGATTTGATTAAGAAATATTCAATTAATTGCAAAAAAAAAGCAAATTATTCAATTTAATGAGAGATTTGTTCAAATTTGATTAATTTTTAGTTAATAATGCATTTCATTAAATTTCTTCATTTTGAAGAAATTGTGATTACTTTGAAGAATTGATATTTCATAAAATTCTACTAAATTTCGTTGAATCAAATAAATTTATTCAATTTAACAAAATTGTTAACCACCTCTAAGAACAAAAGCGTAATTTTGAAGAAATTTCTTCAAATTGACGAAAGTTTAGTTATATTATTTTAAACCACGAGGAAAACTTCTTTTAAGTCATTTCAATGCGCATTGTTTATTCGGAAACATTTAATACATGTGTTAAAATAGAGTTATAAATTTGCAATAAAAATTAATATTTTTGTGAATAACATATGAGTTAACATAGTGAATAATATAACAATAAATTGGTAAGCAAACATTTGCGTAATTGTGATTCAATCATTTTTGTGATAAATTGCAGCTTAACCCGTTATAGTTCCGTATTGCAAACCTTAAATATAATGTTTTCACATTATAAAATGTCTATATTATTGCTCTTTGGGATGTTCTATTTGAATTTATTTAGTGTTTGGTATTCGTACTAAAATCAAATTGGCGGGAAAAGTAAAATGAAATGTCAGACGTATTATACAGATTATAGTGCAAAGACGTTCTACGAATTTGGCTGCCTTCGAAATAATTAAATAAGTAAATAATTGGTAAGTTATAGTTAAATAGATTAAACATTTTAAATTTTAATTTTGTTTAACGATTTTCCATATAAAAACACATTATTAGTTAGAAAAAACACTTTGTTTGGTATATGCATATATGTGCAATATTGTGCCATACGTTTAAAAAAAATAGATATTGCACATATGCAATATATGGCATATATGCTATATCGAGCCGTTAGAATTTTTTTCATTTTATGAATAATATATGGAAAATGTTTAATTAATGATTTTACAAAAAATCTAATTTTATTAAAAAAATTTTGGAAATAGTAGAAAGTTGGACCGACAGTGAGGGCGGTTTAGATGAAGATGGAAATGATACTACGGAGATAGAATTAAATGTACAAATAAAACAGATTTAAACAATGGATTGGAAGATTCGAATTATGGATTATTTGATATAGTTAATATGCCAGTTGATTTAGATGAAGAACTACCAGCGGCGTTATTGGAAAGTTAACAAACGGGCACTTCTCAATAGAGTAATTATAAAAATATGAAACTAATTTGGAAAAAGAAGCAGTTTCATGTTTCAGAAAAGCAAATGAGTTTTCAAGGTACTGATAAGCTTGCCGACAAAAATTAAGCCTTTAACAAGTCCGTATAGTTATTTCAACTATTTCTTCACGAAAGATTTGATGAAAGGAATTGTAATTGAGTCAAATTTATATGCTACCCAAAAAAAATCCAAACCTGCCAGCAATTTTAAATGAGGAATCCTTAAAGAAATTTATGGGGATATGCATCATAACATCGGTTGTGCAAATATCAAATAGTCGTCAATATTGGTCACCTAAAATTGGAAACGGAATTATTCAAGACGCCATGTCTCTGAATAATTTCAAAAAAGTTAAACAGTACCTGCACTTCAACAACAATAAGAAAAAACTTCCAAAAAGCCATCCCGATTTTTACAGGATTTTTAAAATTAGCCCAGTTGTCGATATCTTTCAATCGATGTTTAGAAAAGTTTCTCTAAAACAGTAGTTATCGGTTGATGAGCAATTATGTGCTACACATTTCATGAAACAATATATTCCGTCAAAGCCCCACAAATGGGAATTTAAATTATTTATTTTACCAGGAACCTCAGGATTTTTTTATAATTTTGAATTGTATACAGGACAAGAGAACGATGATAAAATCCGCCTACAATCGGAGCCTAACTTAGAAGCGTGTGCAAACATTGTCATACGTTTATAACGTTATGTTCCAACAACAAAACTTTACAATAATTTTCGATAATTATGTTTCAACAATCTCACTCGTTAGGGAACTATCCACTAGAGCATTCCTTTGTTTAGGAACAGTTCGCAAAAATCGATTGCCTAATTGCAAGCTTCCGACCGACAAAGAAATGATCAAAGCAACTAGAGGCACATCAGTATTGTTCGTGACTACTATCGATTCTTCAGATATTGTGGTGGTATCATATATGATATAAGGATACGAAAAACGTAAATCTAATATCCAATTTTGTAGGACAAAATCCAGTGCATACAGTTGAAAGATACGACAAGAAGCAAGGAATGATAAACACTTCTGGCCCTAGACAGTAATATTGGCCGCTATAAAATTCGACTTAGGTCAAAAAAATGGTACCACCGTATTTTCTACCATTTAATCGGTTTAACGGTTGTAAACGCCTGGATTTTGAACAAACAGAACTCATCAGATACTGAACATTCAAACGGTAAGCTCCTGACATTATCTGATTTCATAATGGACATTGGTGAGGCCATGTGTAAGGCTGGAGCACCTAAAAGAACCAGTGGTCGACCTGCTTCTGATCTCAATAATAAAATTGCGGAAAAAAGAAAAAAGCCAAACTCAGCGCCAATGCCCGTAAGTGAAGTTCACACGGATGGCGCCAGTCATTGGCCGGAATGGATGCAGACTTGTTTAATGTGCAAACTGCCGAAATGTGGTGGCAATACTTTTCTAAAATGCAGTAAATGTGGGACTGCCCATTGTCTAAATAAAGACTGCAACTGTTTTGTTTCGTTTCATTGTAACTGATCAAAAGCTTAGTGTGATACTATATGATGATTAAAATAAACTGAAACATAAGTCAAATGAATTGTGATACTTAATATTTTATTATTTTATTTATTTGAGTACTGAATTATTTTGTAAACTTTGGATAATTTTTCTTAATAAAAAAAAGTTGAAAATAAATTTGTTTATTTTTTAACAATGTGTGATCTAACAGCTTGATATTGCATATCTGCAATAACTGAAAAACCCAATTTTCCAGGAAAATGGAAAACCCAAATACATTTTCTGTGATATCTCAGTAATCAGCTTTAGCTAAATTAAATCTAACAAATTTTTTTCTTCAAAACAAAAAAAAATATGGGCTATGAAGGGTTAATGTTTTTTTGAGGGAGCAAATTGTGGTTTGGCGTTATTTTTGTGTTGTTAATTTTAATAAAATAAAGTGTTTGTGTTTTATATAAACTACATTACGGAAAATATACTGGTATACATTTATTTTGTTTTAATAGTTCTGCATGCATCTCAAAATTAGAATCTCCAGAGTCAAACATCAACGAGCAACTGGAAGCTATTATCACTAACAATTGCTCTTGGATAGAACTAGAACACCACTGGCAAGCAACCAAAAATTGTATATCCAAACTGTTAATGCTACCATTGAAATATTCAACAAATGGAAGCAGTATAAGAAACCAATGGGATACAAGTTGGTATGTATAAAACAAACACACACCTTTTTGAATTATCATGGCGAGTCTGTAGAAAAAATCGGTTCTTCTTGCAAACACTATGGTAGATAGGAAAGAACCATTTAGATTTTTTGATTTCATTGAATTATTTTTGGAGGCATTGTTTAGCAAACAGATGAGTAACATTTCTTAAAACTACCAAATGAATTATAGCTCTCGCAAAACACGCTTTTCTAAAATCTATCATAGCTTTCGAGAAATACTCACCGAATTTTTTAACTGACTGTATATTTAGTGTGTCTAATTTTACAGTCAACAAATTGAATATTGGAGTACGTGTCATGGCGTTTAAAAGATGAATCAAAATAAGGGGTTCAACATTTTTGACACCTCTGAAGTACATATTTATCCAAAATCTATCTATTGAACTAATGGTAATTATGTTAACAAGCAGAAAAACAGCTCAGAGATGTCAAAATAATGAAATGGATTTTCAGATTTGGGAACTTCGTGTGGAATGTACGAATAAAATCGTGTTTTTTGTTATTTGTGTAAATAATTACTTTTTACTTCGTAGGTGGTGGTGAATATTGATTTTTATTAATATTCAAATTCGTCGAGTCTTATTTTAAGCTTTGAAGACTTGCAACAAATGAAACATATCACTGACAGTAAGTTAATAAAATTCTAAGTTTATTAAATTACAACAATTTAATAATTTTATTTTTATTTAGATGGTCGATGTTGCGCGATTTTCCATTTACTTCACACTGTACTGGTTCCAACTATACCAGCGTTGTAGAAGGAGCAAACAAAAAAAGGGTCAGAACTAAATTTCAATAACTGATTCCCAAGGAAGTTTCTTGATTTTGGGGCGAACTATCCAAGAGTGTAAGGAGGAAATTATATGCGCCGAAATGCAAATGAATTTCGTATTCAGCCGCTGAATATTTTAGGCCCAACAGAGTTTATTGTGTATTTCGATGGTGTGAAATACATTTTGAACTCAATTATTGAGGCGGTGAATATTTGTTTTAAAATCTTCAATATTTTTAATTTGGAATATCCATAAGTATCCCACTTAGTTGGAGGCTCATTCAAAAATATTTTTTTAATATTATAACAAAATGTGTTAAGCATAATGTGCAGGTGGAATAAATAAATATATATATATATATATATATATATATATATATATATATATATATATATATATATATATATATACATATATATATATATATATATATATATATAATATATAATATATATATATATATATATATATATATATATATATATATATATAATCATATTTTAAAGAATTTTTCATTGAATTGACAAATATTTTATTCAAATTGACGATAGTATTATTCGTTTCAACAATGCTTTCATTAAATTAAATGAATTAATATGAAAAAATTTATTGAAATCAACTAATTTTTTATTTAAACCAGCAGTAAAACATTCTTTAATTTGACGAAATTTTATTCATTTCGATAGCTAGATCTTAATTGAATTGAATAAATTTTGCCAATTTATCAATTGCATTTCTTCAATCAATTTATTCAGTTCGAAGAAATTTCGTTAAATTAAAAAAGATACTCTTTAATTTTTAATTTGAATAAAAAGTAATCAAATTGATTACCCCTCTTCGTTGACGCTATATTGAACGCTTTTTCTTCAAATTGACTGACGGTTTATTCAGACTAACTACTTTATTTTTTTGGGTGGAGGTAGAGTCAGCCGAGCTATCCAATGATGAAACATGCTTTGAATATTTTCGTAACTAAAAATTTAAGATTTCTGCGTTTCTGAATTGTAATTTATTGATTGGTGTTTGTGTTTCACTTAATACGAGTACCGAAATTAACTATTATGACACTTCTAGCAAGCGTATTGGCTAGCGTCAGAGAAGCCGAGCATTTGAAATTTGGAAGTTAGTTTCGCTGATATGACGACCGTGCTAAAAATCAAGCAAATAGAACAGGCGAACTGGTTGAGATAACATAGTCATTTTTGTTAATATTGGGTTACATTTAATATAAGAAAAAGTTATGAACTCGTCAGTAAATGGGTGTATAGTGTCTTCACTATTTTATTGATTTATTCTGCAGTGTCATCGATTTCTTTGGGTTCTTGGGTTTTGTCGTCCCTGTGTCTGCATCGGTCATCAGGTCACGCATAGATGTCTTTTTTAGGCTATTTGCTGCAAGCAATAATATATACTTCGGGTTTCTTCAGCATTGTGCTTTAATGCTCGTGTTACGAGAACTGGACTGTATAAATTCAAGATTATTTAATATGATTTGATCTTCTTCTAAGAGTCAAAAGAAATAAACAACACCGATCGAGATATCAGTATTTGTCGAAAATGAGATTTGTTTCGGTTGCGAAACAACTGTGTTTTTGGTAAGATATATGCCTCGATGAAAAAAACTGTCGGAATCGGATAAGCAAACGTTTCGTTTCTCCAAATTTAGACGTTGTGTGCAAAGAAGGCTCTCTTTAAATACGAATAACTATGAACTCTTTTTAAAGAACGCTGCATCAACCATTCATCAGACCAACGCCATAGGCATAAGACTTTGTCAAGAAGACCTGCCTAATTTAGAACGTTTCTTTAAATTTTTGTTTAACCGTTCCGATGCTTTAGAATCAACATTGAGTCTGCTTCCAACTAAACGTTTATCAATTTCCAAGATAACAAAGGTTCAACTTATTATAGAAGCAAATAGATATCTAATATGTCATGTCGAACATGCGTTATTTGATTTTGCCATAATCAAGTCACGAGTGATTCACCCAGTATTCCGATGCATGTCAAGATCGAGATGCCAAAGTTGTGGGAAAAAATACTACATGTTATTTCACCAAGATGATTCAAAACCAGCTAACTCAGCAGTCGTGAAGAAACCAGGTGCAACAATTGCCAACGACGGTTGTAATGGTCATTGATGAAAATGGATTTGAACACGAATGCCGTATTCTATTGGATTCAGGTTCAATATTAACTTTCGTGACAAAATTTTTTTATAGCAGATTAAATGTGTCAGACAGCATATTAAAGTTAGCCGAAAGTTTCCAGCCGAAAGATCAAAAAAATCGGTGTTGCAGATAGTGCCTTCGCTCTCTCAGCCGAAAGTATATAAATACGTCACCGTTGATCAACATTCTTCAGCCGAAAGTTATCAGCCGAAAAATTATTTCAACAACACATCAACAGAAACCAATTTTATTGTTTTAGTATGCGAAGGTTGTTGTAAAACCTAATTTTATTTAAACTTGAGAAATACAAATGTTTAAATCAATCAATCATAATTTGAAAAGCAATATTGTTAACCTTGCTTCAAATGAACATAAAGTATGGTGGGGATGATACTATGGGTATTTGATAAGTCATAATGTTGGTCAACTTTGGCCTAATTCTGTAGAAATTCTGAAGCGGATACAGGGGTGTAATTTATCAAAATCTCGCTAATTCAAAATATCGAAAATGCAATGAATGGCTTGAAGTTCTAGGTTAGCATTTCTTGTCATTGATGCCACTATGGTAATTTGATAGGCCATCATGTTGGTCAACTTCAGCCTATCTGTGAAGACATATTGAATAAGTGAAATTACATCCCTGTTTTCGAAACAAAATTAATCGGTTAACGAAATTCTGGTGGGGATACAGGGGGTGTAATTTGGCAAAATTTCCATAGTTCAATTTCTTGGAAATTCATTGAATCGTCTAGCGATAGTTAACAGGCATTACGCGATAGAGGCATCAATGCGAATTTATGTTAAACAAGAGTGCCAGACCATTCAATGAATTTTTCAGAGTTTGAGCTATGGACATTTTAGTCAAATTGCACCTCCGTATCCCCATCAGAATTTCTTTAAAATTGGACTATTGTTAACTGGCGTAACGGCCTATCAAATGGCCATAGTGACATCAATGTGAATTAAGGCTTAAAAAGAGCGCCAGGTCATTCGATGAATTTGCAAGAAATTGAACTATGGAAATTTTCTCAAATTACACCCCTGTATCCCATCAACATTTCTTCAGAATTGGTCTGCAGTAGACATAACATATCATATACCAAAACTTTTATTTTAATATGAAACTTATAGAAGTAAATAAAATGACGGAAAAAATAATTTTTCTAAAATATCGGCTGATAACTTTCGGCTGAAATATATTGATCAACATTATTGAGTTTTTATTTTCGGCTATCAAACCAAAGACGTAATTTGCATTATCATTTTTTTATTTTCGGCTGGCAACTTTCGGCTAACTTTAACAAGGTCAGACAGCATAATCGTACAGTTGTATCCGGTATTAGTGGTTCGGGAAATCAAGGTTCTAAAGGAATTGTTATTCTGACTTTAAGATGTCATGAATGGTGAAATTGTGTTCAACATTAGTTCGATCTAAACCTAATCGAATATGGCGTATTCTTAGATGATCCTATTTTCCAAGATATCAACATAATTTTAGACGTGCAACATGTGTTCAATGTGATTTTGGAGGTAAGAATTAAACAACAAAACAACATTATTATCGTGGAAACAATATTTGGATGGGTACTTGGCAGCTAGGTAGATCAAAATGAACGTAACATCATGTAATACAGCACAAATAGATACAGACCAAGCCGAGGTTGATGAACTGTTTTGAACCTGTTTTGGAAAACTGAAGAGGTCCCAAACACTATATGAGGATGACAAATAAGCATAGGACGTGTGATAAATTATTCGCCGTAGCGACTAGCAGAACCACATAAGCAAGATTTATGGTGCAGTTACCGTTGAAACAGAGTACGATCGGACTTGAAAAGGCGCTAAATTTAGTGTCTCTCTCCAGTAATAATCAAAATAAAAATATTATTTCAGGTGCTTTGGCTAATGTCGATAGATTGGGATAATGAACTGCCCCAAGAAATCAGTCAAAAATGGTTGGCAATTAGAGATCAGCTACCACTATAGAAAATGTCCGTATACCAAGATTGTTGCACATGTCGAACTACACGGCTTCTGTGACCCAAGTGAGAAGCCAAAATGTAATGTTGCCCCAGTAAAGAAATTGTCAGTCGCAAGGTTGGAACTTTGTGTGGCTCATCTTCTAACGCAACTCGTGAAATCAGTCGCAGAAGTACTGGTAATGAAAATATCGTTGATTGATTGCTGGACCAATTCGTACATCGTTCTAAACTGGTTTTCTGATGTTTCTAGGACTTCACAAATACTTGACATCATCTTTAAAGGAATAGCTGGCTTGACAACATCAGCAAAGAGTCAATATTGGTCATTTCCACGAATTTGATTGAAATATTAACATCATAAAAAGTCCCAATGGAGGGTCACAATAGTTCAAAGTTTCAAACGAAAAGGGCCATAACTGTGGTAGACAGAGAGATCAAGTCAGTCAAAACCAATAAAGACTCCGTTAAATTTTTTAAATCCATACCTTGATGCTGGGGGTTAATAAAAGCTAAAGCTATCAAGCTGAAGCTATCACAATCGAAGTTCACCACACTACTTATCAGGGACTGCTACATCCGATATTGTCACGCAAGTCTCCAGTTAACGTTAGAAATAATGAGGTAGCGATTTTGGATAATTAAAGTAAAACAAGCTATACGAAATGTCGTCAGAAAATGCATGAAATGTTTTCGAACGTAATCAATGGCACAAGAAATAGGAAACCTACCATTGTGCAGAGTTCAGCATATTCGAGCTTCCCTGAAAGTAAGCATAGACTTCACAGGATTACTACAGGTTTTCCATAGATGAGGAAGAGGTAAAAAACCGTCTAAACCCTACATTTGCCTAATCGTTTGCACCAGTACAGGTGTCGTGCATATCGAGTTAACCGATAGTACCAGGTGTGCTGTTGTCATCTTTTTATAAATCTATTTTATTTTAGATTTAAACTCATGCAAAATTTAAAGTTTTAAAAAGCCGTTAAAAATTAAACACGCCATGCCGATCAATATCATTCAAAGCAACTAGTGGATTTTTTCAACTATTATCTTAGTTGGCTTGTAGCACACCGTATGAGATGCACTACCTTTGTTGGGAATCGGAGCGATCAGATCATTTTACAAGAAAATCATGTTGACTACCCTTCGAGAGGACTCAATTTACATAAACTAATAAGCGCCAAGGTATAGTGGAATGAACCTCAATGCCTTGGAGTTCCGGCAGCTTGCCGAAGGACGTGATGAATCTATCAATCAACCACATTAGACGAGCTGAGAAATCAATCACATAAATCATTCTACTTACAAGTTCCATCGCTCAACGTATTGAACAACATAATCGAGATACCATCTAGCTTTACTAAGAAAGTGCGAATCCACCAAAAGTCGGTCCCAGAAAACATACAAAAACTTTTTTTGTATAATTGTATGTTTACTTATAAAATCAGATCATATTGAGCTAGTTCCTAGCAATATGACGATTTATAGCCTGTAGAGGGATATGTGCATTGGGCGTGACTATTTTTACGAGTTACCTTTACCGGACAAGTGGAGCAGTGGTTAAAGCTTCGGCACTTGGACCGGGAGGTACTGGGTTCGAATCCCATCAGAGGCTGAATGCAAAGCGAATTTTCGTCATTGATTACGATCGGTGATGTTAATAAACACAACTTAGACCCTCTGTTCGAGTGCAGAATTCAGCGCCGACCCACCGTCTACGTCAATGTACAGGTTGACATGGAACTTGCAATATGCATGTGGTATACTGTAATTGTATGAATGGGTGGTCTGTACGTGAATGAAAGGGGGTATTAATAAACTTTCAAATGACATTAAATCCACTAGACAATTAATACTTCCTTTAAAAAAAAATAAAATACGTTTCTTAGAAAAGATAATAATTATTTTTGTAATTTTTTAAAGGCTGCTCATATTCAGTTTAAATCTATCCGTCCGAGTTCACCGCACTTTGGACGTATGTGGGAAGATGCAGTGAACAGCATTAAATTTTCTCTGTGACGAGTTATCATTGGCCATATTTTAGCAACCGTAGAAATGGTTAACCTATTGACCGGAAAATGCGGCGATGATAAATTCCAGACCGATTTGTATATTATCCAGTGATGAGTTAGATTACCGAAGATTTAATTGGCGGGCCAGCGACTAAACTTTCAGCCGAAAATTTGACAGATGTTATGTTTCCTAAATTATCCAGGTATGGCAAATGTAGTTAGAGCTTAAAATATTTAACCAAAGTGCATCTTAGAAGCTTTTGGCACCTCAAACAAAACAATATTAAATTAAACGATATATCCCTTTTCCGGCCAGAAAAACAATTATTTTTTGCCTCAATTTAGGCTCTACCATTGTAGCATCCCATCTAAAGGTTTTGATAAAAGTAATGAATGAATTCGTTTGGTCAAATAATTTTCCGAGTAGCACCTCGTTGCGAGAAAATCATACCGTTTTTATCAAATTTCGTTAGGTAATCGTTAGGTCAAGATTGGTCACCACATTTTGGCGTTGGGTCACCAATGCATCAGTTTTAATTGCAAAAAAAAAAAATCAAAATGGTATTAATTCCATAAAATCGGGTTCATCGCTTATTTGGGAATTTCATTTTACAAAATTACTAAAAAATCCAATTGGAATATACCATTTAGATAAAAATATTTCTTTTTTCAAATAATTGTATCTAAAGTGGAATACATAAGATATAATTGACTTATATCTTATGTCTTCCATTTAATAATTCGTTGAGGATTGGTCACTAGTTGATTTCGTTTGGCCATCCCTACATAATGATTTCTTGTGAAAACTCTTTAAAAACTCATAGTTTCCACACGATTCAAACTTTTCGGGGCTGGAAGCTTGACCAATGCTAATAATTTTATAAATCCAACAATCGGAATCGGTTGGTTGACTATCATTGAGGATTGGTTACTAGTTGATTTCGTTTGGCCATCCCTACATAATGATTCCGATCGTTGGATTTATCAAATTATTAGTATTGGTCAAGTTTCCAGCTTCTAGCACTTGAAATCGTGTGGAAATTATGAGTTTTTCAAGAATTTTTGCAATTAATCATTATGTAGGGATGACCAAACGAAAACAACTAGTGACCAAACCTCAATGACAGTCGACCAACGGATTACGATCGTTGGATTCATAAAATGTCTAGTATTTATTGGCCAAGTTTCCAGCCCCGATCACTTCGAATCATTTGCAAATAATGAATTTTTAACCCTCATATGAGTGACGAGGTACTCGGGTACCTTTTGTACTTATACACGTCTAGCTTTGTATGTTTCAGTCATAATAAAAAGTTTTAACTTGTTCAGAACTTGTAGTACAATTGGTAGTTATCTATCAATTGTATTCATCACACTTACAAGTGAGAAATTTTACAACTAGATCGAACATGAGAGCGAATAGTTTAGTTGTACGAATTAGAGTAACAAAGGGCTTCCTCATCTATTTTACACTATTTGAAAGAAATAGTATGCAAATATTTTATAGTTTTGTACTTTAAGTCAATGTATTCCATTGTTTATATTTCCGTTTATTTATTTCATTTAATTTATACTTATGTTCTTATTTATTTAAAAAAAACTAACCAACATTTTTTTATTACTATTGGTAATCTTTTTGACTGATGTGACACGTTGGATTATTTGAAGAATGTTCTTCGCAAACTGACATGTTGCAGTTAATGCAAGATAGTTGTCAATTTATGTAACTTTAGCAAAATCCGTTATTCATTCATAACTGCAAAAAAAAATTAAAAAAAAAATAGTTTCCAGAACAAACGCATGTAAGGTAAGGAAAGGTAAGGTATTTTAAAGAATTTTCGCACTAAATCATTATGTAGGGATGATCAAACGAAATCAACTAGTGACCAATCCTCAACGAATTAAGAAGAACCAAAAAATTGAAATCATTATATCTTATGTCTTCCACTTTAGATACAATTCTTTGGAAAAAGAAACATTTTTATCTAAATGTTCATTCCAATTGGATTTTTTATTAATTTTGTAAAATGAAATTCCCAAATAAGCGATGAACCCGATTTTAAATGAATTAATACAATTATGATTTTGTTTTTTTGCAATTAAAACTGACCCCTTGGTGACCCAACGCCAAAATGTGGTGACCAATCCTGACCTAACGATTACCTAACGAAATTTGATAAAAACGGTATGACTTTCTTGCAATGAGGTGCTACTCGGGAATTTTTTTTTGAATTTTTCAATATTTAGTTACCGTTTAATCGTGAGTGGCCAAACGAATTCAATCATCACTTTTGTCAAAAACTTTAGATGGGGTGCTAGAAAAATGGAGCCTAGTTTGTAATGGATTTTGTTTTTTTTCATGATTTTCTTTCGCACACGCATTTTACGTACACAATTGTGATCGTGGGCTGGAAAAGGGATATCAAAGATATCAATTTACCTCCTTCAAAATGGTCAATGAGTAATGTCAGAGTTGTTACAGCAGCTGCAAATACAAAAAAAAAATAGAATAATTAAGTACTCCTAATAATTAGGATGTGAGCTTGTATGTAGATCGTAATTACAAAATCAGATAATTTACTAGAGCTTGAAGAAAATAAAGCGGAATATGAAACCCGCTAGCCCGGTTTCCACTCATTACACAAATTTATTGTGATACACATAAAATGTTCACAAACCCTGTTTTTTTTTAAATTAAAGAACCAAGCAAGTAACACGTTCTCATTCAAATTTAAAAACTTATTTAATTCGTATTTTTTATTTTTTTTTATTATTTACAAACCGAATTTAATTCCATTCATAGTGAACGTCATATACGTATACGAAAACCGAAGCCACACACACTCAACCATAATCGAAGGGGAAATAGTTCGGCATCTTCGATATGAATGGCGTGCAATGAGATGCACGATCATTACAAAGAAATACAATAAAAAGAGATACAAAACTTTTTGTGTACATATACGAACAAACCACAAACACTAACACTTTTTAACAAAGTGCATTGTATTTAGGTTGTAAAATGAAAACATTAATAAAAATTATAAGAAATCAAACAAGAAAAGAAGGTATATAGAAAAAAAAAATGTTTATAATTTATTTATGTCCCTATGTTTTATTTAGAATTTCAAACAATTAATGAATAAACGTCGCGGATCCAGTTATAAGAAAAATAATATTCAAAACAAAAGATTTCTAAATGTGAATAGACGTCATATTATAAACGATCAATTCAAAACCTTTTCTAAATTCTCTTAAGCCATAAAACAAAAGATTTGGTCGATACTGAACAAAAAAACCAGTTTCCTTAGTGTAAAACACACGGTGCACGCAATACATTCAATCAAATTAAGAAAATCAACATCTTGTGTTACTCATCGCACAGTACATAAAAAAAATGACGGATGTTGATAACAACGGTTTGTGAGTATGTGAAAATCATATGTAATACGTCATTATTATTTCATATGATACGCCATTAATTACTTAATAATACACTTAAGTGTCGTAATGCGTATTCATATATACATTATATTGACTGTTGTTTTACTTTATGATGATTCATGATTACGGTTAATTTTATGGTTTCTAAAAACAAATTTTGTTACCAAAAATATTTGCAATTTAAACAGAAATTTCGGTTTAATGTACATTTTTCGGAATTATTAACGCATGCGAATCGTTCGTATTAATTTTGCAGTGCTCTGCGTGAGATTTTCGTTTAGATTTTTTGTTCAAGATTATTGACCACATGTTGTGGGATTATGACATACATATGGAATATAATCGGCAGATTATAATGTTAGTTTGTGATTAGGTTAGAAATAGTTGATGCCGCCTACGTATGTACATATACGACGTGTGGTACCTTGACTACGATGGAAATTATGTAGTTTATTTGACATTTAAAGACAAAATACATGTAAAGTGCGCTTCTTAAAAAAACAAGTTGATTAACATTACCTGTTTTGCACATTGTATTGCAAAAATAATTAATTATGTAGACTGAAGCAGTGAAGAACACAACTTGCATATGTTATACAAAATTTTAAACCAGTTTTCAGAATATATTTTTGTACAAATTAAAGACGATGAATTTAACTATCAACGTTGTTTTTTTATCTTAGATCAATAAACTCGAAGACATTCTACTTTCTACAGAATATTTTGGTAGCTAGATCGAAAATCGGCCCTCCTATCGTCTTTTGGCGGGCTGTTTTGAAGAAGTTTAAATCAATCATGGACATCAGTGTGCACCAAAATCAGAATGACTATTAGGGGTATTACCACAGAATAGATATCTAACCAGAACCGTCATTGCGTAGGCCAAGAAATTTATCCCACCTTAAATTTTTACAACTGTGAACTGTAACTATTTTACTGATGTGAAGTTTGTCCTGACTTGTCGTCCTAAAACCAACAACAATGTTTATAATTAAATTTTACATTTTGAATAACTCAAAATCATATTAAATGTGTTTTGTCCTCAGATATTTCTAAGAGGTTACTAAGGCTGAAATAGGTGCTTTTATTTTTACTAGACCCAGTCCAATTAAAAACTTGAATGTTCCGAAAAATCTAGGGGAACACACGTTTGTGAAGTTGGCCCAAAATTCTGGCCCAAAAAATTATATTTTTTGGCGCTGGCAATACCGTCATCTATTTTGATAACTGTCATGACAGAAAACTGAAAAAACATTGAATATCACATAAATTCAAATATTAAATATGAATTTGAATGTAATGAATATAAATAATACAATTGTAATTAAATTTATAAAATTATACTAATAATAAAATAAAAAATATACACATTTAACTCATATATGTTCATGCTTTAAATGAAAGTGATAAAGAACATTTCTCGAAATTCTAATAATTTTTTAGCACAAAAACTATAGTTGCTATAACGTTAGAACTGTTAGCCCAAAAAAATCGTATATCACGACATTTTATTGATGTCAGCTCAAACAACAAAATGTTTTTCGTTAAAGATTTTTGAAGTAACCACAAATTGATTATATCTTGTTGTTGTCTTGAAATTTATGTCGAGTCTTACTATGATTTTCGGATAGGTTTGGTTATAGGCTCTACGAGTAAGAAGTTTCAAGAGATTGTGGTGGGGTCCTCATACCAAGAATGGCCTATATTCGACCACTATACGATCAACCATAATATTTAATGGAAGTTGAGATTTTCGGTGTTGGTCATTGGTCTCACTATGATTTTCGAACAGATCTGGTTCTAGCCTTTACGGTTTAGAAGTTTCAGGAGGATGTGATGGGGTTCACATACCAAGAATGGCCTATATTCGGCCACTAAATGATCAACCATAATATTTAATGGAAGTTGAGATTTTCGGTGTTGGTCATCGGTCTCACTATGATTTTCGGACAGATCTGGTTCTAGCCTTTACGAGTTAGAAGTTTCAGGAGGATGTGATGGGGTTCACATACCAAGAATGGCCTATATTCGGCCACTAAATGATCAACCATAATATTTAATGGAAGTTGAGATTTTCGGTGTTGGTCATCGGTCTCACTATGATTTTCGGACAGATCTGGTTCTAGCCTTTACGGGTAAGAAGTTTCAGGAGGTTGTGATGGGGTACTCATACCAAGAATGGCCTATATTCGGCCAGTAAATGATCAACCATAATATTTAATGGAAGTTGAGATTTTCGGTGTTGGTCATCGGTCTCACTATGATTTTCGGACAGATCTGGTTTTAGCCTTTACGGGTAAGAAGTTTCAGGAGGTTGTGATGGGGTCCACATACCAAGAATGGCCTATATTCTGCCTCTAAATGATCAACCATAATATTTAATGGAAGTTAAGATTTTCGGTGTTGGTCATCGGTCTCACTATGATTTTCGAACAGATCTGGTTCTAGCCTTTACGAGTTAGAAGTTTCAGGAGGATGTGATGGGGTTCACATACCAAGAATGGCCTATATTCGGCCACTAAATGATCAACCATAATATTTAATGGAAGTTGAAATTTTCGGTGTTGGTCATCGGTCTCACTATGATTTTCGGACAGATCTGGTTCTAGCCTTTACAGGTTAGAAGTTTCAGGAGGTTGTGATGGGGTAGTCATACCAAGAATGGCCTATATTCGGCCACTAAATGATCAACCATAATATTTAATGGAAGTTGAGATTTTCGGTGTTGGTCATCGGTCTCACTATGATTTTCGGACAGATCTGGTTCTAGCCTTTACGGGTTAGAAGTTTCAGGAGGATGTGATGGGGTTCACATACCAAGAATGGCCTATATTCGGCCACTAAATGATCAACCATAATATTTAATGGAAGTTGAGATTTTCGGTGTTGGTCATCGGCCTCACTTTGATTTTCGGACAGATCTGGTTCTAGCCTTTGCAGGTTAGAAGTTTCAGGAGGTTGTGATGGGGTACTCATACCAAGAATGGCCTATATTCGGCCACTAAATGATCAACCATAATATTTAATGGAAGTTGAGATTTTCGGTGTTGGTCATCGGTCTCACTATGATTTTCGGACAGATCTGGTTCTAGCCTTTACGGGTTAGAAGTTTCAGGAGGATGTGATGGGGTTCACATACCAAGAATGGCCTTTATTCGGCCACTAAATGATCAACCATAATATTTAATGGAAGTTGAGATTTTCGGTGTTGGTCATCGGTCTCACTATGATTTTCGAACAGATTAGGTTCTAGCCTTTACGGGTAAGAAGTTTCAGGAGGATGTGATGGGGTCCACATACCAAGAATGGCCTATATTCGGCCACTAAATGATCAACCATAATATTTAATGGAAGTTGAGATTTTCGGTGTTGGTCATTGGTCTCACTATGATTTTCGAACAGATCTGGTTCTAGCCTTTACGGGTTAGAAGTTTCAGGAGGATGTGATGGGGTTCACATACCAAGAATGGCCTATATTTGGCCACTAAATGATCAACCATAATATTTAATGGAAGTTGAGATTTTCGGTGTTGGTCATCGGTCTCACTATGATTTTCGGACAGATCTGGTTCTAGCCTTTACGGGTAAGAAGTTTCAGGAGGTTGTGATGGGGTCCACATACCAAGAATGGCCTATATTCGGCCTCTAAATGATCAACCATAATATTTAATGGAAATTAAGATTTTCGGTGTTGGTCATCGGTCTCACTATGATTTTCGAACAGATCTGGTTCTAGCCTTTACGGGTTAGAAGTTTCAGGAGGATGTGATGGGGTTCACATACCAAGAATGGCCTATATTCGGCCACTAAATGATCAACCATAATATTTAATGGAAGTTGAGATTTTCGGTGTTGGTCATCGGTCTCACTATGATTTTCGAACAGATCTGGTTCTAGCCTTTACGGGTTAGAAGTTTCAGGAGGATGTGAAGGGGTCCACATACCAAGAATGGCCTATATTCGGCCACTAAATGATCAACCATAATATTTAATGGAAGTTGAGATTTTCGGTGTTGGTCATCGGTCTCACTATGATTTTCGGACAGATCTGGTTTTACCCTTTACGGGTTAGAAGTTTCAGGAGGTAGTGATGGGGTACTCATACCAAGAATGACCTATATTCGGCCACTAAATGATCAACCATAATATTTAATGGAAGTTGAGATTTTCGGTGTTGGTCATCGGTCTCACTATGATTTTCGGACAGATCTGGTTCTAGCCTTTACGGGTAAGAAGTTTCAGAAGGTTGTGATGGGGTCCACATACCAAGAATGGCCTATATTCGGCCTCTAAATGATCAACCATAATATTTAATGGAAGTTAAGATTTTCGGTGTTGGTCATCGGTCTCACTATGATTTTCGAACAGATCTGGTTCTAGCCTTTACGGGTTAGAAGTTTCAGGAGGATGTGATGGGGTCCACATACCAAGAATGGCCTATATTCGGCCACTAAATGATCAACCATAATATTTAATGGAAGTTGAAATTTTCGGTGTTGGTCATCGGTCTCACTATGATTTTCGGACAGATCTGGTTCTAGCCTTAACAGGTTAGAAGTTTCAGGAGGTTGTGATTGGGTACTCATACCAAGAATGGCCTATATTCGGCCACTAAATGATCAACCATAATATTTAATGGAAGTTGAGATTTTCGGTGTTGGTCATCGGTCTCACTATGATTTTCGGACAGATCTGGTTCTAGCCTTTACGGGTTAGAAGTTTCAGGAGGATGTGATGGGGTCCACATACCAAGAATGGCCTATATTCGGCCACTATACGATCGACCATAATATTTAATGGAAGTTGGGATTTTCGGTGTTGGTCATCGGTCTCACTATGATTTTCGGACAGATCTGGTTCTTTCCTTTACGGGTTAGAAGTTTCAGGAGGTTGTGATGGGGTCAACATACTTGTAAATGCTAGAACCAGATCTGACCAAAAATCATAGTGAACGTTTTTATATATAAGGCATTTATTAACAAAGGCGTCAAATATTTGTAAGTTTTAAAAAATTCCAGAAACTCTGATTATCTTAATAGAAGTTTACATATTTTGAAGATAGTAAACAAAAGTAAAAAATTCCCTTTAAATTCGAAAAATCGAAAATTTTGGCGTATATCCGTCTTTAAAACTCGAGGCCACATATTATTCTTTCTTAAAAATAATATTTTAGTTAACCAATTGAAAATAATAAGAATTGCTTCTTGGCTGTTTTACATTTATTATGCACGATCACAATGGTTCCTTTAACTATAAAAATTTGAATTTTGGGCTGAGTGTATCCAATATAACTGTCACGGTTGTTACTGTCGTGATAAAAAAAAAATTTGGGCTGAATTCAAAAATCTATAACGAAAAATATTTTTATTTTTTGGGCTGACATCATTAAAATGTCGTGATATACGATTTTTTTGGGCCGACAGTTCATACGTGACAGAAATTATAGTTTTCGTGTTGCCACTGCGTTTTTTTGGGCTGACATTTGGGCCAACTTCACATACATGGGGAACACTGGGTGTAATGTTCAAAAGTTTTATACCACAATATAGCATTAAAAGTGTTTTATCCTAAGATATTTTTAAGAGGTTAATACGGCTGGCATTGTTGTTTTCTAGTTGTTTTAGACCCAATTCAAATAAAAAATATGAATTTTCCGGAAAATCTAGGGTAACACTGGGCGTAATGTACAAAAGTTTTCTACTACTATAAAGCATTAAAAGTTTTTTGTCCCGAGATATTTCTAAGATGTTAATATGGCTGGTAGTAGTGTTTTCAAGTGGTTTAAGACCCAATTTAATTTCAAAATATGAATTTTCCGGAAAATGTTAATATGGCTGGCATTGGCGTTTTCAAGTTGTTTTAGACCCAATTCATTTAGAATACTTGAATTTTCCGGAAAATCTAGGGGAACACTGGGCAAAATGTCCAAAAGTTCCTAAGATATTTGTGGGAGTTAATACGGCTGGTAGTGGTGTTTTCAAGTAGTTTTAGACCCAATTCAATTAAAAAGCATTAATTTTCCTTAAAATCTAGGGTAACGCACTGGTGGGCGTAATATCCAAAAGTTTTCTACCAAAATATATCATTGAAAATATTTTGTCCCAAGATATTTGTAGGAGGTTAATACGGCTGGCACTGGTATTTTCAAGCTTTTTAGATATAAATTCATTTTGAAAACTTGAATTTTCCGGAAAATCTAGGGGAACGCTGGGCGTAATGTCCAAAAGTTTTCTACTACCTACAATATAGCATTGACAATATTTTGTCCCGAGATTTTTGTAGGAAGTTATTACGGCTGGCATTGGTGTTTTTAACTTGTTTTAGGGACATTTCAATTAAAAAACATGAATTTTCCGGAAAATCTAGGAGAACACTGGGCGTAATGTCCAAAACTTCTTAAGATATTTGTAGGAGATCATTACGGCTGGCAATGGTGTTTTCAAATTGTTTTAGACCCAATTCATTTAGAAAACTTGAATTTTCCGGAAAATCTGGGGTAACCCTGGGTGTAATATTCAAAAGTTTTATTCCACACTGTAGCATTAAATGTGTCTTGTCCTAAGATATTTCTAAGAAGTAAATATGGCTGATGTTGGTGTTTTCAAGTAGTTTTAGACCAAATTTAATGAAAAAACATGAATTTTCCGGAAAATCTAGGGAAACACTGGGCGTGGTGTCGAAAAGTTTTCTACCAAAATATATCATTGAAAATATTTTGTCCCAAGATATTTGTAGGAGGTTAATATGGCTGGCATTGGTGTTTTCAAGTTGTTTTAGACCCAATTCATTTAGAATACTTGAATTTTCCGGAAAATCTAGGGGAATACTGGGCGTAATGTCCTAAAGTTCCTAAGATATTTGAAGGAGGTTAGTACGACTGGCAGTGGTGTTTTCAAGTAGTTTTAGACCCAATTTCATTAAAAAATATGAATATTCCGGAAAATTTATGGTAACACTGGCCGTAATATTCAATAGTTTTGTACCACAATATTGCATTAAAAGTGTTTTGTCCCGAGATATTTCTAAGAGGTTAATACGACTCATATTGGTGGTTTCAAGTTGTTTTTGACCGAATTCAATTAAAAAACAAGAATTTTCCGGAAAATCTAAGAAACGCTGAGTGTTATATTCAAAAGTTGTATACCGCAATGTGGCATTAAAAGTGTTTTGTCCTAAGATATTTCAAGAATCTTCAAATCAAATACTAATACAGTCACCACCATATTGTCAAGTGCTCCAATCATTTTATTAGGTGTATGATTAAATTTTTACAAATTTTTCCTTCGCGCTTAAAATTACATTTGAAATAGAAATATTTTCACAGTATTTTGTAGTTTTTTCGGAAGCAACGTTTTAGAACAGCGAACGACAAGTCTACGTGAGTTATATATAACCTCTCAGAATAGCAGAGTTTACGATGGAAACGTTTCAGAAGTGGTAATTTAAATCTTGCGACCAGCCGCGACCTGGACAGTCTCGAAAGTTTAAAGATGCGAAATTTCAAGCTCTGCTGGATGAAAACTGAACGCCAACGCAACAAGAGCTGGCAGGTCAGCTAGAAGTCACCAAAATAGCTATCTTTAAGCATTTGCATGAAATGGGAAAAATTCAAAAACTTGGAAGGGGGCCCCACATGTGTTGACCGAACACAACCTAGGTCAACGTTTGAACGCGTGCCTTTCACGCTTGCTCGGCAACTGAAAAAGAACTTGTTGTGGAAAATTGCTACGGGCGATGAAAAGTATATATTTTACTAGAATCCCACCCAAGAAGAAAGAAGTTTCCCTGTGTATCTGCCTAGACATGAAGGTATGCTTTCTGACGAACTCCTGGAATTAAACTGAGCGTAAAACTAGATCACAAAGGCCGTTTACTGGACAAGAAAACAGGTACCGGATCTCTCGTTGTCCGCATGACTTAGAAGACCCTCTTGAACTTGGGATGGGATGTTTTCCCGCACGCGGCATACTCACCAGCACCACGCCCCATTCGACTACTATTTGTTACGGTCAATACAGCACGCCTTAGTGGATAAACAGTACAAAACACTGTATGACGTGCGTAAATTCTTCGATGACATTCGATTATCTGAGAGATGGCACAATTGAGATATTTCCAAGATTAAATTCGTTGTTTTCTACTTTTTTATATAAAATAATTTAGCTGATGAAGTCATGCACCTAATAAATCAACAGTCGCCCCAGATACGCACGGCCACAAAATGATACAATGAAAGTTCTGGGGCAGCAACCAAAAATAAGCAAAATTAGGTTATGCTCACAAATCGAAATGCTGTAAGACAAGTTCCAAACATTATAACGAAATATTTTCAGCCATTGAAATATGCCAAGGTCGTTGTCTCAAATCCAAAAGAGAGTACTCCCAAGTACTGAACAATCTTGTTTTACAAATACTTTACGAGAAACTTTGACAATTTCGAGAGTTGAGACTGAGTACACAAGTATCGATGGTTCCCATAGAAAACCATGCAAAATTGTAAAATATAGCGAATTTTATCTTTGTTTACCTTCATCCTTAACACGCTATAACTCACAACTGAATCGATCAATTAAAACAATGACAACATAACTTTCCAAAGAGTATACATCACGAGATATATGTCATAAAGCCATCTAGCGAAAAAATAATGGATATCTTGGATCTGAACACAATTTGGAAATTTAATTTTAAATCTTATCTATGGAAGCTGCCACTTCCGGTTCCCGGATCTCTACCAAATTTCACTGGGTCCACTCAAACTATCAAAATCGATTAACTATGACGTTTCATCCCAATTAGTCAGTTCATTTGGGCTGTAGAGATCACAAATTTCGTTTAGTGTCAGAAGGCGAGTGTCACGACTTTGACAGAATCTCTTGTATTTCAAAATATTGGTTCTTGCCGCATATTACAAAGTATGTAGCCATCGCATCTCATCTAAGGAACAGCATTTTTCTACTTCTCTGTTTTAAGTATCCAGTGTGCAAATTTCGTTTGACTGATGATTTTCATTCAATACTGATTCCTCATGCGGTAGTATCATTAGGTTTCTAAAATTGAACAAATTAGATCGTTTTTCAAACCACATAAGAAACTATGATTTGAAATTTCCTTTTCAAAATGCAAATCCAATTTTTTCTCCAATTTTACAGAAAACTACAAAGTCTACTACAAAAAAACAAGATGGATTATATGGAAAATTATCTTAAAGAGTTATCTCCCCATTCGGACACAAACTATTCATTATGGAAGGCCACTAAATACCATAAACGGTCTCACTGCCTCAGCAACCAAATCTGCCAATTCGTCTTTCAAATGGTGAATGGGCTAGAAACCGCCCCGGTGGCAAAGTGGTTAGCATACTTGCTCCAGCGACCGGAGGTCCTGGGTTCGATTCCCGGTGGTGACAAGGAAAAAATTTCACGGTTGGTTTAGGATCAATGAATTAATCACTCATTATCCGAAATGAAAATATGATTATGAAACCTCATGTGAGGCGGCCAAATCCCTTGATGGGATGTAGTGCCAGAGAGAGGGAGAATGGGCTTGAAGTGATGAAGAAAAAGCTAAAGGCTTTGCTGATCATCTTGAAAGTGTATTCACTCCAAACCTTGGATTATCGGTGGTTCAAACAGAAAATATAGCACTCAGAACTGTAAGGAAATTTAAGATAAAGAAACCACTGGTAAAGTTTATTATTGCACATCAAATTCAATTAAAGAAAGCCCCTGGGTATGATCGAATTACAGGTGAAATGCTTAAACAACTGCCTCAGTGTGCCTTTGGACGACTGGCTCAAATATTCAATTCAATTTACGAATCAGGATATATACCTGGGTGCTGGAAATTATATCAACTATAAAAATGATCCCGAAGCCTGGCAAGAATCCTACCAACGTCTCGTCATATAGACCAATAAGCCTAGTACCAATCGTCTCGAACGTATTCGAAAAAACTATTATCGAAAATATTAAACCGGAACTACGAAATATTATCCCTAGTCATCAATTTGGTTTCAGAGCCGAGCATGGAACCGTTGAGCAAGTTCACCGAGTAGCTACACAAATAAGGTCATTGTACGAAGATAAAAAATACTGCTCCGCCGTATTCTTGGATGTTGCCCAAGCATTCGATAAAGTTTGGCACGAGGGTCTGCTACATAAAATAAATCTTAAATTGCCAGAAATTTACAAACTTATGAAGTCGTATTTGTCAAATCGCAGATATTATGTCAAATACAACACCTCTAAATCGAACGAGAAAAACATTCGGGCTGGAGTACCTCAAGGTAGTGAGCTTGGCCCAACATTATATTTAATTTTCACTTCAGATCTACCAACGTCTTCGCATAATCTGACGTCTACTTTCGCAGGTGATACGGCAATCGTATGTAGCCATAAAAATCCAGAAACGGCGTCCGAAATTCTGCTACAACATATTTATGACATCGAAATATGGCTAAAGAAATGGAAGATAAAGGTCAATGAAGAGAAATCGACCCACGTAACATTCACTTTAAATAAGTTTACTTGTTCGCCTGTCACAATGAACGGAATACCAATCCCTCAATCAAATGGAGCAAAATATCTAGGCGTCCATCTAGATCAACGTTTAATTTGGCAAAAACACATTGAAATAAAACGAGACCACCTCAAATTAAAAATTGATAAAATACATTGGTTGATGGGGATATATTCAACTATTTATTTATTTATTTATTCAATTCAGCTAATTACAGATATTATCCTATTACAATTAGCTTAGAGTAAAAATTGATCGATATAGTGTAAATTAATAATTATAAAACATAAAAAATAAAATTAACACGTTCGCGGACAGTAGCCAAAATTGAACGGCTCAAAAAACACACTAACGTTTTTTGTAAATGCATAAGATTTTAACATCCATAAAACAAACAGCAAATCAATACCAATATGACCATTCAATAATTTTAGTAGAATTATTTCTGGTTGGTGCATATCAAAATGATACCTGTATTAAGCGGAATAACGTATTTCCTAATTTATTAGTTTTATTTTAAATATTTGGCAATTATCTTTAAAATAATCCGAGAGAAACTATAATATATTTACGATTTCATTAATCAATATTCACTAATAAGAATATTGCGGTTAATAAAAAAAAATAACTATAAAATTGGTATCCGAGGCAGATTAGTAACAAACACTACACGCTGAACTGCATAAGGAAGAATCATTAAAATTAAATGAGATAATTGGAGAAATTATAACCCACACTAGGGTCAAATGGGTGGGATAATAGAAAAATTAAAAAAATAATACCATGCTCCAAAGGCAGGGAACTCCTATTTTTTGAAATGGTAACAAATAAAATGAAGGCTCTTAGGGCCACAATAGATGTCTACAGAGATCTAAATGCAAACTGAGAAATATGAATTATTAGTTGGGGCTCACGTTAATAAGAAAAATAGTGAGGAAATCCTTATCTATAGGGATGAGATCAATTTATACAATTTTGTATTATAACCAAAAATATATTAAGAATTGTTAGATCAACTGAGATATGCCTAGAAATCTATACATTCCCATCCAGGGGAGGGGCAAGTTATTAAAATTTAGTATTATGACCAAATATAATAAAAATTTTCAGACTAACTGAGATATCCTTAGAGATCTAAACGCAACTTCAGGTATATCGGGTGTAAGTTAGGGACCATATCAATTAGAAAATATATTCAGATGCTCCCCATCCAGGGGAGGGGGCAGGTAATAAAATTTAGTATCACGACGAAATATAATAAACATCATCAGGCTGACTGAGATATCCCTAGAGATCTAAACACAACTTCAGGTATATGGGGTGTTAGTTGGGGACCATATCAATTAGAAAATATATTCAGATGCTCCCCATCCACGGGAGGACCAAGTTAATAAAATTTAGTATTATACGACGAAATATAATAAACATCCTCAGGCTGACTGAGATATCCTTAGAGATCTAAACACAACCTCAGGTATATGGCGTGTTAGTTGGGGACCGTATTAATAACTAGCCCCTCTTCTCGATGGGGAGCATCTGAATATATTTATTTATTGATATGGTCCCCAACTAACACGCCATATACCTGAAGTTGTGCTTAGATCTCTAAGGATATCTCAGTCAGCCTGAGGATGTTTATTATATTTTAAAGTAATACTAAATTTTATTAACTTGGCCCTCCCCTGGATGGGGAGCATCTGAATATATTTTCTAATTGATATGGTCTCCAACTAACACGCCATATACCTGAAGTTGTGTTTAGATCTCTAAGGATATCTCAGTCAGCCTGAGGATGTTTATTATATTTCGTCGTAATACTAAATTTTATTAACTTGGCCCTCCCCTGGATGGGGAGCATCTGAATATATTTTCTAATTGAAATGGTCCCCATCTAACACGCCATATACCTGAAGTTGTGTTTAGATCTCTAGGGATATCTCAGTCGGCCTGAGGGTGTTTATTTTATTTCATCGTAATACTAAATTTTATTAACTTGGCCCTCCCCTGGATGGGGAGCATCTGAATATATTTTCTAATTGATATGGTCCCCAACTAACACCCCATATACCTGAGGTTGTGTAACTTTAATTTTCGATAATTTTCCGCCTTACCCAGGTAATATTACTAACACAAACACAATTATTGAAATTAGCAAAAGTTTAGCATTTTCTTCACACTCGTATAGTTTATCGATTGCGCTACATTTTTGAAGAAAATTGGGGGAATACCATCAGGTCCCGCAGATTGTTTGATATTTAGAGTGTTGAGACAAGCTTTCATGTCAAGTAATGATGGTGAAAATGGTGAAATAACATCTTTATTTCCGATATGATCAAAATCTGTTTCTTCAAAAATATTATTTACGGACTCATAAACTGATGCAAAATATAATCTGAACAGTTCACAAATATCATTAGGATTTGACGCACATTCATCATCTTTATTCATTATTGATGGAACATAATTTTGGTTTTTTAATTTTTTTGCATAAGACCAAAAACCTTTAGGATTTAAACTAATATTCTTTTCCACATTATTTAAATATTTATTGTAAGCAAATTTAATAAAATTTTTGGTCGTGGAACGTAACACTGTGAACATATGGTAATAATCAATATAATTAGTTTTTTTATATTTAACTCTCCAAATGTTGGATAATAAGAGGCAGAATCACAACTAAATCAATAATCTCAAAATGCATTACATGTCACAAGTTTAAAATCAAGTCAGGGGGTAATCAACTGATGGGAAACTTACCATTCGCAAGAGTTCGACCAACGAGACCATTTACACACACCGGAATAGATTATGCCGGTCCCGTTCAAATAACAACAACCAAGGGAAGAGGAAGCAAGACTTACAAGGCATATATAGCAATCTTTGTCTGTCTCCCAACCAAGGCTATATACATATTGAAGTGGTGACAGATCTCACTGCAGACGCCTTTATTGCAGCCCTTAAGAGATTCACATCTAGACGTGGATTATGCACAAACATATATAGCGACAACGGCACAAATTTCATTGGAGCCAATAATCAGCTAGCAAGATTACAAAAAACCCAAAAAATCAACTTAAATGACATTGTTGCTCAACAACTAGCAACAGAGGGAATAACCTGGCATTTCCAACCGCCCGCATCATCACATTTTAGTGGATTGTGGGAAGCTGGAGTTAAATCAGTCAAAACCCACTTAAAAAAAATCGTAGGAAATGCAACTCTGACTTATGAAGAGCTAACAACACTTCTAAATCAAATCGAAGCCATCCTAAATTCAAGATCCCTGTGTCCAATTTTAAACGATATAACAGATCTTGAAGTTCTAACACCGGGCCACTTCATGATCGGTTCATCTCTAACTGCACCACCAGAAGAGAATCTAACCGAATCAAATATTCATCGCTTGACAAGATGGCAGATGTTAGAAAAGCTAAAACAGGACTTCTGGAAAAAGTGGAGCAATTAATATCTCCGAAGATTACAGCAAAGACCGAAGTGGCTACAAACAAGACCACAACTTAAAATAGGTGATCTAGTACTATTAATTGAAGACAACTTACCTCCCACAAAGTGGGTAAGAGGTAGAATTACAGAAACACACCCGGGAACAGACGGATTAGTGCGTGTAGTCTCAATACGCGGCCCGGGAAATGCTTTATATAAAACAGCAATTACAAAAGTATCCGTTCTACCAGTAGACGAACCACAAGAAACAACGCCAAACAGCACAGATAACTTACAACAAACACGAGTAACAAGAAAAGGCACTAAATCTAAACTAAATTAGCATTCTATTGCTTTACATGCTCTCAATCTTCTGCATATTTGGAATAGTGACAACACAAACATCATCCAAGTACAACATTTCAAAATTCTCATCACATCCAGGCATTTACTTCGATAGAATTGGCCAAGGCATGCTGATCAATGGCGAATGGAGACTAATAGCCTACTACAATCTAACAACATATTGGGCAGAATTAAATCATATCGAGAAATCCACTCGTCAACTAGGTGAAATATGCGAAGATAGAACGCATTCTAAGACCACGTATACACATACAATCCATTGTGGTCTAATATCAGCTCAAATGCGCAACCTCTACATCGACCTAAGAGAGCAAAACGAACTAATGGACACGCTCGGAAGAAACGAGAAAACTTGTCAAAAAAGGTCTCCATTTAACTTCGTTGGCACAATAGCCAATGAACTATTTGGAGTGCTGGATCAACGTGGCGGAAACTTCTACAAAGAGAGCATAGAAAATATTAATACGAATCAGCAACATCATCAGAAACTACTGCAACAACAGATCACGATAATAGAGTCAACATTAAACATCATGGAGCGCGATCGCGAAGAGACCAATCAGAAATTCGAGGCATTCAAATCAACAATGGCTGAGCTCATCTTTCATGAAGAATTCACTGACATCGCGCTGCACACAATGCGCGACATGATGAAACTCCGTATATTCCAATCGGTTGTAACAGACGCAATAACAGAAGTACATCAGGGCAAATTAAATGCACTGGTTGTGACACCGCATCAGCTCCAAGAGCAAACCAGGCAAATAATTGACAACCTCAAGCTGAGCCAAGATATACTGTATCGCAGCACAAACCTAGTTGCCCTGTATAAAATAGCAACGGTAAAACCACAAAAGTCAGAGAAACCGTAATCTACAAAATAAAGATCAGTTCAGTCCAGCACTCACCAAAGAACATGAGTACCGAGAATCCAGGATCACGACTTCCACTATACATAATAAATTTATAGAAGAAATGCGTGAACTTTTAAATAACAAGAGGAATCAAGCTCAACCAAAAGTCGAACGGAAACAACATTGGATCGCACGTTAAAACAACAAGACGTGAAAATGAGGAACTTATACAAAGAGATAAGATCCACACAACAAAAGCTGGACAACGGAGCACCAGAAGCATCGCTAAATTTGTCATTAGCTCACATGGAGAGAATGATTAACCAAATAACAAATCTTCACGACATCATATGCCTAGAAGCAACACAAGATGAAGAAGAAACAACAAAATACTTCGTCGACTATTACTATGACGATATTCGTAAAGCGTATGATGACATGGTGGTTCAAGTAATCACAAACAATAAATCGAGCAAACTCGAAAGAAATTTACCAGCAGAAATCAAACTGCCAAAAGTTCAAATAGCACACTTCTTTGGAGAACACATGAAGTGGATGGCATTTAAAGATGTATTTGAGCAATTAGTACACAAACGCAACGCACTAAACAACACATACAAGATGAGCTACTTGAAGACCTACACTGGAGGTCAAGCAGCAAAACTAATAAATCATCTTCAATCCGTGGGCGAAAATTATGAAGCCGCATAGGCAATAATAAAGGAAAGGTACGATAACCACAGGATGAATATAACCAGGTACATCCATACGATGATGTCGCAACTCACCATGAATAATGAATCAGCATCAGCCCTGCGAGTTTTATATGACACCACGAGAGAGTGCCTACATGCAATCAACCAACTAGGAATCCACACAGATTCGTGGGATCAAATCGTCATCTATGCGTTGACTAAAAAGCTAGATCATGAATCACTAAAAGCATACGAAAACACGTTAGAAAACTCGAGAGAAATTCAAACACTTCCAGAATTCATGAAGTTCCTCGAGACACGCGCCACAGCGCTAGAAGCAGTCTTACGAGAAAAAACCTCGTATTATCGAAAAACAACAACTACTCCTAGAACAACACTATGAACAACCAACAGCACGCGCAAAACATGCAATATTTGTAAACAAAGCCATCATATTGCAGATTGCTCTAAATTCAAAAGAATGAATAGCTTGGACAAAAATCAACTGGTATCGCTATTGGGGTATGTAGAAAATGTCTTAGCAACAACCACAAGCTAACAGATTGCAAGGAAAAATGTGCACAATGCCAAGGACAACATCATCATCTGCTACATAACAATAACAATTAAAGGGCTGAAAACAATACAACACCAGAAAACAACTCTGGTTCTACGAACGTCACCAGTACAATTTTACACGCTAGAACAGACGAGGCGTACGTGCTTCTATTAACGGCTCTAGTAAAAACAATCACAAAAACTGGGCAAGAATATTATCTACGTGCCATAGTATATCCTTGTTCTCAAGCCACGCTCATCACTTCAAATGCAGTAAATAAGCTACAATTAAAAACAACCATCACAGAACTGCACATCGCTGGCATTACCGCAAAGCAAAAAGAAATAGCCACAAAGCCGCTAAACTGTCGATCATGCCTAATTTTAAATCAAGGTACAACTTAAAAATAGAAGCTTACGTGATGAATCAAATCACGGAAACACAACCACGGAAAACACTAATGAGTCGTGTTTGGGATAACCTACATAATCTGGCAGATCCAAACTACCACATATCCGCATCAATAGATTCACTCCTTGGTGCAGATCATTACACAGACATAGTACTATCAGATATAAAAAAATTAGCGAACAGCAACCAATCGCTCAAAACACCAAGTTGGGATGGATAACGTTAGGAAGACACTTTAATTCACATGCAACAACAGCAAAACAAAGTTTCCAAGAAAACAGCACTAGGAAAAAAGATAAAGAGTACAACGAAAGGAGGTCAGCACGACATTGGATGCGGGGAGCAATGGATCCTAACGTGACAAGGCTAGCCAATGAACTACGTCCAAAACCATCAAAACATAAAACAAACACGATAATCAACCCCTGGCCAAATCCACCAATGACAACCAAAGATGATGCAATGGAGGAAATTGAACAAATTCTGAAGAAATTCTGGGAAACAGAAGAGCTTCATCCACCAAGAACCCGCACTGCTGAAGAAGAAATGTGCGAACAACATTTCTATGACACCCACAAAAGAGAATCAAGCGGTCGATATACGCTTGAAATACCATTCCGTCTGAAAGCAAACTTAGGAGATTCTAGAAAGATGGCAACAGCAAGGTTTTTACAACTAGAGAGACAGCTCACAAAGAACGAACAACTAGCCAAACTGTATAAAGAATTCATGCAAGAATATGAACTTCTCGATCATATGGAAGAGGTTCATCCCACAAAACTCAATGATGGAAAATACTACTTGTTTCATCACGCCGTCTCAAACACGACAACAAAACTGAGAGTAGTTTTTGATGCCTCTGCCAAAACAACCAGCGGACAGTCATTGAATGACATAATGCACATAGGTCCAAAAATACAGAAAGACTTATGGCATATTGTCATGAGATAGAAAAAATGTTTCGGCAAATATGGATAAACGAAACAGATAGAGACTTTCTATTTATTATCTGGCGAGACTCACCTTTGAAAACATTGAAAGAATATCAATTGAAAACCATTACTTACGGAACAGCAGCCGCTACATACCTTGCAGTTAAAACTCTACACCAACTCGCTGAAGACGAAAAACAAAACTTCCCAACGGCTTGCAAAGTGTTACAAAACGATTTCTATGTCGATGACCTTATGACAGGCTGCAATACAATCAAGGAAACACTCGTCATTCAAGACCAACTCACTAAGCTACTTCAAAAAGGAGGCTTCAATTTGAGAAAATGGGCAATCAACAACATACATCTGAACAATGGAGAAGTCACAGAGTCCCATAAAATTGAAATCGACCAAAACATAAAAGCTCTGGGTCTCCTATGGAAACCTAAAGCGGACATATTTGAGTTTAACATAAACACACTAATTCTCAGTGGTCCACTAACAAATCGAAATATTCTCTCAACTACTGCTAAATTATGCGATCCATTAGGGTGGCTAGCACCGGTAATTATAACACCAAAGATAATGCTACAGAAGATGTGGCTTATGGGTCTCAATTGGGATGAAAGAGTACCCGATGCATTAGCCCAGCAGTAGTCAACATTCAAGGCCAACCTTAAAATTCAGAGATGGCTAAACAGCTCACCTGATTCACAGATGGAGATTCACGGCTTCAGCGATGCATCAGAACAAGCATACGCCGCATGCGTCTATCTAAGAGTCGCCAGCAAAGACAACGAGGTTAGCACCAGCCTCATAGCAGCCAAGACAAGAGTAGCGTCAACAAAGACAAAAGTAACATTACCAAGACTGGAACTAAATGCTACGCTTTTACTAGCCAAGCTACTCAAAGAAGTGAAACAAGCATTGGAAATGCATCAAACAACGACCATCGCATGGACAGATTCAACAATAATACTTACCACGACAATGGTGTCACATCAAATCAGCAGACAATCCAGCGGACTGTGCAAGCCGCGGAATAACGGTCAATGAGTTAATAAATCATCAACTATGGTGGACGGGGCCTTCTTGGCTCAGAAACAAACATTACAACCCGCTAGATACACAAAATCATCCCGAGCTAGAAAAACAAGAAACGATAGAAATAAAGGACATTAATTACACAACAGTCACAGAAGATAATGACAGAATAGGTGACCTGATAAAAAAGATATTAGGGTGTACCAAATTGAAAGGATTGTGAAAATCATCATAAACTTCACCAAAAAATGTAGAAGAGTAAAAGTGAATGAATACGATCTAAATGCGAGGCCGCGAAAATAATTGTGAAGTACATACAACGCGGCTGCTATAACCCAGAAATATCTCAACTAATGAAGAACAATCCAATAGATAAAAAGAGAAAAACTATTATCCTTAGATCCATTTCTCGATGCAGAAGGGATACTGCGAGTAGGAGGTAGACTACATAAGTCATTTTTAAACTATGAAGAAAAACATCCAGCCATTCTTCCTGCACAACACCAGTTCACGAAAAGCCTATAATAAACTATGCACACCTGAGAATGTTGCATGGAGGTATGTTCCATCCAATTAAAAGATTTAACATTAGTTTCAATAATATCATAAATTTTTGTGAAAAATCTGTCCACTAAAAGATCAACATTTGAATTATTAATAGGCAATATTTGTGACCAATTTATACTGCAGATTATGTTGTTAATTTGTTGATAGTTAGTTTTTAAAATCATAAATTTTGTTACGTGTTTGTTTAATGTAATGGATGTCTACTATTTTTAACAAAATGTCAAGATAATACCAAATCCAGAATTTTATTATTGAAATTCACAACCGAATTAAATTGTTTTATATCTGTAAAACTCATACAATCAATTAATGATCGTGATTTAATGTCAAAAATTAAACTTGGATCTGGCTCTAAATAATTTGAATTATTTATACCTGATAGCCAAGATACTGTATAGATAAATTAAAATCACCCAAAATTAAAAATTTAGAAGAAGATTTTGATAAGTTTAATAAATCACTTAAATGTTTAAAATACTTTTTATTTTCATCAGAAGTTACTTTAGGGTAAAAATACGGAACATTTATGAACAAGTTTTTGTAATTGAATTTTAGACAGATCCACACTTCTTCACTAAATTTCTCCCATTCACAAACACGAAATATCAAATTTTGACTTTACTGCAATCAAACAACCCTCACCACTAGATTTATCAGGAAATAGTGTTTAATCACGATCTTTCCTATAAACAATATAATCATTAGAAAATAGTTCACTATCAAAAAAAGTATCATCCAGATTAGTTTCATTTAAACAAATGACTTCATAGTTGCAAACTAATACAATAGATAAAAATTGATGAGTTTTCGTTCTCAAACCATTTATATTTTGAAAATAGATTGATAAGGGCATGAAAATATTTAACAAAATAAAATAAAAACAAACATTAAATAAATTTGAAAAATAACAATAAAAAAACATTACTCCTCTGTAAGACGCGTAAGTGAATCTTCGTTGATGATTTTAATTATTTTAGGTGAATCATTCTTTTTCACCAAAATATCATTGTTTTGAACCCATATAAATTTTAAATTGTACCGCGCTTGACATGCTTTTGTTTTGTTTAATAATTGTTGCTTGTACACCGATAGATGCTCAGATACAAAAATGTATTTATTATTTAGAGGATGAGATAAATGTCACGTACACGTTTCTTTTTAATTCTATCTTCTTCGTCTTAAATGCATTCAATATTTTCAATTTCAAATCAATTTTACTACACTTAAATATGATGGGCCTAGTTTTTGATGATTCCAATTTACCACATCTTACAGCGCCTTCAATATTTTCCAACACATTTGTAATATAGAGGTAATCAAAAACACTTTTTAAAATCGAAGTTAAATTTTCGGTACTTGTTTCAGTTACACCATGCACTAGTAAATTCAAACTTCTATGGTTGTCTTCAATATTATTAATTCTGTTAATCAGATTGAATATTTGATTTTGAAGCCGCATGTTCTGTTCTTCAATTTTAATTTAAGAACCTTCATTTCTTCGCCAAACATTTTAATATACGACAGAACTTTGTCAATTTGTGTATCAGGGTCATTCAAAGCAGGTGGACAAATACACGTACTACAACACCAATTATTTAATTCTTGCTTATTCATTGCGGAAATCCCGGAACATGTTAGGACAGCATGATAAATATGGTTGCATTTACAACAGCGCACTCCATTTCTTGATGCAGAAATTTTTTTAAACTATTGACTTATAATGCAAACTTCTTCTGTATGATACAATGATTAAACCAATTTGGTCGTATGGGTGTCAATTATGGCAATAAACCTCAAATTCGAATATCGACATTGTCCAGCGAACACAGTCAAAAATTCTGAGAATGATTACAGGAGCACCCTGGTTCGTAAAAAACTAAAATATACAATAGGACCTTACATCCTAACATTCAAAGACGAATTGAAAAAAATGCGGATCAGCTATGCAGGTAAACTGGTATCTCATCCGAATTTGCTGGCGCGAAACCTACAAGATATACCTACGTCTTCACGATTAAAGAAGAAAACGATGGCTCTAATAGCATAAATTATAAAATTATTAAGTTTACTTATTGATAAGAAGTAGATTCTGCTCCCGCAGATTTACATAATTACCTTAGAAAACCCATTTTTGTCTTCCAAACCGAGTTCGATCTCAATTGGTTACGAAATGTGTCCTAGACACTTATAGATGGATTATGTTATCCTAAGTGCCAAAATAATATGAGAGCTGATTCAATTATAGCAATTATTAAATGTGACTCAATAGTTAAGCAAGACGATACCCGTCGCAGACGCCAGGAAAACGAAAGTCGAGTCTGCTTAGTACAAACAGATTTGATAGATTAAAAAAAATTAAATTAGATAAAAGATAAAGTCAAGCAAAATAAAATGACACAAAAAAAACAAGAAACAAATAAGTTAAATAAAATATCAAACCATAGTCAAGAAAAATAAAGACGTTTTTTCAACGTGCGTTTTGTCATATTGTAATCGATAAGATGGCAGTGCTGATTAGCTTCGTATAACATTCTAGAGACGGGCTCATTCTTTCCGTAATCAGTTCGATGAGGGTCGATTCTAAACATAGGTACTGATCTTAAAACCCGAGAATTTATATTTAGATTGATTTTACCTAACAGAGCAGGAGAATCGATACCCCCAGTTAGTATTTGATGGATGAAAGCCACGTCCGCAACAACTCGGCGCTTACTAAGTGATTGTAAATTAATTAGCTGCAGACGATCTTGATATGGAGGCAGGTTGAACATGTCCACGCACGGTAGTCCGCGTAATGCAAAGCGAAGAAATCTACGGTGGACTGCTTCAATCCTCTTAATGTGAACCTCATGATAAGGCGACCACACCTGGCTAGCATATTCGAGCAGGAGACGAACGAATGTTGAATAGAGAGCCTTCGTAACATAAGGATCGTTGAATTCTTTCGACCAACGCTTGATGAAACCGAGCGCAGAATTGGCTTGGCTGATGATACGATCGATGTGATGTCTAAAATTCAATTCACTGTCGCAAATGACCCCCAAATCTCGAACAGAACTGGTTCTGGCAACGGCGTCGCTGTTAATGTAATAGTCGCGAGAGATACACTGTGCACGTTTTCGAGAGTAGGTGATTGTTTTGCATTTACCCACGTTCAAATCGAGGTTGTTCTTAGCACACCAAGTGGAGAAGTTTTTGAGGTCGCATTGTAATAGGCTCTTATCCGTTGTGTTTGAAATCAGTTTGTAAATCTTCATGTCATCGGCGTATATAGATATGGATGAATTTTTAATCAAACATTCAACGTCGTTAATTGACAGAATGAAAAAAATTGGACCCAGATGGCTGCCTTGGGGCACTCCAGACGCTCTTTTAGATAAGAGCCGACCCAATGGAGAATTTGGGGAGGAAAACCAAGGGCCTTAAGCTTGAACAAGATGACTTCATGAGAAATCCTGTCGAACACCTTGTTAAAATCCGTGAAGATGACATCAACCTCATTCCCTGCCTCCATCGTATCTAAAGTTTGTGATGTGAATTCAATAAGGTTTGTTGTCGTTGACCGTGCTTTGAGAAAGCCATGCTAATTGTCGGAAAACAACGGTTTACAATCAAAGTACAGTGAGTCATACACAAAACTTTCAAACAGCTTAGGAATACTAGATAATTTCGCAATCGGTCTGTAATTACAAATGTCTGACTTGCAGCCGTTCTTATGAATGGGAACTATAAAAGAACTTTTCCAAATAGATGGAAAAATGCCAAGTGAAAGCGACTTTTGGAAAAGTGTAGTCAGTGGCTGAGCAAGAATATCTTTAAGTTTAGAAATCTTATGTACCATGGATTCATAATCGATTTGAATAGAAGTTAAGGTTGTTTGAGTACAGTTATTCATATGTGTAAAGTAACCTTCATCGGGCTCAAAACCGCTATTTGTTAAAGCCAGACTGAAGAAGTTAGAAAAATGATTTGCTATGACTTTAGGATCATTAGAGGAATGATCCTTATATTTGAAAGTGGAAGGGTATCTGTCGGACTTTTTCTTCATATTGATAAAGCGCCAGAAGCACTTAAGCTCAACGATTAGATTGGATTGCATGAGTCTGATATAATTCCCATAAAGTTCATCAGACAAAGTACTGAAATCATTATAACTATTTAAATAGTTAGAGTAATCAGAGTCAGATTTAGTTTTCAGGAATCTTTGCCAACGTTTGTTCCTAAGGTTACGTAACGTTCGTAATTCATTATTATACCACGGAGGTGATGTCGATACAGTTTTTGGCGGGTATACGGAATGGAATGTTTAAAACATTCAAAAACTGCAGAGAAAAAATTGACAGTTTGTGTTTCAATATCGTTATGATCATTTAAAATTGTGCTAAATTCAATGTTAGCCAATAAATGTTTAAGCTTCACAAAGTTGGCCTTACGAAAATTGAAACGTAGTGGAGTTATAGAGTTGACATTGAGATTGTCTTGTTTCAGACCAAAGGTGATCAAAATGGGAGGGTGGTGGTATACATCTATGGCACAGAGGATTAGATTGGATTCAGAAGCGACGCTATTGTCGATAACAGAGGAAAACACCAAATCGAGCTGCCTGTTCAGACTATTCTTAACGTTACTAATCTGAAATAGTCCAGAGTTCAACATAATGTCATTGAATAAAGTTTCTTTGGCGGTTAGTGCATTCGAAGCAACATAATGAGTGTTATCGTCTGAATAATTCCACTTAAGCCCGGGGAGACTGAAATCACCCACAACAAAGATGTCATCTTGACTATTCATCAGGTCAATGATAAAGTCAACAGCATTAGTAAGAAGCTGATAGCTTACAATCTGACTTAGTGGGCGAATATAGCAACATAAAATAAAAATATTATTTTTATTATTTTTAATTTTGACACACACTTGTTCGATATTATCAGTGTTAGGAATGATAACAATTTGACTATCAAAATTGATGTGCACTGCAATAAGAACCCCTTACCGGTTAAACACGTGTCTGGACATATATGAACCATCTTTCCGGAAGACGTTAAAATCCGAGGTAAAAAATTCATTACTGTTGAAAACATTGTTCAAATTGGTCTCAGTGAGGGCAAACACATCAAATGGAAGTCTTTGAATTGCTAAAAAGACTTCCCGAGATTTAGTTCTCAGTCCCCTTACGTTCTGGTAGTAGAGGGACAAGCGTTTAAGTTTTTTGGAAGGAGTTGCTGATCTGTTATTATTATTATTATTTCGAAAATCGACAAATTCTTTGAGATACGTTGTTTCGGGCCATGACTCTGGGGAAAGTAATAGGTCAAATGTAGCTTCAGGAATGGTTAATTTAAATGACGCAACTTGTCCATTGAAGCGGGATATATTTTTACATTTGACATTTTCTCCTTGGATGTTATGCGAATTTAATATAGAATTAACGTGTGATATAACATCGGCGCTAGTTGTATTGTTACACAACCGGGATACAAATATGATTTTCGGTTTAGGGACAGCCCTAAGGATGCGTGGAGGATTAACATTGCTGCTGCTGCTGTGTTGAGAGTTGCTGGAGTTGGTATCAATGTTAGCAGGAACCACTTGAGATTATCGGGCTAGGCTGCTATTTAAATGATTGATAGCTGTGGCAGGAAAAAGTTCCTGTTGAAGACTAAGAATATTACCACGATCTGTAATTGCAGTCAACATCCAAACCAAACTCTAGCATCTTAATTGACATACATAAGCAATTCAATCGATCCATTTTCGTTTATATGATTTGAAAGAACACATTATTTCATCTAATTTTTTATTACAAAACTTTGTATCCATCAATTACTTAATTTATTTGTTTTGTAATTAATTAAAAGCTATCAAATATATGTTACACAATAAATAATCGGAAATCATAAAACTCAAATAATGGAGTGTTGAGTGCCGAGTCTCTCTTAATCATAATACATTAGCATTCAAGTGCATTTTCATGCAATTGAAATCTGTGCCCCGCAATTATAATTAATAGCAAATAAAATCTTAAATTACTAAACAATTATTTGTCTGTTAATTAATTTTTATAACTTTAAAATTAATTAAATTACTCATCAGTGTAACGACATGACGTATGTTGAACGTATAAAAGCTATGAATGAAATATCGAATACTATTTTACTCATTTGGTTGTTGCATCGGCTCGTATCTCCAATAAACGTGCCTAAAAAAATAAAGTATTAACAATAAATATTAAGTAAAATAGATCAAGAGTAATAAATTTTCTACGGGAATTTATATGATCTGAAAATTAACCAGAAGGTCATTTCCATTTGTATTAAAATAGTAAAAAATTAGTTTTGCGGCTGCTTCTGCTGCATACGTCTCGCACAGCATGCACAGTGAAAAACTCAGTGGTGGGAAAAATATTTTTTTTTCTAATGCAGTTTATTTATAGTTTTAAATGATATTTAATTAGTCCATTAATTAAACATTTATTTAAAGATAAACGAAAGAAACGTGCCTTGCCTTAATAATAATATTGTTTGTATATTGTAAATATGCAGAATAAATTAGATTTTAATTAGATATTCAGTGTGGTCAAACAAGCATATGGTAGGCGCGACGTTTACATATATTTAGTTTGCAATTTTATGTTAAACTAGTGGTATTATCAACCGCCTTCTTGGTGTTCAATGAAAAGGCTTAGATGCACGGTTTTATATATTTAAGAAGCTATAACCCTCTGAAACTGATTTCAGTACTGATCGTCCGACGCATAGTCCTTGGTAGTATTATAGGCTGGCGCATAGAGCTTTAAGTGGGTAGTTGGTTTTACATAAATCGGACCTATAGCCGTATGCTTTCGATTTGGCTACTGTTTAAGGTACGACACGAAAGCGAACGTTATAATCAAACCAACAAACAAATCAAGAAAAGTGAAACTCAAAAGCGTCAAAATTGGAAGAAACAACAAATATAGATTTGCTTTTATGGATCAAAGTGCTGGTCTTCAACTGTCTTTTGTAGGTTTTTTCTAACAGTTCCAACATTCAACCTAAAAAAATCCTATGGCAATTTCAAAATTCTACTATTTAAGTTAAAAGGTATGGGGCTTACCAACATACAACTAAAATGGTTTGAAAGGTATCTATGTAACAGAAGACACATTATTAAGATAGAAGAGAGTAAAAGTAATCAAATACTGCTGAATCTTGGAGTTCCCCAGGGCTCGATACTAGGTCCCGCATTCTTCATAATTTTTGTTAATGATATTCCCACATCAGCTTAGAAGGAAGAATACAATTGTATTCGGACGATGCTGTTGTTGCTTATGAAGCCAAAACCATAGGATCTCTCCTAAATCATGTTCTCCTAAATCACGATAAAACGAAATACCTAGTATTTGAAAACAAGCTGTTGGATCCAAATGTGTTAAATATGTATCCAATCACTTATAACTCTTTTGTGATTGAAAGGGTTACTAAGTGGAATTATCTAGGTCTGGTGATAGATTGTACATTTAATTGGTCGTGTCACGTCGAAAAAATAAAAAAATCTATACTACCTTATATATTTGCCATAAACAGAACCAAACACATACTTCCTAAAAAATCCTTGTTACTCCTGTACTTTGCATTCATTCAATCGCGCTTGGTTTATCTAAACCCGATTTGGAGTGGCTGTGCAAACTACATGATAAACGAGTTAGAATTATTGCAGAAACGGGCTCTAAAAAGCGTCATTTGTGCGTCCATACGTTATCCAACGCAAAAGCTGTTTAAAGAATTTCAATCTCTCCATTTCCTAATCGACCGAGAGCTAATAATCCTAATACACAAAATAGTAAATAATCAGATAAATCACAGTTTTTAATTGATCAAAATACATGATCGTCATAGATATGAAACAAGAAGAAGGTCAAATTTTGTAATTGATTCCTTTACATCAAAGCATCCAATAATAATAGATTGTATCGGGGTCTTAATAAATTCAATTCACTTCCATCCAATATTACATATATTGAATCTCTGAAAATGTTTAAAATGAAAATGACAGAATATTTGAAGGGTTAAAATAGTTAGCGAATCTACATCAGAACTTATCAGCAATGTCATAAAATCATGAATGAATGTAAATTTAATATTTTATTTTAATATTATAGTAACCAATATTGTATAAAATGTAATAATTTTGAAGTAAGTAGATTTTTAAACTGAGTTCTTGATAGTTCACAGAAAATAATTTATTGTGAAGTTGCGCTACAACCAGCATTGGTTCGAGCGAATAGATTGAATAAATAAAAAAAAAAAAAAAAAAAAAATATACGAACAGTAAAACTTTTACAAACGACCATCTCTAGAAGAAGACCCCGTTCCTGTACAATACATTTGATCACTAAACCGTTTTTATTTAAAGTAAAACCTTCTCTCTAAAAAGATCACATCTCAAACCCAATTGATTTAATTAATTAACCGAGACACAATCACACTCTACGAAACGACCACTCTTCAATATTTATTATTTTTTTCTAATTAAAATACAAAATAAATTTTGTTTATCTTATGCTACTACATACATGATCAGAGAGAAACGAAGAATTATATTAGTCCTGGACAATGAAGCCATAGACATTCAACCGACTTACAGCTCAAAGCTATCAAATTATTATTTCTGCCTGCAAATACTACGTTGACTTACAAACCACTTGATCAAGGCATCATCCAACATTTTATACTATGTTATCGGCGCAGAATGCTGACCACTTTAATCGCGAAGATGGATACTGTCGACAATGTTGACGAATTAATAAAACAAATTACTTTGGCTGATGTTGTTGAATATGTAAAGGAAGTGTGGAATAATGTCTCTCCGATAACCAATAAAAAAGTGTTTTTCGAAATGAGGATTGATGCTACCAAGTTCTCATCCTGCCATAAACATTTCTCAAAATGAGGATATCATTACCTCACCTATTCAAATTGTCATAATATCTTTAGCAAACCTTGTCAGTTTATAACTCGACTACGATGTCAATATTGACTTGGATGATTTATCCTGAGGACCTTGGGACAATGACGAATGGGAAATCGAGTTATTGCGAGGTTGTACGAGAAATCCGAAGATGAGGAGATTCAGCCAATGTTACGTAAGCTCGGAAGCAGTAACTGGTTTAAAACGATTGTCATTTAGGAGATAGTGAGTTAATGACTCAATTTTATGAATACGAGCGATTACTGGGAAACGAAATCATTCAGCGGAAGCCCAGATCATCGAACCAAATAACCTTAATTGATTATTTCATACCAAAATATTACAAAAATATATTAATTATTGTTTAATTTAATTAGATTTAATTAAGTATGAATTGAAATTTGTTCCTGAAATTATAATTTCTTTGTAATTTATTTTTGTGATTAATTTATCGTATGGTGTGAAATAAAATAAATACATATGAATACTTGTTATATTTCTGAATTTTTTGTATTTTGTCAATATTACGTCCACCTCTCAAAACGATCATATTTTCTCTGGTTTGCAAGGTGGTCGTTTTACAGAAGTTTTACTGCATTTCTATTAATATAACAACCCAAAAAATTCTCTAAAATAAGTTATTTAGTATATATAGTGAACCAGAAAAAACATCGGTCTATACAAATAACCCCGCCATATTTTTGTCGGCGTCCTGCATTCGGCACCCGGCGTCCTACATCCGGCGTCTGGCATCCGGCATCCGTGTTAAATTATTATCTAAAACTAATTAAATAATTACAAGAACCACTAAATTAAATCCGTCATCCGGCGTCCAGCATCCGGCATCCGGCATCCGGCGTACGGCATCAGACGTCCGGCAGCCGGCATATGGCGTCCACCATCCGACATCAGGGACCCGGCATCCGGCATCCGGCATACGACGTCCGGCGTCCAGCGTCCGGCATGCAATATTCAGCATATGTATCCGGCATCCAGCGTCCGGCATCCGATGTCTGGCATCCGGTATCTGGCATACAGCGTCCGGCATCCAACATATACCATAAATTTAAGTATAAAGTTTTATCCCAATTAATCAATCCGTCTGGGTTGTACAAGAGATCCAAGTTTTGTTGAAAAACAGTTTTTTTGTCACAAATCGAAATTTCTGCCTAAATTTTGAAAAACTGAGCTGAATCTATATTATTGCAAATTTAATTAGTATCTTTTAGGATTTAGGTTATATTCGTTTTACTCATAAATGACTTCCTTTTCAAAATATTTGCATATTTAGAAGTTGCCTCTTCCTGTAGATTGTTTTCGAACAAAAAATATCACTGGGATTTCCAACCCAATTTATTGAAAAAGATTAATTATAAAGTTTTACCCCAACCAGTCAATCCGTCTGGTTTGAAAAGAACCAACAGCCATTTAGTCTGCACGGTACCACACACGGCCACCCAGGCAGATATTTTTAACTAACCCTTTTTTTACTGCGGTGATATTGCAAATGGTAAATCTGCAAAAATCTCGAGATCTATAGTTTTCCTGATTTTTAATGATACTTAATTTTACTTCGTGAAAGAGAGTATGTATTATAAAAAGCAAATAATACAAAAAATTATGAAATTAAAAATAATAAAATAACTATAATCAAATTGTGGAAATTTCGCCTGCCTCGGTTACTTCTGTTTGGTAGATTGTACCATAAGTCGTGATTCAAACTACACTGCTCGTCATAAAAACCCGGACACTTGAATTTCTTCGTAAACCTTCAATTTATAGAGCAATTACGCTATTTTAAAGGCACTATCATATTAACTAGTACATAACCGAAAAATAGGTGTGACAGAAACCGTATTTTTTTTATTTAAAATCCAATCACAGCAACAAAGTGTAATAAATGAAAAATATTCAAAATTTCGATTGTTACCTTTCTAAATAAATGGGCATCTGTCAATTGTTTTGAAACATTTAAAGTAGCATTTATTGTTAGTATTATTATTACAGTTAACGTTAACAGTGCTTAGTTATTATTATTAGCAAATATTATAATTATGAAACCAGAAAATATCGCAAAAGTAATCGCTTTGAGTGAGGATGGCCGTAGCGTGCGTTATATTGCTGCCCACCTAAATTTTCCTCGAAGTACAGTTCAAGACGCTATTAAATGATATCGTGAAACTGGTCAGTATGAGCGAACGGTTGGATCAGGTCGTAAAAGAGAAACAAACGAGCGGGACGATCGGTTTATGGTATCAATGATACTGCGAGATCGTTTCCAAACAGCTAGAATCGTCGCTGGTCGATTGGCACAGGTACGTGGTGTCAATATTTCAGTTAGCACAGCATCGCGAAGGTTAAATGAACATGGATTGCAGTCCTGGAGGGCTGCTACTTCTCCCAGCTCATCGAAGAAACCTTTTGACTTTTGCTCGTAACCACGTCAGTTGGACTACGGACGACTGGAAGTCCGTGTTGTTCACTGATGAATCAAGGTTCAGTCTGCGATCACCGGATGGACGGGAAAGAGTATGACGGAGATCCGGAGAGCGATGTTCACAATGTGCCATATCCCTAAGAGTCCCATTTCATGGTCGCTCACTAATGGTGTGGGCAGGTTTTCTATAGACGCCCTTACGGACCTTGTATTTCTACGCGGCGGCACTATAACTGCCCAAAGATATATGAGAACATAAGAACTTGTGGTTCCATACGCCCTATTTATTGGACAGCAATTTAAACTAATGCATGAAAACGTCAGGCCCCACGACGTTGCAAACGTGGTCAATAATTATTTGGATGAGGTGGGAATTGATCAAATTGTTTGGCTCGCTCGCAGCCCCGACTTTAATCCTATTGTGCACATGTGGGATATGCTAGGGCGTCGTTTAAGGCAAAGGGAAGTCGTCCAGAACCTTGGATCATCTTCAATCAGCTCTGCAGGAATAATGGGAAATGATATCTCAGGAGTACGTTGCAAACCTTGTGCACAGTATGCCAAAAAGGATGCTAGATGTGATCAGAGCTCGTGGCGGAAATACTCGATACTAGAGTACCGACCACTTACATTGATTGTTGGTTTTTATTTAAATAAAGATGAAGATATATCAATATCCGTTTTTCGGTAATTTTGTTATTTCAAATGTTTTGATGCTGTGGTTACTTTTATTAAACGAAAACTTGATCCGTTAGTGCCTTTTGGCGCACATTATATTATTTCGTACAACCATAACGCGAATAATCCGAATAGTTACCGTTAACACAAATATTTACTGGAAAAATGTAGTGTCCGGGTTTTTTTGACGAGCAGTGTAGTTTCAACCGTATTGTACCGTTTTGCTCTAGATCTGTTATGCCGTCGTCCGTGATCCGTCATTTATCCGCCATTCGTCTCCGTCTCCATCGGCGTTCTGAAAGTAAATCGACTATCCCTTTCGGATTCAAAAAAGAAAAAAATCTTTTCATAGCAATTTAAGTTTTGCCTCACAAATGTGTATGTTGGTTTTGATATAAATTTTACTTGGTTTGAAGTTCAACATACACAATTGGGTCTGTTATTGTTATGGTGCTCATGTTTTAGAATATAAATATGTGGCTGCTCCTTCTTTAAATTTTTTTTTTTCAAAACATGGATTTTAACGCATTTTGATGGATTTGGTTTCGGCTATATGATATCAGATAGTGCACAATGATGTATAAGGCCCTGAGAAAATTTATCCGACTCTATATAGATCCACCTGATATGTGATTCTGTGTAACTCTGTAATGCTATAAATGCTTACATTGATGCGCAACCATTCAAAATACATTTTGTTCATTGTACAAGTTTCAAATGGTTTCGGCTGATAAATATCGTAGTTGCAGTTGGCTTTATATGGTTCCGTTTAGCACAGTATTTTTTACGGCTGAAAAATAGGTTAATGCACAGTGCATTGAGCTACTTGTGGCATATAGTTAGTTTCGCAAGTTCTTTCCTAGTTACGGCTGAGATGGTAAAGATTTCGGCTGACGTTGTTGCGGTTCTAGATGAAAGCTCTCATTTTACACATGCTTATGGCACAGTTTTTCCGTTATACTTTATATGGTACTGGCTGCGATAACGACTCTCCGATTAGACTATACCCGATTGTGCCACATCCAATTGTACGAAAGAAAAGCATCCGATTTTACTAAAGTTAAAAAAAACTTGAAAATTTATTGCGTGTCAAGTCACTGTGATTTACATAGCCCCCCAGAATTGCAGACTTTATATGGTGACAACTGATTAACATAGGACATTCGGCACTGCATTCTAAACGAATTCTAACAAGGAAAAATGCTTCTAAAGCACGGGAATTAATTTGTAGTGTTCTTGGTGCCGACGTTGTGGCTTCTAAAACGTGTAACTATTTGTACAAACGGTTTAGAAGTGGTTATTTCAATCTTAGTGACCAGCTCCGCCCTGAACAACCAAGAAAGTTTGAAGATGCGGCATTGCAAGCTCTACTGGATGAAGACTCAACGTAAACATAACAAGAGCTTGCAGTTCAGCTAGGAGTCATCCAATAAGCTATTTCCAAGCGTTTGCACCGAATGGTAAAAATTCAAAACCTTGAAAGATGGGTCCCACATGTGTTGACCGATAAATAAACTAATTGACCTCGAGCACGATACTGCGATCCGCGATTCCCATTTGTTTTCGTTTCTTTAGAATTATTCTATTTATATTTATTTAGACAGGGATTCTTACTCGCAATAATGGAATTATAATCTCACTTTAAGCTTCAAGCAGCAAATTAAACCAATTACAAATTTTTTTACTGAACTGTTTTTGTTGATTACAATTCAACCAAAAAAAGATCCAAAAAATACTGATCCCGACTACGTCAAAATTTCGCTATTTATATTTATTTTTTTTATTTTTTTATGACACGATCGATAAGTAACCAACAAGTTTGCTGAGTTTTTCCAATCTGTTTATAAAGCGGAGGGCATTGATAATTATAAAGATTCAACCTGTAGTGAATATAGTATATTCATATTTACTCCAAACATCGAGCCAGAAGACATCCAGCGAGCATTGGTAGGATTCGAAGAAGGATGTGGTCCTGATGGTATTCCTGCTTCATTTTTTTAAAAATTCTAAAAATTTGGTAATCCCTCTAAGCATTTTGTTCAATCAGTATATTGAAATTGGCAACTTTTCCACAAAAGTGGAAAATAACTAGAGTGACGCCTATTTTCAAAACTGGATCTAGAAATGATGTTTCTTGCTACAGAGGTTACATCTATATCTGCTATACCTAAATTATTTGAACTAGTAATATGTAACTCATTTAAAGCAGTGCTTCCACGATATTTATCACAATATCAACATGGTTTTATGCCTAAAAGAACAGTTTCTACAAATCTCATAGAATTTACTAGCTATTCTATTAAAGAAATTGAGAAGCAGATGCAAGTTGTCGTAATATACATCGACTTTGCAAAAGCTTTCGACTCCATCAGCCATTGTAAAACTTTGGCACACATTTTCAAGTTCGGATTTTCTAGCCAGTTCGTAGCCTGGTTCAAATGTTATTTGAGTAATCGAATCCAATATATTGAAATAGGAGATAAAACGTCAAATAGAATACAAGCAACCTCTGGTGTACCACAAGGCTCTCACGTTGGCCCATGGATTTTCACAATCTTCATAAATGGCATTACCGAAGTGATAAAGCATTCCAATATCCTGATGTTCGCAGATGACCTCAAAATTTACAAAGCAATCGAGTCAGTCGAGAATGCCAATAAACTACAGGAAGATATTGAGAACCCAGCGTTATGGTGCGAGTTTAATTCTCTGAGTCTCAATATTGAAAAGTGTAAATCTCTATCATTTCACCGAAAAACCAACCCTGTTACACAAGGCTACAAGATAAATGGTGTACTCCTTCAGGTAGTACTTGAGACTAAAGACTTAGGGTTACTTTCGTTGAAAACATGAGCTTTACTAAGCACATTGAGTTGTGCACCGCTCGCGCTAACTCCATGCTCGGTTTTGTCAAACGTTGGACGGGTGATAATTTTGATGTGGAAACAATTAAGATCCTGTATTGTGCCTACGTTCGATCCCAGCTGGAATATGCTGTAAATGTGTGGTGTCCGTTCTACGAAGCAGTAGAATTCTGGATGTGCTAAAGTCAATTAAAATAAAGGTTCCTGGTAGACAACTAAGAGATCCTGGTTTCCTCCACTTAGACACAGAACCAACTATGGCGATAACGAACCAGTGAAGATGATGTGTAAAAGTTTCAGTAGAATTAACTATTTCTTTGATTTTTGTTTAACAAAAGATAATTTTAAAAGTAGATTAAGGCAATTTTATGCCTCTCAGTGATTTTTTCTTGTTACTTTATAGAATACATTATTTTATATTTCAAATTTTCAAATTCAATGCGGATTTATTTTATTTTATATTTTATATTCTTAAATTAATATGTTTCAAGTCAAATTTGTAGACTTTTTTCAATATAAATAAATAAATAAATAAATTAGTATAGCCAGATGGAAACAAAATATTAAACGCCGGTGCTCCCTTGGTAGCGCTAAATGAATCAGGCGGTGTAGTGGAGACGAGCAAGTTAAATCCTGTTTATAGTCATGGACACTACATGTCAAGGCGGGCCATTGGCGCCTCATAATCAATACCAAACCAGCGTCTGTTCTCCAGGTTAGATGCGGCTGAAGCGGGCGTCTGTCTTGTATCAAGCGGCTCGCTATTTTAAATGTGTTTCAAGGTAGGAATGGATGCCATAATATTCTCACCAGTACGTGACCCACACACGTACTAAGCGGGTTGAGCGGCAGGCCAACAACCTTCGCTCATAAAAACATTTAAGTTATGAACCCTAAACAAAGGCCTCGGATTACCATATCGGATTCATTACAAACTCGACCTAGGAAATTGTACACGGCAACGCTTTAAAAATGGGAACATGGAACGTGCTTAGCTTCTTAAGACCTGGAGTTCTCTCTAACCTTTCGAACCAAGCACAGAGTTACACATTAGACGTACTTGCACTACAAGAGCTTAGATGGCTGGGAGTGGGATCCATGACACCACCAATGGTTACACTCTTCACTACAGCGGCCATCAGAACGGAGGAGAATTTGGAGTTGGCTTCCCCATCCATCGGCGTGTGAAGCGCACCATATCATCGATTTCCGCCCTATCAACATGCGGATATGCACGGTCAGACTTCGCACTAATAAATTTAACATAAATTTAACATCATCGGTCCCAATAGCCTGCACACAACTAGTAACAACAAGGGCCAACGCGTCACCGACCTAGCATTAATGTACAACTTAGTTGTATCAAGTACGTTTTTCCCACATAAGAGAATCCACAAAGTAACGTGGAGATCGAATGATGGAAGAACGGAAAACCAAATAGATCACGTCATGGTGTCCAAGAGACACTCCGCCAGCATATCTGATGTCAGATCCTACAGAGGTGCAGACATGGAGAGCGATCATGTGTTTGTCATATTTAAGTATAAGTGCAAACTGTCATTTACGTTTAACAGACAAGCACAAAAGACCGTTCGATGGAATATCGATGCTCTAAAAGACCAAGCGTCACTGCAGAGTTACCAATCAGCTGCCACTAATTATTTAGACCGGCCACATAACAACGAAGAAGCTTCTCCTAACATCAACGAGCAGTGGCACGCTATACAGTCAGCCATAACCACCGCGGCGCAAAATACTATCGGAGGAAGACCTCCGAGGCCCCGCAATGATTGGTTCGATGATCAATGCCGAAGGGTCGTCGAAAATAAACGAACGCTTCGTGAAAAATGGTTGGCTCGCAACACCAGAAGCACTCTAGCAGAATATCTCCGCGCTAGGAAAGCCACGAGTAAATTCCTTCGACAAAAGAAGCGCGAACATATGAGATTATGCACCGAAAACATCAGCTTCCAAGCGGAACTAGGAAACTCAAGGGACTATTTTGCTAACGCCAGGAATCTCACTAAAGATTTCCACCCAAGAAGTACAGCCATCAAAGACGCGGGAATGGAGAGCTGAGAACAAACGTGGCAGATATTCTCTCAGCATGGCAAACCTACCTTCAAAATCTGCTAAATCGGAATGACGAAGTGACCCCCATTAGAGCAATAGCTCCGCCAGGTGAAGAAGTCTTTGACGAATATCCCACAGTAGAGGAAGTAGACGAAACTATTAGTCGATTGAAGAACGGCAAGGCACCCGGTCTCGATGGAATCCCCGCAGAATTAATTAAACTCGGAGGCGCTACTCTTGCAACAAGTTTATACGATCTCATCGTTTGTATTTGGGACCAAGAAGAGTTGCCGGAGAATTGGAAGACCGCACTCATATGTCCGTTGCATAAAAAGGCGACCGTCTCAAATGTGAAAACTTTCGTGACATAGCTCTATTGAACACTGCTTACAAAGTATTGGCTAATGTTGTACTTGCCAGACTCATCCCTTTCGCCGAAAACTTCATTGGCGACTATCAGTGTGGTGTTCGTCCCAACCGATCGACCACTGACCAGTGTTTCACCATGAGGATGATCTTGGAAAAATGTTGGGAGTACAACATAACCATACATCAATTATGTATAGACTTTCGTCAGGCATATGACAGTATAAACCGCGATAACCTTTGGGCCGCGCTCATATGCCTAGGAATTCCAGAGAAACTCGTTTCTCTGTGCAAATTAACAACGTCCGGATCTGTATGTAGAATTGTAATCGAAGGAACTGTATCAGACTCTTTTCAAATAACATCTGGTGTTCGATAGGGAGATGCACTCGCGCCTGTGCTGTTCAATTTGGCGCTTGAGTACGTAGTGAGGAAAAGCAATATCGAAACTTCGCGCTGTATATTTAATAAGTCAGGCCAAATTCTTGGATATGCAGATGATATCGTGCTTCTTGGCCGAAGACCTAGCGATATCAAAGACAGTTTCATACCGCTCGATCGCTGCGCAAGAAGACTTGGTTTGGAGGTGAAGAGCAGTAAAACCAAATATTTAGTAACAAATAGGAACATCTCTACGGCAAATCTCGGAATTGGCGACCACAACTTTGATAGCGTCGAAAACTTTAAATACCTCGGGTCAGTTATAACATCGTCGAATGATATGCAGGCAGAAATAAAAGCCCGAATCGCTGCCGGACAACGAGTTTTCTACGCCAAGTCAAGATTATTGCGATCGAAACATCTATCGCAGTCGTGAAAGCTCGCACTTTATAAAGCACTTATAAGACCTGTGCTGGCTTTCGGAAGCGAGAGCTCGACCATGACTTCTAATGATTGTAGATTATTATCTACCTTCGAAAGGAAGGTTATCCGTTCAATCTTTGGTCCAATTAAAGTTGCGAACAACGAATGTCGGATTCGTATGAATCACGAAATAAAGCAACTCCTCGGAGGCAGCGATATTATCGGATTCATCAAATCCAATCGAGTGAGATGGCTCGGCCACGTTACAAGGTCTCCACAACAACGGATGATAAATAAAGTGTTCCACCAACAACCAGCCGGAGTACGTCGTAGAGGAAGACCCCATCGAACAAGATCTACGAACATTAGGATGTCGAAACTGGAGAACGAGAGCGGTGGATCGAGATGGATGGAGAGCCTTAGTGCGGGCGGCGAAATCCCTTCATGGGATGTGAAATCCAGAGAGAGAGAGAGAGAGTACTATAGTAAATTTTCGCACAACTTAAGGAGGCGCAACACAGGTAACGTCGTCAGTCGACGCTGGCGTCGTTACATACGTGGAGGGGACCCTAGATACCGTCTCATAAAGCTGGGCATATCGACACCATAGAATGAATGAGCGACTGCGTAATGAAATGATTTGATAGTGTCTCACGTAAATGAATGTCATTCAAGCGCGAAGGTCTTTGGCATGGAAAGTCTCTAATAGATTTCCCTGCTGATTCGTAACACGATAAGCGACGTTGCCGACTTTTGACTCAATAAACACGGGCATACATTTTGGAGATAGTTTGGCCGAAAACTTGTTTACCGCATCGCTAAGAGCAAACGATCGGACGAATACGGTCTGGGCAGATTTATTATGCATCATTTTCAAGTAGTGTATGTTTTTTTCCCCGGTTAGATTTAATCGATCAGGTTTGGATAATATATTGAGTTCGTTTGAGGCATGTTGAAATAAAATTCTACGTAAGCCGTATTCTGAGCCGTGGAGAGACATATGTTGGCCAAACACTAAAAAACGTGAAGAGTAACGGGTGGAATCATGGACTACATTGCGGAGGGTGGCTATAATTTTGGGTAAGTGGGTATTCATTGTGACTGTTATCTTCCAAATAATAACGGAGCAAGGCTTACCGTTATCGTTGGTAATGGTTTCAGGAGCGGAGAACATAAGCATTACGTCATTTTCTAAAAAGAAGCAAAGTAGAGAAGCTGTAGACTCGCGTAGAGGTTTCACGGTAACAAATTTAGAAAAACGATCCAGCACAATCACAATATAACAGTTACCCCACTTTGACCTCACGTATGGGCCTAAACAATTAATATATATTTTCTGAAATGGCCTGGTAGATTCCAATGGAGATCCCATAGCCGATCGTGTGGAAAAATTAACTGATTTGTTCATCTTGCATGTTGAACAGCCTGTTATATATTGGTGTACTTGATGCACCATTCGAGACCAATAGAAGTGTTATTGCAGTCTTTCGAGTGTTTTGCGGGATCCTAATTGAGCCGAGATTGGAGGCTTGTATGTCCGCCTAATTAATTCTTGCGTCATAGTCAGCGGGACAACCAATTTCCACGCAGGGAGATCACTGTTCTGATAGCGTCAACCATAAGTAGGATAAGTGTGTAATCCTGAATTCGAAAATTATGCTACCAATTCTTCAGCTGTTTAGCTTTTTTAATCTGATCTACGTATTCATCGCCATGAAAAGACGGAACCGATGTATTCAACGTAGAAAGGTGAACGGCATTAACAGAGTGTTGTACTGCAGGCGTTGTTCCGTATCCTTTTCTAAACAGGTATTAATGCTATTGATAGTTTTAGTAGTCGATTCGACACATCCAATAGCCGTCTCGTCACAGAAAGATCGGGACAAGACATCCGGTACAATCTTGATGGAGCCTTTTCGGTAACCAATTTGAAAGTCAAATGCTTGTAACTTTAGGCTCCGCCGAGCCAGACTCCCAGTAAGATCCTTTTGGTTCATCAACCAGCGTAAACTGGCATGATCTGTATAGATCACAAACGGGTTCTCCCCGATAGCATCGCATTGTATAAAAAAATGCTTACTATAATCGGGATTGGCCAGCACGGGAGCTGAGGACAACGCGAGTTTCAGAGTTTTGAATGAAGTTTCCGCTGCAGCGGACCAGTGTGCTTTTGCAGTTTTTCCCGTGAGATCCGTAAGGAGGAGGCTAAGGAAGGGAAGTTGGGTATGAAGCGACGATACCATTCGCACATTCCCAGAAAGCGTCTGATTTGTTTTGGTGATTTTGGAACGGAGAACTCAAGAATCGCTTTACACTTATCTGGGTTTGTGCGGAGGCAACCATCGCCAACAACATAACCCAAATAATTCACTTCTTTTAACACGAATTGCCTTTCAGTGACATTAATGGTTAAACCAGCGAGTTTTAGCAAGCGTGGTAACCAGCAAGTCATCAAGATAAACAAAAATTTTATCGTGGAGCTGGTGAGGGATCACTCGGTGCATAAGGGGACAAAGCGTTTGCGGAACGTTACCTAGTCCAAAGGGCATTACTTTGAACTGATACAAGGGCCGTCCAGGTACCGTGGACGTCGTCTTATCCCTTGATTGTGGGTTGAGAGGTATCTGCCAGAAGGCATCTTTTAAATCAATTGGCGCGGCAGAGGATACGAATCCTTGACGGTCACCTTGTCAGTTCACGAGCACCAAGACACAAACGTACTTTGCCAGTCGCTTTACGCACCAGAGTGATCGGCGAGCACCACGAACTTTGGGACTCTTCGATGACTCCTATTGAAAGAAGACGATCGATCTCATCATACAGAAGCTTTTGTTCAGCGAGGGATACCGCGTTAAACCTCTGTTTAATCAGTTTGGCTGATCCCACGTCAATATGGTGTGTTAAGAGAGAGGTTTGTCCTAGCCCTAACTCTAGTTTCCCTTGCTCCTGATTGGAAAGTTCATGAAATTCCGGTCCGGTAGGTAATTCTAGTGGTTCATTTAAAACATTTAAAGACGATATTTTGGGAATGATACCAAACCGATTCCAAAAATCAATTCCGAGATACAACGGCTGGTTTAATGAGGGTACTATAAACAGCTTGAGATTACGAGAGATGCCATTGAAATCTATCAGAGCATTAATGTAGCCAAATACTCTCTGTGGTTGTCCGCTAGCAGTGTGACTGAGGGATAGAAAACCGTAAAATTTGACATTCGGATTGTCTAATAGTTTTTCGGATCCCCTTCCTAGCACACTTATACTCGCGCCGCTATCTATTATCACCTGGTTCTGAACTAATTAAGGAAGAAAGTATTGACGACCTCATTGTTTTACGACGGAACCCATACTTTTTTGAACGCCACAATCTGGAACGGTGAGGCTTTCGAAGCATGACTTCGACATTATTTATCGCTCGGGGTTTACAATTTGCGTCATTGAGGCCAGGTGTTGTACCATCAGAGATCAAGCAACTATCGGAAAATGGCCTTGATGTAGAGATAAAAAAGGCAGTATATTGAGTGGGGGGTTGATCAGAATGTGGATGAAAACTTAATGACTTGGACTCTTCGGAAATTACCGAAATCTTTTCCCCACATCCATCGTTTGTCTTCGGACTAACTACACATCGGTGTTGCAAGCAACATGCTGTGTTTGTTTGATTTAAAATTTTTAGTTTTATCTTAATAAATTAGAAATTTAAGATTTAAAAACCTTTTTTAAAAATATCCGATTTTACGAATCTCCGATTTTACGAATCTCCGATTTTACGAAATCAAAATGGTATGTGCGTTTCGGTAAATCGGGTTAATATTGTATTGATGTTCATGTCTCAGTAAGATTGTGCGAATTCCAAAAATGCTGACCTGCTTTGACGAAAAGCATGTTTATGACAATAACGTCGGTATTCCAGATCCCATATTTTCATAAATCTTTATGAACGGCATTAACAGCATGACTTATTTTGTTTTTTATACTTAAAAATATCAGTTGCTGCGAGTACTGAGTGATATTCTCATGAAGAAAGGAGAATGTAATTCTCTTACCTCGAAAATACTTCGAAATACATCTCAATCCTACTCTCAACAATCTGAAGCAGCCATAAACAAAAAAGAAATATCTAAATGTTACTTTGGCAGCTTACCCCGAAACATACTAATCCAACGTAGCCGAAAGCAGGCCATGCAATTTTATACGGAATAACAGATTTTCCGTTTTACGATTTTGATTAAAACAATTTTATAAATTCATTTGCTTGCTTCAAAACTGATGAATGAATTTGAATTTTTATGGCCTACTATCTTTGTGCGAAGCACTTGAACAAAACCGATAATACTGTTGTTGTTTGCTGTTTGCAAAAAATTGACTATCTGCCATAATAAATGATATCCGGTCTTCAAATTTTAAAAATAATTAACAACTGGCTTGTGCGATTCACACCTGGGGAATATTTTGGATGATTAAATGCGGCAGTGATTTATAGGGAATAAGTAAGTTTTTGTAGTGGTTTGTAATTATGTTAGGTTGTTCTAGTTTTTTTGCGGTCTTACGGTTCGAGAAAAAAATGCAATGTCTTCTCTAAATCAGGACTGTATCGACGAAATCGAAACGTCTAGGATTAATAGTCAGTATTGACCTTTAGCAGTTCTATATTCTGAAATGTCGCTTTAATCAAATTATAAAAGTCTTCTACAATATATATGATTAATGTGCTTTAATTACTTGACTCATTGACCTTATTGCAATCTTAAACTGATAAATAAAATATCTCCTTCATATAAAGAAGCTAATGTAAATATTTATTTCTTGAACCAAAAATATTATGTAATCTAAATACTTAACGACATTTCTTTGCTAAGTGCTGATAAGCGTGCGCAAATTATGCATATACGCGATAATCCTACACAGACAAATTATAAATTGTTACGTCATTGATCTTTACCATTCATAATAAATACGAGTATGCTTTTTTAAATAAACGAAGACGATCGCACGTATCGTAATTACATTAAATACATGTTCGATAAAATAAAATTATTGCGTTATCATTTTAGTTTCTTGAACTTATACATGCGACTTGCTACAAAAAAAAAAATCAAAAAAAAACGATCAATCGATCGATATTGCATATTATAGTACACGCACAATCTTGACGAAATCTTCGTTTTATGTTACGGCAAGTATATTCGTATCCCCATATTTCTGATCTCTACATACTATTTAAAACACACGAGAAAAACGAGCGCGATCGTTTTTTTTTGTTGATCACATTAAATTCTGTTGGCGATCAATTGAAATTAATTGAAACTCATTAAACGATACCAACTTCACTTAAGTATATACCATATAATATACATCGTTCATGTATTACAAGTACAACAACATGTACGTTTACGGTTATGGCGATCGTCTTAATATTTTCTTATCTCGGTTGTACGAGTACATGGCCAAAACATATGATCATGTGAGAAAAAAAAACATCATTGCGTGCATGCGATCGTATTTACTCGTTTGCCTACTTTATGTACACACTCAATTCTATAATTGGGCTTAATTTGGAGAAATAAGATCGATGTGTAGGCGAAATTTTCAAGTTGTGATCAAGAGATCATTAAATTAAATACGTCATGATGACGATCATTTCAATAAAATTTTTGGGAACAGACAATCTGTTGCCGCATACATATTATTTTTATATAAAGGTACGATCATGACAAATTAATTGGTTTTTAATTTTTGTGGACAATAATATTTAAAATTGATTTGATGATCGCAAATTTGTGTTATCGCTATAAGATAAATATATACACTTATTGTTACGTGTGCAAAAAAAACTCAAAATTGCATAATAACTGTTTATTGTGTGTGTGTGTGTTTTGCATTATACTATGCAATTTAGCGCTTAATTTGCATTTTGATCACGTTCCATTCATAAATTTGTGTATATAGTATAGTAAAGTTCCATTTATGCAGTACAGCGCGATGTAATAACCAGCTGTCTAAATATTTTCATGTCTGCCTCCAAGTTTAATAGTTGCGCGCGATAAGCGTAGGTATATGTAGGTAATTTCAAGGTGAGCTAATTTTTTATTCCGGTTATGTAGTTAAATGTATATACGATTAGTTTAGTTATGTAATACGCGTGGATAATACGAGTATTAACAGTTATCAGATTTTGAAATAGAGACCAAGGTCGCTAATAATTCATTCTGATATTTGCTGTACATACAATTTATACACTTGTACTCACATTAAAATTGTATCTAATTTATAGAGCTAGGTTTTAATGGCGTTACCGCGAAACCAGGTCAACGGTCAGTCTAGTATTTATAAATCGTGTGCTACTTTATTCAGACCGATCAAATGGCGCAGTGATTACAACTATGGCTTCCTGATTTCGATGTATCTGGCTCGAATTCCAATAGAAAAATTCCTGGCCATTTTAAAACGTAGATTTCAAGCGTTAGAAGCCCGCAAATCAAAATCCAACACATGCCACACACAAGCTTTAAGAAATTGCGCTTTGTGTAAACAAGCCCACGAGTTAAAGGCCTGCACGAAATTCCAACTCGCAAGATCAGCTCTCCAACGAGTGTTTTAAAGAGAATCACTTTCCCTACCCCCATTCTATACGACGTTTAGTATGTTTAGTATAATGACCATTCATCTATAGTGAACCACTACGAGCAACCACTAGGCAAATTATTGGCTGACAAATTTCATTTAGCAACGAGGAGGCGTCCAAACAGATCAATTTGTGGGATGAACGACAGTGAGATCACCACCAAAGAATTGATCACCTTCCTTCGTAGAAGCACGATTTTCGTCAAAATTCTTCATGGAAATGGAAGCCTTAGTATTGCCTGCGATGGACCGATGCAATTTATAACCAACCAAACAAAATCGGCATTTTATTGCGTTCCGATTACTATCCAAATATATTTGATGAACTAGATTATAAAACGAAACCGAGGAGAAACAATCAGACGACGGGCCGAGCTAGGATGGATTATATTTGGAAATTTGGGAAGTAGAAAAAATTAGACTCAAGAAGCTTGCGACATAATAGGAAAGGGTGTGTGAAGAATGTGATCAGCAGAATTATCACCACCGTTATACTGTGCAAATTGTCTAAACAGAGGACCTTGGCTAGATTCATTCGACGTTTTTCAATGGACTCTGAATTTTCGAAAGAATATCGGGAGTGTTTCGAAGGACAGTAACCTTCAGGGACATTTGATTGAGAGTGTGGAACAGAATAGACAAGACTGCGTTTTTGTGAAAATAATCGAGTTAAGTTCGCGTTTTCGAATTTGCCAATTTAAAATTAAAAAATTCTTATTTTTCAATTAAATAAATTAGATTTAATAATCCTCTAAGTATAAACGAAAAAATCCATCATAAAAGTTGTACGGTTTTCTTGTAATATCGCTTGTCTGCATAGTTCTGAACTACTCCATATTATACAGAACTATAGAGAACAACGATAAGGCCCATATATAGACATGGTTTTTTTTTATAATGTCCTTAGTATGTACATTATTACAAAATTGCCAAATGGTCGGTCCCTGGGGTCGGTCATATGAATAATAAGCAATAACTGCAAAAGTTGTTGCACGAAACTTCAATGAAAAACTTTGTTCTACAGAAGTCAAAAGTCCCATATATAGGCATGGATTTTTATAATGGCCTTAGTATGCACTTTAATACAAAAATGCCAAATGGTCGGTCCCTGGGGTCAGTCATATGAATAACAAGCAATAACTGCCACAGTTGTTGCACGAAACTTCAATGAAAAATGTTGTACTACAGAAGTCAAAAGCCCCATATATAGACATGGATTTTTATAATGGCCTTAGTATGCACTTTATTACAAAAATGCCAAATGGTCGGTCCCTGGGGTTGGTCATATGAATAACAAGCAATAACTGCCACAGTTGTTGCACGAAACTTCAATGAAAAATTTTGTTCTACAGAAGTCAAAAGTCCCATATATAGACATGGTTTTTTATAATGGCCTTAGTATGCACTTTATTACAAAAATGCTAAATGGTCGGTCCCTGCGGTCGGTCATATGAATAACAAGCAATAACTGCAACAGTTGTTGCACGAAACTTCAATGAAAAATTTTGTTCTACAGAAGTCAATAGTCCCATATATAGACATGATTTTTTATAATGGCCTTAGTATGCACTTTATTACAAAAATGCTAAATGGTCGGTCCCTGGGGTTGGTCATATGAATAACAAGCAATAACTGCCACAGTTGTTGCACGAAATTTCAATGACAAAATTTATTCTATAGAAGTTTACAGTCCCATATACAGACATGGTTTTTATGATGGGCTTGGTATGCACTTTATTACAAAAATGTGAAATGGTCGGTCCCTGAGGAGGTCCATTCGTCGTATGAATAACAAACGATAACTGCATAACTCTTGGCCTGGCAATTCTCCGGATTTAAACCCTATCGAGCATTGTTGGGCCTTTATTTTATTTTATTTTATTTGTTACTTAAAGAAATCTATTTTGTAATATACATGTATGATTTCAGATTATTTACAGTTATAGTTAAAATTATATTACAACAAAAAACTTTAGAACAGAAAAAGAAAAATATAAACCAAATTTTAGTTTAAACAATTAAAAATGTAGAAAAAAATCTTTAAGGATATTTTTAAAGTTGTCCTTTGATAAGTTGAAGTCAAATAGGTCGTCGATTAAGTTGAAAGATTAAGACATCCTATTAATGGGGTTGTTTTCTCCATATTTGGTGAAATGGTGTTCAAGTGCTAGAAATTCATGGTTTCGAAATATTCTGCATGGCACGTGAATTGACATGATTTCCAAGATGTAAGCTGAATCAACGTGACCAAGCAAAACGTTACCAATAAAAGCCGCGCCCAAAAGAAGTCGTCTATTTTCGAGCGTGCATATTTTGTAATCCGTGCATCTTGTTGTGTATGGAGGTAAGCGAGCCACATTTTCATGGAATGGTAAGTTGTGGTCGTAATCCCAGTCACTTTTCTTTAATAAAAAAATCAGGACCTTACTTAAGTCCAACGTATATAAAACCCCCAATATTGAAAATATTGAAAAATATGGAGAAATAGTGATCAAATTTGCAATATGATCAATATTTGAAATTGTAGCATGCCTGAAAGAATAAAAGCTGTGATTTGAAATAAAGGTAGTTTAACCAAATTTTAATTATTTTCCAATTTATGTTTACTCTAATTATTTAATTTTAAAGAATTAAAACATTTAAAAAAAAAATTGTTTTATTTATATTTTGATAAAATACTGGAGCTTTTCACTATATTGAATAGTGTTTGTTCATAATTCAATGAACGGCTCGTTAGAGGCACGATTAAATTAAGTGTAAAGTAATTTATATGCTACTATTTAATATAATATAATATGTTTATTTATTTTTCGTGACACGGCAGAGTCGTAACTTCTGTTGAATTTAAAATGTTTCAAATATAATTTATTTGCGGCCCGCACTTTTGTAAGTAAAATTAAATAAACATAACACTTAAAAAAATAATATGATTTTGATAAATATATCGATTTTAAAAAATAATCTAACATTGTTTTATTTATTTGACAAAAATGTATCTTAAATTTCATCAGTATTGAAAACTAAGTTCAATTGTAGCATATAGAATTCCCAACTTTCTATACTAAAGCAACTAAATTTTATACAATAACCAGATTGATATTTTCTATAACTAATTTATATAAATTTAATACTTAATCCCTTATAAATCAAAATTAACATTTAACGGATAAACTTTATATCTTTTAATATATAGATATTTATACGTTGATGTATCAAATTTATACCAGTGATCTATCAAAATATTTATATGGAGTAATATAAATTTTATACAATATTTTATAACATTTGTTTATAAGTTAAACTAATATAAAATCTATAAAAAATTCGTACGGAATTATATTTATATTACATATAAGTGTATTCATTTTATATGTAAATTTTTTGGTGTGTAGTATACTACAATGAAACTAAGAGTAGTTTTTGACATATCCGCAAAGACGAGTAACAGTATCAGCTTACATCAAATACAACTCATGGGTCCCAAATTAAAAGAGGGTCTGATGTCATGAACTGATAAAATCATACAAGTTAACAACCGTAACGTTTGGGTTGGCATCTGCCCGCACTTTATCTAGCCATCAAGACATTGCAGCAGCTAGCGACCGATGAAAGGAAAAACTTCCCAATTGCGGCAAAATTAATTACGGCCGATTTTTACGTAGATGACTGGAGGTTTCAAGCTAAGAAAATGGGCTTCTAATTATCTCCTACTCGTAGAAGGTATCGGTCATTCGAATCATATTTAACGATGCGATAAATTAGAAGAGATAAAAATTCCAAAATGGATTAATTTTGGAGAAATGATACAAGAGGGAATTGCACGGATTTTGCAATGCTTCCGAAGTAGCCTACGCACTATTAATATACTTCTATGATACGCCAAGAAGTAAAGCAACAATGTTGACATCAAAAACAAGAGTAGCACCGATATCCACCAAGTTAACCTTATCAAAATTAGAGCTATGTGGCGCCACTCTATATAGCAAAATTAATGGATGCAATCAGAGCCTCCTAAATATAAAAGCCGTAAGGTTCCGCCTTAAATTAATTCTTCATTTGAACTTTCAATTTGCATCTTTTGTTCAATATTCAGGAAAAGAATAACGAAAAAATGCCTGTTTTGTACAGGCATTTCCTACGACATTTTGTATAAAAAAAATCCACTGGGTACAATTATTTGGCCAGAACAATAGGAACAACTTCGCTGAAGACAGCAAAACGAAAATTTAAATGGTTCAAGAGCTATCAACGTGAAAATGAGTGTATATTTTGACAAATTTTTGTCTCAGAGCCAAACATGTCGAAAGCAATATCTTAAAAATGGGCACTAACTTTGAAATGGGACTAGCCCCATTGAATTCAGCATACTCGAATTAGGTTTACCCCCTGGGTGTCCAGCTTGCCACAAAAAGAAAGTTTGTGATTCAAGCACTGTGTAATTATTGTTTCTACATGGTGATTCATAAAACTAATCACCAACTAGACAAACTAACTCATCAAATCAGCAGAAAAATGAAAACGGTGGGTTCTGTCGGAAACTAAGTGACTTAGAAACACTTACAACCCAACTAAGAAGCGAAGTTGACAAATTAAAAAAAGAAAATGAGATTTCTGAAAAGTCTCTTACCAGTTATAACGAAGCAAGTACATACAACAGTTGTAACACCGAGTTCCATACTGATGCTGAGAAACTCGCGAGAGAAACAGATTGGGTACTGAAAAGAAAAATAAGACCTACCAAAAAACGAAGAGCAGATTCTTCGCCTAAAGTTGGAGAACAATCGCTAATGTAACTGGTATTACTAATACTAATCCACCACATCAGCAACAAAAACAATAGCAAGAAAATCAACAACAAAAGGTTGCACCGAAATGCAAACTATAATGGAATCAGTGAAGATAAAAACAACCGTGCAATTAAGGTTTTGGCTAGAGACCTTCATCCAACGTGTAAGAAGGACTATATAATGGAGGACCTAAAGGCAAAAGATCTGCAAATAGAAGATGCTACTGCATATTCAAAAACGAGAGAGATCTGAGTTGAAAAATTTTTCAACATCAAAGCAATACTAAATATGAGGTTTAAAATAGAACCCCTAAAGAAAAACACGAGGCTAATACATCAATGCAAAAAATGTCAAGGTTTCAACTACACGCAAAAATATTGCGGTCTGGAACCGAGATGCATAAAATGTGCTGAAAAACACAACGCGAAAGAGTAAGAAAGTAGAAAGGAAAGTAGGCATCATCCTGCAAATTACATACGATGTGAACTAGCCAAAGAACTTCAAATGCTAAGAAACAAAATGAATCAGTTTCCTCAAACCTCTAAGGTTACCAGAGAGAAAGCAAGCAACAACCAAGCGGAGCCAAAGCCACTAGTTATAGGAACAGGGCGGAAAACCTACTCGCAAATTATACAACAATCATGTAATGCTATTACTGAATCTTTATATAAGCGTCTAGAAAAGCTAGAAACCACTAACAGGGCAACAGCGCAGCATGTTCCAGAGTAAGAAAGTTTTCTAAATTTAGAGAAAATGACAGAAACGTCATTTATTAAAATACGTGATTATGCATGTTATCATGCTGTTCACCCAGGAGGAAACGCGAGGGGAGGATAATCAGTAATAGTGAAAAAGAATGTCAAACACTATGAAAAACGTGGTATCGGAGAAGAAAGTATGCAAGTTAAAACCGTAAAAGTCAAAACTAATAGTAATAATGAAACAGTATTTCCACTATCCACTGCCCTCCATGCTATAATCTAAACAAAAAAGATTATAACAGACTCTTTAGATCACTATAGGATCCAATTTTATTATTGGTGGTGACTTTAATGCAAAAAAACACCTATTAGAGGGATCAAAACTTACAACCCGTAAAGGAAAAGAGCTTTTCGAAGCAGGTCGGGTAAACAACTTCGAGTTCCATTATGGAGGTAACCCAATATATTGGCCTGCTGATATAAATAAAATACCAGATCTCATTGATTTTTATGTAACAAAAGGGATTACCGAGGACTACATGTGCCTCAAAAACGGCGAGGGGATATATTATGACCATTCACCTGTTATCTTGACACTCAGCACAATGATGATTAACAAGGATAACTTGTCTAAGCTAACAAATAATAAAACTGGCGGGGACCTATTCAAAGAACTAATTGAAGAGCAAATATACCTTCAACTGTCAATTAAAACAACAGTACAACAGTAGTAGGAAAGCTCTCTTACTAATCATACCGAATCCCGTATTAATTAAAATTACCCTCTTGAAGTCAGAGAATTAGCTAGAGGAAAACGGAAGGCGCGAAAGACTGAACAATAAACCGCAATAAACTGAAAGAACTTATAAAAGAAATTAAGAACGAAACTATTAACAAGTACTTAAGTGATCTCACCGAACATAAAGACACTGATTTTTCTCTTTGGAAAGCAACAAAGGGATTAAAAAGGACCAAAATGCATGTGCCGCCTTTTAAAAATGAGGAATGAACCTGGGCCTAACGTGACAAGCAAAAAGCTATTTTATTTGCAGCTCACTTGGAAGAAACCTTTCAACCGTTACCCAGGCAAACTGCAGATTAAAACATAACAACAATTAGTAAAATTGATGACCATAATATATACGATCTGTAACATTACTGGAATTGAAAGAAGATATCAAGTACAATTTAAATGCGAAAAAAGCTTCAGGTTATAATCTAATTATTGGTCAAGTCGTAAAAGCCATTCCCGAGAAGGGATCACGAAAATTGGTTCAAATAAACAATGCTGCCTTCAGACTTAAGTATTTCACTACTACCTGTCATTTCAAAATTATTTCAAAAATTACTGCTCAAGAGGCTCAAGCCAATAATAGAAAAACGAAATTTAATTCCACCTCACCAATTTAGATTTAGGAAAAATCACTCTACGATAGAACAAGTTCACAGAATAACGGACATAACAGAAGAAATGACTGAACAAAAATGAAAATATGTTCCAGTATCTTCTTAGATATAGTACAAGCTTTCGACAAAGTTTGGCACGAATCTGAACTAAAGAAAATAACCAGTATGGAGTGATGCCTAGCATTGTCAACACACCATGGTACATCAGAAATGATAACCTACATAAGGACTTAAACATGGAATATGTCAGTGAAGAAATAAAAAATCACGCAAAGAAACACAAAGGCAGAAAGGCAAGAAAGTCGCCTCACAAGTAGGGGCTCGTTTAAATTCAAGACCTTTGGCGCCAACAATACCCGATTCCACATAGATGTCGCCTTTTGACTTCCTGGAAACTTCATAATCGGTATACCATTACGATCAATTCTACAAGATTCTATGCCTGATACAAACATTTACGGCATATCATCATGGAGACTGGTAGAAAAAATCAAGCAAATTTTTGAGTAAGATTGTAATCCGAGTACTTAAATTAACTTCAACTTAGGAAGAAATGGTCATCTGAACAACCAAACATAAAAGTAGGTGACCTTGTGCTCATAAAGGATGACAACACGTCTTTATTAAAATAATTGACTGTCTGCGTGATAGAAGTACATCTAGGTATAGACCAAAAGGTTCGAGTGGTATCACTTCGAGGCCCGGGAGAGGTCTCCATAAAAAGACCAATCCATAAACTGTCACCACTACCCATCGTATCCGAAAATGAGATTAAGGAGAAATTAAACAACAAAGAGAGCACCACATTAAACTACGTATTAAGAATGAAACAACTATTCGACTAATGCTATTGAGACTCGGAATGGTACAGGTGCTGTTTTCTCGAAGTGGAGTCGATTGCAAGATTTTGGAATTGTAATTTTTGTCTTGATTACGACCCACGTCCAGATGCAGTAAAACAATTTGATGATGAATAGTTTAAGGTTTCTGAGCTTGCAGAACAGGTAGGAATTACACACCAAGCAATATCACTTCGATTGCATGCAATCGGAAAAATACAGAAGGAAGGGAAATGAATTCACATTTTTACAAAAGAAAGAATTTTTGGTACAAAATCATTACGGTGATGAAAAGTGGGTTTAGTCATAATGGCCCACTGTTATTTTCATTATTTCTTAACGACGTTGTAAAATGTTTTAAGTTTGACAAAAGCCTATAGATTTTATTCCCATTTTTATATTTTATTTGTATCACTATTGGATGTCCGTCGTTAACTTAGCTATGTCCTGGCTAATGTCTTTATATAACTTTTTTTTTTAAATATCAACCATAATTAGGTACATAATTTGACAAATGGTCGACCGGTTGAAAAATAATTATCCCGTAACCGAGTGCTCGTTTCTCATCGTTACAAATTTATAGACGTCTTCTGCTATAATGAGAGTCGCACTATTTCGGCTGAGGTCCATAACACCAGCTTCTACTGGCATGAGAATATCTAGTATGTTTTCACTTTCAGAAACTGTTTCCATATTTAAATCGTTAACAAGCCCTTAATTGTTTACAATATCGGTTAACTACAAAAATCACAATACGCAATGAATTCCAGCGCGTTTTTATGTTAAATTTAAGCCTAATTTTTTGCACCACAATATTGTGGAACTATCGTTGCAAAATTGAGTGTTTTGCAGATACCTTAAACATCCTGATAATAGTACTTATTTTTAAGTTGCAACAAATCAGGGGTTTTAACATTTTGCTTGAGTACACAGAGTACGATTCAATTTTTTTTGTATATGAAATTGAACCAAAAAAGCTAAGACATTTATTTTTAGAAATGGGTCGAAAAAAGAACCTAAGCAGTGTAAAAACATGAAATCAGAGCATTATTCAAAACAAAAAACCATTCATATTCGCAAAAATGGAAATAGTGTCTTGCTCATCAGTTAGTAATTTGGCAAAGATTATTCAATCTGGGGGTATATTTTATGAGACCAATAGAAGAAACTGTAAAGGGATCAAGAAGACAACGCTCAGAACAGATCGGAAAATTATTCAATCGGCCTTAGACAAGTACAAAGCAACGACGAGCGTGCTACAAAAGAACAAAAGAACCTTAATGAAGAAGAGATAAAGATATAAGCGATAACATTGCGATAAGGCTTTACGAAAATAATTTGAAATGCAGGCGTTCAGCAAAGAAACCCAGACTAACTAAAAAAACGCGAAAAACGTCTTATTTGAGCTCAACTTCATAAGCACTACACAATAGACGACTGGAAGAAGGTAAATCAAATTTTTAAACTTATAGATTTTATTTAGTGATGAATGCAGGCTAGAGCCCGTTACAGAATCGGCCCCTTCCGCCAGAAGGGAGAGAGTTTTAGGGAGAACTGCATAGTCTCTCTCACTGCGTAGTCAGAGCATAAAACATCCACCATATCGAGCTGCATTAGTGGAGATGGTCCTGGTCCAATATACTTCGTAGAGGAAACCATGAGAAAAGAACAATATAAAAAGGTGTTAACAGATGTCTTATTTCCTTACATGAGGTCGCGACCTCAAGGCCAATACTCTTACACTTTTATGACTTACAGCAAAATTAATAGAGAATATCCTACTTAACCAAAATATTGACATCCTCTCTTGGTCTGGCAATTCTCTGGATTTAAACCCTATCGAGAATTGTTGGACCTTACTTAAGTCCAACGTATATAAAACCCTCAATCCTTCAGTGTCCACCCTAAAAAAAATATTGAAAAAATTTGAAGAAATAGTGATCAAAATCGCAATATGATCAATACTTGTATATGTAGCATGCTTGAAAGAATAAAAGCTGTGATTAAATTAAAGGTAGTTTAACCAAATTTTAATTGTTTTCCAATTTATGTATACTCAAAATTATTTAATTTTAAAGAATTAACACATTTAAAAAAAAAATCTTGTTTTTATTTATATTTTGATAAAATACTTGAGTTTTCCACTATACTAATACTACACTGAGGTGGATAGGGCATGTTCTTCGTGGAAGACCGCACCTAGACGATGTGAAAAAGAATCCTTACACACTCGGTCATGGTCAGGTGGCCAAATCCCTGCAAGGGTAGCACCAGTATAGCAAGTAAGTTATTCGATTGTCACGCGCTGTACATACATACATCGTATATTATAAAACCGACAAGAATAATTTAAAATTTTGATGAATTCTCAACATAAAAGACAATACTCATTTATAAACAATCCCACTCGAGTATAAGACATAAGACAATTATATTCTGTAAACATATTTTTGTTTAATTTACTATCAGATTTATGTGATCTGACGCCAATTAAAAATCGCGCAATAATCATTTCGCCGAAACCATAAAATATAGCCGCGCATCTTACGAGTGTCTTGTACTTAACAAACTTGTATTTATATACGTTTACCAAAGTGGCATGAGCGAGCGAGCCGATTACACAAAATAAATATTTCTCAGAATATTTTTAGAACGGCTCGAGAACATTGTTATGATTTTGATGCTTCAGCATATACTGATAATATCTAGATGTACAAATGTGATGTAGATTTATAAACAATTTGGTCTATTGTTAGGATTTTTGTTTGTTATTAAGAAGGAAATACAATTAACATTTGATACGAAACACATGTTTAACTGCTATTTGGTGGTTTTTTATCGGTTTTTAATTCGATGCAAACGTACTTAAGCATTATATGTACAATTTATATATAAATATATGACAAACATATCACATTTATGATTTCGAAATCATAAAATAGGTTAACAAACTTCAAAATATAGTTTTAATTTTTTTTTTGTGTAGACTATGCTTATTAGTGATAAGGAATTACAACATTTACTTATATTCATATTTTGTATAGACATCAAGCGCGACATCGCTTCCCATGCATTACCGACGAATTAAATGCGTGGCAATTTATTTTATAAATTTTACTGAATATTAATTAATATCGAACACATTTAAATAATTATGTAGGTTTGACAGGTTATAATAAATGCAAATACCTTCACATTAAAATAAATATGAAATTGTAAATAATTCATTTTTATATTTAAGCCTAACGCTTACGCTTTCTAAATATTTTTTTCACCTTTAAATCACCTCAAAATGGTAAAGAATTTTATTATCTTCTTTGACTCATTATTCTACTTACCATTATATGACATTATAGTGTTTACTTGTGCATTTTTATCTAAATGCCTTAAGCATACATGGAATAAAATTTATAAATATTAAAGGTTATAAAGAATATTGGCTTAACATTGTGTGAACAATCCTCCAAATTTAAAAAATGTTGCACTTTATAATGCTGGCGGAAAATATTTGTTTACTCTACTTAATACTAGAGGCGCAGCATAAACTACCATTAATGTACAAATTAATGTTAGAAACTAGTTCAAACATTTTGGTAACAGTTTTAGATCTTAGAATTTTACAAATCTTATAATACATTACAGGTACTCGTTTAAGGGGTCCCAGACGGAACGGTAGATTTCACAGTAGCAAGATGTCACAAAACTGGATATCGCGCAAAACAATACATAATACATTAAAGTACATGCTACAGATTAGGACCGATTAAAGCAGTAGGTCACAAAACAGCAATTAAGGCGTCTTTATGGTTGCGTTCGTTCAATCATCTCTTGTGGAAAAATCCAGAAAAAAAATCGTCATTTTTGAGCAATATGATTGGTCGAAAAAATTGTCTGAACTAACGAACGAACACTAACCATGAAAGCGCCTTTAGTACAGTAAAGGTTTTTAATTGTTAGCGAAATATAAAATTTAAAGAAATTACTAAATATTTAAATTTTGTTGGCCGTCCGCAATTAATGTTTGTTCGACACATTGTGACAGTTTTGTGTTCTTGTTTATATGGCGTTGAAAAATTTGGAGATATCTAACGGGACACCTCCAGATATGCGAAGTTTGATACAAATGTTATTTGTTTCAATTTTCCACTTTCAAACGAACAGAAAAATTATTTAAAATTTTTTCTCAGCCTAAATAATAATTGTAGAGAATTAAAGATATAATTACCTTTCCAAAACATTAAAGATATCGAAAGTCGGTTAACAACTAGCGAGTTTAATGATAATTTTCAAAACTAAAACAAAAAAAAAATATAACGAATAAACAATGGAATGTTCTATTATATCAAAACAAACCATAAGAGTCATAAGGACTTACATACTGCATTTTATGATGCCATTCCTTATGATCCATTCGTCATGCTATGGCCCATATGTTTCATTGTATCATGTAATATAAACAAAAGAAATGCAAATTAATTTCAGTTTAAATCCAAATCTGTCGAGAAAAGGACACAAATTTGTAATACATAATGAAATCTAGTTAGGTTAGTTCTAGTTTTTTTAATATTTTTAAGAAAGTGCTACTAAAGTTGACAAAATGGCAGCAAATTTATGGTCCACTTCAGAAATTTATCTTCTTGGCCACGAGTAATGTCAAATTATTGGTGCTAAGTTACCCTCAAGTAGCAAGTGTTGCGTCTTTTTGTTTTACAACCACCGTACTGTAAAATTAACTATTCGTGAAAGTGCAGCTCGGATAATCCAGGAAGTCCCTATTTGTTGATCAAAAGTGCGAATTCCAGTGAAAAAAGAACAACATTCAATTGAAAAATTGAAACAACTGCATGACGAGTGGAACAATCTTCTAAAGAATAAAAATAAACCTTCAAAAGTTTACCGTGACAGAGAGATTGTATATTTATTAGACCTGACTGGTGGACCTGACAGACCTGCCCGAACGTTGGTTTGCCTGCTATAAGCGGGTTCAGCAAACTTTTCTTCGGCCGAATTTTCCATATACTATATACTAAGTGAAATTTCACATTGAGTTAGACATTTCAATCTTTTCGTTTCGTCATTGTGTGATTTGCTGTTGCTGAAAGTAAAATAAAAAAATGAGTGCAATTTTTCATTATTCTGCGGCGTTCAATTCTCGTGTCACGGCCGGACGATATTTGGTGCTTGTCGTTGGCACATTTGACAAAAGAGGGGGTACTTTTCATGAGAATGATGTTGTTGCAAAAAGGATATTGCTGTTGTTGCATGTGTGCAAATATCTGATGGTTGTGTTTTTCATATATATATATTAGCTGTGTGGAGAAGAGTGTGTGAAACTCAGTTTTTCAGTGAGCTCATAATGGATCTACAAATGACTGAAGATGTGGCGACTCTTACAAATGGGCGCTTCTACGCTGTGGATCCACTAACCCATATGTGCACATATGTATAAATTTGGACAATTTTCCTTTTGATTAAAAAATAGCAAACAAACTAAAAACTCAACAGTGCCGATAATCGTTTTGCAGTTGGACATGCATATTTATGTTAAGGTGTAATGTATTTTCATTTCACCATATACATATGTATGATTGTTTCAAACATGCGTTAATTTCGTCCACACATGTAACGCGTATAGAATGACCGGCAATATCTGTCTGAAATCACCGTCTGGTCCAGCAAAAGTAGAGCACCACTGAAAAGTCTACTATTATCGTTGAGATATTTCGACGGTTTATCGAGAGGTTCAAGTGAATGCTTGTGAGTCATAGTGCATTTTTGAACAATTTGAGCCATGCCGAAATCCTTCTATATGTTTCAGATTGCGTCTGGATATGTGTGAACGATCAACGGCAACTTGAGTGCTGAATGAGCAGTCCTTCCACCATCAAGCAAATGCCAGATGAAGCAATTGCCAATGCAATATGGTTTTGTGATCGAATGTGCGCAAGTATCAATGTGATGAGGAATATTTTGTCAATGTCGCCTATAGTGCGTCCAAAAAAGAGAATCCGCCTTTTGTCAGCAGTGAGCACTTGTTCATCATTTGCAACAAAACGGGGAGCCCCAAACTGTTGCTTACGCTGAACATCGTTGTAAATGATGTCTGATGATGGACGGTTAGGCGAGGACCTACCGAAATAAATGAGTGGCATATTCGAAATGAGAATGCAAATATCTTCAATCTTTATTAATACCTCTTTATATTTTTGTGGTGAAAAAACGATATTGGGATCTTGATCAGCGATCCAAATGCGATGCAGAAGAGTAGGTTAGATTGATTGCCACTGAATGTACATGCAGGCGCGTACGCAGGATGAAACCATTGGGGGGGTTGCAGAAAACATATTTTATATAATTTTTTTTTTCACGTAATAGAACTAGCTAATATACAGGAGTAACTTTAATATTCGGTTTTTTTTATAATCTTCATGGTTTTCATAATCTTCAGACCTTTTGTTATTAAAATAGCAAAAATGTTAATTTTTCTTTTTCAAAAATTGAAATTTTATTATTTTTCAATAAAATTTAAATAGTTTCGTATGAAATAAATAAATAAGGATTGTAATAAAAAATTTAAAACAAAATAGACTACTATTTTAACGTTACTTTAATATTCGGTTTTTTCCATTGTGCATGCATTTATTTGTGAAATAAGGGTACTTCGATATTTTGAAGGATTTTGTTAATTATTATTTAGTTCTCCTCTGTTGGCCCGTGATATTGTATAATAAAATTTGTATGGGCCTTAAAGGAAAATATTCAACATTGGCGCAACGAAAGTTAATAGTTTGCCATTATGCTCAAGGTCATACGTATGTGAAAATTGCAGAATTGCTGAATAAACCAAAAAGATACAGTCAGCAATATCGTTCGGCGATATAAAAATGAAAGGAGAATTATTTTGAAATAGCAAAAAGGCCAACCAAAAAAATTAACAGAAAGCAATGAACGATGGATATAAAAAAAAAAAAAAATCCGCATTTAAGTGCGCCGAAAATTGCATCAGAGGTGCTGAAAGAACTGGGAACAGCAGTACATCCACAAACCATCTGCAGAATATTTAAACCGCAAGGTTATAACGGCCGCGTAGCCAGAAAAAAACCATTTTTAAATCAACGATTCAGAAAAAAACTCGAATCCATTTCGCCAAAGAATATATTGGGAAAGATTCCAGTTTCTGGAACACATAATATTTGTTGATAGGAGCAAATATAATCTATTTGTATCAGATGGACGGAATATGGTCTGGCGCAGGTGTAATGAGGGGCTCAAACCATTTAATATTACTCCAACTTTAAAATATGGTGGTGGACATGTAGTAGGGGATATGCGGAGTATTATGTATTGGGGATGTATATCAGCTAATGGGGTTTTGGAATTAGATTTTATAAATTGAAACATCAATAAAGAAATGAATTTAGACATTCTAAGAAAAAATTTAAAGAAAAGCGCTGAAAATCTATGAATATGGTCCACTTTTAAATTTTACCAGGACAATGATCCTAAACATAAGTTCTATTTGGTTCGAGAATGGCTATTATATAATTGTCCAAAAGTGATAGAAATCCCCCCTCCCCAATCACCTGACTTGAATCCCATCGAAAATATATGGGACTTCAGTAGCTGATTTAAAAAAGAGACTGGAACAGGAGTGGTCTGAAAAATCAGCCAAGATGATTGCCAAATTTTTTATTTGAGAATATGCCAAAACAGTTACATCACGTTTTGAAGCAGAAAGGATATCCCACAAAATATTAATTTAAATTTTTTTACTTTAATAACCGATTTTTTGATTTTGACCGAATATTAAAGTAACGATGAATTAGTAATATATTTTGTTCTAATGTTATTAATAATGTTACGGTAATTTTATTTAATATAAAAATATTTGAAGTTTATTGAAAACTAATAAAATTATAATTATTGAAAAAGAAAAATTTACATTTTTTCTATTTTAATGCCAAAAAGCATTTGAAACCTGAAGATTATAGAAAAACCGAATATTAAAGTTACTCACTGTATATTATATTTTATTTTATTTCACTATAAATACATAAACTATTCAAGAAAGAACTTAACTATTAAAGAAAAATTAATATATTAAAAATTATATAACAAAAATTAATAAAAAATTCATCAAGAAAAGTTAATAAAAAATTATAATATGATGTATGTACAAGAAAAATTAACACATATATTAAGAAACATATATTTTTTCTTTTAAAATAGAATAAAAATGGCAGATTCAGCAAAAGACAATTTTCTGAAACAATTAAAGAGCGATAGAAGTTAAGACTGAAGTTCAAAGATTTTTTCTTTTCATAATTACCTACTACAAGCGAATTTCTAATTTACGTGAACTTTTTGCTAGTTCATCTAGAACTGCATCAACAGAAACCGCGACATTAAGCGATGAATATTAAGTAACGCTAATCCATTTAGCCTATCTTCATTCGTTGTGTTGCGTAAATACGTTTTGAGTCGTCTCATTAATTAATTTACATTTTCTATTGTTGAATCATGGGGGGGGGGGTTTAAACCCCCAGTAACACCCCCCCCCCTCCCTGCGTACGCCCATGTGTACATGTATATAATTGAAATTCATTGACGATCATATACGGTATTCACTTCAACATTGCACCCTATACGTTTTTTTCAATGTAAGTATTTAAGTACACTTCATTTGCGATTTTAAACGTTATTTCAATATGTATGTTTTGTCGATGAATAATACATGCAATATGCACACAAACAGAAATTGAAATATCAAAACAACGCCAAGCTACTGTATTGATGCGTACGTCAAACACCAGAATTTGACATCAGCGCCGCCTATGGTACACAAACATAACTATGAATTATTCTCAGAAAGTCAATTATTCACAAGGTTTTTTTCATTTTCATATTTAAGGCCGGTGGGGGGGGGGGGGGGGGGTGAAATTTTGCGGTTAAATGTTCTGGTATGAAAAAATACAAAATTAAATTAAAAAACGGTCACAAAAAAATTTTATACAGAAAAAATCCTAGAACCCGATTGCAGTGCCACCTACAAAGTCTAATCTAAACCATCCAGGGACCCACTCAAACACACACCCAAAATTTCATTAAAATCAGTCCAGCCGTTTAGGAGGAAATCAATTACAAACACACGTACAGAAGAATTATATATAAAGACTAGATGATATTTTCGATATGACACATACCTGATACCAATGTCTTGTCCATGATGACCAAGGGCGTCCCGGATATTTGGCTGGACCCAGACAATATGAAATTGAAAAAAAAACAGAAATCGGAACATATGGATGCAGAAAATAATCGTAAACGAAGATATCTTGAACAAAAACTTAAATCAATTCCAATAGACTTACAAGGAGTATATCGATATCTGATAACTCGTTTGGAATCGAACAAGGAGTCGAGGTGCCTTCGTGAAACAAATGGAGTAGAAATAGTAGCATCAATTAAATCGACTTTCAACATTACAACAAGCGAAGTACATTGGCAAGGAAAATTACTTTCGGAGTTATCTAGATCGTTTGCCGGTGAATATTTCTCATATAGATGGAGAAGGATTATTGGGCATTCCCAAAATATCAAGAGCTTGCTCTAGTTGCTCTAGTTGGGCAATATATCAGGAGTAAATGTTCCGTTATTTGTGAGATTTAAGAATGGCTGGAAATCCTAGAATAAAGATAATTTCAAAGAAGACATAGATGATCCCAACGTTCATATACAATTAAATGATGTGAAAGCGGAATTAGCAGATTTTTGTAAGAACGAATTGGCAATGGAACATGATCAGGATGATTATAAAGAATTATTGGAAACCACTCTAATTTTGTTGGGTATGATGCCAAATCAAAATGTCCGTTTTCGTCTGCCCATTTATGTATTGAAATTATCTATCTTTTGTGAAGAATTTAAGTTAACAGAACAAGAACAGAAGAATTTACGGGACATTTGCATTTTTGTCGTATGATTTTATGTGAAAACTTGGTTCCATTGCATTAAAGCGGTTCAAGCACCAAAGCTGGATTTGAACCTATTAACAAGATATTTATGATATTTATTTCTACAAAACACATGACAAAAAGTTGGTGATGGCTGTACTATTTAAAATATGTGGTCTTAAAGCACATCAAACTATATCCACTACATCTACTTCAAACACATCAAACTATATCCATTATTTTTCAGAGCCCATTTGTGTAAAATGTGTCTCAGAGGCAATCATGATGTCAATGTTGTGTTCATTAATAAAATGCTGTACTTCTAATTTATGTTGCGATAGCCCATTGGCATTCCATAAGGCTTTTTTAACTTCAATCATCTTATATTTTGATTGTTCGTTGTAGTTGCATCCTATATTTGTTGCCAAAATTTGCATTAATTTGTTCATTCATTTGTCACTTATCATTTTGTGAATTCCCTGATCATCATTCTGAGGTTTATTTGCTTTATTTCTTCACACGTTACCCGCAGTCACCGCTGAAAATAATATTTCGATATTAATGGTTGCAGAAATATTTTTTTCATTGTTTGAGCGTTTATGTATTTGATTGATAGCTCGTTGGTCAATTCATTTTCTGGGTGTCATTTTTTCCCCGTAACTCGCTTATACACAATGCATCTTCTGTAATTAGCAGTATGGTTTTGCATTCGGCAATGATTTGAAAAATTTGGTACTTAGAGGTTATCCTTGCGCGGATGATATGAATGCTAAGGGGCTTTGGGGAGCTCCCAATTTTAATACGTGAACAACCAAACAAATTTCGGAAAATTTGAGAAAATTTGGCGCTTAAGTGTTATTGTTTATTTTTGAATTTTGATTTATAGATGGAAAATGTGTAAGAATTTCAACAATCAGTTTCAAACGGATGAGATTATTGATTTGAAAAAATCAGCCTGCTCATCAGGTTGCGACGACTGACGTTTTATTATTTACATTGGAATATTGTCTATATACATATATATATAGAGCAATAGCATCTAGTTGTACAACGACTATGATAATCGACACTTACTTATACACAATCAACTTCCCAACCACCCCATACGTTTCTTTCCATTAACGCTGGATCGCGAATAAATATGAATTTTTGATTTATAGATGGAAAATCTGTAAGATTGTGTATAAGTAAGTGTCGATTATCATAGTCGTTGTCATACAGATTGACGCAAATGGGAGCATTTCTTACGGTTGTGTAATTAATTCGAGAATACTGAAAGCAGACCAATATACGGAACAATCACAGACACCATTACTATCGAAAACCTAAAAAGATGTTTTTTAGTTTTTCGAAAAGTAAGGCATGAGTGTGCCGATCTCAAAACCACACAGCCTTAATCTCACAAACTTATACTTTTAACGTGCCAACACTAAATGTAATTTTTGTACAAATAATTGCTCCTGGTAATATGTGGCCTAGGACCCAATTTCGCCCAGTTGCCACTGAACGTAAAATCTAGTGTAATTCAAGTTCGTTCAAATACATGTTCTGTATATACATATACAAGTTGGCCCAAATGTCAGCCCAAAAAAACGCAGCGGCAACACGTAAACTATAATTTCTGTCACATATGAACTATCAGCCCAAAAAAACCATATGTCACGACATTTGAATGATGTCAGCCCAAAAATCAAAAATATTTCTCTGTCACGTATGAACTGTCAGCTCAAAACATAATCGTATGTCACGACATTTTATTGATGTCAGCCCAAACTACAAAAATATTTTTCGTTATAGATTTTTGAAGTAAACCGAAATAAATAAGCCTTAAACATTATGATTTTCGAGTAGATCTGGTCGTAAGCTTTGCCAGTGCAAAGTTTAAGGACGATGTAATTGGTATCTCTTGGCGAGAATGGCCCATATATAGCCACTTTGAGAACACATTGTATATCTTAATGGAAGTTGAGATTTTGGGTATTGGTCATCAGTCTCACTATGATTTTCGAGAAGTTCTGGTCCCAATCTTGGCCGGTGCAAAGTTTTAGGAGGATATAATTGGTATCTCATGGCGAGAATGGCCCACATATAGCCACTTTGAGGACATACAACTTCTCGAAAATCATAGTGAGACCGATGACCAATACCCAAAATCTCAACTTCTATTAAGATATACAGTGTGTTCTCAAAGTGGCTATATCTGGACCATTCTCACCACGAGATTCCAATTACATCCTCCTAAAACTTTGCATCGGCAAAGGTTGAGACCAGAACTTCTCGAAAATCATAGTGAGACCGATGACCAATACCCAAAATCTCAACCTCCATTAAGATATACAGTGTGGTCTCAAAGTGGATATATATGGGCCATTCTCGCCACGAGATACCAATTACATCCTCCTAAAACTTTGCACCGGCAAAGGTTGAGACCAGAACTTCTCGAAAATCATAGTGAGACCGATGACCAATACCCAAAATCTCAACTTCTATTAAGATATACAGTATGTTGTTAAAGTGGCTATATATGGGCCATTCTCGCCATGAGATACCAATTACATCCTCCTAAAACTTCGCGCCGGCGGTGTCTTAATGGTACTATCTTCGATATAATGACAATGGGAGCCCCTTAAACCTTCGATTCCCCTCCTTCCCCAACAAATTATTATGTCGTTTAGTGTACCGATGTATACTTTAACATAAATTCTAATTATAGTCAGAAGTTAAGTCTCAAATAAACTGCTGAAATGTATTATTTATTTCATTAATTTTTGATTTGATAGAATTAAATTAACTATCATGCCGGTTTGATAGTTTTACGACATATTTATTTTTGGGCTGAAATTAAAATATGGTGTTTTTCTATGGTAACAGAATAAGTTTTGATTTAACATATCAAAAATACACAATATTTGGCAGATAGTTGATGTAGTAAATGTTCGTATATTTTACAGAACCTTAATAGTTTTGGGGTTAACATTTTTGTCCCAACTTCATATACATAAGGAGCCACAACAACTTAATTAAAGATTTATCATTTTTGCATCTTAATATTTTCTATCACGATAGTTTCATTTTTTCACGACACTTGCATTGCCAGCTTTTAAAACCGCCATTTTTTGGGCTAGAATTTTGGGCCAACTTCATATAGGTTGTATATACCGGGTGATTTTTTAAGCTGAAAATAATTCGGAAAATAATTTTCTATACGAAAAAAATGTCATTATCAAAATTTAATCATTCCGAAGGAAGGGGGGAGGGAGGAGGAAGGGGCAGATGCTTGCAGATTCGGATTTTACGGCTTAAAGTACGTGGGATTTCTCTGAAACAATTTTTCCGAATCATGATAGATGGCGCTGTAATAATGATATTAATTTTTTTTCGATTTCTCCTACTGAGAACCTATAGGCATACGATTATGAAATACGTTTGAATTAAAATTAACACGTTTTCAATATAAATACTCGAAATTAGTCTTAAACAAATTGTATTTCTCAAATTTTTAATTACTGAAAAATGACGTGCCAAGAAACAAACGACTATTATTGTAACCCACGAACATGCGATTAAATCTACTTTCAAATAAATGATTTTTTTTATATTTCAAAGTTACCTCCGCCTTTACCTAAAAGAAGGGGAGGAGGGGTACTAACTTTAGCAATAATGTATGCCCCCCCCCCTCCCCCCGCAAATGATTACATTTTGATGATGGGCATTTTTTTCGTAGAGTGCTTATTTTCCGAGATATTTGAATGTTTCAGCTTAAAAAAATTACACGGTATAACTGCTGCCTGCCTAAAATTTGCAAATTTTAAAAAGAACGAATTAAATTTTTGTATTTAATGTAATTTTTAATAAATTCCGAGCGAGGCTGATTTTACAAATTACTATTTATTTTGAATCAATTCAAACGTCCGGGCTCGGTTAACTTCACACAAGAGCAAATGGGTTTTTTTTATTGATTGGTGTCGCCTGATGAATTTTTTTTATTTTCTGGGATAGAATCGTGGGATAACTTCACATACGTGCTTTAACTCAGTAGAATAAAATAATATTTTAATAAAAACGCTTTTTAAACTAAAACATAAAAGATTTAAAAAAATTAAAGGCGTAAATTTTCAACTAAAAAGCGTTAACTTTTTTGGTTTTTTGAAATTTAAGCAGATAGGTATTGTTTTTTGAGCATATAAGACAGTTTTAACAAAAGTCGGGTGTTGGCCACAACACATCAACTCTCCATTTTTTTTTAGAAATTGTTATGCTTTTGTCTTGAATTTGTTCGAAAATTTTCCATACCTTATTTCAGTAAAGAATAGGGCAATGCAGTATTGCACTATGCATTTTGCGTTTATTATTATTTTGTGCGAATCCAGATATATTTTATTGTATATGGAGCGGATATATGATTGCGGTTTGTTATTGGTAGAATTGGTGTAGAGTGCCATATCATTTATTGCGTAGATCTAATCATTTTATGATTACAATAATTCAAACCTCTTTGTAGAATGTCGAATGTCCCATTTCAATGAGAGGCCATATGTTATCGCCAAATTTTGTTTTATTTTATCAATAAACTGTTTTATATTATATATAACATTAGCAAATATGTAATCAGAGTTCATGGAACATAAGTACATATTATATGTTTATTTACACATTCAATCAATTTTATTTCCGATTTATTTCATGTTATGCTAAATCCGGAAGTTTTGCAAAATTTGTCACCGATAACGAATAAGAAAGTAAAAATATTAAAAGTTTATTGCTCGTCAAAACAAGAAAACAAATAATCATTAAATTATACGACCTATACACAAAGTTACGGTTATGTGTTGAATCGAAAAATGCATCACCTGGAATTTCTGAAAAAACTGTTTAATGCTTTTCAATTTAATTAATAATTTCGTGTTGACGAAAATTAATAAAATAATAAACATTTCTTATCATTTATTATAAAATATATCATCTTATCTATTATGTTATATGTAGTTTATTAAAAAAAACAGTTATGCGGCGTAGGTACCTACGTACACACATTCTACATACAAATAATATGCAGATTGTTTACTTAAAAAATTTCGTCGTCGTCTTATCATAGTCAAAAAAATAAAACGAAATAACAACAACAAACATGAAATTTGATTATATCACTTCATACAAATAAAAATGATTTCAAGTGAAGGTGATTTATTTATTTAATTGTACAAATAAATAGAATAAATAGTAAATAGTCTGGTGACAGTGTAAACTTATCTGTATATATAGAGATGTACTTTGCGTGAATAAACTAAATTATTCGAGTACACATCGTTATATAATCTATGCGTTATCAAAGCTAAACTATATCCCAATCTAAAGAGACCGCAGGCATCTATTTACAAAATATGTGTATAATTTTTAACCCTTTAACCCTTAGTGCGCCGATAAAAGGAATTTTGGCCAAACTTGGTGATTCGACGGAGCTCAATGAGTTAATCTAGTTTAATATTGGGCCCTATTTTGAAAAATTAATAATTTTCCTGGAAAATCAAAATATATTAATGTGTCATATATGACACAAAATGTAGTAAGGACTAAAACTAAATATTTCGTTTCGAATTCAGTAGATATATATTTAGATACGAGTATATAGTTCTACATATATTTATGTATAAAATAAATCACAAAATTCACACAATTAACTCATTTAGTGTTAAATAAAAAAATAAAAAATGAATTTCATATGACAGCACTGTTGCTGCAGTCTTAATAATAATTAATTTATAGGTTTCTTTACTTGTGAAAGTCCATACAACAGTTTCTTGTCGCATTTAAACATAAGCTGACTTTACATTTCGAGCATTTTATAAAAGTTTGCTCCTTACACATATTGCAAAGTGATCTACTCTATCGATTCTAATATCTTTAATCGGAACATTTTGGAGTGATTTTTTTCGAGTCTTTGTTATTAATGCTTGGTTTACTCATTTTGATGAACTAGCTGATGCTGGTTTTTCATAGGAGCTAACTAAACAAAGGCCTTTCGCTACATCGGTCCTAAATTGAAGTAAAGTCATTGCTGGCATATTTCTGGAAGCGCACAGTTGCTTGTAAAGAATCCACGAGTTTACTACTGATACATCCAGAAAATGGAAAAATATCCGTAAGTACCATTTTGACGATTTAAATTTAATTCTGTATCGTCCGATAAAGCTGTCATGCAAATTGACACCTCCCATGTGCCGGTTATACTCTCTTACTATTTTCGGGCATTAAATATTTATCGATTTCCTTTTGGTTTTATCCCATCTCAGTACCTCAGGGTAACACTTTTATTGTCTTTCCAGTGGACGAGCGACATTGGAACATCGTCAAATGTGGATGAATACTCCTCGTAAAACCCCCTATCACTTCTCCGTATTTCTCTCTCTGTTTTTAATTTCGAGTACCAATACTATGAATACCATCTTTCTGTAAGTACATAATGAGAGGTACTGTAGTAGAAATAATTATCACAAAATACAGTATGATTCAAGTGCCTTGGTATTATACGACACAATCGAATAATGGCATTAGCCGAGGCTCCTAAATTGTCTTCCTCTATCTGACGGTACATGTTTTCCCATGACCCGAGTATATCTCGAAATTGTACATATAGCCTATGATAATAGATAAATAATTTAGTTTCTCGAAAACATACTTTTATATTACACATTTAATATAAGCCTACCAGAAGTGCCCCCTCTTAAAGCAAATATCTTGAATCCCCACTTATGCGGCTTGGATGGGACATACTGCTTCATATAACTTCGAAGTTTCGTGCTGCAAATTTGCTCGTCTATTGAAAGATTTGCTTCCAAACGCGTTTCTAAAATTTTTTTTTTTAAATATTAATGAATGGTCGGATTTTAAATAACCTATCATGATTTGGGTGTTCTTTCGGCAGCATTAAATGGTTGTCGGCGAAATGCAAATTGTTTTTTATTTTAATAAACGTCTTTAATGACATTGCATCTTGCACAATTTTGTTGCCAACATCTGGATCCCAGTAGAGTCTCGTATTCGGTAATTGATGAATTGACGATAGAATCCAGATGCCCAAAAATTTCTTAAGTTCCAATTTAGTAAGTGTGTATGGATTAGAAATATTCTTACGAGCGCTGTACAGGCTGGTTTCATTTAGAATCATATCTATCATTTCATCATCAAAAATATAATTAAAAAATGAGAGTGGTGTCTCAAGTTCTAAAATATTTGATGGTAGTGATGCATCGCCTTTGAATTGGGCTGAATTGGACTCGATTTCAAGCGGTGTATTTTTCCAAATCAATTTCTTAAATCTCTCTCTCAGATTTTTCAACTCAACTTCCTCATTTCACACATCATTTCCATTTTCAATATTTCGTCCATAATCCATATCATCAGCGTCAAAAATATATGCATCTTCCATATTTATGTCATTGGCGAACACGACAGGAATAGTCTCGATGTTTAAATTTTCGATTAATTCATCGTTATTGTTATCACATTCTTCTGTTTGTTGTGGTTGAAATTGCTCCTCCTCATTGTCTTCTTCAAGATCATCTTCACTGTTATCAGACCACTCCTCTACAATTTTTTCAATCTCTTCTAGAGTCAAATATTTTTTTCGAGACGACATTATTGCACAACTTTATCATAACAGTACTAAAATGGAAATTCGTCTAATGGTTATGAATATAAATTTACCAAAATTAGAAAGTGAGCATATATGACACATTAATGAAAAGTTTTTGTGTCAAATATGATACATAAATTTTACTTACCAATAACTAAACAAATAATTCAGGATTCGTTGAGGTAATACAATCAAAATGATTAATACTTATTGAATTATAATTATAATTCATTTGTAAAAGGATAATACTTTTAATTATATTTTGGTGCTTATCTGGACATGTTAAACTTGAATTGTACAGTTCGTTTTGGGTTCTAGCAGATACGTCTGCAGGCGGAGGTATCTGAATCTGAGCCGCTTGTTCTAATTTATGATTTTTGTCTTCATTAGACCTTATGTGGTTCTGGTGAAGGATATGCAACTGTTTTGCAGCCTTGACTATATAACGATGCAGGCCCCAAACTTTGATAATGGCCCCGGTTATTTAGTAAAATTACAGTTAAGATTCGAAAATTAGAATACAGTAAATCGTTTAAAAGTAATAATAAAATAAAAGTGTAACATTTCTGTTACAACTAACAAAAGAACAAAAAAACAAACAAGTACATATACATACATTAAAATTAGTACTTCAACCATTAGTTGAAGCAGTCAAAAAAAAAGAAAAATTAAGTTATAAAAAAAAGTATGTTTTAAGGTTTTTTTTGCAGCTGTCTTTTGATAAGTTCAAATCAAATGTGTGCCCTATATTTTAAAAGCAACTTAGCCAATCTATTCATTAGGTTATCTTCTTAGTGGAAAGCTCTAACAGTCGGTGAGTACGTATAGTCTTCTCGAAACATTAAAGATTTTCAGTGATGTATGGTGAACCTATAAGGCCAAGTAACACAATTCTAATAAAAGTGGGCATGCAACAGGATTCTTCTATTTTCAAGAGTGCAGAGGTTATAATCAGTGTTGTGCCAGACAACATATGTAGATAATTTAAAAAATGGTATCGACAATGTCGAAAATGATTATTTCTGTTAGCAATCAGAAAACATTCAGGGTTTGTTTGTTAAATAAAACCAATTGAATATCTAGAGCTTCATTCTTACCACACCATCTATTATATTAATACGCTTAATTTTTTCAAACTAAACCCTAAAATGACCCCTAAACATGATCCGATCAGTTAAAATTTTTCAGGGTAGGCCCATATAAATATAGCGGTGTGCCTTTGCTAGAAAACACGGAAAATTCCACCGGGAAGTACCTGAAACGGGTACCTCAGGTGTTTTCAGCAAAATTTTGTCACGACGCCAGAATGCCATGACAAAATATGTTTATATTGAATCTATGATCATGCGCATTACACCGTGACAATCACAAAATTTATTAAAATTGTCAATATTTTTGTGATGACACACTGTGATGACAAAATGAGTAGAAAATTTGTAATTGAATCTCAATTAAACAAAACAGAGAACATAAAATGATTTTACATACATTTTGGTATTAATAGTTGTGAGTTGGGTTTATTGGTACTAAACTCAGTTAATTTTTTCAAAATGTAGAACTCATATTTTCTGAAACGACGACGATTAGCAAATAACAGAGCTGCTGTCCTTAGTCCATATGTTATAGATATTACAGTATTATACATCCTAATTGCTGTATTAAATGGAACTTTATTCTTTTTATAAATTTTTGCATTTGTCTTGTGATTCCCAATGCTTGATGACAACGAGTTCGAATAGTATGTGGTCGTTCCAAATTTGAGCTCAAATATGTTTATCCCAGCTAAGTTAAGATTTTTTTTTTTTTTTTTTTTTTTTTTATAACAACTTTATTGATATGGCTACTACAATCTTAAACATTATTAATTCATTAGTAAGGTTGACATTAGTACTTATGAGATAAGCATAAACTTGTGTGGGTCTGCTGGACCAGTGTCCAGTTCCCTTGGTTTATAATTTTCATACGGTTAGCTCATGTGGTTTGATTCGTTTGAGCAGCCTTACTTCGTTTGTACTGTCTAGTAGTTGTACGGCCTCAAGATTGGTGTGGGTAAGAAGTCTCTTTTCATGTTTTATGGCACATTCCCGGATAACGTCGTCTATCAATTGTATTTCTAAATCATTGTGGATTTCCTTGTTAGTCACAAATCGGTAGGCGTTGGTGACCATTCGAAGAAATTTATTTTGGCTTCGTTGTATAATGTCTCTATTGGATTTATGTGTACAACCCCATAGCTGCGCACCATACATCCATATTGGTTTGAAGATAGTCTGGTATACCAGTCTTTTGCAATACAGGTTCATTTTGGAATGATGTCCAATTAACCCGTACATTTGACGTTGTTTCAATCGTATCTGTTCAGCTTTTTGTCTCACGTGATGTTTCCAGTTGAGCCTTGAATCTAAATGCAGACCAAGGTATTTTGCCGATTCAGCCTGCGGCACTTGCACCCCATTGAGGTATATATGAAGAGTGTTATTTTTATGTCGAAGCGTAAATGTCACATAGGTTGATTTGAGCTCATTCAGTGCGATTTTCCAGTCGATTGTCCATTTAGTAACATTGTGAATTGTGAAACATTTAGTAACATTTTCCCTGTGTGGGGTTTGCTAGTACCCCCATCAGGCGCCTCCCCGGGTGGCGGATAGGGGAACGCTTGCCAGATATGGTAGGTACCGGGGAAATTAAATACTCGGGGCGGACCAAAAACTAGCACACCAAAGCTAAGGTGGTACTACATACGCCGATGGCTGCGTGGCTAAGAGGGTGCTTAGTCGTTAGTATGTGAGCTCCGAATTTGGCGTCATTCGGTTTAAACCCATAGCCTTCCTATGATAACGCAGAGCTCTGTCATAGGCGACCGTTAATTTCTCGTGCTACTCGTGGGAATAAAATAAAAATTTAAGATGAAAAATAATGATGAAAATAATAGCCTAATAATATTAGGAAACGAGACGGATGCGTCTATAGAAGCATCAAATCAACCGGGCCGCTCCATACCTTCTTCTGATGTTAGTACCATAGATTCTGGGGGGAACCAACCCTTGGCAAATAAAGGGAACAACTTTCCTAAGAGCATGAACATGTTGAGATCACCACCTCCACATGTAACTAGACGGACACTACAATTAGAGACAATTGTGCCAACAGCGACTGCCTCCACAGTAACTGCAAAAGACGCAGTCTCCATTGAAAAAGAAACTTTATTACAAATGCCGAGTGCATCAACAAACATTATAAACAGCGAGGATCTGTTAACCAAGTTTCAGAAAATGGAGAAACTAATCGCGCTGCTGAGTAATGAAGTTGCTGAACTGAAGAGAGAAAACTCTACACTAAAAAATAAAAACAAGGTTAAAAATAGTAAAGCTGAGGTTTCAGCACGAGCTAACAACCTGCCTGTCAACCATATTCAGCCATCAACCAGTCAACATCTTTCAAATAACTCCAACTGGCTGCTGCAGCAATTTCCAGTCTCTCAACAAAATAGACTTAATGCTCTGAGTGTAGAGGATTATTTCACAGATGAGGACGAACTGGAAGCAGAAGTTTCCAGAGCTAATAACAGAAACCCTAAGAAACGTAGGCGTACAAAAACGAAAACTCCCCCAAAAAATAATACACAAAGTGTAAACAGTAACACTGAACAGAAAAGCCAAAAATACCATTGCCTCCACCCATTAATGTGAGCAATATCAATAATTTCGAACTTTTTCGACAAAATATAATAAAAAACACTAGTGAATCAACTAATTTTAAGGCGCTCTCAAATAGTGACATTAGAATTACCTTTGAAAATGAAAATGATTACAGAAATGTCAAAAAATTACTGGAAGAATTAAAAAATGAATCTAGCAACCAACTAGAAAATATTCAATATCACACCTACCAGCTGAAGAGTGAGAAGGCCTATAGAGTGGTTATCAGAGGCTTACCTTCTTCTATTAGTCACGATGAAATTAAAGCAGACTTAGAAAAAATGGGACATGAAGTCGCAGGTATTACCAACATATACAAAATGGTCACAATTGATGGTGTAAAAGTCAGGAAACACTTTCCATTGTTTTACATCGACTTAAAACAAAAAGACAACAATAAAGAAGTATACAATATCAAGAAACTTGCGTACTGTATAGTTAAAATTGAGCCACCTAACAAGACTTGGGGAATTCCACAGTGTACGAATTGTCAACAACTTGGACATACCAAGAGCTTTTGCTATCGTCAAACCAAATGCGTTAAATGCGCGGAAAATCACCACACGACAACATGCAAGAAAACACCAGATATCGCGCCTTCTTGTGCTCTTTGTCAAGAACAAGGGCATACTGCAAATTATAAAGGATGCAGAGTATATCAGAACAAAATTAAAAGTCAACAGAATAATAGAACAAGCGCAGTGCAGCGATTACAAACCAAAGTTGCTAAACCACAAACAGCAATCACACCATCCACAGTTGGATTATCCTATGCGCAAATCACCAAAGAGTCTAATAACATTGAAATTATTAAAATGCTTAGCCAAATTCAACAGTCACTTGGTCATTTAGCAGAGAGGGTGGCAAAACTGGAAATCTGTATCTATCCACCAAGCGAAAAAGTCAACATACTCACAAATGATTAACTCGTTCCTGCGCATTGTAGCTTGGAACGCTAATGGGCTCAACCAACGAGCCCAAGAACTGGAAATATTTCTCCATACAAACAACATTGATATTGCGCTGATTTCAGAGACGCACTTCTCCAACAAAAGCTTTATCAGAATAAGGGGTTTTAATTCCTACTGGACAACCCATCCTAGTGAAAGAGCCAGAGGTGGTTCAGCTGCACTAATTAAAAATAATATCAAACATAATCAACAAGAGGATATTCGTGAAAACTATTTGCAAGCAACTGTTATCTCAATCCAATATAATGGCGCAGATCTGAATATTGCAGCAGCGTACTGTCCTCCACGGCATACACCAACGAAGTTACAATTTAATAACGTCTTCAATAAGCTCGGTCCAAGATTTATTATTGGTGGGGACTACAATATAAAACATACAGCTTGGGGTTCCAGGCTTATTTCTCCTGGGAAAGGAAACAACTTGTTCAATGCCATTCATGAAAACAAATGCGAATATCTGTCCCCAGGGGGGCCAACGTATTGGCCAACGGATACAGGAAAAATACCAGATCTACTGGATTTCTTCATCATAAAAGGTATTCCTCTAAGTTACACTAGAGTCGAAGGAATTAACGACCTAACATCTGACCACATTCCTGTACTGTTGTCAGTAAGCGCTATAGTAATAAAGAAACAGAAAAAGCAAATCCTTACTAATAGATTCACGGATTGGGACATCTTCAGAGAAAAATTGGAAGAGCTAGTTGAATTAAAAGTTAGCATTAAAAGCAACGAAGAATTGGAACAACAAACAAACAATTTCATTGAATACACTCGAATGGCTGCCAGATTAGCTACTCCTGAATTAAAGGACAAAGTGGAGATTGAAGTCAAATACCCGGCTGAAATCAGGGAACAAATCAAGGCAAGAAGAAGAGCGAGGAGAATATGGCATCTCACCAGAAATCCCGCTGATAAGACAACTTTTAATCGAATAAGTAACAAAGTCAATAGGCTAATCAAAAATTTCAAACAGAATTGCCTCGATAACTACTTAAGCGAGCTAGGTCCAGAAATGGATAAGGACTACTCTTTATGGAAAGCAACCAGAATATTTAAACGACGGTTAATATTTAAACGTAGTTCGAGTACCACCTTTAAGGAATGCTCAAGGCAGTTGGGTTCGACAAGACAAAGAAAAAGCGGAACTCTTTGCTCAACACCTAGCAGCAGTATTCCAACCCCATGACATTCAATCCAACATAGATGTAACACCTGTTTATCAACCAAATCAGGACTTTAAGTGGGTCACGCCAATGGAAATTGCTGAAGAAATCGACAAAAATCTTAATCATAAAAAAGCACCAGGAATTGATGAAATATCACCGGGTCTATTCAAAGGAACTTCCACGCAAAGCAATCATCTTGATCACATACTTATTTAATGCCTGTATGAGATTGAAGTATGTACCCAAATGCTTCAAAATGACCCAAATAATTATGCTAAAGAAACCAGGTAAACCAGATGAAGAAGTATCATCATACAGACCAATCTCACTGCTTCCGACCTTATCAAAGCTGTTCGAGAAACTGCTACTAAAACGTCTAAAGCCAATGGTAAACGTTCCTGATTTTCAATTTGGATTCAGGAATAACCACTCCACAATAGATCAAGTCCATCGAATAACTGCGGTAATAGAGCAAGCGTTAGAAGAAAAGAAATATTGTCCCGCCGTATTTTTGGATGTATCCCAGGCCTTTGATATAGGGTTTGGCATGAGGGATTGACATTCAAGATGAGCAAAATGCTACCACAAAACTATTGCCAGCTGCTTGAATCATACCTCTCTGATCGCCAATTCAGAGTCATTCATGAAGAAACATGTTCGGACTTTTATCCAGCGATTGCGGGAGTTCCGCAGGGAAGCGTATTGGGTCCCCTCCTCTATCTTCTTTATACTGCGGACATACCTACGACGAATAAAACATTCATCGGCACGTTCGCTGACGACACTGTAATCATGTCAGTAGACGAATCTCAACCAAGAGCAGTGGAAAATCTTCAACGAGCAATGGACAATGTTACTAAAGTTAAGATTAGAGGGATGATCAAAGCAGGAATCAGGATCTCGGATAAATGTAGTACACTTCGTTGGATTTATCTCTAAACCAACTACACTTAGAGAATTAATTAATTTTTCAAGAATGGGTTCAATTGTGGTAATGTCCCGGGTAATAAGAATAATATCATCAGCATAAGTAAGAATTAGAGGTAATTGTAAGTGATCCTGTTGTTCCAATTTTAATTCAGGAAATAAATCTGTTACGGTAACCAAAACCTCGTTTAAAATTAAAATTAAAAATACGTGGTGATATAGGACAGAAATTGTTTAACCCCTTTATTTTTCTTGATCTTCTCAGTACACATATTGTACCATTTTATTGAGGTATGTTCCCAAAAACAAGCCTTGATGATACGATTAATCAAATAGTGTGGTACATATTGCTGTAAACATTCGGTAACCACGGTTAGATCTAACTGTATCAAAGGCTTTCAATAAATCAATTGATAACACATAAACCTGATTGCCAGTGCGCCACTCTTCGTCTAGAACACACCTTATTGTAAACATATGATCTTCTGTTGATCGATTAGCTAGGAAAGCTGCTTCATATGTTGATGGTAAATTTAAATGTTCATCTAATCGGTTGAGAAGTAATTTTGAATAGATTTTGTAACCTTCATTACATAAAGTAATTCTGCGGAATTCGTTAATATTTGATGGATGCTTTACCTTCGTAATTGGAACTTGTATGTTTTCAAGCCATTCAGAAGGAGGATCATTGTTTATCTAAACCTTTTCAATTACTGAATGTATAGCGTGGATTACATTGTCTGGCGCATGTTTAAAGAATTGAATCGGAATTCCATCCCTTCCTGGTGCAGTTCCTGATCTTATAAATTTTATTATAGTTCTTATATCGTCTTCGCTGGGTGGAGGTGCTGTGTTGCACAGTTGCTAACATGGCTTGTGCAGCGCTGAAATGTTATTTTGTTGTATTCATAGAATAACTTATCTAAATATTTTATATACTCTTGTAATTGTATATTGGTATTATTCTTTATTATATACAGTAATGTTTATGTATAATTTTATTATATACTGTGTAAACAGATGATTCAATAATTGATAGAGATACAACTACAGTTCCTTGCTTGAACAGATATAAAAATACAACAAACCAAAGCCAGTCAGTCGAGAAAGAACTTTTGGACAATATTCATTAATTTTATTGTAAGGAAAGTAGTCTTAACTAAAACTAAAAACATAATTTATGTAAAACCTCAATCTAATTAATATACTGTTTAATTAATAAATAAAAAACTTTCAACTTTAACACTAACTTACTACGTCTTATAAATATTTGAAGTGCTAGTACGCCTATATACAACATTGGTGGCAGCGGAAAACGAATCATACCGGTATCAAATACGATATAAATTATCGACGGTACAAAAATAGTGTTAAAATTAAATTATCTGATAGGCGAAATATCGCCTGATAATTAACATTATTATAACATATCATACAAAAAGTGCATAAAACACGTATACTACGGCGTACAGTCAAAAAACTGAAATATTATGACCGTGTGTTAGTTCGAGAACTCTACTTATATTCCGGATATAAATCATCTATAATTCTTTTCGATCTGGATACAATATCAAGTACCAATTCTATTGTCAACTATAAAGCAGCAATTCTGGATATATTCATCAATTAAGTTCAAAATTCATCAAAACGAGTGTGCTTGGATTTCATAAACAAAAAAAAAAAAAAAAAAAAAGTATCATCACAAACGTTATCATTAGTAACCGTATCTGATCAAGGCTACGATTACTAACCTTCAACTATATATGCATCAATATCAACAGTTGCAGATCAATATTATTTTAAAGTAGTTTATTTTATCCTAAATAAACCAAAATTATTGTAAAAGGTAATTCAATAATTTTATAATTAATTTAAGTTTTTCAAACTAAATTGTTTATTCTTTAATTTGATTTCATATGCATATGTAATAATAACTGCGGAAGTGTTTCAATTCATATATGCAAAGGGAAAATAAGACAATCAAATTGGATTCCGAAGGTTTTGATTCCGAAAATTCCAGTTCAGACAGTGCAGAATCAGTTATATCTGTAAGTAGCACAAATGATAATGATAACTCATTTAACTTAAATTTACTAAATCAAAATGAAAAATCTGTTGTTGAGTTCTTGTCGCCAATTTCCAATCTAAATTTAAATTCTTCCGACGACTCGAATTTTTTTAACATAAATCATCCTAATAACTTTAGACAAAGTGTAATAAACTTTGAAACAGAACCGTTAAATAAATCTTTTCCTGAATTAAATCAAGAGCAAAAAATGTCTAAGCTAAATATAGATCAAATGCTAAAAATCATACCGGAATTCGACGGATCTCCTAATAAATTGAATAAATTCATTACGTGTTGTGAAATAGTGTACAGTCCGTTAACTTTAAAAGAAGATCAACTGTTATTTCTGAATATTTTAAAATCAAAGCTAGGCGAGAAACCATTTGAAATTATAAAGTATAAAAATTTTGAATCGTGGAAAGAATTAAAAGCGGAATTAGAGTTACAGTTCTCTGATACTCGCCCTGTAGAACAATTACAGGTCGAATTAGTGCAGCTTCGACAGCATCGAAATGAATCAGTTAGAGAATTCGCGACTAAAGTAGAACAATTACTGGCTGATCTTAATAATGCTTGCATTGCTAGGGAAGGAGAAGCGGCTGCACAGCACATTAAAAATCTAAATTCAATTACGGCATTAAATACGTTCCAAAACGGATTAAAAGAGCCATTTCGATTATTAGTGAAAGCTTGCAGATTCAATAAACTTAAAGATGCAGTGTCAAAGGCAGTCGAAGAAGAAGCTTCTACTACAAATACTTCAAACGGATATTCCAAATTCGATTTTAATACTAATTCGTATAGTCACCGAAATACTACTCGTGAAAAATGTCAGCTATGCCAACGCATAGGACATACTGCTAAATCTTGTTTTTCATTTAAACCTAACCAGAACAATAATACTAATAATTATACTAATTCTATTCCTTCTATACCTATTAAATTTCCAATTCCAATTCAAAATCCAAATTACAACCAAAGTTTAAATAGAAATAGTCAAAGATCTTCGACATTTGAATCACCTAATAATATTCGTACTAATAAATGTAACTATTGCAAACATTTTGGCCATACTATAAACGAGTGTAGAAAGCGCGAATTCAATAATCGTAGATCTGCTAATTTTAATGAAAATAATAATTCTAAATTCGAAAGTTCAGGCCAAAATAAGTCTTCTAGTTCGGTAAACTGCAATCAGCCCGACCAAACGAATGCAGTGGTCCGGGCTTCCCAAATTTAAAACTGCATTTAAATAAAAATTATACAAATCAAATAATGAATACTACTATTTATATCTAACCCAAAAACCTGTTCTAGTTCAAATCCCGTAGCTTCTAATGTTGATTCTATTTCTTTGAATACAAATTATAGTAGTGAGAAAGCATCTAATACTAGTTTTAATACAGTTAATGAAATATTTTACCAACTACCTGAATTTAAAAAAGAAGATTCTAATACTAAATTTATCGAATTGTCCATAGATATTCTTAAGTCTGTTAAAAATCATTTTTTAGTTGATACCGGATCAGACATTTGTATAGTTAAACGCGAATGCATTCATGATAACGTGCTTTGCTTTTTGAATAAAACTTTTTATATAAAAGGGATATCTTCCGATCGCATTTTAACCTTAGCATTAAGCCATTCAATAATCAAATTTCCTGATAACGAATCAATCTCACAAGATTTTCAAATCGTTCCGAATGATTTTCCAATACCTTGTGCCGGAATAATTGGTAGAAATTTTTTCGAAAACAATAAGTGTAAAATTGATTATGCGGAAAAGACGATCAAGATTCCATCAAAAAATAAATCTTACATTTCTATTCCATTTTGTTCAATGCCAACTGGTCAAGAGTTTATAAATTCAGTTTCAATTACAATTCCTGCACGAGTTGAAACTATTTTAAAATTACCAATCTCTAAAAATTTTGATAAAGACTATTTCTGTCCGTCAAAGGAAATATTTCCAGGCGTTTTTATGGCAAACGTTATAGTAAATCCTAAGCATTCATTCATTCCATTAAGTATTTTAAACACGAATGAAAATATCACAAAAATCGATAATTTATCTATTCCATTTGAACCACTATGCAATTACGATGTTTTTAATCTAAAAAACATTTCCAATTCAACTGAAGTCTCGAACCGATTGGAATTACTAGAATCTGGAATTGATACGAAACATTTAAATGAAATAGAAAAGCAATCGATCTTAAAAATTTGCTTTGAATTCAATGAAATTTTTCATCTTCCTGGAGACAAATTGACAACAACAAATGCAATATATCATGAAATTCCTCTAACTCCTAACTCCCGACCAGTACACACAAAGAATTATCGACATCCAGAAGCCGTCAAAAATGAAATGAAAAAACAATTAGACGAGATGTTAAAAGATAAAATAATCGAACCTTGTTCAAGTCCATATAATTCACCCCTATTAATCGTACCAAAAAAATCTAAAGACATTGAAAAGAAATGCAGGTTAGTAGTCGATTTTAGAAAATTAAACCAAATGACCATAGATGACGTTTACCCATTACCAAACATAACAGAGATTTTAGACCAACTAGGCAATGCGAATTATTTTTCAACATTAGATTTAGCGAGTGGTTATCACCAAGTTCCGGTGCATCCAAATGACAAAACAAAAACAGCATTTAATTCACCATGGGGAACCTTGTGTTGGAACAGGATGCCTTATGGCCTTAAAGGCGCACCTGCAACATTTCAACGGTTAATGAACCAAGTCTTAAGTGGCTTAAATGGAATTAAATGTTTTACTTACCTCGACGACGTTGTGATATATGGATACGACTTAGTGGACCATAATAAGAAATTAATTAGCGTTTTAGAATGTTTTAAAAATTACAACCTTAAGCTACAACCGAGTAAATGTAATTTCCTTAGAACCGAAGTAACTTATCTTGGTCATATTGTAACGAATAAAGGCGTTAAACCCGATCCATCAAAAATAGAAGCTGTCCTAAATTTTCCTATTCCGCGTAATACAACTCAAATCAAGTCGTTCTTGGGTCTCACTGGCTACTACCGTAGATTCATCAATGAATACTCCAAACTTGCTGAACCTCTCAATCGGTTGTTAAGGAAGGACGTTCCATTTATTTTTGATGCATTCTGCGATAGCTCATTCCGTACATTAAAACAAAAGCTTACATCACCACCAATTTTGATTTACCCGGATTTCAAAGAAACATTTATCATAACTACCGACGCAAGTGATTTTGCAATTGGTGGAATTATATCTCAAAAACCAAAGTCTCAGAAAACAGATCTTCCAATAGCTTACGTTAGTCGTTCATTAAACTCTGCCGAACGAAATTACCCAGCAATTGAAAAGGAGTTATTGGCAATTGTATGGGCGGTTAAACGTTTCCATCCCTATGTTTATGGAAGAAAATTCGTAATAAATACTGACCATCGTCCATTGATTTGGCTTTCAAAAAACCCTAAACCTTCCTCTCGTCTCTTGAGATGGCGAATCGATTTAGACGAATATAATTACGAAATTTTATACAAACCAGGAAAATTAAATCAAAATGCAGACGCTCTAAGTCGAATGGTTAATCCTTGTTCTAATATTCCAAGTGATGTGCTAGCCATTACTATAGAGCACAATCCAAAATTCAAAATCAAAATAATAATTTGTCGATTAATCATACTCCTGCAAATCCTATTTCACCGATTCCTTTAAATTCTTCTACACCTACTAGTTCTTCTTCTCCTACTGCATTTCCACAAAACATCGTTACAAATTTTGAATCCGAATCTGATATAAACCGAATTATCGAAGAATTCCATTGTACACCTTTAGGTGGACATCAGGGTGTTTTACGAACAGTGCGACGAATAAAATGTTACTACTATTTTCCGAAAATGATGTCGCTTGTGAGAAAATTCATTCAAAAATGCTCATTATGCCAAAAGAACAAAGCTGGAATACGTACTAAAATACCAATGCGAATAACAACTACTTCTACCGAACCTTTTTAAAAGCTTTTCCTTGATATCGTAGGTCCTCTTGTCCCTTCATATGAGGATAATAAATTCATACTTACGATGCAAGACGACTTAACTAAATATTCATTGGCCGTGCCGTTGAAATCGCAAGAATCTTTTGAAGTTGCTAAAGCCTTTGTAGAGAATTTTGTGTGTAGATATGGAATACCCAAATCAATAGTAACAGATCAGGGAAGTAATTTTATGAGTAAATTATTTAAAGATATATGCAGGTTATTAAACATAAAAAAATTGAATACATCTGCTTACCATCCTCAATCTAATGGAGCGCTAGAAAAGTCGCATTTGAATCTCGCTCAATATCTTAGAAATTATACTTCAAACGATCCTTTAAACTGGGATCAATGGATACCGTATGCTATGTTCACATACAACTCAACTCCCCACTGTGTAACCGAGTATATGCCATTTGAATTATTATTCGGATGTGTACCTACAATTCCAAATTCAATAAAGAGAAATCCCGAGCCAACGTATAATTGAGACTATTGTCTAGAACTGAAAAGTCGACTTAATAACAACGACGTCCTAATGGACAATAATCAGATTCAGTGATTAAAGAAGGCCAGATTCCTTCGGCTTTTTTTAGTTCACGAAGCCATGAAGATATTGGAATGTAGGTTCCTGCAGTTGTATATTATTGTCTTTTTTATGTTGTTTAAAATATTGGTATGTTTTACGAATTCGTTCAGTTGGTTTGTAATTGGTTAGGTTTTTGAAAAATTGTTGACACTCGAATGATCGGTGCTCATTATAGCTTGCATTAATGATTGCCTGGCGCTCTTAAAAGATCTATGAGCATTTGGGTCGAGACGGTGTCGATTTTTATAATGTCTTGCGCTTTGGAAAGCAGCAAGTGCTCTACGACGCTTAGGAGTCAAGGGAGTTTTGCTATATAAAACTTTTTGGGCAGTTATCTTAATACTGTCAATTATGGTATTCCAATGATTATTGATTCCACTCTCGTTTATAGAATGCTCATATATTGTAGCAAGTTGTTTTTGAAACTCCGTTTTAATATTATTATTCTGTAATAATCCTACGTTTACAAATTTAAAATTGTATGATGCTGTGGTTACTGTGGCTGTTGGTATGTGCTGTTGTTTACTAATTGCTAATGACGCGACCTTTCTGCGTGGAGTACATTTTATCAACATAAGGCAATGGTCGCTTAAGTCAGGATAGAATATACCTACCTTAATGGAATGGATAAATATTAAAAGTGGTTTTTATCGTGTTAAGATATGATCAACCTGTGAGCGACCATGTCCATCTGTCCAGGTGTAAATGGGCTTATGTCTTCCCTTAGTGGTCTCAATAAAAAGATTGGCTGAACTAGCGAGGAGACCTAATGAAGTACCATTTTCATTGGATTTGTTGTGGTATAAATTTGTGCCAATGTTAGCAGGATTACAACAATCGTTGACACCAAGGTGAGCATTAAAATCGCCTAATCGAGGATAACGTTGAGAATTTTTTGGATGAGCGTCGGCGATTATATTGTGAGGTTTGAGGTGGAACATAGGCAGAGATAAAGAGGATTTCTCCTAAATTGGGTAAATGTCCGAGTAGAGTAATTATTGACCCACAGTAGTTTTTAATATGTTTAGCACGAAAGGAGGATTTCTTTCTAACTAATATTCCTACGCCGCGCCGTTTAGTGTGACTAATGTTAGATAAGTACCATGTATAATTTTCTGAGGAACACATGTCTGAACTCATATTGATCTTCTGTATGCTACAAATGTCGATATTATTTTTATATAAAATTGAGTCAATTTGATCGCGCTTTTGCGTATGATTAATTCCGCGAACATTCCAGGTACCAAAACAAACAAAATTAGATATATTAGATATTGGTGAAGGACTAGGTTGTGTTATATCAACAAGTATGTAAGGATTATTTTCAGTGGCTTGAATGACTCGTTCTGTATTATGAGCATTACTTAGATGATGTGAAAGTGAGATACCTGATAATTGTGGTGAAGATGAATTACGTTGTGGAAGCAAACTGTCATAATGGTTTCCGGTGTATAATAAATTAATTTCAAAATTGTATTCTGGAGTTTCAGGAACAAAATTGACTTGGTGTTGGGAATTGGGGTAATGAACATTAATTTTTATGTTTTTTAATTTTGAAATTGCTGATAGACATTCAGCACCACCCCAGAAACCATCTTGTTGTAAGTTAGTTAAATATTTTGTTATTAAATCACTTTCAGACATTTTAAGTTTAGATGAATATATAGAACGACAAGAATCCAGCAAAGTTGGAATGTAATCATTAAGATTATTCCTGAGGTACTCAGTTACGATAGTCTGTAACTGATTAACACTGCAGGATGGTTTCTGGGGTTCTTTCATTTGTAGCTGATGGAGAATAGCATTAAAAAGGCAATTGCCATCTCCTGGAATTTTATAACCTTCCATAACTTAAAGTATTACCAAATAAGTTACAAATGAAATACATATACTGAGAAGATGAACACGAATGTAAATTAATTTTAATTTTATCTTACTTACAGTGTTGTGATGTTATTAAGTATAACTCGTGATGAACGATTAATTATTTATTTAAATCAGTATATGATTCTTATTATTTTGTATAAACTCTTAAAATTGTTATTTATGTACTGTTACGTGCAAATAATATTTCACTATTAAGCTTGGCTTATTATTTAAAGGATAATGAGGATGAGTAATAAATTCAAATATGAGTAATCGAATTTTTAGTGTTACCAAAGTAAAATGGTAACTTAAGAAAGTGACATCTATCAGTGGACATTTGTTATTTTGAGTTTATAAATTCCGATAGATGTCATCAATAATCAATAATAAATAGTTAAGTTATTTAAAATTTATAACAGGTGGATTGTTTTTATTTTACATAATTGTATTATATTTTAATTATGTTATATATTATATTTAAATTTTAATTTAGGGATGTATTGTACTGAGACATTTTTTTTAAGTATAGATATTTAATTGTCCCTTTAATGTATGCAATTGATTTGATTCTTTGATAAGTTAAGAGTATTAAAATCTTGCATAAATTGCTTGTTAGTTCTTACTAAAAAGTGCGCATACGTGTAAATCAATGAATAATTCTGTTTATTTTCATTATTCGGAACTAACATTGGTCTTGTAATAATTGAATTACCTTTTTATCTTGGACACATTAATTAAAAAGAGATTTGCGGGATATAGTTAATATTATTCAATGAAATCGTCATTGCGGCGTATAACAAAACTTATCGTTGGTGTAGTTATCGATAAGATGGAATTTATAATATTTTTTTACGTTATTTTGAGACTGATCTTGAAATTTTGTATATTTCGATTTGGGTTTCTTACCAATTTAATGTTAAGTGTTTCGCTGTTTGACGATGGAATTTTGAGAAATTGGTTTGTAACTTTCAAAATATTACACTGACAATTTCAGTACTATACAGCTCATGTTTGCAGTATAATTTTTAAATGATACTGGATTTCAGTTTAGTTTTATTATTAATATAATTCCAATAACTATGATTTCTGGAAATTCTATTGTAAGTTGTTGAGTTTTAGGAGGATTAATCAATAAATGTTTGTATTATTTAGGAAGCCGAAAAACATTAATGAAGAATTAAATTTCAGGAGTCTTAAGATGTTTGTGGAATAATACTTCTTTAAAACATTAATTGATAATTGTGTAGTTTAGAATTGTGTTGTGTTTGTATTACTAACTATCGAATTTACCTAGGTGACTCTGAGTAGAGTGAATTAATCAATCAATTTTGTTTTAGGAAGCTGGAAAGTATTAATGCTGAATTATATTTCAGGAAATTTCCAGATGCTCGTGAAATAATAATTTTTTTTTATCAGGTTGCGGATTTATAGAAGCAATTATTGAAGACCAGTGTCATCGTTATCCATTGAACCTATTAAACCTTTATCCCTCCTCCGTAGATTAGAAGTCTTCAAGAATTCAATCAATCAATCAATTTTGGTATTAATAGTTGTGAGTATAAAAAATACAATTTTGTTATGACACTCTATCTATTTAAGGTTTAAAAATTAACCGCGTATTTGAATTTATTTTATTTTTGATAAAAGTGCATCAAATTTACATCTTAAAAAATCTTCTTAATCATTTCTTAACCAAAAATTCAACAAAATGTATTCACGTGACTTATTATTCAGTCACAGGTCAGCTTCTATCTATCTTCTATCTATCCATTATATTAATATTCTTAATTTTTTCGTACTCAACCTTAAAATGACCCCTAAACATGATCCGATCCGTTAGATTTTTTCAGGGTAGGTCGACATAAATATTGCGCTGTGCGTGGGCTAGAAAAATTGGAAAAATTCCACCCGAAAGTATCAGAAATGGGTACCTCAGGTGGTTTCAGAAAATTTCCAAGATTTGACGCTATGTGAGTTTGCCATGAGTTTGCTTGATTAAAACCCTGAATTTGTTATTGGCGATTTTCTTTGAATGTAGATAGCGTTGGTTTCTACGTCTACAAGGGGGCGAGAGTTGTGAAATTCATTGTTATGACAGTTTTAATCCCCCTTGCTTCATAGCAAACTATGTTTTATATTTTTTCATCATCAGTTTTTTTTTTCATAAATCGCGATATTAAATTATTTTTTATCGAGTTGAAAATGCATGTTCGATCTTCTGCCGTGATGCGTCTTTCTGTCCACCTACTGAATCAACAAATAATTAAATTCGAAGCAGGTAATGAAGATGAAGCGTTGCTTGCAGCACAAACTGGCAGAACGAAGTCATGGTTGCAGTTCAACTTCAATGATAAAAATGCACGTCATTTCCTATATAATGGCATTCCCCACCATTACATTTACATACGCGGTAAATGGCAACTTTGTCAAAGAGGTGGAGAGAAGTTTGTTGCACGAATATATACAGTAAGCTTGAGCGATGTGGAGAGTTTCTTCATGCGGCTGCTTTTGCTACATATTCGAGGATCCACCAGCTTTGAACTGGGATCACTGCTTAACAGAAACAGCATTGTTTCAAATGCCGAGATAGCTTCGAGAGTCTTGCACTTATATTTGTTGCTTTTGTCAACCTTCAAAACCTCTTGATCTCTGGATGAAGTATTTAAATAACATGACTCTTGAGTACAGCCGACACCATATTGAAACTGTAGCAAAAAATTTGGCTCTCCACGATATCAACATAATTCTTATACAGCACGGACTTTCTTGCGCTATGATCGGCTTACCACCTCCATCAAGAAGTCCCGTAGAAGTGCAAGTCTGCAGCAGTTGGCTGCATTTTGTAAAAGAAGTGCTGCAGTAGATAATGAAAATGTTTCCAGCCGAAGTTGAGATTTGAATATTTGGTTTGGGCGTGTAAGTGATCATGTGATCCCGAGCGCGCGCTTCCCGTTTGAGATATGAATATTTGACTTGGCACGTAAGTTATTCTGTGTGCATTTGAGCGCTTGTTTGCCGTTTAAGATTTAAAAATTAACCGCATATATGAATTTACATTATTTTTGATAAAAGTGCCTCAAATTTACATCTTAAACAATCTTCTTAACCTTTCTTAACCAAAAATTCAATAAAATGTATTCACGTGACTGATTATTCAGTCACAGGTCAGCTAGTGTGAACAGATTGAACTAAAATGTTTGTATTGTACTGTGCTAATTTACATAAATGTATGCAATATATGACATTAAGGGTGGGGAAATTGATAGATTCTTGTGTGTTTTAGCTGTGTTAGTACAATCAGATAGTACGGACCAGAGGTAGGCAAATACGTACCGATAGTTCAAAATTGAGCTATCGTGAATCATCGACAGTTTTGAATTCTGCAGACTCCGTATTTAAATTAAACCACACGACTTAAATTTATTTCCAGAAATACAAAAATTTTAGTCATGGTCTTGCACATTTCATTGGAGAAATATAAATGAAGCCAAGAGGCACTATAGAATAACTTTCTCTCTCGTTCTTTCCTAACAAAATAAAATGTTTAATATATTTCAAATAAAATCACAAATTCCGGTACAAAAGAAAAAAAAAATCCCGTTGTCCAGTTTTACTGAAAAATTCTTTCAAAAGGCACTGATATCGCTAACACACTAACGCGGCTTTTACATCAAACGAACATGCATTAAATATATTTGATAGATTTTTTATGATTCTTGCGACATCTATTAGACATTGTGGATACTGTGAAACTGACAGTCGACGTCGTTCGACACGAAAGAAGGCACGATTAGAAGACACGAAAACTGTATAAACTAGACTAAGAGGATCCACTTAAATTTAAATAGAATTTTTTTTTCAAATAGAAAGATAACAAAAAACCAGCCAATTAACACTCTTAGATTAAAATAACAATTGCGTAAATTGTTAGATTAAATATTACAATACCACCTTATTGCTAAAAATCTGTGAAAAATAATAAAATTAAATAAATATAATTTCTCGGCCATCCTATTTCAATATTTTGACAATCTATAATACATTCTATTAAGCGCGGGTTACTCGATATACTTACATTAAAAGTGAAATAGCCTGCTAGAAGTAATTTTAGTTTTAACGACAACCGTAACCTTTTTGACGATTTGGCGTTTCTTTAATAAACTTTTGAGTTCGATAAGTCAATTCTTTATCGAAGTTTTTATGGAATATTAAATTCGCTAAAAAGTTCATAAATCGCATGGCTTTAAATTTTTCTTTATTTTTAATAGATTAAATAAGATCAAAGTTTTTAAAAATAATCTTTGTTCATATTAAAATCAACTAAAAATATGGTTTTTCGTTAGCATAAATGTTTATCAAACAAAAAGTTTACTTGATGTAAAAGCCGCGTAAGATGTTTTTTTTTTCACAATTCTGAAGTCACTCAAACTAAATTCCGTTCACATTCACAAAAATATGATTTTATTCGGATAATCGGAATGAATGTGAGAATCACAGGCATAATTTATTAAGATTTTAAATAACTTCCGATTAGTGTCAGAAGCTGAATTTGTGCATTCGTCGCAGAGATATTGTTGCAGTACTATAGTAATATTATTTAAATTCCCAGAATGCTGTCAGTTTTTGTAGGAATCCATTATTCCATAAACCGAAATACAGATATACATCAAGAAGCGCTTTGCTGTTGATTTATGAACGAATCTTGTTTCTTTTGTGGTTTTATGACCGAAAACCTTCTTTTTTCATCATTGGGTTAAAATCGTTGCAAGTCGGAGTAATTTTCGCTCTTCATAAAGAAAAGGACGAGATTTCATTCTGTCTGTTAAATACTTGAAGAATATATTACCCTCCGATGTTTTAAATTGTAAAACGGAAATGTTAGTGCATGCCCTTGACATTTTAGAAAGGGCAATCGTAATTTATTTATTGATTCCCATTATTATTTTTCTCATAAGAATGCATTGTTTCACCGAGATGCGACTTCTCGAATCAATTTAAGAGGATCCTTATTTTTACTCTCCTGCACAGAAATTAGGTTTCGTGTTGCCAGATTACAACATTTCAAATAAATAACCAATTACTTGAATTTTATTTGAACTTGTTGAATTTCTTTACATTTAAGTCCTTCTTGAACGACTAAGTTTGCTGTGTGAGCAACGTATAGATGATGGTGTATTTTGAGAATATGCCGCTTTTTCATCTATCATAACTAGGGAATCCAAGTCGGATCTACCCGACTTCGTGTAGTTGGGCAATTATTCACCCCCCAGAGACACCCGAAACCATCGGGCATCGCCGCAAACAACTGAAACCGACAACCCTTCTATTCATCTCAACGAAAATGGAAAAACATTAACGTACATATCCCATACGTTGGAGGGAATCCAATTACCCGACTAGGGAACCCAATTACCCGAATTTCGGGTATCCGACTTTCGGTTCCGTGTTTTTACCATTACCCCACCGGTTTCTACAAACATACGTTTTTATTTTTTCCATTTTCGTTGAGTTGCATAGGAGGGTTGTCGGTTTCGGTTGTTTGCTGCATTTCCCGAAGTCTCTGGGGGGTAAGTAATGGCCCAACTACACAAAGTCGGATAGAACCGACTTGGATTCCCTAATCATAACCTGTTTGATTTGAGTGTTTCAGTGACTATTAAATTATACGTCATAAAAATAACAAATTACCGTAATAAAGCTTTCGTTGGTGCGATAATACTATAAAACACAGGTAATGTTGGCCAACGATATCCCTTCTAGAATGGTCAGTAGTTTTTCTCGCAACGTTGTTTTGCTTGGAAGTTTGGTTGGAGACAAGGGATTTAAATGATTTGTGAATTTGCTTGTTATAAAACAAATTCACAAATCATTTAAATCCCTTGTCTCCAACCAAAATTTAAGGTAGAGAATCTAGCGCCTCTTCTAATTCTATTTTCCTATTTCTGGAGATGTCGATTTTTCCAAGTTGCAGCTAGTCGGAATTGCTTAATCTTTAAAACACCTGTCTCTTTCCATTAAGACATTCGCTATGGCAACGTTTAAGGTGGTCCAGCAGATCGCTTTTACTTCCTGTAGTTTCGTTTTCTTTGTTACATTGTGTTAAGGCATCCTTATAAACGTTTTATTTATAAAATCTTTAAACTAAACCAAAAATGACAAACTGATATCTCAAGTATTTGGTTTGCAAAAGTTTAAATTATTGAAAAACCCCAATTTGAACTCAAAAACTGTAAGAAGGCATCCTAAATATAAACACACCAGTTAAATAACAACAATAAAGCAATAGTCTACATTGTCTACGAATGATCTACACACTTTACGAATTGTCGATATTGTCTACGCAAAAATAAATTGTCTACGCTATTTTCGACATCAACATGTCGACAATTCTAGTCTTATATGCAGGAAGTCTCACCACATTTTCATGGAAAGGAATATTGTTGTCTTACTCCCAATCCGTTTTCTTTAATAAAAACAAGAGCAATTTTTTGTGCAACTTCCGATTCTCTTAATGTGAACCGAATAGTACCGGCTCCAGACAATTATTGCATATTCTACTTTGGATCTAACATATTCGAAGTATAACGTAAGTAATGTAGATAAATCGGTGAAGTCACCCGTCCATCGTTCGACAAAGTCAAGCAGTAAATTGGTTTTAGCAATAGGATTATTTGAAGTGAACGTGACCCCTAAATCAGTTGTTTCATAGACGCTCTGCAATTCGATGTTTTGATGTTTTAAGTATTGATTGCAGTTTTTTTCTGTGATATAACGTTATTTGCTGATATTGAAGTGCAATTTATTGCGGACACACCACTCACTAAGGTTGTTGTAAAAATGATGTAATACTTGTATCGAAAGCAGACCGCTATAATTTACATTGAATCCTTGCAAAAGATTCAAATTAAATCGATACCTTTAACACAGAAAATAAAAATTAAACAAACACTATAAAAACGTTACAAGAAAAGGTTTAACCCTCTGAATTCTAAATAATAATCTATATGCATTTTGATATCTCTTTTATAAATTAACGTCCTCTTAGTTTATTAGTATTTTGAACTGATAGGGTTCAGAAATCATTTTTACGTCCCTTAAGCTAGCAGAACCCATACAGCTAAACATTACAAGATAGTATGGATAATTATAGGCTAATTAAATGCCGCATTAAAAAATGTTGGGCTCCATTACTTCCTACTAAAACGCGGGTTCTGCTAGCCTTAGGAAAAGAAAGCAGAACCCATATCAAAAACTGATTTAAAAACAATTGGAAAATTAAAGGTTAATTTTAGGCTAATTAAATGCCCTATTTAAATTTTTTTATTCTGCTCGATCTAGAAAATGCAAAAGGCTTTAGGCTAATTGCAAACATAAATTTTACATACAATCATCAATTAGAACAATTTTATTATTTTTGATCAAGGGTATCACCATGTCAAGAAAGTTCTAAAATGACAAACCTGGAGGTTACTTGATTTCGAATTTCCATCGAAATTTCCCGGTTACCAAAATATAATTCATACATTTCACTTTTTATTAAATTCAAATATAGCTAAGCCTAATTTCAGTAGTCGTATATTTCAATTTGAAATTCGTATCCAATTTCCGAATTCCAGACAAGCAACTTTTTTTTCGGAATACTTTGGTTCACCCTTGATCATATTAGATGACTGACCACTTAATCGGAAATAGTAAAATTTTTTAATTTGTTTTTAGTTGTTTAATTGTATGTAAAATTAACTTTTGGATTTTGTGTTAAATTATAAATTATCCTGTGCCTTGAGGTTAAAACACCGAAATATTGAGAGTGGAATACAAATATTTTTATAATATCGTTGATTAATAGATTTTTATTAACATTTAAAGATTGGTTTTGTTACTTTTTATTTGTACGTTCAGAGCGGACCGAATCTATCAAACCACTTTTATAACTGTTAAATTTAATTCCAGAAAATATTGGGGGAGTATTAGATGAATTTCAGATAATGAATTTAATTATAAAAACGGATTTTTCATCCTCAGAGAAAAATATAATAATCGGACAGTTGTTCAGTTTTACAAAATACTTGAAATTTTAGTACTCGTAGAACAAACGGAACTGCATTTGTTGGTTGACGAATATTTAGGCATTTATGATGAATTTTACTGCACTTGCATGCTCTGTGAAAAATTCTGTACTATGGTCTTTTTTGTAACCCATTGCTTTGGATTCAGAATCATAAATGTCAATTCACTTTTGCTTCGCCTCGATAACAAATTATTTGCGATTCAACCAACTTAGCATCTTTTCTTACATTATGAAGCACTTAAATTGAAATCAACTTCGATACAAAATCTGCCCTGAGTTTCTATTTTCAATGTAATCCGCTTTAAGTTGATTTTTCAATGAAAATAACATCGTCTTTTATTTTAATGCAATTTTGAATCTGATCTAACTTTACGATGCAAGTTATATCGGAATCAAATTCGATGTGACATTCGATGTAGCATTGGCTTTAATATCGATGCAAAGGTAACATTGAATTACATTGAAGGTGTTACATTACAGACAACGAACTCGAATAATTTAGGGATAGATGAAGCTGTTATGAGATCCCTCTGTACTCTGTAGAGATGTTGTCTTTTACTCGATTTAAAAATTGGTGAACCTTTTGAAATTTTTAATTGATCTGAGGTGTTTACTGCTAAATGAATGATTGAAAGGATTTCGTAATGGCTGTACAAGTAAGTATGCATACTTCAAGATTATGATGATGATTGTCTGGCCCGCATTCATCGTCGAAGCCTTTCAATGCTGTCAGTACATCTTCATCATTTACAACAGCAGGTCGATTCTGGCTTTCCTATAGGAAAAATATTTTCATAGTAATTTTATCACACATTTTTGTTTTCTGGCATGGTAAACAGTTGGTGTAAATTTTTTCAAAAACAAAGTTAAATTGGGAATATTTTTCCTGTCCAATTTCGATACGGAAAAAATGTTTCCTAAATTTTAAAAATTTAGATCAAACATGATTTCTCAGAAGGCCAGAAAATGATATTTTTGACAAAAACGCTATGTAAATATTGTTCCTAATTCTATTTTCCTATAGAAAACCCGGAATCGACGTGCAGAAGGAATAGAATTATTGATAAGCTGTTGTTAGTATCATTAGCTTGCCTTAGATTAATATTTTTACTTTTAGGTATAATATAAACTGATTGATTAAAATCAGCAAGCCTTCAGCTGTTTCCTTTGCATTGTCGCTACCGATATTATTATAGGAGATATTGGCTGGGTATTCTTCAATTTAGCGCTTGGATCTGAAGTATTTCTAAAACTGTTTAAGGATTGGATTTGATTTTTTCCTGAATACCAGTTAGATACGAACTGTATTTTGTTTGTGAGTAGCCGTTGAATTCGTTAATGTATTGTAGAAATATTTTATTAGGATGGCTACTAGGCTGCAATTCTTGAAATCCACCGATATTTTCGCATGCGGTTTATAATTTTTATTAATATTCTTTATATTATTCGAATTTTTCGCCGACTACTTTAATCGTTTTTTCAAATTTGCTTGCAAGTTTTCTTTTATTTATTTCACGACTAAACAAAAATCGGTGGATATTTCCGACTGGGTATAACCAGTCGGAAATATCGACCGATTTTTGTTTAGTCATAAAATAAATAAAAGAAAACTGGCAAGCAAGTAGCCGGCGAAAAATTCGAATAATATAAAGAATATTAATACAAATTATAATCCGCATGCAGAAATATTGGTGGATTTTAAGAATACGCGCCCTGGCTTGTTTTCTACATAATATAGTGGGATGTGATTCTCAAACCCACGCAAAACTGGTGGACATTAAGATTTACATCGTTCGAATTTAAAATGTCGTATCTTATAATTGCTTCCAAGTATCAGTTGCATGTCGTTTCTCGGTTTTGCACTGATTTAATTGGCGATAGCTCTTCATAGTCAACTATAATTTCTATCGCCTTATGATAAATGTCATTAATGTCATTAATTACGAAATTCGTCAATGATTCAATTACTCTAATACTGGTATAGGCTCATTGGTGAAAAATAAATCTAAGAATGACTCGCCTCCACTAGATGTAATGTTGTACGGCGCAGTAGGTAATTAATTTCATCGTCTATAGTTTCCAGCTATATCTAGCATTAATTTCACTACTGGAATGAGGTGGTGGGCTGTACATACATATGTATAAATGTACTAATTTATTTTGTTCATATTGATTCTCACGCAGGTTTCACTATTGAAGATGTTAAATTTATTAAAGAATTACAGTATGTATAATGCACAGCAATGAGTACACCGCCATCTGAATTTTTTCTTACTGGTATAGCTGGGGAGCGGTAACATCTTGGTTACACGACATAGTCTTGGTCCAACAAACACCGTACTGCAGATTCCTGGATTGAAGTTTAGGGTTAAATGTGATTTTTGGATAGGAAAATATGAAATTTGTACTGCGAAGTTTAAGAAAGGTTGTTGATTGGACTCCCAAGCTGAAAATTTTGTCAACGTCGTTTCCATTCGAATTCTTTTACCAGCAGTCCAGATGGCCACAACGTGGAATGCAATGCAGTTGAAAATTGATTTGCTAGTAAACTGACACGAAATGATGTATAGTTATAAATAAAAATCTTTCGTCACCAAATTTTTAATTCTACTGACAAAGAGCCATCGTCGGGGTTTTACAGCTTTTATTTCATAAGATGATGACTGACATGGACATGGCTGTTCATCATGAGTGAGTTGGGAGTTAAGTGATGCTACACAGTTGAAAATATTACTCGAATTTTTAATGTAAGCATTACATTAAAGAATATGTAATGAATGTTATAACACAATTTACTACAGAGGTTGCATTAAACTGCTTTTTAATGTAACTGCTAGGATTTTTAATGCAGTGTTAAAGTAAAAATAGTTAATTTTATGACCTTGGTTTTGTATTTAGTATATAGTTTTGTACGTATATCCCTTTAGTGATCTACTAACACAATTTTGCGGGTAGGGCAACAGTACCATGTCAAAAATTTAGTTTTGTATGTTTTTTGAACCAACTTACACATTTGTGTATTCTTTTTTAACTTATTTTCGTCCGAAAAAAACACTATATCTATACACACAATTGTGTTGGTTTTACTACAAATAAAGCGAAATTTTTTATCACCAACACCATTACATACTATGGTTTTTTACTCACACATTTGTGTGGGTTGGACTAAACCTGCGCCAATTTTTTTCTTTTCTTGGTTGAAAAAGGGATATACATCATTTTACTTTTCGTTATATGAAGATTGAAATATATTTTTTTGTTAACATGTTTTTACACAAATACATAGTACTTGACCTTTTCTAAATATATGATAATATGCAAACATTTGCTTGCTTTTTTCATTTAAAAGATTTAATTAAATATTTTTATTGTATATTTCGAGTAAATTTTGGTTTATAGAGAAGAAAAGAAATTGGTAATTAGCACAGCGGCACCACTGACCACAACATATAATTATTGCTCTTTTTTGGCAACATTGTTCAAAAAATTATTTTGTTATGCGAATATGTACGAACTATAAGCACGTCAACAAATAGCGCCTGTAAACACGCTCATTATCGCATTTCTTTGTTTCTTCTTTCATAAAACTATATACCGATCCTCGTCTAAACGGTCTTTATAAAAATTTGCGAACGATATATAATCAACATAATGTAATATTTATATTTGTTAGAAAAGGCAAAAAGTTTAGTAATTTTTCCGTTATTTGTGATAGAAGACAAAATTATTCCTGCACGTAGTCCTCAGTGTGATCGTTAAATTTGTAGCGTAAAGTTTGTTTCGTTTAGAATCCGAATAATGGATGAATTAGAAAGTGTGTTTTGCAAAACAAAATTTGGAAGTGATCATATAAGCTATACAAAATTTACGAAAACGGGAGATGCGTGGGAATATACAGATTTTTTATTAGCACGTAAGTAATCGATTTTATTATTTACAATTTATTTTAGTATTCTATTATCAACTAGAAATTTGTGTTGCGTTAAAATAATTAAAAATGGACTTTATTTAACACGTTCGCGGACAATTTAACACGTGCGCGTTACATTATACGAGTCATGGCGGCATTAGCAGTCACCGAAAATTTTTTAATTTGGGACATGACATGTATGGTTTATACATGGTACCAATGTGCATATCCACACTAGAGAAACTTAATAAATAATAATTTAATTAGTTTAATTAATTTAATTAATTTAATTAATTTAATTAATTTAATTAATTTAATTAATTTAATTAATTTAATTAATTTAATTAATTTAATTAATTTAATTAATTTAATTAATTTAATTAATTTAATTAATTTAATTAATTTAATTAATTTAATTAATTTAATTAATTTAATTAATTTTTTTTATTTAATTAGTTTAAGTAATTTAACAAATTTAATTAACTAACTAATTTAAATTAAAATCAATCTTTTGCCCTAATCGGTCCCACTGTACCATATACTGTCAGACCGTACCGTGTGCTGTAATGTATTATGGGCTATATCGTGATGCACTCTTTAAATCTGTTCTGTTCCGTACTATGCACTTTAGTATACTATGTACTGTTTTCTCATGCCAATGAAGCTCAATTAACATATGTATATCATATTTTATTGTTTTAGTGGGTATTAAGTACAATATATCAGTATATGATATAGAATATCTGGCCGACTCATGCGGAGTTAAAATTCCACAGGAATATTTTATTGATATTTTTTATCAAAACTATAATCACCCAGAATTTGTTTTGACGTTTGGTAAAAATACTAATAATACCGTAAAGTCGGCCAAAGTAATGAAACAAAACTGCAGAATTGGATATGATATGTATATAACGTCGGAGGTGATTAAATATATATTACTAATTTTTTAACTATTATTAAACAAATGGCAATATTGGAATTTCTTCATATAGGAGCTGGAACAGTTTATATCTGAATCGCAAAATGCACACGTTCTGCGTAAAAAATACAATCCTGACAAACCAGAAAATATTCTCGATTTATCCGACATAGAGCGACGGGCTGTTATAAGAGAAGCGGTAAATCTCCTGGTCCAAAAATTTACGTACCACCCAACGCCCGAACATAAATTAGCTATATCGCATGCTGTTACACAATTATTTCCAACATTAAAAACTCAAAATTCAAAAACTGAGGGATTGGTAAGCAAGTATTGTGTTGAAGAAGGACCAAAATAATATAGATTTTCGGTTCCAAACTGTAGGCTAAATTTTTAATAATTACAATTAATTATTGTCTATTTGAGAAATAGATTATGCAACATTCTAATAATTTTAATAGTAATTATTAATATTTAATCTTTGCCCGGTTTTGGCATTTAGGAAAGTTAAAACCTCTTGAAGTTCTTTATTATTAATTAGAATGGTGTTACTGTGGAACATTTAACAAAGAATTTTGAAGTATATTTAATTTAAATTTTCATCACACATAATTTGTTAGGGGTATCTTATTTAAGTATTTTTTTTAATTACATTTGAATATACATTCTCAGGAACTTTTGTATAATAGAGAGGACAACCGAGGCTACATTGTAAATAGACTCAGCCACATACGGAGTAAATTATATAAAACAGAAGGAGACTCATTTACAATTAGTACAAATACCGAAACGACTAAAAAAAGGCTAACAGTAATCGAAAAGGAAAAATATAAAAAACAAAAAATAGAAGAGGAGCCTCTGTCATATACTTCGAACGTCGAAGAAAATTTTTTAATACTGCGACATTTAAATGTCATAACACAAAAAGAAAATATAAAGCAAAAATTAAAAGAAACAGTAGCATACAGAAAACAGGCAATAAGAAGTTCATCGTTTCCAAAAATTTCGGAAGCTTTCCCATTTTTTTTTGTAAGCCCTGATTTGGTAAGTTGGATATTATCTTTTATATAATTTGTTCTAATCTTAAATAATAATAATTTCAGATTTTATTTGACTACGAGCTACACTTCCCAGAAACATCGTCATCAAATTTTATAGAGAGTTGGCCGAACGTTGCACAGCATATTCAAACCATTTGGAGGGGTTTCAAAGGACCATCTGCTTCGCAGATTCTTGAAATTGACGGTAAAATAAATCTTTAATTTTATTAATTTGAATAGCAAATTTGTTTTAGACTAAATATGTATTAGTATTTTTGAACTAAATTTTCTCAAAACTAATTGTTAATTTTAAAAAGAGGAATTCGCTAATACCCATTTATTTTGAATTTCCTTATAATGTATATGACATTATTCAGATCAACTATCATTAATAAAACCTTATATGTTTCATTTTTAAGTCACAGAATTCAAGCACATTAGTAACCAAAAATGTTTTCTTTCCAGATTGGCTAGCGTCTTTTCAACAATTTTTTTTCTTGTTGCATTTGCTGCCACAAACTTCGTTGGGCAGAATTTCGTCGAAAAATAAACGATTGACATTTTTAGAGTCAATTAATCGATTAATTATATTTAAACCGGTAATATAAATGAAATTCACAATACATCAAAGTTAATTATGTAATTAAATGCTTTTACATTTTTCCACAGTTAAATTTGACAAACGCGGAGCTGATTCAACCGAACGTAAAAACGCCATACATAATAGCTGTCGGTGAGAATAAAAAGGCGATTAGTCATTTTCTGCTCTGTGTAGAATGTGATATTATACCACTTCCACTAAATTTTGATATAATTCAGGCGGTCGATATTTTATTCAAAGCCCATTATGTGTTTAATCAACAGTTTGATGAGAGCTTAAAAAATTTCTGGATATTCCTGGCCCACTATTTTTTTAATTTTAACGAAAAGTTATCAACAAAAACTATAGATGTCATAAATAAATTGACAATTTCAATTTCTAAGCAATAGCTTCAGATCATTTTTATTAGTTTAAAGAAATTTATTATTTAAGTAAAATTATAGTAAACTATTAGTCTTAATTTTATTTTGTTAGTACTTTAATTTGGTTTTATTTTATTTTAATACTAATTTTTAGTATTACATTTTTTAACTATAATCTATTAACCACTACAGAAATGAATTACTTGTGTTATTTGTGTGGGGCACAATTTAGTAATGTAAAGAGTACTATAACTCATTTGAAATTAAAAGAATATATCAAAGAAAATTGTTCATCAAATGTAATCAAATGTATCTTAAATAGTGAATGTCAAAGGACCTTTATCACATTTTCAGGAATGAGGAAACATATAAAAAAAAACAACTGTCAAACCGAATCGAATGCTAGTTGCAATATAGAACCTAATAAGGAGACTATTGAACTGAATGAGCCCATAACTGAAGAATCTACAGGGCCACAGAATATTGAATATCATACAATAATTGGCAACTGTGAAAATAAATTTCAGATGTTATATAATACCATGAATCAGTTAGGGCTTCCCGAAGATTCAGTTTCAAAAATATTTTTAGCAACTAAAGATTTAGTTCATGGTCTTACAGAGTTGAATAATCCTAATGAAAAAGAAGGTAAATGCAATGCAACTAACCGGTTATTTGATAAATATTGTTCGAAATATCGCAGGCGCCAAATATTCAATCATAATCCATTTTACGTTTCACCAATAACGTTTTCTTTGGGCTTCAGATGGGAAATGCGCTACAATAAAATTTTAAATGCCTATAAGCGAGTAACGGTTCAAAACAATTTTTTTTTTATCCCCATAACTGAAACTTTAAATAAGTTGTTTTTAAACAGTAGTTTTAAAAATTCGTTTTTAGAACATAACCATTCTCATTTTTGTATACCTGGAATATTTAAGTATCCTTGCTGTGGCTCTATATTTGAATCAGTAAAATCTGAATTTGGAACTCAGCCATGGTTACAAATACAAATATACTATGACGATTTTGAAATCGCCAAAGTTCTAGGCAGTAAAGTAATTATACATAAAATTGGGGCTGTATATTTTAATATTCAAAACTCTCCTGATACCTTTAAATCACAATTAGGTAATATTTTTTTAGTATGTATGTTTTATACAAACGATCTTCATTCCGAATTTAATTTAAATCATATTTTGCGTCCAATAGTAGAGGATATTAAAATTCTCGAAACTTCAGGAATTTTCGTTGATGATATTGGCCATTTACGTGGAACAATTGTTTCCCTTGCCCATGATAATCTGGCTGCAAACGACCTATTGGGTTTTACAAAATCATTTTCGGCTACATACTATTGCCGTATTTGTAGCATGGCAAAAAAAATTACGCAAACGGCAACAACTGAAAATAAATCCCTTTTAAGAAAATCGGAATGTTATGATATATTACTAAAGCAACCACCAAGTAAAAAAATTAAATTGGAAAACACACAGGGCATTTACCGTCAATCTGCTTTAAATAACTTAAAGTATTTTAATACGATGAGCAATCAGAGTGTTGATTTCATGCATGACGGACTCGAGGGGTTTGTTTCTCTAGTTTTAAAATACATGTTAGAATTTTTATTAGAGGAAAAAGTCTTTGGTGGCTTATCTAGTATAAATGATTGTATCTCCGCATATGATTTTGGTTACAGTGATAGAAGAAATAAACCCTCAAACATTAATTTAGAGAAGAGTAATATAGGCCAAAATGCCATACAAATTTTGTGTCTGGTAACGTATTTTCCGGTTATTTTTGCGAGATATTATAGAACAGAACATGCAACATATTGGGAAGGAATATTCACGATTTTAAAAATTTTAAAAATTGTCATGTCTACTGAAATTCACGAAAGCGACATTTCAAAACTTGAAAATTTAATTGAGTCTCATTTACATATCATTATTAATGTATTTAAAAAAAAGTTAACACCCAAACAACATCTCCTCACTCATTACCCAAATATTATAAGGAAAATGGGACCTGTTATTTATATGTGGACTATGCGATACGAATCTAAGCATAGATATTTTACCAGACTTAAACTTCAAAACTATATCAATGTTTGTAAAACGCTCTCCACGAGACATCAAGAGTATATAGCTAACCTCTGGTATAGTACAGAGTTTGACAAAAAAATTATCACGGGGAAAAAAATCAAAATTTTAAGTGATGACGGTTTTTCACAAACTTATAGCTTAAATTTTTTCGAACATTTGTTTCATTATAAGAAAGGATTTTTTTTAGTTAAAAAAATAATTAGCGATTTTCTTATTTATTTTTATAAAATCGAAAACATTATAGAAAAACAAAATACCATTTATTTTGATGTAGTCGAATTTATTGGTACGTATGACGGGTTTTATTGTGCCTATAGCATATTTGATAAAAAAACACAATTAAAATCTATTAAATATTCAGAAGTTCAATTTAAAAAAAGTTATGAAAAGGTTTATTGTAATTATAATAGTAAAAATTACATATTGGCTCATGAAATAAATTTAGTTTAAAAGTATATTTAGTAATATCCATGATAAATAAAATATATAAAAATCAAATAAATATATTATTTATTTGATAATTGTTGAATTTTAAAACTATAATATGTACATATATAGTACATTTTCTCTGTATATACTTGTATTATAAATATTAAAATATTTGAAATATAAAATTTATTTGAATAAAATGTCTTTCTTTTTAAAATGGGTTTATTATCAAACTAATTTTTAACATTAAATGCATTAAGCTAGTAATGCATAAAGCTCCATACTTTTGAAAGTAGAGTAATAGTACTGCAGTGCAATAAGGGTTTCTAATTTTGCATACAGTATATTTTGATGCAATTTGCATTATACTTTTAATACAAAATAATATAAATTTTAATACAATATTTGGGAATTTCTAATGTGGTGTGCTGTACTGTTTACAGCACTGGGCTATAAAATTTTAATGGTACTTACGACAAAAAATGATGCTTCCAAATGGGTATTTTAATTTACATTAATTTATTTTTTAATGCAATGTGCTGTAAAATTTTAATGTAACATGTATCAAATTTAACAAAATATTGCGTTAAAGTGTAATGTAAACTATACATTAAAAATTAATACAATTAGCATTAATATCTGTTTTAATGCAACTTCTGCATTAGTTTTTAATGCAAGCTTGCTCCGGACCTATATGTAATGCAACTTGCATTACATACGGAATATTTTTTCAACTGTGTATGCTGATGTTAATACTGATGGTATAGGCTTTAAATGCGATGAGTCGGTTGGCGATAATATGGTTGTAAATGTGGTTTTTGTTGATGAAGGTGTTGATAACGAATTTGATGTTTGAAGTAGCGGGTCAGTGGTCTTCGATACAGACAGTATTGGGATATCAGAATCAGTTGACTACCGTTCTCAGTTACATTAAAAGCCTCGTCCAATAAACGAGTTGCCTCGTTCATATTATCGCCGAACTGCACGATTTTATTTGATGAGATGAGCGATTTAGAATGCAATTCTTTCAACCCTGTATTTAAAAACGACGGTTAAGAACTAACGTTTGATATTTTGCTAGAATGTCTCATAGAAATCGATCTCCACGTTATTTTCGAACATTCGATCTCTACGTTACTTGTGAATTCTCGAAAGAGGAAAAACGTACTTAATACAAATAAACTGTTCGTTGTTGTCAGTTCTTTGATGCGTTGGCCATTGTTGTTACTGGTAAGATGCAAGCTATCAAAACTAATATGTGATTTATTTTCTACACCCTTGCCGATTTTTTCATTAAGGCCGTCCACGATAGTTTTAATACAAAGAGAATATAACGAATGCTGATGTCATGGATGTCACTTTTAGAATATTCAAGTAATTGTAGGGTGAGTTCCTCTGTGTCCATGTACAGTTAGTAAAACGCAAACTGACCAGTGAGTCTGCCAGTAAACTTGCCTATCAATGTAGTGTTAATGACTACAAAAAGAATCTCGTGTCATCGTCTCTACGACACCGTATAATACAGTTAGAGTTACCAAGGAAGCATCGCGAGGAGGTATGACCCTAAGACTTTGTCCCCTAATTATCTCTCTTGTTTGTATTTGTGACATGTAAAATTGGTATTTCGGTATAAAAAAGCGCTACGGCCTACTGTTTCGTTAAACTTTACAGCAGAAATAACAAAGTTAAAATTTTGTAGTACAGAAGGATCTGGATATAAAATCATAACGCTTTTGTTGTGAGGGACGTTCTTTATAAATAAATGGAATTAATGCTGTTTGTTACTGCGAATTCAGGCTGGTTTCACAGAAATTTCTATTCTCTGCACTTGGAGCACCGATTGAAGTATTTATAGAGATAACCTTTATACTCAAATTTGAATGAGACTTGATCTGAATAAGCGAGCGTCGCTGCCAAAATCTTTTTACCGTCTCCCGGCATTAAGCGATGTACCAAGAAAAACATTTGTGAATATGACATAAATTGAAATTCCTATTTTTTAGGAAAATAATTCTAAAATATTGGATAAATAAACACACGACATTGAACCACTTTGTACATAGATATATTTTGAAAAATTTATATTTACTGAGAATTTAATTTATTTCTTGTTTACAGCACTTCTTATAGATTTCTTGTGTAACGCTTATAAAATTATTTAATTTTTTCATAAACATGTTGTTGTTATATGAATGATAAGCTAATAATGTATGCATATTGACCATTGCATTGCGTGTATACGCCATAAATTTGTCGTTTGCTATCATTTCCAACATTGGTTTTTTAATTGCATTCCATATATATGACTAACCGAGTGCATGGTGTATAGATATTTACAAGGGCCGTTTAAATTTACACATATTTGCAAATGGTAGTACAAAATTTACACTTTGCACTATATGAAATTTTTGTAGGAAACTTTTACTCTTTATTACGCCTATGACTAATCATTTATTGCTTTATGGTTTCACACTGTGCTTATCAACGTGTCTAATATGCTATATGTACTTGTTCCGATTATTGATTAACCACTTGAAACATTTATATAGATTATCCGCCGATTTAATTTTGTGAAGGTTGTTTGATTTGTTTTACTACACCTTAAATTAATAAATTACAGTGATCACTCACGGCCCATTGGTGTGCTCCATATAATATAGAATTATTGATCGTAGTACGAATCAGCGTGCTTTAGCGAATGTTAAAATATGAACACGAAATCTTGTTTGATCATCCGGATATACTCACATAAATATTTTGGATTTTGTTAATAATGATCGAAACCCTTTGAAATTTTACCTAAAATATACAAGTAGTTTATTTAGCTAATTTCATTATAGGTAGATTGTGGTTCACGATGCCATTTTTTAGAAAACTATTTTAATCCGCGCTTTCTATTGAAACTCGTTGTCACCTTCCCCTCCCAAAGCCAGCACAAGTGTTATGAGTGCTTCACAAAGTACGAGCTTCCACGACTACGAAAGATGTTTCGATCGCAATAAGGTGATTGATTAGGCGTATGAAAACTCGGGACCAGCAGCAATCCAGGCTTTTATTCTTGTTTGCATATCATTTGACGATGATATTTCAAATGAGTCTGATACCCTAAACTGTCCAATTTCAAATTTCTTTTCACATAAAATATCATTCACTGTAAATCCGTCAAATGAAGATTATTCTAAAATCATGCCAACAAGTCTGGAAAAGTGATCTTTTCGTTTCGGTTTAAAAATTGGATTTCGGATATATCTAACCCTTGAAGATACTCTATTTGTATTACAATTATTAAGTTGAAAAGGAGGAAATAAACAGCCTCCTTCCAATATATGACAATTTTTGAGTTAATTCCGCGTGCTTGGTGCCTTAACATTGATATTGGCAACCTTTTCTAGCATTTAGCTTAGGGCTGTCGGACATTGGTTCATAAATATAGGTACAGTTATTTTGTATAAAATTATATAAAACTTAATCGGAAAACTCTATTGGAGGATCAATTTAATTTAATTCTGTACAGTACCATTTCGCAAATTCTAATTTTACATACCTCATGCTGGTTAAATTAGTAATTCACAAATATTTACACTTTGTTGCATCAAGATAAATAATTTATTCGTTTCTTTTTCCATAGCGTTTACGTTATCACTGATAACGGTGAAACCATTTCTTTATTTGAATAATTTATTCTCTAATGTCTACTTTTGTTCTAAAGATAATTAAAATATTATCGCTTTCGATTATAGGGTTCTTCAATATTTTAATGCAATACTAGTGAGTTCTATAGATTCTATACGCGCTTCCTATTTGACACACTTAAGATAAACACTTTGCAATCATAAAAATCGCATGTTTTATTAATTGAACAGGATGCCAATCAAATTTTAACGTCGCGGTATCTCGATTTTTTCAAAGTTCTCAGACATAACACATTTTGTATACTTGTAAAGCATGTAACGTATAATTGCATTGTTATCAAAAGGGCCCGCTAAATCTTTTTTTTCCTTTGTGGCGATATTATAGTACCGTAGTATTTGCGTAATTACTAATTGTTGGGGATACTATCGATATCTGTAACCGATCAAACGATCTCTTATTTATGCTATCCTTATCGTGATTGATCGAAAGATTACGGGTCACCGTTTTATTGAGATTTTGTTTAAAGTGGCGGCAAATTTATAAAACGGATAAAGTTTGACCTTTTTTGAGAGGTGTTCAATGTTGCAACCAAAATTCGCTTTTGTTTTCAAAAATTAGATTCACCAGTGTATAAATTTAAGGACACGTTTTTACGAAGGGGCCAAAGGACTTCATATTCGATGAGATCATACAAAAGCTAACAGGTACGTTCAGAAAAATAGAATCCATCTTCAGCATGCGGTTCAAATGTCTACGCAGATAACCACGGATTTTCGTTATTACAAACCACAAATAAATTGTAGATGTGAAGATTTTCAACTATAAACTTTAACCAAAAATCAAGTTAAGTGTCTTATTTCGTTTCTGGGCTGAAGTCAGTTTGCCTCGCCGAAATCTACACGCGTCTACTATCAAAGCTTGATGGCGGCACTGCGGAAAATCGACAACCATTGGCAATACAAAATGCTCGTAAATTAGTTTTCCCCTATTTATCTAAAGCTATCATTCTAATTTTCAACAAACTTAGAATATCGCTTAAATTTAAATGGTTATATTCAGCCCCAGTTATTATACATCATCCAAATTGCTTACTGCTTTTAGAAGATTGTGTGCAGTGAAATCACTGTCTTAGGCTACTTGACAATTCAGAGTTTTCTTCTGAAAAGTATTAGAAGGAGCTGCTGATGCATCCTCATCATTATTTTGATTTTCGCTTTCGGGTTGTTCTAAAACTATCGACATAATATCATTATCAGATAAATTATTGCAGCAATTCCGCTCTTCTACAATTTCGGCCACCCGAGGTTCAAATCAATTGTTTTAAAAGGCCAAAGGAACACCATTCTCATGAACCAGATTACCTTCAATAATGTACCCAACTTCTCGCCAGGACTTTTTCATACTAATTTCCGAAATTTCATGCGGTTACATTTGGAGGAAAGAAGTAGACTTTGATTAATCCATCATCACTTTCTAATGGTTAAGTTAGTTGTTGCAGTTATTGCTAAATTTTAAAGTATCTGGAATATTTAAGCGAGGTGCCAACAGCCTTGCTTGGTTAGTTAAAATGGCCGTATTTACAATTTGATGGAGATCGCACAATTTTAGAAACCAAACAAAAAGTGCCTCAATTTTTTATAACATCCACATTTGACATTTTTGCAACGTTTTTAAAATTTATTTAGCATGTTAGCTTGGAATTCTAAAATTGAATTTTTATTTTTCACGTACTCGTTAATACATGATCTGGAAATACTGAATGTCGGCTCTAACTCCGATCTATTACAACTTGGGTTATCTTCGACTGCCTTAGCTATTTGCAACTTCACGTTTAAGCTTAAAGTCCTCCTTTTCTGCAATGACATTTTTTATGTTTTATCTCGTACTATTGCAGATGTTACTAACGAATTAACAATATTCCTAATAAGAATAAAATGAAAATAAAAATCAACGATTTCTGCTTTTCATATCAGTTATTTAATAAACATACCAGTGCCACTATTCTGGCCTTCCCTGGCAATAGGGAATTGGGAAAAATATTTTCATAGCATTTTATTGTCTAAATTATATTTTTCTGGCCTACTGATGCAAATAGTTTGGTATGAATATTTACGAAACAAAGTTGATTGGGAAACTGTTGTGAGTATGAGGCAATATTCAACTATAGGTATCGAATATATAAAAATGTGTTTTAGATGAATATTGAATTACAAAAAATATAGATAAAGAATGTATTTTTACATTAACATGCAAAAAATGAATTATGTGCGAATTTACATATTATCGCACATGTTTATGTCACAACCCTTTATACCCTTGAATTATACACAAGTGCCGTGTTCTGTTGAACATGTTGGGGCCGGCCACAGGTTCCTGTTGTTTGTGCACTATGTCGTCTACCCTTTACGCACCGTATGAGTAAGAAGACTCCAAGGGTGAGCAACATCCAGAACGCAAGATGAGTCATCACGTAGTGGTGGACGTGGTGTTGATCCATGGCTACTGATTCATCCAATTGTTGAGCTCTTATTTGCTGTTCTAATTGTGTAGTGTCGGGTGTGGTGATGGTGAAGCTGATTTGATGCGCAGATGTCAAACGGTGCGCTTTATAAAGCGACTGCGTGAGTACCGATATATTAAACGCAGGGATGTATGACCCATTCCGCTCACGACCTTTGGTGCTGATTGCATATAGATGTACAGTATTGCTCTTAAGAATACACCCTGGCTGTAGTTTTATGAAGCCATAACGCTCTAATGCGGTGGACTGTATTCTGGACTTGCAAATTATATAGACGATGATGCTTTGGTTGACTCCGAAAATCCATTGATTGGCAGCGTGTAGCTTGATGAAATAGTTGTTGCTTTCGTAACCTCAGTGCTGCAGCTTGGATTTGGGACCTTTGCCTTGAGAAACATTGATATTTCACATTGATTCCGTTCGCTTTGTTGACTATGCAACGTTGCAACGACACATATAAAAAACCGTCAGGTAGCTCTTTGCACTTGCTTAGTTCCTGATCCGTGATGGGTGCAAAGCGTTCTCGATATGGATTTACAAGTATGTATTTTGTGGTAAGCTTTATTTTTATTTGAGAATCGTTGAGAAAAATTGGGGCAGAGATAGCCTCGTAGAGCTGATAGTCCCATGATTGCACCAAGGGTATTTGTATCACGATTATTACGTTGTTTTCGGTTATTCTTGTCCTTATGATCATTAGTCGATACAAGTTGTGTAACTCTAAAATCCCATGTCCTGGAATACACAGTTAGAAGTTTTGCTGCAATTTTTAATGCAACCCTTGCATTAAAGCTTATACGATGCAATCATGTATTACATTCTAATGTAAAGCTTGCATTAAAAATAATTATAATGCAGTTGCTTCAAAAATTACTGCAGTACTGCATTAAAAGAAAATGTCTATATAATCTGGGATTAACTAATTTTTAGCGAATTTATAATAATTCGCTAAGTCATTGTGTATACTGGTAATATAACCTTAAAACATTTTTCATATATTTGCTGTGTAAGGACGCCAATTGATTAACGTCAATCGAGTTGGAAGTAAAAAACCGCAATCTGTGGAATTTGCCTTATACTTTTAGTTTTAATACAAAATAATATAAGTGTTAAAACAATTATTTGGGAATTTTTGATGTAGTGTGCTTTACTGTTTAAAGTACTGGACTATACAATTTAATGCCACTTACGACAAAAAATGTAGCTTCCAAATGGATATTTTTATTATTTTTTAATGCAATGTGCTATAAATTTTAATATAACATGTATCAATTTTAACAAAATATTCCGTTAAAATTTAATGTAAATTATACAATAAAAATTAATGCAATTAGCATTAAAATCTGATTTAATGCAACGTTTGCATTAGTTTGTAATGCAAGCTTGCTCCGGACCTATATGTAATGCAACTTGCATTACATACGGCATATTTTTTCAACTGTGTATAGTGCAAGTTTTCGGTAGGTGTTTAAGTATAGTGGTCATCTCTTGCTCCAACTGCAACGGAGATAATAGCGATGGATGAATAATTTGATGTTTCGCACCTGTAAGGACGTCCACTAATCCTTTTTGTGTATCTTCAAGATGTTTTATCACTAGGCCCAATTGGAGGGATAAAAGAATGACAGCTAATGCTTTATCTTGATGGGTTCGGTACTCATTGAGGAGTGCTAACTCGACGTCGAAATGTTGTTGTGCCTCCATTAGCAGTTTTAATTGTTCGGCGGTGATGTTGTTACTGTGTTTGAATAATTTCAACGTGTTGTCAAGAATTGAGGTTTGATTTTTTAGCAGTTTTAGAGTGTATGCTTCATTTTCCTGTATCTGATCGAACTGCTGTTCATACTGTTCTGCTTCTCTTTGTGACAGTACACCGAACATGTCCCCCATTATGTAGCCAATGGTATCGCCTATTCCACGTCTCGTTCTCCGTTGACTAATGTCTGTATGCGTGATCAATTCGTTGTCTTGGATAATGTTGTTAAACTGCCAATGCAGCTGTTGTAATATGAGATCACATTTGATTGGGTGTACATTTTTGCAGGCCCTGTCAAGCAAGCTCAAGCCTTTCTCCACGTTGTAGATTGCTTGCCAATAACTTGACAAATTGTACCGAACGACTAACTCCCATTTAGTCAAAAGAAGTTCTACCTTGGATATATTGTCGAAGTACATGCTCGAGTTGTTCCATGTAGTTACAGTGGTTGATGGATTGGTTGAGCCCAAACCTGATTCTTCAGTCCATCGGATGCCAGAAACCAAGTTTATTATACTCAGTACTAGACAACTATGGCAAATTAATTGGTTTGTAACCGAGACTTGTTTCGCCTTTCGAATGGGTTGTTGCCTTCTCTTTTGAGTCGTGGGTGCATGTTCTTTTACTAGATGTTCTTCTTGAGCTGCCTCTTTTTTCAGTGGCTCTTGGCTGGGCAAAGGTGCTACCTTGCTTATGGATCTTTTGACGTTTGAATTGCCCGATGTTTTGAGCGTTACTACTCTGGTCTGCCCATCAGCGCCAGGATGTAGTTCTGTAATTCGGCCGAGTTTCCATCTCGTCGGTGGTTGTAGTTCGTCGTTTCAGGATCTTCAAATAGCGGGAAAAGCGGTCTTGAATTCAGACACGCTTCTATTTGATTCAATAAAGTTGTTATCTCTTCAAAGGTGAGCTTGGTGTCATACATTTTTTTAAGTGGGTGTTTATAGATTTTACTCCTGCTTCCTAAAATCCACCGAAATGTGTTGATGCTGGTGGAATGAAATGCCACGTTAGTGGTTGTAGTATTTTTTGTGCTCCCACGAAGTTTGTCCCTTGTGAAGTTTGTACATGTGTGCAACATTGCCTCGACGAGCGGTTAATCGTCTGAATGCGTTTATAAATCCCTCTGTTGAAAGATCTGAGGCCGCTTCGATGTGGACTGCTTTGGTAGCTAAACAGATAAATATGCATATATATCCCTTATACGATTTGTTTCCGCGGCCTTTACTAATTCGAATATGAATCGGGCCGGCATAGTCCACTCCAGTGTGGGTGAAGGGGCGCGATACAGTAACGCGAGGCATTGGCAAATCGCCCATTAGTTGTTCTGTGGTCGTGACTTTGAATCGATGGCAGCGGATACATCGATGGTTATTATATTTGACTGCTTGGACTCCTCTGATGATCCAGAATTTCTTCCGGAGGAAGGCCAATGTTAACGCGTTGCCGCCGTGCAATGTTTCTTTATGTGCCCAATCCAATACTAACTTAGTGAATGACCCTTTGTACGGTAGGATGACGGGATGTTTTTCATCGTGGGGCAGGGATGCATTTTCTAATCTTCCACCAACCCGAATTGTGTTTCTTTTATCGAGAAATGGGTTGAGCGAAATGATTCTGCTGCGTTTGTTGATTTGTTTTCCTTGTGTCAGTAGCGAATGTTCTTCTACAAATTCCTCCTGTTGCACTGCTGCCGCTAGCCGTGACAAAGCTATATCCCACTCTTGTTGGTCGATTAGTCCCCTTCATTTAGTTCGCCACCTTAGTATATGAATTGTTATCCGTATAAGCGTCCTGAGTGATGATTGCCTGTTGATTAAGGCTTGAATTGGAGATTCTACGTTTCCCACTTGCATATGTGTTGTAACTATATTTTTTCTTTCCTCAGCTGTTTCGTATTCCGCCTCTTCGCTTAGTATGGGTGCGTGGTGCAAAAACGTCGGACCGTTCCACCAGCTTTGGAGTGCCGCTAACTGCTTTGAGGTTACACCGCGGGAAGCGCAATCAGCTGGATTGTATTCTGAACGGATATAATGCCATGACTGGATGCTGGTATTTTGGTGAATCTCTGCCACTCGATGTGCGACGAATGGTTTCCAAGTTGATGATGGTTTTTGAATCCAGGCCAGTGTAATCATGGAATCGCACCATAAGGTTGTTGAGCTTATGTTAACCTCTAGGCTCTTTTTGACCTGTTGCACTAGACGGCCTAATAATACTGCTCCGCATAACTCGAGTCGGGGAATCGTCAATTTTGATTTTACTGGTGCTACCCTGGTTTTCGCAGTCAAAAGACGGATTGTATTTTGACCATTGATGGTACTTCTGCTGTACAGCACAGCCGCGTAGGCGTGCTCGGATGCGTCACAGAATCCATGAAGTTCAAACGTACAGTTATCTTCAGAGTAATTGATATAGCGAGGTATTTTAATTTGCCGAGCGGCATTCAACTCGAGCTTGAGTTGATCCCAGCGTTTAGCTGTTTCTGCTGGTAACTCTTCGTCCCAACCCAGATCGAGACTCCATAGTCTTTGGTACATTATTTTGCATCCGATGATTAATGGTGCCAGCCATCCCAAAGGATCAAAGATTTTTGACATTTCGGACAAAAATTGGCGTTTCGTTATTTTATTGTCATTCGGTGGTAACTGTACTTGGAATACGAAGCAGTCGGCAGATGGACTATAACCTATCCCTAAGGTTTTGATTGACTGTTCATCCGCGATGGTAAGGTTGCCACTCAAGACCTCTTCCTGGGGTAATCCCTTTAATAGGTCAGGATGATTGCTTGACCACTTACTCAATTCCATTCCCCCTTGATGCAGTAGCTCGATAAGCTGTGCTTTCACTTGCTCCGCTTTTTCCATACTGTCTGCGCCAGCCAACACGTCGTCAACATAAAAGTCGTGCTTCAAAATATGGCTTGCTTTGGGGTACTTTTGATGTTCATCTTCGGCGAGTTGATGTAGCGTGCGAATCGCCAAATAGGGTGCTGCCGATGTTCCGTAGGTTACTGTGGTTAGTTGGTATTCACCTATTGGATGACGTTTACCTTCTCCCCATAAAATTCGTTGATAGTTCTGATGTTCAACGTGTACCAGTATTTGACGGTACACCTTTTGGATGTCAGCAGAGAACACTATTTGATGTTTTCTCCATCTAAGGAGAACCGCCCATAGATCATTCTGTAATGGAGGGCCAGTGAATAAAACTTCATTTAGGCTGATGCCTGTGGATGTTCTCATCGACGCATCAAATACTACCCGAATTTTGGTAGCGTCCATGTTTTCCTTAACCACTGCATGATGCGGTAGATAAAATTTTCCTCTGCCTTGATCAACCTGTTTCATGTGACCCATCTGGATGTACTCTCGCTACTTAGCTCTGGATTTTTACAGAATTTTGCTTCCAGGTGTAGTAACCGTTGTAGTGCTCGCTGTCGAGAACTTCCGAGCAGATCCAATTGGTTTTCCTTGAAAGGTAGACGTACAATATATCGCCCATCTTTACCCCGACTGGTGGTTTGTTGGAAGAGCGCCTCGCATGAAGAGTCGTCTACTGACCAGCCACTGCTATCTTTTGAAATTTCTTCCAGCTCCCAGAATCTCTCCATGTTTCCTTCCGACACGCCGATAGTATGAGCTGCTACGGCGTGTTGTTGAATTGTAGTTTGTGAGGGGCCGAACATTATCCATCCCAGACTGGTGCTTATTGCGCTTGGTTTACCTCTAATTATTTGGTTCCCGATGAAATCGCTGTACACGTCCGCAAATAACAGTATGTTAATTGGCGCAGGGCGATCATAATTTGGATCCGCTAAACGTAGTTTACTCCATCTATCGTCATGCTTTCTGGCGATCGGTTGTACTGGAATATATGTAGTGATTCTCGGCAATACGTATGCGTTGACCTTTAATCTGTATGAGGACTTAAAATGAGGTTGAAGGCAATTCTGGACACTAGCATTTGCCTTGTTGGTGGTATTGGCTCCAACTCCTGAAATCCTAACCTTTATATGCCTTATTGGTAGGCCTAGCTGTTGAACTGCTTCTTCCGTAATTAACGAAACCTGTGACCCTTGGTCTATCAATGCTCGTACATTGACCGACGTTCCGAAAATCGAGTTGATTTTTACAATGGCATGGCTAACAACGTTGTTTGATTGCCGTCCGATGTGCTGACAGATACGTTTTTTGGAGGCCTTGGATCGGGTTCATGCAACAACTGGTGATGTCGATTACCGCAGCTGTTGCAACCGGGTTTTTCGCTGCATGGTATCTTATGAGCGAGACAATTCGTGCAGATTTCAGCACGATTCACGAAATCGATTCTTCGTTTGATGGAAATGTTTTTAAAATGACTGCAATTATTGAGAGAATGATGTCGTTCCGCACAATACCTGCAGTTGGTATCATTGTAATTTTCCGCAGCCGGTTTTCTAAAGCTCTTAGCATTTACGAATGTTTTTCGCGGTATGGAGATTTCTGGCTTTGCTAACCGTGCAATGTTTGGTTTTTGTCCTCCGAATGCTTCCAATGATTGGAATCTTCTCGTCAAAAATTCCAGGCAATAGTCCATATTAGGAATTTTGCGAGGACAAAGCTGCTTTCATATTTCTCCAATGTATCTGCGTCCACCTTGTTCATTACGAGGTGTGCGAAAAGGGCTTCAAATGGATTTTCTAACTTCAAATTTTTGATGTTGTGCAACATTTCCACCACAGTATCGTGTAGTGTTCTGATACTGGCTGCTGTTGCGTGTTGTATATGCAATGATAATATTGCATTGAAGTATGATGATGCTAATAGCCGCTCGTTGTTATATCTACCCTGTAAGAATTCCCATGCCCTCTCATAGTTGTCTACAATGGTTGATACATGGCTGATTAATTGCGCGGCTCCCTTCTGTAGATGAGATTTTAGGTATGTCATCTTTAATGTAAATATTTGATAATTGATCATTTTGATAGACGGGCCTTGTAAAGATGTCGATAAATGCATGCCAATTTTCGTATTCCCCGTTGAATGTTGGTATTTCCACCTTTGGAAGCTTAAATGATGTTAATGGGGATTTTGATGTCGGCTCGCCCTTCTCATGGTTGATTTTCTGATGTAATTTTATTACTAAGGTTTCTACCTGATCTTGTAGAGTTCCGTAGTAATCTTCAGTAAAGTATTTATACTGGTTTTCCAGTAATCGATCGATTTCTTTTCGGTCAGCATTTATCTGATCGATTTTAATTTTGAGGTACTCTTCCGAGTATTCCTCTGATGTTAATTTCGCAGTTATATCGTCTATTTTGCGATATAATAACCGCATGCTGATGTCTTGTTGCTTGAATAGTCTTTAGACTATATTCGGACCGGTTACCGATGACTTGGGTTGGCGATTCTCTGATGATTTTAGTATATTCTTGTTGATGTTGTATCGGGAATCCGTGTCGGAATCACTTGAATCGCCATGGTCGTGCTGCTTCGATGGTGTAGGGCTTATTTTTAATTCTCCGTCGGGTCCTGGAACTAGTGTTTCTGCACCGCTGGTGACTGTTGATTTCATCCCAGAGATGCCTGATGTTGGGATGAGCTTGGGTATGCCCTTTCCAATCTTGAGAATGTCCTCTTCAAGCTCGCGGATGTCGTCCATCGCATGGCGCTCGCTTAAATAGGGATGGGTTTTGGGTAATGCTCCAAGTTCAATAATTTGTTTGTCGATGTCGTAATATTTTTTATATTGAACTTCCATGTTTCTCTTAATTGTGTCGTAGAAACCTCTGGTTACCGGTCGGCCGTCATCACGCTTTATTTTCGTGATGAGTTGAAGCAGCTCTTCCCTAACGCAAGACTGACTTTCGATTAGTGCGTCCATGATCCAAAACTATTGATGTTGTTGATGTCGCTTTGTATAATATTATATTCTGTCTATGTTTTGTCCTAGACAGACGCCTTATTAATTTATGCCAATTCGTGTTCGAATGGCTCGAAGGACCGTGTAAATCTGGACAGCGTTAATAGTAGGTCGTAAATCTACCCTCTATCCAGATTTCTTAATGTTGGTGGGATTTGATTATTTGGATTATCGCGGGTGAGGTCCAAATAACTATAGAGTGAGAACTAACGTGATGAATGGTTTAATTAATTCTGTTTTATTCGAACAATATTCACGGTAATTATACGTTTTACATTATAGCTTAAACTATTGACTTAAATGCTAACTCAGCGAGTATGAGGCAATATTCAATTAGGTGTCGAATATATAAAAATGTGTTTTAGATGAATATTCAATTACAAAAAATATAGATAAAGAATGTATTTTTGCATTAACATGCCAAAAATGAATTATGTGCGAATTTACATATTATCGCACATGTTTATGTCACAACCCTTTATACCCTTGAATTATACAAATTATACACAGGTGCCGTGTTCTGTTGAACAACCTCCAAGGTATACAACGAATTAAAATTGCAATAATTTTTTTTTTCATGTTTACAAAAGTTGAATTTTTTAACATTTGTGGCAAAATCGCGCTGCTAAATTTTAAATCGGCGTACTCCCTTCTATGTAGTGAGGAATCGCAAGGCTACGACTAATCTTTCCCCGGCAGTACGGCTTGTCTCATGGTGGTATTTTGTTTTTTAATTAATGGAGTAACTAAATTCAACAAAATTTTTAAACTTTTATGGTCCATTCGTAAAATTTTTTTAAAATCATCATTCCAGTTCTTTTAATAAACTAACATGGCTAAACCTTTTTCGTTGTAATAGCCATTTTTTAAATGTCGAGCAATGATATATAATTAATTTGTATAATAAACAAAATTGAACTGAAATCAGTCCGTATAGGTTGGATCGTGTGGATGCAACACCTGATTTGGTCGGACAGACCATCGGGCCGACAAGTCATATCGTGTGTAGGTGGCTTAACTATAAGGTTGAGGAAGTGTTTCAAGGCTAAATTATTTCTGTTTCATGTCAAAACATCGATATTGGCCACCAGTTCTAGCTTTTAGTTTATGGTTATGAAATATTAATTCAGGAATATAAGTACATACTGTGATTTTGTATAAACTTATATAAAACTTAATCGGAAAACTCTTGGATACATTTCATTTAATTCCGTATACTGTATCATATCGCAAATTCTAATTTCACTACCTCATGTTCGTTAAATTAGTAATTCACAAATATTTACACTTTGCTGCAGCAACTGCAATAATTTCTTCATTTCTTTTTTCATAGCGTTTACGTTATCACTGATAACGGCGAAAATATTTTTTCATTTGAATAATGTATTCGCTAACGTCTACTTTTGTTCTAAAGATAATTAAAAAATTGTCGATTTCGATTAAGGTTCTTCAATATTTTAATGCAATACTAGTGAATTCTATAGATTCATTACGCGTTTCCTATATTTGACACACTTAAGATAAACACCTTGCAATCATAAAAATCGCATGTTTTATTAATTAAATAAGATGTCAATCAAAATTAAACGTCGCGGTATCTCAATTTTTTCAAAGTGCTCTGAAACGTCACATTATAATGTTAAAGCATGTAACGTATAATTGCATTGTTATCAAAGAGGCCCGCTAAATCTGTTCTTTGCTTTGCGGCGCGAAATATTAGTGACGGCGAGACTTGCACGTAAATAAAATTTATATAGATTGGCTTAATTAATGGAAAAATTATCTAAAAATACGAAATGTGCTCCACCGCCAACAAATGTCTTCGACTGCAATAGCACATAGCGTGTAAGACATAGATTTGATAAGAAATAAAGTGTTCAGCCTTCATTACATTTGCATTATTTTTTATTTGTGTTTTGCATTTGCTTAAACACATGACGATATCTAAGCACATACAGTCATATGTCATGAAAATTTATAAATCAGCAGGTATACGCTTCTTCTTATCATATTGAAGTCGATAAACGCAATTTATAATCTTATCGCTTAAAATACACCTTCACTCTACGGAATCATTGCGAGTATTAGAGTTGTGGCGACATACAAGTAAAATATACGATCGTGCTATTTAGTCTACCAATTAGTTCCGTCAACAAAATTGACATTAATTAGCGTGTAATGCGTCGTCAAGATGAAAATTAAGATTTGTGCGCGAAAAAGCTGAGTGTGTGTTTAGAATAAACAAAAAAATTGTGTAATAGTGGTAGGGGTAAGGGGCTATTTATAAATATAAAGTTTAGTGGCTGGGGTAAGTTGAATATCTTATCTACAAAATATAAAAGAAATTTTTATACATGTACGAAATGGATCATCCACATTTTTGTGATTCATATCAAATTTATGTTTTAGTTAAAATTTGACGCGGCCGGTTTCAAATATTTATTTTAAAGACGTGATTTGAGGTCGAAAAGTTGAAATAGTTTAATGTGAGTGATGAAATTATGTTTTAGTGGGTTTAGTTGTCGATTCGATAAATCAAATGCAAATAATTATTATCAGGTAAATTGATTAATTGTTTTTTTTATCAAAAATTTTAAAGTGTTTGTTTTGACACGTGTAATTATTTAAGTATTTTTGGTTTTATATATTGAAAATTTCAAGCAAAGCGGTCTCTCTCTTTAAATATAGAGACCCCTGAATTGCATTAGTCAAAATTGTAAAATTTTCAAAAGGCACAAAAACATTTTTGAACAAGGTTCCGTACTCATAGCTACACATAGATAATGTGCAGACCATTCTATATAAATTGATTAGATTGAGGTCTGGGTAGGAACCGCGTTTGATTGTTCTCAAAAGAATTTAGCTATTACATGTGACATTAATAGCCAGATAGAACAAAATTTTCGAGTGTTCTACGAAAAAAAAAAGATATCTTGCCCAAAAGTTTACTAGAAAAAACCAAGGCTGCGAAGTTAGAGGCGGCAAACATGTCGCACTGCGTGCCGCACGTAGAAGCGGGTTATATAGAATCTATTAATGAAACCTACCAATAAGCACCATTTTGTTATGCAAGATTTTGTACTTGCAACATTTTCAACCCCATTTCCATCCTACGTGACGAATTTCAATAAAATTGATTAAGAAATGGCCTAATTTCATCCTTAATGACAATATTCCAGAACTTTATTAAACATCATTTTAAAATCCCATTTAGATCCTACATGTCGATGTTCGACATAATCTGTTAAGAAATGGCGAGGTTTCATCCTTATCCCCCTTATTCAAGAACTTTATCAAAAACGCAATTTTTGAATCCCATTTAGGATGCACTTGTCGAATTTCAACTAAATCGGTTCAAAAATGTCCTAGTTCCATAGCTATGGCCATATTTCATTTTCTAGAACTGTATCGCAAGCTCATTTTTGAATTTTATCAAAAAATCATTTAAGTACACATGTCAAATTTTAAAAATTCAAACTAGCTGCCCTATTTCTGAATACGATACGAGAACGAAAGTACAAGATTCTTATTCAATTTTAAATAAGAACCGTACGAATCTGATTCAATTCATATATGAATTTTATATTTTCATTTTCGTATCGAATTCAGGAATACGGCTGCAGGATTTCCTAAAATAGCCCAGGGAAGTTAGGAAAATTGACGAAATTTTTAGGGACAGCAGAAAGATTGTATATTGTATTGTTTAGCAGGAAAAAAGTCTATATCGTCTGGTTTAGGCATTTTTTGAAAAATGCCTTCTGGGCTGGAAAATGCGTTTTCCAATTGCATCATTACTTGCACCATTATAGGAACGACTGGAAACTCGGAAAAATCGTTCGGAAATCGTTATTCGGTTGTTTTCGGGGATGATGAACTCGATTCTGGCATTAGACTTCCCGGGGGTGCAGGGGAGTCGCTCTGTGGGGTTGTCTGAGGGTGGCTGGGGGGAAATGGCAGCGTCCATGAAAATCGCCCCAAAATCGATTACTCGGGAGTTTTCGGGGATAACGAATTCAATTCTGGCATTAGACTTCCCCGGGGGCACTCGGGGTGGCTCTATGGGAAATAATACAGGAGAAAGTGAAAAATCACAAGTTATGATAATAATACTTTATTCAAATACCAAATAGGAGTTTTTATTAATGTTGAATTATTCATTATAAACATAACATCTTCTTCTTCTTCCACTTCTTCGTCTTCTTCCCCTTCTTCATCTTATTCCTCGTAACCATTCTCGGCCCCGTTGGAAGTGCCTTTTTGGTTTGGTCAATTGCCATCGCAATGATTACATGCAAGTGAGCACTCCAAACCACTTCAGCGGCACCCTCGTGCCACAGTCGGTTCTAAAATTATATTTTGGCTATACAATAATTTCATCGTGATACCTCTACAATCAAATCGTTGAGAGGTATAGATGATATCGTATTGATTGTGCAAAAACCAAAGTCATTAAAATGTACGTACACACTAACATGCCATTGCACAATAGATGGCTTGGTAAACAATTATGCTGGGCAAAACATATTTGCTTCGGGTGCACCAGAAACACTTTGGTGCACGATTAAAAACCAGAAAATCAGGTTTTGATTTTTGGTTTATTTTTATTTTTTTGGATCGAAGTTAGACATGACGACGAAGATGAAAAAAAAACATATCTTCATTCTATTCGGTTTTGGATTTTGCCGGAGCAACATTACAACGGAGCTCATCACTCATCAGTCAAACGAAAAAATAGTATTTTATTTAAATAAATTTTTTTATTAGTTTTAAAATTAAATTAAAGTTTGTTTAATTTATTTATCAAATTATTATTATTACATTATTTTAGAGAGCGCTCCGCTTCATTTCGATTTTCACTTTAGGCCGCATCATACTTCTACAGGTCCAAGAGTGCCAGACACCACTCAAACACCAAAAAAAGGTTCAAAATCCAAGAAACTTGATTACTGTAGCACTGTATTTACATACAACGAAAAAGCAACGTGGTCCTAAACGACAGATGTAATACTGATGGACCCATATTTTTTCTCTTCAGTCGATACAGAATATTTCTTCCCCGTGTTAACGATACTTTACTCTCTTTATAGCTTTGGCGCCTTTTTCAAATCCAGTTTCGAGGCACAAAAGACTTCCAAAGAAATTGTTTTCATAATATGTGTAATATTTATTTATTTAATATTCAATCAAAATTTTTATTATTCATACCCCCGGGTAATTCTAATGCCAGAATTGAATTCGGCATCCCCGAAAACCCCTGAGATAACGACTTTGGAGCGATTTTCATGGACTCTATCATTTCGCCCCTAGTCAACCCCCCCCCCCCCACCCCGCAACCCCACAGAGCCACCCCGGGTAATTCCAATGCCAGAATCGAGTTCGGCAGGCCCGAAAACCCTCGAGTAACGATTTCCGAGCGATTTTTCCGAGTTTCCAGTCGTTCCTAAAACGGTGCAAGTAATGATGGAATTGGAAAATGCATTTTCCAGCCCAGAATGCATTTTTCAAAAAATGCCTAAACCAGACGATATATAGACTATTTTCCTTAGACCTTCCTGAACACAATGCAAAGAACCGCATCTCGATATCTGCCGTCCCTAAAAATTTCCGCTATTCTATTCGTTTTTGATCTAAATGCCCTGGACTAAAAATCAAGATTTTCTTTAAACAAAACCGGGATTTTTGAAAACTGGGATTTTGACAAACCGATTTCTAAAACCGGGATTTTGTTACACACCCACAATTTTCACAGTTAATCGTCGAGACTAACTTGTCAAAAATTCTGTAACAATTCTTCATAAAGCAGCTATATTTTTGAAATTTTTATTCAAGATGGGAATTACCAGACAATTTTGAATTCAAAATACCACCGTTCATGGTTAACGCAATATGATTTACATAGTTTTATTTAAATACTTTTATTGAAACTCCAAAACCCACACAGTCATGTCCTTTACGTTCAAAACGTTACAGGCTTAAACCTTATGAAGTAATCAGAACGTCGGGCTGAAAATTGAATATATCTATCTGTATTACTAAAAGAGAACTTGATGTTTGTGTCTGTGCCGAATAGACGCTTAGCCGCCAAACCGCCAGAGCACAAGCCGAGTACCTTTCGAACAAAAGTTCATTAAATTAGGCTTAGCTGCTGTGAAAACAGAACAATTGACTTTATCGACGGCATTGGCCTGTGGAAAACTTATCCGTAAAATCATGTTTGGCTCAGAATGCTCTCAGGCACTTTAAAAGTATGGGATATTTTGTTTTTGAGTGTTTCTATGATCTTTGAAGTCGACGCCGAACGAATTGGGAATGTCATTCCAACTAAATTGGTCTAGCATTATAACTTTATGAGAAAACCCGTTTCTGGTTCTATCAGATGTGGACCGAGCAAATCTAAATAAAAACGTTGTCACGACAAGTCAAATAATTTACTAGTTTTATTCATTTACACAACTCACATTCGTTGACAAATTCTCTAACTATTCATGACCGGCCAGTGATAATACCTTCTTAATATCTCTATCGTTTTTTCTATATCTTGATGGGTAGCAGAAGGAGGGACATCAGCTCTCTTAATAATTTTGTTAAAGATTCTGGAACAACAACTTTCCACAACGGTATGCCGGTTTTTACGTTAACATCTGTGTTCACGGTGCTTTTCCCATCTTGCACTTTATAATTAGTTGCTGTATCAGGGGTTTGACTGAGTGTCAAGATCCTTGCGACATATTCATCGTCTTTTCCGTTAGCGTCTCAATGTGCATTTTTGACATATTAGACTATGGGACATGAATGGTATAGGATGCTCATCATCGTTATCATATTGTTGGAATAACAAGATAACCAAATCAAGGTACTGAATAATATAAAAATTTCTGAAAAAAACAGGTGCAGTAACGAGAACCTATTTCAACTGTTCAAAAGCCTCCTGGGCTTCAGTATTCCAACGTTTATGCTTACATTCTTTAAGATGTTCAGTAATCGGGGTGGCTAGCCTGAATAAGTTTTGAACGAAGTGCCGTATCAGCCGGTCACGCCAAGGAATCTTCGTATTTGTTTCGTAGTTTTTGGAATGGTAAAGTCATCTTTGGCTTGAATTTTGTGAGTGTCCACTCTAAGGCATGCCTCACCAATCACATAATCGAGGTTTATTTATTTCATTCGTACGATTTATAATTTGGGTACTAGTACCTGGCTTGGAACATTTTTTATAATATTGTTGATCAACCCAAGATATCCGCATCTTATTCACTTTTCACAATAGTTTTTGATTTCTTCGTAGGTTCTGAAGTGCTGGTCTTGAAGATCGCTTTGCAATGTTCGGAACAAATAGTAATGTTATCTGGTTAGTAGGGAGCATGTGGTAGAACGCTTTACGCTGTTTGTTGGCTGGAATCAGACGATTTTCGTTCAACGCATGGAATATTTATTCTATTATTTGTTGTTGGTTACGTTCACCAGTAATAGTTTCGTTCGGTTTTAGCAGCTCATAGTTAACCACTCCTTTCTGATTCCACCAAATGCACAACATAACCTTACTTCCATGAATGTTTCGTTTTGCTGAAAACCACTTTTCATCGCCAGTCATAATTTGAGACAAAAAATGCCATCTTTGTTGTCTTTTAAGCAAAGAATTGCAAACCATTAAAGGATTTTCAATGTTGGCTTAGTCAGTTCAGGTGGTACCCATTTTCCTACTTTTTGAATCATTTTTATTGTATGCAAATATTTTCTTATGGCTGCTTGAGTGAAATTTAACTGTTGCGCAAGTTTTTTTTCTGTTTGAGCTGAGTTTTCCTTCAATAATGCTTCCAATTCTTCATCTTCAAATCTGTTTGGTTGACCAGTGGTTGGTTTTCTTTCAACGGCTATACAGAATCTGGCATGAAAATTCGTTTACTGCGTAAGCCGTTTAAACAGCCTAATAATTTAGTGCATTTTTCGGTTTCAGTCGCTAGTTCTTCTAATTTCTCAAGCTCTGTATAGAATCACCGGCAACAGTAACACTCGTGGGGACGAAGTGATTGTCTCTAAAGCCGGGCCTAAGTTTAAAATTGCTGTTTCTTCAAGCTGTATTCATTTCCTAATGAGACGTTTGGTTGGCAGTGTTGTGCGTCTACGCGTATTTCCGAATTATCTACAAGTTGGTGTCGAAAATAGCGTAGACAATTGATTTTTGAGTAGACAATGTCGATAATCTGTAGAATATGTAGACAATTCGTAGAATATGTAGTTTATTACTTTTTCGTTGTTTTTTTCATTGTTTTTCTATATGAAGGTGTCATCTTTTAGTTTTCCAGTTTAAATTGGGATTTATCTATATTTTGGCAGTTGAAATTCAGTTTTTATTGAACAAATTGGTGAGATTGAAAATCTTGGCCAATTGACGTCTTCAATATTGGTACAACCATAAGCGCTTTACGAGGCTAAATTCGGCTATGGTTTTGCTGTGCCAAATGTACCGTCCAGGTCATGAACATTTTCGAAACAAATACTTCATTTATGATTTTAACATCCGTTTTTGAACAACGTAGTTCTAGTTGGTATTACTACAAAACTTATAGCATAAATTAGTGATTATTTGCTGTTTTTTTGGTTATATTTTAATCAAAATTAAATACAAAACAAAGATGTTTCTTACAGATAATGTGGTTTTCGAAACTAAAATACAGGTGGCGGTTTTTTAATGTAGGCTATATCCATTTTGCTGAGGTTAGCTCAGGATTACATTTGTCCCGAGATATACCAATTGATTATCAACTGACGTTTGGGTTTCGTGGTCCTTTTTCACTGGAGTAATCTTTCTTGAAATTAGGAGCGAGTGGCAGAATTAGATAAAACAACCACAACTTCATCACCCAAGTCAAGCAACCATTACTTGGATTATTACAAGGTTATGAGTGACCGCTTGGGAACATAATAGAAAAAAGTGAATAATGTTATGGAATGAAACCTTCTCCTCCCTCCCCCCCCCCCCCCTATCTCCTGGCCAGTATACCTTACGCAGAAGACCTAAAAGCTGACTAGGATTCAAAGGGGCAATCATTTATTGATCCGTATTCAAAATGATTACAGAAGCCAATAGTACAATAAATAATGCAACCCGGCAAATATCCAACCCTCGGTTATCGTACACAAACATGAATCGGAAATTGAAACATCAAAACTCTAACAAAAACCTGAAGGTTTAGCAACAATTAGAGAAAACACAGAAACCGAATTCTCGGCCATAGTGCAGTGAGATAAAACAGTGGCGAAATAAAGACAAGCGATATTTCTTAACATTATTTTCGCTGGACGTGATGAATAAGGCGTGGGCACACATATTAACAACAGTTAATGCAAAGAAAGCGCATTAATGGAATAGAAATCTGCCGAATAATCATAGCATCGTAACAGGATTCCATTCAAAAAGACAAACACAACATTTAATATTGATACGATTTAACAAAATACGTAGATAGAACCACCAAGGATGAGTTTTATGAACGCACAACCCTAAAAGCAAGGACATACAAAATAATGATCAAAATAAGACAAGGAGATGGGTAAAAAAGCAATATAAACTCTGTGCGTAAAGGGTAACAAGTGAGTGGCGCATACATTTACAGTCACCACCAACTGGTAAAATACCATAATTCAAAATTAAACCCGTAAAAAGCAGCAACGTCGGAAAAAACTAAACATCTGGGCACTAAGAAACCCATTCTGTAAAGCTAATGAAGAAGCAGCCATTAGTGTAGGGCAATCGTGGAAAAAAATCTAAGAAACCTATATCGAAACAGCTATCAACGCACGCGGGTCGGGTACGAAGAATTCAGAGGCAAACCCTCTGGATCAAAATATGGTGACCTAAGCGCTTGTATAAATTGGTACGATATATATCCCTCTTCAACATAACCATAAAGATATTAGCAATGTTCATCCTCTATAGAATTTCACCGACAGTTAATCCAAAATTAAGAAAGTAACAAGCTGTCTTCAGACTAGGGCGAATTTGCTCCAATGTTATATTAAAACAAAACGAATTTTCATTGAGCAGTCTGACGAATGAAATTCATCACTGACATTGTTCAGATCTAGCAAAAGAAGTTGCCCTCAAAATATATATCAGAAAAACCAGATGATGAGGCCAAACACACTAATGAAATCGTATAAGTTGGTTGTGTACTTTAGTGAAAACGGATGGCATAGATGAAGTTATAAAGAAAGAAATCAACAATACGAATGAACATGTTAAACAAAGTCTGGAACACATCTATCCTATCCCGCAAACACTAAACAAAGAATGTTTAATTCGTATGTGAAAACAGTGTTGCTGTACGTTTGTGAAACCTGGAAGCGTTCACATACGATCGAATACGCTACATTTGTTTGTAAATAAATGCCTTAGAAGAATACTGATGGCCCAACAAAACAACAAATATTGATCTCCTTGAGATGGAACACTGGCCCACATTGAGAAAGTCGCAGAATTAAATGACAAACAGGTCTTTTGAAATGGAACCCAGGAGAGAGAAGGGAAGTCGTCGACCAGCTCTAACATGGAAACGAACGATGCTAGCAGGAGCAAAACAACTCGTAAATGCATGGGTGGAATAAAATATCAAGTAAGCCTTCGGTCATATTTTGGCATTTATTATATGAACCCGAGGAACTTGTACTCGTATGGTCAGTTTTTGTCTCAATTTTATTTATGATTTATCATTTTATTGCATGGTAAACATTGTAAAGGATCTTTCAATAGGAACGCTCGAAATTTGTTAGTCAAATGTGTAGTGAATTGTTCAGTAGTGTATGACAAATTACCATGGAAGTTTATCGGCCAATCCAACTTTCACGAAGTTGCGGTAAATTCCTGTACCTCTCTTGCATCATTTAATCCTCTCAACATAGGCCCAATTTAAAACCGATTTTTATCATGTAAACGGTTTTAAAATTATTTAATTTTGTTCATTTAACGATTTCGCACTTTAACCGTAACATAAACATATCTAAATGTGTTTCATTACCACATCATATTTTTCAATGTGAAAGAAGGAATTTTAATAATTGCTAACAGAAATAATAATTTTCGACATTGTCTACATTCTCTACATTGTCGACGCCAATTTCTTAATTTTCTACATACATTGTCTACACATGTATAATATTAATTATCTACGTGGTGTAGACAATACGGCACAACACTGTTGGTTGGTGAACTTGACGTATGTGCTTAGTTTGTTTAGTGTATATCCTTTGTGTGGAAAATCCCAATTGATATACTCGATTTATCACCTACTTCATAAGCACGTTTTCGAGTTTGCTCAAAATTATACGAAGGATACATTTACAAGCCAATCCTGCTGAAATTGGCCAATTACGTACGAAATTGCAAGATGTTGGTCTAGAACGTTAGTTGTAATTAGAGGAATTTCGTTTTAAGCTTTCGTTAGGTAGCATAGGACAACTTTCTGAAGATAATAGTTCGGCACTTTTTGAGCATACGTTTGATTTCAGCCAAGGTAATTTAATTTACGCAATAACTTATGCTTTTAGCGGTGTGATATTTTATATTGGCCAAAAACCAGGAAGTGTGGTGGAAAAGTTGTACTGACATGTACCACATTTTACAAGGCACCTGTCCTTTATGTAGGCTCCAATTGCTGCCAAAACTATTCGATTGACTCGACAAACTGAGACCCGTTATCTGTCAGAATGCTCTTAGGTCAATATGCATAATCTCATCGTCTTCCATAATCGCCTCAACGTACATTTTCCTCAAACTATCTGGAGCCATATTCACTTTCTACATATATGATCTTAAGAGCCATCGTAAACTTGAGTGATCCGTGAGATGCACATCACTGCTGTAAGATATTCTAGTTCCGTAATGTTGTAGTCCCAGCCTCCCGATCCCCATTATCGTATCGTTGCGCAATAACACGCTACCTAGTCCCGATGTGGATGCGCCACACTGAATATAGAAATGTCTGGAAAAGTGTGTGTTCTGTATCAGTCGGTCATGCCAAGGAATCTTCGTATTTCTTTCGTAGTAACTTTAACAATCTGGCTACTTCAGTCGAAAGTGTAATATGCTCCTCGCAAAGAAGCAGATACAACTTATAGATCGTCTCGATAAACAAATGCTCGGTGATGAGAAATTATCTTATTTAAACGGTAGAGGGAAGACGAACCGGTAAGGTAACGGCTGTCTTATTTCTCAGCGAAGGATCGAAGGGTATTTGCAAAAGGCATCTTTAGATCGATGCAGATTATACATTGTGTTTTCTCCAATCGACCTAGTAACCCTTCGAAAACCGGCAAGAGATAAGCATCCTTCATCGTAACCGAGTTTATCTTCCTTTCATCGAGACATTAACGAACCTCCCAGTGTGCTTTTGCTCCGGAGTTTCCGCTGATGACCAAGAGCTGGTACTTTGCTTGATACCAATTAAACTCAGCATACGGTGTAGCTCCCTTTCGAGGCTTTAATATTAACGCAGACAATATTTAACTTATTTAACAGTTTATTCAAATCAATAATAAAAAACGATGCACTCGGAGAAATAAAAAATTCTAGAACTTCGGTTCAATATCGAGCGAAAAAAATTTCAAATTTGCAACTAAAACAAAGACACAATAAAACAATGCCAGTAAAATATCTTTTACGTCAGTCAAGAACCAAACAAAACTCAGAAGCGATTTTGTTTTTATTCACTAATGATTGAATTTTTGTTTAATATATTATGATTCAATTTTATGACCATCAAAGTATAGGGTGTCCCATTAAGACCGCGTATTTTGAAATTTAAAAAAATGCAGTGTTTATTTCAGAAGTTCTGATGATTTTAAAGTAATAAAGAGTATAGTATAGTGATGGCACTCGTTCGTCTTTTTAACAAAGTTTTCGATGACATTTTGGCACAGTGCCAGCTCAATGCTAGCGGTTGCGCCGTCCCGTTGAAACCACATGCCTTCGTGATCCATTTTAGTAATTTGAGGGCAGAAGAAGTTATTTATCATCTCACGATAAGTAACGCCATTGACAGTTATCGCATTGCCAGCCGTATTCTCGAAAAGGAACAGTCGCTTCTGGTGGATAAATGGGACGTTTAAAGATCATCCAAATGCGAATATTCTGTTTGTTGAAATAGCCATCAAATTCGAAATGCGGCTCATCGAAGAAGATTATTTTTTTTCTCGAAAAATTTCTTTTCACTTGTTGGTGCTCTAGCATCCATTCTGTGAACGTTCGACGCTGTGTGTGGTCGGCTGGCTTTAAATGATGGACAGGTCTCTTCTATCTTTGAAATGATCCAATCGCCTAAAATTCCTCGATTAATCACACCATTGTACTTCGAGAACGTGCGTTATATGATAACCGAAAAATGCACGATATTTTCAAACCGTCTCCACACAAATCTCACCGTTTCGGTAGTGGATCTTCTACAATTCTATGCATTGTACGTCCGAGTAATTCTTCATGACTAAACCTAAAGGTTCTGACATTTCATATTTAAACTTCCATCTTCTACCGGAAATATCCTTTGATACAAAACACTGTATTAATATTGTTTAAAAGGGTCGGTATATTTTACAATTGTATTCCAACTTAGGAAGAATCATTACCAAAGTAAGTCTAATAAGGTAGAGCTACTGTCGTATACCCTTCAATAAACCCCCTGAAATATCTAGATAACCCGATAAATGACTTATAATTCCATTGACACTTTGCTGTCGGAAGCCTATCTGCTTCTTTCACGTTCGAATGTTCCGGCCTATCTATAAGTAAAGATGAAATCCCTCTATCGTGCACAAAAACCTTCAATTCTTTAAATTTAATGTAAGATTTGCTTCTTGAAGAGTTCTTTTAATATTTCATCGCAATCGCGTACCTGTGATTACATAAGAGTTTGTTAATAAGTGATTAAAATACTGCAGGACCATTTGTCGCGCCAAATAGCAGCCACCTAACCTAGAAGTCTAGTCCATCTGGTGTTATGAATGTTAATTCATATCTGGACTTACTTTCAACGAATACCTAACAACACCCACTTGCTAAACCTAAACTCGTAAATGATTCATAATAACCGCCTACGTAGTCAATTTAATCATCTTTTCGGGGTCAGAAACTGTTGACGTATTTTTTTTAACGGACCTGTAATATTCAACGCACATTCAAAGTTCTCCCAATTATTTGTTACTGATAAAATTGGACCCGTAATCGGAAATTTAATCTTCCATTATGTCAGCTATTTCTTCAAAGTCTTGTCGTCTTCTAAGTTTAAATTCTCACTAATCAGCTTCTCCTTTCCTCTAATTCGGAATTGTTTTCTTTTTCGACGTTAATTATGTGAAGTTACCCAGTTCGGTTCGGTAAACTTATTAACTGAGCTCGTCAATGTTATAACAGATAGATTGATATCTAAATAACCTGTGATTTACATATTTTTCCAATGCGTGACTAAATTCTCTATAAATGTTATGCTCGCATCCACGAAGCGCAATTGCTAGTTTACAAGTAGTTTGAACTCGTATCAATTAATTTAATTCAACTTATCAATTTTTTTAATCATCTTAATTGTTCGGTCGTCTTGTCTTATTCTTATTATTGCTATACATATTATTTCTAATAATTTCATACTATAACAATATTTTTAATTATTATTTTTTTTTTCAGGTTATAGTGTCAACTTTTACATATAGACGGAAGGTTTTGAAATAACCGCGGAATGCGTACATCATTAACGGCCGTATCGTTCTTATATCAAATAATTTTAAAAGTGTATAATTTAGAGATTGAGACTTATTTGTGCTTAAGATATAGGAATACATAGTTATAAATCAAAATGTTGACGACATTTAATACGATCACACCACATTTACGGTTTAAAACCAAATTAGTTAGTATCGATAATTTGATGTTTAAATTTCATTATCGTGCCTCGTTTTTAATACTGCTTGCGTGTACTATTCTCGTAACATCTAGGTAAGTCAGACAATTTTTAATTTATTTACTTAGTTATTAAATTCATTCAGGGGTTCGAGTCTCTTTTTCTATATTCACTCATAAAATCACTTTCTAACAGTAACCCGAATTGGCATATTGGTTTTTTCACTCGACTCTTAAGGGCATCAAACTGAGCCAATTTGAATGCATACAAAATTCACTACGAATGCAATGTTCCAACAAGAGATTTCGCTTCTCGCCACATATGGCAACAACAAAAGAGCAGTTCTGTTTGAAATGAGTTTCGAACAAAATTCTATGATCTGGTTATGTTGGACTAAACTTCCCCATTTCATAATAAATTATGTATTATGAAATTGGGTTTCCACAATTGATTTTGATTCGCACCGAAAACTCAAAAACAAATTTTCTCCAAAACTTCCCATGTCTGTAACTGCAATCGGTGGGAGTTTTTGAAATATCGGACATAACCTTAAACCTACTCGATAATCTCAATTCATTTTTATTACCAAGCTTATATTAGCTCACTCTGTGTGTCTGTTTGTATCGTCAAATTTTGTAATCAATTTTTCATCCACTTTCGATAGTCCAATTGAGCTGAAATTTTGCATGCAGGCTTAACTCCGATGACAATACAAGGTTCTAACATTTTTGGACATTAAATATGCTCTGGCATAGTATATTACCACGGAGTATATTACCAATATACGGAGTGAAGTTGGCGGTGAATGGTATTGTTTCAAATTTGAAAAACCCGTTACAAGAGTATGTCTTGCGCTTTTGTGTTTATTGACAAATGCACTATTATGAATTAAAATTCTTTTTTTACAAGCTGTACTCTTCGGACAGGACATATTTGAAGTCACTGAAAAGCTACCGAATATGCTGCCAAGATCAACAAATAACTCTGGTATCGTATTAGTGGTGGAGCGATTAGAGGATCTTGACAGAACAAGAGAGTTCTCAATATCTCGATCACGAGTCTATGAAGCTCTAGAATGGCTGAAACAGAACAAACCACTTTACAGTGATGTGGTTACTGACAATAACGCTCACATCAATGAACGAGATTTGGCTCGTGTTGCAGTAGCAGCTTCTGTAAATGAAGATGTCCAAGGAAGTAATGCCAATATGTCCATTAGCAAAGTATCACGAGTTGTACGTGCTTCATGGCATCAGGGAAATAAATCTGTATTCACATCTGGCTGTGCAGGAGTGCAATGTTCCGCTATGGTTCTTCCCAATATTGTGAGAGCTGCGATTTTTCCACCAAGCCGAGGGAATTCTTTGGCATTGGACCGAAATATGGAAGAGAGTGATGGTATTTATGAGATAATTAGAATATATACCGAAGAATGCCCAAGGCACTACGAGTTGACGGTAGATGTTTCTTAGAAGTTCACCACTTCGATGTGATCAAACCAGACTTCCTCATGCACAACAATAACTTTAGTATCAGCTATGCAGATGACTCACCATTCTTTGGAAACTTACAAGACAACATAAATCAGAGATATCTTGCAAAGACACTGAGACAGAGCCTTGAAGCATTGTTCGAAAGTTATAGATTTCCCGGTCACTCTCATTAGGCGTCATGCACTATGATGACAAATACTACTTCACAGACTCACACTCATGTGGAGCTAGAGGAGCTGGAGCTGCGGTAAATGGTAGAGCTTGCGTAATAGAATGTGATACCATCGAGGAACTCGTACGGGTATGCAAACGTGCAACATCTTCAAGAAATGAACCGTATACCCTTGATTACATTGATGTCCACCAGAAAACGAAATTTGAGTGCGACGAAGACTCGATACATGTGCAAGCATCGATACATGTGCAAGCATCGTTTACCTCCTTACTCTTCAAGGTGCAAAGAATACAACATGTGCACGCTTGAAAACAGGCGTCTACTTCTGGATGCCGCTTTTATTGGAAATGTCCTTCTCGGCCACATTGATTCATCCTTCATCCTGGAAAACATATCCATAAATGTCCCAAGCAGAACTTTGCGTAATCATCAATTTTTGGCGCTTGAACACCATCCAACCAACTATGGCGACAACAATCCCATTAATCGATCTGCAAAATCTTTCAATGCCGTAATTGATCAATTTGATTTTAATTTATCAAAAACCAATTTTAAAAAAAAGTTAAAATCATATTTTCTAAATTTTTAATAAGTCCTTTGACAGTTTCATATTCGAAGTACTAATTGTTAATTTAAATAATTGGTTTAGTTATAATTCTTATTTATTTACAATCTAAGATTAATTTTTTTTATTTTCTATTTTTAAAATTCCATTTTTAGATTTAATTTTTTTTGTTCTCTTTTTTGTTAATATATTTTATATTTTATATTTTACTTTTGTTAATTTGAAATCATAATTGCAATGTACTGAATCGATTTCCTTTAATATTTAAATAAATAAATAAATAAAGCAGTACCAGTAGAGGAATCAGAACAACCAGAAATAACTATCCATACATCGGTGATGGCACCAATAGATTGTGCCCAGCCAGATGTTGAGGAAGTACTTGAGGTGTCTGATAACTTAAATGAGATTGAACGCAAGACACGAGACAATATTGTGAATGAGGCACATGAGTTAAATGCTGAAGAATTAGCATGGTATCAACTCTTCCCATACGGCATTAATGGACTAAAGGAACAACGATCAGTTTACATCACACCTCTAGACTACTTCCAATATCGAATACTTGGCATTGATACACGAGTCCAGCAAATTGAGTATCTGTTCTATGCACTTCAATGTTTGAATATTATAGAGTCAATTCCACGATAGCAGCTTGTGGAAAGAAAATCGAAGGACAAGAGGGACAGGTAGAAGATCTTCACCTCTACATCAAGAACCTGCGAGGTTCGGCTGCTTACTGGCGCTCGGCACTGAATGAGCTTCTACCTCAAATTAGATGCCTTGGACCACCTGCAATGACTTGAACTGGTTGGATATGAGAAAATCATTACTGATTGCCGATGGAAGACCGAATGAAGATCGAAGCAGTATTGATATACATGCAATACAAGTTCTCATCGAGAGATATCCAGTTGTTGTAAGCCGGCATTTCATGATACGAGTCAATGCATTAATAAGATTTATGCGAAGCAACACTAATGTACTTTGTGGTCGTGTTAAAGACTTCTGGTGGAGAATCGAGTTTCAGATGATAGGTAGTCCACATCTCCACATGGTAGTGTGGATCGAAAACCATCCAGCTTTCGATACACCAGAAGGTCTGGCACAAATAGATCGTGTATGCTCTTGTGAACTGCCAAATGAGGAATCGGAGCTTTATGAGACAGTTAAGAAATGCCAAACTCATAGACACAAAGATACTTGCTATAAGAACAATACTGCTGATAGAAGATGCCGGTTCAGCTTCCCGCGAACTGTGTGCGAGGTAACGAAGATTGTGTCTCGTTCGTCGGATGATTTCATTCGAAACGGAGGAAGAATCTGTCTACTGAAGCGGCGTGAACAAGACCGGAATATCAATAACTACAATCCCACACTTCTCAAACTGTGGGAAGGTAATACGGATATTCAGCCATGCGGATCGAATGAAGCTATCGCATTCTACATAGCCATAGTCCAAATCAGAGCCAGCAGACCTCGATGTTGGAATTGCACAGGCCATTCAGCAGATACGACGCGAGGAAACCGACATCTCTCGAAAGCACTTCAAGATCTGTATGAGAATCCTCAAGGAAAGACAAGTATATGCATGTGAAGCTGTATATCGCCTAGCTGGTCTCAAGATTGCGAGAGAACTCTAGAAAATGTGTGTTCCTCAATACGCGCAAGCCAGAACAACGATACAAGGTGCTTCAGTTCAATGAGGAGGGTTTGGCGACTGGCTACTGTAAGAGTATACTCGATAGATACGAATTGAGACCAGGTTCACATCCGACTATTGACTTTAATAACATGAGCTTGATAGAGTTTGCAATGCGCTTCGAAGCATATTACAGCAAGAAAGATACTAGTGAAGAAGGCATTGATGATGGTATACTCGACGATGAACCACGAACTAGAAAGACCATAATCAAGCTTAAAGATAACAAATCCAGAATAGTCGAGTGTGCCACGCCAGCAGTTTTGCAAGTCCCATACTTCATGGCTACATCCGATCCAGTAAATTAATACTACAGTCTCCTCCTTCAATACATGCCACATCGTCAAGAAAGTGAGTTGATTGTAGATTACGATACGGCAAGAGAAGCATTCGCTGCACGAGAAGAACGACTGAAGGAAATCAGTAGATATATGGAACAGCTGGAGAATGCATTCAATCCAATTCACGCATTCCACCTTCTGGAGGAGAGCCCAGCTGCAGTTGTAGCTGATAATGAGGAAGAAATTGAATTTGACAATGCAATTACCAATGAGCAATTTACAAATGCACAACGCGCTATGAATGTTAAACAGCGTGAGCTCTTCATACAGATCACACGATGCATACAGGAACAAATGGATGGCAGCACAAATCGAGAAAGACTGTTCATTACGGGAGGTGCAGGTAATGGAAAGACATTCATATTCAACCTGCTAAGAAACCAGGTGAACAGATGCTACGGAAAGCAGGCAACAAAGGCTGGAGCACTAACAGGTGCCGCAGCACGACTTGTGGACGGATTAACAATACACAGTTTACTGAAGCTACCGGTTCAGAAGGATGGAAGACTCGTTAACAATCTACCACATTTGACAGGCAATTACCTCCGATTAATGTGACAACAGTGGAAAGACATAGAGTTCCTGTTTATAGACGAAATTTCCATGGTAGCATACGAGATATTGTGTATGATAGACTCATGCTTAAGATAACTTAAGAATGGAGATGAGCTCTTTGGCGGTATTAATGTCATACTGTTCGGAGATCTGATGCAGCTTCCACCGATTCGAGGACATCAAGTATTCCAGCAGCTAGAGCGAATGATACCAGCTGCACAATTATGGAGACTCTTCAGGTTGGTTGAATTGACAGAGAATATGCGACAGCACGGAGACAATACGTTTATAGATATCCTGAACGCACTGAGAGTAGGCGAATTGCAGGTTCAGCATATGAAAGTACTCATAGACAAAGTTAGCAATGAGTTTACCGGTGAATTCTCCATAGAACGTGCCCTTCGCATATACCCAACCAAGAAGAAAGTGGATGAGCACAATGAAGCTGTGTTACAATTCTTCAGAGACAGAAATACGCCAATGAATACTATCAGAGCTCAGGATTCATTAGTCGATTCTACGCAGAATACAGACAACATGAACTTGGAAAGAGTCACTCCAAATGACATAAATAAGGCAGCTGGACTTCCAACAGAACTAGTCATATTCCGAGGCGGAAAAGTGATGCTCAGATCCAACATCGATTTACAAAGGGCTTGGTAAATGGCTCCATATGTCACATAACGGATATCAAGTGGCCACAAAATCATAGAGGACAATTGTATGCCCAAGACATACCAGCAGTAGAAGTAGATTTCGGTAGCCATGGTACTCACATCATACGTCCGATATCGAAACAGTTTCCAGCCAACTATATCTATGGCACGATCGGAAGACATATGCTACCATTAATACTATCATGGGCATCAACTGTACATAAGATGCAAGGTAGCACAGTTGACAATGCAGTCATTGACTTGGGTTCAGACCTGTTCGCAAGTGGTCAAGCTTATGTAGCTCTAAGTCGAGTGAGATCTCTCGAAAGATTGCAAATAGTCGAACTAGATTGCGCGAAATTGACAGGAACTGTGGAACGCGAATAACTGACAAAAAAAAACACATGTTGACAAAGACTTATAAAACTTGGCTAAAATAATAAACAATCATATGACATAGCGCTCTCCGATCGCACTCTAAAAGGTAAGGTGCAGAGATAGATATACCATCTATCGTTTTGCAACTTCCTAACAAATGTTCACATGGTCGAAAAATTGGTTGCAAATTTTGATGACTAAAAAAGAGAAAATAAAATATATGTAAAAAAACTTTTTAAAAACCAAATATAAGCGTGGGGCGCTCCTGAATTTATATACTATCTCTCAATATATCATTTTTACGTTAATATTGAAATGCTCCAGCAAAAAATCGAATCTTAGGATACATCAGAATAGACTGTTTCATTAGTGTACTAAAAGATTTTACTTTATGTGTCTAGTAGTCGTAAATTACTAATGCCGTAAAGGAGCGCCCCACGCTTATATTTTTAGCCATATTAATTTTAAATTTCTTTTTGTTATAAATATACCTTAATAGGAGTAAGGAAGAAAAATTTTACTGTCTACTTTTCAAAGCCTTTTATTATCTACATTTTAGAGCCTTTAAATATAAGCTTGGTTTTTTAAAAAGTTTTTTTTTACATATATTTTTCAATTAATTTCACAAGCTTCAAATTGAAAATTCAAAGGGAACTCCATCACACATCTATTTTTATATTAACAAGTGGACCAAAACCATTTTAGAACCTTGTTCAAAATAAAGGGTTTTCCAATAAGGACTTGACAATTTTTTTTTTAAATAAAACGCGAACCATTTGAGATATCTCGAAAATTTTATAACTAGCTTGAAGTACAATCACAACATTTATGTATAGAATTCGACATCGTCCATAAGTCCACCATGGGCACGTATGCGCAGGTGTCGATTCGTTGAACCCAATTTTCGATGACTCGGCAGCCAGCTCTCATTCAATATTGGCTCTGTTGGCCGGCTTTGGCATAAACCAATGATTTAACGTAGCCCCATAAAAAAGTCTAGATTTGTTAAATCACACGATCTAGACGGCCAATCAACAGGACCATTTCTGGATATAACACGTTCATCGTATTTAGGTTTCAATAAGTCGATTGTTAGACCCGCTGTGTGGCTTGTCGTACCGTGTTGTAGAAACCACATATCATTAAAATGTCTAGCTCATGCAATTGACCAAAGAAATAACGTTGCAACATGTCTCTGATCTCCATTGACTGTAACGTGACGGTCAGTTTCATCAACGAAAAAAACAGTCAAATGACACCACCAGCATGAAAACCACACCATATAGTTTTTTTTGTGGATGAAGAGGTGTTTCTTGAAGCACAAGTGGGTTTTCACCAGACCAATAACGCATATTCTGTTTGTTGACGAAGCCGGTTTGGCAAAAAGGCGCGTTTAGCCTAAATGCGCTTTATTACTGAAGATGATTTTGCGATGAAATGGTATTCTTTCCTCCAACATTTGTAGGGCCCAATCCGAGCACGTACGTTGCTTCATATGGTCTGGTGGCTGTAGTTCTTGTGTTAAACTTGATCTTATAAGGGTGCAAGCGAAGATCCATTCGCAAAATTCGCCAAAGTGCGCTCTCGAACGATGCCCAATTCTTGAGAACACCGTGGAATCGACTGTTTTAGTTCATTTGCGACGGACACTTCAACGGCAGCAATATTCTCAGTACTTCGTCCAACCCGTTGTCTCACTGATACGGGAACATTCAGCAGCAAATATTTAGACTCACATTTTTTCACTAGACTATGTATTGCTTGTCTACTGGGACGATAATTACGACCAAAAATTGGAATTAATTATTTGAAAAACGTTTTTCGTTCGTGTATTATTTGTTAAAGGGTGTGTTCACAGCGAAAATTCAAAGTTGCCAAGTCCCAAATGGAAAACCCCATACTTATTAAAATTTTCACATATAGACCTATGCGATGCAAATTTCACAATTATTTATTAAACTAGCTGACCCGGCGAACTTCGTACCGCCTCAAAATCAATAAATGTTGCTAAAGTTATTATAGCTTAATTAAATTGAGTTTTTTTATTAAGATAAAATGAATTTCTCTCTCACTCTCTCTCTGGCACTATACCCCATTAAGAGATTTGGCCGTCTTAAATGAGGTTTAATAATCATATTTTCATTTCGGATAATGACTAATGAGTGATTAATTCATTGATCCTAAACCAGTCGTCCAATTTTTTCCTTGTCACTACCGGGAATTGAACCCGAGACCTCCGGGGCGGATAAAATGAATACTAAAAATTAATTAAATTCAATCAAAATGAAATATATTTTAATTACATTGAAATGAATGTAATTCACGTGGCAGCAAGGAATTCGTTTTATTGAATTGATTCGAAATGATTCGCGTAGCATTGTTGCACTACTTTCTTTTAAACTATTTCCTGAGTAGGTTGCAATAGGGTCAATTCCCTTCAGTAAAACATCTTGTGATATACGACATTTTTTGTTTTATTGTCAGGTGCGAGAACGAACAAAGCGGATGGTTTGCCGACACGTGAACATGCTATGTACAATTGGCCGTGAGAGAAACATTCATTTTCCAGATGCAGGCCACAAACACTCAAGGATGGGCCTTGTGATTTGTTGATCGTCATGGCGAATGCAAGACGAATCGGAAATTGAATTCGTTTAAACTCGAATGGCATATCGGTTGGGATCATCAGAATTCTCCGAATGAGAACTTCCTCACCTTTGAACTTTCCTTGAGATTTCTCAAAATAAAACGCGTTCCGTTATATAGTTTTGGTTGATTCAGGTTTCGTAGCATGATGATTACCGGCAACACACCAAATTTCAGTTGTAAATTGTGCGGGGGCAAGCCAGCCAGATCCAATGAGTTTAAAAATTCAGTTGGATAGTTGGTTGATTCGTCTTTGTTTGTCACACAGTCGATAGATTTAAAGCAATGAAGTGGACCGACGATTAGATTTTGAATTGTGAAATTAAAGTGATCCCCATTTTTGTTCTTTGCCGCAAGAATTACTCGTTCACTCACCCAATTGTGATTTTTGTGGTTAGTAATATTGTTCGGGAAAACTTTGTTGATGAGCTCGTCCTTCGTTGAGACAAAATTGCAAAAGTTCAGAGAAAACGATAAAAATAAAATAAAGTAGAAATGTGCATGCAGCCTCAGTCGGTTTCGTAACCAGTACCTTGCGGTCCAAGCGCCGAAGCTTTAACCACTGCACCACTCGTCACATACAAACTACAACTACAAAATTCATATAAAAAAAGGTTTTTTTATTAGATTTTTGGGGCTTTCCTTTTGAGTTTTTCCGACTTTTCTGTTTTCCTAAACCACCACTGTACTGAGACGAACAAAATAAAAAAAACAAAATGTACTAAATGTATGAGAAAATGAATTTTCTTGATAACTTTTTTTTTGGTGAATTTTTCCAATGTTTTAATAGTTATTATGCTATTCGGAACGGAGTCAAATCCAACAAAAGAAAGATCATAAAAATCGGTCCAGCCGTTCTTCAGTTATAAATGGTGTAACTAACCCGACTTTGTTTTATATATATAGATTATCCGAGTTCTCTAGAATTTCGTCTGAAATGTATATTTCATTTTGAAATCAATTCTGGGAACCAAATTTCATACTGTCATGAAATGGCGAAGTTTAATTTAGCATGAACAGATCCTAGAATTTTATTCCTATCCAATACTACACAATGCAAATTTCATCATAGTTCGTTAAGAAATGGCGGAGATAGATAAAACAATGGAAATTTTCAAAATTCCGTTAATTAGCACTTTTAAGATTTACTGCACCAAGTGCGAATTTGGAAGCGTCGGTAGTGAGTTTGAAATTTTTTTGAATGTTTGGAAACGTTAGTATTTCATCGTTTGAGACCAACAAGTGTTTGATTTTAATGAAGGCAGTTATTTCTGCCTCAGTGAGCTTCACTTGTTTATTTTTCGAGAGGGCTTTGGGACACGTGTCCGTCCTTTCCTCTTAAAAGCGGAGTCAGTGGCTTCGCTAATTTCGCGTAGTTGTGAATAAAAGATCTGAGTTTTTTCACATCTCTGGGTACAGGAAAGATAGCTTTCGCTTTTATTTTCTTTCGAGATGACGAAACCTAAAAATTCTACCCCATCTCTTAAAATCTCTCAATTTATTGGCGTCTTCAAGAACTTTGAAGATTATTCCCATGTTCTTGAAGTGTTCGACTTCCGTTTTACCAAACATGATGATGTCCTCGATGTACATTTTGCACCGTTTTCCAATGTGATCATGGAGTATGTCATCGAGGTTGCGTTGAAAGATGAAAGGGTAGGATGGATGTATCGGAACTCTTTGTGAAAGAGTGAAGTGGGTATTTTACCTCAGATTTGACAGAATGCCATTGATCTCCGGTATAGGGTATTTGTCTGCAATGGTTATCGAATTTAGCTTTCGATAATCGATATCTATTCTGTACTTTTTTCAGGAAGAGTATAGTCGAGAATAAGCCTTTTTCTTCGGGTTCATGAAAAGTCAACAACTGCCAATTAAACTATTTCGCTTTCTTTACTGTTCTTGGTTAAGATGGGAATCTCGAAAGATTTATTGTTGACCGAATTGGATAAGTGTTGCTTTAATGGAATTTTGATGTTTGGATATATCGTCATGAATCTGTCAACAGTGTGAATTGCCACTCGCACAACTGCAGTTGTTTTAGGCTGTTATTGCTTACTATACCATCGAACGATTACAAATTTGGAACAATGAAGAATTTCAATTCTGTCTCTGGTCAAAATAGATCTATCCATGCATGCTGGGTAATCCTGATGCCACCAACTATATAATTCGCAATGAATGTTTTTTCTTTATCTAAAGGATTCTGTAAATATCGTGTTTTTATATAATTTTTATTCGACCCTGTGAGCTGTGACCCTGCGTCAAGCGAATAGCGATATATACAATCTATAAGTTCGTCTTGTTCCTGCGCTTCATCATAATTATTGCCTTCGATCTCTTCGTTCGTGATCGGACTTTCTTGTATACCAGTGTATTCCAGACAAGACAGGTGTATCCCAGACGTGACATTGTGAATCATATACATTCATTTGGTTTTGATTCACAGTAGTGAATTCTTTGTAATTTGGCAGGTTTGGGAGTTTGTCCAGATTTGACAGGTATTTTGGTCGGGTTTGGAAAGCTCGAATGAATGAATTGCCAATTCATTGGTACCGGTTTGGGTAGGGGGTTATTGCTGAGGTTCCTATTTATTTGCTGGAATGGATATCATGTTGGGTAATTTGGATATTGGTTTGGGAATGATTTCTGAAAAGTTTGTGGTATTTGGGGGCGACTATACACGGCAGGATAAAAATTGCGCATGGGTGGGATTGGAAACTTCCGCTATCGCGATTGATACATTCTATATGGAATTTGTAGAGGTAGTGGGGATTGTGGATTTCTCAGATTAAGATTATCGTGGCTGTGTTGCACACGGTATTGCAAATTCTCTAATTTGAGACATAGATGTAACGTCTTTGGACCTGTAGGACCTCTCATGCTCAGAAATTGAAGTAAATTGTCCTTGTTTAGAATGAGTGACAGTTGTTGGTATACTTGTTGGTAGTATTCCGGCACTGATGATGTTGCACTAGTGTTATCATTTGAAATTCGAGTGTACACCAATCACGTTTGTCTGCATAGTGTAATGCCAGACATTTTGCTATTTTATGTCAATTTAGTGGCGTGGTATATGATTTCAAAGAGGACTCCACTTGGCTCGTAACCTTGTTTCTTTTAATATTCAGCATTCCATCATGTTTGGAGTGTGTTTTAGGTGATGGTAAATTTTTAGTAGACGATCAATGCTTTTTTCAGGAACCGAACTCACACGGTTGCCTTGAACATTTTTTTAGACTTTTTAACGTCAGGTATTTTGTCTATGGGCAGCGTTGTGCGTCTACACGTATTTTGGAATTTTCGACGTCATGGCGTCGATTTGGCGTCGACAATTGCTTTTGGCGTCGACAATGTAGATAACTGGCGTAGAATATGTCGAGAATGTAGATAATTGGTAGATAATTGTAGAATATTAGATATTGGTTTAAGTCTGTACTTGTATTTTATAATTTCACATTAGTATTATTGTAAATTAAAATAAGGAAAGGCGTTTATTATAAGTTGGCCGTATAACAATGTCAATGCACTAGCATTGCCCGTATCAATTTTAATACTTAAGACTAAGTTAAATTGTCGATGAATTCAGAAAAAACTAAATTGATGATTGTTTGACTATTAAGCATTAGGGTCCACTATACATTACAAGTTCAACCTGAGTTTCCTGTATGCCTCAAATACATTCGAATTACGATATGATGCCTTAGGACTACACATCTATGGTGTTGCTTTGTGCCTAAAACTAGGAAACTTAATACAAAACGTAGTTTGTGCAATAAATCAATAGATATGGCATGAACATTTTCACTTCAAATTGAGCCACCCATATCGATAGTGCGATAGTTTACATTTCAAGCAGTCTTCCTTCATCAACGAATGAAAAATATGGTCAAAAGTATAAGGTTCTTCAATGTTTTTCTTTCGAATAACAAGAGTGCTGAATTAAGAAATTCATCGTAAGATGGATCCTCATAATGTTCAGATTTAATGTAGTCTAAAAAATTTCGCAAATTACGTAATTTCAGAACTTCAGTCTTCCAAGATTTGAAGGTTTTCGATCTACAAATTTGCTTAGCTGCTCTAGCGAGTACAGCCTTTTTAGCTTTACTTTAACTGCGATTGTAAATCTGTTTGAAACGTCAATATGGGCTTTTTCTGTTGCTCAACAGCAAGTGGCTTCTCTCTCCCCTAATCAGCACCACGAATTAGAAAAAAATTATCGGTTGCAGATGCAGCGTACGTGTGAATTACATTCGATACACTTACTAAATGCTTTTAGAATTCTAATTCAACGACGTTAAGACGTTGTAATTCCAGGAGTATTTAACGTAACCACCAATTCTTATGATTTGAGTCTTGTGTAAGGCGCCCGCAGGAGCATCCAAACCTCCAACAACAGTAAGACGCGTAATCGAATAAAAATTTGCACAACATGGGTGAAATGGTGACAACCCGCTGAATTATAAAGCGAAAGATCAAAGAGAAGAATGTGGTATCACACAAACTTACGAAAGTCGTCTATGAAAGAAGGTCTCATTTTTTCAGAATTGTTGTCGCAGTCTCTGCGGAGGTATTACCATCTTGATCATTGGTCAATACAAAATGAATGGTGCCCGGTCATCAGGGATGGGCGATTACGCGTCGACTACTACTTTTTACAGGATTTCGTCGACAACATCGATAACTCGTCGACAACGTCGACAACTCGTCGACAACGTCGACTACGTCGAAAACGTCAACAACTACTTGATAAATTAATTTACGCCATCTATCGAAACTTATTATAAAACTCAGCATAAATTGCCTGTGCTACTGATTGATAGCTGCCACTGTATTTATGAAACATTAAAACATACTGTGCATTATATTTGTGTCATAAAATGCGTAATAAATTGATAATTATCCATTATCGATAGCAAATTGTTTGACAATCGAAAAAAGTTAAATTAAAGTTGCGAATTTGAATAAAATTTGCGTATATCATTCTTGCGTGATTTTGCTCGTATGCAATTTTCAAGCGTCTGCTATTCATCACTACGCTGCGAATCAATGGTTAATTTATGATTTATGACATGACGTTTTATTTAATTTTTAGAATTTTTCTTTATTGTAGTAACTTCGAATAAGATTAATTATTCGTTTACATATAAATTAATAAATAAAAGACACTAGTTATAAATTTAATTTTAGTTACATATATTATTAAATTCAAAGAAAATAAAAAAAAAATAATTAAATAGTGCAGGTAATGTTAAAATATTGACAGATTAAAAATTTATATTATATAATTTAAAATCTGTTTTTTATCGATAACAAAACCAAAAGAAAAAGGTTTAAATAAAGTTCTTGGTGATATATACACCCAACTCTCTTTTTACACTGTAGATACGTTCCACGGAAAATAGTGTAATCTAAAATCGTGTAAAAAAAGACAAGCCACTCATATTAAAATGAGGGATGCGTTCCTTGTGTTTCAAAAACCGTGTAAGATGAAATACTGAAGTAAAATTTCTTCAGTAATTCGTGCAAAAAAAGTATGTATGTATCATGTAAATATGTAATCGAAAAAAAAAAACAAATTTTTTCAGTTCTATATACGTGCGTACATTTATTTAAAATTAAATTATATGTACATATGTATGTATGTATGTAATTCATTTGGAAACAAATTAAAACAACTAATAACTAATACTAGTAACACAAAAAATATTGCTAAATAAGGAATTCAATTCAAATCCTAAAAAAATGTTTTATTTAAACTTAAACTAAAATGTCTATTCCGAATCGTCGCTACTGTATAATAAGCGTGCATTTTTAAGGCGTGTTGGACCCAAATTGCTTTCATTGACTCAATTGTTGATTTTGGACCAGTTGGACTATTTTCATCAGGCACTTCCTGTGTTGTTGATTGGTCTTTTATCAGGAAACCTGTTATCAGTGGTTGTGGTTTTGGTTTTACCAGTTTCTTATGCAATTCCTGATACCCAGCTGTACAGCTTTGTATGTCGCGCTGGAATTTTAAAGCTCGTTCTAGATCCGGATCGTTCGTTAAAAAATGGTGTTCTAAGTTTTTAGCTAGATTTAGACCCTCACGAAGTACTCTAGCTGTCAATTGTTGAACTGGTACTTCAACTTCATGTTCAATTTTTTTGTTCTCATCAACTGACAAAATTTCGATTAGATCCTCGTCGTCTAGTGGGGACTCGACCAACAACTCTTCGATGTCTTCAGTTTGCATACTTTCAAAGCCCTCGCCACCAATTGCTTGTGCCAATATTAAAATTTCTGAACACCTGACATTTTGTTCTGCGACCAAATTTCCAGTTTTGACGCATGCGAGCCAAATAGCTTTCCAGCAAACATTTAATGTTAATTCTCGCAACTGGGTTATGGCTAAAGAAGCGTTTTTAACACAATCCATAATCGTATATTTTTTTTCCATGCATCAATGATCGAAAGGTTTTTTTCTTCAATTTCATCCAAAATATGTTGAAATGCCAATTTTATATAATAAATCTTAAAGGCTGCACTAATACCTTGATCTAATGGTTGGATCAGGCTAGTTGTATTCGGAGGCAAAAATTTAAGTTTGACATTTGGATGTTCCACAGCAGAGTGACCAGGCGCATTGTCAACAAGTAAAAGGACTTTTAATTCCAGCCCTTTTTGCTCCAAATATTTTCGTACTTCGGGAACGAAGCACTCATTAAACCACATGGTAAATAAATCGGCGGTCATTCAAGTTTTTTATTTGCCATCCAATGAACTGACAACTGTTGCATATTTTTGCCCTTCATCGCGCGTGGTCTTAATGCACGATTGATTACTAGCGGCTTTAAAATTCGATCACCAGAAGCGTTACTGCACAATACAAAGTGACCCGATCTTTAGCTGCTTTAGACCCACTTGCAGTTTTTTCCGATTTAGCAATAAATGTTCTGGCTGGCATATTTTTCCAGAAAAGACCGGTTTCGTCGGCGTTAAATATTTGGTCAGGACCGTAGCCACCATCTTCTATTATTTTTTTTAGTTTTTCTGGATAACTCTTGGCAGCAACTTCGTCAGCCGATGATGATTCTCCTTTTATTTTCACATTGTGAAATGCATATCTTTTTAAAAATCCTGTAAGCCATCGGTCACTAGCAGAAAATGTATGTTTCTTAGCCTCAGTTTTTTGATTACTTGTCGAAGGGATTGCATCTTGTAACCGTTCATAAATTCTGAGTGCCTTTTGCTTTATGGTATTTCCATCTAAAGGAATTCTTTTTTGAGATGCATCCTCCATCCAAATCACTAAAAGTTTTTCTGTGTTTTCTAAAATAGTATCCTTGCTGTACGAAGATATTTTGGCGCTGATTTTTGATCCACTCATGATCGAATTTCGAATATTATTTTCATGTTTTTTTATTGTTCGAATTGTGGCCTCATTAAAACCAAATTTTTTCCCAACATATGTTGAACCTTCGCCTCTCGCAAGACAGTCCAATATTTTGATTTTGCGTTCCAATGAAATAGAATTCCTTTTTCGATCTTTAGTTTTATTTTCTTTAGGCATTTTGTGTTTGATAGGCTAAAAATATATTAAAATTAAAAAAATGTTTTAAATTGTAAATTTAACTTACGCTGGAAAGAGAGTTCGACGCTCTGTAATTTTATATGTGCACCTCAAAAATAGTGAATTTAATTTTTTTTTAACCGCGGATTCATAGATTTTACTCTACAAATATTTATGTGAATAATTTTTGAATTTGTATACACTCTGTAAATAAAATTTATTTGGATATTGACAATAAAATCAGTCTATCGTTACAAAACAAAAAACTGACGACTAGAGCAAACGCAAACTAATACAAAACTGCCACTGACAATGGCTGTGAATTGTGATGATACGTAACCTCAAATTTAAACTGATCGGTGTATTCTTTTACATTTGAAATTTTTTCTCGTTCGTAACATGCGTTTTTTTATATACAGTAGGAACCTTGCATATGTATTGAGCATAAATCGTACCGTTTTTTACGCTAAAAAGGGATCAATTATTTGGGTATCTACTGTAAAACCATTCGAAATAACCGTTAAATTTCAATCAACCAGTAGAAGTGAAATAATCATAAACATATAATAAGAAAGAAGAGTACGTATATGTACATACGTATGAATACATGTCTGTTATATTACATACATAAACATACATGCGAAATTCAATACATACATATATGCATATAAAATTTAGAACTGTTTTGTTTATTTTAAAACCTTTATTCGGAATCGTGTAAAAACAAATAATTCGTGCAAAAAAAGAAAATCGTTTAATTTTTTTGTCCGTGTTATTTCAAAAACGTGTTAAAGAAAAAGACCGTGTAAAAACAGAGTTGGGTGTATTACTATTACAGCATGTGATCGGCAATCTCTTGCATCTCTGTAGCTCGAAGCTGTGTAGTTTATAAATTTTATTGAAGTTGTTGAAGTAGTACATCGAATCCCTCCATAGCCGTACATTGTAAATTTGTAACTTGTAACGTAAGTGTACAAGTGGCAGATAGGTCGATTGACGGTTTGAACTGTGGTAAGATTTCGTTGGCCACTTTCTCTTGTGCCCATTTGTTACGATCCTCTAGCGCCTTAATAAAGGGTCGAATTTCCGGAAAACGAGATACATTATGATTATCGAATATCTTTAATGCGGCTCTTTTACAATTGTCGAATCGTCCATTGCTAGAGGCGCTATTGCAGGTAATACATATTCTGGGAAAACGTTAGCATTGCTGCGTGGCAATTCATACAACTAAAATAAATTAAAAATAAAATTTATGGCGTGTACATACTTGCATTACAATATGGCCGAATTTGTTATTATTTTTTCTGTCAAAATTACTTAAATTGTACAGTGTCATGGTGGAAATCTTGCTTCGCGATATATATCGATTTGATAAAAAATGGCACGTAAAACATATAATCTATTGAAATATTCAATAGTTTATGGTGTTATGACACTGGCTAGTTTTTCAAATTGTTCAGGTGATTAAAAATAAAAATAAAGTAGGACAAGTAATGTAAGTACAAATCACTTGAAAGAATGAGTGTATACAACATATAAACAAAAATTAAAATAATTTCAGCAACAAATGATATAGGTTACTTTTGCAGCAGTTTAAATTTTGCAGCAGTTTAATTTGTGTGTACGTGACACGTGTATATCACAAACATATTTCATATTTAATATATCTGCACAGATATATTACTTTTTTTTCATAACGTCAACTTAAATGCGCATAGAGTTTTCTCTACTGTTTATTAGTTGTTTCTTTTTTTTTTGTCTTAATAGTTTTACAGCACTTGAAAACTAGTCAGTATCATAACACCACTAGACAGATGTCTTTAGTTCAGAGATTTTAAATTTATTTTTAATTTATAAAATGCTTGTAAACGATAGAATTAGTTTTAAGTAATTATTCACCAATTTTAATAGTACGGTTAACGTAAAATAATTAGAAAATTAAGTTTTTAATGTCATTTTCTAGGTTGTCGACGTTGTCGACGTCTGCAAATCAGAAAACTGGTATGTATTCTACGTGTTAGATTACGTGTCAACAACTACGTAGATTACTTTACGTAATCTACCCGCCCATCCCTGCCGGTCATGTATAAATGGGTGTGCTCAATAAAGAATGTGTTGGCTTCAATGGGTTGAGGTCGTCGTCTGAATTAGTACAAATAGGCCGTGAGTTGAGGATCGCGTTAGTCTGCATCAAAAGTGTTATCATTTCTCCATAGGTCAGTAGAGCCTGTTTTTTTTAAGTGGTATTTTGCAGGCATTACTGCGGTCTCATATGGTGGATCAAATTTCCGAGTAATCTAGTTCTGTCCAATAAAATTAAATTTTGCATTATCATTTATAACGTCGAATAATTCACAGGTGTGGATTCGGTTTTGTCCAAACGAAGTTTGATCCGTTGTCATTTATAATTTAAGAGAACGACTTGATATAAACTGCCGGAAGCCTGCACTGCCATGAATGAATCATTTAACAGAACGACAGCAAGCATATGAATAGGTTTTAAATCTCTACGTTTTGATTTCTGAACGTAAATTGGTTCAGCATAATTGACACCAGCCGATAAGAAAGGTCTAAAAAATGTTACCCGACTGGCTGGTAGCTCGGTCATAATACATTGAAGAATTTCTGCTGCTTGAAACTATCGTTGGAAATATCCTCAAACGGAATACAGTTTACTTTCAATTTCTCTATATTATTCGAAATTTTCACCGGCTGGTGAGAGGAAAAACGGTTTAATTGATTTGTTTTTTTTTTGTATAAATTTAGGTCCCATAATTTTTAAATCTAAAACTTATTCAAAAAAACTAAAATTTATTCAAAAATTGATTTTACACATTTTGAATCAAAATTGGATTGAAAAGCTATTATTATTTTTAATTAGGCGTTATTTATATTTAAAGATTTTGCAATATGTAAATAAGAAAACTTATTAAAGAATAATTAATAAATATGTATTGTTATTGTTGTTTTGTTAATATCTAATAATTATGATTAATTTTTCGACATTGTCGACATTTTCGACATTATCGACGTGAGTTATTTAATTTTCGACATACATTGTCTACACGTGTCGATAATGTATTAACTACGCCATGTAGACAATACGGCACAACGCTGTCTATGGGTCATTAAGGTTCGTTAGATGTCTATAGGGCCGGTGTCTTGGTCGATGTCATTTCTATGCTCTTTGTGCTATGCATCTGATTAAAGGTCTGACATTGCCTGAATTTACGATGGCTACAAGAATTGATGATTTAATGACGTTGGCGTTACGTGGCGTGAAAATTAGAAGCAAATAGGGGGGGGGGGGGGTCGAGGTACGAATCAGTCAGTTGTATGTGTTAACAGATAATTTTAATATTGTTTAGGTATGGGTAAAAGGTTAATTGAATATGAACTGAGTATACTATATATTGAATGTCACCTATTGCTTTGCTAGCAATAATCGACTTATTACTTGCCGGATATAAAGAGCGTTTCCACTGTCGATTCTATGTTGCACAATATTTGTTTTTCTAATTCGTCATCATTAAGAGCAAATACGTTGGTTGATTTATCTAATGCACACTGCTACATCTAACTGTTCTGCTAGAAGATGGCTACATAGTGATCCAATGATATTCTTATGTTTATGATTTGCTGACTGACGACATTATTTCAACTAGCAGTTGGCAATATAGTTGATATTTTCGTCTGTATTGATGACTGACTATCCCTTTCACAGTTGTTAATTAGCTCACGTGCAAAACACGTACTGGTATTTTCTGCAGGAGTTTCTCGTACGCTTTGAAGTTGAATCTCGTTCTTCTTGCCTTTGGTTAAAAGCTCGAGGTTCTGCAGCTTATCCCTCAATTACTTGGATTGAAAGGAGTTTATGTTTCAACCATTGCTATAGTATTTGCAAAATCTAACTTCCGCCACCAAGTGTAACAAAATTTGGGCGTTTGATATAGATCCGTACTGGATTTTGCAAATAAAACACTAAGCGTTTAAGCATTTTATTTAAATCACCACCTATCACTCCTTCAAGGATTCAATATTTCGCTATTTTCACTGGTCACACAATATCGCTTTTGCTTGTATTCAAATCTATCATTTCATCATCACCTGTTTTGTCAAACCTTAACTATTTCTAAATTGTCGTTTTCTATAACCTGACTGAGTTTTGGGGAATTGCTGTTTTTGATATGAACTGTTGCAGAACCATTTCACGATAAACGCTACTTCGTCGTAAACGGTAATTCACCGAATTCAGGTTTTCGATGAATTGTGTTTTTTGTGAATTTTCGTTTCAATAAACTGTTGTGGAACTAAACCGCAAAGAGCAAACTCTCGGATAGTACCTATTTGTATACTGCATTTAAGGCTGCGCTATGTACTATCTCAGAATTTTAATAAATCTGTAAAATTTCAGAAAATTCCACACAAAACAGCCAATTAATGTCATTGTCGATATCGAAACAGTTCATCAACAAGGCCTATGTATTTACTAATATACTTACTAATTTAATTTTTCTATTCTTGTATATCATCCCAACAGGCAATACATAGGCGAACACATCCGATGCATAACCGGCGGCACGATACCCGAACATGTGATCAACTCATTTTGTTTTTTCACCACAACATTTACGGTCGTGCGACATTTTAACGAATCAATGTTACACGGCGGTTTAGTACCACATCCAGGTGTTGGCCCAGTACTACCAGACGATGAGATACGACACCATGCCTACTATCAGTGGGTCCCATTTTTTTTATTTGCCCAAGCGATAATGTTTTATTTACCACATTTGATATGGAAGGGTTGGGAAGGTTTGTATCACATTATTTAAATATTAGATTTTCGTAACACGTATGTATAACCATCCGTTCTAAAAATGTTCAAGGCCAGTTTATAGTTTTTGTTTGTGCACATATAGTTGTGCAAATAGAATTGATTCATAAAATTTTTAGTTTTGGTGACAATTTTAAAACTCCATGTGCGATCGAAATGATATCACCAAACGCAGCGTTTATGAATCAAAATTAGTTTCGCGCGGTTTTTAGTTGTTGCTGCTTCTGGTCCAATATGTATATCGAGAATTAACGTAATTAAAAAAAATATATTTTTAGAACGAAATATAAATATATACAATTTATCATTTTGGGCCATTAACAATAATTAGTAGAGTGGTGCGCGTCGATGTCACATAATTGTTGATAGTTTTAATTTAGTTTAAAATTATAGTTTTTTAAAGTCATTAATAAAATTTCGAGAGCGCGAGACGTGAGTTAAATAACCAAGAAGAATGCGGGTTTATTTTTAGAATTGGTTTAATGTTGCGTGCATTGATTTCGAATTTACACTCGGTCGGTACGTATGCCACAAAACGTGATTTATTTTAATGAGCAAGTCGGGCTACATTTGTCGGCGAATGTTTGTACAACGTCACAAAGATTTTTTAAATTATTTATGTTTTAAATTATTGTGGGGGTATTCCTATTGTTTTTTTCTGTAAGAATTCATTCATTGTGTGAGATTCATTGTGTGCCATGGATGGATTAAGAGCCCCTGGTGTGTGTGGGGCTCCACAAATTAATTTACCCATTACCTTAGGAAATTTTTATCTGTATTACTTCCGGAAAAATTAAAATTATTCACTCCGTCTTTCTAAAGTGTATACACTATTTCTTCTGTCTGCATTTGTAGGTAAGATTTTCCATGCAAGAACTTCCCGAAATAGTCATGATTTATGGGGCAAAATGTTAGACTGAAATCCGTTTCTCTACCCTAACCCTAACCATTCAAACTTTCTTTCTTTAAACTACTTTAAGTCAGTTGGTTTAACGTTTATCTTTGTTTGGAACTTGCAGGAGGGACAAGGAACATCATAAGGTAGCAATTTCTGATGAGATTTTGTAATATTCTCGTTTTGGGTAAGTTAAGAAATATGACACCTGAAAAACGGATCTGATTCTTCGTTCTGTATACTAACGTCTTTTCTCTAAGACGACATTTCGCATTTTGATTAAATAGAAATGCCAGGGGGGGGGGGGCTGCTGTTATTAAAATATGGGTATATTAAAAACATCTGAAGCCGATGCTCTAGGGGAATTAAAATAACAGAATAATCTTAGCAAGATCTTATCCAAAAATACGAAACACAACCATAGTTCAGTGCTATGCCTAAACAGAAGAGAGAGCTCAAGCTCAGCCTCCAAACTAATGAAGAGGACGCCATTTGTGTAGACAGTGGAGCATATAATAAAAAGCGACAAGAAGAATTTTCAGACGCAAACTATCGGTTTCTGATAATACTTGGCAGAAAATTGAAGATCACCTACTGAAATTGAAGATCGGTTGGAGATTAAACGTCAATACGAAGGCACGAGAAATCAAAATATTTGCAACGAATGAACGTATAGGCAATACACGAAGAAAAGGTTGCAGCAATCTGACGCACTACATCAATGCATATGATGGGCAACTGGAAAAAGCACTAATAAACCAACAATAAGAGGTGCGTCAGGTCAAAACCTTACAACAGCCGAAGCACAATTGAGAGATTCTAGGAATATTTTAAAGAGAATATCACCCACAATACACAAATCTTCGAATTACCAACTGACGTTATGATAACAAAACTACACCTATCTACAAACTACACCTGTAGATCCATGCCAAAACGAGGCCTCTGTAACAGACAATATTCTAGTTAAAATGTTCAAAGGAGACATATGTAACACTTCAACAGCCATAATGCCAATAATAACAGAAGTATATTGCATTCCGGTAGAATACCGTGAAAATGGGAGGAAGGATATCTCTTTCCAACACAAGCATAAAGATATGAGCAATGATAATCGAATCAACTCGAAATTAAGAAAGAAACCCATCATCAATCCTGTGTCCAGCGAGTGGAATGTAATAGAATTACCTCTATACCAACTCTGTACTTCACTTTCTGTACACAAAGTGTAGGTATTCGATTGCAATACAAAGGTTTTCGTATAAACAACAGTTGGCTGGGACGATCAATAGATTAATTTTTATTGCCTTTTTTTGTCTCTCTTTCGTTTTTCCTTTTTGTCTTTTTTCTACTATATTTAAATAAATTTTTAGTTTTACAAATCAGTAGAAATACTCCTGGTGATGATGTAACAAGTCGAAATCGATCGACTGGTTTTTTAAACTTTTTGAACAAAATTTTTTTACTTAAAATTTTCAAAAATCTAATTAATTGTCTTAGTAATTCGCAAAGTGCCAACGGCAAATAGTGCAAGCAAGTGAATCATACTGTAAAAGCTAAGGAGTAGGACAAGGACGCGTACTTCTGCCACTTTTATTTCTAGTAGTACTAGATAGTGTCATGAGAAATTTAGATAGTGTTTATCTTAATGACATACAATGGGGATTAATGGAGATACTCAATGATCTGGAGCACGCAGATGGTATATGCCTACTAACACACAAACACAGGAGGTTGGCCTCAAAATAGATCTTGAGAAAATCAAGATATCAACCAAGAAATAGAAGAGATCAACGAATTTTAGGACCTTGGTTGTATACTAGCGGGATTAATATATAAAGTCATAAAGAAACGAACCAACAAGGTCCGAACAACATTCAACATGCGACACCAAGTCTCGAACACATCTGTCCTGTACCGCAACACCAGGCTAAGATTGTTCATTTCTTGTATAAAATCAATGTTGCTGTACGGTTACGAAACGTGGAACCATACTTATAAGGCTAACAATATGCTACATGCTTTTGTAAATTAAAACCTGAATACAGAGGTTCTTCTGGCGTTCTGGATTGGAAACACAATGAGGAATAAAGCCCACAAGAAAACAGAGAAATCGGACGACCATGCTAGCAGACGCGAAACAATTCGGAAGGTCATGGGTGGAAATCAAAGTAATAACACCCAATAGATGCCTTATGCTCCTAAATCGAGATAAAAGCAAACAAAAATTTAGTAAGAAATACTTCTGCTAAAGAATCAATTTGACAAACTTTTTTTCTTTAATGTTTTGAAATTACTAGCACTTTTAAATTAATTCAGGCATCAATATTTGTCCCAGTTTGCTTGTTAAAGTGTCGATCGGAACTAGTTGTTGAGATAACTATTGCTTGCAACATTTAATCTCTCGTTATTGAGTACAAAATTCTGTAAGGCGGAATTCACATTTCCTTCGTTCATCCATTCAAACAATTTTGTCGACCAATCATATTGCTTCAAAATGTGAGGTTCTGCATTTTTTCACAAGAGATAGTTGGTCGAAAATATTGTTGGAATGAATGAAGAAGTATTAATCCAGCCTAGGTCAAGAAACTTCTGTAAAGTTTCGTGAACTGTGTAACTAGCGAGACACATAGAATCAGGTAATCCTGACGCTTTTGAAATAGCAGTCTTTACCATTGTGCAGGTGGGTGGGGTTCTGTAACTAGCATATTATGACAGAACATCAAAACGCAAGTGGCAATGCGTTTTTTGAAATAAAATGCGTGCCTCTGGAAAACGGCACATGAATGTTGCAGGCCCTAAACTGAATAAAACACAAAAAACGGAAATATTTAAATTACAAAAAAAAAAAATTAAATCTATTTTTTGATCGCAGTTGCGTTACTGCTTCGCCGATGATGTAGCTGCTCTTGTCTAGGCAACGGTGTGGTGATAGTGTATCTGCTTTTCCATTTCCATTTTGACCTGTTGCTTATTAAGGGTTGTGGTAAACAACATGGATGGCGATTTGAAAACGAGCCACGTTTTATATTGTTTACCAGTTACACGTGGTAAAACAACCGTGTGACGATTTGGAGTTGTGCCAAGCTTCAAGATAGTTCTCAAATGATCACTGCAAACATAAAATTAGCCTGTCGCCTAAATGTAAAATTTTGCCATCACGTCAATGGTTTAGGTAGAATATTGTTTGCCGTTTATCATATACACGCCGTTGGATTTAACTTTCATATATTTCAAAAATTCTTTTAGTAATGTATCTGCCTACAGAAAGATGTTAACCTAATGCGATTTAAACATACATTTTAAGGGCCATGGAAGGCTGAATGCGCTATAAAAAGTTGTAAGCACAATATTCCTTGGTTGCATGTTTCCGCTGATATACGGCTAATTTGAGTAGGCGCTAACGGGTTTCCTTGCCTTTTTATAAACTAAACTAGAACCTGTCTTCTGATAAATGACATTTATCCAGAGCTCGAAATTATTAAATTAATGATTTGCAGATACAGGGAGCATCAGTAATTCCAGGGCACGTTACTCTGTATGGTGATCTCCGAATATTAATATCATTAGTCTCCATACTTAGGTTTCGAACCTCATCAGAGCTGGGAAATAACTTTCCTAGAAGTTAACTTTTCGTAATTCCGGGCAGCCCGATGTTATTAACATAAAGTTTGTGTTTTATTCAGGTGGAACGGAATCAACATTTAATCGTTAAGATGCATAAAAACATGGAGATCTCTAGTTTCCTTCAAATTTTAAAGCAAATTCCGTAGTCAAATGCAATCTAAACCATCTTGGTTTCTTTTTTTCCTGATTTTTAATTTTTGACAGTTAGGAGTTATTTTGCCTTGACGATGTCACAAATCCAATTATTCCTGGATTAGGGATGAATTGCGTGTTACCCACGAAATCCATTGTATCAAGATCCATTTCTCTAAAATTCACTTTGACAAAATCCACCTTTTTCCTGTTTCCATATTATCATAAAATCTATTATTGACAAAATCTATGTCAAAATCCATTTTTTTTAGGATTTTTAATGGATTTCGACATAGAATGAATTCGAAGCAAACAAAAATGATCAATTACATGAATTAAAATGTAAATTTGTGAATATCGAAAAATAATTGTGAAATTGATTGCTCCAATTATGTTACTCCTAATCATGTTCATGTGGTATTTGCATCTGTGTCTGTGGTATTTGCATCTGATATCTGATATCTGATGACTGATGTCTGATGACTGATGTCTGATGGCTGAACTCTAAAGTCTGATGTCCGATGTCTGATGTATTATATCTGATGTTTAATATTCGATGTCTGATGTTTGATGTCTGATGTCTGATATCTGGTATCTGAAGTCTGAAGTCTGATACCTGAACTCTATTGTCTGATGTCTGAAGCTGATAACTGATGTTTGATGTCTCATGTCTGATGTCTGATGTCTGATGTCTGATGTCTGATGTCTGATGTCTGATGTCTCATGTCTCATGTCTGATGTCTGATGTCTGATGTCTGATGTCTGATGTCTGATGTCTGATGTCTGATGTCTGATGTCTGATGTCTGATGTCTGATGTCTGATGTCTGATGTCTGATGTCTGATGTCTGATGTCTGATGTCTGATGTCTGATGTCTGATGTCTGATGTCTGATGTCTGATGTCTGATGTCTGATGTCTGATGTCTGATGTCTGATGTCTGATGTCTGATGGTTGAACTCTAATGTCTGATGTCCGATGTCTGATGTATTATATCTGATGTCTAATATTCGATGTCTGATGTTTGATGTCTGATGTTTGATATCTGGTATCTGAAGTCTGAAGTCTGATGGCTGAACTCTATTGTTTGATGTCTGATATCTGATGTCTGATGTCTGATGTCTGATGTCTGATGTCTGATGTCTGATGTCTATGTCTGTGCCTGTGTTTTCGTCTGGGTCTGTGTTCATGTCCGTGGCGGATTTCGTAAATAATTGATTTTGTGAATAGTGGATTTTGACAAAACTGGGTATGGATTTTAGGAAAGATGGATTTTGACAATGTTGCTTTCTTTTTGTTTGTTTTCTTCTAAAAAGATGGATTTTAGCAACAGTGGATTTTGAAATGAAGGATAAATGGGGCTTCCATTAATCGCTCACGGCTTCTTCTTAGATTTTTTTCTATAGTCTTGCGAATTTTATGCAAGTTCATTGTCAAAACTATGAAACTATGGAATTTTGAACTGTTACAATGTTCCATCTGACAGCACGATTATTACCTCACGCCAAATCTCTATTGGATGTAGCACGAGCTTGATTAATGGCAAGTTGGCGGAAAGTAATGGCACTGACTGGTGGCGGAAAGCACAACTCTACTCAAGGAACAATACTTAATGAACAATTAAGTTAAGTTGAAAATTTATGTTATTCTGGGAATCCCCATTTAAAATAACTATAATAGTGGTACATAGTTAGAAACTCCAAATTTTCGGAGAACTGCATTAAAAAACCAGATGGATAAAGATTTTTAGAATTATGGGTAAGCGCAAACAGCGCTAAAGTTAGCATTGTCATTAAAAATTCATTTCAGCACAAAAGCAACAAAAATAAAATAAAATTTGCATTTTATTCATCTCTCGTCAAATAAAGCAAATTTGAAATTCAAAATTCAACTCAAATATTTATGAACGCGTCGTTCGGAATATTCATATTTACTTCTTACATCCTACAATATACATATTTATAGAATCTGTCATATCTTTAATAAATCTCAAAATTAATAATTATGTATTCAAATCCACGCTCAAATATTTATTTAACTGATCTCTTTTATTTATTTTCAGGTGGAAAGATTAAAGCGCTAGTTGATGGATTACAACGAATTGCATTATCTCGGTATTTGCGACAAAAAGATTTACAATTAAAAAATGATGTCAAAGTACCGTCAAAATCAACAGTTCGATTTAAGGTTGTTGCATTGCTGTAAAATATTTAAAATCGTAATAATGTTATATGTTGTATAATTTATTTACAGATGGCTGAAATTCAGCGTGCATTTTATAATCACATTCGCGTAAATGGTCAGTGGGCCCAAAAATTTGTTTTCTGCGAATTTTTGAATATTGCCAATCTGTTACTACAAATTTACACGACAAATTCATTTTTGGGTGGACAATTTTATAATCTTGGGGTTGATTTCCTGCGAGAAGATTTCCAAGGTACAATGGACGTGCTTGATGTCATATTCCCGAAGGTGACAAAATGTCACTTCTATAAATATGGCCCGTCTGGTGGTATACAAAAGCATGATGCACTCTGTGTCATGGCACTAAACGTTATAAATGAGAAAATATTTGTATTTTTGTGGTTTTGGTATGCCCTCCTGTTGTTGGTGAGTGCACTCGGGATTTTATATCGGCTGGCTACCATAATATTTCATTCCCGTTCAGCTAGTTTTAATGGTTATGTCTTTTCGCAAGTCTGTCCGCGCCGGTTAAATCCATTTGACATGCTTACGGTGACCAATAAATTTGCGTTTAACGATTGGTTATTTTTGTATTATTTGGCGAAAAATATGGAGCCGTACGTGTTCCGGAATATGCTGATTCGGATTGCGCGCCAACTACGAAACGAAGAAACCAGTGACAGTGAAAGTGACGAGGAAGAAGAAGAAGAACCGCAACAGGAAGAGGAGAGGGATGATCAATATGATAATGTAACAAATTCTGATGAACTTGATCGCCAGCCAGAGAATGATATACTAGGCAGTAAATACAATATAAATATAATACCGTTGCCGACGGCCCCGATGGGACCGATAAATATTTCGAGCGTTAATATTAAAGAGATGAGCGATAACGAAAGGAATAATGATACACTGGATCGTAAAACGCGTCGAGCCAATGAAACACTAATGTCACTTTTGAATGAAAAACCAAATAGTAGTAATCCAAAGAAATAGCTTTAAGGAATTGAATTTTTATATTTGTGATATGTGAATTGTGAATAAATTATTACAATTTTGATTTTTAACTGGTTTGTTTTACATTGTAATTTAATATGAATCTTGCGGTCATTGTGATAGGCAAACCTTTCCAATATCATTGAAAAACTTGAATAAGCCCTCTTATGGCTGCCACTTCCCATATACAGATTACCTGTAGTGATAATATAAGAAGTTTAAGAATGAAGTCGCATTTCTAGTATTCAATCTGCCTGGACTGTTAGATTTGAAAGTGTATTTAAATTGGAACGAATGCTGAAGCTAGCCAACCCAATTGATCGAAAACCTGGAAAGCTTCACACAGTATTTGACGCTTGTTTGCAATCGGCTCTCCATTTAAATTCACTTTAAAGTTAAAGCTGCCATCCACTTTAAAGTTAAAGCTGGAGCCATTCCAAAAGTCACGGGTTTCAACTTATACGATTTTACTTGATCAGATGTGTCATTTCTCTATAAAATCATCTGGTATTTCTGGTAGTTTCTGGTTCTCGATGTCTTCGTTGAGCACTTCTTCATACTCGCAAAATCAGATTAGTATGTGGTACAAGCTATTTTGCACTACTAGGACCAACAAAAAATAATTTTGGAGCAGTAACCAACTTCTAGTCTTCACCAAATCTTCGAATACACCTGTCAACTTGACCGTGGTAATTGAAATCTTCATTACACCGTAATGAAGAAAAAACCAGGGCTTTGGCTCGTTCATCGTATAACTACTTCCTCCAATTCATCGAATTTTTGGATCGCGTTGCCCTTTAGCGCCAGCTTTTGCCAGTTTTTTTTAATAAAAATGTTACAAAACCTCCTGTAACTACCCTAGGTTTATGTTTTTATGGTAGCTGAGATAATAATTTATAGACATGAGCAACATAAAAATCATAACTGGCGTCAGTAGGATTCCATACATTTTTGAAGTCATTTTAATGTGAAATGTTTTCAGTTTTTTAACGAAAGTGTTAGGAAAACCTTCCTGTAACTACTCTGGGTGAAAAACTGAAAATAGTTCACATTTAAATGACTAGAAATTTGTGGAGTGCTATTAACGTAGGCGATTTTTATTGTGTTGCCCTGTATTTGCATTATGATGATTATCGTAATTTTAGCGGCGAATAGCAAAACGCATTTTTCTGCTGGTATTTTTATGACAAGCATCGTCCTTTATTCTTACGAAAAAATGAGGAATGTGCACGGTTATAACAATTAAAACGACGCCTTTATAAATTGCCGTCGTTGTACCACCTAGATGAATGTAGGCTTCGAGTTTGGTTGTGGTTTTACACACGTATAACTTGACTTCGTGCTTTCCAAAAACTTGACTCGTTGTTGCAAAAAGTCAAAGAATTGTTCTAACGTAGGAAAGTCCATTCCTGCATTAGTTTCAATGCCAATCTTTTCTTCTAGAATGCGAACCAGGCATGGTTCACTGGATTCTTGCCGAACCTATAGTTTTCATGCCTCTGACAACCTCATCTGCTAAGTGAGCTACCGCTCGTACGTTCCTCTGATCGATTAAATGGAGGTATGCTCAGAAACATATCTTTAAATATTCTAACTCTGTGTTTATTGTATGTAGAGTTTCTAAACGGCCTCAATTTACTTAGCAAATTAATTTGCTTTCTGACTTCGACGTGGTAATAATTTTCATGAAAATTGGCCGTATCAAATGTCTTGTTTTTACTCAAGTTCAATAATTTCCAAAGTTGTAAACTTGTTAAGTAGCACGGCCTTACCAACTTAAACGATTTTACTGATGACCAGTAATTTGTGGTTTCAGCTGCTTTAGTTTTCTATTGGCACGAATTGTCGTTCAAAATTTTTGACTAAGAAGTTTGTTTCAAAGATATTTATAAACTAGAATTTTAGCAAAATCGATAAAGCTCACTTCCTCATACTTGCTGCAGCCAAGCCCATTTATTTAAAATCCTTCCACAAACCGCGAAAGAGTGGGGAGTGTTTCGGCCTCAAATACAGATTGCACGGATTAAAAAATAAAATAAATATATTTCAATGTTGATGTAAGACTTTAGCAATTCAAAATGTTATTTTGGCAAATCTCGTTGGAGCTTAAATTTTAGACCACGGTGTCAAACCTTATCAAATTCTTGGGCTACGTCTAAGAATATTGCTGAACATACTTCCTGTTTTTCCGGTGCCTCCTCAATTGTATCAGTAATCCTATATGTACCTGTTCTATCGTTGAATGCCTTTCTCGAAACCCAAATTGATGTTCTGGTATAAGATTTCTGCTCTCTATATATAATAGGCTTTAATCTCTTGAGAAACAGTCTCTCGAAAATTTTTTATGTTGTTGTTAACAAAGAAATTGGCCTATACGATGTTTTGTCGTTTGATTTCCGCTACTTCCCACTGTCTTGGAACATAACATAGTCTAAAGATAGCATTGATTATGTGCTGTAGTTTCCTTAGTACTTTTTCTGGTAGACCATTGATTATTTGCCCCGTTATCAATTCGTATCCAGGGGCTTTTTTATCTTTGAGATTTTTACTTCTTGTTTAATTTCTGTAACATAGATGCCTCGTCTACTTTACTTATAGGTGTTAGATATTTATTATCCGCTTCTCCAGTTGGTGGTTTGAAGGTATTTGGTGTTTTTCGCTGCGAGCTCAGGTTCCATCAACCATTCTAATGAGTGGCACTTGCTTTTTAGGCCTTTTTAAACCTTTTGTGGCTTTCCACAGAGAATAGTCTAAGGCAGTTTACCTGTCAGATTACTTAGGACACTTGCAACTGACTCATACTTAATCTCCTTTATAAGTAGTTAAAGTTTGTTGCACAAGTTGCTTAAGATTGTTTTGTCTTCAGGGACTCTGGTTCTCTGCCAAGCCTTACGAGCTCTTCTTCTTTCGTTCTTCGTTAACCAACACTCCCACTTCAGCTGGATAGTATATACTTTTTTCGAATGTTTCTTGCTGATCAGGAGTATTTTTTCAGACCGCTTTTTGCACATTTTCAATTAGGTCTTCCAGTTCTTCTTCTATCATGTAAGCGTTCGAGATCTGTAGCTGTAGATTGACGCTTTTTTCGACTAGCTGTCGAAAGTATTCCCAGTTGGTTTTGTTATTTGAATTGAAATCAACACTGAGTGAATTCAACACTAATGTATATTGAAAAGTGAATGAAATGTCGATTCAAACTCAGGCATCTATCGATGGCATCGAATTCAATGTATTTTAGTACGCAATTCAATACAATGCATTGTGGTAAACAATATTTTTTGATTTGTTATCCGGCGCGTAAATGAACAACGATGATGGTTTGCCAACTCTCAAACACGCGACTACACCTTACCATGACAAAAACACGGAAACTCGAGATTTATTCCGCACACCCAACGATGGAACTTGCGGTTTGTTAACCGCCATAGCGAATGCCAAACGCTGAGCCAATATCGTGATTCATATAAATTTGGCGAATGTCTGGAAACACTTTCGTGATAAGCTTTTCCTTCGACGTCATAAACATGCAAAAATTCGATGAAAACGAAATCAATCCGGTCGAAACATCAACAGGAATTTGGCCATTGCCGCCCCACAATCTCAACGATTTCAGACATGCGTTGAGTTCATCTGCAGCTGTTGATCTCGGAATGACAGGTAGCTTTTGACGAAAGTCGCTGGCCAGCGGAATCATCACTCCACCGAAACATCTTGGGTCACTTTGTAAATCCTTCATCTTTCGATTGAACGCTTCCAATCATCATTTATGTGCCATTGTGCACTTGTCCCAGATGATTATTTTGCATTCTTGCAATCACGCGATTCCACATTTTCGACAACAATCACAATTGCGACTTCGTGGGAGCATTGTACTGACGTGCATGGCCCCCGGTTGGTCTTTTGTGTGCTCTGATGATTATTTTGTGATCATCGGAAGACATTGTATCCAAAGCAGTTATAAACAAACGAACACGCGCATTGTGTTCATGCAGAAGACATTGAAGTTATCGGATTATCTCTCGTTTTTACGCATTGAAAAACGCAAGACGACAAATTTATTGAAATTCGGAATTTCCAACGAAGTATATTTGAAGGAACTTGGGTTTTTCGTTTGGTGGTGGCATTAACGCTCCGTTTCAATGATAAGCTTTCTTTTTAATCTATAAAATAGAGAGCAATTTTGAATATTATGAATACAACCGTTCAACATTATCGAAATGATCATCAAGCGGTGACGTCATTACCTTATAGGTGGGATTCTAGCCGGATTGACGAACAACAACATCGGTTCCAAATGACGTCATGTTAAAGCATTGATTGTACTGTTATGTGTGTGTGTGCGAGAAAATGTCTGGATAGCGTTGTATCTTCCTAGAGATAAATATGCAATGGCTCCGGTGGCGAAGTCAAAAACGGCAATTTGACTTAGCCATCAGCATAGCATAGCCCTGGCATTTCTGCTTGGAACTTCAATGCTTGGCAATGTTAGCACACAGCAGACAACGCTCCAATATTAAGGCAGTGAAGATCTATTAGGCAATTGTAGAGTCATAATTGAAAGCAGCGCGATTCAAGTCGACGTTCACCGCACTTCTTTGTCGAGCTACCTTTTGTTGAACCTGAGCTGATGCTCGTGCTGCGCGAACTTGTCCGATATGATCACGTTTCTGTTTATTTAATTCTTCGCATTGCTCTTGCATTTCATTCTCACGGACATCGTGTGTTCTTTGTGAATTACGGGTTCTTCGTCCTAGGTTCGATCGTCTGATAGCCGGCATTTTAATCTAAACATTACAAAAATTCATTTGACTCATTTACTTTGAAATCATTAATCGCACTTGTCACGCACTTAAAAATTTGTGGAAAAAACTGTCGAAATCGTAAAAATCACACCCAACTTCATATGATTATAATAATGGTACCGTTTATGGTTGCAATGCACACAATTCAAATATCATAAAATAATGAATTAATAGTCAAATTCCCAAATAATGACAGCACGAAAAATAACATGTTTTCAGGTCCCCTGTCATGATTAGCCACATCATCGCCAAAAAAAGATTGAGTTAAATCGGTTTAGCCGTTCTCAACTGAAAAACATAATTTTTCGATTTTCCGAATTTTCCGACTTTTCCGGTGGATTTTCCCAAAACTTTTTTTCGTTAGAGCTATCTCCTGGAAATCGCGAACACAACAAAAAGACTGCGCCACATCGGTTCAGCGTACTCACCTGAAAAACATAATTTTTCGATTTTTTCGAATTATCCGACTCTTCCGGTGGATTTTCCAAAAATATTCTTTCATAAGAACCAACTCCTGCAAATTGCGAACACAACAAAAAAATTGAGCCAAATCGGTTAAGCCGTTCTCAACTGAAAAACATCATTTTTCGATTTTCCGAATTTTCCAATGGATTTTCTTTAACATTTTTTTCATAAGAATCATTTCACAATTGAAGTTCACAATTGAAAAATAATTGAATAACATAATTTTTCGATTTTCCGAATTTTCCGACTTTTCCGATTGATTTTCCCAAAATTTTCTTTCGTTAGAACAATCTCCTGCAAATTGCGAATACAACAAAAAAAATTGAGCCAAATCGGATTAGCCGTTCTCAACTGAAAAACATCATTTTTCGATTTTCCGAATTTTCCGACTTTTCCAGTGCATTTTCTTAATTTTTTTTTTCATAAGAATCATTTCCTGGCAATTGTGATCACAACAAAAAGATTGAGCCAAATCGGGTTAGCCGTTCACAATTGAAAAACATAAATTTTCGATTTTCTGAATTTTCCGACTTTTCCAGAGGATTTTATCCAGGCAATTGCGAACACAACAAAAGATTGGGCCAAATCGGATTAGCCGTTCTCAACTGAAAAACATAATTTTTCCGATTTTCCGAATTTTCCGACTTTCTAGGTGCATTTTCTTAAAATTTTCTTTCGGAAATTGCGAAAACAACAAAAAAGATTGCGTCACATCGGTTTAGTCGTTCTCAACTGAAAAACATAATTTTTCGATTTTCCGGATTTTCCAACTTTTCCCGTGCATTTTCTTAAAATTTTCTTTCGGCAATTGCGAAAACAACAAAAAAGATTGCGTCACATCGGTTTAGTCGTTCTCAACTGAAAAACATAATTTTTCGATTTTCCGGATTTTCCAACTTTTCCCGTGGATTTTCTTAAAATTTTCTTTCGGCAATTGCGAAAACAACAAAAAAAGATTGAAGACTGAAAAACATAATTTTTCGATTTTCTGAATTTTCCGACTTTTCTGGTGGATTTTCCCAAAATTTTCTTCCTTAAGAAAGATGTCCTGAAAATCACGAACACATCAAAAAAGATTGAGTCACATCGGTTCAGCCGTTCTCAACTGAAAAACATAATTTTTCGATTTTCTGAATTTTCTGATTTTTTCGGTGGATTTTTCAAAAATTTTCTTTCGTAAGAAACATCTCCAGGCAATTGCGAACACAACAAAAAACGATTGAGCCAAATCGGTTTAGCCGTTCTCAACTGAAAAACATAATTTTTCGATTTTCCGAATTTTCCGACTTTTCTGGTGGATTTTCCCAAAACTTTCTTTCGTAAGAGCCATCTCCTGGAAATCGCGAACACAACAAAAAAGAAGTCGTTGAAGTTAGCCCGAAATTTGTCAGCCCGAAAAAAATTGGTTCGTTTCTCGGATAAAGTATAGCTATCCCGAAAAAGTGTAAATGTAAGTAGAAAATGTAGCTCCATCCCGAATTAAAATTACATCACGATAATAATGTAATTTTGGAGTTGAACAAAATTGAATGATAATTTTTTATTAAAAAACTTTTTTCTGTATCTCGCCCTTCTGTGGAAAAACAGATCTCATTATTAAAATAAGAAATTAAGATTTAATAATTTGTAGATTGACAAGAACTTTAAGTTTATTAATAAACGATATTAATTCTGATCAATCGTAATTCATGATTCTAAGTAAACAAATTTTTGATATAATAATGATTCTAATCAATTTAGAAAACTATATGCTAAATATTTCAACAAATGTTTAAAATAAAATTCAATAATAATGAATATTTCGAACTAAAATGGAATCTTAAATTCGCGTGTGCCTATACTAGAGATAATCATGTGTAGTGGCATATACGGCCAGATAGGCCTTGGTCACACCAAAATACCATGATAACCGCTGGTCCATATCATGACCATAAAGCATAATTTTTTAACCCTTTCCACGAGAAATTGACAAAATAATGAATATTTCGAACTAAAATGGAATCTTAAATTCGCGTGTGCCTATACTAGAGATAATCATGTGTAGTGGCATATACGGCCAGATAGGCCTTGGACACACCAAAATACCATGATAACCGCTGGTCCAGCGTTAAAGGGTTAAAAAATTATGCTTTATGGCCATGATATGGACCAGCGGTTATCATGGTATTTTGGTGTGTCCAAGGCCTATCTGGCCGTATATGCCACTACACATGATTATCTCTAGTATAGGCACACGCGAATTTAAGATTCCATTTTAGTTCGAGATATTCATTATTTTGTCAATTTCTCTTGGAAAGGGTTAAAAAATTATGCTTTATGGTCATGATATGGACCAGCGGTTATCATGGTATTTTGGTGTGACCAAGGCCTATCTGGCCGTATATGCCACTACACATGATTATCTCTAGTATAGGCACACGCGAATTTAAGATTCCATTTTAGTTCGAAATATTCATTATTATTGAATTTTATTTTAAACATTTGCTGAAATATTTAGCATATAGTTTTCTAAATTGATTAGAATCATTATTATATCAAAAATTTGTTTACTTAGAATCATGAATTACGATTGATCAGAATTAATATCGTTTATTAATAAACTTAAAGTTCTTGTCAATCTACAAATTATTAAATCTTAATTTCTTATTTTAATAATGAGATCTGTTTTTCCACAGAAGGGCGAGATACAGAAAAAAGTTTTTTAATAAAAAATTATCATTCAATTTTGTTCAACTCCAAAATTACATTATTATCGTGATGTAATTTTAATTCGGGATGGAGCTACATTTTCTACTTACATTTACACTTTTTCGGGATAGCTATACTTTATCCGAGAAACGAACCAATTTTTTCGGGCTGACAAATTTCGGGCTAACTTCAACGACTTCAAAAAAGACTGCGCCGCATCGGTTTAGCGTACTCATTTGAAAAACATATTTTTTCGAATTTCTGAATTTTCCGATTTTTTCGGTGGATTTTCCAAAAATTTTCTTTCGTAAGAAACATCTCCAGGCAATTGCGAAGACAACAAAAAATGATTGAGCCAAATCGGTTAAGCCGTTCTCAACTGAAAAACATAATTTTTCGATTTTTTCGAATTTTCCGACTTTTCCGGTGGATTTTCTTAAACATTTTTTTCATAAGAATCATTTCCTGGCAATTGTGATCACAACAAAAATATTGAGTCAAATCAGTTTAGCCGTTCACAATTGAAAAACATAATTTTTCGATTTTCCGAATATTCCGACTTTTCCGGTTGATTTTCCAAAAATTTTCTTTCGTTAGAACCATCTCCTGCAAATTGCGAACACAACAAAAAAAAATTGAGCCAAATCGGTTTAGCCGTTCTCAACTGAAAAACATAATTTTTATGATTTTCCGAATTTTCCGACTTTCTAGGTGCATTTTCTTAAAATTTTCTTTCGGCAATTGCGAAAACATCAAAAAAAATTGCGTCACATCGGTTTAGCCGTTCTCAACTGAAAAACATAATTTTTCGATTTTCCGGATTTTTTGACTTTTCCAGTGGATTTTATTAAATTTTCTTTCGGTAATTGCGAAAACAACAAAAAACGATTGAGCCAAATCAACTGAAAAACATAACATTTCCGATTTTCCGAATTTTCCAACTCTCTCGGTGCATTTTCTTAAAATTTACTTTCGGCATTTGCAAAAACAACATAAACTGATTGAGCCAAATCGGTTTAGCCTTTCTCAACTGAAAAACATCATTTTTCGATTTTCTGAATTTTCCGACTTTTCCGGTGGATTTTCCTAAAACTTTCTTTCGTAAGAGCCATTTCCTGGAAATCGCAAACACAACAAAAAAGATTGCGTCACATCGGTTTAGCCGTTCTCAACTGAAAAACATAATTTTTCGCTTTTCCGGATTTTTCGAATTTTCCAGTGGATTTTCTTAAATTTTATTTCGGTAATTGCGAAAACAACAAAACAAGATTGAGCCAAATCGGTTAAGAAGTTCTCAACTGAAAAATATCATTTTTCGATTTTCCGAATTTTCCGATTTTTCCGGTGGATTTTCCCAAAATTTTCTTTCTCTAGAACCATGTCCTGAAAATCGCGAACACAACAAAAAAGATTGAGTCACATCGGTTTAGCCGTTCTCAACTGAAAAACATAATTTTTCGATTTTCCGGATTTTTTGACTTTTCCAGTGGATTTTATTAAATTTTCTTTCGGTAATTGCGAAAACAACAAAAAAAGATTGAGCCAAATCAACTGAAAAACATAACATTTCCGATTTTCCGAATTTTCCAACTCTCTCGGTGCATTTTACTTTCGGCAATTGCAAAAACAACATAAACTGATTGAGCCAAATCGGTTTAGCCTTTCTCAACTGAAAAACATCATTTTTCGATTTTCTGAATTTTCCGATTTTTCCGGTGGATTTTCCCAAAATTTTCTTTCTTGAGAACCATGTCCTGAAAATCTCGAACACAACAAAAAAGATTGAGTCACATCGGTTTAGCCGTTCTCAACTGAAAAACATAATTTTTCCGATTTTCCGAATTTGCCAACTTTTCCGGTGCATTTTCTTAAAATTTTCTTTCGTCAATTGTGAAAACAAGAAAAAAAGATTGGGCCAAATTGGTTTAGCCGTTCTCAACTGAAAAACATAATTTTTCCGATTTTCCGAATTTTCCGACTTTATCGGAGCATTTTCTTAAAATTTACTTTCGGCAATTGCGAAAACAACAAAAGAAGATTGAGGCAAATCTCAACTGAAAAACATCTTTTTTAGATTTTCCGAATTTTCCGAATTGGTTTATTATTCGGGATTCCTTATGCAAGCCAGATTTGATTCGCAGATGGCATTTTATTTCCCACCTACCCTCCGGCAAGCCGGTTATAGAACATTCCCCTATCCGCCACCTGGGGACGCGCCATGATGGGATTTCGTTATCTCCACACAAGACCGAAGAGTTCTGGCAAAAACAAGGCTGTGTTTTACGTTGCACCAATGGTACGGTTGCGACAAGTCCAGTTTTTCCGATATATCAGGCGACCATTTGCTTTGAAGTGCTTCGTGCGCAGCCAACTTTTGTTGGATTTTGTTTATATTGGAACACCCATATCGTCGCTGTTTGGTTTCGAGCTTATACGCATAGATCCAAGTTTTGTGGCCTGCCACGAAGTTATAGACATGTTTTGAAGCCAATCGAATTTTTGACTGCCTAATGTCCATGTAATATTGAATGTATGCTGGTCTCACTAACGCTCAAAATATTGATGCATTCAATCTTACGATAAGTCACATGAGGATTTTGTAATATCAGTTCATGTACAGCATCACGAAATTGGTCGTTGATTTTACTAGGTGATCAAAAGCCAAATTAAATAGATATTTCTTCTCGATGATCGGAAAATCATGCAAATTTTCAAAAGATATTTCAAAACAACGCTTATAAAATAAAATGGGAAATAGTTTTTGTACGTCTTTAAAATTTATATTTAATTTATTTGTGACGTGATACATATGCCGAGATATCCGTAATCCTAACGGAAAATCATAGACAATGCAAGTAGTGTTTGGCAAGGTATATCTCGGCCATGTGGATAATGGTGATAGGAGCGCTAGCCTGGTGAGTATCAGAGCTATTGGTGTTGGCGGTGTGTTTGTGTCGTGTTTTGGCGATACAGTTAAACAGTATTGTTGTTCCACGAAATGGTGAGGCCAAATTGCTTTTTTAACTTGGTTAACAAACATGTTTGTCCACATATTTGTGAGCTATGTATACAAAGAAATAGGTTCATCACACATGTAATATTCGAATTTGAAATTACCAAAAAATATTTCATCAGGTTATTCGGTCATCGATCTGCTTACACGGTTTTGTATGCGAATGATGTATTGTCTAATTAATATAACGTAATAAATAATCTGCTTAATATAATTTATTGGTCACTATTAACCACTGCCAAAGTACATATGTGTGTGTACTAAATTTGTTGACTTTGGAATTTCCAACGAAATACGAATTGACACACCTACCACCATACAGTAATCGACAAAAAATGTAACCACAAAGTACCAAAAAAAAAAAAAATTATGCAAAGTCATACAATGACATTTCACATTCACAACAAATCGTAATCATGCAACATTTCATCATGCTTTTTAGCAGCGCTGTAAGCTTTCACAAAATCGTTGCGTTTCTTCGACCCGTTTACTTCATTTACTTGCGGATTCAAGATTTTAATAGAAGATCATAAAAATAATTTGCTTGTTGCAATTTCCAACTGAATCACCGCCATAAAACAATTTAGATGGTTGTAATAAAAAAAAAAATACGCGATCAATCATTTAATTTTTATGTAAATGTCATGCAATTACTTCAAAGCCTTCACTTTTTCTTATTACTTGCGTCTAGTCTTATGTACCAACACATATACATATGTATTGACTTTAAGTACAATAAAAAAACATTACTCTTACTTTTTACCTCGTACACTGCCTCGACTCTAATTATTTAAAATTAGGATTGTGTTAATTAAACTTGATTTGTTTTAGCCCCGCGCACGAGATCGCATTTTAACAAGGTGCTAATTTCAATCAAAGGTAAATATTTTTGTTTGTTATAAAGCGATGCGATAAAATTTTGATTTGGGTCAATCTTATATTTAAAGTGTGAATTATTTTTATGCATAGCGAGGTGCTAAGTAATTAATCCTCTACCGATGACCGAACATCCTTTGTTTCATCTTGAAAATGTTACTAATGCGCGACATTCAAATTATATTGGGAGTCGATTCGAAATATTATAATTAATTGGATTCGATTAACTGGTAATACAACTTTCAAAATTTTATATTTTCTGGTTATTTATTTTTGGCAAATTTTATAAATATGTGTGTGTGTGTGTGTGTGCGCGCATGTGATTTGATTGAACTAGATAAAATTTGAATTCGAAAGTTTGAAACATTTACATTTAGAATTTAAAATTATTTTTCTGTTTTAGATAAACGATCGAAAATATTTGATCGATTATTGACTTTAATCTTTGATCTATACATAGCTAAAATTCTTATAGTTCCTGGAGCACTGAGTGTTGCCCTGTCAAAGATGGTTGAATTGGTAGCTTTTGTGCCAGAATTTCAGTTGCTCTTTTAATTGATCATATCGGTGTCTATGCTTTAGTAGTTCACCGGATCTGAATCTCTCGTTGGCTTTACGTAGGTGTATTCAGTTAATAAAACTGAAGGGTGTATTTGTCGTGGCCAACACCCGACTTTCTTTAGTGGAATGTGATTCTCTGAAATTTGATGTCAAAATTCTATTCATCATTCAAAAATTTTTTGATATCGCGTCGTGAAAGGGAAAAAATCATAAACATCCTCCGTGTATGTTTTGTAATCTCATTATCTCAAACCGTAGTTCTTGAATTTTCTGTAAAGTAACACAAATGTATTTGAAAATAACCTTTTCTAAAAATAAAACGAATACTGAGCAGAAGAGAGATTTCATCCGGAACTCATTTTGGAATCCTATCGTATGTTTAACATATATAAAGAGAATTATATCTCAATTGTCTAAGAAATGGCTTAGGTTAATTTAAATTGACAGTTTTCCAGAATCATGTCCAAAATGTATATTAAATTGCTATTTTCATCATTAATCTGAGTTCCATCTCCTTCGGTCGAAATGATATACTGGACATATTGAGGAACAACATGTCGGCTAAACCGGAACACATCTATACAGATTTCCCAAACTTATGATCCATTGCAATCAGTTTGGGATCTTATGCCATCGCGGAATCAGCAAACCAGTGTAATGCAGCGTAATACTCTTCATTTGGTTACCTAAAATTATTATTAGTAAAGAATCAAATAAAAAACATATATGCCGCGCCGATGCTTCTTGCGATTTCTGGCTTTGTATATTTCACCGCGCTTTCCCATAAACCGTCTTGAATTGGTACTGCGGGTGGAATGAATCGCCAATTTATTTTGTCCTTTAAAAGATCAGAAATGATCTGATTATTATTATTGTTTAAAGATTCATATACGTCTTGCAGATAATTCCTTGCTCCAACGAAATTAGTGGCGTTATCGCAATATATTGAATGGCATAAGCCTCTTTGGCTGATGAACCGCCTTAAATATGCTTTGGCTGGTATCGAACCTCTTCGTCTCACTGCATGAACGTTAAACGGACCACAAAAGTCTACCCCTACTGCACCGAACGCCACAGTGTTGGTCACCGACTCTCGTGACTCGTTCGATATCCAGGAACGGATTTAACTGTCGTAGCCTGCTCTTTACGGGAATCGGTTTGTTGGCATTGGAGGCATCGATATTCGTCAACAAAATCAACAATTTGCCAATATACAATAATTTTCTTGTTCGCCACCTCAAGTTCTCGTAGTGAAATCATGCCAGTTTGTCTATACCGCTTATCGTTCCTGACGTTATTACAAAATCTTAGCACATATGAAAATACATTTTGCAATTTGAATAAGCTTGAATATTTTTTGCTTAATACCAGTATGACATCATGTTGGTCGCTGTACTTGTACTCAGAAACTATGCTGTTTTGTACTCTGATTTGCATTTCTTCATTGGTCTTAGGTGTTTGCTCTTGATTTGGCCATAATTTTTCATCTCTTAACAGCCAAGCTGGACCATTCCACCATTGTTTGCTCTTAAAGATTTCTTGTAATCACCGAGGAAACTGTGATTGATAACGTATCTGAGATTTGATTTACCAGTCTGCTCAAAAGTACGGCACCCATCAGCTCAAGCCTAGGAATACTAATTTGCTTAAGTGGCGCCACATGTTTTCACGACGCAATGCATCGTGGGATTTTCGATTCTGGTGCTTGGCGGAGGTCATTTTGAGACCGATCCATGCTGCTTTTTCTTCTGGCGGTAATTCTTCATCCCATCTGATTTTTTGTAGTCACAGACTTTGGAAGAGTATTTTGAGTTTAATCGTTAAAGGCGATAAGAGCCCCAAAGGGTAGAAAATCTTTTCTGCCTCTGACACAAAACTTCGTTTCGTTAACATTTCCTTTTCATTCTCGGTTGCGAAATTCACTTGAAAGGTGAAGTGGTTCATGCAGGCATCCCATGTTAATCCGAGCATCTTGATAATGCTTGGTTGATCTGAAAGAATTTTCAGCTTGTTCCGCGTGTGTAGATCGTTGCATAACATTTTTCGTAAATTGAAGCCTCCGCTACTTAAAATTTGTACCACGTCATCTTTTAATTTGATTAAATCTGGTAACGTTGATACGTCGGTAATTAGGTCGTCTACGTATATGTCATGTTCAATGGCGCGACTTGCTGCTGGGTGTGACTCTGCGTGTAATTGTGCCAATTCTTTTAAGCACCTGGTGACCAGGAATGCTGCGGACGCCATGCAATACGTAACTGTGGTTAATGTATACGGTCCTATATGCTGCTGGTCATCTCGCCATAGAATTAATTGGTTCTCGGTATCATTTTTGTCGATCAAAACCTGCCGGTACATCTTTTCGATGTCTCCCACTAGAACATATTTATGTTGACGGAATCGCATGAGAATTTGAAGTAGACTCGATTGAACGTTTGGTCCCACCATCAATTTTCATTTCATGACGCACCAGTGCTTGATTTCGCAGATGCGTCGAAAACTATACGCGTAATTTCGTGGTAGGATGATGTGGTAGGATATAGGCGTTCTGAAGCTCTACGTTGCTCATATTGATCGGTTCCATATGCCGTAATTCTTCATATTCCTTTAGAAATTTCGTGTACAGCTGACGGAATTTGGGTTGTGCTCTAAATCGTTTCTCCATTGCCATTAATCTTTAGGTAGCTTGTTGATATGTAGACCTTATTGGTTTCACTGTTTCTTTAAACGAAAGTTTGGTAATGAATTGCCCGTTATCTGCTCGAGTTGTAGTTGCTTGGAACCAATCTTCGCATTCTTGCTCTTCTTTTTACATCTTTGCTTCTTTGTCAATGACTGCGTAGTTGGTACGGCATTGGAATCAAATCTACCTACGATCCAGTCCAACTTGGTTTCATGCGGAAATAAATTGGTATCGTCAAATTTCACCCTAGTATCCCCCAACAGTTCAAAAACGATGTCTGTGCCAATCAGTATGTCGATGGATCCCAGCTTATTTAAATATGGATCGGCTAAGTTTACTTTTTTGAAGCTTTTCATGTGACTGATATCAAATGCGAAAAAAGGTAACAAAAATGTAATCTTTGGCATGATTAACGCATTCAACGATATTAAGTGGATGTGATCAAATCTGGATGCCAGTTGAAGTGTTACGCTTCCGTGCGATTTTCCGCTATTTTTCTCCCCAATTCCTGATATTAGACGTCTGCAATTTACCCACTGTATTCTTAATTTCTGCACCATAGCTTCGGTTATGAATGAAGCTTAGGAGGCTGTGTCTACCGAACTTGTCCGTTGCGTTAACGATTGCCTTAGGCAATACCGTCTGCAATGGACATTTTAACGTCGTATCGTGTCTATTCCGGTGTTTTTCTATATTCGTGATGTGAGTTTTTGTTTGCACTTCTGGTTTATCTTCCGATTCATCTGTGTTTGCTGTTAGGATCTTCGGTTTTGGATCGTTTAAGTGTGTATGGTGTCTGCCCGAACATCTACCTCGAAACCTACAATCGTATACTGAATGCCCTGGATTGAGACAGTTGAAGCATCTTCTGTTTGTGCAAATAAAACTTCTGCGCTGGTCAACTGGTAGCTCCTTGAAACGATCACATTCAATTAGCCTATGTTGTTGCTTATTACATGCATACAGTCGAATTTGGTGGTGATAGCAAAACTGATTTTTCGATCTACTTGGTGTGCTCGATCTTGGTGGACGAGCGCTTTCCTCGTGTGTACTCATCGGAGAATTCTGGTATTCTTAATTTAGCAAGACGCACCTCTGGTGTTGCATTCGTGGTTGCGATATTCTTGCTCGTATCGTGACTTGCTACATTTAATTCGCTCATACTTGGGTTTTTTAATCCAGTTGTTCAAAGTCGCTATAATAATGTAATATGCTTTTTCGCAGTTGTCCATTTTAGGTTCCTCTTCATTATTCATTTTTAAACTCAATTCTTTGATAGTTTCATTTGAGCGCTCGAATTTCAATAATTTGGTTAACAAACCACGATATGTAGAACGCTGTTTTTCAATTCTTATAATTCACCTGCACTCATTTTTACTAATACAAAAGCTAAATCAACGCTTGAATGTTATTTGAACTAATGGAAATAGAGCACTGGATTTTATTTATATCGTTTTCTGTGGCAGCAAAATATTGATCCCGGATCAAAAATATGACGTCATTTTTGATCCAACATGGCTTCTTTATATACAATTTTTGTCTTTTTATTTTTTGATCTCGGATAAATTAAAAAATCCAAAAAATTTGTTAGATTTTTTTGACGTTTACTCACACAATATTACTTAATATGTGTGAGAAAACGTCAAAAAAAGTCCAACAAATTTTTTAGATTTTTTAATTGATCCGAGATCAAAAAATAAAAAGACAAAAAATGTAAACAAAGAAGCCATGTAGGATCAAAAATGACGTCATATTATTGATCCGGGATCAATATTTTGCTGCCACAGAAAACGATATTAGATAAATTTTGATGGTTTTATTTAGAACTGAACGCAAAATGGTGAACGACGCGTGATACCACATGTGTTTATATTCACAAATATAGAAGGAATAGAGCGAGGGAATAGAGCGATCGATTTCGTATAAATTTAAGCAAAGTGCAAAATGGTGATCAAATTGTACAATGTGCTCGTCAAATAAAATTATATTTTATTGTATAAAAATTGTTTTACTTAGCTGCGATCCAGCTCGAAGGATGAATGTTCCATACCAAGGGGTTAATAATTCATGAAGATATATTTTCCAACAATATTGGCACGAAATTCAACTTGTATATGGACTGCGGTTTTATGATTCACTTTTATTTGCTTTACGCAACACAATCACCCACTGTACGGAACCCAATCATTTCCTGACATTCGAAGAAATACGAAATACTTCTTTCTTAAATAGCGACCCGTATTCCATTTGAGAACAGCATAAACAAATTTTGCCGAATTTTGATCTCATTACAATGGATTCCTAACACTCTTAAGCCCATCTCGCTCATTTTTATTATAAAAAGCTCGCATGAAAACTCCCAAATGAATTTCCCCGAAATTAGGACTCAACGCAATTCATTCCTGGTCCTTTATTAAGACCCATCGAAATCACTTCCAAGCATTTGATTCCTTGACATTCCAATTTTAATTTTTTACAATATCAAAATCGTTCTATCCGAAAAAAAAGTTAAATAAAGAGACAAGGGCCGTACCAGACTACATCAAAGCGTTAGCATGCAAATGCTACAAAGCAAAATAATATATTATTCATAATAACCAACATTTTCAAAAGGACCGGATTAGTGCGAAATCTAATGTCACAGTAACGCAAACAACATACCATTGTGCATTCTGTAATATAATGAAACATAACACCAGTTATCTAATTAATGAAAATCGCGCAACACGGTGCAACATTACTCAACATGGTACACATGATGCGACAAGGTGCAATTTATACCAACATTCAACATCATGATGCAAGAGTAAGCAACATAGTGCAATAAAACGCCACATGGAGAATTCTAGATTAATTATCCAGAAACCTGAACTTCTTGTAGTCGTTTCATTGCATTGAAAACCCTGTAAAATTTTAGAAAAATCGTATAAGCCAAATAAAATGTTTCTAGCTTCGCAGTTCCAACGGATAACTTTCTAAATGAATTTTTCAGAAATAAGAACCCGTCAAAATCGGTTTTTGGTAATGGAGAACGAGTTGAAAAAAATTAAAGGGACCCGGGCCCCGTCAAACGACCCTCTCATAAACTCAAATCGTACGAAAAAAAAAAATAACAACCGAACCGTAATGAACTTTTCTGAAAGCAGGACCCATCACAATCGATGTTTGGTAATCAAAACCGCTGCTCCAGGAATTTTTATAATAATCGTTGAAGCCGATATAATTAAAGGAAGAATTCCGGGGCCCACCACATGACCATCTACACCAATTTTAATAAAACTTTACGAACCTAAAAATATTTTTAGAAAAGAACCCGGGGCCCACCAATTTTAAATAACATCGTACAAACCAAAAAATAATATTAGAAATGCGGGCCCCATTGGATGACCTCCTTTAACAATTCCTACAAAATCAGGACCAATATCAATTGATTCCTGGTACTCAAAAACTTTCCTCAGTAATTTTCATCAGAGTTGTTTGAGCTGTGAAAATAAAAATAAGAAAAGGTACGCGAGTCGCAATCTCAATCTTCTGAAACTCATGAACATTTTCATTAAAATCATTCGAACAGTTTCCGAAACCGTGTGTCCTCGCGGTTTACACTGACATATGCCTGCCCGAAGCCTATATATAGATGATGTTTTGTTATTTTAAACTCCCACATTTTTGCAGTCATCCTCATAATAAAACAGGGGTCGGTGGTCGATCGGTTGGTACGTAAACCACATTGATATTTATTTATTTATTTTATTCGTGCAACAGACATATGAGCGTGATCTTCCATTTCTCCGGCAACTCTTCTTGGTCTCAAATAAAATTGATGAGATCGTATAGATTTGATACAAGAGTAGTGCCTCCGAGCCTAATAAATTCTGCGGGGATACCATCGAGACTGAATGATTTTCCATTTATCAATCTAGTAATAGCTATGCGTCTACTGTGGGATATTTGACAAAGACGACTTCATCTGGGGTCACTTCGTCATTCCGATTTAGCTGATTTTGAAAGTTGGTTTGCCATACTGAGAAAACATCAGCCACGTTTGTTCTCAACTATCCATTCCCGTCTTTGATGACTGAACTTCTTGGGTGGATGTCTTTAGTGAGATTCATGGCGTTAGCAAAACAGTCCCTTGAATTTCCTAGTTCCGCTTCTGTATTTTGCGGCGGGGTGGTAATGGCAGACTGTATAACGTGTCGCTACTCCTGGATGTCAGATTAGGATATATTATAGGATATAGTTATAGCCTTACCGCGATATATATAACTGTGTTTCATTTTATATACAGCTTTAATCTTTAAGTTTAAAAAGCTCTTCGGTTTCGCTTCCATGCTTGGAAAATGCATTTTGAAAACTGGGAAAATTCTCCAATTCTTAGTAGGCACAGAGGGTCGTATAAAAATTATATTCATCCTCAATATATATGTATGCAATTATGTCGTGAACGAAAAAGAGAATCTGAGAACGAGAAAACTGGGTTCGCGGTAGACCATGAAAAATAGAACTCGGCTTCCTTTTGATCTCAAGGTCATAAAAACAACAAAACATAAAAACTAAAGGCAATAGCAGATTTTGTGATACCGAAAACGGTGAAGGAACATTGGTCTGTCCTAGGAATGGTTGAATTTTACCACCGGTTCTGCGTGAATTCTTCGAACGAAATGGGAATAAAAAATGAATGAAATGATGTTTGGAAAATGCCAATAATAAGGCTTTATTAAGTTTTGATGGACTGCTTGTGCTGCTCGAATGGAGGTTTGAAGTACAAGAAAATTTTTCAGATGAATGCGTGTCTATTTTAACAACTGCGTAACGGTGTTGTCCGATTAGGATCGATTTGGTTATAGGATGCTCAACAATAGGTGCCGCCAGATCCTTTGAATCGAATGTGGTATGCTTTCCTCTTTGACGAGCTTCAATTGACAGATGACAAGGTTGGCATTGGCTCTCAAATACTTTGGTCGTTGCTGTAGGCGGGAAAGGTATTTCATCGACAAAATTTCACATCGAGTACAGTACGGTCGCAAGTTTAAGCACGCTCCGCGGTATAGCCGTGTCGTCAATTCCTCGACAGTGATTTAAGTTTCGCTCATTATGCCATGTAAATGATGGTTAACCGATTGTAACACAGCGGTGGGGGGGGGGGGGCAATTAAAAACACCTAATTCGAGTAAGCATATGAGTTCCCCTTGCAGCTGCAATGTCGCTTCTCGTGTTTCCTCGCGGATATCAGGTCATCTATGTAAAAATCGCGTTTTAAGATTTGGGAACCAATTTGGAACTCGTCAGAAAACCTATCCGCGAGATAACAGAGCGATTGTGTGGCTAAAAATGATGCTGATGCGGTACCGTATAGTGCTTAATCGAAAATGTTGGATAATTGACGTTGGACTTTCACGCCAGATAATCATTTGGTAATATCTGTCATTGGGAAGGATGAGAATTTGCCTAAACATCTTCTCGATGTTGGCGGAAATTACAAATCGGTGCTGTCGTAATAGAATAAGAATATTTATTTAGTTCCGTTGAATATAACAGGACCGACAGATTATTATTTAAAGATTCTCCGGATGTCGTCTTCGCGGAAGCATAAAACACAACACAGACCTTAGCTGTCGTACTGGAGCTTTTGGCAACTGGATGATGAGGCATATAGTAAGTTTTATTTGGAAGTGCATGAATCTCTATTTCGAGTATACAGGTTCCATATGCCCTAGGGATAAGTATTCTTACAGGAAGCTTACTTAGGCTTCCTTAAGTGAAGAATCTGAATCAAGTCTTTTTTCTAGAGACAAATATCGTCGTAATGCTAGATGGTAGCTATCACCAAGGTTTGGTGGATACTTTTTAAATGGTAACGGTAATGATCTTCGATTAATAATAATAATATAATATTTATTAAACCATAACTTAAGACTAAGCTTTTATGTTACAGACATATTTACAAGATACACAAACAAAATTAAACAAAATTTAAATTACACAAAACCATAGCAAAAGTATTTACATATACATACATAATAATTACCCGTAACCATGTTTCTGTGTAACTAGGTGAAAATTGGCACAACTAGGGATTTAATTAATAGTATGCGTAAATCAATTGGGCAAAACGTCTTTATCAATCTAAGCTTATACAAACTATAATTAACACGTTGACTTACAGAATTTACATGGTCATCCCAGGTAAGTTTTGAATTTAATATTAATCCTAAGTTGTTAACCAAAGGAACAAATAAAATAACATCATTATCCAAAAGAAGTGTAAAAAGTCAAATTAAGCGAAACATTTCTAGAAAGAAATAACGCTTAACTTTTAACAGGATTAGGAGAAAGTGAATTATTTTTAGCCCAAAACGAAATGTGTTTTAGATCATTGTTAAGACATGAGATGGTCTCATCTATCTAGAGAACATCCCCACCAATGTAAAGCTGTAAATAATCAGCATAAAGGACCCAAAAATAGAACCCTGAGGTACATCAGTAACCATATCACAAATGCTTGAACAATCAGCACCGCATTTTACAAACTGCTTATATGCACTAAAGCTGTAGTTGTGCTATGACCAGTTTTATATCATATGATTGGTATTTACATAAAAAATCAAAATGTTTAAGATGCTCTTGATTTTGTAATTGCATGACTTTCTCCATAATCTTTGATAGAGCTGGTAAAATACTAATTGGACGAATGTCCCCAATATTAGATACCATATCTTTTTCAGGCAGAGGAATTCTAGAGCCAACTTTCCATACATCCGGGAAAAATGATTATGTCAAACACTGGTTGATGATGAATGTAATTTGGGGAAGAAATAAATCTATAAAAAAATTTATTATCTTAAAATTAATTAAATCATAAGCTTTCAGATCCGATTTCACAGCACGAATAGCATTCAACACCATAAATTCATCTACACAGTCAAATAAAAAACAGTTACTATCAACGAATTTACAAAAACTCAAATCAGGTAAAGGTACAACACCTACCGAATCCCAAAATTTGCTTAACCCAATTAAAATGTCTTCATCAGAAAATACAATATTTGCGTTGCCTGTGGAAGATAAAACACCAAGTTTTTTTCAGATTCTTCCAGGTTATCCTGGAGTTATACGCATTATCAAAATAGAAATTATTTTTAGCTAGATTAATCATTTTGTTAGTTGTTTTGTTTCTTAGAAATTTAAAATAATTAAAATCTAATTCTAAACCATATTTTTTAACTTTTTATATGCCAAATCTCTGCGTTCCATTAAATTTAAGATATTTGCGTTTAGCCAAGGTGCTATTGAACATTTATTAATACTCATCTTTCGGGGTACACACATATTATCCAAAAGTAGAAATTCAAATTAAATTCTTGAAGAATATCATTCACAGCAGTATACTATAATTAAAAAGATTCGACCAGTCTAACGAAAATAACCATTTAGTATAATATTCATAGTCAATACTAGTATAATCAGGAACAACAGTATAAGATATTTTATCCCTAGTATGACACAACTTATAGTATGCAAAAATTAAATCATGATGCGAAATAGCAGAACAATTAAATCTAAAAGATTTCAATTTCTGGTTGGGCCAATTGGTAAACTATATAAATTATGTATTTGAAAACAAGTATTTAATTTATTACCAATTAACATGTTATAGTTAAAATCCCCCAAGGACACTACCTTTTTATACTCCTACAAATACTGGGTAAATATGATATTCAAATTATCAGAATCATCACTTACCACAGGCGACGGATTATAAATAATCAGGAAAAGGATTTTACCAAAATTATTTATAAGTTCAGAAGCAAAAAACTCAACCTTACCAAAACAACCGGAAGCTAACTTCTTAATATTTAAAGAGGCACGAAAATATAAAGCAACACCACCCCAATGATCATTAATTCGATCACCTCTCAATAACTTATAGTTATTTATATGGGGCGACTTGTTTGTAATTTTACTGTGAAGCCAAGGATTCAGATAAAGCGAGAAAATCAAATTGATGCACATGTAACAAAATCGTAATATCATTAAAATGTTTAAGTAAGCTGCGTACATTTAAATGGGAAAATTTTAAAGAATAATTTATATTTACCCGCAAATTGTTAATTGGAACAGGATTATCATAAAAAATAAGGTTCTTTATGTTGTAGTAGTATTGATTACCACTTTTTACTGTCGATTCCAAAATTTGGCTTGTACAGGCCCAAGTGTCCAAAAATTAGACGAATTAAAAGTCTGAACAAAAACACCAATTGGCACCAAGTATCAGGATTCATCGCCTTCTCACGCAATTCTTCATTAATGCCTCATTAAACTATTCTAATTAAGATTTTATGGAAGTAGTTTAGCAATACTACAGTACTCCGTTTCGAAGCACGCATGGGCAATGGAAGATTTGTTACCAATTTATGGACGACTAGCCATCGAAATTGATAAAGGTGTCGTCGAAGTACCAGAAAAAATCACTGAAATCGCAGAACTAGTAGCTGCAGCAGTTTGAGCATATGACATGGTATATTTTAACGCAGATGATGAAAACGATGAAGTGACAGTTTTCGAAGGTACAGCACAAGATGATATAGACTCATTAGATACAGTTGAAGCCAAATTTGATGACAAGGTTTCACTTAAAGTTGGTTTAAAATTACAAACAACAGCAGTAGGTAAGCATGAAGATGGTAATGAAGATGGAGTGATAGGCTTTGCACCCCCGAACAAACAGTCCAGAATCATTGCAATTTCGTCTCTGTTGGAAGTTAGAACATCCATAATTTTTGAAAACCCAGCTTGCACCGTATCACTGTTGTAAACACTATTCACACCTGTTATTTTGTTAAAGGTGTGATTTTTAACAATATCTCTGTAATCATTAGCAGAACCACATAAAGTTAGAGCACTTATACATTAAATTGCATGCCGCACGACTCACATTAGTAGTGAAATTTGTGGCCACAAAACCCAGAACAACTAATCGGTGCACAATTAGTGAATATTAAATTACATTTGCCGCACTCCATATTAAATACAAAGATGTGCTTAGACGTATAACACAGTTCAGGGTAGCACGAAATGTCTATTTATATGCACTTATATGTACATTACACAATTATATATACAATATATACAAAACTTATAGTATGTACAATTAAAATAAATTATTTAATTATTTTACGAATCAGGAAAAAAAAACAAACCACACGTCCAATCGCTAAGCTTACTAAGTTTATCTTTATACAAAACGTTATCATGCGTAAATTTTTGATGCAGGCACTTTCGTCATCGGTGAGACTACTAGGGTTAAAAATCTTTTCAGTTTCCAAAAATCGCTGGAGGGAATTCTTAATACTTGATAATTCTCGTTGTTCTGAGCATGACATTTTGTTCATCTACCGAAATTATTCTCAATTTCAATCATCGGTGTCGGTAGTATTGATATTGTTGGCGGCTTCGGACTATGATAATTCTCGATGATTTCGGCTTTTGGTAGATTAGGTGGATCGCAGGTATTTTGGTGGATCGCAGGTATCAAATAAGTTTTTGTTTGTTGAGAGGTAGATGCGTTCGGTTCTGTGGTAGACATCTTCTTCTTATTGGTAGAGATTTTTGGATTAGTTACTTCTTCAAGGTGTAGCAAGGTATTATGTCTTTTATGGCATTTAAAACAGAATTTCGAGTTGTTACATTGGCTTACATCATGCTCATCTGATAAACGATTGTAGCAACGATTTAGAGTTTTCATTAATTTTCGTCTACTATCGACCCGCATATTACGAAATTTGTTACTCGTAAACAGTTTGTGATGTCCATCAACTCGTTTAGATCCGGAATTTCCTAAAGCATCCCAGGGCCGGCGCTTCCTTGGAACAGTATGAACAGCTTGACGGAACGCTGAAATTGGAGGGCGCTAAAAAGTAATCAATAATAAAAATAAATTTTAAAAAATAAAATATTTTTTTTTTCAAAATTTTTTTTTACCGAAATTTTGAACAAATATATTTTCACTGTGTAAAAATATATATTAAAAAGGAAAAATATAAAAATTTTTGTCGTTGCCCAGTATTTGAACATTGTTCATAGTTAGTATGGAAAAGAAAAATATCGATAACACTCCCTTCAGTTTCTTATATAAAAAAAATCTCTCACGCACATTATATTTTTGCTATTCATAAAGAAATTTGGCTTTATACCAGTGATGTCAAATCGAAAATATAATTCGCGTGCCAAAATTTTACAACTATAAATATTTTAGTGTGCCTCAATTTCAGAAATTATCCCAACTAGTTTAGAAATAGATTTAGATGATCCGGCAGTCTGGCCAGATTTAAATGATAGACTTTTAACCCTCCTTGTAGAAAAAGGCCCCAAACAAAACAAAGATATTTCGTATCTCGTTAAGTCAGGTAGGAAATTTAGTAACAAATATTTTACAAGGCTTTTGTAAAATGGCGAAACAATTGTAAGATCGTTTGTTTTCATTTTTTGTTTTTGCTGTAAGTTATTTATGCAATATTCTCAAATTCCACTTAATAGTTTCGGATTTAACAATTGGAATCATATAGGTAGGGTTCTTAACGTACATGAAAAGAGGGCCGTTCACGTAGACTGTTTTAAAAAGTGGAAGGAATTTGAATTAAGACTTTCCAAAAATTCTACAATTGATTGCTTTCTTCAAAATACAATGTCTAAAGAAGTTCAACATTGGAGAGATGTGTTGAAACGACTTATTATTCTTGTAAAATTTATTTCAGTGCAATTTTTGGCGTTCAGGAGTGGGTCAGACAGGTTATACGAGAAAAATGGTAATTTTCTCAAATTAGTAGAAGCCCTTGCTGAATTTGACAATGTTCTTTCAGAACACCTATACGAAGTATTACTAATATAATGAGACGCCAAACAAATATTTGCATAACAAAATTCAGAATTAGCTAATTTCAATCGTTTCTAAAGTAATTCAAAATAAAATCAATGATATTATAAAAGGAGCAAAATATTTTTCGATAATGTTGATTGTACTCCAGACCAGAGCCGCAATGAACACGGTTAAAAATAAAAGTATGAAATCCATTCTTTCCTATCCTTCTGCGGAATAACTATACGTGCATCTTTTTCTAAGGAATAAAATTATACTTCCCAAATAAATAAAATTTATTTTTAAAATTTAAATAATTTTCTCCTAATTTTATCAAATTTTATTTTTGCCCAAAAGATTAAAATTCATCTATCGGACAATGATAATTAAAAGCACTCAAATATAAAATGGAGTTTGCTCTTTGAAAATGACTAAATTTACTTTTTTTGGTTTATACAAAATAAGCCACAAAGAATAATATTTGTCTAATTGAAAGATTAAAATAAATACTAACCATTACCATATTTTATACAATTCAGGAAAACATTTTATTCTTTTTACCAATCAAATTCAACGTTTTTATAAGTGAAGTTCAATTAAAAAAAGTACAAATTTTAACAATAAAACATAGTTTTTTATTTAAAATATTGGCAATATACATATAATATACAGGGTTATCCAATTCGAGGTTGATAAAGTAAACTTAAAAAAAACACACAAAATATTCGGAATGTATTGTAATTTTTATTTCATTTTACAGATTGATCCTTGCCATTTTTAGTTAAACAAGATATCATTCAAATGTCCTCCACGGGACTTCTTACAGGCCTTGATTCTTTTGAGGTAATTTTCAATGACTTTTCGGCACATTTCGGGCGGTATCTCGGCCATTACCTTACGAATATTAGTTTTCAATTCGTCAAGAGTTTGAGGATTGTTTGCGTAAACACGATCTTTCGCGTAGCCCCACAAAAAGAAATCCAAAGGCGTTAAATCACAGGATCTTGGAGGCCAATTGACATCAGCCAATCGCGAAATCAAACGTCCAGGAAATTTCTCTTGCAAAAGATCTTGATTTGCTCGTGTTACGTGACTGGTTGCTCCATCCTGCTGGAACCACATATCGTCAAGATCATAATCTTCGATTTTCGTAAAAAAATAATCGGTTAACATGCGGCCATAGCGCTCAGAATTGACGGTAACGGTTCGTCCATGGTTGTTCTCAAAAAAATACGGCCCAATCACACCACCAGACCACAATGCGCACCAAACAGTGACTTTTTCCGGGTGTAATGGCTTCTCTACAATCAATTGTGGATTTTCTGAGCCCCAAATTCTACAGTTTTGCTTATTAACGTATCCACCAAGCGAAAAATGAGCTTCATCACTGAAGAAAATTTTGTTCGAAAAATCAGCATCGACGGCCTGTTTTTCCGCGTTTAATTTTAACGCGTTGGTCGATTGTTAAATGCTCCATATTCTTAAATGGCAGAATGTCAACTAAATAAATGACAGCGTACTTGACGTTTATCTTTGACAGATGTCGGTATACAGATTTCTACTTTATCAACCTCGAATTGGATAACCCTGTACAATAGTTTAAGAAAATTGCGTAGATCATATAATATCCGCCCGCACATAATAATCTTCGGAATCATGAAAATCCGTTGGGTGAAATGTTGGGTAAAATATCAAGCTGATTAATTCCATGTTATAAACTCGTGGTTTAGCTCCATCTTACTTGTTTTTGCCTAAATAAATTAAATATTTATAAGAAGAATTATCAAATACATATTTGTATTATTTACTTACCCGTACATTTTCAAACAAAAGGCAATTTCCATCCGTGTCCCTGTAGTGTGATTGAGTGCAGGCTGGCTGTAGATATATCTAGATGTGTTTTTGTTAAGAATAAATAAATGTTTAAAAATAAATGGCGCTAATTATAATCAAAAACTACATTAATTGTGTAGAAATAAAAACTTACCTCTTAGTTCACCTCAGAACCTTTTCAAACAATCGGCAACTGATAACTAAATTTTTAAGTCGAAATTACTAAAACTAAATCAAAATATTTTTACCAAAAAGATTGCTATCCCTTATTACCCCCTACTAAGGTTATAGAAAAGATAAAGACATACAATTTTAAATTTTAAAAGTTTTCTGTAATGCAAAAAATATTAATTTATGTTTTTAAAAGCTAAATAATTTGTTCAGATTTTTATGCAAAACTGAATAAAAATGACAAAAATATTTTTATACTAAAAAGGACAAAAAATTTTCTCTTCAATTTCTAGTTAAATAAGTATGAGTAACAGTTATTATCAGCCGTTTTATCATAAGTTTTCAACCGCTGGTTGGCCTACCATTATTCTCAAACGTATCTAAGAACATGATTGGGAAAAATAGACCATCATTAGTTTATCAATGTAATTGAGAAAATAATCAAGTTGTGCCGCAACTCCAATTAACTTCTATTAACTGCTCATTTGATCATCTTTCATTTGCGACTAAAATAATATTGAAAATTTAAAGCCTCCATCACGTGCGTGACCATTTTTAATGGGTCTCATACGAAACGACACATTTCACAACAGGACCGATTAAAACAGTACATCACAAAACAGTACATGGTACAGTAGAGTACATGGTACGGAACAGGACCGATTAAAACAGTACATCACAAAACAGTACATGGTACACTAAAGTACATGGTACGGAGGAGTACATCGCAAAACAGTACATATTAAAAGAGAACACCACAAAATAGTTCATAGTCAATTTTATTTTACGGTTTTAATAACTAGTTGTGTGGGTACGGAAAAGTACCATGTCAAAAATTTATTTTTGTATGTTTTTTGAACCAACATACACATTTGTACATTCCAAAAACTTATTTTCGCCCGAAAGAACACTATAACTATACACACAATTGTGTTGGTTGTACTTCAAATCAAGCGATATTTTTTATCAAAAACGCCATTACATACTATGGTTTTTACTCACACTTTTGTGTGGTTTGGACTTAAATTGAGCCATTTTTTTTTGGTTAAAAATGGGATATATTTATTTATATATTTACTTAAATTTTTGATCTATTTTGCAACGATCAAGTATTAGCGATTTAAATAAAAATTATGTTATATATTGTTAGGTGAAGGGATATTTTATTATAACTTAAAGCAATTATAATTCTATATAGTATACTGTCTAATTACTCTAGGTGAAGGCAAATATCCACTTGATAATATCCTAATTACTAAACGTTTTCAATAAAAAAAATTTAACAAATCAAGCTGAAAAAATCCTAGAGCTTAACGTTCAGTAAAATGTACTTTAGTGTACCATGTACTGTTTTGTGATGTACTCTTTTTATCAGTCCTGTTTCGTACCTTGTACTGTAGCGTACCATGTACTGTTTTGTGATGTCCTGTTTTATTACATCCTGTTTTGAAATGTGCCATAGTGAGCGGCTTCGATTTTTGATGTGTTGAATAAAATTTGTATTTTGTTTTAAAGGTATTATTTCAACAAAAGGTATTATACTGCCACTCAGTGCTAAGATTAACCATCGTAACAAGGAATTTAATATACGCACGAACTGTTCTAAAATTATCTATTTCTCCTAAACACTCGTAACATATCTTTAATTTTTCAGTTTTATTGATAAGTCTAAATTTGTTAATGTTGTATACAATTTGCAGGGAAAATGTTTTATCTATACAAAACGGCGCTATATCTACAAAATCATATCACAGTGATATCAATTTGAGTGGAGACAGTAACTTGTTAAAAGTATGCTGAACCTGTTGTACGTTGAAGTTTACGATATTAGGTTCTTACCTCATAATTGTATTCTCCTAGCCATTTTGTCACTTTGATTTAAACTGCAATGCAAGAGTTACAGCATATACGTGCTATACTCGTACAATATCAACAAATATTATCTGTTAATGTGTAATTTTACATTTTCATTTGTTCTATTCGAGGCGTCTAATTTCGAAATATATCTACTAAATTTTTTGAGAGTACTTTAGATCTCTGGAACTTTAGATCTCTACTTTAGATCAGTACTTTAGATCTCTGGAATATTTATGGATGAAGAAAATTAATATTAAATATTTTTGTTGAGAGACAGAAAAGAAATGTAGTTGAGAGAAAGCATTATATGACCTGTGGCCCTGTTCTAGCTTTACCTGGGAATAGGGAATTGGAAAAAATATTTTCATAGCATTTTTGTCTAAATTATATTTTTCTGGCCTACTGAAAGAATAAGTTTAGTGCAAAAACTTTCAAAACCAAGTGAATTGGGAAACTTTTGTTCCACAAAATTTATATAGGGAAAAATATTTTCCCATTTAACTTTGTTTCGAAAATATTAGCATCAAACATGTTCCCTCAGTAGGCTAGAAAAATACAATTTAGACAAAAATGCTATGAAAATAGTTTTCCCAATTCCCTATTCCCAGGGAAAGACAGAATAGGGCCACTGGACAGAATAATGCACAATATGTTGCGATTCAGTTCCGATAAATTGATATGCTTTTATTAATGCGAACGATATTTACATGCAACATTTGTAATTGGGATGTCCCAGTTAAGTTTTAGATTAAAATTAGCTTATCTTTCTGTATTTACTATATGGAAGGTAAATTGATTACTATACTTTTAAGCTTAAATTGTTTTGCTAATTTTTTAGTCAATTTGGAATAAAATGAATCATTTGCCAATATTTAAAATGTTTTAGGTTTAATATATAGATAAACATTATCATTAAGAGGACAAACTTTTATTTATGTAAAGAATAACACGAAAGAATAAAATTTGTTTAAAAAAAGGATAAACAATGAACAAAATAAGAATAAAAACCATTGAATAAGCGAGAATAATATAAAGGTTTACGAAAAGAATGTATTTTATGTTTTAAATTGAATACAATTTATTCAAAATAATTTTATACTTAGACTAAAACTAATTTTTATTCTTTCATTTTTAACCGTGAACAATTATCACTTATTGTTAGAGTTTTTCATATAGAAATAACAACAAACATGAAATTAAAAAGCTTTTTATGGGGTTTTTAAAAGCTACAGATACGACGGGTAAGGGCTTAACAGATTTAGTTTTAGACCGACTAACTTCCCTAGGATTTTCTATTAGTGATTGCAGGGGGCAAGGTTATGATAATGGCTCAAATATGAAGGGATAAAACATTGGAATGCAAGCTCAGAATAAACATTTAGAACCCCGAGCATTTTTTGTGCCATGCGTATCACATTCAGCTAACCTGGTCCTTCTGGATTCAGTTCAATGTTCACTTCAAGTTGTAAATTTTTTTGATACTGTCCAATGTTTAAATGTATTTTTTTCTATTTCTGTTTCAAGATGGGATATTTTGAAAAAGAATGTGAAAACACTACCACTGAAGCCACTCTGTACGACAAGATGGGAAAGCCTTATAGAAGCTTTAAAACCCATAATGTGTATTTTAGTTAATATTTATGACGCTTTAGTTTATCTCTTAAAATTATTCAATTTGAATTAATTTGTTCATTAATTATTTGGTATAACATTTTAGATAAAATTAATTTATTTAGTAAATATTTGTAAAGTCCTGGAATTTGTTTAATGGTGGCAGTAAATTTGTTAGAGGGTACAAAACAGTTTTTGACGGACTTAAGAAATGACGAAAAATTTCAGGAGTTTATCATTCAAGCTAAAGAAATAGCTTTTTCAATTAGATGTTCCACCAAATTTCCCTGATGTTCTAAGACGCCCTAATCGAAGACCTCAACTTTTTTCGTACGAAGGTAGAGATGAAATTATATCCAACCCTGAACAAAAGTTTAAAGTAGAATTTTATTTTCAAATCCTTGATCGGGCTATTCAATCTGTTAGCGAAAGGTTTGACTAAATTTCGGAACACAATAATGTTTTCAAATTTTTTCATAATATTTCTGTGGTTTCATTAGATGCTTCTGATCTTTTAAATAGTTGGCTTTCTCTAGAAAAGCATTTAACTTTCCATTCAAATTCTGATATAATAGGATTAGATTTATCGGACGAAATTAAAATATTTCAAAGCATAGTTTCAGGAACTTTAAGCCCTATAGAATCATAGGATTTTATATTTGAAAAGAAACTAGACTCGATATTACCAAATCTAGTTGTAGCTCTTATAATTTTATTGACAATACCAGTCACAGTAGCTTCCGGGGAAAGTAGCTTTTCTAAATTAAAAATTATTAAAAGTTATTACGTACTACAATAGGACAAGAAAGACTAGTAGATTTAGCTAGAATATCTTTAGAAAGTGAATTTCTGAACAACTTGGATTATAGTGACTTGATAGACGACTTTGCAAAATTCAAAGCTCGGAAAATTAAATTAAATTAATTATTTCATATATTTTACAATTTAAAATAGCACGCTTGAATTTTAGTACTTTTTATTTATATTTTATTATTTTTTTGTTATTGAAATTCGTACGCTGGATTCGTACGAAAGCATGCATTGCAAATCCTATCTCTTGGGTGATGTGGAAACGGATTACTTACGCAAATTAACGTTCTTTTTTTTTATATTTATTTTTTTTAAATTTTTTTTTTTGGGGCGGCATTTTTGAAAACTGCACCAGGCCCCAACATCGTTGACGACGGCCCTGAAGCATCCATTCTTTTAGATACAAATGCTAAAAACTGGTCTATTGTAGGAAATTTATTTTCAGAAGTTTGTATATCTCCATAGTTGTTTGGACTCTTCATCCTACTTTTTCGTGGCTAAAGAAACCATCCAAGGATCTCGCTCGGAAGCCTCTGGGCCTAAAAACTTCAAACCTCGTATAATTGTCTCATCAACACTATCATAAATCTTCATCAACCCGCAGAGGCGGAAGGGGTTGAAATAATTTTAGGTTGAGATAAAAAGTCGCATATGTATGTTTTAACAATCGTTTTCTTTTTATCATATATTTTTGGATAAGGTGCTTTAGAGCTGCAACATAATTTGCATTATCTACGCGAAAATGACATATATAGTAGTATACGAAGGGCCGCGCAATTGGCCTCAAATATTTAAATTTCAAGGCGGGTGACAATGTGGTATTCTCATGAACGGTTGAAGTAAACACGTCATAGAAGGCCAGCCATTACCTGTAGTTTTCATCAAAAACAAGCAGTGTTAGTCTCGGTAGCTTAAAATCCAATCTGAAATTATTCGTAAAGGATAGATCACCACAGCATCTTCACTTTTGGAACAAGATTGGCAAGTAATGGGAACTGATTGGTGGTTAATTGCACTTATCAACACTTGAATTTCCGCGATTAGAGGAAAATACTGATCATCGATTTATAACATGTCAAGTTGGTATCAGGACTCAATTGCTTTATGATAAATTCCTAAGAGTTAAATTCCTAAAAGTTAAACGTCATCTTAATCAGTATACTTTATACACGTAGTTACAAGTTTGGTCTAAGTTTTCTATTCGGCCAGTGACAGCCAAACTCTAGAGTGGTTTTAAATATTTAGCTTTATACCAACCAGTTTGTAGGTTTAAATGGCGCACCCATCCAGAAATATTTGGTATTGCGTGATTTGGTTTGATAATGTCTATTAAAATTTTAATTTTCATCGTTGCACATATACTCATTGCCTTAATGAATATCAAGACGTTGATAACATGTTTATCTTAATTAATTATCATGCAAGAATCGAATGTTTTACAATTAACAAAACTTATGCATATTCGTCTCGCATATATATAAATAGTCATTCGTGAATAATTTAATTGACATAATACAAAATTTGTGTATTTGCTGCGCTCTACTTTGTGTATACATATATATATTTTGAACGCGGAGCTGGGAATGTTGTATACAGTTAATCAATTAAAAAGACCGAAGAAGTTTTTATTTTAAGTCGAAACTATACACATTCTAATTTATAGCCTGGCATTTTGGCTTGGCACTTTGACCCAAAACAATCTTGCGATCGAGTATTAAATATGAGGAACGAAGTTTAAATTTCAGCACTATACGTAAATACTTCACCATATGCATGTAGTTAGCTCGTGCTACCACCGGTACACCAATGCGACTAGGTATAGTTAACGAGCTATAATTAAACGCGTTTCATTTTAATAGCTCACATAATTATTTAACGATAAATCTAAAGTAATAAAATTAACAAGCCAACATTGTACATTTTTTGTACGTATTCAAATGTGCTTGGCAATTTGCTAATTTATCTCTATTAGAATTCTTAATTTCTTAATTTATCCAGGTCAGCTGTGCGAATATTTATAAATTTGCATACAAATGATTTATGTATCTTGAGTTTTTCTCAAATGCACAATTTTCTTGTTCCCCCACAGTACTGGAAATATTTAAAAGTTCAATTGACAACATGCACTCAATAAATGTAATACAACAATTTTGTAATTGTTGTTGTAATTTTTTTTTGTTCTAATTTTATATTGTGATACTATTTGAATAAATTCTTGAAGGAAATGCAAATAATGTTAAAGTTTAATTTATCATTACAACAACAATAAAATTGTTTATTAATTGATTATCTAAGTTCTCGTTTTAAATGATAAAATATTGTTGGTTTTATACTTAAGTTCTTGTTGTATTACCGAGAATAAGTAGACGATAAATTATAAGCACCATTATGTATAGAGTCACATGTCTTAATTGAATAATCACAATTCTTAATCTTGTTACTTTACAGAGTCCGTGATAATTTGACCCTGTAAGTTGCAACCGACCTATAGATTAAAAACGTGATGACTACAATTTGTAAATTTTAAATAGGCCGTGGGTAATAGCCCCTCTTTATTTTACTACTTTAAGTCCATAACATGTTAATTTCAGTTCTGCTGAAACACTTGTTTTTTATTTCGCAAAATTATATTTTGAATAATTTCAAAAATTTTAAAAAAATCACTCGATCGATTTCGACTTGTCATCGAGATCATCATCAGGAGTATCAATGAGTAATAAATCAGTAGATACTCCTGATGATGACCTAACAAGTCGAAATCGATCGAGTGATTTTTTAAAATTTTTTGAAATTATTCAAATAGTGTAAAAAGTGTTTTATATCTAATTAACGAAAAACTGAAGACCCAACGCGATGCAACAAGACGCCACATATTACAAAATCTCGCAACATAGAGCAGCTTCACGCAACATGGTGCAATATGGTATACTTGACGCAATGTCATGCAACATTCCGCAACATAATGCTACATTAAGTAATATTATGGGAAATGTGCTACATATCGCAGCACCCTACAACATGGTGCAACATCCCACAACATAATGCAATATAACGCAACAATGTACCACATCATGAAACATGGCGCACCGTTGTGCAGCATGATGTAACATACTGTAACATCTTGAAACATTGTGCAACAAGGCGAAACATGACGGCCCATCCGGAGAACTCTTAAATGAATTATTCAGAAATCAGAACTCCTTATAATCGATTCCTTGATTTGAAAAACCCAGTCCCGTCAAATTTGACTAAAATCGTTTAAGCTAAAAAATTGTTAAACGAAAGCGCCAACTCACGCAACGTGATGCAATATGACCAAACATAAAGTAACAATCCACTAGTTAAGCTCCCTCAGATGCAGCATTACGCAACATGGCGCAATATGGTGCAACATAAGACGGTGCAACGTCAAACACCAGGGTGCCTCATCAAGCAACATGGCCAGACATAACACAATATGACGGCCTATCCGGAGAATCCTTAGTGAATAATCTAGAAATCAGAAATTCTTGTAACTGTTTCCTTGAATTCAAAACCTCTGTCCCGCTTAATTTTATCAAAATCGTACAAGCATAGTAAAATATTGAAAGAAGAGTCATGGGAAGAAGAAACCTCGCGGGATAACCTTAAATGAATTTTCCCGAAACCATAATCCATCACAATCGGTTTTGGGTAATCAGACCCGGGCTCCACCGGATGACCCCTGAATGCATTTTCCCGAAATTAGCATCCATCGCCTTCCGACACTCAAAAACGCTCATTCACTAGTTATTTTAATAATAGTGCTATAAGAAAACAAAATTAACTAAAGGGACCCGTGGCATTCTAGACGACACTCTGAACGAATTTTTCCAAAATATGGGCCAATCGCAATCGATTCTTTACAATTGAAAACCCCCCTTTACCTATTTTAATTAAAATCATGCGATATAAAAATTTTATAAATGGATTTCTGACAACACAGGACCCACCACACACGTACCCGTTTTTGGTTATCAAAAACCGCTTCACCAACAATTTTTATAAAAGTCGTGTGAACCGAAAAAAATTAAAGAAGGGGATCCGGGCTCAGGCACCCTGGGAAGGGGGGAGGGGTGAGCAATCAAATCAACAAATCAATGAGAGCTACAACCCCCGCTTGAAAAGCTGAACTGTGAGTACCCAGACTCCTTCACTCCTTAAAGTCAAGCTTTAAGGCACCGAAGCCTGTACAAAGGTTATCGCGCAAATCCTCAGAGTTGAACACTAGTGATGTAAATACAGTGCGCCCAAAAAACGATATTTTGCAGAAATAACACTTTTCAAAAAAAAATAATTTTGCTTCTAACTGAAGGAAATTTTATCTTCTTTCCGATACTAGAATCTGTTTTATTTTATTTCGTTTTATTTATGAATTTTACAAGTAAAATAAAAATTGTTTGAGACTGTAAACAAATTTATTTCATATAGAAACTGTCAAGACAATGATGTGGAAATTTCTGTACGACGACTCCTTGTCGATTTATTGAATATTTATTGAGGTACGACTATAAGACGTTCAGCGTGGCAAATTTCCTTCAACCAAAGAAGCAAAATTATTTTTTTGGAAAGTTTTATTCCAGTGTAATTCATCGCTAAATTCTTGGAATCTCCATAGATCTTGCGGAAGCTGCACTACCGAAAACGATTTAAAGAAATTTAGCTCAGGCATTAATCCGTCATAAACGATATTAATTTCTGGAATTAACGAACATGTATTCATAATTTACTGATGCCCTGTGAGCCACGCTACTACATCCCTCGTCGCATTTCAATCGATAGGCTGGAGAGCAAACTGTACCTAAAATAAAGACTTGCAGACAATAACACACCAATAATAGCCATACACGCAATATTTTATAGGCCATTAAGTTATCGAACACTTTAAGATGACTACCGGCGACCATACAAAACACGCATAAGAAGTGTCAATATAGAGCGCTCGCTTCTTAAAGTTTATGTTCAAGATGGGAATTAAAAGATAATTTATATAGAATTTAAAATGCCACAGATGTTTAACGCAATATCTGATTTAGTCATTACACTCCCAAAAAGAGTTGTGAATCCAAGTTGGATACACGAATTTATATTAAGGGATTTTCCAATCCTAGTTACAAGCTAATGAGGCGCCGTTTGCAGCATGGCTCCTAATGAATCTACCAACAATTCTTTCTAACGATTTCAAAATGTTCGAGGACAGACTTATAGGGTGAATACTCTTAGGGTCGGTGTAATCCGAATTGCCAGTTTTGGATATAAAAACGACTACATTTATTCTTCACGAGCTATAGGAATAAGACCAAAGACCACGCAAGCTTTGAAGAAAAGAAGCACATGGTCTTTAATTATAGGATAGCCATACTGTAATTCAGCGGGAAAAATGCGATCAGAACTACCAACTTTAAACGATGCAAAGGAGAACACACTCTAATGAAGAACGTAGCTTTTGCGAAACAGGCCAATCCACTATAGGAGCAAAATTGCTAGCTTGAACAGTGGCAACAAGATTGGAGCCGTAATGATATTGCAACCTGGAAAATTAGCACTTACAAACAGTTCATCAACCTCCGTTTTAAACGAGGTTCCGTTAGGTAAACGAAGAGCTTTAAGTCTGTAATAGTCACTTTTAGCCACATTCGCTAGATTCCTAATAGCTATCCCCAACTTTTTAAGTTTAGAGGATCAGAAAGCTTTTTTCTGGGTTTCTCAGTTTGAAGTTGTGGTCAAAACTGCGTTCGATGAAAGAAGAAAAGAAAGCATAGTTACTGTGCTGCAAACTAAATAGTGACACTCTATGGACCAGAGATGATCTTAAATAAAATCCTGTTCAATACGTTCTGAAGCGAATTTATGGAACCAGTAATGGTCTCAAGCGATTTGCCATCTGCCCGAGAAATAATGGCTTGGCGATTAGCCTCGCGCTAATGTCAGACGACCTTCCAATTTCTAGCTGTCACAATTTGATACATCAGTTCTATGTTCGTTGGGAGTAGACCCAAGTAAGTATTAGTAGAACTCTTGGAGGATCACCGATTACCAGTTGGCAATCGTTCCAGATTTCGACTAATTCATCACCCAACCCTTTTAAGGTTGTCGGGCAGATAGTGTTCGAGCAATTGTGGGATAAAATTTGTTCTTTTGCTTGACTCCAACACCCAATATCAAAGCATGCAGCTCACTTCACACAGGATTACACTTGCATTATTGATAGCTAAACGTGTAAAAATTGGATTTAATTTCTAATGAACATTGCTATTCACTTGACAATCTGAATAAAAATGTTTGCGATGTTCAAAAGTTGTGACCTATGGTTTCTGATAGCTTGGCAAGTACACTAAAATTGTGGTGAACGATACTTGAGATTGTTGAAATCAATATTCTATTGGTGGTTTATAAAATTAATATTTTTGGCACTTGTTCTGATATTGTATGCCGAAAGCTTGAAGAATTAATGGATGATGCATCAAATCGTCCTCATACGCACTATGCGAAATTCTATTAAAGCAACCCTTAATATTTTTGATAAGAAAGTAAGGCTTAGAGTTTGAACTTGATCTATTATCAGATTTTAATTGTGATGTCAATATACACATGCATTTTTTTTGGCTGATTTATAATACAAAATATATTTTACACTGCGAAAAAATATCAATAAAAATCAAAATATTTGTAACTAATCATGTAATTAATCAGTATAACCCCCATTTTTGTCATTATAGCTTCAAAGTTCTACTCGGCTTGGAATTAACCAATCCTTGTAATTTACTTAGTTGTTGTACTGCTTCTCATTGTCAGAGACCTTTTCATGCTATATTGCGATCTATGTATGGAAGCATAATTCTGATGGAAAATATAAATAGAGTTTGGTCGATTTTTTCCAAAATCTATTAATATTTCATCTAACAGCTCTATGTAATCTTTAAACTTCATTCGAGTCAAAATTTTACACATAGTGGTTTTCCCAAAATAGGGAAATTCGGCCCAAATCATTAAGGAGCCGAGCCGCCTCCAAAGTTTCGACTGATCCATACTTTCTTATCCGATCCTGAATAAGAATGCCGGTAATACTTGTCTCTCTAAATAAATTTTTTCGCTTCCGAGAAGCTAACGTTTTTCCAAATAGGCCCCATGGTTTTTATGTGCTTTCATTAAAACTGATTTTATTGACCTTTTGACCTATTCAATGCACGGTTGCTCTGATGCAAAATTTGTTGGATGCTAACTAGCAGATGTTCCGAAACAATTTTTGTGGCCGTTGATAAGTGTATGTGAAATTCCATCCCCAAAAAATTCGATGGCAACACTAATTATTGTGTCATGACATTTTTTACTCTTAGCCCCAAAAATATCCACATTTTTACTCTCAGTCCCGAGTACATCGTTTAATGGGTGAATGTTTAAGGAGCGCGTACGATTAGTTTTAGAATTGTTTTATGTCTATAGGTGTTGAGATATAGTCCATAGAAGTCAAGAACTATTCGTTGGCCCAACTTGCGGTGCATATCGTTTGATAGGTGACTGTTTAAGGAGCACACAACTTTTCTATGTTTAGAAGCTGAAATAAGTTCATATAGAATTCAGGAAGTCATAACTCAATTTGATTCGACTCTGCATTCATGTATATACAATGTACGAGTAGATGCAATTAGTTATCGGTTTAATCTAAAATTTCTAACTTTAATATTAACTTGTTGGACCAGCAGTATTGCAGTTAGTCTGTTGTATGTTCTACTTATCTTACGTTATTTTTTCTACTCATCGTTTAGCTCAAATTACTATAATGAAAAAAGAGAAGTTACTGGGCTGTAATAGTTGTGAATAATCTAGAAAGAAAGTTAAACATTAGAAATTTATTTCTTAACTAGCTGACCCGGCGAATTTTGTCGCGCCCCAAATTACTTCGTTCGAGCAAACACTTTTGATCTTCACGAAAATTGAGTTTGATGAGAGAAAAATCAAACAACTCAACTCAATTCTGAATAGACGTTTGAGTTAGACGATTGAGTAGCCCAAGCGTCGAAGTTTTAACCACTACACCACCTGTCTCATAAAAATGTACAGACAAAATTCATATGAAAATGGATTTTTATTCAATTTTTCGAGTTTTTAGGCTTTACCGGTGCGTTTTTTAAAATTTTCTTTCGTAAGAACCATCTCCTGGCAATTGAACTGATGCGCGCACATACATTTTTTATACCATTTATATATATATATATATATATATATATATATATATATATATATATATATATATATATATATATATATATATATATATATATAGATATTTCAAGCGCTTCTAAACTGTATAAAGTGAAGTATTGTTAGCGAGATGGTGTGCATATTGTGTGAGTGCTAAACTAAATAAGTAATAAGGGTCGCATAACCAATATACTTAATTTCATAAGAAACGTCCACGAAGATACCTCAGTCGAAGAATTTTGGACTCGCTTGGCTCGAGTGGAACAACTTATGGCAGAATTTATGGTGATCGAGAGCAAAATCTTTGCAATCGATCCTACCGAAGAATCGGACTTCGTATACGAAGAGAGCTACTATGACGCGGTCACGAAACTCAACACGTGTATTCGTAGCAAAGCAAGGGCGGCCGGAAATACATCACCGAACACATCTTTTATAAATCCAACCTATCACCATAATGAGATTAAATTGCCAAAAATTAACATACCATCATTTTCGGGAGAATACAAGGGATGCCAATCGTTCTACGATCTCTTTTCCAGCACGATAAACGAATCCACAACGCTGAGCCCATAGTTCAAAAATTTCAGTTTCTGATAGGATACTTACGCGGGGAAGCAGCTGTTTTACTGAGGCATATTAATATCAGCGAAGCGAATTACATCGGAGAATTGAACAAGCTCGGCGACAGCGCGAAGACAAGAGGTCTTGGGTTAATCTTTCTTTTACTGCAAAAGCTGGACGAGAAATCAAGAGCGTTATAATTTTCTTGAGTTGTTAGCGCGACGAATAGACACTTTAGACACCACTACAAGCAATTAAATCAAAAGGCAGGCACAAAAACCGCGTGTCAAAAGTCATGTTGTTACTGAGGAGTCGCAATATACTTGTGCCATATGTCATGAAAAGAACCATTCATTGTTTGACTGCAAGGAATTCAACGAAATGAATGCAACACAACGAAGGGAATGGGCAAATTCGAGTAACAGGTGTTTCAATTGCCTCAGCAAATGACATCAAGTAAACAAATGTACTTCAAACCGCAATTGTCTACGATGTAACAAAAGGCATAGCCAAACCAATTCAGTCGTCTTCCAGCACGCCACAAACTTCATCTCATTGTTCCCAAATAATCGTCACTCATTCTAATTAAAATCAGGGATACTGCCGGAAATGTAAGTCATTGTTGTGCCTTGCTGGACTCAGGCTCCCTGGCCAATTTTATCACGGAGAAATGTGTTCAAAAATTAAGAATTAAGAGATGAAATTTTTAAATTATCAGTTGCTGGATTAGGTAGTTCAAACGCTGGAGTTACCAAGGGACTAGTCTGTATCACCGTAATACAAAATTATCAGCCAGAATTCATAATAGAAGCCCATATATTACCCAAGATTACATCACATTTGCCTCATGAAACTGTCGAGGGCTTGCAATTCAGATGTTTGCCGAACCTTCAGCTGGCCAATCCACATTTCTTCAAATCCAGTTCTCCAGAAAATCTTATTAGGCTGGGTTGTACCTTGGAACGTCGGTAAAGATGCTTTAGGAGACCGCATTATATCCATGACCTCAACTACTGAGAACATGAACCTCAACTTAGATAAAATATTACGTAGTTTCTGGGAATTTGAATCAATTCCAGATTTTAAAACTAATTTATCCCCAGAAGAAGCATTTTGTGAAAAACACTTTTCTGAGCATTGAACTTCCGATGACGGGCGCTTTATTGTTTGTTTGCCCTTCCAGAAATCACCTCAAATCTTGGGTAAATCATTAAATATCACAATTCGGAGATTTAGATGTATCGAACGCCGGTTTACACGGGATACAGAGTTTCAAGCGATGTACCAAAGCTTTATGATCGAGTACGAGAATCTCACCCATATGGAAGAAGTGAGGCATAACGATACACAAGACACCGGATACTATTTACCTCATCACGGAGTCTTGAAGGAGTCCAGTTCAACCACAAAATTAAGGGTTGTCTTTGATGGATCTGCCAAGATAACATCTGGTATTTCACTTAATGAATGCTTATCGATTGGCCCTACGGTTCCAGCGACATTATACTCGATCATTCTGAGATTCAGAGAACACCGATTCGTTATAAAGGCAGACGTAGAAAAGATGTATCGACAAGTGCGACTAGCGGAAGAAGATACTAACCACCAGAAAATAATATGGCGCAAGCATACGTCGGAGCCGATTCGTCATTATTGTCTCACCGTAACCACATATGCTTTAGCAGACGCGTCATTTCTAGCTACAAGGGTATTTAAAAGAATTTCTGAGGAAAACCAAATAATATTCCCTCCGATGATATTTATGTCGACGACCTGATGATAGGGGCAAGCACCGAATCCGAAGTATTGCAGCTGAAGGAGAGTATTAGTATGTTACTATCGAAACATGGATTAAGTCTTCGTAAGTGGGTGTCGAATTCGAAAGCCATCACGCAGAGAAATACTATAGATGATGCACAATTGCTACAATTAAACTATTTTTGTTTAAATCATATTATAATTACTGTAAAAATGTTTGGTCACCGCCATTATATCATATTCGCCAAATAATTGTGGAGGATAGTAATATAATTGCTCCACCCATATTATTTTTAAAATTCACTTGTTATTATGATTCCTGCAACTGTCAATGGTGGTAACACCATTATTTATAAGTGTATTTATAAAAAATTTGATATTCGTATGTAAACACTAGATATCCAACTTTTACTTTGTAGTTTCCAATACAATGGAATCCGAGACCAATTATAAAACGTCAACCTGATATCCATACCTAGATGGATCCACGCCATCGACAACGATACATTACAAATTCCCGGATTCGCTGACGCTAGCTAAAACGCTTATGGAGCAGTAGTGTACATCAGAGCAGAGACCCTAGAAGGAAATGTCTCCATCAGTTTGATTTCGACTAAGACAAAGGTGGCTCCAATCAAACAAGTAACTCTCCCATGATTGATACTTTGCGCTGTTGTATTGCTGAGTAGCTTGATAAAATCAGTCATCGGCGAAACTAGCAGTCAGATTGTGCTTCCCGAAGATTACTTCCACATCAACTCCAGACACATCAACTATGGTGGAATGGTTCTGCGTGGCTTCCTCAAACAATCATATTTTGGCCTCCACAAGAAATCAGTTACGGCTTAAACGACGAAGAAAATTCTAAATTGCACATGTTTGATGCAACCACCAACACTTCTTGGGTCGATGAACTGATGGATAAATACACCTACTTTATTAACAAAGATGCAAAGGGTGTTAGCTGATATGCCAAGATTCATTTCTTATCTCATATCTTAACAGACACCAAAATCAAAAGTTATATTCTTGCAAAGAGATGAGCTGATCGACGCACTTCATATTTGAAAATATGAGCAAAAAAGGTTCTACGAAAATGAAATCGTTCAGTTGCAGACCAATAAAGAGATTAATAAAACTAGTAATCTCAAGGCTTTAAATCCGTTTCTGGACAAGGCTGGAATGCTTCAAGTTGGCGGGCGCCTAGGGAATTCTGAAGCCTCATTCTCTACCAAGCATACATTAATTCTACATTAAAAGTCGCGACTCAGTAGGCTAATAGTTGAAGCCATTCACATCAATAACAAGCACGCGGAACCTTCACTAATGCTGACAAGTCCAAGTGGTCGAAACTTAGTTCAACAAGTAGCCAACAAATGTGTTGTCTGCGTCAAATGCCAAGCCAAGATCATGAACCAATTGATGGGCAACCTACCCAGCTGCAGAGTTGATTTAATCCGCCCATTTTTGAAGGTTGGCGTAGATTTCGCACCTACAACGAGGACGAGGTCAAAAGAACTACAAAGCATACATATGCCTATTTGTCTGCCTAAGCACGAAAGCCATGCATTTGGAAGTGGTCAGTGTTCAGATAGCATAAAATAAATTACTAACGCTAGATATATGTTTGCTCTTCATCACAATTTAAGAAAATTCTAACAAAATTTCTTTGACAGATAATTAGTTCGTGCGATTGTAGTGCCATTAGTCAAGATAAGTTTATTATTCAAGGTGCTACAACCGAAATTTGTTAATGCCATCTTACGGCAAGAATCATATTTAATCTAGCATAATTTATTTAAGGATTGCTTTGTAAGTTTATAATTATAAAATTTGGTCATTAGAAAAAGGTCTGTCTAACGAGTAACACTTCTAAAAGATGCGGTGAAACATTACTAATAATAACAAAAAGTGTAATCCGTAATCAATTAAAAATAAAAGATTGTATTAAAAGTAATTGTGCGTGTTTAAGTGATTTTCCTGGAGCTGTATATATCAGCTGTTTGTCTACCTGGAAACCGCTATGTTTGAGTCGTTTGCAGCATATTAAGCCACGAGTGGGCATTTTTACCGGGATAAGCAAACGAGCTATCGAAAGATTGGTCCTCCGAGCCGGATCGGTACAAATTACGGATTGGCGTTAAACGGGAGTTGTTTCACCGCTATCAGAGAAGTAGAAATATTTTATATTATTTGCAAGTAAAATAAGACCGCGTGCATTTGTGTATTGTGCATTGAATTTTTCCGCCATCTTGCGAAATTTATCAAGCGTTAGTTAGAATCGCTTAAAAATAATAATTTACCATCCAGTAAATAAAATACTAAATTATTTAAATAATTTCGCAACGTGCTGTGTAATTCGTTGAATAATTTACGGTTACCCGACATTAATCTCGCCCAGTTAACGGTTCGCAGACAAGAAGAGTTAGTGTATTTGTGATTGTGGTGCAACGGTGTACAAAAGCAAAATGAGCATCATAAGAGATTCGCTTCAAAAAATTAAAGTTTACGCAAATGAATGCCTAACGTCTAGCGTGCCGAAGAATTGTTGTCTCAGTATCTGGATGCCGAAACCAAACTATTTAGTCTCAAGGACGATGAATCATCGAGATTTTTTGAAGTTGAGGATATATATTATGCAGCTATTGGAGATTTTAATCAAATTATTTCCAAAAATAGACAATCAGCTATCCAAGACAGGTCAGCATCATTCTTCGATAGCACCTCCCATAACACTGGCATGATAGGGGACATTCGTGATACAAAATTACCAAAGTTAATAATTCCGAAATTTTCTGGTAATTACACTGATTGGCCATCCTTCCATGAATTATTTACTAAACAAATTGATGAATGCGCACCGCTCTCTGATGTCCAAAAATTTTATTATCTAAAACATCATTTGACAGGAGAAGCTGCTAATTTAATTACGCATATAAATATCACAGCCGCTAATTATAAGGAAGCGATTGATAAGCTGCGCAAAAGATACGATCGGAAGAGGTACACTGTAAACTCGTTCGTCAGAAAATTTATTGAGCTGCCTTCCATTCAGCAAGCAAATTCCGGCAATATTCGAAAATTGCATGACGTGTGTGATGAGATATAGTACGAGGACTAAAAAGTATGGGTACAGAAGCAGAACGCCGGGATCCTTGGCTGGTTTATCTCGTACTTAACAAATTGGACACTGATACAAGAATCGAATGGTCTGAATATTCAGCAAAGGATGAGTTTCCGAGATTCGAAAAGTTTTTGGAATTCCTGTCTAACCGAGTCGATGCGTTAGAAAGCTACGGAGTGCCAGTCAAATCAACATACTCGAAGCCAAGTCGCGATTTGAAAACATTTACAACGACCACCTCAATATGCGAATTATGCAAAAATGAACACAAATTATATGAATGCAGCAAGTTTAAGGAATCATCTACGGCTGATCGTCGAAAATTCATCACTGATAACAAGCGCTGTTACAACTGTTTGAATTCTGGCCATAATGTGTATAATTGTCGTTTCCGGGGAAGGTGCCAGAAATGTTACCGCAAGCACCATAGTCTATTGCATGAAGAGGAGCCAGCAGAGGTCAAGTCTAGTCAAACGGATCAATCAGTTGTAAATTGTTGCACTAAATTTGAGAATACGTGCATCTTACCAACAGTAATAGTAAAGGTGAAAAATTCAAGAGGTACATTTAATTCATGCCGTGCGTTGTTGGATTCCGCCTCTGAGGTTAGTTTCATTTCTGAGAAGACATTTAATGCCCTTAAGTTGCCACGGGAGACTAGTTCAATATCAATCAAGGGTCTGGGTTCAATGCATGTAGGAAAAACAAAAGGCCTAGTCAACTTAAGTACTTCAAATGGTGATGAAACATACAACACTGGTGTGGAGGCCTATATCGTGCCCTACATTGCAACCATTCATCCAAAAGAATTGAACAATGACGAAACGTTTAAAGGTAAATCGTTCAAGTGGGCTGATCCTGATTTTCTAAGTGGTGACGAAATCGATATGCTTCTCGGAACGGACGTTTTCTTCGATGTATTAAGTGATGGAAGAATTCAAGGTAAATATATAACTGCGTACAATACTAAATTTGGATGGATTCAAGTGGGGAAGATTAATTCGGATCCAGTATTATCTCTACCATTAATTTAAATGTCATTATGGATGTCGACTGCACGTTAAAAAAGTTTTGGGAGGTCGAAAATATTCCTGAAGTATCGAAAAATTCCGAAGACAGTATATGCGAAAAATATTTTTTGAAAACTACGATTCGCGCACCCGATAACAAATTCATTGAACGGTAACCGTTTAAGATTCAGCCAGGCCAGTTGGAATCCACATACAATATTGCACTTAAACGATTGATATCAATGGAGCGGCGTTTCCATCGTGACAATGCATTTAAATCACTATATCACGATTTTATGACCGAATACGCCAACCTCGGTCACATGAAACTAATTGGCGAGCCAAATCCAAATCACTACTTTTTACCACATCACCGAGTTCTTAAACAAAGTGCAACTAAGCGTCTAAGGGTCGTATTCGATGGATCAACAAAGTCGACCACAAATTTATATTTAAACAAAATACTCGAAACAGGGCCCACAATTCAATCTTCGTTAGTGGAAATCCTTACTCGATTTAGACAACACAAGTACGTACTAAGTGATGATATTGAGAAAATGTACCGGATGATTTGGGTTCACGAAGAGGATGCGAGGTACCAACAAATACTTTGGCGATCGGAACCTGCATTACCTCCACAAGCCTATCAACTACGCACAATAACATACGGCACCACATCCGCCTTGTTCTTGTCAACGCGATGCATAAGGGAAGTAGCTAATCGAATCTCATCGACGCATCCGCAAATTTCCAAAATAATTTCGAACGACGTTTATGTAGATGATTTAATGTGTGGAGCCAATACAATAGAAGCATTAGAAAGTCAAAGAAATCTACTAGTGTCAACGCTCAAGGAATATGGTTTTAATTTACGAAAATTACGATCGAATAATCCAGGGATAGCAGACAATTCATCGGAATATACCAATCTAGATAAACAAATTTCGAGCGATAATGACTTATCAAAGATTCTTGAGATCATTTGGAATCCGATCCAGGATGAATTCTCATTTAAATGTGATTTGGAGAAGTTTGCTTGCCTAACCAAACGAGGATTACTATCGGACGCCAGCAAAATATTTGACCCGTTAGGCTGGATATCACCATTGGTCATCAAAATAAAAATAATGTTTCAGAGATTGTGGCTGGAACCAATTACTTGGGATGACGCATTACCTCAACAAACTCAACAAGATTGGCTGAAACTTCGAGGCAGTTTGTCACAATTGAACAATATCAAAATTGCCCGATGGTTAAATACCACAGAAAAAATTGATCTGTGCGGGTTTTGCGATGCTAGTGAGCTAGCTTATTCAGCAGTAATTTATGCCATTTCCGATGATGGAGACAAACAAAAGTGTACCCTATTGATTGCTAAAACGAAAGTTGCTCCGATTGAACAAATAACACTGGCACGACTCAAACTCCAGGCAGCACATATGTTAACCAAGCTCATGAAATTCGTAGAAAATACAATAACAATTAAAGTCAACAGCATTTCACTATGGACCGATTCAATATTGGTACTTGACTGGTTATCATCATTGAAAACATTTGTTGCTAACCGGACATCATACATTTTGTCCCATTACAAGCGCGACTGTTGGCATCACGTCATTTCTGAGGAAAATCCATCTGATTGTGCGACACGAGGGCTGACTATAGATGAATTGGTAAAGCATCAATTGTGGTGGAACGGGCCAGCGTGGCCATGTGAAAATAAATCTGCATGGCCTATTTACCCCACGAAACATCAAAGTGATATTTTCAATTACGAAGAACGTCCTCAGGTGAATGCTTATTTAATCGTAACGAAAGATTTTTACGATCAATTAGTATCCAAGCATCCAAGTTTTTACCGAATATGTTATAATTTGGCTATAGCCATAAAATGTTCGAAATATTTACGGGACAAATTTATCACAAAAACTAATATACATCATACACGTAGTGAAATTAACAAAATATTAAGACCAACACCAGATGATATCAAGGCGGCATCACATCGTATTTGTTTATACGAGCAGCATCGAAGCTTTTCCCAGGAATATGCTCTTTTATCCGAAGGAAAACAACTATCTAAGAGTAGCACACTAAAAACACTCAATCCATTTATTGCTGCTGACAAATTAATTCGAGTTGGTGGCAGATTAAGTAACTCCAGTTGTAATTTTAAAATGAAACACCCAATTTTATTACCGAGTAATTCACCAATTTGCAAACCGATAGTGAGAGATTGCCATCTACTGTATAATCATGCTGGTTTCGGTCTCTGCTTATAATTATTACTTCGAAAATATTGGATCTTAAGATGCAAAATTATTATCAGATCCGTAATCCATAAATGCATTAAACGCTTCCGAATCAATCCGAAGAACGAACATCAGCTTATGGGGGAGCTACCAACGTGCCGAGTTGAATTTACACATGCCTTTGCTAACACGGGCATTGACTATTGCGGGCCATTTGAAGTCAAAACTACGAATCGTCGAGGCCAGGCTGCTGATAAAGTCTACGTATGTTTGTTCGTTTGCCTGTCTACAAAGGCTGTGCATGTTGAGATCGTTATGAGCTTATCCACCGAGAGCTTTGTAGCAGCATTGCAGCGCTTTGTATCGAGGCGTGGGCTCTGTAAGAGTATCTACAGCGATAATGGGAGTAACTTCGTTGGAGCCAACAATAATCTTCAAGAATTATATACGTTTATTAAAAATAATTCCAATCAAATTTATTCTTATCTTTTAAGGTGGGAGATAAAATGGCATTTCATCCCACCGTTTGCCCCACACATGGGAGGAATTAGGGAAGCTTCCGTCAAACTTCTTAAAACCAACATGAAGAAGACCACGAGCGGGCATACGTTATCGTTGGACGAATTTGCAACATTAATAACAAGAGTCGAAGCGTCCATCAACTCTCGTCCGTTATATGTTGAACAAACCGAAGACATGGAAGTGATCACACCTGCCCATTTTTTAATTGGCCGTTGCTTAATGGACTTACCGGAGGTGGAGGAGATTACCATCAACGGGCCGAAGTATACCAGGTGGAGAATGGTAAATCAGCTGTTTTGAGAATTCCGGAGACGGTGGTACAGAGACTACCTGTCAACATTACAACGGAGAAGCAAATGGTACACGAAAACTAAAAATATCCAAGTTGGCGATATAGTGTTGCTGAGAGATGAAAAATTGTCATTCGTTCATTGGCCATTAGCGACGGTTTAACTCGTGTGGTTACAGTGAACGTTCCACGTCTAAATTCTATACTGAAAAGGCCTATATCAAAAATTTTTAAGCCGCCATCCAGCGAGGAAGATTTCCGTTTAAGTGAGCTGAATCAAATTGATTCAGGCCGGGCGGGATGTTCAGATAGCATAAAATAAATTACTAACGCTAGATATATGTTTGCTCTTCATCACAATTTAAGAAAATTCTATAAATATAAAAACAAAACAAAATTTCTTTGACAGATAATTAGTTCGTGCGATTGTAGTGCCATTAGTCAAGATAAGTTTATTATTCAAGGTGCTACAACCGAAATTTGTTAATGCCATCTTACGGCAAGAATCATATTTAATCTAGCATAATTTATTTAAGGATTGCTTTGTAAGTTTTATAATTATAAAATTTGGTCATTAGAAAAAGGTCTGTCTAACGAGTAACACTTCTAAAAGATGCGGTGAAACATTACTAATAATAACAAAAAGTGTAATCCGTAATCAATTAAAAATAAAAGATTGTATTAAAAGTAATTGTGCGTGTTTAAGTGATTTTCCTGGAGCTGTATATATCAGCTGTTTGTCTACCTGGAAACCGCTAGGTTTGAGTCGTTTGCAGTATATTAAGCCACGAGTGGGCATTTTTACTGGGATAAGCAAACGAGCTATCGAAAGACTCATGTCAGTGACATGACAATTTATCGAGAACGGGAATTTATCGAGACATCTACAGTGACAATGGGTGTAATTTTATTGGTACATCCAATACTCTCAAAGAAACATTTATTAAATTAATAAAAAATTTGAAAATTATGTCTTATTATTCTTCCAGACCATTAATATCATGGCATTTTAATCCTCCAAGTTCGCCTCATTTTGGGAGAATCTGGGAAGCTGGCATCAACATGCTATCACTGTCGGACATGCTATCACTAAGATACCCGAAAATGATGTATCTGATCTCAAGCCATCATATCTAACAGGGTGGCAAATGGTACAACACTTAGCTCAACATTTTTGGAAGAGTTGGCACATCGAGTATTTGAAGTCGTTGCAGCCTAGGTCGAAATAGAAACATAAAAATCGGCGATTTACTAGTCATAAGTTCATAGTTCACGTCATAGTTCGCCTTATGAACGAATCTGAGTGTCACTCAAGAGAAATATATAGTTTCGGGAATATATGAATCCCTTATCAGCAATACGAACGGATTCATGACGAAAGTTCACGACAGGACATTAAAGTTCACTAGAAATATCTGCTATGCTACTGCCCGTTTAACTAATCATCTGCATATATATGCATGCACACATTCTTGTCGTTTAATTGAGCTGAATTAATTGAATTAAATATTCGTCGAAATATATTTGATATTGCACGATGAATAAATTAGCGGCTTAGTAATCTTGTGCAATAAAATTAAAAACATTTCTGTATCCGATTCGGTGAAATCTGCGTACACATAATTTATGGTTTCACATTTTCTTAAGTATACGAGTAATATTGTGGGTCAAACGAAAAAGTTAAACTTTTGAATTGACAAAAAAACACGAAAGTATACTCAAACTGTTACCACAACAGAATAACTATATTATGTTGGTTATTTATGTGTATCGCGCGAAATTACAACTATAAATTAACAACAGCAACATGTTGCAACACACAAAATACTTTATATGGAATATAATATGTAGGTCATTTAAAATGTATTTAATTGCAGTGCGCACTTAAAAAAATTGCCTGAACTGATTTTATAGCCTTTTGTTATTAGTTCAAAATAGCAAAATCAATTTATAATTTATATATGTAAGTCTCACATGCTTGTACTTTGGAGACTGCATATAATATTCATGTTTGTGTACGATTTGTTAAATTGAAATCATAAGGGCATGCAATTAGAATAAAATGCAATTACGTTAAAATTATTTACTTCATTGAATACGTATTGCTGATTAAAAAAATTGCTTTTACAAATTTAGTTGAATCTTGTAGTTCAACTAGAAGTTTTAGAAATGAGTTGCGATAAGAAATAATTATTTGTATCAGAACGATAGCGCGCCATGCTGATTGTGAAATACATACCAAAAATTTACACTGTTAAATTTAAAAATATTCCAATTGGATTTGTTTTGTGGTGAAATTGAAACATTTTTAGATAATCTTTAACATTTCTATTAGAGAAGTCCCTAATAGTGTCGCTGTAAAAAAACCCGAAAATCGAAAAAAATCGGAAAATCAAAGAAAATTCGGAAAACTTAAAGGAAAAACCGAAAAATCGAAAAAAGTCGAGGAATTCACTAACACCAAAAATGAGAACTGTTCTGGGATGTTCTAACATCACGTTTTGCGATATTTTATCGAAGTCTACGTCTCTTTCTTCTAGAATTAGTTTGACTTCTGTTTCGTTTTTCAATTATTTCTTTTCTATTGTTATCACAACCTACTAGAATATAACTATTTAAACAATGTCTATTTCACTTATTTTCATTCTACAATCGAAAAAAAAATATTTTGTGATAGAAACACAGTAGAAGAATCACAATGTTGCAATCTAGCAGGCTGGTAAATGATATAAAAATTGAAACAGAGATAAATTTTATTCTACAGAAACGAGAAATAAATATCGATAAATTATCGAAACATGGTGATGTTTGAACATTCCAGCCCTGTATTTCGGCAATGAGCATTCATTTATTCGCTTTTTAACTGCCGCTAGGTGCGTTGCGATACGTAAGTGGCAAAGGTGATAAAAAAACATTTATCTGTCAAATAGCATATAAAATGGTGCAATGTAAGTTTATTTATTAATTTATTATTATATCACAACAATTTTACCTAAAAAAATGAAAATTTTAGGTATGTTAAAACTCGTGCTAAACGTTTTTAAATTAATTTGGTTAGTTTGAGTCTTGTGATTAACTATTGTGGGGGCCATAGGAAAAGGTGTTTTGTGGAAGGTGAGAAGGTACACATGGCAAAAAATATTATAAAATGTGGAATCGAAAGTAATACTGGCGGAGTTTTTAAAATTGTTAGCGTTTGCTTATAAGCGGCTAACCCCAAAAATAAACAATGGGAAATACACATACTAATCCCACAAAATTGCGAAATAATTAAAAGGGCTACGTGTACGTGTCCAGCTGGCCAAGGAGGAAAATGTAAGCACATAATTGCTACACTGTTGTACATAAACCAGTAAGTTATTACTTGTAACAATATAATGCATTAAAAAGAAACCCCAATTAAGTAACGTAGACTAACCTCAACCGAATTGAGACAAAACTGGGGTAGAGTGGCAAAAAGACGACTGATGAAATATATGTACCTCGTGTACTAGGTGAAAATAGTTGCTGCCAGCACACTAAAGACAAGTCGGTTGCAATACAATCAAACTTGTTAGCAGATAAAGAAAACTTTGCTATGTTTGTGAATGGTAATGTATTTTTCAAAGTAGTTTTATTATTAAACATGTATTCGGTGGCCCAACATACATTTGGTAGATCATCTAATGTTTTGCTGCGGAAAGAACTTGGAAGACATTTAATTAACGCAGAAAGAACTGTAGAAGTCGATATGTTAAAAGTCATTTTTCAGAACAACACGTTGATATCAAGTTTAAAATTGAACATTTACTGTTTAGACTCCGAGTTGGAAGCGTTTTTTAATGATCATATCTCTCTAAGTGTGGATAAAGCAATTCATATGATACAGTCATCTCAATCGGGCCACACTGTAAGCTTTACGAGAGATTGAAAAGGATCACAGGTACTACTTGTTATGGGTTGTATACTTATTCTAAGAAGAAATCTCCGGATTGGAATCACATACTACAGCTACACGTAACACCAAAAGGAGATAATAAAAATTTTAAATATGGAAGAGACACAGAGAAACTGGCATTAAAAAAATATATTAACGTTTTCAAAGAAAGAGTTAGTTACTTTGGATTAGTAGTAGATCCTCGGGCGGCTTGTTTGGGTTGCAGTCCGGATTGTTACATTTCAAGTAAAAACAAAATATTAGAAATTAAATGTCCTATGAGTGGTGCCGATAATAGCATAGTGGAGCTTATTCCAATGCTAAGTTATATTGCGAATATAAACAATAATTTAGAATTGCGGCAAAATCATCCTTACAAATTCAATTAAATATGTTCATATTAGATTGCAGGTCAGCAGACTTGGTCATTTATTCAACAACAAAAATGACGAAATTTTAGTTATCGACGTACCTTTTAATAAACCATTTATGCTAGATATAAATGTTGCCTTATTTTTTCCCAAATAATATTTTCAATACAAATGTAAAGAAGTGAATTAATTGTTGTATTAAAATTGTGATAAGAAAGCTGTTATGAAATGAATTGTGATACATTACCTTATAAATATATACATCTATATTGTAATCATATTTATATGTATATTAATTGAACTAATGATAATTATTTATTATTTATAAATAAAACGAAGTATTTTAACGAATTCAAAATGTTTTATTTCAAGTTTGACTAAAATTTATTTTCATTTTCATTAAAATTTATTTTCATCTTTACTAAACTGTTGCTTCGAATCCATAAATGATAGTCTATACAATTTTAAGCCCTTCAATTTAAGTTCATTTTCAATGGCAAAACATTTGTCGACCATTATCGCATCGTTTTGTTCAAATAAGTTTATTAAATTTTCTCGATTGAAAATAAATTTGTCTGATGATTTTCCAGTGTAACCCTTACTGACATAGGTAATTAATGCATCTGGACTGACGGTAACTAGAAATTTCACCGTATTTCTCCCCTTATAGTGGGAGTATGTTACCACTTTACATTGAAGACAGTTAGACTGACTTATTGCAATTTCAGTGCAATCTAAAACAGCTCGTACATCCGTAAAATTAATGATTATAAACTTGCTTTTAAGATCGGCAGCATTTCTCGAAAATATTTTATGCTCGTTGGAATAGATATTCCAAACAATACCGCTAGTACCGAGAAATCAAAATTTTGCTTTAGTTTGATTAGCACTAATAAAATTCTTAGTTTAATTGATAACTCAGAATGAAAAATACTGTTGTATATGTCAGGTTCAAGCCCCAAATTCACAATGCTATTCTCTATTAGTTGAATTATAAAGAAGTCATTATATTTAACTGAGATCCAGTTGCTATTAAATCATCTATTGTTAGACGTGAATTTCGTTCAATATCCTTTGCAATAACTGAATCAAGAACAATGTTTACTTGAATTCCAGTATCTACTGGGCCTGTGTGTTCTCTATCGATCTCAGATGATTCCCTCTCATCCGGTATTCCTACATTATTTTCATTCTGATCAGCGGGGGCAGGACTTAACTTAATATTTGTGCATTTTGTTGTCAATGATTACAACCGTGCGCTTCTGGGTTTATTTATTTATTTTATTTTATTTATTTATTTATTTTGAATAAATATCATAAGAGAATAAATCTCGCATTTGATACATATAATAAAAATTGATATATAAATATGAAATTGAATAATTACAACAATAAAAAAAGAACAAAAAATATTACAAAACATGATTTTTTTTTTGAATGGAGAGCAATTACATGAGCCTAACAATCAAATAATTTTAATTACAAAAAAGCTAACTTGTAAGAGATCTTGACGAATTTTTGTGAAAAGCCAGAGTACTTTTATAAATTATTTCTTTTATAAATTTCGAAATAATATTTCTTTATATTTTGAACGAATTTATTTGTATCCAGAAGTTTATAACTGTTTGGAATTTTATTATGCAAACTTGATGCCTTAAAAAATATGGAATTTGTTCCGAATTTTGTAGATTTAGGTCTATTCGGTAATATGTTTGTGTTATAACGTGTGTTATAATTAGAAATACGGTTTGTTGCTATTTCTAAATTGGAATGAATTTGCTTGTTTTTAACTAATTGGATGTGTACCGTCAAACTATGATCAATTATTTGAGCTACTGGTAGCAAATTATTTTCTAAATGTATTTTTGTTGTGTGTTCTAATCTATTATAATTATATAAATTTTTAATAGCCTTATTTTGTAACTTTTGTAACGCATCAATATTGAACTTTGTTGTACTATTCCAGAAATTGGCCCCATGCAATATAAGGCTATGAAACATAGAAAAATATATAGTCCTACGATATTTATGGTTAATAAAATTACCAAATTTTTTAAAAACATAGCATATTGATTTCAACTTTGCCTTTAAATTTACTATTTCTTTATTAAAATCTAAATTATCATCTAATATTATACCCAGATATTTATAATCATAACAGCGTTGTATTACATTATTATTATAAGTAACTTTAAAATTGTTGTTAGTTTTAGAATTGATAATCATAAATTTTGATTTTAGTGTATTTAATGTTAACCTGTTAGACGCAAAATATTCCGAAAGCATGTTTAAATCTTCATTCATCCATTGTTCAAGAGAGCCGATATTATCTGGACTAGCGCTATAAAGTAGTGATATATCATCTGCGTAAAGAAATATGGAACCTTTCAATGGTAAATTAGAAATATCATTAATAAATAATAAAAATAAAGTGGGACCCAGAGAGCTACCTTGGGGAACTCCAAACTCAACTAATTCAAAATCACTGGTTTGATCATCAATTTGTAAATACTGTTGACGATTGTTAAAATAATTTGTAAACCATTTCAAGCAAATTCTTGTTATACCTATTTGATTCAATTTATTAAGTAAAATTTGACGATCAACAGTGTCAAATGCTTTCGTTAAATCTAGAAAGATAACTCCGCAAGTTAGTTTATTATCGCAATTACCTTGGATTTGCGAAATCAAATCAAATAGTGCACTGTTGGTGTTGCTATTATGCCTAAATCCATATTGGTTATTACTTAATATTTTATTTGTTTCGATAAATTGATTTAATTGTTTATTTACCACTTTTTCAAGTATTTTATTTACAATTGGTTGCAAATTAATTGGCCTATAATTGTTTGGATCAGTCTTTGAGCCCATTTTGTGTATTAAAATCATTTTGGATATTTTCAACTTTTGAGGAAGGTGGCCTTCTTTCAGAGATTTGTTGACAATTTGCGATATTACCGGTGCTAATGCAGTTTTATTCAACTTAAAAACTTGGACCTGATATCCATCAGAGCCAATTGATTTTGTATTTTTTAAACCATCAATAATCTTTTCTATATCAATTTGAGTAATTTGATCAAATCTGTTTAAGACATTATAATTTGTTATTGATAAACTGTTTGTTGTAAAATTATATTGAGAAGCTAATTGTTTGCCTATATTTGCGAAAAAATTATTACTACTGTTCAGTTTTGCTAACGTTTCGTTTTTATTATTACAGTCGGAAGTAAGTTCTATTTTATCTCTAGGCATCGTGCCATTATAAATTATTTCTTTGAAAATGTTCCAAATTTGTTTTGGATTTTTTGAATTTTTGTCAATTTTTGATGAGAAATAATTTCTTTTTTTTAATCGTTTTAAAGAAGTAACTTTATTTCTCCAGTATATATATTCTGATTTTAATGCATGGTTATTAAGATCCTGCATGCGTTTTGAATACCAAAAATTTCTAGCTTTGATTGCATTTATACATTCTTTATCAATCCACGGATTTTTAAAATAGTGTAACTCTTTTCTTCCTCTGTTCTGATAAAAGCAATCTATAATTTTTGAATTAAGTTGCGAACAAAAAGACTCATACATGTTTTCTATTTCCTGGTTTTGATTGATAATTATTGGGTTAAATACTAAACTTGCGTTTAACATGTCGAAATTAATTTTATTAGACATGATTCTAACAGATTGTGTGTTTTTAGTTATTGTTTTCAATAAAAAATCAGATTCTAATAAAATAAATTTGTGATCAAACCCAGAGTAGCTGAATAACATAATATCAACTTTTTGATTAAAAACATTTGAATATATATGGTCAATGCATGAGTTATGTTCAGGTCTTGTACTATGTATTTTATTGAATATAAAGAAACCATTACTCTCTACTATGTCTAAGTATTTATTACTCGTATTGTTACAATCTAAAAGATTGATGTTGAAGTCACCTGTTAAATATGATTTGTAGTATTGTAAAGTGTAAAGGTGGTTATCTAAAACATCAAAAAATAAATTCATGTCATCTAAATTATGATAAGGAGCTCTATAAATCGATGAAACTATAATTTTTTTTTGATTTATTTCAACTTTTATACTCAATAAATTTATTTTATCATTACTAAATTCAGAAAAAATTTCAAAATTATATTTCTTATTTACCAAGATTCCTACTCCTCCACCGCCTGTCTTATTTTTCCTACATGAAAATGCTGCTTTGTAATTTTTAAAATAAAATGATTTAAGCATATATTCGTATATCCATGTTTCTGTTACTGAAATTATCGGAATTTCCAATTTTAAAACATCAAGTACTTGATATAAATCCTCAATTTTATCAGACGATAAGCTTCTCGAATTTAGATACAAAATTTTAAGCGAATTTGGATTTTTTAATATTATGTTCTCTGGCCCTTGACAAATTTGTATATCTGAGTTAATTGATAAATTATAATCTGAATTGAAATTAGACATCGAACTTTATTATATCGTCAAAATTAATAATTCTTTCTGATGCACAATCATCAGATTTTCTAATAAAAATATTACCATTCTTAACCCAGACATATTTCACTTTATTAAAACGTTTAAGATCTCTTACCTTCTTAAATAAATATTGATTGTACGATGTTAATTGCTCTCCTACATAAAATGGTCGCTTCTCATATTTCATCAAATTCCTATCCTCCGATTAAAACCCCATTGAGTATATCTGCAGTTTGCGGGGTCTTCTTCATCTTATGGGCTTTAATGATCGAGTCTCGAGTAGATTTTCTATTAAATTTCACAATAATTTTTGAAGGTAATCCTGAAGGTGTGTTGTGTTGCTTCAAACGATAAACATCATTCAAATCTCTTGAATCAATATCTATGTTTACGTTCTTTGCTATCGTAGTAACTATTTCAACCAAATGTTCTTCTTGTTTTTCTGCAATACCACAAATCTCCAAAGAACTTGACAACGCTTGTTGTTTGCTCTGATTGACAACAATTTCTATTTCACTTATTTTATTTCGAAGCTCTACATTTTCATTTTTAAGATTTTTATTCTCATTTGTCAACATCACTATATTTTTATCGACACGTTCTAACTATATTAATTTTCATACTTGTTAGTGCTTGTCTCAAACATTTTATTTCCAAGTACACATCTTCTAACGTTATAGCCGTAGCTAATTTTTCTGGCAAATTAATAACATTTGGGCTTGTAAAGTCCTTAATACATGATTTTTCCCTTTCACCAATTTGTATTGCATCGATGTTCATAACTGGACTACAACTTATCCATTCAAATGATGAAATATTTCTTTTTAGATCATCTTTATTCCACCCAGTGCACGCATCGTGATATATCTTCTGACATTTTACACATTTTGTAGTGTTGCGTTTGTGTCTACTGAACAATTTATCACATTTTTCACAAATATTTTGACCGTGCATGATTAATGGAATTAATTTTCGAAATGTCTTGTGGATATTATATATTATATTAAATCACTTGCCTAACTTGAATAAAAAAATTAAAATTTATTTTCAAAGAAAAATCTAAAATCAAGAGCGAAAAATTATGCGTGATTTTATTTCAACGGCTTACTACCTTATAACGGCTTACTGGTTTCGGTGGAGGTTTATCGAATTTGCTTTTCGGTAAATTCTTTGTCGGAACTGCTGTTTTAATTAAATATCGTTTATCAGCACCTGTTAAATCACAATATAATAATTAAAATACAATTAATATGAAAACAATAAACTAACTTTTATAATCGGTATCCTCAAAGTGTATTGAGCAAACATAATCATTTTTTGTTAACTTCGATACTGGTTTGTAAATTCTTGTACCAAAATGCCATCTTTTCTTCAACAATTTACCGTCTGGAAAATGGTGTAAGGCAACATTATTTTCCTTAGTATATCGCGTATTACAATTTGGCACTGTACAAATTTGATTACTTTTATGTTGTCGCATGATTTAAACAAATAGTTTCGAATGCAATTTTATTTTATTTGTATTAATAAGCACACACAAGAAACGTCAAAATAACAATGATCACCTCTCGCTCTAATTCAAAAATGATTCGCTAGATGTCAGCCACTTTGCGTTAAAAGGCGAATATAGTCACTACGGTCACTACGGATATATAGAATTACAAATTCTGCATCGACTGGTTATAAAAACTGGAAAAGTGGTTATCTGCAGACATCCTGTTTTTGTTTAACTCCACAGCTTTGGTTAAAGCGAGTTTAATCATTCAGTTATTTTGATCAGCTATTCTATTAAGGTAAATTAACTTTCCAGGCTTAGACATAACCACAAATATTTTCTAATGTATTTTAGCTACGGCCGATTAGTTTTACAATACGAGGATTACAATATTGTAAAGTTCTCCGCGAAGAATATCAAGGTAATTTCGACAGATTTGGTTCTGATACAAGTGAATGTGAAAACAATTCTGTGTCATTTTACCGTGTTCATTACAATACTATGCCTAAAGTTAACAAAGGTGCGAAGTTGCGAAGTTTGCGAAGTTTGTGAAGTTTGCAAACCGCACATTGGCATGTCCTAATTGGCTAACGCGAAAATTTGCAATCTAAAGATATCGTGCTTCATCCATCGTCGAAACAATGAATTCAAACGCATGTCCGAAACCCACAGGGCATGCTTGCGCTATAATATTCATTGATCTTTTGGCTGAGGAGGAGAATGACTTGGCATATATTCGTTTGAACCAAAATCAACTCCGATCTGAAGAATACATTCATATCCGCGATGGATTAATGCCGACGAAAACGTGGGGAAAATAACAATTTTACCAGCCACTTCCATCGAAAGCCCTCACCACATGCACGAGTACTTGCAAAATGCCATGTTAGACAATATGGCCGCTCATACCTATTCATAACATTCATCTGTAACCCTCAATGGATCGAAATCAAGAAGGAACTGCTACCCATCATCATAAAGCAATCTGTTGAATGGCAAAAACGGGGTCTGCCTCATATGCATATTTTGGTTTGGTTCGTTCGAAAGATCAGATTCGGTGAAATCGATTTCATCGAGTTGCCTACAATAAGCGCTCTACAATTGCGTGAAGACCAAAGGATGGTGCCATATTCGCCGATATATTCCAACGGTTTTGAGGCGCACATCAATGTGGAATAAGGTAATTCTATCAAGTCGATCAAGTACCTACGCAAATATGTGAAAAAGGCAGCGATATTGCGTTTTTGATGTGACAAATGCAAACGATGAAGTATCTCAGTATAGGATGGGTCGCTGTGTGAGCAGCAACGAGACAACTTGGCACATTTTTTACTTTGCGATCTACGAATGACACCATAATCAGTTGTACATTTGTCAGTTCATCTGGAAAAATTCAACAAGTGTATTATAATCCCGAGAACGCAGCGGCATGGCCACCGTCGACAACATTGACTTGCTTTTTCTCGGTTTGTCAAGCAGATGATTTAGCTCCAACTTTGCTGAAATGAAATTCACTGGAATCGTTTCAGCATCGGAAACATAGAACATGAGTTGAAGGGCATCCAATTGTATTTGCTTCAGAAGCTCTGGTTCGCATCTGAACTGTGCGTCCAACAACAACGACGTAATAACATACATAGATCTTCGAGTCGGACGAACTGCACATTCTACACTAAAATTGCCACTGAACATGCAAATTAATGAGACACCAACTTGCAACATCGCCCATAACAATGCAATCGCAAAGATTCTACAGAGATGCAACTTGATCGTTTGGTACGAATGCACGATGGCCCACAAAACGTCACTGGAGGCGATGTACAGAACGATGAAATGTCTTCGTGTTTTTGTAACAAAATCGAACTGCATATGTGTCTTCCAAGCAACTTTTGGACGTAGTGCAAAACTTAAGAAACTAGAATTGGCTGAGGAAATGACCAATATTGGCGCCGAAAAACAAAGATGTCACTGATCTCAATTCTACGATTAAAAGTTCATCCCGAGGCAGTTATTTTCCTTCAAAACGGTTTACATAATTATCAACCATAATTATCAAACTACTACAACTATCCGAGAGAATTCTTGAATTTGCTGGAATTGCCCAGATTACCACTTCACGATTTGCAATTGAAAAAATAAATAAAAATAAAATAACAGATAGTGGAAAGTAACAAAAAATCGACCAGAAGCCAACAAGTCAAATTTGAGAAGTTTTAATTGCGCATTCCATAATAAATGAGCTTAAATGCTCAAAACGGATTGTGTATTTGCAAAATTGTAGTAAATATAAATAAATAATAAATCCAATGGAACGCGACTGGCTGTGAAAAAGCTTCATCATCAGACGACGATTACTAAGGGAAAGTACAAAGTACTTTTCTGATTGGGCACTGGAGCAGTTGGAAGTTGTGTCAAATTTCGCAAAAAAAAATCTAATTTAGCGACGAGGTCCATTTTTGGATGAATCAATATATGAACAAGCAAAATTGCAAAATTGTTATTCGCCAAATTTTGCAATTAGAATTTCTTGGAAAAAATTAGTTATCAAATTTCATTCCCTATATTTACAGTAAAATTTTCAGTTTTTTTCGTAAATGCTATATAATCTTTTCAAAGTATTTTCAAAAACCTGTAAAGCTCCTTTGGAAGCTGACGTTTCCGGAAGCCCGATGTTGGTCAAAAATTACTGAAATCTTCTTATTTATGGAAAAAGCTATAAGTATAAAGTTTCATTTCGACCACCAATCCGTAAGGTCTGTACAGGGACGGAATTTTTGCTGAAAAACAGTTTTTTGAAGCTTCTATGGAGGCAACAACTTCCAGTGGAATAATTTTAGCTCAATGGGATTTTCCAAAGTGTATGGAAACTGTGTATAGAAGCTGTGTATAGAAGCTACAGATATTTAGTCGGCACGAAATCACAGATATTACCATTACGTTATTCGACTATTCAGGATACCGATGAGAAAAACGTTGTAATATGTTTAGTATTACGTTAAAGCTGTGTGATTGAAAAAATAAGGGGCAATCCAGGCCAAATATTAAATATATTACAATCCAGGCCAAATATTAAATATACAAAAAAGTATCAAAATCCCGGAAATCGAGCCCCTGGGAATCGAAATCCAACAAAATAAAATCCCATATATCTCTGGATTCAGATAAAATCTCAGATTTCAAGGTATTCATTTAAGATAAATCGATTTTTAACCGATTGAACTGAAACTTAATTTTTACTATGAAAATGGAATTTTAGTATGAGCTCTGATTGTGGTACTAAAATATTTCCCAACCCATTAGGAAGAATCACAATTTTTCTGAAATTAGACAATATGGATAGAACAAGGTATATAGCATCTATAATGTGTTCAAATTTGAATTAAATCTATCCAGTTATCATCCGTTTGAGATACAACTCGATTTGTGTGATGATGTACTACAAAGTGACTAAAATGGCATTTCGATGGCAATTAGGTATTTCCAGCATCGGTGTATTTATATAAAAGAAGAAAAAACAAGTGGAGGGTGAAAAATGTAGCTCTCATCTCCGATTCTAATCTTCACATGGTTATGAAGTGCCTTTTAGGAATCTTATCCGGATGCCTTTTAGGAATCAAAGAAGGGCAATCTAAAGGATCTATAAGAAAATGGTAGGAAATATTTCACTGTCGGGGCTCTAAGCCCCTCAGAGGGAAAGGTGGTCTGTAGAATTTCTAACAGAAAATATTTAGGAGAGTGGAGGAGGTACTACTCAATATAGAATAGCGCTATATTTTTGAAAGGAGAATTTAACTGAGGAAGGAACAAAATAAGTTTTCAGTTTTGAAACGAAGGAAGTTCACCGGAAGATTCCCTACAATTTCAATCACTGGCAGGTACATGTCTTAATAGAGTGGTTAATGAACAGTTTCAAGTGGAAACTCCTTAAAGCTTTTAATCGATACTAATTTTCCTGTAAGCTTCGAGATTTGTTTGTGATCCTTTTCTACATTTTTCGTAAGTAAAAGTTTATTACACAAATTAAACCTATAACTGACTTCTAATTTTCAATTTACTTTTCTAGTTGTGGAAGAATAATTATTTTTAAATACAATGCCACCAAAAAAGCTTCAATTGGGAGAAAATGCCAAAGAATTAGAGAAAAAAGAGCAGCTGAAACTGAAGAACGCAACAGAGCTGCTACTTTCAGAGCCAACGAATCGGAAGAACAACGAGAATCTCGCCATCAGGACGAGCGCAACAGATCTGCTACTTCCAGATACAAAGAAACGGAAGAACAACGAGAATATCGCCATCAGGAAGAGCGCAACAGAGCGGCAACTTTACGAGCAAACGAAACTGAAGAACTACGAGAATCTTGCCTTCAGAAAATGGACGACAGAGCTTCAACTTCAAGAGAAAGAGACGCCCCAACAAGAAATCAAACGACTGGATACCAATCGCTTATGCTCGGTCAAGAGAAAGAATCCATTTGAAGTTAGAAGCATTTAATTACGACCAAAACTCTGATTACCGGAATCACGAGGACGTAGTTATTGGATCAATGATTAAAGTTTGCTTGCATTGCCGTGCTTTGAAGTTCGCTAAAGAACCTCCTGCAATGTGTTGTTCCAATGGAAAAATTATTTTTCCACCTCTGATTGAGCCACCTGAACCGCTCCTGAGTTACATTTCCGGCACAACTGCAACTTCGAAACACTTTCTGCAAAACATTCGTAAGTACAACACATGCTTTCAAATGACTTGTTTCGGTGCTACAAACATTGTTAATACTGCCTGTGACATGCCAACTTTCAAAGTTCAAGGCCAGATATATCACAAAATCGGTTCGTTGCTTCCTGTACTAAATCAAGAGGCTAAGTTTTTGCAAATATATTTTACTGGCAACGAAGAAAGCAAAGTCGAACTGCGAGGCGCAATTAGAAAGGCTACCAGACGTGATATAATTTCGAATTTACAAGCAATGTTTCATGAACGTAACAGTTTGATACATTTATTTAAAACTGCTATGGATAAGATGCCTATAGATGATTGCAGTTGTAATCAGAGCAGAAAAAACGCCGCCAGGTGAACACGAAAGCGTTTTAATGCCTCGGTGATAAGTGATGTAGCGTTAAAATGGTGGGCTCTGAATTCGATCGACGTGACATAATCATTCATCGCCGGAACACACATGTGGTTCACGTTTCAGAAACACATCGTTCGTATGATGCACATCAATATCCACAGCTATTTCCGCGTGATGAAGATGGTTACCATTTCAATATAATGCAAATCAACCATAATACGAATGAAGAGTCGACGAAGAAAGTTTCCTGTATGGATTATTACGCAAACCGCATTATGAATCCTCCAAATGAATCCAACTACATACTGAAATGCCGTGTACTATTTCATCAGTTCATTGAAGGCATATATGCAAAAATTAAAAGTGAACGTTTTCTCTTCATTCGTTGCTAACATTGGACAAAAGATAATCTTGCCAGCATCGTATACCGGCAGTCCACGGCACATGCACGAATACGCACAAGATGCCATGACATATGTTCGAAAGTATGGACGCCCAGATCTGTCAATCACTTTCACATGCAATACAAGGTGTAGTGAAATCATAGACCTACTTTTCACCGGCCAAAACTCATCGCACAGACATGATCTACTCACACGGGTATTCAATCAAAAGCTAATTCGATTGATGGACGTCATCACTAAGAACCAAATGTTTGGAGAAACTCATTGCTGGATGTATTCAGTTGAGTGGCAAAAAATATGTCTTCCACACGCACATATTTTAATATGGTTGAAGCTAAAAATCATCTCAACGTAAATTGATAGCATAATATCTGCTGAGATTCCCAACCAAGACGATGATCCTATTCTTTTTGAAACAATCAAGAAAAATATGTTACATTGACCATGCGGTGCACTTAATACAAAATCACGATGCATGAAGGATGGCAAGTGTTCAAAGCGGTATCCACGTGAGCTGATCAATGAAACCCAAACTGGAGGTGATGGATATCCTATGTATAGGAGAAAAAACACCGATGATGGTGGATATACAACCAAAATCAGAATGCGAGAAGTAGATGTTGACATCGACAACAGATGGATCGTGCCGTATTCATCGCTGCTTTCAAAAATGTTTGATGCCCACATTAATGGTGAGTATTGCAATTCAGTGAAGTCAATAAAACACATTTGGAAATACGTCAACAAAGGCTGTGATATGGCAGTATTCGGACTAGCAAACCAAAGCGATGAAGTCACCAAATTCCAGATGGGACGCTACATCAGCAGCAATGAAGCAGTTGGAGAATATTTGCATTCAACATCCACGAACGCTATAAAACTATTCAACATCTCGCTGTTCACTTAGAAAATAGCCAGCTTGTCTACTTCACCGATCAAAATGCACAAAATAGAGCAACCACCCAACACAACACTCACCGCCTTTTTCCAATTGTGTGCGTCTGATGACTTCGCTAAAACGTTGTTATATCACGAAGTGCCCAAATTCTACACTTGGAACACATCGACAAAAAGAGTTTTAATACCAGAAATCGTTCTCTTTTAAAATCGATATCCATTATACGAAATCTGAGACTTTCGAGGAACCGGGAATTTGCAACATTTAAAATTCTGGGTTTTTGATTTCGGGGATTTTAATTTCCGGGATTTCAATCTCCGGGATATTGATTTGCGGGATTCTAATATCCGAAATGTTGTTTTCCGCGATTATGATTTCCGCAATTTCGAGGGTAACTCATTTTTTACCAATAAAAATTACCCTGCGAATTAAAGTATTTGTATCTTTACGAGGTTTGTTGGTCCTCTACGGACTAACCTACAGAAATAATAATTTTTTTTAGAAAGAAAAAATGGGTAAATTTTTGGTTATTATTTCTGTAGCGTAGTAAAATAAAGTATAGTAATCATGAAAAATTTGGAGATTTTTGCAGATTCGCTATATCGCTGAAGTCAGAAAAATTAATTTTTCTGGCACTCTTCAGCCCAGACGGATTGGCTAATCGGCGTGAATCATAATTCTTAAGCTTTTGTACAATAATAGTTATAATTTGGAAAATCCCTGTAATTTTCGGCGGAAATCGGTCAACCAGAAGTGGCAGTTTACATATAAGCTTTTACATTTTTTTGGAAATATTTTGAAAAGTATGTTAATTACGATAAAAATGGTTATGTACTAAAGGATTTTAAATTAAATTTGCAACAATACCGGTCCAGACCATTTTATCAAAATTTAAATGGAACAGGCTTTTTTGGCTAAAAAATCTGTTTTTTTTAAACAAAAATTCGGTCCTGTACAAACCAACAAATTGGTTAGTTGGGAGGAAACTTCATAATTAAACTTTTTCAACAAGTTTAGAGATCCGAAATTGTTTGTTTGGCCGAAATTGTTTTACCGGAAGTGACATGAAAAATTAGGGCTTTCTTGTTTTTCCACTGTGGCCTTCTTGTTTTCTGCATGTATTTTGAAAAGTATATCATTTACAAGAAAAACGGCTATAAATTAACAGATTGTTAATTTATTTTACAGCAATACCAGCCCAGGTCAGTTTTTCAAAATTTGAGCGGAAAGGACGAATTTGTCAAAACAGTTTTTCAGTAAAAATTAGACCAACAGTTGAAAAAATGACATCAACAGTTTTTATTGCGTGTAGGAAAATAAGGCTCTTTGTCGCCAAACAGTCTTACCAAAACATGAGAGGTTGCTTGAGTAATCGATAGATCATCAATTTGATCTGATCACACCGAGCTTATCGTACATACGCCATGACCTCGTATTAAAATCAAATCAAATCAAATCGAATAAACAAGCACATATCGTTATCATCACATAAAATTAAACTCATTAATTATTTCCATGTGTCATAAAAATAAAAACAATAAAAAATTTAATTAAACACAATCTGTTCAATAATTAAATCAAATGAAATTAATTAGAAAAAAATTCCGATCAATCATTCCCCAAACACCATTAATATTCTAAAAATAATTTTTATTCGATTGTTTTAATATAAATAATATAAAAAATTTATTTATAAAACAAAAAAAAAATTTAAAACCAACCCAAAAACGCCTCGTAAACAATATTATTTAAATAAAAACGTAAACAAATATTTTTTTTTTATTTATTTTGTTTGGTGTATCACGTTTATTATAAATAATTTCTAACGCGGTAATCAAAATTCATAATAACAAATTTATTACATAATTATAATTCACACTTTATTATGATTTACGATCGTTTCGGTTGTATGCGGTTGCCCATGTTGTATAACGCGTTCATTATGTATTAAGCTAAGTAGTTAAGAATTAGCATTGCTAATGGATTTGGTTTAAGAATGAACAAAAAAAAACAATAGCAAGAACAACCCGGAAATATAGATAGTGGTGGTGAAATAGCCTTCATTGACCTTGAAGTGAACATAAGCTAACATTTTGTATTTATACAATTACGTATATGATTTGTATTTTTTGTAGCACCCTTTGCACGTGTTTTTTGTACAGGACTACCTCGTATAACGTAATATTTTGTTGTACAGCTATAGAAACATTTATATACAGCTTGCTGAATTCGGTCCGCGTTGCTGGCCTTAAGTAGGCCTTTTGTACTGCATTACCTCTCGATTTACATGGATGTGACTGTATGTTGTTAGTTATTGAAAATTCATAGAGTGCAAACATTATATAACGAGAAATTAGTTTGTCAATTTCGTATTGTTAAGAATTTGTGAAAATGCTGGAAATAATTTCTCAAAAAGTTACACCAATACCAATATGCTTACACTACTTTTGGAATATCTCCGTACATTCCTATAATAATTTTCCCAATATCTATATAGTCACAAAAAGACAACAATAATAATCAGTCCAATTTCAATTCAAATGTCATTGAAACACAGCAAAATATAACAATTGAACTGGTATATGCAGAAATTGTAGACCTAAAAAAAAAATAAAGCAAACTGCACTGGATCGTATTTCTATACTGGAAAGGTTAAAGCTTTGAACTTAAAAACAAATTAAATCAACTGGAATACATACTCAACCAAATTGAACACATTAACTTTCGTTAAAGTACAATGTGTTTGCAAAGAGATTAGTCAGATTTATCGTCTGAGGATATTGAATACTGCTATATTAGAACAACAAAGTCAAATTCAGGTAAATCTTCCCATAACCAAACTAGATTACATCATGAGAGTACCAACATTCTTTACGTGAAATTTAAATCATCTAAGCTCACTACTCAGATCTTTGGAACCAGCAACCATACTAGGAATATTTATATAAATGAAAGCCTATCTTTCTATACACGCCAGCTTTTTAACGCCGCTCGAAAATTGAAAGTTGCTAAACAGTTTAAATATGTTTGGGTAAAGGATACAGTGGTGCTGATGCGCAGGACCGAGGGGGAAGAGGTTGTCCGTATAACCCTTTAGTGATTTACTAACACAATTGTGCGGGTAGGGCAAAAGTACCATGTCAAAAATTTAGTTTTGTATGTTTTTTGAACCAACTTACACATTTGTGAATTCCTTTTTAACTTATTTCCGTCCGAAAAAAACACTATGTGTATCTATACACCGATCACAAGCGATCCCCGCTTCTCATAAAGAACATTTTTAAAACTTTGTTTATGTACAGATTGCAAAACTGAAGTAGGCGACATGCGAGATTTAAAACAAATTATTCTTAAGCAATGTTTTTGAGCAACCACAATGTTATTCAAATTTGAAGCATATACACCACCCCAACATATAATGCCATATTGAAGTTGTGACTCGATCATTGCTTGGTAAAACATTTTTAGAACTTCAATTAGGCAGAAACTTCGTAACATGTATAATTTCCTAATTGAGTTTAACATACTACTGTAAACATTATGAATATGAGCATTCCATAAAAAAATGTTACTGATAGTTAGGTCCAGATACTTAAAATCTTTTACAGTATCAATTTGTATACAACCTGAATTATTAGAGATGGAATTATGAGCAGCATATATAATATCATTAATAGGGATGTACTCTTGATTGCTATTAAAAAACATTAATTTAGTTTTAGAACTTAGAATCATATAAACCACCTACGTAAAACTGTCAAATCACGGTTAATCATTGATTCTATGTCAATGCTATTTTTAGCACTGTATAATATTGCAGTATCATCAGCAAAAGCAATCAAATCACCTGATAATTCAATGTCGAATACAGAGTTTATATAAATTAGAAATAAAATAGGTCTCAGCACTGAACCCTGGGGAACTCCAATATTAAAAGTGCCAAGAGAACTGTACGACAAATTGACACGATTTTTTGTGTTCTGTTACTTAAGTAACTTTTAAACCACTGCTATTCCATGAAAGCCAATATTTTGCAGTTTACGTAGCAAAATATCATGATTCACAGTGTCAAATGCCTTGGTGATATCGATAAACAAAGCCGCTAATTTATTGTTATTGTTAAGAGTAGCAAACAAAAAGTTATTAGATTTCAAAAGAGCATCTTCCGTGGAACGACCTTTAACAAAACCAAATTGATTAGAGTTTAAGAATTTGATTTTAGTTAAATAAGATACTAATCGATTTTTCACTAATTTCTCAAAAATTTTTGATATAATTGGTAATAAAGATATTGGGCGGTAATTATTTGGATCTGTCGTAGAACCTTTTTTATGAAGAGGTATTACAACTGCAGATTTTAATTTATCAGGAAAATCGCCATTGGAGAAGCTTAGATTAAAGATATGTGTTAGTGGATCGCAAATATAACAACTAATTTTCTTAATAATAGAACTGCTTAACTGGTCGTCACCTACTGAATGTTTATTTTTTAAGCCACTAATACAACTTAAAACTTCATAACAATCTGTAGGGAAAAAATAAAAACTGGTATCAGAACTACAGTTTGGAATAGTAAAATTATTAATGTTATTAGTATTGGGGCTACGAATTAGAAAAGACAGCTTGTGTGGTATTTCTAAAAAGTGCCTATTGAACACATTACTGTAGTAACAATATTGTTGGAAGAATCGATAATTTTCTTGATAACTCTATTATTATCCGGCTTATTAAGTAAAGAATCGATAAACTTCCATTGGGCTTTGGAATTACCACTGTATAACTCGAAATTGAGTTTGTAGTACTTCACTTTAGCATTTTTAACCAAAACGGCCTATTTCTTGTATAGACTATCAAAATATTTTAACAAGTTTTTATTGCGTGGGTGTTTCTTTATTAAAATACCAATCCTATTTTTCTTATCTAAAAACTTCAAGAATGACATGGTCATCCAAGGTTTAATCGGTTTATTTTTAGATTTGCGAAGCTTTTGACTCAGGTCGACATACTTGTTCAAGATAGCAACAAAATTGTTATAAGCAACCACAGGACAAGTCGAATTTTAAACAGATAGCCAATTTTCCTCTTTAACGACATCAATGAGATAATTAGTATCAGTATAGCTAGAAAAATACATCGAATTAGCAGATTGGATATTTGAATTGTAATTAAACCTTATTTCAATAAAAAGCATGTTGTGGTCACACATCACTTTCATATTGTCCCCATGAATACTAAAGTTTGCCATAGGTTTAGTTCTAAAAAATATATGATCGATACATGTGGCATGTTTACTAGTTAATCTAGTTGGTGTATTGATTAAAGATTACAGACCAACAGATGACATGAGTGTTATATATTGAAGAGTTTTGTTGTAGCTTACAAATAGCTTTACAAATTTGCCTGATTTAATATTTCTCGGATTTGAATGATTACAGTTTGCCGGGTTACAACCTCTATGGGTGTATACTTGCTCGCCAAATAGTTATAGCCTTTTAACTGCTTATGTTTTAAACTTAGAATTGACCTAGGACCTATATATATATATATATATATATATATATATATATATATATATATATATATATATATATATATATACAGTGTAACCTCCCAAAAGCGACCACTTATGGGACTGTAAATTTCTGGTCATTTTACAGAGGTGGTCGGTATGAAGAAACTGCTCTGAATAGTGCCAAAATTATATTTCTGGAGTTTGGTCTTTTATAGAAGTTTTGACAAATGATAAATAAAAGAAACATATGTATGCACATTAGGGTGGTCCTTGTTTGTATTGGGCGGAAAATATGTATAGAGGTACCTAACAGAGTATCCCCTGAAAATTTGAGGGAATGCTAAAATCTTAAACAGAAAAATATTGGGTCAATGAAAGATGGTTTAGAGGCTTTCAAACAAACAGAAAAATTATTAAAATAAGTTTCTCAGCCTAAATAAAAATTGTGATGAATAGAAGAAATAACTATCTTTCCAAAACGTCAAAGATATTAAAAATCGGTTAACAAATAATGACTTATTTATTGCCAATTTCCGAAACTAATAAAAAGACAAATAGTAAAAGGCTTTTTTTAGATCCTGATGATGTTATAAAAAACCATATGAGTCATAAGAACTTAACATAGTTGTGTTTGAACACAAATTTGAAATTTTGAAAAACTAAATTTAGTTTTACAGTTTCATTAATCTTTTAAAGAAAGTGATACTAAAGTTGACAATATGGAAGATAATCTACGGTCCACTACAGAAATGTATCTTCTTGGCCATGAGTACTGTCAAATCGTTGGTGCTAAGTTACCCTCAAAAAAGCAAGTGATGTATCTCTTTTTTACCATCACCGTACTGTAAAATTAACTTCGTGAAAGTGCACCTCTGACAATCCAAAAAGTATTTATTTTTTGGTCAAAAGGAGGAATTCCAGTGAAAAAGAAACAACATTCTATTGAAAATTGGAAAAATTGCGTGATGAGTGGAAACATCTTCTAAAGAATAAAACTGAACCTTCAAAATTTTCTGTGAAAGAGAAAATAACTTTAATAGTAAACTGGATGATATTTTCGATATCGCATATACCGATTGTCCATGATGACCAGTGAAGACGACAAGCGATTCCTCTTGACGTAACGTAAGAAAGGGCGTCCCGGATATTTCACTGGAGCCAGAGAATCTGAAATTGAAAAAGAAAAGCGGAAATCGGAAGGTATGGAGGCAGAAACAAATCGTAAACGAAAATATCTTGTAGAAAAAAGTAAATCAATTCCAATAGACTCACAAGCATTATTTTCGTCATCGGAAAGAGATAGCGAAAGCATATCTGATAATGACATGAGTTTGGAAAATATCGATTTGCCCGTGCGGAGCGACGAAAGAGCCTCCTCTAGGGGCACATGTTTCAGTACTCCTTGAATATTGTCAGCTTTGGGTAAATGGAAGGTTACTGTTCGTGCAACACTGCATCTAATCAGTTTCGTTGCCGAAAGTCTTGGGCATTCTATTGATGAACTCGTTTTAAATCGAACAAAACTGATGCATCATTGCGAAACAAACAGAGTAGAAATAGCAGCATCAGTTAAATCGATTTTCAAGTTTACATCAGGCGTTCATTGCGATGGAAAGTTACTTCTGGAATCATGGAATGGAGGCCGTGGATCGTTTCTCTGCTAACATTTAGAAAAAAAATATTTTTGGTCATATTAAAGGAGTTGATTTAATTCGCATAACCCCAAATACACTGGTCGCTTAACAGAATAGGGAGGTGGTCAAGTTAAAGAGAATTTTTAGAACAAATTTGTATGGTTAAAGTGTTGGGACTTTAGAAAAGTGGCCTATTTAAGGAGGTGGTCACATTGGGAGGTTTCACTGTATATATATATATAACGGGTGATTTTTTAAGAGCTTGAGAACTTTTTTTTAAAAAAAAACGCATAAAATTTGCAAAATCTCATCGGTTCTTTATTTGAAACGTTAGATTAGTCCATGACATTTACTTTTTGAAGATAATTTCATTTAAATGTTGACCGCGGCTGTGTCTTAGGTGGTCCATTCAGAAAGTCCAATTTTGGGCAACTTTTTCGAGCATTTCGGCCGGAATAGCCCGAATTTCTTCGGAAATGTTGTCTTCCAAAACTGGAATAGTTGCTGGCTTATTTCTGTAGACTTTAGACTTGACGTAGCCCCACAAAAAATAGTCTAAAGGCGTCAAATCGCATGATCTTGGTGGCCAACTTACCGGGCCATTTCTTGAGATGAATTGTTCTCCGAAGTTTTCCCTCAAAATGGCCATAGAATCGCGAGCTGTGTGGCATGTAGCGCCATCTTGTTGAAACCACATGTCAACTAAGTTCAGTTCTTCCATTTTTGGCAACAAAAAGTTTGTTAGCATCGAACGATAGCGATCGCCATTCACCGTAACGTTGCGTCCAACAGCATCTTTGAAAAAATACGGTCCAATGATTCCACCAGCGTACAAACCACACCAAACAGTGCATTTTTCAGGATGCATGGGCAGTTCTTGAACGGCTTCTGGTTGCTCTTCACTCCAAATGCGGCAATTTTGCTTATTTACGTAGCCATTCAACCAGAAATGAGCCTCATCGCTGAACAAAATTTGTCGATAAAAAAGCGGATTTTCTGCCAACTTTTCTAGGGCCCATTCACTGAAAATTCGACGTTGTGGCAGATCGTTCGGCTTCAGTTCTTGCAGGAGCTGTATTTTATACGGTTTTACACCAAGATCTTTGCGTAAAATCTTCCATGTCGTCGAATAACACAAACCCAATTGCTGCGAACGGCGACGAATCGACATTTCACGGTCTTCAGCAACACTCTCAGAAACAGACGCAATATTCTCTTCTGTACGCACTGTACGCATTCGTGTGGTTGGTTTAATGTCCAATAAAGTAAATTGAGTGCAAAACTTGGTCACAATCGCATTAATTGTTTGCTCACTTGGTCGATTATGTAGACCATAAATCGGACGTAAATCGCGAAACACTTTTCGAACCGAACACTGATTTTTGTAATATAATTCAATTATTTGCAAGCGTTGCTCGTTAGTAAGTCTATTCATTATGAAATGTCAAAGCATACTGAGCATCTTTCTCTTTGACACCTTGTCTGAAATCCCGCGTGATCTGTCAAATACTAATGCATGAAAATCCTAACCACAAAAAAATCACCCTTTATATATATATATATATATATATATATATATTATATATATACATATATATATATATATATATATATATATATATATATATATATATATACAGTGTAATATATATATATATATATATATATATATATATATATATATATATATACATATAGGTTTCATGAGTATGACTCCATTAGAAAGCCTTTTTAGATGAATTAAGTAAACTTTTACAAAATATTAATGCTAAAAATCTACTGGTTTTAGGTGACATACCCTTAGACTTATTAAATAAATGTTCCGATAATGATAATTATTTGTTCTTGTTAGCTTCTCATGGTTTAAAATCACATATCAGCGAGCCTACCCGTCACTGCAAGATCAATATTACTTTAATAAATAACGCTTCTACGTTAAAATCCAAATACAATTATACTCCAATTAAGTTCGGCCAACCTTTAATTATTCAAAACTAAGTTGTCAACTCAAATTTGAACTTTGGGAGCCGGTGTACTCTGTGAATGATCAATCAATACCGTCTTATGATCATTTCTCTAGTATTCTTCGACAACTTTTAAATAAATGTAAAGAGGAAGTTCAAGTAAATAATAAACAATTTAAGCACCTACAACCTTGGATGTCTATTGCTTTGCTTAAGAAGATTAATAACAAAATTTCAGTACGTAAAAAACTTAAAAAACATCCATCGTATGCTAACACGAAACAAATATTTCTTTACCGAGCTTGAGAAAAGTTGCGGGGACATTAGACGTGAGTGGAAAGCAGTCAACAAAATATTGAACAAACCATCCAAAACTACTACAATCACTTGATATTAATGGAAATGTGATAGATAATGTAACCGATATGGCTAATCAATTTAATAATTATGTTGTTCAATGCGCTGTTAATTCTCTACCACTAGCTCACAATAAACCATGTTTGTGTGATAGTTACGACCTATTAACATTTGAAACAAAAAGGGCTCTAGATAATAAAAACTCAAGTACCTCGGATCTCATTACCAATACAATACTTAAACAGAATTCTTGTTTCCTAATCGATGTATTGTGTTACATATTCAATTTAAGCGTGAAAAGTGGCATTTTCCCAACAGGACTAAAGTCTGCAGAAGTTATTCCTTTATTTGAAAAGGACAATCCTAGACAGGCATCAGTCTATAGACCAATATCTTTATTATCTACCATTGCTAAGTTGTTTGAGAAACTAATGAAAAAGCGTGTTTTATTGTTTTTAAATAAAATTATATTTTTTAGTAGCTTTTAGTTTGGTTTTAGGGAAGGCCGATCTAATGAAGATGCCTTATTAAAAGTTTGTGAAAGATTATACGGTGGATTAAATGCAAACAAGCACAGTGTTAGCTTATTTGTGGACATGACGAAATCTTTTGATATGGTTGACCATGAAATACTGCTAAAAAAATTAAATATAATTGGTTTCAGAGGTATGGTTCATAAATGGTTTTCATCCTACCTCATAGGTAGGCGACAAAGGGTTGTACTAAATGGGTAACTTATTAAAGAACAAGTCGTAGTTTCAGGAGTACCTCAAGGCTCTGTATTAGGCCCGATCTTATTTTTGATTTATATAAATTCAATTTTTAAACAAAAATTTCATGGTAGTGTAACAGCTTTTGCTGATGATCTAACTTTCACTTATACCAATGATAATCATTTTTTAACAGCTTTGAATATAAATTACGATTTACATATTATGAGACAATGGTTTGCAAAACACAAGTTGCTAGTAAGTGAAAAAACTAAATTACTTAATTTCACGTTATCTGTATATACTGTTTATGATTTTGATTATGATTTTGCTATCATTCGGCTGATTGTTTAAGACATACCTTGGGTATTGAAAACTGTGACAAATGTGTTATTACAAATCGTTTAAGTTGCGTACTACCACTGAGACATTTATATATATATATATATATATATATATATATATATATATATATATAAATGTCTCAGTGAGAACTGACAATTTAGAACTGGCAATTTATCTTTTCGGTATTCATATAACTACAATCTAAGAACTAACACTATATCACTAGTAACCGTGCCTAGCCATAACAAAAAACATTTTTCTAACTTTTACACAATCTTAGCTCCACTTCTATTTAATTCCTTGCCTCATTTCATTCGGGATACGAAAATATTATCTGCATTCTTAAAAAGTATTGTAACCTGGCTTCATGGTTTTAATATTGCAAAAATTGAATATTTGTTTAAAGTAAACACCTGATCGTTTTAAACTCACATATCCAGTTTTTATTCTTATTTCTTTATTTATTTTGCTCTTTTTATGTTTTTTTGTTTTTAATCTGTTTTTTATCTAATTAAGATAGAATTGTTACAATTTTTAACCATTAAGACAGTATATTTTTGTTTTATATTTTCTTGTTTTAACTTTTAAATAATAATATTAAAATACCCCATTATCATTTTTTAACATATTCATTAATTTAACATAAGGGATCATTCGCCTCTAGTTTTTAACTACAGAATGTATCCTATTCATCTCTTCCAATTGGTTTCTTTTTTTCAACAAATTAAACTTTTAAATTTTTTACATAATGTGTTGTAATTCTTGCTGTAGTTTGCACATATAGTTGCTGTAGTTTTATATAAACTTGTTTGTTTTTAAAAGTACTTATCTAATTTGTCATTAATTATATGTATACAAATGGAATTTGATGAAACATATTAAAAAAAAATAAAAAAAATTTCCACAACTGTTGGACCATTTGCAGTTCTCACTCGCCTTGGCCGGTATCTTCTCTAGATACTTTTCAATGTTCTATCCAACGGAACTTTATGCGATCCCAAAATTACTCTCTCTATCTCGTCTAGATGTAGCTGCCACAATTGCTCTTCGGCATTATCAAAAAAGATCTGTAACAAGTTTTTCGTCCTTCTGCAAGTCATGCATAACGACATCATCAATGCCTTGAAATCTGCATTTGATTTTCTCCGTCTCCTTAATACCTCTGACATAGTCGCTTTCCTTAAATTTACCGTCGTTCTGCGTTACGTAAATAATCTCAGCACCGTAATCATCGAAACTATCCCACCAGGTGATCGGCCGCCAACCCCATTCACTATGGACAACTCACCTGGTTCTTGCTGCTTCCTTCTGGGCCATATCGCCAACGTCATCATCTTTTTTGCCAAACAAGTCTCTCTTGATTTCTTTCAATGCTTGTTTCATTCCGTCATGATTCTGGTTTTGTTGATGAAATCCCGGTTCAATTGTTCTCTTAAATTTGCTACTTTTCAATTCATTGATCAAATATACGGTTTTGTTTATCAAACTTTTGATTTATTACGCTATATCCATTTTTCCATGTAGTCCGAGAACTATTTGTACAACCTCACACTTATCCGTCAAATTTTCTAAACTTAAATCATCTGATATTCACAGTCCCTCCGCAGCCACCAATTATTCAGCATTTATATTGTTATTTCCAGTTCGTATCGCAGTATTGTGAATATCGTTATAGCATTTGAAATAATCTCTGTGTAATTTAAAATTTTTAAGAAATACTTACGCCACTACTAAAATATTCCGACTATAATTTTCCCACACTTACATTACCAACACTACGTAAATCACACAACGAATATTTCCACTATTGTTTATTAATTCACTTAATACTCCATTGATAATATTTAATAACACCACTATTTACACTTACACTTAATATTTTCCCGCTCCTCCGATCTCCTAAATGACTCACTAAGATTCATTATGTTCGTTGCACTCGTATTTATATACCGATCACGACCCTTAGCTAGTAGAACCCATACAACAGAACATTACAAGATAGTATGGCTAATTATAGGCTAATTAAATGCCGCATTAACCAATTTTGGAGTCCATCCCTTCCAAATAAAACGCGGGTTCTGCTAGCTTTAGGAAAAGTTAGCAGAACCCATATCAAAAAATGATTTAAAAACAATTGGAAAATTAAAGGTTAATTTTAGGCTAATTAAATGCCCTATTAAAATTTTTTTTATTCTGCTCGATCTAGAAAGTGCAAAAGGCTTTATCATTTCAAGCTAGCAGAAACCAAATCGAAATTCGAACCGAAACCGAAATTAGAACGCAAAACAAGATCAATTGGCAACCACATAATTTTAGGCTCATTATGGCCTAATCAAATGCCCAAATTTTTTAATGGGGCACATGATTAGGCCATAATGAGCCTAAAATTATTTGTTTATCAATAGATCTTGTTTTGCGTTCTAATTTCGGTTTTGGTCCAAATTTCAATTTGGGTTCTGCTAGCTTTGAAATGATAAAGCCTTTTGCACTTTCTAGATCGAGCAGAATAAAAAAAAATTTAATAGGGCATTTAATTAGCCTAAAATTAACCTTTAATTTTCCAATTGTTTTTAAATCATTTTTTGATATGGGTTCTGCTAACTTTTTCTAAAGCTAGCAGAACCCGCGTGTTAGTAGGAAAGGATGGAGCCCAACATTTTTTAATGCGGCATTTAATTAGCCTGTAATTAGTCTATATTTATCCATACTATCTTGTATTGTTCTGCTGTATGAGTTCTGCTAGCTTAAGGAACGTTACCGATCGAATATTCTAGACTCGCCTGGATCTATACAGAAGTAATATTCTCATTCTTTATAAGTAAAACTATTTCCAACGCTACTACTTTACCATAGATGTCACATATCCCACAAAAATGTTAGTAATGTCATAAACTTGAGCAAATTTTTGAATAAATGAGTCGCTGCACTGAATTAATTGCCAATTAAACCAATAGGAAAGAACGTAACAGTGCCAAGGTGGCACATCTGACATGGATAACCCTGGTCCGATCTATACAACAAGGTGAATAAGCAAACAAAATCAAGTACTTAGGTACAATATTACTCGTGTTAAGTAAATTTAATAAATTTATCACAACAATTAGAACTTCATTGTGAAATAAAATGTATTATTATATAATTTAATTCTTAGTTAAATTCATCTAATAAATCCAAATTTTAAAAAATTAATAATTCCAAGTTAATTACTGCCGCCTCACGCTTTGTGCCCTAAACCAGAGATTTTAAATCCGTTAAATTGTTGGTTTTACTTTGAAATTAAGTATAAAATGAATGCCATGTTGAAAATACTTTTTAACGGTTGTAATTCTGAAGTAAAAACCCAAAACTTTTAACTTTTAAAAATGTTATTTAAAATTGTAATTAAAGAACCGGATATTCAGAAATGATAAAAAAATGCAAAAGTAAATATGAATTTATACCATTCAACCCCCGTGACAAGTATAAATCCAATTTACTTGGATGGCCATAGTAACCTAAAAGAAAAAAGAAAGTAAAAGTAAAAAAGGAAGTTACTTTTATTGAACTTAAATATATGAATTATTTCCATTTTCCGACCATAAGCAGCCCTCAAAAGTCGAAAGCATAATGCTTAGCACAAACATAAGGCAAAATAATACATTCCGCTCTCCAAGAACCAAATTAGACTGGTTACCAGAAATCCAATAAGAAAAATTGAAATACTTTTATACAAAATCGTCATTTTCAAATGAATTTGCAATGAAAACTCGACTACAACAAAAATTTTTGTCCATTTCCTTTCTCGAGTGATAACACAATTTCCTACTTTCATTCCTTTACGTACAAGGTTCAAAGTTTTCGAGGAAATTCATCAATTTATGTGAGCCACCACCCATACTAACAAAGACAGACACCAACAATCTTGCTTGCATCAGTTTAAACTTGGATATAACTTATCTTTTAACGGGCAAAAATTCATAGAAACAGCTTTACCAAAGTGAAACGAGTTTTATTTACACAATAATGGATATCAGAGTAATCGTAATTTTGATATATCTCTGTAAGAAAAATCAACAACTTTCATCCGAAGGCATATCACAACCAAAACAATTAATTTGTTGGCCCCACAATACGTTAGAATACAAAAATAATTATGTATAATAAAATCATATTGCTGGATATTAAGAAGAAGTTACCGACCAAATGGCACAGTTTTTAAAGCTTTGGCGTTTGGATCGGGAGATACCGGATTAGAATCCCGATAGGAGCAGGATGCAAAGTGAAATTTCATCAACATAACCCCCTGTCGGTGTGCAAAACCAATGGGCCAACCCATCTTCCATGCCAGTATAGACTGGCATGGAGCTTGTAATGTGCAGATGGTTTAAAATCGGTCCTATAGCTGGACGTCCTCCAGTTGGCCGGAAGGCGTAGAGTAAGAACATAAAAAGCATAACCGCGGAAGAGCGGGGTGAGCCTTCAGCCCCAAAACAAATAGCATATTTAACAATAAAACAAACAAAAAACAAGAATTTGAAATTCTTATTCTTCTTACTAGACCTCATCCGAAGTAATCTAGAATTTAGTTAGTTATCCAGTGAATTTTTCATACCAAAATTTACAATTTGGGCAATAATTGAATTTTTTTTCAAGGTTTTTAGATATTCTCTAGTGAACTGTTGAGTCGATCAATTATGACTTCCTCTATCATAAAACCAAGACAAAGACTTTAAAACGTCTTGGAGTGCTATTCCGAATTCTAATGTAATTCTAATTAGAAATTTATATTTTTGCTTCTATCTTAGAAATACGTTTTCTAAAAGTCGCAGTAAACAAAACATCCCTATTTGTAATTGTGCTGTCCCCATTGGCGATTAAATTTTATAAAAAGCACATTTTTCTTAATGTAAACCATTTGCTGACTTGTAAAGCATAACCAGTTTGTTTTAAATATTTATAATTTATCCAGACCTGCCTCAAACAAATCTCGTAACAACATGAAACACAAAAATGAAAATAGGCTTACCTTAACAAGCTGAGTCTGGTCATCTTCTTCATTACGTTGTTACGCTATAATGTCTAAACTTTCTTTATATAGTTCCACCGCACTTTAAAAGTTTTCACTGCACTAATACACTATACACTTATATTTTCACTACACTTATATTTTCACTACACACTACACTATGAAATTGCCACTGCGCGACCAACACAAAATAAAAATTACATATGTAATAAAAAGAAACACTCCGTTACGTTTAGATATCGATTGATTTTCATTTATTTAAATTTAATTAAAATAATGCAACGCACAACATAACACGACTCTTAAAAATAATAATTTTACGGCGACTGGTAAATCTATGGCCCGTTATGTTAAAATTGCGGACGTACCTCCGTAGTAAAATTAGTAGGTTGCAGCATGCAAAGTGGAAACATGAATTTTAATTATTAGTGTCCTCAGTCCTGTATAAATAATTTTAAAGTGATACCATAGAATAAGTACGTAAGAATGATAATTTTATTGTATTAAAATGGCATTAGGCATATAATTGGGTAATGGTGATATAATTGCTAACGCAGTACGAGACAACGATATATTTTGGATTGATTGCCTTTCCTTGTTACACAATATTGAAAACAAGAAAAAAACGTTCGTATTTTTTTTGCTGAACTATTGACGTTTGTAGTCGTCCACCTACTGACAGGTATTGTAAGTTGTGATGGGATACACTATTTTGACATATGTACTATCATTTTCTGTGTATTTTCTGCCGAATTGTTTTGTGTTCTTTATTAAAAGCATGTACATTCATTTACTTACCGATAAGTGGCGAAATGGAAACTACTAAAAAAATTAAAAGAGGTTTAAAACATTGTGGAGTGCCCCAGTGCAACTCTTATAAATCACCATCAATATCAATGCACCAAATTCCAAAGAAAGTGTTAGAGTGTCGATCGGAATTAGCAAAATGGAAAGCTGTTTTAAAAATGGGGAAGAACTTCCCACAAAATTTTAAAATTTGCAGCCAGCATTTCCAAGTGAAATATTTGCTTACTCCATTTCGTTCTCCGCGGAAATTATTTAAAGTTCATTTAGTTGATGATGCATTTCCAACCGAGAACCTACCAAAATCCACAATTAAAACAAAGCGTTGTTCAGATAATTCCAGAGCAAATCGTTTGTTGTTGAGATCTACAGTTATTTCTTCACAATCTTGGTTCATATAAAACTTAAAGTTTAAGTTAAATTTAAGTAAAAACATTATAAATAAAAATTATTTTATTTAGCTTTGATCATCGCCAGTCGCCTGAAAATGGTTCTGAAAATAATATGACTGATCAAATAACAGATTTGTTTTCTGATGAAGCCATACAATGTGCACCTCAATGTTCCGATAAAGGCAATCAAGTTAATTTCACTGGTTTTGTGAATGCAGCTTCTTTGCTTCTTTGTGAAACACTGATGCAAAATTAAATACAAAGACGGGAATCCCAAACAGTAGTATATTAAAAGTAATGGTTCAAGTTTGCCAGACAGTCAGAAAAGATGACACCTGTTCATTGGCTATGAGAGATCGAATTCTTCTGACTATGCACAAATTGAAATCTAATTGCTCTTTTTCTGATCTTGCAATTGATTTTGAAATAACCGATAAACGTGTAAAACTGTACTTTGCTGATACAATTCAGCTTTTGGCGAAAACAAGGAAAAAATTAATATATTGGCAATCGCAGGAATAAAACTCAAACAATCTGCAGAAGTGCTTTCACGAATTTCCTAACGCTAGGATTATTCTAGACTGTACCGAAGTACGCACTGTTACTTTAAGTTGTCTCACGTGTAGAACGTGTACCTACTCTCACTACAAGGGGACACATACCATAAAGATTTTAATCGGAGTTTCACCGTCTGGATTGGTTAACTTTGTTAGTAAGACATCCACTGGACGGTCATCTGATAAGGCGATTTTTAACCAATCTGACATGTTAAGTAAGCTTCAACCTGGCGACGATGTCATGGTCGACAAGGGCTTTTTGATAGCTGATGAATTAGCAAACGCGGGCATACAAATGACAAGACCATCGTTTCTATATGAAGCGGCTTCCAAGGAAGAAACTCAAAGAAATAGAAAGATTGCTGCAGCACGAGTTCACGTGGCAAGAAGAATCGGTCGTCTAAACATGTTTAAAGTTTTGTCTGAAAACATAGGAGTTTCTGTAATTCCGTATGTTGATGATATCTTGACCGTCATTTGTGCTTTATCGAATATTTCACAACCATTGCTAAAAGACGACAAATTTATGTAAGACGTCTGTAGGCTTTATTTAACAAAAATAAAATTTATAATAAATTCAAACATAAATAAAAAAATAAAATATTAGTACATAAATAAAATTACATATGTCTAATTAATAAAGAAATTTTTTGTTTTAATTCTAAGTTTAAAAGGTGATAAACCTAAATTCAATGTATCACAAATATTATCTTATCACATATTAGTTTTATATAAGGGACATTTAGGTACATCATTTTCTGATCATGAAGGGTATCACTTGCTTAAAATAAATATTTGTAAATGTTTCTACATAGTTTTGTATACAAATTTCATCTCTACCTACTTTTATGATTTCAATACTTTTGTCAGAAGTACTAAATACCACGAGATCATAGAGTTTCAAGTTGGTTACGGCCAATCCCAACTGGATTTGACCATAATATTTATGTTTTTTACTTAAACTATAATTATTATCATCAATTGTTCGAAGGTAACTTAAATGCTTTAAAAGATCGTTAGCACATACAACTTTTCCTTTAACAGGACATTTAATTTCCACCAGCTTCCAATTTTCACCCTCAAAAGAAATCCCATCAGGGCTCACCGCCAGAAATGGAAGGTCTGGTGAAATAATTAACCCACTTACAAAAAACAAACAATTTTGTCTATAAAATTATCGTGTAGCATCGTTTCCTTTGAAATTGCTCTGATATAAAGAAGCCAATTTTTTTTTTTGCCAATCAGGTTGCTTATTATTTGCATATTTAAATAAATTATAAGATATGCTGCCTGTTATTCTCGTTTTACGTTCGAGCGACCATTGAACGTTTGTTTGGCAAATGGTGGCCTTACATATACTTATACATTCTTCCAAGGTTTTCCTAACATTTTTCAAATATTCGTTGTTTTCTTCGTTAATTAACGATTGCATTAAAGGTACAAATGTTTTCACGTAGTTGTGGTTGATCATCAACTCAAAGAAATCATCGATGTCTTCTTGTGTATTTTCGTCGTATTCATTTGGTCTCGATGTATTTTCTGACACTCGAGCGGTTTTTAGTGATTTTGCCAAACCAGAGTTTGGTGTAGCTAAAAATAATATTTTTAAATAGTTTTTAAAATAATAATGTACTAACTTAAACGGAATAATACCATTAATAAATTTTCGACTGAAAGCATATTGCTCATCTTCGGTCACTTCATCATCGCGAATACAATTTTTTTTGCGCACATGACACATTTTCGTGGTAAAGACAGAACTATATTGTTTGGCGATGGATCGACCAATTTTACCCCATTTTTGAGTAATTTCCGTACAACTTATTTTACCAAGAGTTGGATATCTGTAAGTACCGTAAATTGATTTAAAAAATTCAAAACAAAACTTCTTATAAAAACCTGTTAACGTGTAGAAGGCAAGCAGCTATATGTTTACATTTTTCTCCATTACCCGCTTTGCAAGAGCATACATATTTCCACTTTTTGTAGATTTGATTTAAAAAGTCCAACTTTAGTTCTTGTGGCTTGGATATAATGGATGACGTTTGCACAATGAGGCCCATTATCCGATTTTTGACGGGAGATGGAGCAATGCCAATAGCATAATATGAAAATATTGGTATATGTCGTATGGCGATATGAACATAGACTCGGATACGTCACGTTGACCTACATTTAATGACGGTTGTGGATGTGGATTATCCATTTGTATAACGTTGTATTATTAATTAGCTTTATAAATATAAATATTAATTAAAAACAAAATCCTAAAGTAAAAAAAATGTTTCTTACATTTTGGGTTACGGATAATTTGCTTGGTCTCAGAGTTCACATTACACACAAAATTATGAAAATAGATATAATTGTTCGATTTTTATTAATATATTGTTATTATATATATTATTCTTATGTATATTATTTATATAATAATATAATAAACTTATTTTTAAATTAAAACTGGCACACGAAGAAGTAACTTTCATATTGAAAAACTCAGTCGGTCAAATCGTGTAGTCGATCACCAATGTTCGACCGGCCGATAGAGGCGCTGTTTTGGTATTTGCAAACGTCAATAGCAAATATAACTATAGTAAACGAAAACTTTTGAATGAAGGAATCAATAACAAAACAACACAATGTGACAATACCCCGACAGTATGATTTTTAATAACCCGACAGTATGATCTGTTTTCAATATTGTGTAACAAAGAAAGGCAAACAATCCAAAATATATCGTTGTCTCGTACTGCGTTAGCAATTATACCACCAGTACCCAATTATATGCCTAATGCCATTTTAATACAAGAAAATTATCATTCTTACGTTCTTATTCTATGGTATCACTTTAAAATTATTTATACAGGACTGAGGACACTAATAATTAAAATTCATGTTTCCACTTTGCATGCTGCAACCTACTAATTTTACTACGGAGGTACGTCCGCAATTTTAAGATAACGGGCCATAGATTTACCTGTCGCCGTAAAATTATTATTTTTAAAAGTCGTGTTATGTTGTGCGTTGCATTATTTTAATTAAATTTAAATAAATGAAAATCAATCAATATCTAAACGTAACGGCGTGTTTCTTTTTATTACATATGTAATTTTTATTTTGTGTTGGTCGCGCAGTGACAATTTCATAGTGTAGTGTGTAGTGAAAATATAAGTGTAGTGAAAATATAAGTGTATAGTGTATTAGTGCAGTGAAAACTTTTAAAGTGCGGTGGAACTATATAAAGAAAGTTTAGACATTAAACAACGTAATGAAGAAGATGACCAGACTCAGATTGTTAAGGTAAGCCTATTTTCTTTTTTGTGTTTCATGTTATGTTACGAGATTTGTTTGAGGCAGGTCTGGATAAATTATAAATATTTAAAAAAAACTGGTTATGCTTTACAAGTCAGCAAATGGTTTACATTACGAAAAATGTGCTTTTTATAAAATTTAATCGCCGATGGGGACAGCACAATTACAAATAGGGATGTTTTGTTTAAAAATTATGAATTGCAAATGGTTTAGAATTACATTAGAATTCGGAATAGCACTCCAAGACGTTTTAAAGTCCTTGTCTTGTTTTTATGATAGAGGAAGTCATAATTGATCGACTCATTAACAGTTCACTAGATAATATCTAAAAACCTTGAAAAAAAATTCAATTATTGCCCAAATTGTAAATTTTGGTATGAAAAATTCACTGGATAACTAACTAAATTCTAGATTACTTCGGATGAGGTCTAGTAAGAAGCATGAGAATTTCAAATTCTTGTTTCTTTTTGTTTTATTGTTAACTATGCTATTTGTTTTGGGGCTGAAGGCTCACCCCGCTCTTCCGCGGTTATGCTTTTTATGTACTTACTTTACGCCTTCCGGCCAACTGGAGGACGCCCAGCTATAGGACCGATTTTAAACCATCTGCACATTGCAAGCTCCATGCCAGTCTATACTGGCATGGAAGATGGGTTGGCCCATTGGTTTTGCACACCGAAAGGGGGTTATGTTGATGAAATTTCACTTTGCATCTTGCTCCTATCGGGATTCTAATCGGGTATCTCCCGATCCAAACGCCAAAGCTTTAAACAAGATGATTTTATTTTATATAATTATTTTTGTACCCTAACGTATTGCGGGGCCAACAAATTGATTGTTTTGGTTGTGATATGCCTTCGGATGAAAGTTGTTGATTTTTCTTACAGTGATATATCAAAATTACGATTACTCTGATATTCATTATTGTGTAAATAAAACTCGTTTCACTTTGGTAAAGCTGTTTCTATGAATTTTTGCCCGTTTCAAGATTACCATAGTTATATCCAAGTTTAAACTGATGCCAGATGGATTGTTGGTGTCTGTCTTTGTTAGTATGGGCGATGGCTCACATAAATCGATGAATTTCCTCGAAAACTTTGAACCTTTATTGAACCAACAACATTTCCAAGTATCCCACAATTTTGCAGTTTCATTGTTGTTCTCTGATGATCACATATTAGATAAACTATTTTTGGTTGCTGTTCTGAGAATATCTTTTGGTTTGTGTCAAACTGTGTCCAATAGTTCAACTGTCTGAGTAGGTTCGTCTTACAGTGTGATTATTAATTAAGATTGTAAATTGGCAAAATATTATAGGAATATCATAATTTTTAATTTTAACTCGCATTGATAAATTTTTTTGGAGTGCGCGCCTACCAATTACGATCGGTGATGAAAATAACATTGACGAAGGAGGATTGAAAATCTTTACAATACATTTGTTTGCTTGTTCAGAATTTATTTTGCCTAAATATTTGGATTTTATTCTAACGAGTATGTTTAATATATAAATTGAGAGTTGCTCGTCTGCAATTCAAGATGTTGGTAGTAAAATATTAACTCTATTATGGAAGATTAATAAAAAATTATGAAATTTTTGAAAATGTACGTAAAGGAAGGAAAGTAGGAAATTGTTTTATCAATCAAGAGAGGAAATGGACAAAACTATTTTTTCTTACATTTCCTCCGAGACAACGTAACCTGTAGTCGAGTTTTCATTGCAAATTCATTTGAAAAAGACGATTTTGTATAAAAATATTTCAATTTTTCTTATTGGATTTCTAGTAACCAATCTAATTCGGTTCTTGGAGAGCGGAATGTATTATTTAGCCTTATGTTTGTGCTAAGCATTATGCTTTCGACTTTTGAGGGCTGCTTATGGTCGGAAAATGGAAATAATTCATATATTTAAGTTCAATAAAAGTGACTTTATTTTTTACTTTTACTTTCTTTTTTCTTTTAGGTTACTATGGCCATCCAAGTAAATTGGATTTATACTTGTCACGGGGGTTGAATGGTATAAATTCATATTTACTTTTGCATTTTTTTATCATTTCTGAATATTTAAATGATGATTGAAATATTGTCAATTAAGTTTTTCTCATAAATACAGATGTTGGTGTGAGGGAATCCGGTTCTTTAATTACAATTTTACTTCAGAATTACAACCGTTAAATGTATTTTCAACATGGCATTCATTTTATACTTCATTTCAAAGTAAAACCAACAATTTAACGGATTAAAAATCTCTGGTTTAGGACACAAAGCGTGAGGCGGCAGTAATTAACTTGGAATTATTAATTTTTTAAGATTTGAATTTATTAGATGAATTTAACTAAGAATTAAATTACATAATAATACATTTTATTTCACAATGAAGTTCTAATTGTTGTGATAAGTTTATTAAATTTACTTAACACGAGTAATATTGTACCTAAGTACTTGGTTTTGTTTGCTTATCCACCTTGTTGTATAGATCGGACCAGGGTTATCCATGTCAGATGTGCCACCTTGGCACTGTTACGTTCTTTCCTATTGGTTTAATTGGCAATTAATTCAGTGCTGCGACTCATTTATTCAAAAATATGCTCAAGTTTATGACATTACTAAAATTTTTGTGGGATACGTGACATCTATGGCAAAGTAGTAGCGTTAGAAATAGTTTTACTTATAAAGAATGAGAATATTACTTCTGTCTGTATAGATCCAAGCGAGTCTAGAATATTCGATCGGTAACATCCCTTAAGCTAGCAGAACCCATACAGCAGAACATTACAAGATAGTATGGATAAATATAGACTAATTACAGGCTAATTAAATGCCGCATTAAAAAATGTTGGGCTCCATCCCTTCCTACTAACACGCGGGTTCTGCTAGCTTTAGAAAAAGTTAGCAGAACCCATATCAAAAAATGATTTAAAACCAATTGGAAAATTAAAGGTTAATTTTAGGCTAATTAAATGCCCTATTACATTTTTTTTTTTATTCTGCTCGATCTAGAAAATGCAAAATGCTTTATCATTTCAAAGCTAGCAGAACCCAAATTGAAATTCGGACCAAAACCGAAATTAGAACGCAAAACAAGATCTATTGATAAACAAATAATTTTAGGCTCATTATGGCCTAATCATGTGCCCCATTAAAAAATTTGGGCATTTGATTAGGCCATAATGAGCCTAAAATTATGTGGTTGTCAATTGATCTTGTTTTGCGTCCTAATTTCGGTTTCGGTCCGAATTTCGATTTGGTTTCTGCTAGCTTGAAATGATAAAGCCTTATGCACTTTCTAGATCGAGCAGAATAAAAAAAATTTTAAAAGGGCATTTAATTAGCCTAAAATTAACCTTTAATTTTCCAATTGTTTTTAAATCATTTTTTGATATGGGTTCTGCTAACTTTTTCTAAAGCTAGCAGAACCCGCGTTTTAGTTGGAAGGGATGGAGCCCAACATTTTTTAATGCGGTATTTAATTAGCCTATAATTATCCTATAATTATCCATACTATCTTCTAATGTTCTGGTGTATGGGTTGTGCTAGCTTAAGGGACGTATAGCTTAAGGGACCTATAACGATATTCACAATACTGTGATTCGAACTGGATATAACAATACAAATGCTGAATAATTTGTGGCTGTGGAGGGACTGTGAATATCAGATGATTTAAGTTTAGAAAATTTGACGGATAAGTGTGAGGTTGTACAAATAATTCTCGGACTACATGGAAAAATGGATATAGCGTAATAAATCAAAAGTTTGATAAACAAAACCGTATATTTGATCAATGAATTGAAAAGTAGCAAATTTAAGAGAACAATTGAATCGGGGTTTCATCAACAAAACCAGAATCATGACGGAATGAAACAAGCATTGAAAGAAATCAAGATAGACTTGTTTGGCAAAAAAGATGATGACGTTGGCGATATGGAGCAGAAGGAAGCAGCAAGAACCAGGTGAGTTATCCATAGTGAATGGGGTTGGCGGCAGATCACCTGGTGGAATGGTTTCGATGATTGCGGTGCTGATATTATTTACGTAACGCAGAACGACTGTTAACTTGAGGAAAGCGACTATGCCAGAGGTATTAAGAAGACGGAGAAAATCGAATGCAGATTTCAAGCCATTGATGATGTCGTTATGCATGACTTGCAGACGAGATAGAGAGACTAATTTTGGGATCGCATAAAGTTCCGTTGGATAGAACATTGAAATGTATCTAGAGGAGATACTGACCAAGGCGAGTGATAACTGCAGGTGGTCCAACAGTTGTGGAAATTATTTATTGTTGTCTTTTTTGTGACTAATAGATATTGGGAAAACTATTATGGGAATACACGGCGATATTCCAAAAGTGGTGTAAAAATGACAGTGTTGGTGTAACTTTTTGAGGAATTATTTCCAGTATTTTCACAAATTCTTATCAATACGAAATTGAGAAATTAATTTCTCGTTATATAATGTTGTAATGACTAAGGATTTCTTACGCCAATTTTACTTTGGACCTCCCGAGTTTATAACTACCTATACGTTTTTATGCTGGTTATATGACATTTACAGCTCACACCTACCTAGTTTTCTAAACCTTTATCTAAAATAAAATTCATAAATTCCGCCGCGCAACGCATTATAGAAATTACTTTTGGTGCTTATACCCTCGTCAATGATCGATCGTTGTAGTGGAAACGATAACGTATTGTTTATGTTGACAGTTGATCATATGGATTTGATTATGGTAGTGTCGGTGATCAAACTTGATTTCGCAAAATTTAGGCGGGATAAAAAGCTATATAAACAGAAATAAAATGTGAGCCGGAGGTCAGTTGGTTTCGGTTTAATCTCGAAAAATAAAAAAGTCACCAAAAATATTTCGGTTTGAAATTAAAAAGTTGAAATTAAAATGGAATTTAAAAATTCCGTTGGATAATTAACTGCTTCAATTTCTTCAGTGACAGTATCGATTGATTTAAAAGACATTTATGAAATTTATTTTGAATTTTTTATTTGTACGGTAATTTCATAATATATATTATATAAAAATATTATAAATAAAACAAATGGTTTTTTTTAAATTTTCCTTTAAGTGAAATTAATTTAATTACGATATTATATCGATTTCGATATACAAGATATCATCATCATCAGTAATATACTAGATACAATATCACTTCAATAAGATATTGTATTTAGCATATTACTGATTAAATTAATTTCACTTAAAGGTAAATTTTAAAAAAACTATTTGTTTTATTTATAATATTTTTATATAATTAAAAGACATTGTTTTTGTATCCAACATATCTTGAATTTTTAGATTCAAAGTAGAATTTTTAAATATTTTTGGGCTCTAAATTACACGATTTTGTAAGCATTGAATTTGCTTATAGTCTTGTAGAATGTTTGGATATACATTTGTTATTATAGTTCTTCCCGAGAATTAACAAATGTGTAGAAATTTTCTGGAAATTCGATTTCTTTGGTTATTTGATCAGCAGTAATTATTCCAATGTCAAGCAATTGTTTAGGAAAAAATTCAGCTGAAGTATCGTTATAGATAAGTACACGCATGTTTGTGGTTAATTTCATTGGTATTACTGTTTGCCATAGAGATGAAGATTTAAGGCATGCGTTTATTTTAACAGCATATGTTGATCGTGGCATAACGGGTAATGTTTGTCTGAAATTCCTAGAAAGTAAAATTATGGTTCCACCAAAAATATTTGTGTTGTTCTTGAAATCATTTAATGTTCGATCCAATGCCTCCAATGAATGTTTATGAGCCATTGTGCATTCGTCCCAAATTATAATGCGACATTTTTGCAGTACTTTGGCCATTTGGCCATGTTTGAATTATTTTTATATTGCATGTTGCGTTTTCATTAGTTTGAATATTTCCTCCAGATATCCTTAAGTGGAATTAAACAGTCATTGAACATGATTGGTAAGAAATCAATTGTGTTCTCTTTGTGAATACTGCGAAGAATATCCTCAGTCATTGCATTTTTGAATTTTTCCCATAGTTCATTTGGATTGGAAGGACTGCAAATTGTAATGATAATGGCGAATAATTGGCGTATTTGATTTTGAGATGAGGTAATGACTGCATCGTTTAATCTGGAATCGCAATTTAAATCTGCTTGTAATAAATTCAAAGCCAACCATGCTGTGTGAAATGTTTCATGTTGGTGTCCATTAACTGTTTTTAAATTATTAAATGTTGCAGGAACATTAATTAATAACAAACGTAAATAGAAACATTCTTTTTGATTTGGATGAATGGTGTAAATTTTGCCTAAAACATTTGACTTAAAAATGTCAGAATGTCCATCAACAGGTTTACCTCGTTTTCGAAGTTCCCATTTTTTTTTATCCCACGTATAGCAAGAAGGCATTTCTGAATACAGCAAATTACGTGTAAATAAATTTTGTTGTTGACATGTATTGAAAAATTCTGTTAAAGTATTTTTTGGCGAAGAAGCATTTCGCTGTGCAATATTTTGGTCTGTAAAATAGACACACGTTGTCCATTTTGAAGATGTACCGCTAGATGAATTACTGCTGGATCTCTTTCGTGTATTGAAGATGAAGTTTGATATCTTGAAATTTCGTCATTTAAATTGTGTTGTCGCTCAATATTGAAAACTGCCATGTCAGTTCTTTTGTTGATATGTTTGCAAATATATTTTATGGATTTTACGGATGAGCATAGTTCAACATTAATGTTTTTGATAAAAATGGCGAATAAGGCACATCAATCTATTGTCAACTTCAAATTCATTTCTGTGAATATTTATCGTGAATGGCTTTCCAGAATTCTCAGAAGATCTTCTACGATATAATGGATAGCAATCAATTCCAGTAATCGTATGCATTGTAAAATCTTTAGGAAAACTTTTGGAACATTTACCATTAATCATACATGATGATTTCATATTAAATGCTCCACGTGGACCATGAACCATTTTTAATTTAACAATTTCAAATAATTCTGGATCCGCGCTTTCATCAGAAATTTCAGCGTTTTGCCATTCGATCGAATACATCCAACAATTCGGTTGCCCACACACATGATACTTTGTATAATGAGATCCATTAAGGATTTTAGCTTTTGTTGAAAAACTCGTGCTATAATTTCATGTCGATCATGCGATTGTTGCCCATGCTTTAATAATTCTACGATATCGTTCCATTTTGGATTGGATGTGAATGTTATAAATAAATCGGGTGATCCGTCATGACGAACGAAAGTCATAGCGTCTTGAATATACTCTTGCATATGATGCGGACTACCAATGTATGATGAAGGAAGAATAACACTGACTAATTAAAACGAATGTATAGTAGACGTTCACTCTCGATTTTCACATACATATCGACCACATACTGATGGAATAAATATCTACATTTTAGAATGTGATTGTCTTCAGTAGATCTAATCGTTAGTCGATAAGTGTAATAATTCATAGCACTAATTTTTTGGTCAGTTCTATGCCGGTGGATTCCATTAAAAATTGTTAAATTGTATTAATGAGTTCACGCCCTCGAATTACGGTTATACGATGTGTTTCGCAACGTTCTTGAACCTGCTGTTCATTTGGTCCAATAAAATATATTTGCAAAAATTTCGCATTTTAATTTGCCATTGGATACATTGATCCAATGTGGTGGTAAACTTGGCCTTGAATTTTAAAAGTTGATGCAAAATTACGACCAAGAGAATCAATATTGGTAATTTGTTTTGCGCCAAAAGATGCGTAATTTGGAAACATTGATTAAATTTCCTTACTTTTGACAAAATTTGGTGGATTTAAAATTGGTAAAACAACTTTACCTGAAATGTTTTACGATAATATTTTATGCAGTTTTGACGTAATAAAAAGGGGGAAGGGGATAGTTAATGTCCAAAAAGCTTACCTGAAGAGCAACACGTTCCAGGAGTTTCATTTTTAAATTTTAATTTTTGTTTTATTTAATTTATTGTTAACTATGCGATCTGTTTTGCGGCTCAAGGCTCACTCTGCTCTTCCGCGGTTATGCTTTTTACGTCCTTACTTTACGCCTCCCGGCCAACTCGAGGACGTACGGCTATAGGACCGATTTAAGACCACCTGCAAATTGTAAGCTTTATGCCAGCCTATACTGGCATATAAGATGGGTCGGCCCATGGGTTTTGCACACCGACAGGTGGTCATAGATGTGTTACATTTCACCATAGATAGAAATCTGTTGACGAAATTTCATTTTGCATCCTGCCCCTATCTGGATTCGAACTAAATTTTAATACATGACAATAATTGCATTCTTTATCCATTTCACCTATAAAAATTTTAGGATGGACGTAATAATTGATGTCTCATAATTAAAGGCAATACGATGAAATAAACAATTACTAATGCTCTTCTGTTCCTTTGTGTCTTTAATTCTGATAATTGTTGGTCAGCAATAATATTTTCTCTATAGCGTTTAATTGCTTGGTTTCTTCGCGTATTGCGACCAATATTTGAGCATCGCATTTTTATGAAAGAAACACTTAATTTTACAATACAATGGACTTATATTCGTGTTGCTGGCAACACAATCAATGCATTTGTATAATGTATGCATTTTGCACCGTCCTGCGATCAATAGCTGTGTTCCAATGGAAACAATTTGCTACTCACAAGTACTTGTGAGTAGATAACCAAAGGAACGGGCAAAATTATGACAGCAACATATTTTGTTGTACAAAATCAAATTTGTTTGAATATTTTCAGAAAATTTGGTAATACATAATGTCAAAAATTGGACATACCATGAAGGCAAAGCCTTAATCTGTGCGTACACTGGCTGGAAAGAGGAGTATTGAGGTTCTAATAGTGAAAATGTAAATAAAATTAATTTATATATATTTATTATAAAAATCCACTGCTTTAATAGTCGAATCATTCCATCAGTTTAATAATTTTAAATATATATATTAGGATATTTATAATTGGATCAATTTAATAATTATAATTAGTACCTAATTGTAATTTTACAAATTTTATTGCAATTTGATAAGTAATTTTCCACAAAAATCCCTTATTGTCAATCAATCGAATATAAACAAACAAAAAATTGTAATAAATCTGACATTTCAACATAATCAAACCACCACGAAGCCATCTGTTAGATTTTTTGAAACTAATATACCTACCGTCAAATTTATGCGTAACTATTTTCAACATCTACACCACCATTTGAGCATGGGTAGCTGTGAGTAGTTACAAGTACTTGTGAGTAGTTTGCTTTCTCCATTGGAACACAGCTATTGTTTCCGCGTACTCTTTTATTTTTGTAAAATTTTACTTTTAACCGTAGGGGTAGATACTCTATCGAATTTCAAATTATATTTTTCATAAAGTTTTCGTTTATTTTTGGAATTGCATAGTAGAATTTGTGGTGCCGAAAAATATCCGGCATATATTACCACCTACTATCTTGAAAGCGGCGCCACCTATCGAATCCAAATTTCACAAAACCCCAAATACCAACGAAACAAACCTATGGTTAAAATTCCTAAGTTCCTAAGACGCTTCGTTGCTGAGAAATAGGGCAACCAAAAATATGCAATTACAATTTTTTTTTCCAGTGCACGAATTTTGGAAAGAGCAAGATACAAATCCGTTTCATGAAAAACTAAGCATTTTAAAGCCTACTTGTTAGTGCATATTTTTACATATTTTACCAAAAGTGCATATTTTTGCATATTTCGCCTAAAAAAGCATATTTTCAAAAATAAAAGCATATTTTGGTTATATTTTTAAAAATATTGTTCTCACAAAAATACTTTTATTGCCTTAAGTTAAATTTCTAAATTTTACATATTCTGTTTAAGCTTACTAGCGCCACTAGCAGAAATTAAAAGGTTTTTATTAAAAGGTTTTTTTGCCTTTAGGGTATTTTTTGTTTCGAATGCTCACCATGTGGTACTTTTCTCTATTTTATACCAATGTTTGTGTCAGTCTTAATGGTATAATACATTGTATATCTCAGTTTCACGGGAAAGTACCGACGCGGTTATTTTATTTGTTTATTGAAAAAAATAAACCAATAAGACACGAATTTTTTTTTTGAATTTTTAAATTTATTTAAATAAAATTTTTGAGGAAAATACCGAGTAAGTACACGGATAAATATAAAAAATTCAAATCCAGTTTATTTTTATAATACCAAAATGTATATATAAAATTATTTCTTAGGACATTCCGAAAGTGAAACAATCCCTTCCAAACAAATTAAAAAATTATGTGGCTGAGTATAACGATTTTAAAACTGATGGTAAAATTTTGTTCTGCAAAGTATGTAATAGAGTGGTATCCGCAGATACTACTTGCACGGTGAAACAGAACTTGGCAACTGCTAATCATATCCAATTCAAGGAGCGGGATTTAACTAAAAAATCTACTCAACACTTTTGGGTGAATGTTCGACCGTTAACAAAGATGACCAATTTGCTAAAGATTTGTGTTTGGCGTTTATTGCAGCAAACATCTCATTATACAAAATGCGCAGTACTAATATTCGAACATTTTTGGAAAAATATACAGACCATAAAGTACCATCAGAAACCACTTTACGTACAAATTATGTAAACGGTTTATATAAAACAACCGTTGAAAACATTAGACGTAATATAAAAAACCATTTTGTATGGTGCCATTGACGAAACCACCGATGAAGCTGGTAGGTATGTGGCTAATGTTATCGTCGGTATTATGCACCCCGTCGGTATTACCGGCCCACTGTCAACAACGTTGACACAATTAATCGATTAACAAATCTGTTGGATGTTGAAGAACGATGGGAGATATAGTGCTCCGACTCACTTTGCTGCAGTGATGGCATCCACAGATTCATCAACCGTATCAATTGGTAATGGACATATTTTTGTAATTGGTCGCCGCATATATTTCGTCTTCGTTTTTAGTGTGACGACTCGAGTTATTCCATCGGATCCTGGATGTTTTTCTGTAATTCGTGCCAAGAGCCATTTTGATGGTGGTAATTTGTCTTCCTTTAACAAAACAAGATCACCAATGTGTATGTCAGCTTTCTGTTGCATCCATTTTGGTCGTTGTTGTAATCGAGTTAGATAATCTGTTGACCATCGTTGCCAAAAATGTTGGTAAATTTTTTGCGTGAGTTGCCATCGAGAGCAGTAGTTTTGTTTGAAATCGAGCATAGTTGGTTCAGGAACAGAATTGATAGCATCGCCTATCAAAAAATGACCTGGTGTAAGTATTGTTAGGTCTTCGGGATCGTTTGTAATGGGGCATAGCGGACGTGAATTTAAAGCGCCTTCGATTTGTATGAGAACGGTACTCATTTCCTCGTACGTTAATTTGGTTTCGCCAATAATTCTCCGCAGATGGTACTTCACGGACTTTACTCCAGCCTCCCACAGGCCACCGAAGTGCGGTGACGATGGCGGAATAAAATGCCAGGTAACTCCGTCATTTGCTAGATATTCTGTAATATCAGACTGTAGTTGTGTCATGGCTTTCATGTGGTTACGTTTGAGCTCCGCTGATGCTCCAACAAATGTCGTGCCATTATCGCTATATAAATCCGAGATTTTGCCACGGCGAGAGGTCAATCTTTTGAATGCTGAAATGAAAGCAATAGTGGTCAGATCACTTACGATTTCCAAGTGGATAGCCTTTGTGCAAAGGCATACGAATACGCAAATGTAGCCCTTATATGCTTTGCTTCCTCTTCCCTTTGACATACGTAACAAAATGGGACCAGCATAATCAACTCCCGAATGTTGAAATGGTCGGCTTTGATTGACTCGAGGATAAGGAAGATTTCCCATTAACTGACTTCTGGTCTCAGCTGTGTATCGAAAGCATGTAGTACATTTATGAACAAACTGACGTACTAGATTTCGGCCGTGGATGATCCAATAGTCTCTGCGTGTGTATCCAAGAGTTTGCGTAATACCACCGTGCAGAGTGTTAATATGTGCTTGAGCAACTATCATCAAGCTAATCGGACTATTACGAGGCAATATGACTGGATGTTTGGCTGCGAATGTTAAGCAGCTGTTCTGTAGACGACCTCCAACTCTTAATACAGAATCTTCATCCAGCAAGGGATTGAGGGATGCCAAGGCACCTTTAATGGGTAGTTGAATCGTGCAGCATTTAATCTCCTTTTGGAAATGAATTTGTTGCTCGTATTTTAACCAGAAGGTTAGAGCTGATTTTAGTTCGTCTGCAGATAGAAAACCATATTTTTTATTAATTTTGGTATGAGTACTTACATTATGAAGGAATCGTCGTATATATGCTGTAATGCGAACCAACTTTGTTAGGCTTGAGTATCTGTGAATAAAATTCCAGGAATCATTTCTACACATCGTTGAAATGACGGGTTTGCGTTCTTCCAAATCGATATTTTGGTTTTGTATGGGTTGTTGATTCGGCCATTGAGAAGAATGTTGGCTCAACCAGGAAGGGCCATTCCACCAGAGTGTATGAGTTTCTAATAACGTAGGCGATAATCCCCTGGACGCGCAATCGGCTGGGTTGCTTTCTGTAGGTACATGCCTCCAATGAGTAATGTTCACATTGTGGATTTCCGATACTCTATTCGCGATAAACGGTTTCCATCGGTTGGGATGTCCTTGTAACCAACACAGTACGACTGTGGAGTCAGTCCAGGCATGCATTGTACATTGTTGATATGGTTTTATGGATGTAATCTTTCTGAATAATTTTGCCAGCAACACAGCTCCACATAACTCAAGCCGCGGAATTGACACCTGCTTAACTGGAGCCACTCTTGTCTTTGCTGCTATCAGCCCAATATGGTATATGCCATCAGAACCTAATGAACGAGAATAAATAGCGGCTGCATATGCGACATTAGATGCATCGCAGAACCCATGTAGCTCGCAATGTTTGTTGGAAATACTGTTTAGCCATCTCGAAATTTTTATCCGAGATAATGATGACAGCTCGCTTCGGTAAGTAAGCCACGATCGTTGAATAGACTCAGGTACGGGATCATCCCAGTTTATGTGAGCCAACCAGAGATTTTGCAGCATGATTTTAGGAGTGATGATGCAGGGAGAGACCCAACCCAAAGGGTCAAAGAGACGCGATACTTCAGCCAATATGATTCGTTTGGTAATTTTTGGTTCATTCGATAAGGAAATATTGTAGCCAAATTCATCCTTTGTGGGATTCCAAAATATACCCAATGTTTTGACTAAGCCGTCGTTATAAATGTCCAGTACCGACTTTGGATCATGAAATTCACTAGGAACTGTTCGCAGAATATCAGCATGATTTGACGACCATTTGCGTAATTCAAATCCACCTGACTCGAGGAGACTCCGTAGCTCTGATTGTAGTTTTAGTGCTGCTTCGATGGAATCACCACCGCTCATTACGTCATCAACGTACATTTCGTGTTGAATACTTTCCGCTGCTAATGGGAAATTGTGTCTTTCGTCGAACGCCAGCTGCATTAAAGTCTTAATGGCCAAGTAAGGTGCACTCGAGGTGCCATACGTCACTGTGTTTAGCCGATAATCAGTGATTGGTTCGTCAGGCTTGAATCGCCAAACGATTCTCTGATAATCCGTATCATTAGGATTTAGCTTAATCTGCCGATACATTTGTTTGATATCCGCCGTGAACGCTATCTTGTGCACCCGCCAATTCATTATGATGGATATCAATTCAGGTTGAATCGATGGCCCTACCATCAACGTATCATTCAAAGATACACCATTGGACGACTTCCGAGAGCCATCAAACACCACTCTTAATTTGGTTGTGGTGCTGCTCTGCTTGAAGACTGGATGATGTGCCATGTAGAATGCCCGATTCATGTTTGTGTACGGGTCACTGACGATTTCCATGTGATGTTGGTCTAAATAGTCCTTCATGAATTTAGTGTATTCTTCACGAAGATGGTTATTCTTTTGAAACCGTTTTTCTATGGATAACAGCATGGCAATTGCTCCATTCCTCGAATTTCCAAAAGTGGTTTCATTTGGTCTAAAATCAATGAATGGGAGGTTAACTATATATTTACCGTCTAGTGATCTCTTGTGTGTCTCCAGATAATACTCTTCGCACTTCCGTTCTTCTGCTGAATGAACCCTATTTGACAACTCCTCGATTTCCCAAAACGATTTTAGTTGGTTGGAAACATCGATGCATGTATGCAAGTTTAGTATACCAGTGGTTACCGATGACCTCTTGCTCAATACTCCAGTTTTTCCTGACAATATCCAGCCCAAAGTTGTGTTTTGAGCAATAGGTTGGTCATTCTGACCCTTGATAAGGCCATCGAGAAGCAGTTCACCAAATATATCAGACCCCAGGAATATATCAATACCACTTGGCTTAAAATACAATGGATCAGCGAGTTTTATGTTCGAAATGTGATCCCATGTCGAGGTTGCTATTGATTCGGATGGAAGATGCGCAGTAATTACTTTTATCACGAGTGCATTAGTGGATATTTTAAAATCGGAGTTTATGTTCGACTGAATTTCGAGCTTCACAACAGATCTCGTCTTACTGGTGGTCACTGAACCAACTCCAATAATTGGAATCATCATCGAGGCACGTCTTAATCCTAACCTGTTGGCTGCTTTCTCGGTTATAAACGTCGCTTGAGAGCCCTGATCCAACAAAGCTCGTAATGTTATTTGTGCTCCAAAAGCAGATTTGACCTTGACGAGTGCTGTTGCCAATAGAATTGTTGAATTGGTGGGCGTAACATGAGCGCTGATTACCTTGATACTTGGACTAGACGTAGCTTCGCCAATTTGAGGTCGTGTGTCTTGGGAGGTAGAATTCCTAGAAGTGTTATCATCAGCTGGTGTTGATTTTGAGGCTTCGTGAACCATTGAGTGATGCTTCTGGTTGCATACTGAACAGCGTTTCGTATTTCGACATTCATTGTTCAAGTGACCACTCCTCAAACAGTTGAAACATAACTGGTTGTCTCGTACAAAATTTCGTCGATCTTCAATTTTCATTTTTTGAAATCTGAAACAAGAAAACAGAGGGTGAGATTTTTGGCATAGAACACATGACATAGATGTTGCATGGAATGTTCTCAATGGAGTAGCCGATGGTTCTGAGAATCGCTTCTTATCTGCTTTCGGTTTACATGGTGTGATAGCTTCTAGAATTCTAAACCGATCTTGTAGAAAAAGTCGTAGATTCTCCCAAGTTGGAAGGTCGATGTTTGATGCGTTTACCATCTCCCATTGTTTTAAACTCTCAACATCTAACTTTTGGACTATCAAATAAAGGGTGATTTTTTTGTGGTTAGGATTTTCATGCATTAGTATTTGACAGATCACGCGGGATTTCAGACAAGGTGTCAAAGAGAAAGATGCTCAGTATGCTTTGACATTTCATAATGAATAGACTTACTAACGAGCAACGCTTGCAAATAATTGAATTATATTACAAAAATCAGTGTTCGGTTCGAAAAGTGTTTCGCGATTTACGTCCGATTTATGGTCTACATAATCGACCAAGTGAGCAAACAATTAATGCGATTGTGACCAAGTTTCGCACTCAGTTTACTTTATTGGACATTAAACCAACCACACGAATGCGTACAGTGCGTACAGAAGAGAATATTGCGTCTGTTTCTGAGAGTGTTGCTTAAGACCGTGAAATGTCGATTCGTCGCCGTTCGCAGCAATTGGGTTTGTGTTATTCGACGACATGGAAGATTTTACGCAAAGATCTTGGTGTAAAACCGTATAAAATACAGCTCCTGCAAGAACTGAAGCCGAACGATCTGCCACAACGTCGAATTTTCAGTGAATGGGCCCTAGAAAAGTTGGCAGAAAATCCGCTTTTTTATCGACAAATTTTGTTCAGCGATGAGGCTCATTTCTGGTTGAATGGCTACGTAAATAAGCAAAATTGCCGCATTTGGAGTGAAGAGCAACCAGAAGCCGTTCAAGAACTGCCCATGCATCCCGAAAAATGCACTGTTTGGTGTGGTTTGTACGCTGGTGGAATCATTGGACCGTATTTTTTCAAAGATGCTGTTGGACGCAACGTTACGGTGAATGGCGATCGCTATCGTTCGATGCTAACAAACTTTTTGTTGCCAAAAATGGAAGAACTGAACTTAGTTGACATGTGGTTTCAACAAGATGGCGCTACATGCCACACAGCTCGCGATTCTATGGCCATTTTGAGGGAAAACTTCGGAGAACAATTCATCTCAAGAAATGGCCCGGTAAGTTGGCCACCAAGATCATGCGATTTGACGCCTTTAGACTATTTTTTGTGGGGCTACGTCAAGTCTAAAGTCTACAGAAATAAGCCAGCAACTATTCCAGTTTTGGAAGACAACATTTCCGAATAAATTCGGGCTATTCCGGCCGAAATGCTCGAAAAAGTTGCCCAAAATTGGACTTTCCGAATGGACCACCTAAGACGCAGCCGCGGTCAACATTTAAATGAAATTATCTTCAAAAAGTAAATGTCATGGACCAATCTAACGTTTCAAATAAAGAACCGATGAGATTTTGCAAATTTTATGCGTTTTTTTTTAAAAAAAAGTTCTCAAGCTCTTAAAAAATCACCCTTTACACGACCCAATCATCCCAATGTTTTGTAGGTAAACCGATGTTGTTTAGCGCCCGTAATGTTTCACTAGTCGTGTCTAATAATTTTTTGATAGCTGCCGACGATTCAGCATGCAGGTTAGGTTGTGACGTCAAACATTTAAAATGATGGTACACTATCATCCTCTTGTTGTCATATCGATTTACTAGTGTGTTCCACGCGTCCTCGTAGTTAGCGTCCGTGACTTGGATGTTTCGAAGTAACTGCTCTGCTTCGCCAGACAAATTCGTTTTCAGGTAATGTAGCTTCTCTACATTAGAAATCGATTTGTTGTCGAGAATGAGTGTCTTAAAGAGATCACGAAACGAAGTCCAAGTTAAATAATCCCCGGAAAATGTGGATAAGTTGATGCGTGGTAATTTGATTTCGGATTTTGAACCTTGCGGTACCGTTGTTGGTGGTGGATTGACTGTTTCTGGGGTGTATTTTGCTATCATTTCGGTAATTTCTCCCAGTAACTGAATAAATTGTTCTTCTCCCGCTGAATATGCATCGATTTCGATCTCTTGCAATTTGTCAGCGCGAACAATCTCCGAATAAATATTTTTGTATTCTCCCCAAAGTTCCTTAAGAACGTTTAAACGTGTACTAAGGTGACTTTGAGTAAGTCGAGCTTTCGGAGATTTCTTAAAATTTATTTCAAACCGCTTCAATCGTTCGATATGTCCACCGAAATTGAGGTTAGTTTCACTCATAGTGGCACTTTACAAATGTTCACTAGACACGCGGTTCACTAACTTTACACACTGTTACACGATACCGTTAAACTGAATTGAAAAATAACTGGATCAACTAAATTAGCTACGATCCATTTAGTTGAATCGAATAAATGCTGAATCGCTTAATTTCACGGCGATCCGGCTCGAAGGACCAAATAATGAAGGCACAACCGAAGATATTATTATGAATTAAAATAAACCACCAAGAGTGAATCAAAATGCACAAATTTATTGTCAATAGCCTTTATTATATAATAATACTGCAAAAACCATCCGTCTCGTATGAACGCCAATGAAGAAGAGGGCAAACTCAATTTTTAACAACATGAAGAAAAAAAGGTTAGTATACAATGTCTACATAATTATACTAATTACAGAGTGCACCCAAATTACATTGAGTACTAAAAGTTTTAGAATTACTGAATTCAAACCAGCTGTCACCTTTATATAAACAAGAATTCGTAAGTAATTAATTATAAATTATTTGTGTTAGTTTAATTTGATACATTCATTAATTATTATTTAATTTAATCCTAATCTAGATACTAGTAAACAGAGATGACCACCTAAATATTGAAGTTTTGTAAGTACACATTCTAACAACAATTTGTCTTTTTCAGATTGGAAATATTTCAATGTCAAGGTCGATAGGTCAACCTTGTTTACCAGTGACATTTACTTTGTGTTAAATAAAGTTTATTGTAATATAATGCAGTTTTGTGTGTTTTAATTAATAGTTGTGTTCATATTCATGTCTGTACCAGACACACTCTCCAAACAAATTTTTTGTTAAACACAGCTCTCCTTGAAAAAGTAAATCACATCACTATAGCCCGACTTTTTGACGAGTTAGTTGCACCCTATATGACAAAAGCAGCTCGGGCAATTCAAATTTTTTACCCAAAAATTACACATTTAACATGTGTTGCATACGGTCTTCATTGTGTATGTGAATATATTCGTAGATTTTATCCTAAGGTGGATCGTTTAATATCCAATATTAAAAAAGTGTTCTTAAAAGTTCCATCAAGAATAAAGATTTGTAAAGAAATATCACCCGGCATCGCACTTCCTCCACAACCAAAAACAACACGATGGGGAACATGGCTTGCAGCTGTGAGATATTATTCAAATAATTTTGAAGGTTTAATTTGTGTGTTTAGCGCATTGGACGACGAGGAGACAGCCTCAATCAAAATCTCAAAGCATCTATTATTTGAGCCCTCAGTAAAGGCTGTTAAAATCTTTATTGCAGCAAATTACTGTTTTCTTGAGACATCAATCACTAAGTTGGAGACTTCCGGTCTTCTGCTTGTTGACCAAATTAAAATTGTTTCTGATGCTGCAAAATAAATAAATAATGTACAAGGAGAAGCAGCTGACGCTATCAAACGAAAATTTACTAGCGTAATCGACAAGAATTACGAGTTTGCTGTATTAAGTAGTATATCTGCTAATATTGCCACAGCTTCCATGGGCAGCGCACCAGAAACATATACTATTGAGGAAATGCTATCTTTTAAATTTGCACCAACTACTTCTGTTGATGTGGAAAGAAGCTTCTCAATGTATAAGTGTTTTCCGTTCAAATAGACAAAGCTTTCTTTTTGAAAATTTAAGCCAGATATTTGCGATTTATTGCAATGAAAATTTAAATTAAAAAATGTAAAAATACACTTTTTTAGTTAACTTTTTTTTTAATTTGGTTTTATTCTTTTAATAATTTTTGGAATCCAGTTTTGTAAATGAACTTTGAATTAAAACAAAAAATAAAATAAAATTAAATATTTTTGATTGATTTTATCAATTTTTTAGCATGGTGCTTTTTGCATTTTTGTATAATTTTTTAGAGCATATTTTAAGTGCTTAAAACAATTTTTTTAGTGCTTATTTTCGGTTGCCCTACTGAGAAACAAAGAAACCCTTATATTTTGACAAAACACCACCTAGCGAGTTCAAACCAAAACAAAAACCCAAACCACTAAAATTCTAATCTTTGGTGAAAATTTCAGCTTCCTGCGATGTCTAGTTCCTGAGAAAGGCTATTACAATCATTACAGACACAATTTTGATATATTAGATGATTATTGGCATTTTGTTTTTTGCTGTCAATATTGGACGTTCGCTGGAGTGGCTGTGCTATGTTTAGCAACACGCTTTGAATTAGTTTCTTATACAATCCGTAATACTACAAACATGGTCGGTAGTGTTATGAAGACAGTCAAATTATCACATTTTCCCAATTCCGATGTCCAACAATGGTTTTGAAAACTCATCTGTTGATAAATCGTTTTGCAATTGAATACACCCGTTTGTATAGTGAGTGCGAGTGTTTTAAAATTTCCCCACAAATTTGAAAATTTCCAACATGCGGTTACTTTATCAGCAGCAGTAGGTAGATCAAGGAGAAATAAGTAATATCTTTAACTAACAATAATCTGGCACGACTAAACAGTTTTTGCTTTCCTCGTTGACCATATAATGAACTATCTGATGGTTCTAATGATTTCTTGTGGGCCATTGTATAATCATCCCATACGATAGGTTTGCATTGAGGCAAATCTTTTCTCATTCCAGATATCTTAGGGATATTGCATGTTCGGGTTTTCGATGAATTGCATGCTCAATGGCAGCTTTAATGCATTGTGTGTTGTTTGACCGCTAACAAATAAATTGGGGAATGAATCAAACATTTTTATCCCAGTCCTCAAGGCGCAGATTACGATATTTTCTCCATAATTCAATTGAATTTGATGGAAAACATGTTAATATTAATTTTTAAAATAATGTCCGTATTTGATGCGAATGAGCTGAAGTGTAACATCCCAATGCGTGTCAGCCTTCAAGTAAATGCAATCGGTGACCTGCTTCATTCGTTGACGAACGTTAATTTTCAAAAAATGCAAGAACAACCAACATCACTTTTGACAAATTTACCAGCTTGACACAACGTAAAAAAGGCAGTCAATATTGTAGATGGTGTATGCGCTGTTCTTTGCAATATACATTTTCATTTGTAGAATATATACGCTGGCCATTTTTAAGATAGAACTACCAAATGAAGAACTATATGATGTCGTTCATGTATTGGGAAACTCAAAATCCGCCATAATGCTTCATTACTGCTGATGTATCCATCGTTGCCTGAAACATTGCCTGAAAAATGTTGAATCGATTGTTTGATCTGGAATTTTCGCTTAGATCACATTATCAATAATGGTTAATAAATGATCCCTGGCTACACTCGATGGCCGGCTGTCGTCACACTCATGCATATGCCGCGAGTTTCTAGTATATGTTGCAGGTAATTTTGTTATTTTGCCAATGTCATTCACATTGCCATCATTATTAATTGCATCGCGCAGATATGTACTCCTCAGAATGAAATTTTGTCTAATATCGTCAGCCTAATGATGGTAAATTTTTTGAGATTTCAAAATGTGGTTGTCAAGCCAATGTATAGTATACCCAATACTACCCAAACAGTTGTGAAAATGTATTTTCTATTTGTGAGAAATGATTTTACATACCATTTAGCGGGTTTATATTTTTAATGTTAAAATGATGGCCGTGTACTCTGTGCCAAAACAATATCGGGTTTTGCAAAGCTTTATAAAAGCGTTGAGTTTCAGAGTCACGTTGGATCATTCCTGCGATGAAGTACAATATCGAGTTTTTCAAATATTTCTCGTCTTGTGTTGGAACCAATTGCACAACTTTGATTCACTTAACCAGATGGATGATGAAGCTGCTAGAAACCGATAGTTTGTATCCGCGAATGACAATAAGGAGCCTGCTTTATAGTAAACTGCACTGGTGTCAAAATTGACATTCAGAGCGCAATTGTTCTGGCGGAAAATTAAATACCGATAATTTAATTTTTTCACTTGCACAGCCCATTGGTTAATTGCAATTTAACACCAGGCTGTGCTGTTAATGCGATGCAATTTTGGCATACTTTGTTCTCGAATGCAGCACGAGTCAATTTGTTCAACATACAAGCATATTTAGTTGTCTTGGTTATTTGTGAGATTTTTAGAAAATATGTTCACAGTTAATGATCTGTGTATTCTTGTCTGTGACTAAGGTAACCTGAAAACCTTTACTTTTGACTGGACAGATCTTTTTTTTACCTTTGGTTTCGAGAAGATCGCGTACCTCGTAGTATTCCTGTATAATTTTCTACACACAACATAAGCGTGAAATGCGATAAGAAAACATTTTCTTTTTGCTTACATTCAAGTTTTTTTATTATTTGTATAATTTAAGCTGTAATTGCACTTATTATTATGATTATTGTTATGAAGACCACCTATATGAAAAATAAAACAGATTTTTATGTGTGATATGGTTTTGGATACTTGATATTACGAAAATTGGTGTAAATCTGGCACATTACAACATGATATTAAATGTAAATCGTGTGAACTCATACGGTTCTCATTTGAACTAAATCGCAAAATTTCATTTAGATATCATTCGGTGAACAGCAAAATTACTGGTGGCTTTTATCTAATCGAATTTCAAATTTTATTTGAAGAAAGCCTATATTTACCATAAATCTCAATATTTTGAGATGAAATTTGGAATTTCTTCGGGAAAATTCAAGTCAAAGATATTTAAAAATGGTTTTATGATTTTTTTCGTCGTAACATTATGCCACGAAATAATAAATAAGTAGGGGGCTGGGGCACGTTGTTACACTTTTTATGAATGGCAACCGTTTTTATTAAGAAAGCGAATATTTTGGTAGGCTGCCTTCAAATTAAAGATAGTGGTAGAATGTAAAAGAACTATTAAATATTATAAAATTAGCTTATAAAAAATATCGTCAGCTGTAACATCTTACCCCATACTTAGGGTAAGTTGTTACACATAGTGGAGTAAGTTGTCAAACTACAAAATTATTTTGTACATGCTTAATTACTTAATAAATAAAACCATATTTAATTGTTTTTAACAAAAACATATATTCAAAAATAAGTAACTTAAAGTAAATTTTTTATTCAGGTACGGAATTTTCAGTCTTTCCATATAACTTATATCTATTTATAATTAAAGATTTCAAATGCATTTGTAGCATTTATAAGGAACACTTTTAGTAGCGCATTTTATATGTGCCCAGTCTTTGCATTTATTGCACTGCAGCCACTCCTCGCCAGGTTTGCTCTGACTATATGGGTCCATGCAAATCAGACAAGAATATTCTGTATCTTTTTCATTCGAAATGCAATCTGTATTTCGAATTAGCAATTACAAAAAAAAAATTAAATTTGAGCTTTTTTACGTAGGTAGAGGCAATAAATATTTAATAATTGTTGGTCGATTATATCCGCAAACGGTTCTAAGGCCTAAGTATTTGTAGTTCCTAAATTATCCTGTGGATGATTAGTAACAGATGATCTTAAAAAGTCCACCTCAGTGAATATTTCGCGATTATATGGTTGTGATTCCACTGAACCTGAAGCCATTAATTATATTTTAAGGTGCAAGTGCCTTAGGCAGTGCCTCGGTTACGAGCTGAGGAATATTATGAATCGTCATTGATTTGCCGGGGTTATTCCGCATCCAGCCATTTTGAGCGGTTGATAAATACTTTTTAAAGAGGAAAATACAGTCCTGTCCAAAAGCTGCAATTTGTGCGAGCAATGGGGAGGGAATGATAACATAACTACCCCGTTCTCTTTTGCCAAATTAATTGTGTTTAGTGCCAAATGCGACTCGTGATTATCCAGAAGAAGCAACACTGGTCGTTTTAGAGATGGTTTGACTTGATGTACAAAATGCTACATAAATTTATAAAATTCCTTTACGGTCATCCACCCAGACTTGTTGCTTGCTCCTATGGATCCACTTGGACCATCACGAATAAAATGGTTTTGATACCGCTTCCTTGGAAAAAAAATTGAGGAGGAATCGAATCACAAACAGCATTTACAGCAACACACACCATTACTAGTTGTCCTCTTTCTGCTGAATTTAAACCTGCCACCTGCTTTACTCCCTTTTCAGCAATTATTTTCCCCAGTTTTTGAACCGTCGTTACTCCGGTTTCCTCCAAGTGCCACGTTTCACGCAATAAATCGATATCTATAATTTACTTCAGCCAATAGTTTAAATAAATATCCCAGCTAAAAATTATTTAGAGGGTGAAACTATGCCGGTGCATAATTATTTTATAGCTGATGACGCATTTAAACTTGACAAACACATGGTGAAGCCATACACGAGATGCCAAACATTAACAACAAAACAAAAAATCTTTAACTATCGGCTATCGAGGGCTAGATTGACAGTAGAATGTGCTTTTGGTCGCCTTGTATCTCAGTTTCGGATATTTCGTCGACCGATAGATGTAAAAATTGATACTGTTGATTTAATAGTAAAAACTTGTTGTGTACTGCACAACTATTTAACAAAGCCCATTGAGATAATAGTGGATTGTGATGATATCCAGCCAACTGCATTACCACAGACATTTTCCAATGTATTAATGCAGAGCCACCTCGAAAGTTCTACTAAATTGGTACATGAAATGAGGGACATAATTGCCAATGTTTGTGTTAGAAAGAGTGACGGACCATTTCAATGGACGAAAATTTGAAAAATATGTATCACGACATGTATTTGTAGTCTTAAATAATTGTAATTTGAAATCAAAATGAAAGCATGTTCTTACTACTTACATCAGGGATTCTCCAGAAACATTTCATTTAAAACTAAGTGTATAATAATGAAAATTCGTTTTATGTATTTATGACAAAATGAATAATCCAATAAATAACGAAAAAACACTGTAGGTTGTTTCATTACATTAATCAAACAGCTAAATCAAAATATAAAATTACAATTTTTCAAATATCCTCGGCATATTCAAAATCGTTTTGGCCATTAATTCTATACCAGGGGAAATCGCAAAATTTTGTATTAAACTTGAAGTGTTGTTGCTGGTATTCATATCATAGTCGTATGGTTTATAAGATTTTCTAGAAGTAGGTGATGGTGTGATTATATTGATGTTATATTAAAAAATTTAAATCTACTGCATTATCCGAATAACTTGAAGTTTTATAAATTGGTGTTTTCTGTTGAGCTGCAAGGGTTTCGTTTTGTTTTTAAAAGTCATACAATTGTATTTGAAAATATATTTTATGAGGCAATAATAGTAATTATAAGGTTTTTTATTAGTATATGGCACAGATATAAAATTAAAATAATTAATTGCTGAACTTCGATGTCAATTCGACATCATTATCAAAGCTTATGAAATTTTATTGAACAAAATTTTTCCGTTACAAAATATACAGAGCCTATACAGTAAATTTTATATAAATACAAATTGAATAGAAGGCATATTTAAAATTATACAAAATAAGATTTGAATTTATAAAATAAAAATGCAAATATTTAAAATAAATTTAGAATTTTCAAATTTAAACAACAATAAGGTAGACAAAAAAACCAAATTAGACAAAATAATCATAAACATTTCCGATATAAGCATAATCATTATTAATATTTATAGAATTTGTACTAGATTTAATATACAACATTTCCAAAATTGACCTCTTTCTAAAATTCCGTTCTTTATCAAGTATCTTGAAATTATCTAAATTAATTGTATGATTTGTATTTTGCAGATGTGTTGTAAGAGCACTCGTGCTTTGTTCGTTATCGTTCTTTACGACATTTTTATGTTGATACACACGTTTTTCTAAAAATTGTTTGGTTTGACCAATATAAACAACATTACAATCACATTTAATTTGATAAACTAAATTGGCCTGTTTTTTAACGGTATTGGATCTTTAAGTTTTGAAAAAATAGAATCTTTTAAACTAAATGATGAGTTACCAACAATTGTGAAATTATAATTTTTAAACAGAAGTTTTATTTTTTCATATAAATTTTTAATATATGGAATAGATAAATAATTTTGAACATCATTATTAAGCCGAATATTAGAATTTTGATTGATTGATTGATTGATTGGAATGTGCGACCAAACCTAAGTAAGATTCCCGGTTGACGCCGGGCCCATCCGCACACTCTTTTACATATAACAAGATGGAGGGATAGGAAAGGTTTATTAATTATTATGGAAATTGACCCGGTTTCAGACACCTAAGTAGTCAATAGTTAGTAAATTGATAGTTGAAATGTAATATAAGAAGGTTAGCACAAGACAACACATATTTTTGATTTTTTTATATAAATATTCAGCAATCAGCATCCTAAAAAAATTTATAATTAATTAAATTACAGTAAATTTCAAGAAATAAAATGTCATTATTATGAGTCAAATTATACTTGAATACAATAAATGTAATGTTCTGATTAGTATTAACTAAATTCAAAAACCCTCACAGTCTCCCAAAAAAACCTAGAAAAAGGAAATGCCACGATCCTTGGAAAACTATCTAAGTACAGCAATATTTAACTGCATTTCAAATTTACTCTGTAGCTTCCAAGCTAACTGTAATTTCAAAAAGTCAAATATCCTCTGAAATATCAATTTTATTAGCAACCAGATAGCCATTATGATTCCTGCCTTGTCTGCTCTTCTGACTTGTAAATTAAAATTTTGTTTTTAATTAGAAAGTATGCTGGCTTCAAATAACTTCTGTAATCAAAAATCTTCATTAGGACAAAATAAATTAGCTTAATCAGGAACTGCAATTAATAATAAACACCTGATAAATCTCGATAACTCTAAATTGCTCAACAAATTAAAATATAAAAAATATAATATTTTAATACTAAAATTCTGAATAATTGGATGAAGGAATATAAGCAAATTAGTTAATTTCTGAAATCAAACTGTGGAAAGAATCATTTTTATAAATAATGATAATAAAGTGTATCAAGAAAAACATGTAATGTTTATCCAGGAGTACTCGATTCACGCTTTTCTAGAATCAAAAATCAAACTTACTATGCGGCACATAAAGTTATTTCCGGAACGATCCCAATAGTCGAATCTTCTCCCTGTGAAACTTCTACTATTTACCAAGGGATCTTCCGCTAACATCACTAATCAACAACATTTATGACAAAACCGTGATGCAACCATGACAGATTATAAACGTATCGTGGTAAATCTTATAGCTCAAAAATTTCAGCGTACGACTGATTATCCTAAATTTAAAAAATGATTCCACTCGCGCTAAATTGACGCTAAACTTCAACAAAAATTATTAAGCCGAATATTAGAATTACTAACAAAATGTTTTTGTATCCAAAAACTTTTACTAATTAATTTTGCCGGATAATGGTTAAGTAAAAGTGTTTCTTTCTAAATTTTAAAATTTTTATTATGGAATTTTTTGTCTGAAAGATTTAAGATTTTTTGGGCCAAAATATTTACTGTATTAATTTTATATGAAGTAGGAAGCCAATAATGAAAATTTAGATATCTGCCAGACCAACTATCTTTATGATACCAATCGAAAGAAATTTTGCCATCAGGTTCGTGAATCAAAAGTAAATCTAAAAATGCAATTTTGTTATTAACTTCCTTTTCTAAAGTAAATCTTATACGACTATATATTTTATTAAAACTATCTAAAAATATATCAATTTTGTTTTTTTGCATCAATATATTGGTCAGTTAAAGCCACGCAAAAAGTTTCGAGAAAATCTCTTGGGGATTTGGGGATAAGATTTGATCAAAACCCCAAGAATTGAATTGAAGATCAATTGAACCGTTTTGCATGCAAAATGTTGCTATCTTAAACTACTTTAGAATTCGAAGGCATCAATATATTGGTCAGTTAAAGCCACGCAAAAAGTTTTGAGAAAATCTCTTGGGGATTTGGGGATAAGATTTGATCAAAACTCCACGAATTAAATTGAAGATCAATTGAATTGTTTTGCATGTAAAATGTTTTTCTCTTATCTCTCGGAACACTTTATTTATCATCTGTTGTTGGGGAGACCTTGTAACGTGGCCGAGCCATCTCACTCGATTGGATTTGATGAATCCGATAATATCGCTGCCTCCGAGTAGTTGCTTTATTTCGTGATTCATACGAATCCGATATTCGTTGTTCGCAACTTTAATTGGACCAAAGATTGAACGGATGACCTTCCTTTCGAAGGTAGATAATAATCTACAATCGTTAGTGGTCATGGTCCAGCTCTCGCTTCCGAAAACCAGCACAGGTCTTATAAGTGCTTTATAAAGTGCGAGCTTACACGACTGCGATAGATGTTTCGATCGCAATAATTTTGATTTGGCGTAGAAAACTCGTTGTCCGGCAGCGATTCGGGCTTTTATTTCTGCCTGCATATCATTCGACGATGTTATAACTGACCCGAGGTATTTAAAGTTTTCGACGCTATCAAAGTTGTGGTCGCCTATTTCGAGATTTGCCGTAGAGATGTTCCTAGGTGTTACTAAATATTTGGTTTTACTGCTGTTCACCTCCAAACCAAGTCTTCTTGCGCAGCGATCGAGCGGTATGAAACTGTCTTTGATATCGCTAGGTCTTCGGCCAAGAAGCACGATATCATCTGCATATCCAAGAATTTGGCCTGACTTATTAAATATACAGCGCGAGGTTTCGATGTTGCTTTTCCTCACTACGTACTCAAGCGCCAGATTGAACAGCACAAGCGCGAGTGCATCACCCTGTCGAACACCAGATGTTATTTCAAAGGGGTCTGACACAGATCCTTCAATTACGATTCTACATACGGATCCGGATATTGTTAATTTACACAGAGAAACGAGTTTCTCTGGGATTCCCAGGCATATGAGCGCGGCCCATAGGTTGTCGCGGTTTATACTGTCATACGCCTGTCTGAAGTCTATATATAGCTGATGTATGGTTATGTTGTACTCCCAACATTTTTCCAAGATCATCCTCATGGTGAAACACTGATCAGTGGTCGATCGGTTGGGACGAAAACCACACTGATAGTCGCCAATGATGTTTTCGGCGAAAGGGATGAGTCTGGAAGGTACAACATTAGCCAACACTTTGTAAGCAGTGTTCAATAGAGCTATGCCACGAAAGTTTTCACATTTAAGACGGTCGCCTTTTTTATGCAACGGACATATGAGTGCGGTCTTCCAGTTCTCCGGCAACTCTTCTTGGTCCCAAATACAAACGACGAGATCGTATAAACTTGTTGCAAGAGTAGCGCCTCCGAGTTTAATTAGTTCTGCGGGGATTCCATCGAGACCGGGTGCCTTGCCGTTTTTCAATCGACTAATAGCTGCGTCTACTTCCTCTACTGTGGGATATTCGACAAAGAACTCTTCACCTGGCGGAGCTATTGCTCTAATGGGGGTAACTTCGTCATTCCGATTTAGCAGATTTTGAAAGTAGGTGTGCCATACTGAGAGAACATCAGCCACGTTTGTTCTCAGCTCTCCATTCTCGTCTTTGATGGCTGTACTTCTTGGATGGAAGTCTTTAGTGAGATTCCTGGCGTTGGCAAAACAGTCCCTTGAGTTTCCTACTTCCGCTTGGAAGCTGATGTTTTCGATGCATAATCTCATATGTTCGCGCTTCTTTTGTCGAAGGAATTTAATCGTGGCTTTCCTAGCGCGGAGATATTCTGCTAGAGTGCTTCTGGTATTGCGAGCCAACCATTTTTCACGAAGCGTTCGTTTATTTTCGACGACCCTTCGGCATTGATCATCGAACCAATCGTTGCGGGGCCTCGGAGGTCTTCTTCCGATGGTATTTTGCGCCGCGGTGGTTATGGCTGACTGTATAGCGTGCCACTGCTCCTGGATGTTAGAAGGAGCTTCTTCGTTGTTATGGGGCCGGTCTAAATAATTAGTGGCAGCTGATTGGTAACTCTGCAGTGACGCTTGGTCTTTTAGAGCATCAACATTCCATCGAACGGTCTTTTGTGCTTGTCTATTAAACGTAGATGACAGTTTGCACTTATACTTAAATATGACAAGCATGTGATCGCTGTCCATGTCTGCACCTCTATAGGATCTAACGTCAGATATGCTGGTGGAGTGTCTCTTGGACACCATGACGTGATCGATTTGGTTTTCAGTTCTTCCATCATTCGATCTCCACGTTACTTTGTGGATTCTCTTATGTGGGAAAAACGTACTTGATACAACTAAGTTGTACGTTATTGCCAGGTCGGTGACGCGTTGGCCGTTGTTGTTACTAGTTAGATGCAGGCTGTTGGGACCGATGTGCGATGTATTTTCTGCACTCCTACCGATTTTTGCATTAAAGTCGCCCACGATGATTTTAATGTCGTGGAGCGGTATGTTGTTGATGACTTCCTCGAGCTCGACAAAGAAGAGATCTTTGATGTCATCTGATTTATCTTCGGTGGGTGCATGCACATTAACGATCGTGATATTAAATTTCTTAGTGCGAAGTCTGATAGTGCATATCCGCATGTTGATAGGGCGGAAATCGATGATATGGTGCTTCACGCGCCGATGGATGAGGAAGCCAACTCCAAATTCTCCTCCGTTCTGATGGCCGCTGTAGTGAAGAGTGTAACCATTGGTGGTGTCATGGATCCCACTCCCAGACCATCTAAGCTCTTGTAATGCAAGTACGTCTAATGTGTAACTCTTTGCTTGGTTCGAAAGGTTAGAGAGAGATCTCCAGGTCTTAAGAGGCTAAGCACGTTCCATGTTCCCATTTTTAAAGCGTTGTCCGTGTACAATTTCCGAGGTCGAGTTTGTGATGAATCCGATATGGTAATCCGAGGCCTTTGTTTAGGGTTCATAACTTAAATGTTTTTATGAGAGAAGGTTGTTGGCCTGCCGCTCAACCCGCTTATTACGTGTGTGGGTCACGTACTGGTGAGAATCTTAGGGCATCCAGTCCTACCTTGAAACACATTTATATAGCGAGCCGCTTGATACAAGACAGACGCCCGCTTCAGCCGCTCCTAACCTGGAGAACAGACGCTGGTTTGGTATTGGTTTTGAGGCGCCAATGGCCCGCCTTGACATGTAGTGTCCATGACTATAAACAGGATTTAGTCTGCTCGTCTCCACTACACTGCCTGATTCGTTTAGCGTTACCCAGGGAGCACCGGCGAGGAGGTATGAATCTAGGACTGCAAAAAGTTTCGAGAAAATCTCTTGGGGATTTGGGGATAATATTTGATCAAAACCCCAAGAATTGAATTGTAGATACACAGTAAAAAAAATGCGTGAATTTTCATGTGGGCAAAAGTTGCCGAACCTTTTCACGTAAAATTATATGAAAATTCATTGAAAATTAAATGGTTTATACCGTAAATTTACTAGTACCGTATTGTATTTTTCAACTGGAATTTAAAATTACATGAAATGTATCTTATAATTACAAACTAATTCAACCAATTTTAGATTCCATTTTAAATTTGAGAGAAAAAATATATAACGCGCAAAATTATGAAACAAAGAAAAAGGTTAAATACAATTTATTACATAACTTTACTAGTAAATTTTGCGGTATAAACCATTTAATTTTCAATGAATTTTCATGTAATTTTACGTGAAAAGGTTCGGCAACTTTTACACACATGAAAATTCACGCATTTTTTTTACTGTGTAAATTGAATCGTTTTGCAAGCAAAATTTTGCTTTCCTAAATTACTTTAGAATTCGAAGGCATCAATATATTGGTCAGTTACAGCCATGCAAAAAGTTTCGAGAAAATCTCTTGGGAATTTGGGGATACGATTTGATCAAAACCCCAAAAATTGAATTGTAGATCAGTTGAATCGTTTTGCATGCAAAATTTTGCTTCCTAAACTACTTAAGAATTCGAAAGCATCAGTATTGTTTAGTTTAAGCTACGCAAAAAGTTTTGAGAAAATCTCTTGGGGATTTGGGAATAAGATTTGATCAAAACCCCAAGAATTGATTTGTAGATAAATTGAATCGTTTTGCATGCAAAATTTTGCTTTCTCAAACTACTTTAGAATTCGAAAACGTCAATATTGGTCAGTTAAAGCCACGCAAAAAGTTTCGAGAAAAACTCTTGGGGATTTGGGGATAAGATTTGATTAAAACCCGAAGAATCGATCTACAAATCAATTCTTGGGGTATCGATCAAATCCTACCCCCAAATTCCCAAGAGGTTTTTTCGAAACTTTTTGCATAGCTTAAACTGGCAAATATACACTCTTCGACATAAATCATCATACGATGCGAAAAAAACGAATTACCCTGAATTTAGCCAGTTAATCCCTAAAATATTTTTTGAAAATTAAAAAATCCTAAAATGCGTTGAGAAAATGAAAAAAACAAATTAATTTTTTATCTGTTTTGTGTGAGGACATATGTCATCGGACGATAGCTTTCTTTCAGCTATGTCGTAATAAAGCTGCACTTAGAAAGCCATTCTCTTTCTGAAATTGCAAAAATTGTGCACCATCCGAAATCGACCATTCAGCACATATTACAAACGTACAGGAAAACAGGTAGCATCACTTATAGGACAAGACCATGACGAAAACGTGTTTTGAACGAGCGGGATGAATGTGTTATTGTACAGATGCCTCGGACTGATTGATTAGTAATGCTAATAAAAACAAAAGAATTGAATTCGCTAAATTGCATCGAAATGAAGAAAGTTCCCTCTGGCTGACTGTTGTGTTCTTCGATGAGAGCAAGTACAATGATTTTGGGCATAACGCGCCATCGAACGTGTGGAAAAGAAAAGGGCAAGCGCTTCAAATGAATAATCTTAGAAGTACTGTGAAACATGGTGGAGCAAGTCTAATGGTTCGGGGCTGTATGTCTAGCGCAGGTGTAGAAAATTTAGTATTCATTGGCGGTAATATGAACAAGCATAAATACCTCGACATTTTAAGGTGCAATTTGAATGCATCAGTAGAAAAGTTAGGTTTCGCAAGCAACTGGATATTCCAACAGGGCAAAGACGCCAAGCATACTGCTCATATTGTTCGGGAATGGCTACTCTACAATACTCTCAAACACTTGAATTCACCTCCGCAACCACAATTTTTTTTAAGTGACCTATGAATTATGTCTGATAGTAAGTGAGAATTTATTATTTTTTTAATTACATTAATTATATTAAATAAAACACAAATAGTTTTTATTTCGGATCGCCTTTCTAACCTATAGACTTTGGTAATATTGGTTGCAAGGTTTTTGAGTTTTCGTATAGATTTGAAGGGTGTACGATGAATTATATCGCAGAGTGTATATCTTCAAATGCTTATTGGTGACTAACTACCTTAGAATTTGGTATTTTATGAAAGCAAAAATATGAATGCAGAATGATTCAATTGAACTTCATTTCATTTCTGCGGTGACATTTTAGTTTGAATAATAATTTTAGAATAAAATTGATAATGCTAATTTTTTATTATTATTTGTTTAATTTGGTTGTTTAAGATTTTTCAACAATGATTTTTCTTTATTAAAGATCTTGCTTGTTAATAATAATAACTAATAAATTTTTTAATTGTTATATAATAATCAAACGATCTATCAAACGATTTTAAATTTAGGATGGTTTTAGGAAATTCTTCATCACCATTAAGACTTCTGAGCTGTTTACGTACTCTAAAAAAGTGTTTTCTAATAAAATTTTGGATTGCAATAACTTTAACATTTCAGTGTTGCCTGATGATTTTCTATTTTTTTTATTTTACAAGGATGATATACTATGGGATAACTTCACAGAAACTTAATTTAGAGTATTTACCGCTTTCACTGTAAATTAGGTATGCGCTTGGTAAATAATTACAAACCGAAATATACATTAATTGTGTCCAAATTACGACAAGAAACCCATATTACATATTATATACTAATTAGGTAATGAAACAATTCAGACACGTCAAGGTCATTAAATAACAGTAACAAATGACTCATAAAATCCCACCTGCGCACATTTTAAGAAGAGGGATGCAATTTTATGTGTAATCGCTTAACTAAAAATTCTTAGAACTCCCGCGTTACATATCGTACCGGGTTCAAAAAAAAAATTGTGTGTTCACGTTTTAACATTTACACTTAACAGAAGTACACTACATTTGCACCTAAACCAAATACATATAAGAATATAAAATGTTTTATTCTAACACAAATTTTTTTTAGCAGGCAACTCGTAAATCTTGTTCTTCTTCTAACACAAATAATGCTTACGTACCTCTGTTCTTATATATGTATGCATATGTATGTAAGTATTTTATAAAACGATGTTCTGTAAGTAACGTGCATACGCCACAAACGTGTACGTAGTTTCGGTTTAAAGTAAAACCAGTTTGATGGTTTCTGAAAAGAAACTGAAAATAGTGCGCATTCAAGTTACGAGTACAACAATAACGTAATAATATTCCATTTGAAAGAAATACATTACCTTTTATAAACATAAAAGATGTATGTATGCATGTACAATATAAAAAAAAGTCATAAGAAATGCAAGTTAAGAAGTTAAGAAAATATATTGGTACACAAAGAGAAAGATGTCAGATAGAAGGAAAAGTGCGGTAAGAAGAAGTACTGAATTCCAAAAAAGTCATGGTATATTGATTTTACGAGTTTGTATGTTACAAAATGTTGGTTTACGATCACAGATCGATCGAACTTGGAATATTTTGATCGATCGTTGTGTTGGTTCAACATTTAAAAATAGTGGTGCGCGATGATCGAATAATTAGATGGTAATGAACATATAGAGTCCTAAATTATACTACATTTAGGCGATTTATGTGAGAATTTATCATACCCTTTAATACGTCTAATTAAAAGCTAATTAAAACATAACCGGATTAAAAATAACACTGTGTTTGAATCGCAAACTTTTTTTTGTGACAAGCTGGGCACCCAGGGAGAAACCTAATTCAAATATGCTGATTTCAATGGTGCTAGTCCCATTTCAAAGTTATTCCCCATTTTTTGAGATATCGCAAGTCAAAAATTTGACAAAATATACACTAACTTTCACGTTGATAGATCTCGAACTATTAAGATTTTCGTTTTACTTTCTTCAGCAAAGTTGCGCAAGAAAAAACAAAAAACTGTGCCAAAAATATCAAGACCGAAAAACCACAACTACATTCACATTTTTTGATCATTTTTTGTCCATTTATTGAATTTAAATCGATTGAAATCGATACAATAGAAACTATTTAAAAGAAAATGAAATCGTGAAATTTTATGGTGATTTTTCTTAATTTTTTCCCAAAAAATTAACATTTGTCTTAACATTTTTAATTTTAATTTTCTAATTCGTTCGTGTCGTCGACGAGATCTTCTTCCTCTTGCAAATTCCAACAAATGTCACTTAAGATTATATACGTACCGTATATGTTCCAAATGGATTAAATTTAACTATACAGTGGCACTATTCTGGTTTTCCCTGGGAATTGGGAATTGGGAAAAATATTTTCGAAACAAAGTTGATTGGGAAACATTTGTTCCACAAAATTTTTATATGGAAATATAATTCCCAATATATCTTTGTTTCAAAAATATTTACACCCAACTAATTCCAACAGTAGGCCAGAAAAACATAATTTAGATCAAAATGCTATGAAAATATTTTTCCCAATTCCCAATTCCCAGGGAAAACCAGAATAGTGCCACAGAAGAAGAAAAAAGGGCTGCAAAATTATATTTTTTCAATAAATCAACGATCCCCGGCATAATTGGACACACTTCCGAATAATATTTTAACAATTTTCGGCTTTTTAATAGACAAATATTATTTTCTATGACATTCACAATGTTTGAGACCTTTCGGGCCACCAAAAAAAAGAGGTCATTTACTTACAATATCTACCATAAAGTAGAAAATTCATCCCCCCCCCCCATTTTTAACCCCAAGGGTATTTGTGTGTTCAAAGCCACACAACCCTTTACAAAAATGTGAACTTCCTCAAGTTTCCTCTTGGTAGTTTGGTTTCGTACTGATAAAAATTGGTCTACTCATCAGGTTGCAACGACCAAACTACAAAAATTTACCTCTTGCTTGATTTAGCGAATTATACCACTAAATCAGAAAACTTTTGTGGTCTCAAACATTGTGAATGTCATAGAAAATAATATTTGTCTATAAAAAAGCCGAAAATTGTTAAAGTACTACAGACGAATTTAAAATTTCTTAATTTATATTAGTGTGGGCTTAATACACACATATAAAAATGAGAAGTTCCAAAAGTTTTCTGATTTAGTGGTATAATTCGCTAAATCGACGTGTTCTTGTTTCATACTATTGGTGTGAAGCAAGAGGTAAATTTTTGTAGTTTGGTCGTTGCAACCTGATGAGTAGACCAATTTTTATCAGTACGAAACCAAACTACCAAGAGGAAACTTGAGGAAGTTCACATTTTTGTAAAGGGTTGTGTGGCTTTGAACACACAAGTACCCTTGGGGTTAAAAATGGGGGGGGGGGGGGTGAATGAATTTTCTACTTTATGGTAGAGATATTGTAAGTAAATGACCTCTTTTTTTTGGTGGCCCGAAAGGTCTCAAACATTGTGAATGTCATAGAAAATAATATTTGTCTATAAAAAAGCCGAAAATTGTTAAAGTAATACAGACGAATTTAAAATTTCTTAATTCCGAATAATAAAACCCAATCAGGAAATTCAACATTTAGACTGCGGTCTAATTCATGACTTATTTTGTGTAGACTGACTTATTTGAAAGTCTACAATAAGTCACCTCACGAGGAGACTTATTGTAGACTTTCTTGATTTATTTTGTAGAGTTTCCACAAAAATGACATTTCAAACATTTTTTGATCGTTAGCTGTGATATATGACAACAGTAGAAAAATTATAATTTTTAACTGAAAAATAAAAATAATTTTTTTTTTGTAACATTATGGCGGACAAATGTAACCCCAAAAGGAAACTTTATACTTCACGTTGTAAGTGCATTTAAAATTACATATTGTATGTTATTAATCGAAACCGTTTTCTTGTTTTAATCATGAATTATGTTTAAGTGACGGAAGAATAAACACATGCCCTAATTCATTTAAGGATAGAAACAGATTCCTCATTTAAACGGACAAATGTGGTACCAAAAACTTTATGGGAGTTAGTTTACTTTATGTGAATAATTTTGTGAATTTACAGTTTAATGCGCCATTTTTCTTTATAGACAACTAGCTGAAGATTTAAATAATTCTAAAAGCGGTACAGAATGTGAGAAAAAATGGAAAAACCTGGTTCAAACCTACAAAAAACTTAAAGAACCTCCAACAGGACAAGGCATGTCCACAAATAAAATAAATTCAAATAGTTGGCCATTTTATTCGAAATTAAATGATTTCATCGGTGGCAAACACAACATAGGTCCGACGGTCTGATTGCAGTCGATGCTAGATTACGACATTGAATATTTGGACGAAAAGTCAATCACATACACAGAAACGCCATTAACAATTACGCCATCGACAAATGATCTTGATGATGTATTTGTGGCGGACATACCATCAACGTCCAGATCGTTTAAGCAAAATAATAAAAGTGCTAGACCATCGCAAAAAAATAAAGATGCGCTTTTGCAATACATGAAGGACAGAGGCCAAAAATATTTTAAAGAATTAAAAAAAAAATGAATTAATTAAAAAAATATGTGAAACGTATTTTCTGGAGGTTGTTTTATCCGATTCTGACTCGGAATAAATCCAAATCATAATTTTAATTATAGTTTGATTATTTTTAAGTTCATAATTTAAGTTTAATTATTATAGGAAATTAAGTATTTGTGATGAATTTAACAAAAAAATTTAAATATGTATGTGATGAAATAAAATGTTTATTTATAATAATAAAATTAAATTGTATTTTTACTAGAGAATTGATGTACAAATATTGTCTCTGAACTGAAGAGCTACATTTTGATACTCTTCCTCTTCTTCTAGTGTGATTTCATTAGATAAAACATTGTCAGTAGCAACACACACATTGTGCAAAATACAGCACGCAGCTATTACTTGGCAATTTGTCTTAATTGAAAGTTCCAGGCTTCTAAGGAAAATACATCTCCCCCTCGTTTTCAACATACCGAAGGCTTGCTCTATTGCGATCCTCGCCTTAATGTGCAGATGGTTATATTTAAGTTGGGCGTCAGTAAGGTTACTTCCTTTGTGTGGAGTCATGATTTCTATCGGATTGACGGTGCATTGGTATCCACTATCTCCAAGTAAATAGTATCCACTGGGAGGGTACTTTGCAAATTTATAAAGGTTGCTATTTTGCCACACTCGTTGATCATGAACTGATCCTGGGAATCCAATGCACAGCTCTATAATTTTTTTTTGATGGTCACATACAGCTAAAAATATAAATGATTTAAACTTGTTTGGTCAAAAAATGAAGTTCTTACCTTGATCCTGAATAGAATAGTCTAACTTTCTATTTATATATTCGTCGTGATGACTAACTGGACATTTAATTTTCACATGGGTCTCATAGCAACAGATAATACCCTGTAACTTGTCCCGCAAGCTAGCCAAAAGAGAAACATTATGAGTTCTATTTCCCGTTGATGGCCGGAACGTTTATCTGGTATCAATTCTGGTACATTTCGAAAAGTAATAAAATTAACTCTCAAATGTTGTTTTGCCAAATTGGTATTCCTTCTTATAATTTTTGATATAATTCCAAAACTAAAGTTGGTTGTATAATATTTCAAACCCTAGATCAAATATGAATTAGACAATATAAAATTCAAACCATAAATACGTTGAATACCTTCGCATATTACGAGTTTCCAAATAATTCAGTATTTCTACATCATGTTTGGGGATTTTAGAGTAAAGCCTAATATTCCTATTTACTAATATAGCCAGTAACATCAGTTGACGCCGACGATTTTCCATTTTAATAATTTTTCCAAAAAATATTTTCACAAACAATAAAAAACACCACAAATTATTAAAACTGTAAACTATCAATTGCCAATTAGTGAAATGTAGGGTTATGTTCAAATAAGTCTCGGTGTGAATTGGACCAGCAGATTACTTATTTCAAGCCGCCATTTTGAATAAGTCAAATAAGTCAACTTATTTGAAATAAGTCGCGAATTGGACCGCCGAATATAATAATCGAAAGGGTTATCACAGTATTAATGAGATGATAGTCATTAATGTTCATTTTCAGGTATGCTATCATCAGCTTAGGATTCGGTATATCAGAGCTAAATACCCGGTTCTTGCCACGACGCTCTGGTGTGGAACTGTTCTGGGGCGAAAAGTATCATACAAAGTATTTATGAAATTGGTGAAACAAATTCAAGGTTGCCTTGTAATAAATACTTAGGCCCTTATTCCCTTACTCGTTTCGTTTGCCACGTTAAATACGTAGCAACTATCTAGAGTTTAGTACAGACATATTAAAACTTGACTGTTATTTGGCGTGACTAATGACACGACTAAGGGAATAAGGCCGTTAATATTTATACACAAAATCCTTACTTAATATGTTATTACAGATGATGCGGGCTATCCACTAGAGCCGATCCTCATAACCCCAGTTCGCGATCCTGACTCGAATACACCAGAGTCACGGTATAACGGCAGCCATTCTATAGTCCTAAATTATACTACATTTAGGCGATTTATGTGAGAATTTATCATACCCTTTAATACGTCTAATTAAAAGCTAATTAAAACATAACTGGATTAAAAATAACACATCGCAAACTTTTTTTTGTTACAAACTGGGCGCCCAAGGGGTAAACTTAATTCAAATATGCTGATTTTAATGGTGCTAGTCCCATTTCAAAAGTAGTCCCCATTTTTGAGATATCGCGAGTCAAAAACTTGACAAAATATACACTCATTTTCACGTTGATAGCTCTTGAACCATTAATTTCTTTTCTAGATTACATTGTTGTTTGGTGCGTAGACAGACTTTGTAGAAGTTGCATGGACGAAGAGGAGGAAGAGATTTAGATAACTTCCTATGCTCGTGTCCGGTACTATTATAAAGAAGGCATAAGTATTTGGGCGTGTACAATGGAGATCGAGATATTTTGCGCTAACAGGGGTAAAGGGGAAATAGAATCCTGTGGTATCACAGGTGTGGATGTGGATGTGGTTTTTCAGTCTTGATACTCTTATATTTAGCAAAGTTGTTTATCTTGACTTGCCCAATAACTTTGCTGAAGAAAGCGTAACGAAAATCGTAATGGTTCAAATACTATTGGTGAGCAACGAAAAAAATGCCCATTTTTTACGACATTTTGAATAAAAAAAATCCCACTGGGTGCAATTATTTGGCCGGAATAATAAGAACAACTTCGCTGAAAAAAGCAAAACGAAAATCTTAATGGTTCAAGAGCTATCAACGTGAAAATGAGTGTATATTTTGACAAATTTTTGACTCAGAGCCAAAACATGTCGAAAGCGATATCTCAAAAATGGGGACTATAACATTGAAATAGGACTAAGTAGCTCCATTGAATGCAGCGTACTAGAATTAGGTTTACCCCTGGGTATACAGCTTGTCACTTTTTTCAACTAGCACAGTGTAATCAAGGTTTTATTAAAACATTTGTGAATATAATTAAAATAAACTATTTTTTTGTCAGCTAAATGTAGTTTTGTGGCAAATTCGTAAGTTCCGGTTTATATTAAACGAACCAGTCAGATTACTTAAGAAGCTTGCAACTGACTTATTCTTAATCTCCTAATTAAGTAGTTTAAATTTGTTGTATACAAGTTATTATATACTTAATGAAACCTCACAGATATCATTATATACATTTATTGTTAATTATATTCTACATGGTGTGCTTTATTATATAGTCCATTTTAGAATGGTGCCATGTTTATTTTATATATCTGTACAAAGGACAGAGAAGTATTGCCCGGTATTTATTACAGTCGAAGGTCGGTAATCCAATACATAACAGTCTTCCCGGCGAAAGGAATTTCACCCATTATAAATCCATCCTATTAGGGGGTCGACACACTCGGCTTGACCGTCGGACTATAAGACTATCTGGTTCATCCATTCGTATATGCCCAGATTTAATTTCAACCTCTTTTTGTATACGACCCGTTGCTTGCCCTGAGGTTGACGTTGATGAAGCAACTTCCACCGGTTGCGACTCCCTTGATTGCCGATTAGTTAATTCATTTGTAAGTTCTTTACTTTCCATTCCGGAGGTAGTAGTTTCATCATCGTTGTTCTTCGTAGAATAAACGCCATCTGTTGTAACCATCGGTTCATCTGTATTTGGATACTTTTTTTAATATATATTCGAGTAACCTTCTGTATTTCCTTCAACCCCCGTTGCACGTATTTGGTCAATATGTCGGCGATGAAATTTTTCTTCGACTTCAATCAGATAGTGTAAGAAACCCTCTTTCTGTATTACCTTACCAAATTTCCATTTGATCGTTTTATTTTGGTACCAACGGATTTGAACTGTATCGCCTATGCTCAGCTCCCGTCTTGTACACTTTGATTTGTTGATATTCGTATAATCATTTACCCTCTCTGTCGGCTTAATTAAATCGATGATCGATCGTAAATTAAATCGTAGCATTTGTTCAGCTGGGCTTTTCCCTGTTGTTGAATTAATTATTTTCCTGTATTGCAGAAGAATCGATGTAGTTTCAAATGAAGATCTCCTGGATCATTCATTGCGGCCCGTCATGCAAATTTTAATGTTTGGACACTTCTTTCTGCCTGTCCATTGGTGGATGGGTGTGCTGGAGCCGTTCGCTTATGTGTGATACCGTTGCTTCGTAAGAAATCTTGGAATTCCTTAGAAGTAAAATTAGTACCATTGTCCGTTACCACTATTGGTGGCAAGCCAGAACGTGCAAAAATTTCACGTAATGATCTAATGGTGTGGAAGCTTGTGATATTTTTCATGGGCACCACCTCTAACCATCTTGTTCTTGCATCCACTACCACCATAAAATAATGTTCCATAAATGGCCCCGCAAAAACAATATGTATTCGTTGCCAAGGCATAGTTGGAAGTTCCCACGTATGTATAAGCGCCTTCGATGGTTCTTTTGCAACTCTCGCGCATTCTCTACAACTCTTCACCATTGCCTCAATATCGGAGTCTATGCCTGTCCAATAACAATAGCTCCGTGCTAGTGCATTCATTTTGACGATACCAATATGTGCCATATGTAACTCATTAAGGATTTGTTTATGTAGTGTGATTGGAATTAAGATCCGGATACCTTTATAAATGCATCCATTTTGTAGTGTTAGTTCAGCTTCTTGCCCCTTAAATGGTGTACCTTCTAAATTACTTCCAATCTGTAGACGGTTGTATAGATCACATAGAATGTTATCACTTTTCATTGCCTTCGAAATTGTTCCACTCGTTATTGGTAGAATATCTTCCGACAATTGATACACTGTAAGTTCTTCTTTGTCGCTTGGTTGATAGGTTTCCACCACCGGATGCCGAGATAGAAAATCTACATTCATGTGGTTTTTTGCCTCCCTGTGTACAATTTTGTATTTAAAACCGGATAGGAACTGCGCGTAACTTAGTAGTCGTTGTGATGTTAATGTCGGTAGGCTTTTATCTGGGCTCAATATCATTGCTAAAGGTTTATTATCCGTAATCAAAGTGAATTCGCGTCCATAACAATAATTGAAAAATTTTAGAAGCGCCCAGTAAATAGCTGTCGCTTCCTTAAGAAGCTGGGTATAATTTGACTCACTTCTTGATAACGCTCGAGACGCATACGCAATTGGTCGTTCCCCAGTTGGTGTTTTATGTGATAATATTGCAGAAATTCCCACAGGGGAAGCATCAGTTGCCAAAATCAACGGGAATTTTTCTTCATACGGCATCAATACTGATTCGCTTTGTAATTCCGTCTTAATGTCAGCAAATGCTCGTTGGCACCCTTCATCCCACCTGAATTCCACATCATTTCATAATAATTTGTAAAGCGGATTTAGCCTTGTTGCCATATCGGGGATAAAATTATTATAATATGTTACCATCCCAATGAATTGACGCAATTCCGACACGTCCTTCGGTTGTGCAATTTCAGCGATTGCTTTAGTTTTATCCGAATTCTTCTGTATGCCGGCCTCACTTATTGTATAGCCCAAGTATGTAATTTCTTCTCTGAATAATTTACACTTTTCGTAATTTAGATGCATATTATATCGGCGTAATTTTTGTAATAGGGCCTGTACTCGTTCCATCGTCTCCGGCAATGTACGACCGGCGACAATAATGTCGTCAAAGAAACACTGTGTTCCACTGAGATCATTTGTTATTTTTTCATCCATAAAGCGTTGCCAGATATTGGGTGCCGTTTTTACTCCGAACATTAGTTTATGAACCTTGTAAAGGCCTTTATGCGTGCTTATTGTTTGCATAAGTGCACTTTCTTCATTCATAGCCATGTGTAAATAGGCTTTATGCACATCGAACACGCAATAATATTTATCATTGGCCAACTTGTGCATCATGTCTTCGATTTTTTTCTTCTGATTTTCCGACTTAATTATTGGCACAACTGGTGTTCCCCAGTCCGAATGTTCGACCTTTTCTAATGTTCCAGATTTTTCTAGTCTTTCAATTTCGTCTTCAATCAAATGACGTACAGCGTACGGAACTGGCCTTGGTTTAATGTAGATTGGAGAAACCCCTTCACGAAGTTTCAATTGACCTTTAAACTGTGGAATTGTACCAATTGTTTTTTTGAATAAATCGTCATTGCTTTCAAAGATATCTTTCTCCAGTTTGTTGACGTCTACGTTCACGGTTGTAATGCTTTTGACATCCGATGGGGGTAATAGTTGTAATGCTTTTATCCATTCCCGACCAAGGATACTATCGAATCTGTCATCTACAATATATAAATTTCCTCGTATAGATTTACCGTCATGGCTAACTGATACCTTTGCTACCCCCAACGCTGGGAGCATACTACCATTGTATGCCTTTAACTTCGTATTAGTTGGCCATATGTTGACCTTTGGTAGTTTACTGTGCAATAATTCCTCGCTGATTGTCGATATGGCTGATCCCGTGTCAAATTCCATTTCAAATGGTTTGCCTTCAATTGAAACCCGTATCAGGAATTTGCTCCTCTCACCAGACTCTGTAATCAGTTGCAGTGCATTTATTTCTTGACAATTATCATTATCAATGATTTTTATTGAATTCATATAATTTGTGCTGGAACTTTTTTTGTATTTCTTCATGCATACATTTGAAGCATGACCCGCTAATTCACACTGATTGCAGTATAATTTATCCTTGCTTCTGCAATCATTCGCTTTGTGCCCTGGTTTTCCATATCTATTGCAAGTTAATTGTCTATTGTTGCTGTCGCCCTTGCCTGAGCCACCATCGTTAAAACTTTACGACGTATTTTCATTTCGTTTTGGCCACCGTTCATTCTGATATATCTCGGCGCTCTCCTTGACTTGGTGTACCTTCTGCATTGATTGACTTTGAATTTTGGATGCTTCCATTGCTAATGCCGTTTTCACAATTCTATCCATACTGGGTTGAATTTCTTCTAGCAAACGCTGGCGAGTATCCGCGTCACTAATGCCCCTTATAAACTGAGATCTTAAATGAGTTTCTGCTGTACTCTTATTGCAGGATGTACACGTTAAATTGCAGAAAACACTTAAACGTTTCAACTCTGACACGTATGTTGCCACTGATTCACCTTCGTGTTGTGTTCTAAGCAGAAATTTATGCTGCTCTGTAATTTCATTTGGTTTCGGGCACAAATGATTCTCCAACATTCCAGTTAACTCCTCATATAACTCCTCATAACTTTAACAACGCCGCCACATCGATTTGGTTTTCATCCGCCATATTGTAATATGCGGTAATTAATTTTTATTATTTTATTCACTTTTATATATGCGTATATATATTTAGACACACGCGTAATTTCGCCTTCTCGTCGCCAATTATTATATACTTAATGAAACCACACAGTAATCATTATATACATTTATTGTTAATTATATTCTACATGGTGTGCTTTATTATATAGTCCATTTTAGAATGCTGCCATGTTTATTTTATATATCTGTACAAAAGACAGAGAAGTATTGCCCGGTATTTATTACAGTCGAAGGTCGGTAATCCAATACATAACACAAGTTGTTTAGGATTGTTTTGTCTTCAAGGGCTCAAGTTTCCTACCAAGTCTAACGAACTCTTCTTTTTTATAAACTCTCTCACTTCAACTGGAACACTTTCGTTGAGGTGTACCACTTCTTCTTCTATTATGTAAGCGTTCGAGATCTACACCTGTATAGATTGACGTTTTCTTCGACTAGCTGTCGAAAGAATTCCTAATTGGTTTTGTTATTTGTTACTCTTCGAGGGCTTGTTTCCTTATTACCGTGTCACTTTTTGTCATTAAAACTGGAGAATGGTCTGACGATATCCCTACTTCATTTTCGACTGCTAAGTAATTTTCGGAGATACCTCTTAATATATAGAAATCCAGAAGGTCAGAAATTTTATTTTCGCTTTCTACTGCCTGTTTCAAACAGCTCTCTTTCTCTGGGACTAGATTTATTTGATCGCCAGAATATGTGTTTCGCGTTGGGGCCTTCAATAATAAAATTATTACTAAGCGATTTAAGAAGTTTGATGAAGTCTTCGTTTTTTGGATTATATCTGGGTGGACAGTAGATTGCTGATATTGTTACTTGCATAGCTTCCTCCTTAATAAAGATTGCTGTCCCGCCTCTAGCTCGCAGCTCTTTCTGCTGGATGTAGAGCTTCATAGCACTGATATCCACGTATATTGGCATACGAGGTCCTGGTAAAATGATTTTCTGGGATTGTTTTTAAAAATACTTCCATACACCAACTTCTCTAGTTTTACTTGACGCATCCGTTATTCTTTTATCTTGGCTCTTCGATGTGTTTTTTAGTGTTCCTAGTCTCTGTTCTTGTCTGAGCCTGCCTTGCGTCAGCGTTTATTGGCCAACTGTGCAGTTGACGTACCACCTGGGGTATAAATTTCGTTTTGTTATACACTCATTGCTTTAACGACTGGTTATGGCAGCAGCTACCAACCTAACTAGTGACATTGGTAGGGTATATAGACCTTCTAGACCAACGTCCCTTATCCCCACTAATTTTAGCTGAACTTTGATTTTCCAATTGAATTACGAGATTAATTTATTTTGAAATAAAATCATGCATCGCCAAAAGGCATAAACAATTTTTTCAATGTCAGTATCGTTTTAGTAAAAAATTCCAATTCGTATATAATTAGGGTGTGTTCGATTTGCATTTCGAATTGGTTGGGACAGTTTTTATAAATGACTTTTTTATCACATCATCAATATATTTTGTTTGACGTCAATACCCCAACCTCATTATCATTTTTAATAAATTTGCAAATTTTACTTCAATTTTGTTGATATCGCGTACGATACGAATCTGCGACGATAATAATTACATTTAAAATTTTGTCAATATATAATTTTATGAGAATGCGTGGTCTGAGACGAGATCATTATTTAGTGCTGCTATAAATTTTTCAATTCCGGCAATCGTTTTAATTTGGTTTAATTTAAATATGAATAATAGACACAATAAAAAAGTATATACAGTACATAGTTAGAAAATGAAATATGAAACAGAACGTTTTATCTCGAAATAACCTTTTTTAATATGAAGGTTAAGTTTCTAAATAATTTTGCTTGTCAGTCCATTGTCATTACTTGTTCTACAATATAAAATATTAAAACTTCTTATAGTAAAATTTGAAACGGAATCTTATCAAATTTGTGTATTTATACGTTATTTTAGATGATTGCGTTACAAATTAAGTGAGACTGTAAGACATCGAACAGATTTCAGTCTAGTTCAGGTCTTGATGGTGTTGCCTCTGGATTACATCACAAAGGTGGCCGGATTTTTATACAAGAGTTCTGATTCCAAGGTTAGAGCTTCCATTTGTATTTCTTAATATATAAGTGCGAAACTCTCATCCACGAATGTAGCTCAACTGACGCTGCTACAGCTAGTAATATCAGTCTTCCTTCTGACACTGTTCCACCTATACCTTCGGAAGAGTTTACTAATCTTGTTGAGTAGAGTAGCAATAAGCAAATACCGCCGAAGGTAGGCAGCGATTGTATTGCTCATCACTTATTATGAGACAGACCCAATATTAATAATTGGGTTCGTCTCTGTCTAACTTTCGAAATATTTCTCGACTTGAAATAAATCCGCAGTAAAGAGTGTTAGCCAACATTTGTGAATTCTAGAAGAATGCAAGTGATTGATATTTGTTCGTGCTCTAAATATTATTGGTTTGGTATTCAACTGAAAAGTGTCTAATGATACTATACTGAATACGGGAAACTTTCTCTTTTGAGCTCCAACCTCTGATAATTTTACTGGGTGAGATATATTCGGCTGACGATATTGAATTTCTAGCATCGTCTTTGACATAAGCAATCAATTTAGCATTCAAATAGTTTTGTCCTCTCATTACTAAACAAAATACTCGCAATAGGCTATTTTACTGTTCCAGTCTTAAAAAACTAATGAATGAATGAATGAGCTTCTTCGTATGACCCCCCCAATGTACCACTATTCTGTTTGGTCACGGTTCAGACAATTATCATATGGACATTAAATGCCGAATGTAGGTGAAAACCACAAAATAGAGGTCTGCATGGCAAATAAGATGCTTCCTGCGAAGCAACAGGATGCATATAAATGTGCAACTGCGATGATAAGCACACTGCTAATAATCCAAGTTGTTCAACAAAATTTGAATTTGATACATCCAAAACATGATGAACTATTTTCAATTCCGGCAATAACTTATAGATCGTTGAAGAAGTCATCGGCCGCCTCCACCAATGTCGAACGGAAAGTCAACAACGTCAGATTATTTTTGAAATTTCGGCTAAGTATTGCTATGGCGGTAATAAATAGTCTGAAGATTTGTTTTTGGAATGATCACAGCATAAGAAACAAAATAAATGAGACAATTGATTACATAAATAATAATGAGATTGTAGTGCTGGTTTTGACCGAGAATTGGTTACAGGCTACGGATAGGATTAGTGCAACTAATTATAAATATTATAGACTGGATAGAGCTGAACGTGGTCGAGAGGGCTTTGCCGAATTGATCAGTAGGAAAATTCGGCATTCTCTTCTTCCGTGGTACAAGACAAATTGTAATTGTGTGATCCGACTTGAAATTATTCAATTTTTGCTGTGTAAGAAAGCTGCCGGGAAAACAGGCCGCTATTAATTTCAAATTTCCAGATTCACATATTATATTAAAGCCTAGGAATTAATATAATATGTGAATCTGGAAGTTTGAAATTAACAGCGGCCTACTTTCCCGGTGGCTTTCTTACACAGCAAAAATTGAATAATTTCAAGTCGGATCTAAACTTAATTTGTAAATCACAAGAGAGTTTATTTGTGTGCGAGGATTTCAATGCGCGACACAAGTTGTAGGGTTGCTCAAGAGCTAATAAAGCTGGTCATATAATACACTATATATCCCATATTCTTCAAAGTGCCAACCTTCTACCTTGTGGATATAATTTTAACTAACAATATCCATACTATTACAGAGCCATTCACAGTATCCCAATTATGTTCTGACCATCATGCTGTTCAATGTCATCAACACAACGATTTGCTACCGGTCACCTCCTGTGACACTTTGCTATAGAAAAGCTAATGGGAAATGGTACAGGAAAAAAATACAAAAGTCTATCAAATTGATATTGATGAGAAACTGCAAAACGTCTCATATATGCAACGTACCAAACGTATAACTACGTAAAGATCCTCCAATCATCAAAGAAACCTGAGGTTGACTTACAAATCATTCGGCTATACGCAATGTGTGCTGGAACTCGTTACACAGCGAATTTGACACTGCGTCAAACAATTCTGGAAAATTATTAAGGTCATAGAAAATAAAATTTGACTTTTACTACCTTTAAAGCATGATAATCGGTTGCTCATTACTGATATACAAAAAAACCAAGCGCGTTTGCTTCTGTTTTTAATCACATTCCATAGTCCAACCACTCTGGTTTGGCGAACATTGGAAAATCGTCCATTACTTATATCAATGGTTCTCCAAATGATACCATTGAATATGCCAAACCAGCTGAAGTGGAATTGATTGTTAAATTACTCAAACCCAGGAAAAGTCCCGGTGTTGATAATGTAAACAATTTATTGTTAACAAATGGTTCTCGTTATTTGGTTATTATATTGACATATTTATTTAATACATTTTTTAATTTAACTTATTTTCCGCTGGCTTGGAAACATGCTTTAGTATAGTTCTTGTGCACAAACAAAATAAAGATAATGGTAACCCAATGAATTATAGACCGGTAAGCCTTCTTTGCTCAATATCAACAATATTTGGACGCATACTTTTGTTAAGATTACAAAATCGTCTTATAAGCCACTCAATATTGCCAAATGTACAGTTTGGGTTTAGACAGTTTTATTTAACTAATCATCAAGCCAAACGATTGGTCCATACCATTCAGGACAATCTTCAAAACAAGCTTTCCTTCGGAGTTGTCTTGTTGGATATAGAAAAAGCTTTTGAAAGCATGTGGCAAGATGCGCTTATACAAAAACTAATACTACTAAATACACCAGTCTACATTGTAAAATTGTTGGAGGATTTCTTGAATTGTAGAACATTTTCAGTTAAACTAATGGCACAGAGACAACCAAATTTTTTCATTTTTTAGTTTAAATAAAAAATCTAATTTGATTGTCTGTGCTAATAGGTACAAGTTCTGAAAAAATGACTGTAGGTTCAGATGTTCCATAAGGAGCTGTATTGAGCCTAACATTGTTCAATATTTTTATTCATGATATACCAACCCCGCCCGATTGTGACCTTCTACTATATGCTGATGAATCAGCTTTAATCTCCAGTTCTATCATTCAGTCAAATTATTTTAACTGTACGTATTTTACTGTACGCTAAATGCTTATTTCACCAAATGAAAGATAAAATTGAATGTTGAGAAAACTCAGGTATCTTTCTTTTCTAGGCGTCGGAAATCTAATTTTCTTCCTAATATAAATTTGCAAATAGAAAATAATTCGACTTCTTGGGAAAAAATGTTAAATACCTAGGGATTATCTTGGAAAAAATCCTTACATTTAACAAACACACATTATGTACTCAATCTCTAAAGTTAACAAGCTCATTCAAATTCGGTATCCTCTATTATATAATTAATTATATTCAGAACAATTTTTCGAGCAATACCAATACAATTTTGCGAGCACCAGTATGGGGGACCTGTGCTGATATTCATTTCAAGAAACTAAAAGGTTCTTCTATAAGATGTTTCATTTTGATATTAAAAAAACGGGCATTTTTAAGAGAAATCAATGAATGCTCATTTCATTGTCAAGAGGAATTTATTCCATTAACATTTAAAAACGATATCAGCCAAATGGCCGCCACGGCTACGCTTGCAGCACCATATCCTTTTCATGAAATTTTCCATGACCAATTCGCATATTTGCAGCTGTATATCTTCGATAACTTCACGAATTCCATCTTTAAGGTCTTGAATCGATTTTGGAGCATAGACCTTATCTTTCATGTGGCCATAAAGAAAAAAGTCTAAAATGTTAAATCACAAGATCTCGGTGGCCAATTGTGATCACCTCTTTGAGAAATAAATAACACAGTCAGGAAACTTTTTTTGCAAAATTGCAATTGTTTCAGTGCCTGTGTGGCACGTAGCGCCGTCTTGCTGAAAGAATAAACGTCGTCCACATCAATATCTTCCATATATTTGAATTTTGATTTATAGATGAAAAATGTGTAAGAATCGCCACAATCATTCATTTATTATTTACGTTGGAATATTGTCTATACCATGTAGTTGTATTACTAGCGAATTACTGCGTGGCGTACGAAATTTGATTTTTTTTACATTTATCATCTATATTCTATTCTTGCAACTAACTTTTTGTGTTTACGAATTTTTTTGTATTTTAATATAAAAAAAGTCGAAAACCTAAAAGTTAAATTAATCATAGCCGGTAGCGCAATCCATTCACCGTAACAGTTGCACCAGTCTCATTTTCGAATAAGTACGGTCCAATCATACCGCCATCCAAAAAACCGCACCAAACAGTGACACGTTGAGGATGGAGAGGCTTTTCAACAAACATTCTTCGATCTTCTGAGCCCCAAATGCGACAATTCTGCTTATTAACGTAGTTTCCGAGGTGAAAATATGCCTCATCACTGAAGATGATTTTTCGATGAAAATCCGGAAAATTTTGATGCATTTGAAGGACCCAATCAGCTAAGATCGTTTATAGTGATCGACTGGCTTGAGTTCTTGTGTTAATTGAACTTTAAAACCCTTAAGACGTAAGTCTTTATCCAAAATACGTGTAATGTCGTTTGGGGAATGTCTATTTCCAAAGATCGATGAGGAATCGACAAACCTAGGTTTTCGTCAACACTACGGCCTACAGCACCAATATTCCCAGTTGTTCTTGAGCGACGCACACGGTTTCGAATTATCACTAACTTATCCCAACAGCTCAAATTTTTTGACCATACTTTCACTATTGCTTCCCAAAAGTGCTTTAGTTTTGCAAACTGTGACTGTAAAATTTTCAGCATTTTTGTAGTGAACTTTAACAATTTCAATGCGTTTTTGAAGCGTGTATCGTACCATTTTTAGTAATGGCCTAGTTTTTACTAGGTTAAAATGTTAAAAGTTGGCAGCTTCAAAATTGACAGCAGGCTATTCAAAATAAAACCTCTTATTGGAAAATCCTGTACAAATAATTCAAAATAAATTTATTAAGGTTATTTACGATCTGCCTTGATATTATTCCAGTCAGAATCTTTACAGGTTTGATAATATAATGTTAATCAAAGATCACATGAATGACATTTATCTGCGATTTCAAGAGAATGCTGAATTTTCCGTTAATCCCCTGATTCGGAGATTAGTTCAGGATTAATTAATAAATACCTCGATTTCGTAATTAAAATTTTATGCATTGTTTTTGTATGATATTCTATCTATAGCATAATTTGTATTCGTCATTGAGTTTAGATAAGAGGTTTTTCACGAATTTTCTTCAACTTGAGTAAAATATATGGATAATTAAATTAAATAAAAAATTAAAAATTAAGAAATCCTTAATTCTTAGAAATTCTTAATTCTTAATTGTATAATCAATATTTAAATAGAAAAATCATTTAGGCCTGTTAGTCTCTCTCCTCTCCTCAACTGTATTCAAAGCTCTTGAAATAATTGACAACAAATTTATCAACAACATATTTAGTTGTGTGAATGAACTTGTTAAAAGAATTTGGAAGCTCGCTTAACATTAAAGAGTTTCTCATGGGCACGTTCATGAACATTGCAGATGCCTTTGATAGCATCTCGTTTTATACCATAGGTCTTCAAAGATTGCTCTCAAAGGGATGTTTTGTGAATTGTTTTGGAGTTCTTGGTGCACCATGACTTACTTGTTAAACTAAAACAGTCGAGCTCAGAGTTATGCTGATGATGTGCTCATCACTGTTTCAGATGAACACTTCACAATGTATCTGACTTAATGCAGCGCGCTCTATACAAGTTGTAGAGATGTGGTGCCTTGAGAAAAGTTTGCGCGTGTTAATCCAGTTAAGACGTCTTTACTAGGCGAAGAAATATTGATGAACTGCCTGTCTTCACTTTTTTGTGAATTCTCTGTCTCCTCTTTCATGGCACTACGTAAGAAAGTAAACGTTCCTGAAAAATCCACCTTGAAAGTAAACATCAAGGTCAGGTTACCAAACCAACACGTTGCAAGTTTAGTTTCGAACTAATGAAACAATAAATTCTTAGTATTAAAAAATTCGGTTGTCTCATCAGACTGCAGTGACCAAACTATTAAAATATTAAAAATACTTGGAACTTATCAAAGTAAAATCACAATGTCTTAGCGAATTTTAATGATTCGCTACACAATACCCAAACCCTTCATAATCTTGAATGTAAAAATACTGTATGGCTATCATCTCATCTAGAATAACCCAAAATTTCTTGACAGTAAACCTCAAAAGCCATTGCCGTTTTTAGGCAATGTAGAAGAGCAGTTGGAAAGTCGATACGATTTGACTTCCAAAATGTTGATGTGGCTCAGCCAAGTAAATATAAACGCACCGCGAAATCTTCACGATACAACAATTGAATGTTTGTGGAACTCAATAATAATCTTTACCTTAACTAAAAAACAAGACAATGAATCAAGGCGACTCTGTGAGATCTCCTTAGAAGATCCAAAGGAAATCCAAACAACAACGGAATTTTTAAAATTTTTAGAAAGACGGTTCAAATCATGAGAGGCCAATGGCAACCAAAAGCCAATAATCCTACCAACATCTGCGTCACCAGAGAACAAAGGACAAATAGTTAAACGGCCCTTCTTAACAACAACAAACATCTGTGTCTACTGCCGAAAGGGAAATACAATTAATGAATTTGGGGCATTTAGGAAATTAAATTGTAGCGAAAGATCGCAAATTGCAATGCTTCATAAATTATGCAGAAATTCTTTATCAGCAGACCATGAGAAATATGTATGCAAGCAGAAGAACGAATGTAACATATGCAATGGAAAGCGTAACACAGGACTGCGCATTGATTCCAACGAAAATATGTACCGGGTATCTAAAAATTATTTAGCATCACAATTAGGTTCTGCGATATTACCTACAGCTCTAATCGCATTAACAACAAGCGAGGGAAAATGTATGCTCTTCAGATAATTAATTGACCAAGGCTCCCAAGCGTCATTCATCTCCACAAATGCAGCAAATGTTCTTAAGGCGAGGCAGAAATAAGACAACACTGGAATATCAGGAATGAGGTGAAAGGAAGCCGGAGTGTGCAGTCACAAAGTCGAACTAACTTTATCTTCAAGGCTTCAGAGTTCCTTTGAAATTAAGTTTGAAGCAATGGTGTTTAAAAAACTAACTGATAATATTCCAGTCATCGACTTTGATCCAAGAAACCGAACTTGGTTGGATCATAATGGGCGCCACAGGCTATAACCAGGAAGATAACATGTTGTCAATGGTCACCGCCAAACTAGATCTATTAATAAAAAGTAATGCCATTCCGCAGAATTCAGAAAAAATTCAGTAGCAAATCGACGGTGATGAAGAATTTCCTAAAATCTTCCTATATTTAAATTATTTGATAGTATTAGTGAAACTTTCAATTACTGCTTATAATAAAGCATTCAACAAAATAATTGAAAATAACAAATATAAAAATAATAAAATTTATTATTAACAAGCGAGAGATTTAGTAAAAAAGAAATATTATTAAAAAATCATAAATAACCAACTAAAAAATAATGATAAAAAATAAACAAAATCATTTTTATTCTAAAATTACTACTAAACTACCTGCATCAATAAGCGCATATTTGTAGATAGATATTGATCAGTTTAAGCTATGCAAAAAGTTTCAAGAAAATTGCTTAGGGCTATGGGGGTCAAATTTGAATAAAACTCCAATAATTGAATTGCAGATCAATTAAATCGTTTTGCATTCATAATTTGCTTTCCTAAACCACTTTAGAGTTCGAAGGCATCAATAAGCACATATTTGTAGGTAGATATTGGTCAGTTTAAGCTATGCAAAAAGTTTCAAGAAAATTGCTTGGGGCTATGGGGGTCAAATTTGAATAAAACTCCAATAATTGAATTGCAGATCAATTGAATCGTTTTGCATTCATAATTTGCTTTCATAATCCACCTTATTGATGCCTTCGAACTCTAAAGTGGTTTAGGAAAGCAAATTATGAATGCAAAACGATTGAATTGATCTGCAATTCAGTTGTCGAAGTTTTATTCAAATTTGACCACCAAAGTCCCAAGTGATTTTCTTGAAATGTTTTGTGAACATCGAGAAAATTAGGTAAGGAATATACATTTTCAAAAAAATTTTAAATGTAGGATTGTTTATTAACTAATTAACTAAAGCTAAATTTTTCACTTCCCACCTTACAAATTGGTCACTTCCCACCTTAAATCCCCGCTTTTCCAGAATTTATACAATTCTTCAATTGTCAAATTATATTTATAATTTTAAACTATTAAGTAAAAAAAAAAAATTACAAAAATTTCAAAATTTTCCTAGAAATATTTAATAACACATTTTTTGAATACTTTTCTTAAAATATTTTGAAAATTAATTAAGAAACGCACATATTAAAATAAAATAATCAACTTTTCTTAAATCATCAATCAATTAAAAACATTTATTTAAATTCAGAAAAAACACTTTCTTAATTCAACTTTTCTTTATTTGGGTAGCCGTTGATCAGATTTGTTGAACATGTTTTGGATCATCATTCAATCAATCGTTCATTGTGTAGTCGATCTATTTTTATGTATTATACTCACTAATACTACTCACTAAGATACATTTGTAGAGTTTTAGGAAAAACTTCACATTTCTATATAGGCCTGTGAAGTATTTGTGCTATATACCACATCATATATAGTGATCAATCACGAAAGTACTACCAAAAAGCTTAGATTAGTGTTCGATGCATCGAGTAATACTACTTCTGGACTATTGTTGAATGACATGATGATGAACGGCCTAAAATTCAATGTGACCTAATTGACATCCTCTTGAGGTGGCGAACACACAAAATCGTGTTAACAGCAGATGCGGAAAAATGTTCCGGCAAGTCTGGATGCATCATGGTCACCAGCTCTTACACCCCATATTGTTGCGAAAAAATCCATCCAACCAATAGGAGAACACTGACTGGAGTGACAGCGTTGAGGCGGTTGTAACCATTCAACAACAGATGGTAGAACTAGCACGGAGCGGAGGATTTCTATTGCACAAATGGGCGTCAAATTCAGATGAATTCATGACTGACGTATATGACCACCTACGAGCAAAAGGAATGATTAATTTAAAAATCAAGCACATAGTAAAAACACTAGAGATTCTCTATAATCCTGAATATGACTATCCTGATCTGAATTTGACCTGATCAGGCTAAATCTTTCAATGAAAGAACCAACGAAACGTCTACTGTTATCCGACTCTTCAAAATTATTTGATCCTGTCGGCTGGTTATTACCAATAAAACGATAACAGCAACCTGGAGATCTGATACACAATGAGATGACAAGCCGCAAGAAGCAATTGAAGAAAAATGGAAAAGTATAATATCGAATTAGATGAATTAAGCAGAATAAAGATACCAAGATGGGTCTTCAGGATCAGAAGCTGAAAAGAAAAATATTGATTAATATGTTGTAATAGTAGTAAAAAAAATGAATTGTAATTAATGTTAGACACTTATCTTATAGTTGAAGTTGAATTCCTTTTACTCTTGGCATTTAGCCATATATTTACATTACTAAAAGTACTTCTTAATCTGTACCTATAATAGTTGAAATTGTAATTAGTTATTATGAATTTGTTTATGAAATTTGTTAAATCAATTTTACTTATCTAAAAATGTTGAACGACATCAGCTGTTGTGTTGACATTTAGAATTATCATCATGAATGTAGATAATGTAGGAAATTATTTATCGGCAGTTGATATTGTAAGACAGCGCTCTATGTTTGAATAGTTTAACTAATAATTAGCAGCACAAGTATTCAGCATATTTATTTGAATTGAGATTACCGCTTTTTCATATGCTGATAAGCTCAAGCTGTTGAAACTTACTTACTCACCTTTTGACCACAGAGCAGCTTCATCAAATTTTGATATAAATAATTTTGTGATTAAAATAAATAACTTTGTAATTGTAAAGAATAAACACCACAGTAGTTGTTGATTTGTTTTCTAAATTACACATTGGAATCAGTACACATCCGTTCATTGTTTGGTCCTTCGATTGATTGCGGCATTTTATTTACTTATTTGTATTTGGAGTAAACACTCTGGAAACCACATTTTTGGCCAAACCGCATGGAACGAGAAACATCCTCAACAAATGGAAACCAAAACGCATTGAGTATAATTGTATTTTCCTAAATTTAACATGAACATTAATAAACATTTAAACATAACTAAAATAAAAGGCTTTCATTGTTATAATTATTCTATTTAACATTAACTATATATTCATATTTGGGTCTGGTTAAATATTACGGTGAACATTTTGCAATACATATCTACCTAGTCGTGTTGTGAGAATAAAAGTGAATATTGAAGTAATCAGTGTTAAATGCTATTGGTAGACTCTTGCGTGCGTTCAAGTGTTTCATTATTTTGTTTCGAATTATTACAATTGTTTACTGACGTTTCTTCCCTAAGTGATTTTCCAAATTTGCGTCTGTTGCTGAAATAGATGGCCTGAAAGGAAAAAGATCGTATATTAAAGGTCAGATCACAACAATCGAAAATTACGCTCGCGTTATTAAAGGTGATACATGCGTGGATGATTTAGCGATGAGATTGGAGAGAATCCATCAATTATACAAAGAATTCGTGGAAGTTGAGTACCAGATGCTGGAAATATCTGACGAGGCACCAACGAACATAGAGGCGATCGACTCACAATATTATTCGATTGTTCCTAAGTTGCAAAGTGCTATACGGAAATGATCTAGTGCGAATCAGCCCACTATAAATTTAGATCAAACGCTAAATACTTCACAATCTTCTTCGAGTGATTTCCGATTACCTCGCATTACCATTCCCCCATTGGCGATCATTTTATGATCTTTTTGGATCCACTGTACAAACGCTACCCTTGCACCCGCACAAAAATTCCAATATTTAAAGGGACTGTTAAGAGGTGAAGCACTTGCTCTTGTTCGGCATTTTCAAATAAATGACGCGAACTATATAGAAGCTCATCAAAAGCTCTGTAAGAGATACGACAAAAAACGTTACATTGTGAATTCTTTTGTGGAGAGTTTTTTCGATCAACCCCAAATAACGCATGCGTCCGCATAGTCAATTGCTCGACTGCATGATACATGTGACGAAGTAATGCGTGGTCTTAAAGCGCTATGTTGACCTAGCAGGGACTCGAGATCCGTGGCTTATTTATATCGCCACACAAAAAGTGGATCCAGAGTCAAAACAAATGTGGAAATTAGAGACGTGCGATATAGAATTCCCAACTTTCGACAAATTATTAGCCGTGTTAAATAAGCGAATGGATTCATTGCAAGGTACGAAACCTGAAACCGTTATACGTCAGTCTGCTAAGGAATCTACTCAGAGATCGAAGTCTATGCACACTGCACCAGCAGTACTTTGTGCACTCTGTGGAAAAGACCACAAATTATACGAATGTGCAGAATTACTTGCTATAGATATTCAGCACCGCAGAGATTATGTAAAAAAACATTCTAGATGCTTTAATTGCCTTAATGATTCACACATAGCTTATCAGTGTAAATCAAAACGAAAATGTTCTATATGCCAGAAAAAACATAATGTGATTCTCCATTTGGATATACCTACAAATATCTCTGTAGTAACCGGTACAACTACCGAGAAAGGAACCACTTGTGGTCATTCTAATTCGGTCATTAATGCAATTCTTCCAACAGCAAAGATTATAGTTGAAAGGCAAAACGGGGATTGGTTGTATTGTAGAGCCTTGATACCGGCTCACAAACATCTTTTGTTACGGAGAAGTGTTTTCAGCGCCTAGGACTGAAGAAAGCTAATGGTCGGATATTAATACAAGGCCTTAATGACGTTTATCAGGAGTGTCAAAGGGAGTGGCAACTATTCGAATAAAATCTCGGTTTAGCACCAATTCATACGAGATAACTGCGAAGGTACTGATCGTTCCAAAAATATCATCAGTATTCAAAGGACTGAATCGTTCACGATGTTTAAGTCGTATTCGACTAGAAGATCCCAATTTTCACAAGGAAGGAAAAATCGATGTACTACTGGGAAGTGATTCGTTCTTTGACATAATTTGTGATGGCAAAAAATATATTCAGAATACACAATTGGTTGCTCATAATACGAACTTAGGATGGATGATTGCAGGAACTGCTGGTGAAGGCCAAGCAGAAAGAGAGGAACTTCCAATTAATCTTCATCTCGATGTCGATCTAACGGTCAGAAAAGTTTGGGAGATTGCGGAGATTAATGATGTCGTCCAATACAGCAAAGAAGAAAACTTCTGTCTTGAACACCTCCGGATTACAATCTGTAGAGACAAAGACGGTAGATACGTAGTTAGTCTACCTTTCAAGAATGGCTTGCAGAAATTGGGCAATTCCAAATTGATGGCAGTAAAGAGAATGGATAATTTAGAAAAGCGATTCGTCCGTCATGCTACATTAAAGAGGATGTATGGAGAGTTTATGGATGAATATGGAGAGTTAGGCCATATGAAATTAGCCAACGATTCAGGATTGGAACAATATTACTTGCCACATCACAGTGTAGCGAAGGAGAGTAGTACAACTACCAAGCTTCGGGTGGCCTTTGATGGTTCGGCTAAGACAACGCATAGGAACTCTTTGAACGATCAATTGGCTGTAGGACTAGTCGTACAATCTATACTTTGGTGGAATTGCTGCTTAGATTCCGAACTCACAAAATCATATTCACGGCTGATATCGAAAAGATGTTCCGGCAGATTTGGGTCAATACAAGGGATACAGAGTTTCAAAAAATCGTTTGGTGGAAGGAACCAGAAGAAGAGCTGCGCACTTACAGATTATTAACGATCACATATGGTACAATGTCTGCTCCTTTCTTGGCTACGCAAACTTTAAACCAACTTACGTCAGATTACCAATGCGAATTTCCAGAAGCATCAGAAGTACTCAAACGAGATTTCTACGTTGATGATCTGCTGTCGGGAGCAGCTAATATCAAAACTGCACAAAAGATGGCTCGAGATCTAATTTGTTTATTAGGGAAAGGAGGATTCAACCTACGGAAGTGGACTTCCAATAGTACTGAGCTTATGTGTACTATCCCTGAAACAAACAAGGAGCTACTGCTTATTAACTTCGAAAACGATAGTGAAGCCGTTTCGGTTCTTGGAATGCGGTACTCTCCTACAAACGACACTTTCGAACTTAAAGTGAATTTAGTAAATCACAAGTTCACCAAACGCAGTATGCTATCAGAAGCAGCGAAGATATATGATCCAATTGGGTGGTTGTCGCCAACTACAGTCAAAATAAAAATCTTATTCCAAAGGCTATGGTTACAAGGAGTTGACTGGGATGAACCGTTACCATATCCAATTTACAAGGAATACACAGCAATAAGAAGTACATTAAGCTGATTGGAAGATATTCGAATATGCAGATGGTTATACAATGAGGGTCAAGAGTTGGAACTGCACGGGTTTGCAGATGCCTCTGAGTTAGCTTAGGGAGCCGTAATTTATACTCGAGTAAAGACAACAGATGGTTATAAGATAAATATACTTGCGGCAAAGACAAAGGTAGCACCAATTAAGACTATCAGTATTCCAAGGTTGGAACTTTTGTGCTGCAGTGCTGCTAACCAAGCTATTAGCATCAGTTGTGAAAACGTACAAAGATAAATTTACTATTAGCTATCGACTATGGACCGATTCAACGATTGTGCTAAATCGGATATCGTCCTGCCCGAGAAGATGGCAGACTTATGTAGCTAACCACTGAAACCTAACCTATGTAGCTAATAGGGTCTCATTGATTTTGCAACAAACTAATTGCCAACAATGGAGCCATATATCATCATCTGACAATCCGGCAGACTGCGCTTCGCGTGGAATGCTTCCTGATGAATTGGTCAACCACAGTTTATGGTGGAATGGTCCACAGTGGTTGAATAAAGCAGACATTTTTTGGCCAAATCAGTCAAAACTTAATGAAGAATTTCCAGAAGCAGCTTTGAAATAAGAAAAACATCTAGCGGTCGTATTGTTGAATATAGAAGACAACAATGATTGGTTGTCTGGTCTCGTAAAACGATGTTCCAAATTTTCTAAAATAGTTTTTGTGATTGCACGAATAATACTACTATTTCGGAAAAGGTTATCAAATACAGCATTCGAGGGATTAAAATGCTCACAAATGAATAACGAAGCCAAACGTGATGCGTTCACCTGGCTCATTCGAATAGTGCAGTTAACCAGTTTTGCATTTGAAATAAATGCTCTCGCAAACAGACAATTAATCAAACGAGATTTAAAAATAATATCTCTCTTTCCATTCTTAGATAATACTGGTCTTTTGCGAGTTGGCGGCAGGTTGTGTAATGCAGATGTTCCTTATGATGTAAAGCATCCAGTCATACTTCCTGCCTCACATCGAGTAACCACTTTGGTAATTGGAGATGAACATCTCAAACAACTACACGCGGATCCGACACTACTGATTTCAGTTCTAAATCAAAATTACTATATCCTACGATGCAAACATGAAGTACGACGAGTTCTTAGTCAATGTGTTAGATGCGTCCGACTAAAGGCAAAACAGCAGCAGCAACTCATGAGTCAACTACCGCAACATAGGGTATCATACCATCGACCGTTCTTTACCACAGGGGTGGATTATGCTGGGCCATTATTCATCAAGGTATTCCGTTTGCTAGGTGCAAAAACTATAAAGGCATACCTGGCTCTGTTCGTGTGCATGACCACAAAGGCGGTAAATTTGGAGTTGGTTAGTGATATGACGACAGAGGCATTTTTGGCGGCTTTGCGTCGTTTCCATGCAAGACGAGGGATATGTGGCCACATTTATAGCGATAATGGTTTGAATTTTGTACGCGCACAACGAGATCTACGAAGCTGCTTGTTGATGGTCGAGAAGGACGCAGTTCTAATAAAGTATATTACGTCTCACAACGTCGAGTGGCATTTTATACCGCCAGGTGCTCCAAACTTTGGAGGTCTATGGGAAGCGGGCATAAAGTCTGTTAAATATCATCTAAAACGCGTATTAGGGGATACGTTGTTTACATTTGAAGAGATGACCACTTTACTTACCCAGATTGAATGTTTGCTTAATTCCCAACCACTGAGTGAGATGTTAAAAGAAGATATGGATCCTCTAACTCCTTGTCATTTCTTGGTTGGACATGCGATGACATTAAGGCCCGAATCAAATCTGTTGGACATCAAGGCGAATCGGTTGTCGCGTTGGCATCATATACAGCGGATGGTCCAGCATTTCTGGCAACGGTGGCATACCGAATATTTGGTAACGTTACAACAAAGAACCAAATGGAAAATAGTGTCTGAAAATCCATTGCCCGGAGAACTTGTAGTTGTGATAGACAAGGATGTTCCACCAACTAAATGGCTAATGGGCCGTATTACTGAAACCATTCCAGGTCAAGACGGTTTAGTTCGAGTGGTTGTCATCAAAACCAAATTAGGCCAAATGGTGAGCCAACCGGCGCGGGATGTTCAGGATCAGAAGCTGAAAAGAAAAATATTGAAGAAAAATGTAGATATTGTAAGATAGCGCTCTATCTAGCAGCACAAGTATTCAGCATATTTATTTGAATTGAGATTACCGCTTTTTCATATGCTGATAAGCTCAAGCTGTTGAAACTTACTTTTCTCGTTCACTTACCTTTTGACCGCAGAGTAGCTTCATCAATTTTTGATATAAATAATTTTGTGAATAAAATAAATAACATTGTAATTGTAAAGAATAAACACCACAGTAGTTGTTGATTTGTTTTCTAAATTACACATTGGAATCAGTACACATCCGTTCAATGGGTTAAAACAACGTCAACGCAAAATTCGGAATTACATGGAATTGCAGATGCTTCACAACAAGCATATGCAGTGGTGGTTTATTTAAGAACCACAAATAGCACCAGCTTCCTGGTAGTAAAAATCAGAGTTGCTCCAATCAAAACCAGTACTGACAGTTCCTCACTTGTCACACAATAATCGCTAAATCCTAAGCAAACACGCTTGAAGCGTATTTTGGTGCACTGCGAAAGGTTGAAAAACGTGCATGTTCATAAACAACGGCAACAGTCAAAATAAGTGACTACTAAAGAACTTCAGGCATTGATGAGTGGGTTTTTATTGAATAAAAAATCCAAACTATCTGCTTTAAACTCAGTCATCAGCAAGGAAGATAATGGGACGAAAAGTATTATATTAGTTCAAGGTGAGGCTGAATCAAGCAATGGTAAAAAGCTACTATGAACTACGCTTGCTACGAAGTTAAACGCATTTGGCTAGTTTGGTAGTTTAGCGCATCTGGATCCGCTTTTGTCGGTTAAAACTGTTCCTGAAAGACTAGAATAATTTCTACATTCTCAAGTTTCAATTTCATGACTTTGAAATTATTGTTAAAACCCAAAGTTTCGTTAGCAGTAGTTCCGGAGAAAGCCAAACTTATTAGTATTGACATTTTGATTTAGATCCATAATGTCTAACGAGCAGTGATAAATAGTGCCTATCTGTAGAGATCCGCAGTGGAGATTCGCAGTACACAGATATGGTTCAACTTATTATTATTATTCTTTGACTTCGCTTCACTTAAATAGGTTTACTTCAAGGTGTTTAACTAAAACTGAACTAAAATGCGCTAGCGAGGGTAATGAAAACTAATACGTAAAATTTGGAAAAATCACGTAAAGTTGAAAAATTCGACGAGAACAATGATTCTGTAATTTTTTTTTCATTCACAATTTCCCATATTCCGAAGAGATTGTTAAGGGTTTTTTTCCTGTGATTCAAACCAGTTTCATTATTTTTCCTCATCATTGGCCCTTTGACAATTGGATGAAAGAAGTGATCAGTTTGGGCCTTTCCATGACAACCATATTGGACACGCAATCACTCATATACTAAACGAACAAATAATTTCCCACTAACGCTGAAACGAAGAGTTTGTAAACTAAACATCGGATAACAAAATTGTATTCTTCAGGATCGTAGCGGTACTTTTGAGCATACGGAGGTAGAAAAAGAAGAGGTTACATTAAAAGCCTTATTGTATGTCAAAAGACATCAGTCGGTGGGGACTTCCGGTGGGGACAATTCAGAACAAACTGATTTAACATTATAATACCAAGGTTGAGATGGATACTGATTTACGAAAATCGTTAAAGAGGGTCGCCTATTGGGGTCCACTTCCTTTGGCTTCGACGATTTTTATAAAAGTTGTGAGGGACTGAAAGTGTTTTTGAGTACCAGAAACCCCACCTTATGACCTCCTAAAGTTCATTTAGGAGGTCATAAGGTGGGGGCCCGTTTTGGGACCAAATTTTGGTAAAAATTTGGTAAAAGGGAGTCCAATTGTAGAGAAACGATTTTAATGGGTGTTACTTCCAGGAAAATTGGTATACTCAGTCCTTCGATATCCGGGGCACTTTTTAAAATTTTTTTTAAGTTAAGACAATATAATTTCTTATAATATCTATGAAAAAAATAGTCCTTACCATTAGGAAGTAGTAAAGAATTTAATCAAAAACTAAAAATTTTGTCAGTGTGTACGTGACCAAACCTTTACAAAATAATATTTGTAATCGAGCGAGCTAACTAAAATCCCAACAGGAACTGAAAAAGGCGTCGAATTTGTCATATTTACCAAAATGTAGCATTTTTAAAACAGCCCCTTAAAATTATTGAATGGTGCGAATGCATATAAATTCCAAAATAAACTAGAATGGAGTACAAAGTCTTATGCACTGTACATTTAATATCGGCAACAGCAGCCGTATAAATTGTTACATAAATTACCTTGAAGCAATGATGCAACATTTTGCAAATTTGCTAATTGTTATCATAAATTAATGACGCTCTTTACAGTCAAGACTCTATATATGTATGTGCGCGTGCGTACAAATGTGCACGAGACTTGTTTTCGCTTAAATTTCATGTGCCTGCGGTCATTAAATTCTTTTACACAGCCATAAAAGACATTTTTAAGACAAAACAAAAAACCGAAACTGAAACTTTCTTAAAACAATATTCTTACGTGCTGGCTTGGTTTGGTTGTGGATTTACTTCTTGCTTCTCTTCAACATATGCGCTCATTATACTGTATACGAATATTATAACAAAACGAAAGATCAACATAAGAAATATGTTTAAGTATGCTTTTATTAAAAAAAAAAAATCCGGTGAGGTCATTCACGTACAATGACCCATCCGCTGTGCATTTCTCTGCCTGCCTCGTAATTTGTACTCGGTTTAAAAGAAAGAACATAATCATAATAAAATGTTCGATAAAACAGATCGATCATAAAAAAATACTTTTAATGATCAAAGCTTTTCTTATACATTTGATAGCGTTGCTGTTGTTGCCATTATGCATTGCATTATATCGACATCGTAACCATAAAAATATCAATTTCATTCATTATCGTTGCTATATAGAACTATATACTTGTCATTTTAATTAATTCAGCAAAACACAAAAATCGCGCGACATGGTGAAACCGAAATTACTGTCAATTAAAATCATTTTAATTATTCGTAATAAATATAAATTTCGCTATAATTACCCTGTTGTTGCAGACATAAATTACATAAAATGTTAATCAACTTGGAAATCATGTGATCGTGTGTGACAAATATTGAATTACTCGCGCGATACTTTAATTGATCGGGCAAATTCTACTAAAAATTCATGATATCAGTTAATCATGAAATTATGAATATATTATGACTCCAAGAAATAAATCTGAGTAATTCAAATTAATTGATTGCTCAGAATATGCAAAACATTTAATAGATTTACGAAATATTTTGATTTGCAACTAAAATTCAGTGTTGTGTGTAGATAACGTATGTAGACAGTTAAAAAGTGGCGTTAACAATGTAGAGAATGTTGACAATGTCGAAAATTATTGTTTCTGCTAGAAACCACCATAATCCTATGATTTCTTTGTTGATTGAACCATTTCAGCTCCATGGTTCATTTTTAACTCACGGTATGATAATAAAAAAATAGTGCCACGTGTAATAGCGTACTAAGTCAATTGAATGGAGACAATTGGACAATTGGAATAAGAAAATGCCGAAAATTCATGGCAAATCTGAGCCGAACAGTCTGCTTAATTTTTTGGTTTTTAATCTGTCAGTATTTCGGTTTTTTGTTTTTGTAGATTTGGCAGTTTAAATTTTGATTTCACTAATCTTACAAATTTGTTTTGTACGAGTAAAATTTAATAACAACTTTATTGGATTTAGTAATTTGAACTGGAAAACTGTAACATGAAAACATTGTACTGAACAACAATGGCAAACGTGCTTGAGGCTGAGATCTCACGAGGTAATCAGAACTTCATTCTGGAAATTAATAAACCTGAAATTGGGAAATATCGCAAATCTCCAAAATTAAACTCCAAATGACTCAAGAAAACATGTTCTTAATATACGATCATCATTGATTTTGAATTTTAGACCAGTTTTAACAGTTTTACATGATACACATTTTTGTACTAGTTACCATTGCACAAACCCGGAAAATTGGCATGAAACGAGAATCAAAAAACTCCCTTTAATGATTTTTCACAAAATTACTGAAGAAACGTTTTATGATTCTTTATTGATTTTGTTAAAATTGGTTTTTAAAAATATCATGTTATTGTTTTAATTTAATTAAATATAAAACAAACACAAATTGGTTTTGGTATGATGTTTATTTACTCTCGTCTACTATCCAACTACTCTCTAGTATAAAGGGTATTTTCTGACATGCATACTAAAACATTTCCTTACACACAGTTGAAATTTTTTCTGTTATGCGATGCTATTAACATCGCATATACATCCGACATAAGCTTGTTTCGATTTTCGAAGTAATCATTGCATCGATTATTACTTCGATCCTGCTTACGTTGAAATCGAAAATAAAATGCAATTTACATCAATTTCTTGCAAATGCATTTTGCATAAGAAAGCAATAAATGGAGTAAAATTGCATCGAAAACAATCGATGTTAATTACACTAAAATCAATAGTTTAATGAAAAATGCATCATAATAAATTTCGTTACTAGTGGCATTAATGTAACACTTAAGAATCGCCATTGCATCGAAAATTATGTTAATGCAATTTGTATTGGTAAATAACAGGTCGATGTAAGGTTGCGTTGAATTCCAATAGAACCAATTTCGATGTTAATAGCGTCAAATTTACATTATAAATGTTTCCTACCAACGAAATTATTCCAATGCAATTTGTATCATATAAAATAAAACCGATGCAAAAACCGGTTAGTTTTATTTTATATACTTCATGAGATTTCAAAATCTCTGTATAAAATTTTAGTTGTCATAGTCACGTCACGACAGACCAGACTGCGCTCACCAAACTGCAAATATATGAAAAACATTTCAAGCTTATATTAAAAGTATACATACTGCCTTAGCGAATTATTATAAATTCGCTAAAAAATAAATCACCCCAGATTATGCAGAAATTTTCTTTCGATATACTACTGCATTAGTTTTAGACGCAATTGCATCGTAAATATTTTCAATGCATGCTTTGCATCAGAATTTGATGCACGATTGCATCGTATATGCCCCGATGCAAGGGTTGCATCATAAATCGCAGCAAAATTTTTAAGTGTGCAGGTATCTGTAACTGGGCTGATTAAACCATTCAATTCTATTTAGGAAGCCGGAATGCATTAAGTTAGAATTAAATTTCAGGGAATTTCCAGGTGTACGTAAAATAATAAATCATTTTCCTCAGGTTTCTGATTTAGAGAAGCAATTGTTGAAGACTAATACCATCATTATTCGTTTCAACTTTCCTATCCCTCCTATTGTTTTGTGTAAACAGGCTGTAGGAATAGGCTCCGCGTTATCCAGAATACTTGTCAAGTACTTGGTCTTACAGTCTAATTAATCAATCAATCAATGCTACTTATTACACGATTTTTTTATGTATATCAATTTATCAAACCGCTTTGGCTGGTTCTGATTAATTTGCAATTCAATTTTTGCATATTTTGAAAACTATTTGTATGGAGCACCAGACCCAGAGACCCGATTCCTTCAAAAAAAATTGTGTAACACTGCTCATTGGTATAAAATCCCTATTAAAAGTTTGAAATCGATTAGGCTGGACACCTCAGATTCAAGTATGCCACTAATTTCATATAAGCTTTTTCCGTAAATCATTTTCGTCAAAAAATTAAAAAAAAAAAAAAATTATAGACATGCAACTTATACACGGTCAACATTTCATGACGATCGGTTGAGCGGTTCGCAATATTTGATAGTGTTTTAGATAAATTTGTGCCGAGGCCTCTAAGCCCCGAGGTTCAATCCCTTCAAAAATAACGTAAGGTTGGTTGGATATGCAACTTGTATACGGTCAAAATTTCAAGACGATCGGTTGTGCGGTTCGCACTATTTGGTACTATTTTAGATAAATTTATACCGAGGCCCCCAGACCCAGGGGTTCAACCCTTTCAAAAATATCGTTAGCTTAGTTCTGGACATGCAACTTACACACAGTCAAAATTTCATGACGATCGGTTGAGCGGTTCGCGTTATTTGGTAGTGTTTTAGATAAATTTGTGCCGAGGCGTCTAAGTCCCGGCGTTCAATCTGTTCAAAAATAACGCAAGGTTGGTTTTGGATATGCAACTTATATACGGTCATAATTTCAAGACGATCAGTTGAGCGGTGCGCAATATTTGGTACTGTTTTAGATAAATTTATACCGAGGCCCCCAGACCCCAGGGTTCAACCCCTTCAAAAATATCGTAAGGTTGGTTCTGGACATACTACTTACACACAGTCGAAATTTCAAAACGAACGGTTGAGTGGTTCGCGATATTTGGTAGTGTTTAAGATAAATATGTACTGGGGCCCCTAGACCCTGGGGTTCAACCCCTTTAAAAATATCATACGGTTAGGTCTAGACATGCAACTTATACACGGTCAAAATTTCAAGACGATCGTTTGAGCGGTTCGCGTTATTTGGTAGTGTTTTAGATAAATTTATGCCGAGGCGCCTAAGTCCCGGGGTTCAATCCGTTAAAAAATAATGTTAGGCTGGTTTTGGATATGCAACTTATATACGGTCAAAATTTTAAGACGATCTGTTGAGCGGTTCGCAATATTTGGTAGTGTTTTAGATACATTTATACCGAGGCCACCCAGACCTTTACAAATATCGCTCAATCCCTTTAAAAATATCATACGGTTGGTTCTATACGTGCAACTTCTACACGATCAAAATTTCAAGAGGATCAATTGAGCGGTTTGTGATATGTGGTAGTGTTTTAGATACATTTGTATCGGGACTCCTAGACTCCGCTGTAGGTTCTGGACATACAACTTAAACACAGTTGAAATTTCAAAACGATTGGTTGAGTGGTTCGCGATATTTGGTAGTGTTTCAGATACATTTGTACTGGGGCTCCTAGACCCTGGAGTTCAACCCCTTCCAAAAATATCGTAAGGTTGGTTCTAGACATGCAACTTATACACGATCAAAATTTCAAAACGATCAGTTGAGCGGTTCACGATATTTGGTAGTGTTTTAGATAAATTTGTACCAAGGCACCTAAGTCCCGGGGTTCAATCCGTTCAAAAATAACGTAGGTTGGTTTTGGATATACAACTTGTATACGGTCAAAAATTTAAGACGATCGGTTGAGTGGTGCGTAATATTTGGTACTGTTTTAGATAAATTTATACCGAGGACCCAAGACCCCGGGGTTCAACCCCTTCAAAAATATCGTACGGTTAGTTCTGGACATACTACTTATACACAGTCGAAATTTCAAAACGATCGGTTGAGTGGTATGCGATATTTGGTAGTGTTTAAAATAAATTTATACTGGGCCCCTAGACCCTGAGGTTCAATCCCTTTAAAAATATCGTACGGTTGGTTCTAGACGTGCAACTTCATACACAGTCAAAATTTCAAGACGATCAGTTGAGCGGTTCGTGATATGTGGTAGTGTTTTAGATAAATTTGTATCGGGACCCCTAGACTCCGTGGTAGGTTCTGGATATATAACTTAAACACATTTGAAATTTCAAAACGATCGGTTGAGTGGTTGGCGATATTTGGTAGTGTTTAAGATAAATTTGAACAGGGGCTCCTAGACCCTGGAGTTCAACCCCTTACAAAAATATAGTACAGTTGGTTTTGGGCATGCAACTTACACTGTCAAAATTCCAAGGCGATCGGTTGAGCAGTTCGTGATATTTGGTACTGTGACTCGTGTGTTGCATATTGTAAAAAATCGCACTATATGTTCACAACCACCCCCTTGCCGAGATACACATTGTGTGGAAGTTTCATATCCATCATAATTTGACTTTTATATATATAGATGACGTGACATAGTTCAGTGCAACTTTTAATACTGTAATTATTAAATAAGTTTACCGCCAGGAGAATTCCCTTTTTGTAATGTACATGTCAAACCGTTTTGAACTATACAACTCAATGAAGTTCTTCAATTGTTTTATTGGTTTTACGTTGTGTTTAGTTATAACTAGTTCAAAATTCGGAACCTTGTCCCTTCCTCACATGAAATCGTTGTCCCACTAGTTGAGTTCTAATAATTTAATTCATAAATCTTCAGGTTGTTGGCAACACGGGTAAGAAAGAGCAGACGGTCTACTTGGTACATGATTGGGGCAGTTGTAATACACGTGAGATCGATGCTAGGCGCGATTCTTACATGTTTGATATTCTAATCCTTAACCTTTATGGAAGTACTCTTCCTAATAAATCAAAAACAGTGTACGTACACCCAAAATCTAAAAAGTTTTAAATAAAATAATAGAGTATGTGTTTCGGGGTGGGCCTTCTCATGTCTAATTTTATTTTCAAACTCCTGCCTGATTTATTCTTTAAATTCCTTGAGATGGTGTCAACTTTCACCTCTAGAGACTTTAATTCTTCTTTTACCTCTTTAATTTGAAGATCTTGATTATGCTAAATTTGATAGAGTTTCTGGTTCAACTTGATAAATCGGCACTTTGACCTTCTCGTGGTTCTGCCAATTGTGCGCTGTGTCTTTTACGTAAATCAGCAAATTTTTCGCATTGCTGGTTTAATTTGACACCTTGCTGTTAATCGAATTTTGCACCTTGCTCTTCCGATTAAGCAAGTTCATTCCCTTGAGTTTATAGAAGACTGTCTTCATCATATCTCCAAGGATGGTTTCTCTGGTTCAAGAATAAGTGGCTGTACTGAAATTGTTATGCCTGTTTGACTCGTCACTACGGTTCTCTTACTTTTAACATCTTCTTCACATGGCTGAACTTTCTGTTCATCATTTTTAGTAACTGATCGTATCCCCCATCCTCTTGGCGTCGATGAATCAAAATCAAACTGTCTTGCAATATCATATGAAAAAAAAGAGTGAGCAAGACAACTATATATTTTTTTAATTTTTTTTTTGTCTCGATGGAACTTATAGAAACAAATATCGATGTAAAATTTTCAAAATCACTGTGTCAAAATCCTGGTTTCAAAATCCAAGTTTATTACCTCAGTTTCCGAAATCCCGGTTTTCAAAATCCTGTTTTTTTTCTTCTAGTTCTAAAGTCTTGATTTTGAAAAAAAAACAAAAATTAATAATTCGGGTCGGGCGGACTAATAATATTTTAACATTAAAATAAGATATTTTGCCCAAAAATTTACTAGAAAAAACCAAGGCTGCGAATTCAGAGGCGGGAGTCGGTTTCGTGGAGTCAGTACTATTTTATCGGAGTCGGAGTCGGAAAAAACTGAACTACCATTTTTTTGTCAAATTACATTAACAGTGCCATATATTGAGACCTGCTCTAGAATTAGTCGAATTCCTAGTTTTTGATGGTTTTCGAAATTTGAACTTGCAACATTTTGTAATTGCACCATTTTGTAGTTGCAAGATTGTTAATGCCACATTTTGAAATGCAATAACTGTAGAGGCTGACGGCTACGATTAAGAAATCGATTAAAAACGAATCGATTAAGAAATTACCAAGTTCCATCTCTAATGACAATATTCCAGAACTTAATCAAACATCATTTTAAAACCCCATTTAGACCCCACATGTCGATTTTTGATATAATTGGTTAAGAAATGCCCAGACTTCATCCTGATTCGCCTTATTCCAGAACTTTATCAAAAACGCATATTTTGAATCTCATGTACGACCCACATATCGAGTTTGAACTAAATCGGTTAAAAAATGGCCAAGTTCCATCTCTATTGACCGCTTTATCGAAAAATCATTTAAGAATCCCATTTCCATCGCACTATTGGCCATTTTCGTGAACTTTCGGGATTTTTTTTATACAAAACCGGGATTTTGAAAACCAGGAGTTTAAAAATCAGGATTTATAAAAAACCGGGATTTTGACAAACCGGGATTTTGAAAACCGGAATTTCGTTACACACTCAAATTTTTCACTTCGTTTGTTTTCTTCAATTTAGTAATACGTGTTTTAAAAAATCTCTAAAATGGATGAAATTGAATATCGCGTAGTTATTAAATTTTTTTGTAAAGATGGGCCATTTTAAACATTTCCTGGGGCAAACATTTCCTGGGATTCCGAACGTATGTGAAACTGGCCCGAAAACCATCCCGAAAACGCCTTTTCAATTTAGGTGAGTTTCTTCGCTAAATTCAATAAAAGACTATTCAGCCCGAAAAATAAATTTAAAAAATATGGGGAAAATCAAATTCCATCCCGAGAAAATAAAAACAATCCTACGTACACAAAACAAATTTTAAGTTGAAAATCTATTACAAGAAGCGATTTACCACACTTTATCTTATAAAATTTAAAAAACAATTAAATAAAATTGATTAAAGACTTTTCAACAATCTAATATTTCGGTTCACAGAGGATGGCAGATAAAATGGTATGTATGTACCTAATTAATGCATTGACCATCAGCATTAAGCACACAAATGCTCATTACGATACAACGGGGTTAAGGGGCCTCCCTAGCTGATTTAATATTCGCTTCCCTTAGATATCGGAATTATCCTCATATATCACCTTAAATTTCTCCGTTCACAGAGTTTGGCAGATATAACGGTATGTGTGTGATTAATGCGATTACCATCAGCATGTGATTGCATTTATTAGGTACATACCGTTATATCTGCCAAACTCTGTGAACGGAGAAATTTAAGGTGATATATGAGGATAATTCCGATATCTAAGAGAAGCGAATATTAAATCAGCTGGGGAGGCCCCTTATCCCCGCTGTATCGTAATGAGCATTTGTGTGCTTAATGCTGATGGTCAATGCATTAATTAGGTATATATATACCATTTTATCTGTGAACCGAAATATTAGATTGTTGAAAAGTCTTTAATCAATTTTATTTAATTGTTTTTAAAATTTTATAAGATAAAGTGTGGTAAATCGCTTCTTGTAATAGATTTTCAACTTAAAATTTGTTTTGTGTACGTAGGATTGTTTTTTATTTTCTTGGGATGGAATTTGATTTTCTCCATATTTTTTAAATTTATTTTTCGGGCTGAATAGTCTTTTATTGACTTTAGCGAAGAAACTCACCTAAATTGTAAAGGCGTTTTTCGGGATGGTTTTCGGGCCAGCTTCACATACGTGGATTCCGAAGGAATATTGATGATTGATTATATGCCACCGAAAACCAAAATCACAGGCAACTATTACTGAGAGGCCAGCTTCACATACGTGGATTCCGAAGGAATATTGATGATTGATTATATGCCACCGAAAACCAAAATCACACGCAACTATTACTGAGAGGTTTGGCGAAAATTAAAAAAGCGATCCAGGAAAAACCGCCAACGAAAGTTAGAAAAAAAACCTTATTTCTTTGCGTCAATGCACCTAATGTTGCTCAAGCTGTATTAAAAGACTGCGGCTCCGTAGAAATTCCGCAACCACCGTACAGTTCAGACTTGGCACCTAGTGACTACTTTCTGTTTCCCAATTTAAAAAGAAACTAAGGGGCCGTAAATTTACCAGTTGTAAATGAATATTTTACTTTTTTACAAATGATATCGCAAAAAATTTTGATTTACCCTCGTACCTGTAACTGACGTTCAAGCGATATACGAATTACATTGTTATGCTATGCATGTGTCTCAAGGTACGGAATACTGGAACCAGGAATAAAATGCTTAACCACACACAATACACTATTTCAATTAAATAGTACAAAATGTGGTTAAATAATTTATTCACGGAATTTACATACAACATGATTAACACGATGAATATACGTGATATGTTTTTAATGGAATAATCCAAAAACTATTAAACCACAAAAGAACTAACAAATAATTAAAAATAACTGTTGCTCTATTCTTTCTATTTATAGTTTTAATTAAGAATATAAAATGTAATATGCACGAATTGATAAATTGCTTCAACTCGATTACGATATCGACGTATTAATTCAAACAAATAATATAAATTCAGATATTGTTTATACATGAGTTGATTAACGAGCTTCTTGTGCTTAAAATAGCCGGAATATTGTGATGTGATAAATCTTAATTAATTTGTTTTGTTCGTGTTTGACAATGACTTTTATATTTATAATAAAGGATTATTTTATAAGACGTTACATAATTTTTATCTGGTCAAACAAGTGTTTTTATACCCAGCACACAGCGTTGCATTTTGACACAGAACTCTATCTTACTAATGTATAAATTCCAAGGTAATATCATCATAAGATACTTTTTATACAACCATGCAAATTATTATTCTCACAATACGCGATTACATTTGATTAAAATTCGATTAAGTTTAATCGTCAACTGAATCCTAATCTTATTAAAATTCAATTAACAGCAACGATACAAGTTACAAAACAAGAATCTAATCAAGATGCCACTGATTCGCATATCAATTGACGATCAAACCGAATAAGTGGATTCGTGACCAATTATATTTATCATATGACACCCTATCTCGATCATCACGATTCAATGCTAGCGGATTAATATTCAATGTTGAATGCATTTTTATAAATATCAACCGATCTATCACCGCATCATATATACATTACGATCGTTGACAATAAATTTTCAGTCACACATAATTTAGAGATGCCTAAAATACGATTACAAATTACAATTCTCATTCGTCTAATCGTAAAAACATAAATAATATGCGAGACAAGATGACTATATGTATTGCGAAGAGGGGGGGTGGTCCACCATATACGAAAAAATCGTTTCGTTTATGAAGAGATACATATAGAAGAGTATTCCAAAATACCAAAAATATGTTTCTAAAATTAATTGTTGTGCGTCGGGGGGGAACATCGTCGAGACAGCCGCCAGATGTTTCTCGATTATCGTTTTTCATCTTTTTTCTGTTGTTTTAGGAAATTAAAGGAAAATTGAATGCCTTCAATATAACTGGTGCATAGTTGTTGCTTTCTAAAAGTATATATTATTGTTCACATGTGGATTGAAATTTAGATGAATGATCCGAAATCACATAAAAATATTTGATGTTTTGTTTTGATTTTAAATTTAGCCTTAATATGGGAAATCAGCGGTCTCTTTAGGGATGCGGCGCTAATTGATATTTCGAACGCCGCTTTTAATATCTCGTTTATAAAAAATCTTTCTGGTGTATTGTAGATGGCATGATGAGTTTGATATGGTTAAACTCCCTGTATAAAATAGAAGTGATTGTTGGCGCGATTGGAGGATAGGTAAGCAATGCTGTGCGTTTACTACTTTGCGTAGACAATGTCGATAATTGGTAAAATCTATGCTTTATTACAAACGATCAAAACAATTTATTATACGATTAAAGGAGAAATGAGTAACTTTTCCGAACCGGAAATATTACAGTTTCTGTCACAGATGACAATTCAAAATCCCGCTTTAAAAAGCATGCACTTCCAAATCCCACCTTACCGAATCCACCTTTTAAAAATCCCGATTTTGCTTAAAATGCTTAAAATGGATCCGAATCAAGGTGAATGGGAATTCTAACATGAACGTTTAAAAAAAATTGGGTTTTGGTGAAAAAAAACGGAGCTAGGCAATTTCTTAACAAATTAATGTCAAAATTATTTTTAAAGCACTCAGCTATAGGGGTTGGAACGTAGCCATGTTCCAACCGATAATTTTAAAATTCGAAAGAGTTTGTAGGTAGGGCTGTAGAGAAATTTTAACATGAATTTCGGATCAAAAGTGAAGACGGCGATTTTTTAATGAAAATTGATAGTTATATCATTAATTAGTTTCAACATGGCAAAAATTTAGAATTACTTTTCATACAAATCAAAAATTTGACTATAATTGTTCAGCAATGCCACATTTTAGAACTACAAATCCGATTCTGAATACCAAATTTGAATATAATTTTTTTTCCAAAATTCCGTACAGAATAGTCGAATTCCAGAACTTCTTCAAAATTCACGTTTAATTCCCAATCTAGTTCAATTTAGCAAATTGCACCATAATTTGCGAGGCCAAATTCCAGAACCGGTTGGGGACGATTTTCCATATCAAGAATTCCAAAATTCGAAATTGGAAAAAAACAAAATTCCAGATACGAAAATTTCAAAAAAAATATTTCACAAAAATACAAAAAAAAATTCTTTAGAAAATACCACATTTCAAAATTCAAATATAAAATATCCAAAATAAATTCCATTTTATGACCATGAAAATAAGGGAGGCACGAAACTGGAATGTATTTTGGAAGTTTATTATATTTATAATTATGAAATTTACGATTAAGTTTTGATGAACGGTTTATTGTAATTTTTAGGTAAGATAAGTTTGTAGGGAACGGTTCAGTATTCCAACAAAACCTCACTGTTTATAAAAGGAACGGATCGGTTATCTAAAAATAAAATTACAGCTGGCCTAAATTTCCAAAATCCCAATTAACATAAATATAAAATTCCATTTTACAAAACGCCATAACATAAAAATCAAAATTCAAAATTTCAATTGAAAAAGTTCCAAAATTTATTTATTTTAGAAAAAAAATTCCATATACAAAATTCCATTTAATATTTGAAGTATTTTATTTCAAAAATTTTAATTAGTTTATTTCAATTAATTAAATTTAATTTAATGGTTCTGAAAAAATTATTAGTTATATTTATTTCACTAAAAAGATTGATAAAATGGAATTTTGTTTGAATTTTGAAATTTGGCATTTTATATAGGAATTTAATTTTTTGGAATTTTATTTTCTGGAATTTTGTTTTATGGAATTTTTTTTTTGAAATTTCATTTTTGGAATTTTGGATTTGGCAAAACGTACCCAACCCGAAATATGAGAGGCCTTTCATATTTCCATTTCCATTTGAAAGGCCTGTCATATTTCCAAGGCCCAAAAATGGATTTTTTTTTGGAATTTTGTATATTGGAATTTGGCATTTTGTATAGGAGTTTTTGTTTTTTTGGCATTTTATTTTTAGGAATTGTTTTTTATTGAAATTTTTGTGTTTCTTGAATTTTTCTATAAGGAATTTTGATTTTGAAATTTCGTTTTTGAAATTTGTATTTGGCAAATCGTACCCAACCCAAAAAATAAATTCATATACAAAATTTCAATATTTATTTATTCTGAATGTAATTAAGCTAGGAATCGTTTATTTACAAAATAACACAAAACATTAAAATATATAAAAAATTAATAATGTAATACAAATATTTACATTTCTTATATTCATATATTATTTATATTTCTTTAGTTTAATAATATTTACAGCATTTTGCAAAACTTCTAATTGATTTATTTCAATTAAATAAATTTAAATTAATTGTTCTTAAAAATGGGAAAAAATTCCAACTGACTTATAAGTATTGAAAATCTCAATTAACAAAATTCTAAAATTGCATTATACAAAATACCATAATATAAAAATCAAAATTCAAAATTCCAATTGAGAAACTTCCAAAATTTATTTATTTTAGAAAAAAAAATTCCATATACAAATTTCCATTACATTTTGCAAAAACTCTAGATGATTTATTTCAATTGACTTAATTATTATTGTTTAATTCTTTCAATTACCTTAATTGTTATTTTTTAATTACTTTAATTACTTAAATTTAACTTAATTGTTCATAAAAGTTATTACTCAAACATGATTCCCAGGGTTGGGTACGATTTGACAAATCCAACATTCCAAAAATGAAATTCCAAAATCAAAATTCCAAAAAACAAAATTCCAGAAACCAAAATTCCAATAAAAACAATTCCTAAAATTAAAATTTTCAAAATTCCAATATACAAAATTCCAAAAAATTCAATTTTATGGCCATGGAATTTGTAATTAGGAAATCTATTAAGGCTTATTCAACGGTATCTTGTAATTGCTAAAACCGTTAAAGTGCTATTTATTAATTAATTAATGATTATTTATACAAGTTTTTAGTATATATTAGCATGTTTCAAGGGCGGATCGGTATTCCAAAAATAAACTCAACCCTGTTTCTGTAAAATAAATAATATAAATATAAATAATAATTTTTTAGAACAATTAAATTAAATTTAATTAATTGAAATAAACCAATTAGAATTTTTCCAAATGGAATTTTGTATATGGAATTTGTTTTTTTAAATAAATAAATTTTGGAATTTTCTCGATTGGAATTTAAATTTTGATTTTTATGTTACGGTTTTTTGTAAAATAGAATTTTATATTTATGTTAATTGGGATTTAGAAATTTAGACCAGTTGGATTTTTTTTTTGATAACTGACCCGTTCCCTGATTCTCGATGTTTGCTAGATTGATTAATGCTTGTTGTGATTTTAGAAAATAGGGTTGGTTTTTTGTGGAATACTCGTACCGAACCGTTCCCCTACAAACATAGCAATATTTACTAACAAACTTGTGAATGGTACTGCTACAGTCCTTAATAAATAAGTACTGTGACAGTTTAAGCAAATCACAATATACTGTTGAATAAATCTTAATCGAATCTTTCCTAATTATAATTTTGTATATTGGAATTTTGAAATTTGGCATTTTGTATATAGGAATTCTGTTTTTTTGGAATTTTATTTTTTGGAATTGTTTTTATTTCAATTTTGGTTTCTGGAATTTTGTTTTGTGGAATTTTGATTTTGGAATTTTGTTTTTTGAATTTGGCAAACCTTACCCAACCCGTTATAAAATCACGACAAACGGTATTCATTCTGATACAAACTGGACTCATGTTTATGTATTAATTTCATAAAACAATTAAATTAAATTTAACTAATTAAATAATAATAATAAAAATAATTGAGTTAAATAAATAATTTTTTTTGCGAAATTTCGCAATCTATATTAAACTGATGAAGTAATGGAATTTTTGAAATTGGTATTTCTTAAAATAAATAAATTTTGGAATTTACGCGGTTTTTAATCACTAATCGGTTTATTGATTTTGATTTTTGTGTAATGTTGTTTTGTGTTATTATATTTTTGTGTTTGACTGCTCTGTGTTTGGTTTAAAACTGTGTATTAAATTCTACTTTTTAATAAAGGTGTCTTTGTTTATCATTTTTCTCAAAATTGTTCTAAACATAGGTTTATCAAATGTGGAGTAAGAATGAAGCCCTCCACCTTGAGATGCTTTCATTAACAAGGAAATCATAGGATTTTGTCTATTACCAACAGAAACATTAATTGTCTAAAAATACCAAGCCAATGATCAAACGCGTAGAAGCACGGTTATTTGAATGAAGAAACATGAATTGCTTGATGTTTAAAATTAAACATTGGTAATGAGAATTCAAAATTAATGTCCTCACATTGAGTTTTGAAAATAAAATCCGAGATTGAAAAATCAGATATCAAAATGGACATTCTTAAAAGTAATTTAAAAATATGATTGCAAACAGATTTCATCATTATACAAGGATATCTCGTTGTAACAAAATCGAAAAGGCTGAGAAACATCGTTATAACGAATTTCCAATACAGATCTGGAGATAGAATAGAAGTTTCCATGAACGAATCACACAACTCCCAGAATGAAGGTGTTTGGTCTGCACAAAACTGACGATTGTGGTTTAGATAAAACTGAACCTGAAGTAAAATATTCTAGTAGCGGAAATTTTTCCTCTAATTAGATAGCACGCATTGTGTTTAAGGAGTTAAGAAAAATAAACGGCAAGGTAACGCGTAATGTAACAAATTGCAAAAATGCAGCTAATGAAATAAATATTTTGGCTACAGTTAATTCAGAAACATTATCTGTATACACAGCCGCGGGTTACATGCGCAACAAAAGTTGTTTATTTTCTCCTTCTTCAAGCTGATAACCAACTAGTTATTATTAAATAATGGAGAGAGAAAAGGAGACTTACATCCCCTTGCGTATTTTCGTCCGATATACGTACTTAAAATAAATCCCAAAGAATTTAATTTCACAAAATTAGATATTATAATTGATCCATTACATTAGAACTTATAATCGGTTGTGGATTTATGAGCTGCAAATAATCGAACTGAATTTTGAGGACCACTTATGATCAATTTCGATTGTGTTTTAAGTCAATTCCGATTCATTTCCTTACCAGAAATTAAAACTTTACCAATAAATTTATAATGAACGATATAGGTACAATTAGGTTGGACCCGGACAGACGACCCAAACTTATAACAACCGAATTCCAAAATATGTATATCCGATTTCTTTAAATCTGTATTCGCAATTATACACCTGTCGTCGAATTTAGGATCCTTACACGAAATTTTGATATTAATGTAATCGTAAATTGAAAAAAGTCTGGCACTGGAAAATAAAAGTAAATCCACAAAGGATTTATATATCAAAGGATACGCAAAATATGGTTTCAAAATATTTACTGCACGGAAATCATATGATTTTATAGTGATTTGTTACCTCCGTTCGCGGCATATAATTCCAAATTGGATTAGTTAGACCGTTTCCGAAAATTATTTGTCCCGAAATTTTCAGAAAATCGATTTCCTTTAATAAATCTAGATATTTTGTTTTAGTATTCTTCAGCTCCAAACATTTCTTGAAACTCGAGAACACTGCGAGCATATTCATTTCGGTTATATCGTTAGAAATCTTAAAATTTACTTAACCGTATCCAAATGTAATGTTTTAAAGGTGCTACTTCTCATATACGATTTTAAATTTAACTTTAATTTGTAGTGTTTGTAATTTGGTACAATATTAACGAATCGTGTCACGTTATACGCCTTTCCAGATTTCATCAATTCGAAATAATTATGTTGTAGCCAATTTCACATTTATCTATGTATCGCTGCCATTTACATAATCAGTTATTAAATACATTTTATTTTCCTGCTGAACAGGCTCCAGCTGTTGTGAAATACACTGCTCCGCTTCATTAACTCCAGAGAATGAGCGTAAATTGGTTTGCATCGATGATAAAAGTAATGTACACTTCCAGAAATCTGTAACACTCACAATTCGGAGAAATCAGTTTTTATAGCTTTTTAATGTACAAAATGTAAATTGCATCTGTTATCATTAAATTTTTAGAAATAAAATTTGAAACAAGGTGCATTTTTAATAAATTCCATAAATAATGTGTTATATTTGCAAAAAAAATGTACAACCTTACACGTGGAAGGGTTATCGGCAAAATTATCTTAGTGCCGAGTGTGGAATTTAAAGTACTCGACTTGATATGGTGTCGGCGATATTTTTCTGTGTGGAAGCTTGTGGGAAGTGGAAGCTTGTGGGAAGTGGAAGCTTTTTCAGCCAAATTGACTTAATTTCTTTATCAATTCAAAAAATCATCAGAGCAATGAGTTCCAAGTACAAAATTTTGTTTTCTCGACTTGAAATGATGTCCAAAACTTGTAAAAAAAAATTTACGACAATTTGCATGTTGTGATTAGCGATATGGCCCTACACGTGGAAGTGTTTTTGGCCAAATTAACTTTATTTATTTATTACTTTAGAAAATCTTAGGAACCATGAGTGCCGAGTGTGCCGAATTACTAAAAAAAATTCTAAAACAATTTGCATGTGGTGATTGGCGATATGACCCTATACGTGGAAGCGTCTTTGGCCAAATTTACTTAACTCTTTTATTAATTCAACAATCCATTACTATGACAAACTTCTAAAAATCATCTTGGAGGTGGATATTTAATAGATCCTATAACATAACAACATAGTGAGATCAATGATTACTTCGCAAAATCTTTACTTCTATTCCCTGGACATCAGAAAAGTAACAGTAATAATGTGCTTTGGACGATGTTTGGCTATTCACAGAATGTCTAAAATTACATTAAACAGTTTATTATGCTTCTGAACTACGACAAAATTTTCAATATCGTCACAAATATGAACATTTGATAATTCCTCGTGAAAAACAAAATTTCTCTTTTAACATGAAATACATGTTTCTAGGCCACGGTTAGCTACTCCACATCAACGATAAAACTTCGAAAATCTTCACGATCACGGGTATTTGATAAATTAAACCAAAAAAACATAGTGAAATCGATAACCACCTCACAAAATTTGAACTTATGGAAAGTTAAACTCTGTGGAAATTCAAAAGATTTTTAAATCAGTAAGGATATGTTTGTGGGCCATATTGGGCCAATTATTAACGATCACCTCGCAAAATCTCGATTTTAATTCCATGGTAATCTAAAAACACAACAAACCGTAATGATATGCTTCTGGTTCATGCAGGCCATTCCCCAACTATGGTTAAAATTTGAAAATCGTCACGGATATAGGCGTTAATAGATCGAGACGATAACCGTCTCGTAAAATACTGTATTCTAGCTCGTGAAAATTGGAATAACTCTTTAAACCTATGATATGTTTCTGGGTCACGTTTGACTATTCCACCTATACGACAAAATTTCTATAGCTGCCGCGAAGACGAATATTTGATAAATATAAGAAAAAAAATAGTGAGATCGATGATCACCTTGCAAAATTTCGACTGATGTTCCTTATGGAAGTCCAGAAAACTCTTCAAACACTAATGATATGCTTCCGAGCTATATTTGGCCGTTCCATAACTATTGTGCATTTGAAAGTTCTAACCAAAAAGCATGGTGAGATCGATAATGTGGAAATCGAAAAAAAAATTCTTTTACAGAAATGGCATTTACTAGGTATATATACTGTTAAAGTGAACACTTGAAAGTCTTCAGTGGAAAAGTGACGAGAACGTAAAGGACCCCGCACAAAACGTATGGAAATTGAATTTCGGTCAAATAATTTGACCGAATCGTTTCTTCAAGTCATGCTGATTAAAAGTCTCCATGGGCACAAAGTGCCTAGATGTTGTTGAAGCAGAGTTTTAAGCGATGGAAAGTTGAAAAACTCGATCGTGCA